>OY970824.1:3878749-5169999 GCA_963853835.1 Calendula officinalis
CTTATAATTAGAAGTATTATATTTTTAATAAGGACAAATTGCATAACATAGTAACATACTATTAGGTGGTTTCTAATTCTAGGAATCTATCTATTAAATTTTTTAAAAATAGCAACAGACTTTTAATTTTTTACAAATTAGGAAATATTTATCTGGAATAACGGTAATCAGTTATTTCTAGTGACGTAGCCAGTTATTTAATTTCTCTAGTTTTATTCCAGTTAATCTTAAATTTATTTGAGCCATAGTTCGTAAATAGTTTCTCCATGTCTACCACTTCTTCCTCTTCTATAAAATTACTATGTACCGTCATTCTGGGTAAAGCGTTTCCCAAATTACAAAAAATTAAAAGTCCGTTGCTATTTTGAAAATTTTGATAATTAGTTGCTAAAATTATGAACCATCTAATAGTATCGTGCTATTTTATGCAATTTATCTTCTTAATATTAATATCCTGGTTTTTATTTTTAAAATTTTTTGTTATGGGTTTTTCTAACGTATGCCCCTAAGGCATACATTAGTTGTAATCAATGAACATCAAATTTCCATATAAACCAATAATCATATTAATTGCATCTTCAAAAAGGATAAATATTAAAGTTCATTAATGTTATTCGAAATATATTAGGAAACCAAATACTTTATTAATTATATCTAATGTATGCCCCAAAGCATACATTAGAAAAACCCTTTTGTTATTAATGTATTTTTTAGATTAATGTAATATTTTTTTTAACTAATGTGAAGTCTGTTTAATTAACATATTTTTATTTATTATGATTTTAAATAAACTTTTTTATATTACACAAATAGATATATTGTGTTTAACTAATGGTTATATGATGCAGATAGAACTGAAAAAAGAATGAAGAAGTGATGTTTGTTAGTTTGTCAATTAAAAAATGGTGCTCAAGTATGAAACAAGAAATAATTAATGCTAATCATATACTCCATCCGTCCCTAAATAAAGTTTCCATTTTTCTTGGGCATAATATTTAAGGAGAAAGTTAGTGTTTGATTAAAATATAAAGTTGATTTGGAAAGAGAAAGATTGTTATTGGATAGTTAGTAGTGGGGTCAATGGTAATTATATTATTTTATTAAGTGGACCCATCAACTTATGAAATGAGAACTTTATTTAGGGACAAAAATTCAAGGTGAAATGAGAACTTTATTTAGGGAGAGGGAGTATATTTTTTTAATTTTGAAGGGACTGAATTACACAAATGATCAATGTGATTTACTTTAAATTTTACATACTTCCTCCGATTCAAAATAAGTGATACACTTTTCCTTTTTGGGTGATTCAAAATAAGTGATACACTTTAAAAAATTACCTTATTTGGCAAAAAAAAAGTGGGACCCTCATCTACTAACTATCTACTTTAATAAAGTGAAATTACCCCTTTACCCTTACTTTTTACTTTTAAACATCATTAATCCCACTTTATTCAAAAAGTGTGGGACTCATTCCCCACTAACCATCCAATTAATCTAATTTAATCATCATTATAATCTTTTGCCTCAAAATTCGTAAAACCCAAAGTGTATCACTTATTTTGAATCGGAGGAAGTATGATCCTTTCAATCTATATTATATTAATAGTCCTTATTCCAAAAAAAATTGAACTACTATTCTTTAGGCTAACGAGCGTTGAAAATTAATAAACTACAGACTCAAGAGTCGTCAAACAAGTAAGAATTTTACAAAATACAAATAGGAACAATGTTTTCGTGACCAGGTGTCTGGGTCAGAGTGGGAATTTAGTGTGTTGCCGGGTCGAAATTTTAATTTACTTTTAAATTTTACATATTTATTTGTGGCCGAACAGTTTTTGCATGCCAAACATCAACTGAACCGAAGATCAATTTTTGCCTCTTCGATAATCATCGTCTACGGACTTAATTTCTGACTGATAAATAGATCTTAGACCGGTGCCAATGGTGACGGCTGCCAACTCAGCGCCACGTCAGCATACAAACTAACTAACACTAAACTGACGTACCCATGTCAACAACATTCCGTCACTTCACCAAATTTGGGCCCCACCATTACTTTTCTTTTTCTAATAAAAATATATAACTAATTAAAACATATAACTAATAAAAATACATTTCATTAATTAAAAAAACATTAAATAAAAAAGACATTAATAAAAAAAAAAGACATTAAAATAATTAAAAAAAAGACATTAATAAAAAAAAGACATCAAAATAATTAAAAAAGACATTAATAATTAAAAAAAAGACATTCAAACTAAAATAACTACTAGTCAAGAGATTCATTGTCGTCTTCGTATTCGTCAACCGGTCCTTGTGTTCCCGAACCCTCACCGTCTTGAATTTTTTCGAATTTTTTCGGATTTTTTTGAATTTATTACCGTTTTTTTGTATTTATTACCATTTATTTTGAAATTTATTACCGTTTTAAAAAAAAAGGCTTTTTTTTATTGGTCGAAAGGTACACGCGGGCCCCACTCGGACGCTCCTCCTCCGTCTCTTCTCTCGTCTCGAAAACGGCTGGCGGAAAACCGGCGGACCGTTGGCACCGGTCTCATGTGTTTGTTCATCATCTTCTATGATTGTCTGTTGTGTTTGACTTATTTATAACAGTCTTTTATGAATCATCTAAGCTCTTCCAATCGTATACAAAAGTCAAGAATGGGATAAAATTAATTGTTTGCTGCAAATATTAAAAGACATTCCAATCACATTTTATAATCATTGCTTGACACTGTGTTAATATTATAAAAGTTATTTATGACAGCTTAGACTATGGGGTATGGACACCACCACCACACCAATTTTTCTGTCACATAATCTATTCATCTGCCACCTCAACAACCACACCACTTTATCCAGGAAATACCCACCACACCACATCACACCATTTTAATTTCCATATCACCATTTCTTTTTCATTTATTTTCAAAACATAGGGTAACTTTTTTACTTTAAAAATACAAATATTTATTTTAAAACCCAACATTTTTTTTACATACATGTTTTCATCTTTTTAAAAGTCTAACTTTTGCTTTCCTATATAACTTTTGCTTCCAAAAACCATTGCAACGGTCAAAATATCATCGAAATTCACCCTCCCACGCACGTTAACCCCCGTTCCCGTGGCCACAGTTCTCCACCACCGCACCCCACGCCGTGTAGGGGGGCGGTGTTCCCCCTTGCCTCCACACCGTGGCTCGTTGCCACCTCAGCCCCACGGTAACGCCTGATGGCCCATACCGTTCCACCTTAGGTAATATTATCTTCGTTGCTTGAATTTAGAATTTTTTTTGAAACGACACCTAAATGTCATGGCAACAATCAAGTAAATTACAACATACTTGAACCATGATCTAATCAAGTAAATTACAGATGACAACAGTCAATGTATTTTTTAGATTTTTTTTACAATCCAGTTTCAATCAGCTGGTTCAACCAGTCTGACCTTTTTAAGGGGCTCGATCGATCGATTAAAAAATCCAGATTTTAAAACACTGGATAGAAACCCTTAGGTGGTGTTTGGTTCGCTGGAAAGTAATGGAATCTGAGGGAATTGGAATCCAATTCCACCAGATTCCAGTGTTTGGTTCAAAAAAAAGGATGGAATTGGATTCCTAAATGATGGAAACATTCCACCAAATGAAGGAATCTCAATTCCATCCAAATATTGATGGAATTGAATTCCAAGGTTGGATGAAATGTTTATTTTACCTTTATACCCTTCACCTACCGCGACCACCTCCACCCACCGCCACCACCACCAACCGTCACCGCCACAACCACCTACCGCCACCACCACCACCAACCGCCACCAACCACCGCCGCCACCACCATCAACCACCACCCACCGCCGCCACCACCAACCACCACCCCACCGACCACCACCACCTTCGCCGCCACCCGCCGCCGCCGCCACCAACCACCGCTGCCACCACCATCAACCACCACCCACCGCCGCCACCACCAACCACCACCCCACCTCCGCCACCCACCACCGCCGCCGCCGCCACCAACCACCACCCACCGCCACCACCAACCACCACCACCAACCACCGCCTCTGCCACCCACCGCCACCTCCGCCACCGCCAACACTGCCACCACCACCATCATCCACCACCGTCGCCACCATCCACCATCACCACCACCCACCACTACCCACCGCCACCACCACCACCCACACTACCAACTAACCACTACCAGTAATAAGGATAAATTCGTCATTTTAGATAATTCTAATTCCAATTAATGTCGACCAAATATAATATTGAATTGGATTCCAATTCCCTTCCATGTCAACCAAACAGAGTATGGAATTGGATTCCAATTCCTGACGGATTCCAATTCCTTCCTAGATTCCAATTCCATCAGAAACATTCTGCGAACCAAACAGCACCTTAGTTATGATCTATCCTTCCTATAAATACTTGATATAATCGTCTTAATTACAGCACCTTAAATTTACGATTTAGGGTTTATCTTCCCCTTTAATATATAAGAAAATTAAAAATCGTAGAAATGAAATTTTCAAAAAAATAAATAAATTGTGGACGAGCAACAATCAAATCGTCAATCGGAAAATATAACGACTGAAACGATATCTCGCCATCTTTACTTTATCCTTCTGTTATCAAAATGATGAGACGATTAATCAATGTCTCTCAAAAATAGTTATCAACAGAGGAATAAAAAGGAAGTCAATTTGCTCAAAATTAAAGAATAAATTTCTAGATAAATAACTCATCGTAAAATGCAAGAAATAATTGCAGTGATGGATTCAAGAACATACAAACAGGAAGAAAGGGGGATGAACAAACTGTAATGGGGACGACGGGACTGCTTCGTACTTATAGAGAGACCTAGCAAGAACCCTAGATGCACCCACCCCGTAAATTTACATTCTTACCCTTTTGTTACCGTTTCTCTCGTTTAATTACAGCCCCTGTTTAATTACAGCCCCTAAATATGAAAGGTTTTTCTACAATATGCCTTAAACTATCAAAAGGGTCGGCGACCGTCTATGACCGCTCCATCAATTGTGTCCTCCCATTACATGATGTTTGCTTGATGTGTTCCTCATGAAATTTTTAAATGGGTTTGGTCGCTCTAACTAGCAATGATGGTTGTTGTACATATGCAATAGTTTCTTATATATGATAAGTAGTATATGTATTAATAAAATCAATTGTAAGGTTTGGTCGTGATTTTGTTTACCAATATGGGGGTTTCGTCGGAGTTTATTATGTGTATGGTCTGAAGAGCAGAAAACTAATGTGGTGTTTATGTGACATTGGTGACCAAACCCGAGATTGATCACTATTACAAATGAGGACTGATTCTTACACACTAATTTTTATCCTTGCAGAATAATTACATATTAAAAAATAATTGTGCCTTAGTTGGAGGGGTGAAATGCAACAATTTTTTTTTTACAGAAAAACTAACGATGAAAACACTATATCTAATAAATAATCCGCAAATCATGTATATAACAACAAGTTTTATTATGTTTTCAACGCAACACTGTTATTATGATCTCCTACTTCAATGTTTAAAACTTTATTTTTACTGCTGCTTTATGTAATATCTTAAAATGTTCAACACAACTAAAAGATAAAAAAAACATAAAACCCGAACCAGTTTTGAAATGGATTGACACCGATCTGGTTTCGATCCGGTCTGAAGTGGTTAATAACCGGATCCAACGTACTCCATTTAAATACAGTTTTGATCCGATCTGGTTTGAACTTAAATCGGTTTTGACCCTGTTGACCGAAACCAATCCGATATTGAATCTAGATCGGTTTTTCTTTTTGAAACCGATATTTGCTGGTCTAAACTAAAGTGCTACTGGATTTTCATTTTGGAAAGATAAGTTACTGATACATACTTCCTCCGTTTCAAAATAAGGGATACAAATTAGAGTTTACGGTTTTTGAGGCAAAATATGATAATGAAGGTTAATTAGATTAAGTTTGATAGTTAGTGGAGGATGAGTCCCACATATATTGATTAAAGTGAATTTAATGATGTTTAAAAGTAAAAGTAAGGGTACATGTGTCTTTTCACTTTATTAAAGGAGATAGTTAGTGAGTGTGGTCACCACTAACTTTTACCAAATATGGTAAGTTTTCAAAGTGTATCACTTATTTTGAAACACCCCAAAGTGAAAAGTGTATCATTTATTTTGAAACGGAGGAAGTAGTTGACAACAGTAGAGGGACTGTTTATGTAATAACTCAAATATAAGTGATGGAGCCCCAACAATGTATCGAAAGATCATAAAAGTAGGTCCTGAATCCTCCACTTGATATACTTCATACAAGCTTATCAGCTGTTACTGCTGCTATCTAGGGTTTCGAACTCAACCAGAAAAAAATTCCTTAAAACCCCCAAAACCCAATCTCGTTATTCTACTTCCATCAAATCCTCTCAAGAATTTCAAATTCCAACTAAAACGATCTCATACGCTTCAATCCGCTCGAAAAGGAGTATACTTAATCAAAATCTAGGTAAATTTATCACTAATTTCACAATTTCATGAATTGATTTGTTATCGAGCATTTTTCAATTTACATAGTTCGTGTATTCTGTTCAGTTTAGATTATAAATTTCTACTGTTTTAGTTAGAAAACATGGGGAAATCTGGTGGTAGGAAGAAGAAGGGTGGTGGTGTTAATCAAAACCAAAATCAAAGTCAAAACCCTAGTCAAACCGATAATCATGTTTCTGGAGTTAACAACAAACCTGTATCAGTGATGAATAATGGTGGTATTGATTTGGATTCAACCATTTTCTTGAAGAGAGCTCTTGAGCTTAAAGAAGAAGGGAATAAAAGGTTTCAAGCTAGGGATTTTGTTGGTGCACTTGAACAATATGAAAATGCTCTTAAACTCACCCCTAAGACCCACCCAAACCGAGCAATTTACCATAGTAATCGGGCTGCTTGTTTGATGCAAATGAAGCCCATAGATTACAAAATGGTGATATCTGAGTGCTCTATGGCACTTCAGGTTCAGCCTGCATATGTCCGATCCCTGCTTCGTAGGGCTCGGGCATTTGAGGCTGTAGGCAAGTACGAAATGGCTATGTTGGATGTGCACACACTTTTAAGTACCGAACCAAATCACCGGGATGCTCTGGAGATCGCCCGGAGGTTGCGGGCCCCAATCATTGGGGCCCGTCAGGAGGCCCAGCAGGATCTCCAGAGCCGACCATCACCCGCGGCTCTAGGGGCGTCTGCTATCCGTGGAGCCCCCATTTCTGGACTTGGACCTTGTTTGCCGGCCCGACCCGTTCCAAAGAAAACCGGGCTTTCTGGGTCGGCTACTGTTGCTAACAGTAAGCCAGATAAGACGTATCCGGTCCCACCTGTTGAAAATGATCATCATGAGGTTAAAACCACCCAAATGCCAAAACTTGTTTTGAAACCTGAAAGTGGTTCTTCTAATAAATCTAGTGCTAAACAGAACGAAAAGGTGATATCTTCAAAACCGTTGATTTCAGAGGTTGTAATTAATTCAAGACCTTTAAAACTTGTGTACGATCATGATATCCGTCTTGCAGAAATGCCAGTAAACTGCAACTTTAAAGTGTTGAGAGAAATCGTAAGCAAAAGGTTTCCATCTTCTAAACATGTTTTAATCAAATACAAAGATGATGATGGTGATCTAGTAACTATAACTTGTACCCGTGAGCTTAGATTAGCCGAATCAATTGCAGACAGGCCCGTTCTTCCCGATAAAGAACCCGATATCGAAAAACTCGATCTATTCGGGATGTTAAAATTACACGTTGTTGAGGTTAATCCCGAACAAGAACCGCCATTGATCGAAGAAGTAGAAGAAGTAGAAGAACTAGAACAAGAAGAAGAACAAGAAGAAAAACCCGTTGAGATCGAACCAATTGAACCGATTGAAGAAGACAATAGTGGGCCCGATTCTACTCCCGAAAATACAACCAAAAAACAAGAATCATCTGATGAGCCCGAATTGAAAGAAGTTGAAATGGACGATTGGTTATTTGAATTTGCTCAGCTATTCCGGACCCACGTGGGCATTGACCCGGATGCCCATATTGACTTACACGAGCTCGGGATGGAAATGTGTTCTGAAGCACTTGAAGAAACCGTTACAAGTGAAGAAGCCCAAATTCTATTTGATAAAGCAGCTTCAAAGTTTCAAGAAGTTGCAGCTTTGGCTTTCTTTAATTGGGGAAATGTTCACATGTGTGCAGCCCGAAAACGAATTCCAATCGATGATTCGGGTGATAAAGAAGTTGTTACAACCCGACTTCAAGCAGCTTATGATTGGGTTAGAGAAAAGTACACGTCAGCAAAAGAGAAATATGAAGAAGCTTTATCCATAAAACCCGATTTTTATGAAGGGTTGTTAGCGTTAGGCCAACAGCAATTTGAAATGGCGAAACTTTATTGGTCGTTTGTTGTTGCTAAAAAAGATGATCTGTCAAAGTGGGACCCGACAGAAACGATTGAGTTGTTTGATAGTGCTGAAGAGAAGATGAAATCGGCTACAGAAATGTGGGAAAAACTTGAAGAGCAACGGGCTAATGATCCTAATTTTGGTAAGAAGGAAGAATTATTGAAGAAAAAGTCAAAGATTGGTAGTGAAGTTTCGGGTGATGAGTTGGCAGAACAAGCGGCTGTGATGAGATCTCAGATACATTTGTTTTGGGGGAATATGCTTTTTGAAAGATCTCAAGTTGAGTGTAAATTGGGTTTGACCGGTTGGGAGTCAAACTTGGAGACGGCGGTTGACCGGTTTAAGCTTGCGGGTGCGTCGGAAGTTGACATTTCGACGGTTTTGAAGAATCATTGTTCTAATGCTGAAGCTGTTGAGGGTGAGGGCAAAAAGGTAAAAGATGCAAGCTCTGGTGTGGTCGAGAAAGATGATAATGGCGATCAATCTTGAAAAGGTGTGAACTTTTTATTTTGATGTGACGATTGTTGTGTGTTTTTGGTTTTAGATTTTTGAGAAGTGTTTCATTTTTTGGATGATAACTGACATCTCGAGGTTACTGTTGTTGGACTAAAAGTAAAATTATATGATCCTTAATTCCTTATGCAGTTCACCAGTTTTATTAGCTAGTTATTTGTGTTATCAAAATATATTTTTCTTGTAATTTCATGTCTTTTGAGTAAATATTGAATCAATAATGAATCTTATGACTCTAATTAAGGCCATTTGCCGCATATACTTTTTTATACAAAATTCTAACAAAAGAGTAGTTTATTTATGTTAAGGGAATTAATTTTTGCACCACACTCTTTTATGCTTATATCACAGTGTATAAATATTACTTTAAATTGTACAAACATATAAAACATATATTGTAGTATATAGCTTAAAATGTATGGTGTAAAAATCACCACCTTTTTATCTAACCCTTCGGAAAAATAAACACAATTCAAGATTTCTTTTTTCAACGTTATAAAATCCCAAAGTTTTTCAACTAAAAAATATATTTATTTTTTGTATAAATAGTTATAATGTAATCATCTTGATACTACCGTTATTAAAGAAATTCAAAGAAAACGAACAAAAATGTGTTGATGGGTCAAACCAACCCACCCGTTTTATCGAATTTTAAACATAACATGTGTTGACTCGAACTCATTTGACATATTACCCAACTCACTCATATTACCACCTCTATTTTAACTGGAAAAGAAAGTGAAGAGGATATGAATCTCGATGAGTTTAACATCTACTCTTTAATAACACTTGCAATACAAGAACAAATTTGAGCAAACATCATGAAAAACCTCAAGTATAACACTATGAAATTCCTCAGAATTCATCGATATATAACAATTCAAAAGCCTACGCAAATCTTTAGGCTCAGAAATCCGGTTTGCAGTAATCATCTCTCTCATGGAATCCTTAAAATCTTGTCTAAGATTATAAGACGATTTCTCCATTGCCACCATTACAAACAATCTATTACTCTCTTCTCTTACTTTCCTTCTCCTCTCTTCATATCTTCTTTCTTGTCGTTCTTTAATGATTTGATCTAATCTTTCTTGAACCATTGCGTGTGCGAGACTCGAAACGGTTGGGAAATTGTTTGATTTCCCACTTTCGGTTTCTTCAGAAGATGAAGAGACACTAAATCTACAACTACAACATAATGTTTTGCATCCTTTATATGGAAGTTTTTGCTTCTTGAGTAGGCCTCTAGCGGTTTGCATTTTGGGAGAGATGAGGATTAGGACAGAGTGTGTTTGTGTTGTGTGAAAAAGATATATTTATGGGTAGTGATTATGTGATTAAAAGCAAAAGAAAAAGGTGGTCAAGTAGGAGATCTCATGATTGTGTCACTAAGAGTGCACTAAATCAGCCAATTAATGCATGATCTTGTATCTTCATTTAAATTGGAGATTGACTCCGATTTTAAATCAGTCAATAATGAGAATCGCTACTTATTCATAAACCGGTAATTTTTTGGATTTTTTTTATGTAACTGACTAATCTTACAATGACAGTTTAGAGTGTGTTAGAGCAAATCACAGATCAACTTAGTACTGATGCTGCAGTTGGTAATAATTATGTTTATTACTGATGGGGCAGAAACATTTACTACTGATGAAGTTGATGCTGGTGTTCTCTATAACTTAGTTACTACTGATCATACAAAGATTGAAGATACTACTGATCATTGTAGTTACTACTGACGTTGGTTTCTGGACTTACTACTGATCACCAAGTTTACTACTGATGTTACTTATTTACTACTGGTGATTGGTTTTACTACTGATACGCGTTTATGGAACATATCAAGTCCGAGATCTTCGCAGAGATAGTTATAGAATGTAAATCAATGTATATCGTTTATAATTAGATGTAAATCGTATCCTAGAATAACTAGGGTAAATAGTTTAGCTTCAAGGACTATTATATATAGTTCCTTACGAATTGTAAACGTACGTGTGTATTGTTAACTTAATAATATACATTGAAGCTTTTTGTGAAACTGTGTTCTTAATATTTCTCATATTGTTCATACAGTTCATCGTTCTTAATTATTGATATAGTGTTGATCCGCTGAAACTTCTATCATCAAATAGATCTAAGGTGTTTATTAACTTGTTTATAGTTAATCGATCCTGACAAGTGGTATCAGAGCTTATTGGTTCTAGATCTACTAATTGTTAAGAACAACAAAAAGTTTTAATCTTTAAAACACACACATTATTAATCATGACTGATAATAATGAAAGCACTCAGGCCAACAAAATTCCTATACTCACACCCAATAACTTTGGGATGTGGAAGAATCGTATTAAGCAATACATGCTTATTACAGATTATTCCATGTGGGAAGTCGTTTGTGAAGGAAACAAAACTGGTCAACTTCAAGCAAGTAGCTCTGCAACTGAGGCAGACAAACTTAAATGTGAGAAGGAGAAGAAAGATAAAGGCATTGAACTCAAAACTCTAAGCACTCTCTTACTGGCCATTCCTAATGATTATCAACATCTCTTTGTTGAATATGATGATGCAAAAATACTGTGGGAAGCACTGGAGAAGAGATTCGTTGGGACAAAGAGCACCAAGAGGAATATGAAGTCTGTTCTCAAACAAGACTTTGAAAATTTCAAAGGAAAGCCCAATGAAACACTCACTCAAGTGTTTGACAGATTCAACAAACTAATTGGTGAACTCAACCAAGTTGGTGTAAAGATGGATCAAGAGGATGTCAACATGAAGTTTCTAAGGTCTCTTAGTGAAGAATGGGCCATGTACACAGTGGTGTACAGACAAAGAGATGCTTTAGAAGAAAAGGAGTTAGATGAACTCTATAATGATCTCAGAGTGTTTGAAACTGAGGTAAATCACAAAAACCCTTCTATTTCTTCTAACAATGCTGCTTTTGTGTCTAGTACAGGTCAAGGACAGGAAACCTCCGCAGGAAAGGCTGCAGATTCTGAGGATACTGCAAGAGAATCCTTCTTCACTAGTCATGTGCATACTGCATTGATTAGTGATGACTTGGAACAACTGAATCCAGATGATCTTGAGGAGATGGATCTTAAATGGCAGATGGCTATGCTGAGCCTAAGGACCAAAAGATTCCTAAAAAGAACTGGAAGGACAAGCCTCAATTTCAACAAAGGTGACAAAGCAGGATTTGACAAAACTAAAGTCAAATGTTACAACTGTAACAACCTTGGTCACTTTGCAAAAGAATGTCCTCATCCAGACAAAAGATCAAAATCAACTGCTCTTGTGTCACAACAAGGACAAGGATATGACTGGAGCTTCCAAGCAGAAGAGCATGCTCAAAATCAAGCTCTCATGGCCTTTACTGACAACAAAACTGAGGTAAAATCTAAACCTTGTACTCCTGAATGTGCTAAAATTATTAAAAATCTAGAAAAAGAAAACAATAAATTAAATGAAGATTTAGCAAAAGCAATCAGAAGAAATTATGAGTTTGATGGGGTGATTGCTGATCAAGAACATCAAATAAAGGTGTACAAGATGATTGATCAACGGATCAAGGAAGAATTGCTTCAAGCTGTGGATGAGAAAGAGTTTTATGAAACAAAAAATAATGAACTTACAAGTAAAATAGAAGAATGTCAACTTGAAATTGAACAAAATAAATTAACAATCAAAAAGTTTGAAAGAAGCACTAAAATTCTTGATGAATTAACTAATAATCAAACTACAGAAAAGGTTGTTCATGGGGTGGGATATCATGCTGTACCACCTCCATATAAAATCATTCCACCTCTTAAAAACAGTTCAGAAAGAATCATTAATGAATTAAAAACTGAAAATCAAACTGAATCATCTAATGAAACATCTGAATCAAATAATTCTTCTGATGATGAACAATCAATTGAATTTACTATATCTCAAAGTGAATCACCAAAATCAATTGATACAAGTTTTCACACAGCTCAAAGTCCAAATGAATCTCCCAAATATAATGCAGATAATGTACCAAAAATTTTAACAAGGGGGAATGAAAGAAATAAAACACAACTCTTAGACCAAAGAATACCTGAAGGTGCTAAAAATAAGAAACTAAGATGTGTTATATGCAATAAAATGAACCATTTAGCAAAGGATTGTCACTACAATCCAATAAACTGCAAAGAGTTAAAAGAATTTAAAGTTCTTAAAGAAAATGCTAAAACTCAAAAGTTAAAAGTTACTACTGGTCATTCAGTAGTAAATAAAATTAAAAATCCAATTGTTGAAAATCCAAGATTTGGAAGAAGTAAAACAAGGTTTGTTCAAAACAGAAGAGCTGGAAGCCCAAAGTACAGCAATTACTTCAAGAATAATGGAAAATCCAATCAAAATAAACAATATTTTAAATTTTCCAACACCAGTAGAAACTCTAACAAATTTACTACTGGTGTTAACCCTAATTATAATGCTGTATGGTACCAGTACAAGAATACTACTGGTAATAACCCTAATTTCAAAAATACTACTGCTCCCAAAACAAATTTCAAAAACACTACTGGTGTTAACCCTAAAAACACTACTGGTCATTCTAAACATGATAAGTACCCAAATACTACTGGTCCATCAGTAGTAAAGTATTCAAAAGCTAAAAACAATGGGTATAAACCAAGATCAGTAGGAAATTTTCACACCAGTAATAACTACAAAAGGACAGTAGTAAAACAAAATACCAGTAATAAACAAGTATGGGTACCAAAAGTCTTTAAAGTTAAATCCCCAAAAGCTCATTTCTCAAAGGATGAACCCAAGACATATAAAGCTTGGGTTCCCAAACTTAACTAATCCTTTACTCTCTTGTGCAGAGCATTCAGATCCCAGAAGAAGGTAGAACATGGCATATTGATAGTGGATGCTCAAGGCACATGACTGGAAATCTGCAAATTCTTAAAGATTTCAAGTCCTTTGATGGTGGATTTGTGGCTTTTGGTGAGAACCCAAAAGGAGGTAAGATCACAGGTAAAGGTACTGTTACTAATGGAAAAATTACCTTTGATAATGTATTTTATGTAGCTGAACTAAAATACAATCTTGTCAGTGTGTCTCAAGTTTGTGATAAAAAGAACAAGATTCTGTTCACAGACATTGAGTGCATCATTCTTTCTCCTGAGTTTATTTTAGATGAAAAATATGTTGTTTTAAGAACCCCAAGGAGAAACAATGTGTATTGCCTGGATATAGGGGGAGAACTCATTTCTACAAATGAGGTCAACTGTTTTATATCCAAGGCAAACACCACTGAATCAGAACTTTGGCATAGAAGGATGTGTCACACAAATTTTAAAAACATGAATAATTTAGTAAAAAGAAATCTGGTCATTGGACTTCCTCAAAAACAATTCATGTGTGATCATCACTGTGTTGCATGCCTAAAAGGTAAACAACACAAGACTTCTCATAAGTCCAAAACTGTGAACTCTATTTCTGTTCCTTTACAGCTCTTACATATGGACCTTTTTGGACCTACAAATGTAATGAGTATTGGAAAGAAACAATATTGTCTTGTTATTACTGATGACTTTTCCAGATATACATGGGTTTTCTTTCTCAGGACAAAGGATGAAACAAGTGAACTCATAAAGAACTTAATTGTCAAACTGGAAAACACATCTGATCAAAAAGTGAAAGCCATAAGATGTGATAATGGCACAGAATTTAAGAATGCTAACCTAATTAACTTTTGTGATCTTAAAGGTATTGACAGGCAATACAGCTCACCTAGAACTCCACAACAAAATGGTGTAGCTGAAAGAAGGAATAGAACCATCATTGAAGCAGCAAGATCAATGCTAGCAGACTCAAAATTACCAATCACTTTTTGGGCAGAAGCTGTTAATACTGCTTGTTATGTTCAGAACAGAGTATTAATAGTGAAGCCACATTTTAAAACACCATATGAACTTTTTAACAAAAGAAAACCTTCTATAAGTTTCTTAAAATCATTTGGTTGTCCTTGTACTATTCTGATTACAAGAGAACAAATTGGTAAGTTTGACTGCAAAGCTGATGATGGAATATTTGTGGGATACTCTACTCAAAGTAAATCATACAGAGTATTCAACAAAAGACTAAGGATAATTGAAGAAAGCATCAATGTATCCTTTAATGAAAATATACCTAATGAACAAGGAAATGGTCCAGATTGGCTATTTGACATAGACAATCTAACCAAATCCTTTAATTTTAATATAAATTTCAATGCAGGTAATTCAAATTGTCTTAATCAAAAGGAAGGAACATCATCTGTTTATACTGGTCAAGAAAAGATGAGATACATAGTTGTTGATACTGCTCCCATAGTTAATACTGATGTCAGTAAGAACTCAAATATTGAAAGCAGTAGTAACTCTGAGAATGAGGTCAGTAGTAATTCCATTACTACTGGTACCAGTAATAGTACTGAAAATACTACTGGTCCCAACTATAACCTAGATTCTCAAGATACTACTGATACCAGTAACAACTTCAATACTACTGATCTCAATGAAGATGATAGCAGTAGTAACTCTGACCAAGATAATGATGAACCAAATACTAATGACAATGAAGGATCTCAAGAAGAACAACTACCTGAGGCAAAAGAGTCCAACCTTGAAAATCAACTAGTGGTGGATAAAGCTACAACAACAAGGACTCAAAAGAACCATCCTTTAGACCTTGTTCTAAGTGATGTTAACTCACCACTTCAAACAAGAAGCAAATTAAACAAAAGTTTAACTGCAAATATGTGTAATATAAGCTTAATTGCTAATGAATGTATGTATGAATGCTTTCTGTCTCAGGATGAACCAAAGAAGATCCAACAAGCAATGAAGGACTCAAACTGGATTGAGGCAATGCAAGAGGAACTCCTTCAATTTAAATTACAAGCTGTTTGGACACTTGTACCTCTACCCAAAGGAAAAAGAGCCATTGGAACAAGATGGATCTTTAGAAACAAGAAAGATGAAAGAGGTATAGTGATCAAGAATAAAGCCAGACTTGTAGCCCAAGGATACACTCAAGAAGAAGGTATAGACTATGATGAAGTATATGCTCCTGTTGCCAGAATTGAAGCAATAAGAATATTCCTAGCATATGCTTCATTCAAAAGGTTTAAAGTCTATCAAATGGATGTGAAGAGTGCTTTCCTGTATGGGAAGATTGAAGAAGAAGTTTATGTTTGCCAACCTCCAGGATTTGAAGATCCAAAACATGGTGATTATGTGTTTAAATTGGATAAAGCTCTATATGGCCTACATCAGGCACCAAGAGCATGGTATGACACACTATCATCATACTTATTAAAGAACAATTTCAAAAGAGGAGCCATTGATAAAACATTGTTTACAAAGAAAGTCAAAGATGATATACTACTGGTACAAATCTATGTAGATGATATCATCTTTGGATCAACCAATGATTTATTATGCAAAGAATTTGAAGAGCTGATGCAGATTAAATTCAAGATGAGCTCCATGGGTCCAATGAACTTCTTCCTTGGACTCCAAGTCAGTCAAAGAACTGATGGTATTTTGATAAATCAATCAAAATATGTCAAAGACATCTTGGAAAAGTTTGACTTGAAAGACAGTAAAAGTGCTAGTACACCAATGGAAACACACAAACACCTACATCCTGATGTTGAGGGGGAGGATGTAGATGAACACTTATATAGATCAATGATAGGATCTTTGATGTACTTAACTGCATCAAGACCTGACATTATGTATAGTGTTTGTGTGTGTGCAAGATATCAAGCAAGACCCAAAGAACTACACTTGCAGGCTGTCAAAAGAATATTCAGATACTTGAAAGGCAAACCATCACTAGGTCTATGGTATCCACATGACTCACCCTTTGAACTAATAGCCTATACAGATAGTGACTATGGAGGTGAATGTCAAGATAGAAAGTCCACTACTGGTGGATGTCAATTCTTTGGATCAAGACTAGTGTCATGGCAATGTAAGAAGCAAACAAATGTATCAACATCTACTGCTGAAGCAGAATATGTAGCTGCATCTGCTTGCTGTGCTCAAGTACTATGGATTCAAAATCAACTTCTAGACTTTGGTATCTCTATCCTTAAAACTCCTATTTTTATTGATAATCAAAGTGCTATTAGTATTGTGAATAATCCAGTAAAACATTCAAAAACTAAACACATTGAAATAAGATTTCACGTTATAAGAGATTGTAATGAAAAGAAATTAATCAAAGTAGTTAAAATCCATACTGATGATCAATTAGCAGATCTTTTTACAAAAGCATTTGATGTAGGAAGATTCAACTTCTTGGTCAGTAGTATTGGAATGATTTTAATAACTTAAAATCTCACTTAAAATTATGTGTAAAGTTAGTGTTGTAAAATATTATTTTCTTAAGTGTTTTACTACTAGTATTGCTGTACTACTGGTGTGAAAGTGTATGCACAAAATACTACTGATAGTTCATTACTACTGGTGCATTTTAGGTTTACATGGATACTACTGGTAAGTCAGTACTACTGGTATTCACATATACTACTGGTCTTGTGTGGTAATGGTTACTACTGATGTCTATAATTACTACTGATGTCAAAATCCTTAGTCATTACTGATGTTAGTAGATACTACTGACGTTTTACTACTGATATCTTATTTACTACTGGTCTTTCATAAACACAATTACCAAACTAACCCCCATGAAAATAACCGTTATGTTATGATTCGAAGGCTATTTTCGTAGTTTTGCAGGTTTAATCGAAAGATATAAAAGGCGGCAGATGATTAATTTAGCATTATCTTCACTTCGATTCTCTAAACACCTTTCGATAAACCCTAGTTTACGATCAAAAACCCTTCATCTTTAACAAAATTCTTGCAAAATCTCAACAAGAATGGCAACTTTACAAGCTCTCGATGTGCAAACCGATCTCAAATACTCAGAATTTCACAACATGGTTGCATTTTTAAAAAATCCCGACGGAACAAAAGATTTCCGTCCAATCGTAAAATTCTTGAGAAATTCGTATATACAGTTTGCCTTAACTGTAAAGCCGAAGGCATATCAACAGCACTTGGTGGATTTCTGGACCAATGCTGAGCGAACAGAAGGAACCACATCATCAATGATAAAATCGAAAGTAGATGGAAAGTACATCACTGTAACTGAACAATCAATCAGACATCATCTACAACTTCATGATGATTCAGGTATGTCTACTCTTCCTAAGGAATACATTGCTGATACTTTAAATAAAATGGGGTATGAAGGCAGACTTAATATTGTAACTTTTCAAAAAGGCCTTCTATCCCCACAATGGAAATTTCTGGTTCATACCATTCAGCATTGTATTTCTCCTAAAAGAAGTACTTGGAATGAGTTTAACAAGGCAATAGCATCTGCTGTTGTATGTTTATGCACAGACCAAGTATTCAATTTTTCTAATATGATTTTTGATGGTATGTTGGGAAATCTTAGTTCTTCTAAATTTTTAATGTATCCCAGATTTCTACAACATATCATAAACTGTGAATTACAAAACTTGTCAACTCCTAAAAACATTTTTGTATTACCTGAGTTGAACAAGAAAGTTTTCTCAAATATGAGAAAACAATTTAAATTTTCAGGGAAGGAAACCCCTTTGTTTCCAAACATGATCAAAGATCAACCCAATATTGGAGAAGGTTCAACCATTGCTACAACCCAAGTTGAACCTCAACCCACTCCATCACCCCCAAATACAGCCCAAACACCACCCCATATAGCCACTCAATCACCAACTCAAACAGAAGTCCTGAATGTGTCCCAGGAACTTGATATAAATCTGCAGAGTGCTACTCTTCACTCTGTAGAAGACCTACCAGATAAAACCAAACATATATCTACAATCTATAAAAGAAAGAAATCTTTAAAGGACACCAGGGGACAAATCGAGTCACACCCCAGGCTCAAAGAGTTGTCCTCCAAGGAGGAGAGAGGACATGAGGGGAGGGCTTTCACTACTGATGCCCCAAAGGTGGGTGCACAGGACAGTGAAAACATCATTAGGACCCAAACCTCGGCAACTTTGAGTGATGACTCATTTGAGGAGTTACTCAAAGGACCCCGGTGCCAAGAAACCACAAGGGGGGGCATCTCTGCTTCTTCTAGGAAGAAGAGAATGTCTAAAAGACCCAATGACTCACCAAGCAGTGATGAGGGCAGATCTGTGAAATTGATGGAAAGGAAGGAAAACCTTAAAACCAATGTACCTGTTAGTAAGCCCGATGATCTTGCTAGATGGAGTGAGGGCAGTATTAAAATCCAACAATTGACGGCTAAAGTGGATTCCTTGGAATCCACTGTACAAGATTGTCTTTATTACCAAACAAATCAAGGAAAAACTATGGCTGCTATGAAAAGAAATGTCAATATCATCAACAAAAGAATGAGACAATATGAACTTAGGCTTCATCAACAATCAAAGCTTATCAGAAAATTGAAAAAGAGGATTGATGATAGTGAGGCTCCTCCAGTTGAGCTCACTAAGGGGGAGAAGGATAACATACAGACAATGATTGATGAATCCATTGCAGCAGCAGCTTCCTCCCTCTTGAATTTAAAAGAAACAGAAGTTGATGAAGGCCCAGAGATGATGATTACAGAAGAAGAGCCAATTACTACTGCTCCTACTAAAAAACAAGCTGAAAAAGACATACCAGTAGTAACTCCTACTACTGATATAACAGCAGTAGTAAATGAAGAAAAGGCAGCAAACACTACTGATGACCTATCAGTAGTAATCTCTGAAGACATACCAGTAGTAACTACCTTAGTTACTACTGATGACATTATTGAGCTGCCACCACTACTAGAGCCTACAGTGATACTTCCACCATCTCCAAAAAGAACAACAACAACACAAATGGTGGTAAAAGATATTGATGATGATATCAACTGGTTAGAAGTTGATGAATGCTCCCTGCCTCCACATCCTAAAATACTTCCCATATCTCAGATACACTACTATGGTCCCAAATTTGTTATTGAATCTGAACCAAATATGAAGAAAGACAATTACATAGGAAAGGGAAAAGAAGTTGCTGATGAAGACCAACCCAACAGAGCACAAGGTCATGAAATTGTCAACAAAATCAATTATGCCAAATCAGCCAAACAGGATAGGTGGAAGGTAAAGAGAGCAAAATATTTAAAGAAGGTTGAAGTCTCTCTAGCAAATGAAAACAAAAGATTAGCAGAAAGGGCTAGAATATTGAGACAACCTTTCACAGAAATCAAATTGGCAGATATAGCAGATATATCAAAACTGCCACAATTTCAACAGAAGATCAAATCTAAACAAGTTGCTGAAACAAGAAAGGAATTACAAAGAAGAGAACTGAAAAAATTTAGGCAACTTGAACATGAAACAATAGAACTTCTTGAAGCACAAGTACAAGAATGCAAAGAGCAAAAGGCTGATATGCCAGAACAATTTGCAGAGAAAAAGAAAGAAATGATCACATTCTTAAAATCAAAAGGGTATAACACAAAGGCATTTGGAAGAATGAAGCTGATCAATTTAATTGAAAAGTACTGTGTAGAGAAGAAGAAGGATCTTACTGAGCAAGATAGTAATGAGAAGTACACCACTAAACTTGAACAGATAGACTCCAAAGAAATGAAAGAAAGAAAAACAATATCTGGAGAATCATCTGGTGTATCCTCTCAAACATCAAAGAAAAGAAAGACAATTGCTTCAGAACTTGATCAACCAAATAAAAAATTACAAATGGTTCAAGTTCATGATCTCCCCATTGCTCCCCTACAAAATAATCCAATCATCAACTGGAGGTACATAGATGATATGATTGAGATTATAAGAGAAGATAAGGTCACTCAAAGATTCAGAGCTTGGAAACCTTTGGTCATGTCCCTAACCAGAAGTGACATTATTAAGATGTTGATCATTGGTAAACCAAGAATGACTAAGAAGAACTGGAAGAATTCAGCTGCAGGTTATCTTACTGAAATGATTGATGCTGCTTTCTATCCAGAAAATTATCCAGAGAAGTACACAGATTCAGAAAATGTTCAAGCTTGGAATGTGCTACCAACTGTCAACATGTACTTCTTTGAATATACAAGTAAGAAATGTGACTTATTCCTTTATGAGAAAGAGTATCCTCATTCTGAGAAGACTCTCTATCAACTATGGTGCATGAATTTTATTAAACCACATGATGCTGTGATGCTCCAAAACAAATTGAATGAATTTGTTAAAAGAATCAGCAAATATATCATTGCACAAAGGAATAAAAGGAACCAACAGACTTTAGAAGGTGATAAGAAAAGAGCAAAGTTGTTGGAAGAAAAGAAAAAGAAGAAGTAAATAAGAAACTTGATTGATTAAAGGATAATCAATAAGTTTAGGGGGAGATTGTTAGAGCAAATCACAGATCAACTTAGTACTGATGCTGCAGTTGGTAATAATTATGTTTATTACTGATGGGGCAGAAACATTTACTACTGATGAAGTTGATGCTGGTGTTCTCTATAACTTAGTTACTACTGATCATACAAAGATTGAAGATACTACTGATCATTGTAGTTACTACTGACGTTGGTTTCTGGACTTACTACTGATCACCAAGTTTACTACTGATGTTACTTATTTACTACTGGTGATTGGTTTTACTACTGATACGCGTTTATGGAACATATCAAGTCCGAGATCTTCGCAGAGATAGTTATAGAATGTAAATCAATGTATATCGTTTATAATTAGATGTAAATCGTATCCTAGAATAACTAGGGTAAATAGTTTAGCTTCAAGGACTATTATATATAGTTCCTTACGAATTGTAAACGTACGTGTGTATTGTTAACTTAATAATATACATTGAAGCTTTTTGTGAAACTGTGTTCTTAATATTTCTCATATTGTTCATACAGTTCATCGTTCTTAATTATTGATATAGTGTTGATCCGCTGAAACTTCTATCATCAAATAGATCTAAGGTGTTTATTAACTTGTTTATAGTTAATCGATCCTGACAGAGTGTTAACTTAATATGATTATTATGATTAACAACTATTTTTGGCTCACAATTATCAGATTTTGACAAATAAGTAAGAAATAATAATAATCCTTATTCTGACTGTCATTTATAAAACCCTAAGCTAACACACACCCCATGGGCTCATCATTGAAACAATTCTTTTTACTTTATAAACTTAACACTAACAACTTATTCTGCATCTGCCAAACAATCCCCTTTGGTTAATACTCTTTTGTTATTTGAGAATTGCCAACATGTTTGGTGAGCTTGCTGATGTGGCAGCACCAATATCACTCCTTAAATAAAGTTTATAACTTTGCAGAGTTCTTTACTTTTGTTATTCTCTAATACTGAATCATGGGTGCAGAATGATTAAAACTAAGCTACTTTAATTAACACATGATATATAATATTATCTCCATTAAGGGTTAATTTAAGCTATTAAACCGATTTTTGTCGGGGTTTTTGGATAAAAGCAAGACTAATATGTGCTGTTTTTAGGTGCTCCCAAGTTTCCCCTCACTCTTATTTGCTTGATCCTGACTCCCTAATCATGTTAAGAATCACAAGAGGATTGTACAACTAGATAGAATCTTGTCTTTGAAGTTTTTTATTTTTTTTACTAATTTAATCTAAATTGCTAATTCTATACACACAACAGATATAGAAAGCTTTTAATGTTTGTATTGGTGCTTATAATGGTAACTAGCTACAAAACCCGCCCGATGGGCGGGTATGCTGTAAATTTTAGTATGTAGAAAAATGTTCAAAAACTTTATATACTTCTAAATGACATAATAATCGATAGATGTGATGATGATTTTGTACAAAAAAACGGTAAATGAAGAAATGCTACATATAAATGTTACATATAGTTATTTGTTTCCTTCGCTGATTGATCTTTTAAATATTTATTTGTTTCCTTGTATGTAGGATCTTTTAAATAGTTATTTGTATGTACGATCTTTTAAATAGTTATTTGTTTCCTTGTATGTAGGAAGCCGTATATGGAGCATATGAATGTAGACCGTAAGACGTACCAGATTCATTTGTCGTATATAGAGCATATGAATATGAATGTAGACCGTAAGCCGTACCAGATTCGTTTGTATTAGTGCAAATGACGTGGACCAATCAGGGAATTCCAAGTGGCATTATGGACGAATAGGAATGCTTGGAATTGCCATGGTGTCAAACCCTCTTCAAATTTAGGCCTCATATATAGGGTAGGATTTTTACTTCCTTCAGACCATTAAAATTGCAATCTTTAAGAGCTATTTTATTTACCCATTACATTTGGAACAACATTTAAGCAAATTTCTTTATGGAAAATGTGATTAAAGGTCCCAAAAAGCTCCTTAATTTACTTGGTACTTGGTAAAAGTGCCGTATGGAAGAGTGTGAATACTTTTTTGGCATGTAAGAATACATTGTCATTCTACTTTAAAGTTAATTTAATACTCAATGTGTAAGGATGTATTCACTTCCGGAATCAGACCGGAACCAAAAGGGCAAAAAAGAAGAACCGAGAACAGAAATAATGGTTCCAGTTCCGGTTCGGTCTGGTTATTTCATGTTTAAAACCATTTAGAACCAAAAACTATATAAACTACATCTTAAGTTACACTTGAAATTATCAAATTCGGGTTCTAGAACTAAAAAAACTAGAACCGAACCGGAAAAACAAAATGAGGAGCCGAGAACTCGCCCGAAAACCCAAATCTGGGTCCAACCGATTCGGTTTGTTTTTGGTTAAAATGCACACCCCTACTCATGCATGAATTGTAATCCAGTACTCATATAGCATCTTGAAAACTAACAACCATTAAAATAAGGAAACGAATGCAAAATTATCATCCAATAATATTTCTTTCTGGCATTTCATCAAACACCGAAAGTATGTCTGTGAGGCATTTCATCAAACAGAAAATGTGCAATGCAAAACATGTGGAAGAACAGAATTAAAAGAGTAGCTCTTTAACGAATAGTAAGTGCATACTTGAAATACTAATTACTTTTCTTCAATTGCTCATTTTTTCTTGGAGTCTGTTTCGCTGTAGCTAATTTATAAATCCCAAAAACCTTCAACAAAATTATGGAAAACTATGAGGAACTAGAGATGTAATTAATTGCGAGAAATGAATAATATAATATGTGGGAGTACCAATGCGAGGACGTGAACTGCTATCAATAAAACCGTCAAGAACGTCGACGCCTCGAGGATCCATGGCTGATTAGAGTCCTGATGAGCTGCCATGTTAGCGACTGTGTGAGATTACGAACGTGCAAGGATTTGGAAATTAAAATATTTTCTAAAAATGTTTTTTGTTTCGTGATTTTGGATTTCTTTGCTTTTATATTTGCAAATCCTATTCAATTAAAATTGAAAATAAAATTAGATAAAATTAAAGTATTTTTTTATTTGACATATTTTTGTAAAACGATAATTTTCTATATTAATTATAATTATACATATATAATTATATAAAAAAAATGAAAGCACATAATTTAAATTACTTATATATACAATACTCATAGAAAGTTACTGTTTATAAAATATTTTATTATTATTTTTGCTGTATTTATGTATTATATATTTCTTTGATGAGAATATAAAACATAAAAACTTCCCTTGCACCATTGGTAAGGCTGAATGTATACATGTAAAAGGTCTTGTGCTCAAATCTTGGCATTATCAATTATTATTTTTTTGAAATAAAATTTACTTCAATGTTAAAAAAACTAGATCTAAAACACCGCCGCAACGCGTTGGTATTACATTCCTCGTTTATAACATGAATCATTTTCTAATTTATATTCGACATATTCAACCATTATTGTAACTAATTAATTATATATACTACATCCGTATCAAAATAAGTGATACACTTTCTATTTAGGGGTGGAACAAAATAAGTGATACACTTCCAAAACTTACCTTATTTGGTAAAAATATGGGACTCATTCTCCACTAACTATTGAGTTTAATAAAGTGAATTTACTCTTTTACCATTACTTTTACTTTTAAACATCATTAATATCACTACATCCAAAAGAAGTGGGACCCATTATCCACTAACTATCCACTTTAATCAATTAGTTGCTTTAATACGTTTTAAAAACACAACTTACTACTATGAGTCAAGTTCGACATCAGCATATGCAAACCTTACGCCTGAGTTTTGAATCATGACATAATAACATGATCAAGTCTCAAGTCTTAATATATCATGTAGAAATTAATATGAACCTTTTAGAACCATGAGTTTCAGCTATAATTCCGTCGAAATCTGTTGGTAGTTTGCAAGGGAACAACGTCACGTTGTGGATATTATGTTTCTCGAAAGTCCAAACTTGAAATACGTAGAGTAGACTCGTATTTATTGACTAATTTGCTGTTATAGATCGCTGTGTATTAAAGATATTGCGTATCACGTGTATATACATTCTTAATTATTCATTATATTATCATATACTACTAATTTAATGAATATAATATTAAAAACGCTTATCACGTATATTCATTCATATTCAACTTTTGTTTACATAGTCAATTCACTTACATAAAGATTCTTTTTGGATTCGGAAATACAAAGATATTTTCTCCATTAGAGCATACCGAGTAGGTATCATTCCATACTGTGATTGACGCTCGACAACACCGTGATCCAATCCGCAACAGGCATGATTGGGGCATGTCGGGCGCTGGTGTGGTGACACCATACTGTGAAGACGGTTGAGTGGTGAATTATGTAAAAAAAGTTAATTAGTATCAAGAATTAATCAGATTAACAAAAATCATAATTATATTCGTTTCGACAATCAAAACTATTAAGAATTATTTCTACACTCTTTTTATGTTGCATGCAGGGCCGTCCCCGAGAATTTGGAGGCCCTGTACAATTTACTAAAATGGCCCTAAAATTTATAAATTTTAAAATTATTGATAAAATTTAAATTTGTATTTACCACACAATTTACTTAAAATTACTTTTTCAATCAAAATATTAAAGAAAAAATAAACGTATTACTACTTAAAAAATTGCCATCCTTCAAATATGTGATTGAGACAAACTTTTCATTTACAGCTTCGTAAGATATTTTATCCAAGAGTTCCGGATAGTTACCTGTGTGGAAGTTTGGATACTGTATAAAACTTATAAAGAAATTGGGCCTATTGAACATATACATTAGTTAAAAGGTTTTGGGCCCTATCAATAAGTGGGCCCTGTTCAAGGGCACCTGTTGAACACGCCTATAACCGGGTCTGGTTGCATGTAGCTAAGGTAAGCATATAAGGAGATTTTCAAGATAACAGATAGGTCACGGGTTATCATATGAGCTCTACCATGAATTTATAAGACAGCTAAATTACTCATAACAGCTAATAATATGTACTCCCTCCGTCCCATAAAGAAGTTTACATTTCTCTTAGTTATAAAATTTTAGGTGATAGTTAATGGTGGAGTCAATAGTAATACTTTTGATTAAAATATAAGGTTGGATTGGAGAGAGAAAGATAATTAGTGGATATTAATGGTGAGTTTCTTAGTAATAATAATATTTTATTATATGAGGTCCATCAAATGTGAGAAATGAGAACTTTATATAGAGACGAGGGAGTAACTTCTAGCTAGTAACTTATAACTTTCGGCTAGTTTTGCCAAATAAACCGTAAATATATACCTCCTTTGATTCAAATAAGTGCCACACTTTGGGTTTTATGGTTTTTGAGGCAAAAGATTATCATGATGGTTAAATTAGATTAATTGAACAGTTAGTGGATAATGAGTTTCATAACTTTTGAATAAAGTGAGGTTAATGATGTTTAAAAGTAAAAAGTAAGGGTAAATGAGTCATTTTACTTTGTTAAAATACATAGTGGGTGTGTGCTACTATTTTTTGCCAAATAAGGTGATTTTTCAAAGTGTAGCACTTATTTTGAATCTTCCATATAAGAAAAGTGTAGCATTTATTTTGAATCGGAGGAAGTATTAAAATTTTCATGGCCTTTTACTTATATATAAAATATATGACTAAACAAATGGGTTTAAAGTATATCTTATGTTTCAGCAATTATATGAATAGAAATGCGAAACAAAATGAGCGTGTTTGAAAAACTGAAACTCGGCCCACCCAAATTAGTCGAATAGATTTGTTAAATAATCAAAGTACTGATTTAATAAAATATTAATTTATTGATATCCAATACATATATTTTTATTAAAAAATAATTAACTAAGTCAACAAAAGATGTTTCCACCTGATATTTGATTTTGATCTCATTTAATTTATTTAGAGCGTAAGATGTGGGAATATGTTAAAAGACATGTTAAAGCTATGAGTGGTTTTAGGAGGCGAAGGAGGCGCAGTCATACATGGCCCATATTTTATATGGGCTTATTTTTATATTTGTCTTATATATATAATATTAAAATTTAAGTCAACTTAATAATTTAATAGGAAGAAAAATTAGAAAGTCCAAATTTTTATAAATATCTTGTATTTAGGCGGTCCATTTTCGTGTTTTCACACAGGACCTTCAAAATCCCGGATACGCCCATGGTTAAAGCTATTTTGCCCTTTTAACAAGAGTTTAAAAAATGTACTTCATGATGAAGCCAAATCAAGAACAAAAGCCTTTAACCAGCGCTATACCAATGGCGATAGAGCCTTTGGCGATAGTGGAGGTGTCGGTTGCCAGCCATCATAAGTATCTGGCAAGCCTATGACGTACCCATAATTTGTGCTCTAATCAATCCATTATGAACCTCAGATGTTCACAACTTCAAAAGAAATATACAAATAACAATATTTATAACCTGAATATATTTTATTACTTTGAACTTAATTGACTAGGTTTACTATTACTTTAAACTATTAAAGATGCAACATGATACCTTGAACTTGAGAAAATGTTCAATTTAGTACCATGACTTATTAATTTGATTGTATTTTAGATGCAATCTCGTTTGAACTTTTAACAGACTAAAACATATATATTTGTCTCAATATATTGATATTAGAAGTAAATCACGTGAGAATAACATGATCAAATTAAAGAGACATAGTACTAAACCAACTATTTTGTCATGTTCATGGTACTATGTCGCACCTTTAATGGTTCAGAATCTAATAAATTAAGTTAAATCCACTAAAATACATTTTTACCTATTTATAAACCCTGCAACTCGGGTTGATCTGAAGCAAAGAATGGAGCTCAAGATCCTGATTTCTCTCCTTGTTTCCGTTGTTGCCTTCTTGATCTACTTGTTCAATAAGCTTAGAAGCTCTAATAAAAATCTTCCTCCACAACCATGGAAGCTCCCTGTAATTGGACACTTGCATCATCTAGTAGGAGCACACCCACATCGAGCTCTTGAAAATTTGGCCCAAAAATTAGGACCAATTATTCATCTGAAACTTGGTGAAATCTCGGCCATCGTAATCTCTTCTCCCGCATTCGCCAAAGAAGTGATGAAGACCCACGATCTGACTTTTGCAACACGACCCAAGCTTCTCACTGCGGACATTCTCGGCTATAATTATAAAGGAATCGTATTCGCACCTTACGGGGATTACTGGAGACAAATACGTAAATTATGCATCTTGGAGCTTCTAAGTGCCAAAAAAGTCCAATCTTTCCAAGCAGTTCGTGAACAAGAGTCTTGGAATCTCATTGAATCTATTGGTGAAATTACATGTAAGCCATCAGTTGAACCCACTTAATAACTATTTTCTTTTAGCAACTCTAGCACGTGTCATTTTTGTTTGCATTTAAACATTACTAATTAGTTAGGTGTGGTGCATGGGGCGGTTTGAGTATTGGTTTACGCTCAAACCGAATTCAATCCACTGATTTTGGGTTTAAGATTTTCAAACATAATGGTTTCGGTTTTAATATATATCGAATCCACCGGATTTTCAACATCAATATATTTTCAGCATTTAATTCAATATCTAATAACATATTTCAACTCCGAAAAACATTTTCACCCCAACAATTCGATATATTACCTCTGTATATATCACAATAAGTGATACACGTTTCATTTATGACCGTTTCAAAATAAGAGATACACTTTAAAATTTACAATATTTGGTAAAAGAAGTGAGACATATCTTCCACTAACTATCCACTTTAATAAAATCAAATGATTTATTTACAATATTTAATTTTAAACATTATTAACATTATTTTATTAAAAAAATGAGACTCATCCTCCACTAATTATTCACTTTAATTTATATTAACCCTCATTATAATTTTGTGTCTAAAAAACCGTGAAGCCAACAATGTATCATTTATTATGATACAGAGGTAGTATAAACGTATGTTTATCATATAATCATAACATAAACCGTAATTAGTGGGGCACTTACTTAATGGGATAGTTTCTCAAAATTTAAAACCGAACCATTGATTTTGTAATGATTTCGATTTTATTGGTTTGGTTTTGTACGAACTGATTTTGATTTCTCGTTTTTTTATTGTCACCCCTATTAGCTATGTTGGAACATCACTGTTCCTTTTCTAAACAAATGCAACTATTGATTCGTTCTTTACAGTTGTACACCATTCATGACAGTTATACATACCTGTAGTGTTAATTTATTGTTTTGTTCATTTTGATCTTGATGTCTCTGGAATTCTGTAGGTCCTATACGAATAGATGAAAATAAACCCCTTAAGTTGACTTAAAACTTTAAGATTAATACTTCCTCCGATTTAAAATAAGTGCTACACATTGGGTTTCATGGTTTTTGAGGCAAAAAAAAAAAAAAAAAAAAAATGATGGTTAAATTATATTAATTGAATGGTTAGTGGATAATGGGTCCCACATTTTTTGAATAAAGTGGGGTTAATGATGTTTAAAAGTAAAAAGTAAGGGTAAATTGGTCATTTCAGTTTGTTAAAGTAGATAGTTAGTGGGTGTGGGTCCTACTATTTTTTACCAAATAAGGTAATTTTTTAAAGTGTAACACTTATTTTGAATCACCCATAATAAGGAAAGTGTAGCACTTATTTTGAATCGGAGGAAGTATATAATTGGGGCCGCACCTCTCAAAGATACCCTGATTTTGATATGTTGTATTACCATTTGTAATTTGTGTAAATTCCTAACAAGCTATATATTTGTGTAAAATTTGTAGCTCCGGGACATGACCTGATGGGATCAAAAACAACAGTTAATCTTAGTGACAAGATTTTCAAGATGATCAATGCGATCACACTTAGGGTTATAGTTGGAAGCAAATACAAGGACCAGGATGTGCTTCTGGCGCTGATCAAAGAGAGTGTATCTTTATCTAGTGGTTTTGATTTGTCTGATTTGTATCCATCTCTTCCCATTCTGCATCTAGTTACCGGCATGAAGAAAAAGTTGACAAAGATTCACCACAAGATGGACACCATTTTTGAGGGCATTATCTCCGACCACCAAGAACAACGTGCAGGTGACCAGAATAATGAAGATCTTCTTGAGGTTCTTTTAAGGCTTAAAGATGATGGTGGCCTTCAGTTTCCAATAACTTCTGAAAACGTCAAAGCAATACTCATGGTTAGTCCAAACAAACATCTTCTAATTTCTCCATTTATAACAAAATTCTAATTATGATAATGTGGAATTTAATCTATGAAACAGGATTTGTTTGTAGGTGGCACTGATACTTCATCAGTGACAATTGAATGGGCAATGTTTGAACTAATGAAAAATCCAAGGGTAATGAAGAAAGCACAAGCCGAGCTTAGGCGGGTACTTAACGGTAAGAACAAGATTTATGAATCAGATATTCAAGAACTTGAATATTTCAAACTAGTGATCAAGGAAACGTTAAGGTTGCACCCTCCTGTTCCATTGTTAGTCCCTAGAGAGTGTCGCGAAAAGTGTGAGATTGGTGGATACAATATTCCCGCTAATACAAAAGTAATTATCAATGGGTGGAAAATAGGACGTGATCCCGATTACTGGAATGATCCTGAAAGCTTTATCCCGGAAAGATTTAGTGAGAAATCGGTTAGCATGATGGGAACGGATTTCCATTTTTTACCGTTTGGAGCTGGAAGAAGAATGTGTCCGGGTATAGCTTTGGGGTTGGCCAATGTGGAACTTCCTCTAGCAAGACTACTTTACCACTTTAACTGGGAACTATCGATAGAAGTAAGTCTGGATAATAGTGAGAATTTTGGAGCCACTCTTCAGCTAAAAGACGACTTGCATTTAGTTCCAAGGGCTTACAACACAGATTAAAGACCAAGAACTTGCATTTAGTTTTCGAGCGTGACATGTGTGCCCATATTTGATATCAAAATGTTTTGCTTTTTTTTTTATGTGAGAATACATGTGATATATAATCAACATTTAGATACCCCATGTAATGCATATTGTTTAAATATTTGGATTACAATATCCTGTTGTTAGTCCCGTAAGTTAATATTATGTGTCAATTATTTATTGAGAGGGTAAATACACTTAATTCAAATTCGATGATTTGATTAATACTCGTACAACAGTAACACGAGGATTAAATCAACCCGTAGTTGTACCCTTCGATAAACAAACACCCATTAGTTACCGGGCTGCCGCAGGCAAAGCCCCATTGCGCCACCAACCACCGTCACTGAATTTCACTGCTTCTCCTAAATTTCATCGTTAATGGATACTTCAACCATAGAATCGCAAGTCCGATCCGACAACTTCGTCACATATGAATCCCCATTTACTCTCTACTCCATGGCCATCTCCTCCGCCACCACCTCCCGATCATCCCACCGGAAAATTGCCGTCGGCAGCTTCATTGAAGAATTCGCCAACCGAGTCGACATCCTTACTTTTGATGAAGAAACACTTTCCGTCAAACCAAACCCTAAACTCTCATTCGATCACCCTTATCCACCTACTAAACTCATGTTCCACCCTAACCCTAAGGTATCGGGTGATATCCTAGCTTCCTCCGCCTGTACGGTGTCCGTGACAACTCAATCGAACCAATCTCCGTCCTCAACAACAGCAAAAACAGCGAATTCTGTGCGCCATTGACCTCATTTGACTGGAACGAAGTTGAACCAAGGAGAATTGGTACTTCTTCAATTGATACAACCTGTACTATTTGGGATGTAGAAAAAGGTATCGCTGAAACACAATTGATCGCTCACGATAAGGAAGTTCACGATATTGCTTGGGGGGAAGCAGGTGTGTTTGCATCAGTTTCTGCAGATGGATCAGTTAGGGTTTTTGATCTTCGTGATAAGGAGCATTCAACCATAATATACGAAAGCCCTCAGCCAGATACACCATTGTTGCGATTAGCTTGGAATAAACAGGATTTGAGGTACATGGCGACAATTTTAATGGACAGTAATAAGGTTGTGATTCTAGATATTCGATCACCAACATTACCAGTAGCTGAATTGGAGAGACATAGGGGGAGTGTGAATGCAATTGCTTGGGCTCCTGTGAGTTGCCAACATATTTATTCAGCTGGAGATGATTCTCAGGCTCTTATTTGGGAATTGCCCACAGTGGCTGGACCCAATGGGATTGATCCTATTTCAATGTATTCAGCTGATGCAGAGATTAACCAGATCCAGTGGTCTGCTGCAATGCCTGATTGGATCGCCATTTCATTTGCTAATAAGATGCAGCTTCTGAAAGTTTAAGGTAGAATATATGTTCTTTACATATAGTTTCTCTATTTATTTCAATTCATGTTATATAATTGAGTGGAATTTGAATTTGAAAGTGTATGAAACAATATATATTACTTATATAGTTATATTTCTCATATGCATTTGTTTTGAGTAGAGAACTAGTATTGAACATATTGTTGTTATTGTTATGTTGAATGATTTTGTTTGGTGTGATTTTTGAGATAGACAGAGAGAGAATAGAACGTTTTGGTGTGATTTTATTTGGTTGAATTGGTTTGTAGAAAAAAGAAAAAATAAAAGTCTTCCGAGTTGATTAAAAATTGTTTGGTTTGGCCCTGCTAGAATTAGGCATGACAAAAATTTGTGCATTTGAAAATTTTGTATTAGTTAGTTGATATGCCTAATTATTTCGTGAGTCAAACATCTATTTTTTTTCTTACAGAAAGTCAAACTTCTTCAATAGTGAACATTGGAGGTGATCACGTAACCAATATCTTTGGCCATTTGATGAACTTTTTTTTTAAAACCTGGGTTCCGATTCGCATGTTGCAATCTGACTATCTCCGGCCGACCACCGGCTTTACAGGTTGCTACCTGACTTGGCGCAAGTGAACCCCGTGACCACAAGAAAAATATAAAATATTTTGAGGAGAAAATAGCATTTCATCCAGTACTAGAATATGCAAGTTTGTTTTATTTCTTGTCTCCTTTCTAAGATTTTACTATCGATAGATTACATATAAAAGAATGTTTTTAAAGGCAATTTGTATTTAGAGTAGTGAGAAAAACAAGAAGAATGAGATTACATATATCGAGGATTACTAGCCCAATCGTCCCAACTTAAGGTTACATGTTTACCCTACTTTTAATCCAAAAAAGTGAGTAAAATTCAACGATAATAGTCCAAATAATTGTGACGATCATGGCAACAATACATAGAAATACCATCTCATACCAACCTTATGAAGAAAAGCTATACGATTTCACTATTACATCGTTATATCAACCTTGCTCCACTACGTTTTCATGTACCATACGTCTAAAATACATAGAAATACCATCTCATATCCAAATGGACATTATTAAGTGGATCTTTATCTACTTTTTTTTTTTTTTCTTCTAATCCTAACAAATTTCAAACCCAATTTTTCAAACTAGTTTGTAACTCCATCCCTATAAATACCATATATTTATCACTCCCATGCATTACTCCATCAAAACCTTCATTCCCCTCTATAATCGGCACCATGAACACCCTAACCAAAATCTTGATCATCCTCACCATTTTCACGACCTTAGCCATAACTCTTTCTTCCACACCAACTCACGAGAAAACTTACGATGTCACAGACAATGAAGATGAAACTTTAGTGTCTGATTCACCATCAGGATTTGGTCGTTTCCTAGCTCAACAGCCTACGGGATTACTGAGATGCAACAAGAACCCTAGACTTTGCCGGGCAAAAGGCAGTCCTGGACCAGACTGTTGCAACAAAAAATGTGTTAACGTGAAAAAGGATAAACAAAATTGCGGGCTTTGTGGAAGGAGATGCAAGCATATCGAGATTTGTTGCAACGGGCGGTGTGTGAACCCGATGGTTAACAAGCGTCATTGTGGGGGATGTAACTATGTATGCAAGAGAGGAGATTCTTGTGTACATGGGATGTGCAGCTACGCATAAACAATGGATTTCAACTACATATATACATTCGTATATAGAAAATATATTTTCGATTAACTAGTTCAAATTTGTGCTTATTTATTATCATGATGTTAATGTGATTGCGAAAACAATAAGGCAAGCTATGAAACTTGTGTTGATAGCTTGTCAATGGGTGTATTGTATTTGATTACTAAAAGATTATTTGATTTGTATTGAAAGAAATTAATGAATTTGTACTATTGATTGAAAATAAAAGCGTTAAACAAATTCAAAACGATGACAAGACATAATAGTTGTAGACATCTTCACTTTACATAATACGTTGGCATATTCACCAAATGCCTTCCTTCACCGCTATTCACAGAGTTCAAGTCCAGGTTTGGGAGTCCGCTCGCTCACACTATTGTATAACATTGTATAGGTAGGTCGATTGGGCTAAACAACACATTGTAAAACCCTATTGTTTGTATGCTTACATATAAGAGAATAATGAGAGAAGAATAATTTATGGGAAAATTGATTTTTTTTAATATTATCCCAATTTTATATTAATGGCAACATGTCGTTTTATGATGCCTTAATTAGGGGTGAGCATAGCCGGGTACCCACCGGTTCCGACCGGAACCGGAACCTCTTGTACCGGTTCCTCAATTTCCGGAACCGGAACCTCCGGTTCCTTCCGGTTCCGGTGCCGGTTCCGGTTATCCTGTTTCTAAAATCGTAAAATTAAAATTAGATGTAAAGCTTAAATATTAATCATTTTTTGTCATTTTATCAACTAATCTTTGAATAGTCATAAACTCCAAACACTTAAACCTCTGATTGTCTATATATTTTATCGTTAGAACACTATATTTATACTGATTAATGACTAAACTCATTAAAAGTTACACAAAGTTTCTCATATTGTTAAATTTTGACATTAAATTTATCATATATATAATATTTTAACAAAAATAGACCGAATAATTACCGGTTCCGGTTATCCACCGGTTACCGGTTCCTAAATTTTGAGAACCGGAACCGGAACCTATTAGGGCGGTTCCATAATTTTAGGAACCGGAACCGGCGGTTCCAAAGCGGTTCCGGTTCCAATTCCGGTTACCCGTTTTTTCTGATCACCCCTAGCCTTAATAGTTTATACCTAATAGTAATTTAACAAAATTAAGCTTCGGAAAGCGGAATATCCGATCAAGGTCAAACTCGACCAAGAACTTGTCGCAATCGGCGGACCGGATCGGACCAAACCGAATCAGACCAAAATCGAGCTATATTGGTCCAGTTCTCGGCTTGAATTTTCATGGAAAATCGGTTCTTAGTCTGGTCTGAAATCGAAAATTGGAAAAATATGATTCTCGATCCTGACCAGTCCGGTCCAAGACGTCATCGGTTTGGTACTCGGTACGGCCGAAAACATTTTCTCGCTTCTTAGTTCGGTCCAATTCAGAGTTGTTCGATTCGGTTATTAAACCGTGCACATACTTAATCCAAGGTATATAAAGCAAAACCAAGATTAAAGGTTCTTATTGATAACCCAACCTTTTTGGTTTTCGGCCACAACCCAACCCGTGCTTAAATAAACACTATCTATCTTGAGTTATACTTCAACTCGTCCCAAGTTTAAACTAGATTTTTAAGACCTTATACCCACCCACCCGACATTAGTTCTTTAATACATTTTATCCATCCTATGTAAAACAACACTAAAGCTTTAATAAATGGATCATCGGGAAATTTAAAAATCATCTGTCTGTGGCCAAATAAGTTATTTAAGACTTTTAATTTCCGTAACCCAAAAGTCAACTAAATATATATTTGACCCTTACAAAAGTCAAACTTCCATAAGCTCGTGCCCTCACGTCTTCACCCATATAGCAAGTCAAAATCGTGTGTGACGCATTGTTATAAGTTATAACTTTATTTGCATAGAAGTACCTCACCTTTATATATACTTCACACCTTACCAAAAAGGTCAACAAGCTGACCAAAAATTATCTTGATTTGAATTAAAATACCGCGAGATTTTAACATTAAAGGTTTGCATTGTAATACAAACTAAGACTTGTTCAAAAATAGACAAAAATGATAACATGGGGTGCAAAGTGTAATTATCCAATCTTATATATTTGGATTGCCTTTCACTGTTTTTTCATCTCATTCACAAGAGCCATGGCCTCACTCTTATTCATCATATCTATCCTATGCTTTCATGCATCAATCACTCATGCAGTTTACTATAAAGCCCCTAAACCCATCACTACCTACATTCAAAAACCGACCACAAAAGCCGTGAACTCGATAGATGCATGTCGACGAAGAACCTCAAATTGGTCATCTAATCGTCGCGCATTAGCTGATTGCGCCATTGGCTTCGGTAAAGGTGCTTTGGGAGGAAAGAACGGTGCAACGTATGTGGTTACAAACCCTTCAGACGATCCGATAAACCCTAAACCAGGAACCCTACGTTATGGAGTGATCCAAACAAGGCCGTTATGGATCATATTTGCAAAAGATATGGTTATAAGGCTCAAGAACGAGCTCATTATGAATAGTTACAAAACGATGGATGGACGAGGGGCAAAAGTGGAAATTGCATATGGGCCTTGTATAACTATACAAAGAGTAAGTCATGTAATCATCCATGGGATTAGCATTCATGATTGTAAGCCTGGAAAATCAGGTCGTGTAAGAAGCACCCCGACTCACTTGGGCAACCGTCGAGGCTCGGATGGTGATGCCATTGACATATTCACATCGACGCATGTATGGATTGACCATTGCTTCCTTGCTCGAGCCACTGATGGGCTAATAGATGTCATCCATGCTTCATCACGATATCGAATAACTACTTTTCTCAACACGATAAGGTAAACATACAAATCCTAAAGATCAAGTATATACATTTTTGCAATCCTTCATTATATGTTACATATTGATTCAAATAATACAACATGACACAGGTTATGTTATTCGGCCACAACGACAAAAATATTGAAGATAAGATCATGAAAGTAACCGTAGTTTACAACCATTTTGGCCCTGGTCTAATTCAAAGGATGCCAAGGTATTTTTAGCACATATATTGGAAAGAAAAAAAAAATCATATTATGATGTGAAATATAATGAAATTTTTGGTAATTTTATCTTACAAACATCAAAATACATGGAAATTTCAGGGTGAGGCTAGGTTATGCGCATGTTGCGAACAATAGATACGACGAATGGCATATGTATGCGATTGGGGGAAGCGCAAATCCAACAATATTTAGCGAAGGGAACTACTATAGTGCCTCGAAAAATCCATCCAAAAAAGAGGTGAAATCATTTCATTCGGATAACGTATAATTTGTTCATATATTTTGTTTAAAGATTTGATTGTTGAACCATTCGTAGGTAACTAAGAGGGAGGTTAACAAAGGTTGGAAAAATTGGAAATGGAGATCTTCAAGAGATGTGTTTTTGGATGGAGCTTATTTCATTCCATCCGGATGGGGCAGTTGTACTCCCGGTTACACTAGAGCACAATCTTTCCCAGTTGTACTCTTACGGCCAATGCGGGACCACTACGTTGTACATATAACCGAGCATGTTAATTAAGATGAACATGTTTTGATTTAGTTTTTCTTGTTTGTATAGTCGTTTCCTTAAAAATTCCGACCTATTTTGACTTGTTTTCATTCTAGGGTATTCATGAGTTCATCAATAGAATATGAACCTAATCCCCTCATTTGCTTCCCAAACTGAAAAGTTGGGCTTTTTGTCTCACAAATTGTTAAGTAATGGACTTTGCTGACTCCAAAATAAACAGTGTATTTATGTGATATTCGAACCATATATTTTTACCTTTTCTTTTGCATTTGTAATTTTATTAGTAGAGTTACCCATACCCACCAGCCTTATAAAAATAAAAAGAAAAGAAAAAAGCAAAAGAAATCTTGCCACCTCATTCACGAATTGAAAAGGCATCTTGGCCTAGAAAACTTGGACCAAACATTCAAATGAACACAACTAATCCTCAAAAACTGAATCATTGTAGCCCGAGAGTCATACAACTTTTAGGACTAATCTTTATTCGGCTTTTTTCAACAAAAAAGATGTTGAAGAAAAGGGTTTAATTTGTAGCGACAAAAACATCTTTTGCTGCAACTATAAGGAAAAGTCTCATCATAACCAAGACCAAGCTGCGAGTCATTTCATGGTGAACATAATCTGCCAAAATCTCTTCAATCCCATTATTTATATGCCAAAACAGAGCAAGATTTGGCAGGAAAGTTGTTGACACAGTTGACCCCATTCCCAGTTTAGCCGCCTGCAACCATTATAAAAGGGTATTTCAGACATTTGACAAATAGTTACCCACTTTCCTAAATCTTCAGTTGTCAACTCAAGAACAAGGTATAGCAAACACAAACTTTATGCAAAGTACCTGTGGAGCATTTGCAATTGGAGTAGTTAGAACACTTGTGACCGCAGCACCAGATGCAGTGAAATAAGCAGGGCTAGTGTGTGTCCTTCTGACCGAGGTGTTGACTTTCTTCTCTATTTCAGCAGATTCTGTTCCCAGATAATTGCATATTTAGAGTCAACAATAAACTTACAAGAAAAATGATTATGCAACTGAACAAAAAGGATTTTCATTGTAAAATAAATAATTTACACAAATACCACTGTATGTAGAAAAAGATCGAATCCATTTCTGGGTCACAAAATCTGTTTTAAATGATGATACAACACCTTGCTGATATTCCGGTACTAGATTTGATCTTCTTCCAAATCCCTGGGACATGAAAGCATATATGATTGAGTGTTTTAACAAGTAAATTGGGAAAATCACTTTTGCTAAGAGAAAAAGGTTTAACTTTACACACTCAATTGTGGTATGATAGTATAAAAGATTATACTTGAAGTACCTAGAAAGAAGTTTATTATATTTAGAGAGTCATATCAGAGTTTTTGTAAACTTTCTTGAAAAATTAAAGATTGAATCCCATATCAGATTAAAGGTTATACTTGAAGTACCTCAAACCTGGGGATACCAGCAACATATCCTCTTGATGCAGATCCTACTAATGCAGGTTGGGCCCTCTCCAGTGACTGTACAATGCCCTATTAACAACTTAAACTTGTTATATTTGACCACAAATAGATCAAATATGCATATATATACATATACATAATACATACAAGTGTTTGGATGTGTGTTTTAATAGTGGTTATTAACATTTAACAATCATGTTTTTATTAACCAAATCAAAAGCAGTTTTTTTTTTCAAAAAGTACCAAATTGTTTCACCAAGACGATAAATAAATGGAATCATCCCCTATCTGAAAAAAATAAATCAATCATACATACATTATTTGACACTGTATTTGAGCACAGAGACAAAGCTTTTCGCCTGATGCTTGCACTCATCATCCTTATAATCTTCGTTGCTAACATGAACCATACAACATTAATACTTCGTATAAGTAATGAAAAAGAGAATGAATCCAAACAGAAATTACGCCTACCTAAAAGAAATTTTTATTATAGTTTTTTCCGATTTCAAATCGTTTGTGATTGTACGCTTTTAATTACAAAATATAAAAATCATGTAATAACAAGTAGTAAATGAATTGTTTGTGCATGAAATAAAGCAAATTCTAGATCAATTTTGTATTTAGAGAACTAATCTAGGGTTTCTAACATCAATTGTCAAAATTATCCCTTTTATTACAAAAAAAATATAATTATAAATGTACCGATCAATGATCAAATGAAGTTTTAAACACGAATTGTGCAATAAAAGGACTTGCAGAGCTGTAGAAACAACAAATGAAAGACGAAAATGGGGGAATTTTGATAAAATACAGTTACCCCTAAAATGATAATTACGATTATGCGTATCAAGCTAGATTCGATTTAGGAAAATTAAAAGCATAAAGACGATTAATGAAATCAAATTTGAGCGATCTAACCTGGAATTAGAGATTAATTGAGTGGGTCTACGATTAGTACAGGAGAAAAAGAATTATTTGAAGGATGAGAGAAGTAGAGAACGACCCGTATGTCAGTGGGGATGAATCTCGTCAAATCTGAGCCGTTGGTTTGATCCAATGATTCACATTTTGCCACGTTTCTATTTATCTCAATTCCTTTTAACTATTGGATATCAACAGACTAGGATATTGAATTGAAGGATCAATACTTAAAAAAGTTTTGATAGATGAATTTTCTTAGCTTCAAGCTTATCAGATCTCAAAGAAAATTATGTATGAGGAATTTGCAGCATCCTAAAGTAATGTTATTAAACACAACTGCTTTAATAACATGTGTTTATTTACTCGGTACAAAAGCATAGTTGACAAATGAAAAAAGTGGTTACCGGCCTAATTAAAGAAGTAAATGCTCAACTACCGCACATACTGTATGTTGACACATGTCTTAATAGTTAAAGTGTTTAATGTCGAAATCACTCAACTAGAGACTAAAATGCATTGCATTAAGAAGTTTCAAGAAGAATCAAGATTTTCTCATACACGTAGATATAAACAAAGAGACTATATTAATATGATGTTCAAACCTTGAAATCACCATAAAAATACGTAGAAAAATATGAATTCACCTGCACAAGCTAAGATTGTGTTTAAATATGCTCAACACAAGTCTGACATTAAACCTGGATGGATTTTACCGAAATTTTTAAACGCAAAGATGATTGTGCTTACCCCATAAACCATCGGGAACCCAAAATCAAACAAATGATGAAAAAACTATCAGCAAAATAAGATAAATAAATAAAAAATATTTTTTTAAGGGTATTCCTATTAACTTTGCTCATGATATACGCAACCTAACTGTCGTTGTGGCGATGAATTTAATGTTGTTTAACCAACAGAATTCTCAAGCTTTAAGCTCATTAACTGGTTAACTTCAGCACCAAATTCTTTAGGAAGCTCGTTGAATACATCCCTGCAAAACCCAGAAATCATGGCAGCCATTGCTCGCTCACAATCAATTCCTCTTTGCTGAAAATAGAAAAGTTGGTCTTCCCCGATTTTTGAAGTGCTTGCTTCATGTTCTACACGAGCAGATGGGTTTTTCACCTACAAATCAAATTAAAAAATATCGTATTTTAAACTATAATATAATATGTAATAAATATTTTATTTTACACAAATTCTAACCAGTATGGAAGGGTAAGTATTAGCAGCTGCCTTGTCACCAATAAGCATCGAATCACACTGAGACGAATTCTTAGCATTATCTGCACGTGATTGTACCTGAACAAGACCCCGATAAACATTTCTTGAATTTCCAGCAGAAATCCCTTTTGAAATTATCCTACTTTTTGTGTTTTTCCCCTTATGGATCATCTTAGTACCAGTATCCGCTTGCTGATAATTATTAGTTACTGCAACCGAATAAAACTCACCAACCGAATCATCGCCTTCCAACACAACACTCGGGTATTTCCAAGTAATCGCGGCCCCCGTTTCCACTTGGGTCCAAGAAATCTTGGATTTTCGACCCGCACAAAGACCCCGTTTTGTCACAAAATTGTAAATCCCGCCCACCCCGTTCTCATCCCCAGCGTACCAATTCTGGACCGTCGAGTACTTGATCTCAGCCCCCTCGTTACAGTGAAGCTCCACTACAGCAGCATGGAGCTGATTTATGTCATATGCAGGGGCGGTACACCCTTCTAGATATTCAACAGAACTTCTGTCATCTGCTACGTTTCCATTGCGTTTATTCTAAAATAAGTTGAAATTTGCGTCCGGCATATCGTGTCTTTTGGTATGTAAACAAAAGATCCGTCGCTAAAGACGGCTGAATTCAAAGCAGCATAAAAGTTATCATCGGTTGAAACAACTTTTCCTAAATACTTCTTAACTAAATCCGGGTATTCCTTAATTGCTTCTGAAATCGAACAAAAAATCACTCCGGCTTCCTCTAATTCTTTCGGATGAGTTGTTGCAACTGAGACACTGTCAAAAACTGCATCCACTGCAACATTAGCTAGTCGATTCTTTTCGTACAAAGGAATACCCAATTTATTTAAATGCTTAATAAGTTCAGGATCAGCTTCATCGAGACTATTCAAAGTTGGTTTCTTTTTAGGTTCTGAATAATAACAAATGTTTTGAAAATCAATTTTGGGGTAATCGTTATCAGACCAGTTTGGTTCAATCATCTGACAAAATTTATGATAAGAATTTAACCTAAGGGCATGTTTGGGAAAGCTTATTAAGGGGGCTTATTAGCTTATTAGCTTAATAAGCTCAAAATTTAGAGCTTTTTTGAGCTTATTAAGCTAATAAGTTAATAAGCTCCCTTAATAAGCTTTCCCAAACACCCCCTAAACTCGAGCATCCAGTCAGGTTCGTTTTTCCTTGACGAAATTAACCTAATTGTTTCTTCCGAAAGGCCTTTAGGGATTGTAAAGGAATCAATTTCTAGATTAAATCCCCACTTGTAATCTCTTTTGAGAAGTTTCTGAAGCGGGTTATCATCAACTGATGATAAATTCGTAGAATTACCTTTACTGAGTGTGTCTGTTTTTGCATCAGCTCTGAGCTTCAAGAACCTGAGATTGTGAGGCTTGGATTTTGTTATTTTAGAAGAAAAATCGATTTTTGATGATGACCCTTTTGAGATTTTAGGGTTTTCTGAAATAGGTTGTGAAGAAAAGGTTGAAAAAACTCCATTTGTGAGGAGGGAAGCCATGGATTTTGGTCGAGTATCAAGAACAGAGCGAAACCTAAACGAGTCAAGATATGTGTGTTATGTGGTGTGTGTAAAAGGAATGATTTTTGCATTCGCATGTCAACCACGAGCATCTTACGAATATGGCCCATATTGAGATGCGTTTTAGTTTTGTTAAACCCCCTCAAATATGCTTTCTTGATACACAACCCCCCCTTTAAACAAAACGTTCAGGTTCCACCACTGATGGCTACTTTTAGAGGTGTAACTTATTCAAGGGTAAATATGCAAAGTTACAAGTATTTTAATGATTAAGTTTTATATTAAAAAAAGACTTAATACAAGAGGGATTGCAGAATACTCGTTGAGAAACTTTCTAATTTGTAAATATCTATATTGAATACAAATGAAATTCTCCCAACAATCTAAGGATACGAAGTGTTGTTTGTTGATAGTAGGTCTGCTGATGGCATTTACTCCTCTATTTAAAGTGGTCGATATTGCATTCATTGTCTCAACTACAATGACACCCGCCAGATTGTGATACATGTGGTAGTTTGAGAATTCCTTTTGAACCTTGGATGGAAATGTCTTTTGTCCTACAACTTTTTTGTCAACTTCATTTTTTAGTAACGAATATCAAGATAAGCAACGCATGCTTGTCATTCTTGTCTATACCGCTGAGGTACCTTCAAATACTCCATTGGAATCTTCCTTGTAATATAAAATTATCTGTAAGTATTTTCTATGATCATAGCATCAACTATTATAAACAGATTCTCTATCCTCTCTTTTTCCATTTAAATTTATTAAATTTAAGTATTTATGTTCTTTTTCATTATAGGATAACAAGATGATTAGAAACCCTTTACTTTTTTAAACCCAATCGCTCTTTTGATTTTGGAAATTTTTTTATCAATATACTGTTTCTTATAACATACATCTCCATTATGGAATGGAGAATAGTAATATTTAGGATTCATTAAAAAATCAAGAATACATTCCTGGGAGAAAGCATTCCCGTATTGGGCACTAATATTTTTTTTAACGTCTAATTAGATCGGGTAATCATTCAAATTAAGAACGGAAGCTCGTTGCTTTTTCTTTAACAATAATAAAAATGAAATTAATTGGAGTCGTGTGGCCCTATCCATTTATTAATTTGACCCAACTTGAAATTGACTTCGGTTTGCTCCCTTTCAATAATTTAAAGAAGGCTTTGTACCGAGCCGGAAAAAATAAAATATTCTCAAACTCTTAATTGATACGACATGCTATTTTTTCCATGCATTCCCTTTCAGGATCAGTCGTGGTCTTCAAACTTTACCGATGGTATGGACGAATACCTCGCTTCATCTAAATGTGTAAAAGATCCTAGCCGCACTTAAAAGCCGAGTACTCTACCGTTGAGTTAGCAACCCAAATAGAAAAGGGATATGTAGATACAATCATAATAAAACGAAATTTTTAAATCAAAGCATTAATCTATGAAATAAAAAAAAATTAGAACATTAAAATAACTAAATCAGATGAAAAAATATCAAATTCCCCCAAAAAAAATAAATAAAGAAATGTAAACAATGCTAGACCATTCCCTATTTCTATGTTATCCACTTTTTCAATCAAAATCCAGGTATCAAAGCTAATCCAACGAACCCATCGTTTGAATGAACAGGTAAAAAATAAAACCTATAGGACGAAAATAAATAGAGCTGCTTATCACGATGAATTATATTTGTTCGATACAATGTTGTCAATATAAAGGTTAAGAAAAGAATACAATGGAAAAAATACAAGAACTTAAATTGAAATAATAGTAAAAAAAGGACTTGTGTTGGATTGACACTCCATATGCATATAAACTAAAATTTATAGTTTAGGTGGAGAATTGGGATTAGAGTTCGAAAGAAAAACACCCGATTGCAGGTAATGCCAGAATTCTCTATTTTGTGAGTATCAATCAAATAAGGGTTTCCTTAGAAAAAGATTCTATAAAAGCAATGATAAATAGATACGAATAGAGCAAGAAAAGAAGGAAATAAAAAAACATAGTATAGAAAAGATATCCAAAATGATATAGAAAAACACCTTTCAGAAGTGTGAAACCCTTACTCAATAGGAGTAAACATGTTATTGAAATTCTTAGTGACAATTTTAATACGGTTGCAACATTTTCCGGCAACTTATAACCTACAAGGGTTTATATTGACCAAAAAGATATAGTGAGGGTTTCAATTGAAAATATTTTATTTATTTAAGAGTGAATTACACAGATGATCCTTTAAGTTTATAGAAAAATTCACAAATGGTTCTTTAGTTTCAAAAATTACAGCGATGGTCCTTAACTCTGAAAGTTTTTTCACCGATAGTCCTTTACAATAACTGACGTTAATTTTTTCTGTTAACTTATCCTATGTGCAATGCATATGAGGGTAAAATATCATATTTCATTTCTTTTCTTTTTATTTTAAAACTAAAAGCTTTTATTTAAGATAAAAAATATTAATTTAAGAATGAAAAGAAATGAAAAATGACTTTTTTTACCCTTATGTGCATTGCACATGGGGTAAGTTAACAGAAAAAGTTAATTTTAATTAGTGTAAAGGATCATCGGTGAAAAACCTTTCAGAATTAAGGACCATCAGTGTAATTTTTAAAACTAAAGAACCACTTATCAAATTTGCTATAAACTTAAAGGATCCGTGTAATTTACTCTTTATTTAATTTCCATATCAGTTTTTTTCATCCTAAATATCAGTTTCAATTTTTTCCTCTTTCAAAATCAAGAACACAAATATGATTATTTACCCTAATAATCCCTTCATTTATATATTTTCCCATAAATCAAATCACAATAATTCGTGTATCAAACAATTTAATCACATCATATTCTTTCGCAGTCGTAGGCAATACCCTTATAATCTTCTCAAGTAAGTTCTTCAAATCTTGTGTTCGCTGATTTCACATTCGTGTAATGTTATTTCTATTTTTATCATATTCACGTGAAAATATGGATCAGATTTACGCATAATTATTCATATCTGGATTAATTATCATTTTATAATCGATTTATTTGATCTGTTTGGTGTGTGGGATTTCTAGGGTTTCATTCTTGATTTTGTAAATTACAGAAGAATCAAAGGAAATCATCGTGGATTTACATTGTAACTTCGTAATGTACAAGCTATTGTTGCGCACTTAGTTAATTAGGCAAAAATTGTGTTGAACTATGCAAAATTTTGTTTATACTTTATTTAATTATTTAATTCAATATTGCGGTATTGTAAAAACTTATACGAAGTAATATAAAGTACATAAAATAAATTTTTTATAATATTTAAATTTATATTTTAAACGAAGCGAACTGCATTGAAGGTTTCTTTTCTAGTAAGTATAAAAAATCTGACATATTAAGCTAGCATTTTCTTTAATGAGTAGAGCTAACATATACTCCGTAATAGTTAAAGAGTAAAGATGAATATGTTTTTTCATAAAAATTACCAAAGTATGTGTTGTTTTTATATATATTTGTGTGTATTATAAAAAAGAAATGATATTTGTGCCTACCATTTGTGCCTAATTAATTCTCTTTCTTCATATCATCCCTTGATTTTGACACTTGTCATCATCAAATGGGTAGGCATATGAGTAGGCACAAATGATAAGCACTAATATCATTCCTCATTATAAAATAATGAAAAATTATAAGTATTGTACTATGAGACTCATTTTACTTTTAAAGGTCAACTTATTTAACATATTTTATTTTGCTGAGTGTAAGTTAAAGTAGAATTCGACATTCAAAAGTCAAATGTTGACATTTTTTTGTGTAAAAAAAAAAAGTTTTGTGCAGAATGAATCAACAAAACTTATCAAACACGCCCGATATGCCAGTGAAGCGTAAGCGTGGGCGCCCACGTAAGGATGAAAGCATGCCAAGAAATGTAAAACAAGTTACTCAACCACCACTAGCTATGGCAGCACCACCACAAGCCATGATCACCACCTTTCAACCACCACCAACACCACCACAAACCACCATCATTCCCACTACCAACAATGTCAATAAGGTGGACCCCAGCATGGTGGGACAAGCGGTTACATGTGTAATTGATGGAATCTTTGACAACGGGTACCTTTTGTCAACCCGTTTGGGTCCAAATAACTCAATCCTACGTGGCATTGTGTTTCAACAAGGACATGTTGCTTCTGTTACAGGTGTGAATGACGTGGCGCCACATGTCGAGATGTGCACACGAGTTGAGTTTCCAATCCCGCCCTCGAATCCAATAAACTCCACCGCGATACAGATCTGTACTCCTGAATCGGTTTGTGCAAAGCAGCCTGTGGCGATGCAAAATTACCAAAATACCCCTCCTCCTCCTGCTGCTGCTATGGTGACAGGTGGAAGTGTTAGTAGTACTTCTGCTGCACCACAACCGGAAAGTTTGAGATTGGTTGAGCAAGATGATGTTATGCAGGTTTTTGAAGTTAATAAAACGGTTGAACAACAACAAACACAAGATTGTGATCAAAGATCTAAAAATGAGCATGTGGTAGTAATCGATCCAATGGCTGAGAGCTTTCCTGAAAATGAACTTGTGGTCAACGAAAGTCAAAACGAGCAGCAGGATGTAAAGGAGCCTGATGGGGAAAAACCCGAGCTTATAACTTCTGTAGAGAATGTTGTGGAAAATCAACCATCAATGGAAAATGATGGATTGCAGCAAGAAAATCAAGAACAAACAGGTACAAATCATCATCATCATTATAGTTATTATTATTGATATCAGTTAGTGATGAATTCTACATAATCTCATTTTGCAGGCGAAGTGAGCAACGCTGATGCTAATCAAGATCTGAATCAAGAAGTAGGTGTGGCTCTTTCTCTCAGCAATTTTCCCGAAATTTAAATCGTGTGGTAAATTTTGAATTTCTTTTTCAGCCAAATTTTGTTAGTTTTGGGTTTTATGCATATGATTAATCTTTCTTGAATTTGTCTTACTTTTTGATAGTTTTTCTTGATACTGAATTTGAAATTGTGATGTGAAAATATATTTGTTGTTGAAAGTTTTGAACTTGATAATTGGAAATGAAATAGAATCGGAAACTACAAATGTGCGAATCAGAATAAAACCTGATTTCTTGACAATCAGTGCTTTAAGAGATTAAAATCTTACCATCTGCGCTAGGCCCCATTATTATACTTGTTTGCTAACAACTGATATATATTTAGTTATGAATGGCGCATGTTACTGTTTCATAGCGCACAATAAGATATCACAATTGTATAGAAGGATAACGTACGTGCCCAAAAATGTTTCAGCCATTTTTTGAAACCAACAATTTGACATTATCAAAAGGGAATGACATGAGGAGGATAGTGTCTGTTTGGAGGATGTTTACAGGACCACTATTAATCTTACACTAAAGTTAAAAAAAACACATACAATTCAAGAACCCTAAATAAAAGAATCCACATATCTGGAGAAAGTCTTCAAAAATCCTAACTAAATTTTACTAGAAAAGGCTTTTAGTTTACTCTGAAATCTTAATTAAAACTCGACGAAGTCAATACCCGAACCTATAACCTTCTGTTCATGGTGAAAATTGCATTCTTGATGTTGACACCATACACGAAAGGATTGTTTTAGCTAGGTGCGTTCTTGACTTCTTCCATTAGTTTCAAACGATAGGAGTAAACATCACGCGCGCGCTTATATCATCCTGTCCTTGCAATAATGCTACAAAACACATAAACTAGAGAAAAGTGTAAGATCATAAGAAAATTTCCAATATTAATTGTGACGCCGTGATATTAATAGCGTCTTACCATATAATTAAAACGACGCTGAGATTGTTATTGATTCTCAGGAGTGACTGCAGCTTTGATCCTTTCCACGGTGCACTTAATAAGACTATTAACCGTAGCGACTGACCCAAGTGATAGTTTTGCTGTAGGAACCGAATCAACCAGAATCTGAAACGCAACCGTCAATAAAGATCCACCATTTCCAACCTCTCCTTGTTGTTTTCCTGCTGATCCATCAGGAAGTATAGCAAAACCAGATGGCAGTAAAGCAACATAATCAGGGTCTCCGCCACTTAACACCACGTTCATTGCAGCAATATCTACCGGAGCGTATATAACATATGAACCCGTAGAATCATTTGAACTCTCCTGAAGTATGAGCATGTTTCCTTGACTCGAATTCGCACTCTTGAATATGGCATAAATAAAAATAAAAAGTTATGTACATTACGCGACGTATTTATTAATGATTTTAGAAGCTTACGTTGACTCGAAGAAGTGAGACACAGTTTCCTGGATCACGACCATTAGCGATATGAGAAATTTCTTCGACCAATCCGCCATTTGAAAGAATGTCCCACTGCATGTATCATGTGGTAGAATTCATTATTGATGTTTAAATCTCTTGTAACGAATTAGACATAATTTTTATTTTTGTTGTTACCTCACTCCTAGAGTTTTCAGCGCGAAGGAAATCAAAAACTTGTTTTGGTGGAACGGGGAGCCAAAACGATGTAGCAGCACTTAGGACAATACCCGGAGGTCTGCCTGGATCATCCACACTCTTTCTAGTCATGACTCGGACATCATCGGCCCCACTACCAGACAAAGTTGTCCATGTGTGTGTCGTTGAAGCTCCAACACCGCTACAAAAACTCAAAACCATTCTCTCCGATAACTTGAACATACTCTTCCTCCCTTCTAGTGTCGTTATAACTGTCCACATGTTATAATCATAGTCATCAGTCAATAAGCAAATGTACTTTATAGCAAATCCCTAAAATTTGTAATTAAATGCAAAAAGCCCTTGTATTAAAAAATTATACAACTATTGAAATAGTTTGATATTTGCAATCATATTTAATTAAAACATGAATAATGCGTGCATTACCTCCAGCGTCACCAGCTGGGAGGCTGTTAGCCATTGCGCTTGCAAGTCGTTCGCATTGTCTATCAAGCGTTGCTACCCATCGTTTTGCCCCAAACGCTAACCCAGAATTCACTAGTAACCGGTAGATATCATGAACGGCTCTATCATCAATTTCTACATGTTCAACCCATGTTACCTAGAAAACAAAAAGGGAAATATAAACCCTTAATCTTAAATCGTTTCATGATGTTTTCCCATCATCATCATATTATAATTCATTAATGTATTGGCACCTTGTCATTTAATTAATTTTATTTAGCACCATTTTCGTATAATTTTTTAAACTTGAATCAAGAGTTTCACCTTGGAGTAACCATTTGGAAGTTCTTGAATTAGACATCCAGATGGCCTTCTTCGAGATCTGGATATTGCAGAAGAGCATAAGTTGTCCAAAGATACATCTACCACAGCCCACGTTCCGTCAGCATGTTGTTTACAGTACCTAACAAAATAGTATTCTCGGGTTGGGACAAGTGGCGAAGGAACCTGGTACTCGGCTGTCATCTGAAAATTAACAAAATATCGGCAGTTATAAGCTTTTGTGAGCGTGAAATTACTTTTACGCCCCTATGACCGTTGACGAGTAAATATTCTTACCACTTGTAGAGCTCCATTATAGTTTCCAGCCACACCTGTTGAAAGCACTTCTAATGTCACTGCTCTTGACACAATCCCAGCAAACACATTTGACCATTGATTCTGCAAAATGATGATCAGATGTAGGATTTATAATTAATCTAACTCTATGACAAATCAGTTAAAGATTTCAACACAAGAAATTAAGGGTCTGTATTCCTTACTACATCCATTAGAATTTCAACAAGATTAACATGATTCATGATGACAACCGTGGTTTCCCTTGAAGCTTCTGATTTCAACCCCAATTGTTTGGGACCAATTCCTCTAGGAAACGTTTGCGCGTAGTCTTCTTCATTCAAGATCTCTGATGAGTTATGATCAGAGCTTGGGACCCACAACGGCTCACCAGACTGAGCCATTCTGACAAGTTCCTCCATGGCTGCAACCGCTAGTTCAATTATAAGTGGCTTGTCTGCCTCACTCGGACCTGAAACTGACCGAAGAAGGCTGCTGGTCCCAAACACCATTGCGGGTTGTGAACTAAAACTGGCGATTGGTAGGTCAAGAGAGCGTGGTGGTCCGTTGTGTGAGAGATTAGGATAAGTTAGCATTGGTTTGCCAACATATTTTGCAGCAATTCCAGATATCCTGTCAATCTGTTGAGTGCACATGAAAATAAAAAAGAAATTATATTCATAAATGTGTATAAATAGTGATCGATAAACAATATTTATAGGCTTTGGATTAATTTAATTACTTCTTCACGTAGACGAGCATTTTCAATTTTGAGGTGTTGTTCATCGAATGACATCTCCCCAATGGCGGCAGGACCACCACAGTTGGGACAGGTGGCGTTGGTGAGGGCTTCTTTGTACCGCACGTTCTCCATTCGTAGCTTGTCATTCTCGTTCCTCAATTGTGAGTTCTCATGGCGTTCATGTTGGGCCTAAACAACACGACCAAAGGCACAGCTTTAGCAGGAATTGAAGGTAACATATTCTTACAATCTAATCTTTAAAAAAAATATGATTTATGAGGTCTTATGCATTGTAAATGCAATTGTAAAAAATTAAGGAAAATTCTAGTGTAACGCCCTTATTAATTTAGTGCATATAACAAAGTGTGTTTTGTGTGTCTAAATTAGAACCTTCATCTGAGTTCTTTTGTTTTGGAACCAAAACTTGACTTGCAGAGGCTCTAAAGTTAATCTTCTTCCAAGTTCCTTCCTTTGTTTATCATCTGGATGTGGGCATTCTTTGAAAAACCTACATTCATTAAATATCTTAAAATGACTATGAAACCGAAAGATTTAGACGAGGTTGAACAAATTAAACTACCAAATAATTAATTAATTTGGTCTAACAAATTAACTTACGACTCCAGTTCTTGAATTTGATGTTGAGTGTGACGATGGTAACGTTTCTTCTTGTTGGGGCGTTGATTTGGATCTTGATCGTCGCCAGATGGAGCTTCCATGATATCGCCGGATTTGCTGTCATAGTCATCGTCTCTAAGCATGTCTAGCTCATTTTCTGGAGTTTTGTGGCTCGTATCAAGAAGATGATGGTGATGGTGACTCTCAAACATGTTGGATTGAAACATTTTTCTTTATTTCTAACTCTTGATGATCATAAAGGGTTTTACTTGATTTTAATTCTCAAATTAACCTGGAATGAAACAATAAAGAACAAAAACTAGTTTAGTACCTTTGAATTCAAACTGTATAAAGAAGATTATGTTACAATCATATAAGGAAAAATAATAAATTATAAACATATTCAAAGTTAGAGTCTAAACAAACTTTAATTACTAATAAATTAATAAGTAACTTAATAGTTCTAAATATGTTTTGATACAAAATTTAAAATTTTACTTTTTTAGGAAGCAAAATTATTGTGTTTTTCGACATGAAGAGCATGAGTTAGATACTTAGATTAATCTTTACAATGATACACATCAATAAATACAAGATTGAAGTTCAAAATAAATGATACAACCAACAGTCTACTGATAAAATTAATACGAAAACGAAAGAAATGCCTATTTTGTCTTTTACTGATGATATTATTTGGGCATAATTATGGGACATTAATATTCATAAAAAAACTATTTATACTCCGTATTAAGAATTAAAATTTTATTTTATTTAAAATTAGTGAAAGAAAACATAGGAAATGATGTTGGATTACCGATAACATAAATGAATTTATTGGAGGTCAATAAATCTCTATCTTCTTTGAAAATAAAAGTCAACTTTAAAACAACCAAAAGTTCATACCGATCTCTCTTTCTCAAGAAAGATTCTTCTTATTTATTAGTAATTTGTTGAAAATTAATGTGCAGAGGCTTAGAAAATTCTATTTTTCATGATCTTGATTAAATTAAACGTACAAAAGATCGAGCTGAGTTTCAGAGTACTCATACTCTCGAGTACATGTACGTGATTCTTTCTTTCGTTATAATTGAGGTTTGTAAAAAAGGAAGTAAAATGAAGATCGATAAATTGTTTTCAATTGTTTTTAACAGCAAATACTAATTTACTCATACATATCTTTTATCTTTAACAACATATATACGAAACATCATAGTATTTATGTATACAAAAGGATATATACATGTTTTATACACATTCCGAAACCCTAGCATAACACTAACCTCGATCTCTCTCTCTAGAAAGATTATATTTTCGGGATTTTCTTATGGTTTCCTTTTGGTGAAGATAACTCAAATCAATGACTTTGTAACATATGCGTACTTTATTTTTCTAACACAAATGAAAATAACTTGTTCAAGAAATTTTCTCTTAAAAAGAATGAAACGATAAAAAATCTTATCACTTTCAGATAGATCATAAATAGTATGGTACGTAACTTACTGGTATATATCCTGTCTTGGTTTGGGTAGTTTCTTGGACCAAAAGATATGGTGTTGACGGAAAAGGGTCAACTGAAACCACTTTCAAGAGAGTAAAAGAGTGGTTTTCAGGCTGGTTTCCATTGAAGCTACCGGCATCTTTCTTGTGAATAGAATTTAAGAAGAATGAAGAGAGAGAGCATGAGAGAGAGAGAGAGAGAGAGAGAGAGAGAGAGAGAGAGAGAGAGAGAGAGAGAGGAACCGGTAGGAGAATTGAAGAGATGAGAGGGGGAGATAGAGAGGAGTAAATGCAGTGTATAGAGAGGATGCAATTGCATTTAATTTATGGAGAGAGAGAGAGACTTGTGCAAGCTGTGTTCAAACTTTGCATCTCTCAACAAACAATAGTAGATCAGCTGGTCACCAAAGAAATCTTTAGAGGGTTTTTCATCATAAGGTCTCGGGTTCGAGTTTTGTTGAAGACTTTTCTTCATGTGAATAAAGTGGTGGGATTTATTTTCTATAGGTGGAGGGTTCAAGGGAAGGCATACTGCTCCTTATGAATGTCATTGTTCGACTCGAACTACTAACTAACTAACTTGCGGTTCAAAAAAAAAACTTTACATCTCTCTGCTCACACACAATCACTGCGTGTTAATGTGTATGGTGAAAGATCAAAGAAATAGCATTTTTCTCCAATTTATTTTTTTACCGGTTGATTTTATAATTGTAGTTTTGGATCAGAGAATTGAGTTTCATTAGAGGTATTTTTTTACTATTATATATATGTGATCTTTATTCTACTATTAGAGAATATGGTGCAATGGTGAATGGTGCTATCCTCATGCGAAAATGAGGTGGTAGTCTCAATTGAAGACACCATTATCGTAACCTCCCTGCCCCAAATCTTACATCAAACCATTGTGCCAAGCAATGGGATTTTTTAGCATGAGTGAAAAGTTATTTTAGTTTGTGTCAAAATATATGTTTTAACTTGAGTTATTAGTGAACGTGTATTTGAGGATATTAACATAAAATAAAGAATACTTAAGTGACGTTGAGGTAAGTATTTGACTTGACACCTTATGCTATTATATATGTATGCGTAATAGAATGTGAGAATATCTCAGTGGGTTAAAATCGGTCTAAATGAACCAACTAATCGGTTTTGCTTAAACCAAGTTAAATGGTCCAAAACCAGACTCAACCCACATTCTAGGAATATTATACTTCTATGGGTTAATAACAATCCTTAGGGTAAATGTTATACTACCTTCGTATCACAATAAGTAATAATATTGTTGGTTTCACAGTTTTTGAGGTAAAATATTATAATAAGAGTTAAAATGGATTAAAGTAGATAGTCACGAAGTTATGCCTCACTCATTTTGAATAAAGTTATGTTAATGATGTTTAAAAGTAGGAAAATGATAATGACAGTCCTTAGGGCTGTCAATAAGAAGACAAAAACAATATAAAAACCACCCCCTGAATTTTAGAAACACTACTCCATCAATGAATGTGCAAGTGTTTTATGCATGTTATAGACAGCCCTTAGGGCTGTCACTAACAAAACCCTTAAAAGTAAGGTAAAATAGTCATTTCACTATTTTATAGTGGATATTTAGTTAATGGTGAGTCTCACTTCTTTTACTAGATATATCATTTATCTTAAAATTAGTAAAAATAAAAATGTATCACTTATTTTAACATAGATGTACTATATACAGTATCTCAATCTAAATATGAGTTTCTATATTAAGTTAACACCAGTACGGCAGTACTAAGACCCACGAAATACACCAAAGAGCCCAAAATAAAATATGGACAAAAACTCAAGGCCCAAACGAGATGTTTATTAGTTAGTACCAAAAACTAGGGGTGAACAGAAAAAGCGGGTAACCGGAATTGAAACTGGAACCGCTTTGGAACCGCCGGTTCCGGTTCCTAAAATTATGGAACCGCCCTAAGAGGTTCCGGTTCCGGTTCTCAAAATTTAGGAACCGGTAACCGGTGGATAACCGGAACCGGCGTTTATTCGGTTTATTTTTGTTAAAATATTATATATTTGAGAAATTTAATGTCCAAATTTAACAATATGATAAATTTTGTGTAATTTTGAATGAGTTTAGTCATTAATTAGTCTGAATATAGTGTTTTAACAATACAATAAATAAATAATCATATGCTTAAGTGGTTGGAATCTATGATTATTCAAAGATTAGTAGATAAAATGATAAAAAATGATTAATATTTAAGTTTTGCATCTTATTTTTATTTTACGATTTTAGAGACAGGGTAACCGGAACCGGCACCGGAACCGGAGGTTCCGGTTCCGGTTCCGAAAATTGAGGAACCGGTACAAGAGGTTCCGGTTCCGGTTCCGGCCGGAACCGGCGGGTACCCTGTTATGCTCACCCTTACCAAAAACCATTCATTTTGGAAAAAAGTAGATCAGAAAATAAAGTGCGGCTCGCAAAATTGTTGTTAAAAGGGCATTTGGGCCATTTGGCAGTGCTAAAGCGATACTCTCACCAAATACCCGTTATTGGCCGGACGCTATAGGTTAGACGGATTTTCATTTTTTTTAGATTGTGATTTGTTTGAGGTTTATTTTGTAGGTTCCAAATGAGTGGTATTAGAATGTTAAACGAAAAAGAGTAATTTTCAAGTAGATGTTAAAACTAAAGATGTTAAAACTAAGAAGTTTTATTTCCCACGTTAACAGAACCTATAAACGTCATGAACTGCTTTTTTAATAAATTAACAATTCATAAACAAATGATGGACAAAAACAACAAAAACACCGACAACTTTAAAGCGTAAATCCCTAGTTATGTTTCAACATACGCTTATAACAACTGAACATTCTTCTTTAAACCCGACATTTTCAATGAAATGTTACGCATAATTACATAACAAACGAAATGTTATGGATATGCAGATGCGCGCGCAGATGTTATTATTACACTAAATTCATAAAAGAAATAACTAAGAGAAACAATCACTTGTACCAATTGGAGGGCAAATAACATGAACCGAGTATCCGGTTTTCCAATGATCCAACCCTACGATTTCCCTAACTGCCCAAACCGAAACAATCATCGCACTAATCATCGCCACCCTTTGAATCATCGAATCTTTAATCCTAATGACAACTCGACTTATGAAAGTCAACAACAACCCGACAATCGTGAACAAAAATCCAACACATATTCCCTCAGCACCAAATTGCATCCCATTACCCTTGAAAAAGAAAATCAGCTTATTTGGATCGTTTCTATCCGGAACAAACAAAGGAATTCTGCGAATTAAGAAGGAGATTCGTCCCTTGATGGGAGGACACCATTTGAGATATCATGCGAGTCTCTCTCTGAGGTTTACTTGAAGAAAAGAAGGAAATTCAAAAGAAGTGCTAGTAAACGTACAAGCAACACACTGAGTTTTTTAAAAGGTATAAGACAAAGAAAGTTTGTATTCTTAAACTGGGATTTTTATGCTAGAAAAAAAAAGTCTGAGTAGTTTTCTATTTGTATCATATTAGGGTATGTTTGGCTAAGCTTTTCAAAAAGGCTTATTGACTTATTAGCTTTTTGAAAAGTTAAAATCAAGAAGTAAGCTTACTTCTTGATTTTGACTTTGACTTTTCAAAAAGCCAATAAGCACTTTTGAAAAGCTTACCCAAACATGCCCTTAACACGATATCTCGAAAAATAGAAGTAACTATCTTTTCCCCTTCATTTGAATGTTTGTGTATTGCATAAATGAAGCCACATTTCATTTAATGAATACGTTATCTAATAAATATTCATTTACTCCATGAGATCCATATCTATCCCTTCACCCAAAACAAAAATTATTATTATATTGGCTAGATATGAAAAACAATAAAACATTTGACAGCTGTGGGATTTGAACCCACGCCCTTTCGGACCAGAGCCTAAATCTGGCGCCTTAGACCACTCGGCCAAACTGTCTTAGTGATCACATCTTTAATACGTCTATTATATCGGAGTATATACAAATAAATATACACAGACACCTTACCACAACTAGGGGTGGCAATCATGCGGGTTGGGTCATAAACGGGTTGACCCATTTGGGTTCGCGGGTTGAAAATCCCAACCCAACCCAACCTTTTTATCTAAACGGGTTCATATCTTCAACCCAACCTATTTATTAAACGGGCTGGGTCATAAATGGGTTGACCCAATAAAACGTCAATTTATAAAAAGAAAAAGAAAAAACACACATAATTAAAGACTAAAATACCAAAATAAGTTGATTAGTTGCAAAATACAAACAAAAGTTAATAACTACTAAACATTGTTCAAAATACAAACAAAAGTTAACAACTATTAAAAGTTGTTCAAAATACAGCATGAAAGTCTAAGACATTTAACTTCTCATTTTACTTCCATTAGCATCTTATAAGAGATTTAGGTCAGTTAGGTTGTTTATTTTTCAAAAAGATAAATACGTGACTCATATCATGTATATGCCAGATTTTAAATTTTAATATTTACTCCCTCCGTCCCACAAAAAAGTTCCCGTTTCTCCTTATAATTTTGTCCCACAAAAAAGTTCCCATTTCTCAAATATGAGGGACCCACTCAATAAAATATTATTATTACCAAAGATTCCACCACTAAAACACTTTCTCTCTCCAATCTAACCTTATATTTTAATCAAAAGTATTACCAATACCCCACAACTAATTATCTCCTAAAATCTTGTGCCCAAGTGAAATGGGAACTTTTTTGTGGGACGGAGGGAGTATTATATTATGTATTTAAAATAAATATATACCGGAGTAAATAGTAACATATTGTATTATATTATGCATTTAAAATATATATAACATATAAACAGGTTGACGGTTCATAAATGGGTTGTAAATTTGAACCCAACCCGACTTGTTTTATGACGGGTTGTAAACGGGTTGACCCGTTTACGACCCACGGGTTGAAAGTTATGACCCAACCCGCTAATTTCGGGTTCTAAAAGAGTCGGGTTAACAGGTCGGGTTTGAATTTTCCAGCCCTAACCACAACTTTTACCGGCCTTGTGCAAAATATGAAAATAACAACTTATTTTAGTTTTTAAAAAAAAGATGTTTAACATATGTGAATTATACTGATAATTACAATGTTATTAATTATTTGAAGGTATAATTGCTTTTATATCCTTGTAAAACTCGTAAATTATTTCTATATCTTTTCAAATTCATAAATTATCTCTATGTCCTTTTAAACTTTATAATTACCTTCATATCCATTCAGAATATCAGACTTTTTAGGGGATTTTTGGTTTCACTTTATATTAAGAAATCACCTTTTGTGTTTTTGCCAAATTGAAGCTTCAAAAGGATTATGAGAATTTAGGGATTATAAGAATTTAGTCCGAAGCAGACTTCAATTGGTCCGAATGCTTTTTAAAGTTTGGCATTCTTAATAATAAAACTAAGTGTTTTTGTATTAAGTAGTTTAAATTGAGTAAAAAGAAGTTAAATAAAAAATAACCAAAACACACTTTTGTGTGAATTTGCTCACCTGATATTAACCGGAGAATGTCAGGCATGTTAGAAAGAACAGCAACGAGTACATTTCCCTAAAAATATATTGAAATTAATTCCAGGAATTGAATTCGAAGTGTTCTTCTAGATTATCATTCAGTGCCACCAAAACCCCAACCTATTTCATATTACAAAGTTAAGATTTACATAAAACTGGATGTATGTATCATTATCATAATTCGTATGTCAAATTGATGAAATTACGTACCTTAGAAGGATTTTCAATTATAACGGTGAAATTAGAGAGAAGCATGATCGTCAACCGGCAATAACGGATATCAATTTTGGGTTTATATTTGGTGTGCTCCGTGGAGGCGATGTCAAAGATAAACACACAGTTTACTTGTCCAACTAAAAATACTCCTCAATTCTTTAAAAAACTTCTTATTTCATCTTAAATTTTTATTCTATAAAAAACTTTTTATTTCTTAACTTTGATGGCTCCACATGATATAATAACTAAGCACCCACTACTAAATATCCACTAATTATTTTTTCTCTCTCCAAACTAATCTTATATTTTAATCGAAATTATTACCAATTACCACACCATTAACTAGCACCTTAAAACTTGTGTTAAAGTGAAATGAGAAGTTTATTGTGTGACGGAGGGAGTAATATTTTAGACATTAAACAAAGTAAGGATTTAAAATTACTCGGTATGAAAACAAAATTGTTATCGGAAGATGACAAGACTCTAGCCTAAGAGTAGAAAGAAAGGAAAAAACAAAAAACAAATAAAATGATGATGTATTGTGTTTATAGGTGTTACTTGTTAGTATTATTATGGGGTTTTCTAATGTCAGCCCATAGACACGTGCTAAAATCCTTAAATTTTCAAAAAAAAATTATAAACAGTATTTAATACATTAACTAAAATTAAAAAATTTATCTTTATTAATGTTTATTGTTATACTTTTAGAAATTTTAATGAGGATTAATGCACCTTATAGGCACATGAACCCTAGTATTATTTTATAAAATATATCAACGATTAAACACTCAAGGTTAAAAAGGATAGGATTTGTTCCAAAAAAATGTGATAAATTGGAAGAATAGGTTGTAGGCCATAATTGGATATCATATTATGTATATTAACATTTTTCAGGAATTGAGATTTGACAGGAACAATCCTGTATTCTATAAGAATAGTATTCTTAATTTTCAAAATATGTTATATATTTTTGCAATTTGCAAACCCGTTCCAAACATAAACATATGCTCCTCGTGACAATAACAATGATCAAATAAATAAATAAAATTAGTAGAATTCTCCAGCTCTCAACTACAAAGTTTTACAACCGCACATACTCCCAAAATCTAATACAAACTTCCCAATGAATATATATTGTACTTCTATTGTAGTTTTCATAGAAAGTATAACGGTAAATAACCCACAAAATCTGGGGTTGAAAGGAACAATTCTGCATTCTATAAGATCTTTTCAAAACCAAAAACGTAGAGCTTGTTTTGTAAATTCTATGAGATTACAACTAATTTGTAATTTCAGCAGTCAAACCTTTGACTTTTTATCTTCTTCGTTTTGATTCTTTTCGCATCTCTGAAAGGTAACTCTCTAAGTTGGACTTCACCCATAAGTGTCGGTCTATGAGATCTTTTTTTGTTGACTCGTCTAACAATTGCAACTCAATGTTAATTTTTATAAAGAGTAGAAGAAAAAACAAAACAGACTTCAAATATAAAATAAATAAATAAGCCTTTTTTACTTCATTTATATATGAAACAGATAAATAAATAAATGTTTACCAAGATATTCCCATGAATCAGGAGGTGCTCCAAGAGCTCTTCTTGTCAAATAAGATGCATCTTCCCAAGAATATGATATTTTATTTATTTTGTACCTCCAATACCAACATCCATACCACAAAACTAGCTGCAATGAATTCAAAATTATATTCAAATTTCCTTTTATTACAAATGCGAATTATTTTGACCCGTATACTTATGATGGTTCCATCGTTATGTTTAATAACAAGGCCAAATGCGTAAAATCAAAAGATTAGATAAAAAAGGGATCAAACTGGAAGTGAAATTTAATGCATATAACCACATAAATTGATTTATTGAAAAAAAAAACTGCATTATTATTGTAAGGGAATAATATAGTTTTGATAACCTAATCTAACGCATTAATTATTAATAAAATATTTTTTAAAATGTACCAAGAGTTGTTTCAGGTCAACCTGACCCATTTATTTAAGCCTCCAAAAAATTACCCATTTTAAGTTGATATATTAAACAACCTTTCCAAGAGTGTACGGCAAAAGTATAAAACGGACACCAAGAAGTCCCCAAATCGATGGCTTTTCAGCCCCTTTTATTTGCAATTCAAGTTCCTTACTCAGCTCTTCCTGCATTTTCCTGTTATAAAAATTGGACAACTTTTAAGATTTATTAAATTGAAAAATAATAATAATAATAATAATAGTAGTAGTTTACGTACTTGTCTATCTTGTAACCACCCTTTTTTTTGCTTGACATTGCCCCTGTGCGTTCCAGTTCCAATGCCTTTAATTTATTTTTATAAGCTGGTGTTCTCTTCACCATGTCAATAGCCTATTAAAAAATTATGTATATAATGTGAAAACATACTAAAAACAAAAAAAACTTAATAAGAAAAAGAAATAGAAATAGAAATATATCAACTACTTTAGTAGAGAAGGTAAATAAATGGGAGGATCAGGCAGGCTTGGGCTATGGGTCAAAATGGTAATTTTGGTATGGTACGGGTCGACCCAAGACACTTTTTGGCCTATAATTATAAACAAGAGTGATAAATAATTAGTGTTTAAAAATATGATTATAAAAGCTATATTATTTCAGTCAAACATATACTTTCTGTGACTTTCAACCCATATGACAGATTTGGCCCGTTTCCTTTTTAGCCAGTTTTTTTTTATGTTAGCCATTTGATCCTTGACAAACTTAACCTGAAATCCTATATAAGCCAATTTATAAGTAAATGGATCCAAATTGCTACATGTAACTACAAGTCATGTGGTCCTACTTCCTTTATACATGTTAATATGACCCATACTTTAAAGTCATTAACATCATCTATTTTTTCTCCATACTGTTATTTCCTAGTTCTGTATCTAGAAAACACACACACACACACACACACACACACACATACATATATTTGATATATAAAAGATATATTAGTAAATGATTTACCTGATGATACGTTGTCCACTGATTTAGATATTGAATTGCAGAGAGAACTAAAAGAAGTCCCACTAGAACAGCACGAGGATCCTAAACTTACAGCATTATTATAAGTTATAACCATGATTGAAAAAAATACCGAATTTTTGTTACAATCTTTCATAAAAAAAAAAAATGAAAGTCTGAACTCACCGTTTTGTGACCATAGTAAGCATGATAATAGCGAGCTGTATTGTAAAATACCTAAAATTGGTAAAGGGAGATATTAATATTATTGATAATGAGAAAATAATAAGCTGCCTGGAATTTATATAGTAACATACCTCTTCTGGATGCTCAATTGCATAATCATATTGCCCTCTTGTGACGTCATCTTTTAAGATCTGTTTAAGAAAATGGAAGGTAACAATTGCAAATAACTTGGTTGACCTCAAAGGTAATTCATGAGTATATCGAGTACCAATTGCATATAATTCAATAAAGAAGGTTTTAAAATAAAATTAGGTACCTCATAAGCATTTGCAATTTTTACAAAGAATTTTTTCGATTCGGGATCTGGGTTTTTATCCGGATGACTGTGAAAACACAATTTAACTCGATCAAAATAAAACAACAAAGTCAATCCAGCTGTACATCTGTATATAAATCAGAAAAAAAGCTTACTGCTTCAACGAGAGCTTGTAGTAAGCTCTCTTGATTTCAGATGCATTAGCATTTTGCGAAACCCTAAAAATCAATCAAGGAACATTGAGTTAAATATTAGGGGAAATTTGTAGTAATTTGAAAGCGGGGGTTGAAAATGTTGCTAACCCGAGCAGATCGTAGCAGTCATCTTCGTCGCAGTAGATAGAGATCGATGGTTGTACAAAGAAGACGATAAGAAGCGAAACGACGGCGTAACAACAGAACGACGGCGTAGCCATCGTCGTCTTCGCTTCGATCCGAGAACTCAGATGTCGCAGTGAACTCCTTTTGTCTCCTCGGGGAAATGTGAAATTACGATTTTAACCTCAAAGTTCGTTGAATATCTTACTTTTGGGCCGTAGTTACTTTGTTAATGGGCTGATTAAATGTGGGCTTTTTGTTCATCTATAAACGTAAGTATCATTCTAAGGTTGTCCATTTCGAAAATCCTGTGCCATAACTACGAAGTATGCACCAAAGCAAAATTTATAATGAGAAATTGTATTAATATCTAATGAGTGATTAATACACCACAACTTTTAACGCATCTACCACAACAACTGCTTAATATAGGTACTAATATGGTTATTATCCCCTAACCATATTCTTGTACACAACATGACCAAAATTAGTGTTTAACTAGTTAAAACACTCACTCAACATTAATATCATTTCAAGGCTAACTTCTTTGAAATCATAATTGAAGTAAAAAAAAAATCAAGAAAAAGGTATGCATAGTAAAAATAATTAAAAATAATAATATTTTAGGTTCAAAATGCTGATAAATTAAAAGGAATTTCCTATATACATGCTGGGAAAGACCAGAAAAGGTTAAAATTGGCAAATAACATCGACAGAAGTTTTGTTAGATTTGTTGCTTGTGTATTAAAGGTTTTAAAGACGTTCTTTTAGTATTCTTGAATCAAGTTCTTGACTAGTGATCGAAAAAGTTGTAATCTTCATTGCGGTTCTTCGCCATAGAGAGTGTGAAGTATATCAGTAAGATGGTTCCCATGCTTGACCTGTCAAGATTCAATGCACATGAAGTATATATTTTGTTAGGGCAAGTATTTAAAACCTCTTAATTTAGACTAGATGGATAGAAAGTGGTAATTATATATGGGTTTTTCTGGGGCACATGCAGAAATTAATAAGTAAAATTTTCATTTAAATTGAATATCACATTGAGTATTACAGTGTAACTAGTGTATAAATGCTAAAAAAGAAAACCCTAAAATTATAAAAAATGCCATAAAAGAGTAAAAAAAATAAAAAATTAAAAGCTGTTTTTCAACTAAAATTATCATATATTTAGTTCTGATACCTATAAAAAATCTCATGTTTATTTTATACATCTAATTTTTTTGGTTCCGGGTCACTATTTCAATCGGGTTTTTATGTCCAACCGGCTATCTTTTAAATTTTCGGTTCGATCGTCCGGTTCAACCAAGTTTTAAACATTGATTATAACCATTCCAGAAAATTATTCCTCTCTTCTTTTTAAATAACCAACAGAGGATGTTATAAACATGAGTAATGGTATTTGTGCATACTCATATGCCTATCAATTTGATCATGACAAGTGTTAAAATCAAGGGATGATATGAAGAGAGAGAATTAGTGGATGACACATGTGAAGTTTAGAAGTGGATAAGCCATAGTTTTGGTGTTATTCGTTCGTTGGGACAATAAAGTGTAGTATTATGAAAGCATAACGTAACAAATCCACAAAAATAGTACACTATTCAATAGACATTTTATTCTGTTGGTTGATTCCAATCGTGCTTGGAATTTATTATCATTTGCACCATTATTAGTGTATATGGCTCAACCGTGGAATGTACTACTCTTAATGCATAATATACACATACGAGATGTCATATTGCCTGATGGATATATAGTTGGATTGCCCTTAATTAGCGGAGTAATGTTTTATGAGATGCTTTGATAACGACTAACATTATTGCTACATCAGATGTCACTTGAGTAAATTACATCACATCATTATGCATGAAATACCCACCACACCACACCATTTAAAGCATGACCCACTAAATACCCTCTCCTCTCACACGTTCACGCCGTATCAAACCGTGGCCGGGACCACGGCAGACCACACTATGGTGACCACATGTGTGGGGGACTGTGTGTGTGGGGTGGGGGGTGGGGGGGGGAGGGTTCTCCTCTTTCACCACACTGTGGTGGCTTGCCAAGTCATCACCACTCGGACCCATACCGAGTGGTCTAATGTGATACATGTGCAAATTAACCGATTAAAACCATGAAATCGAATTGGATTGGATTAAACCAAGCTATACCAGTTTGATTATCGGTTCTAATTTTTATGCAAAATCAGTTCTCGATCTCATTCAATTTGGTTCCAAGCAGTCCGATTCGGTCGAAAACCAAGAAAATGCAGAAAATATCAAAGAAACTTTCTCTGTACTCTTCCGGCCGGTTCTTGGTCTAGTTCGGTTCTCGGTCTGATAGAAAGCATTTTCTTCATTCTCGGTTCGTTTCCGAGCGGTTTGGTTCGGTTTTTAATATGCAATGACTCATGATAAATGAAAATTTAAAGAAAATACAAAGAATATGTTGTTCTTACAGTGTAGCGAAGAATAACATGATTCTTCTAGGGTTAATGATCGATATTTGTTTGAAGCTACTTGATCTTTGGCCGATAATTCTGCTTTTAGTTGGTGTTCCCGTGGTAATGATGCTAATTTGGTGGTGGACTTCTGGCTCGGTTGTCACTGGTATCGATTTTGCTTGCATGATGCCCGGAGCTACAAGTTGAAAATATTATTATAAAATAATTAAATAAAGTTGAAATACATTATAACATTAAAAACAAAAAGAATACGTACATAATTAATAAACTAGATAAAGAAACCAACTTTTCCACCGCAAACGTATCAAATAATTCAAGTTACATGTGCAATTGGGATCATTTGGATAGGAACAGAATGGAATAATTTTGTTTATTGTGTTTACTTTATGTAATTAGCCTTACGTCAACTAGATTTTTATGTTTTTCTATTTTTATTGCAACGAATTTAACCTAGTTTGTATAATCCGGAATCGATGAAGGTGAATCATTGTAGCTACAAAAGTGTATTTTTATGAGTTTCTAGTTTTCAAATGGTTGTAGTTGGCACATGTTCGTGTCTTGTTGAATTTGAAGTTTACCTATTAAAAACGGTTTCAACCAAAATGTCGAGAAAAATTGTAACATGCACCCCCTTTAGGTAGATACCAAATTAATCACCCTCTTTTTTGTAATTCGTTGAGGTTTATTAATGACCACTCTAAGGACTGTTTTTAAGGGGTATTTACATATATACAGATTTTGTATTTACATCAGTGGACGAATAATTATTAAAATTCAGGGATTGATTATTAATAGATATACAAATTCTTGATATATGTCTTAACATTTTAATAACAACTATCGTTATCATTTTCTCTTTTTTTCCCACCATTTTATTACGAAAAAATATTTTGTCCAACCCTTCTCGGCAATTTACCCTTAGATTTTATGTGTAAAACACTCTCATCTTTGCACAAAATAAGATGAAAGAAACTAATATAATAACATTTTGCTATAATTAGGAAACAGACAAAAAATGGTTTTAACGTAATTTGTTCTAATTTAATTTGTTGGTTCTTTGGTTTTCTTTTTATTGTTATAAGAAGTCTTTGTCTTTAACTACGTGAATCTATTAAAATGGTTTTGATTGTATATTTGTATTCTTAACTTGTAATGAGTTGTTCCTTTCGTCAATATATGATTTCATCCGACACGTATAATGTACTAGAGAGTTAAGTATTAATCAATTACTATTGAAATGACAATTTTGTCCATATTAACATCTTCTTTGAAAATCGAACTATTGATATTAGCATTTGTTTTCAATTATTAAACCCCTTCAAATATTTATATTTCAGTAGGTAAACTAACTATTATGCCTCTTACATTTCATATAATATATTCAAAGACATCGGTACATAGTAGAATGTTAAAAATATGGTATATGGTTTTTTGGATATCTGAATTTTGAATAGTGGATTTTTACTATCCGAATTTAGTATCCAAAATATTGGATATCCGAAAAAAATAAATTATTCAATTATTTTTCGAATTTTTTTTTGATATTTCGATATTTTCGGATATTTTGGATAGCGTTTCGGATTTCGGATATCTGATATCCGAAAATTTTAACAACACTATTCAAATTTGTTATCCAAATTTTGTGAATATCCAGATTTTTTTATAACCGGATTTGGTTTTCGAATATTTTGAACACCTCCTATAGTGTATAGGATATGGTTTAAGATATGAAATTATGTATATTATTGGATTCATATGGGGTTTTAAGTGAATATCATCGTCTTTAAGTGAATAAAATTGATCAAAGTTTTTATGTATCGAATTCCGGTCTATATATGTTAGACTTTACTTTCAATTATTTCATTTTATTCAGTTATATTATATAAGAGATTAAATCTATAAACTTAACATCATAATTTAAAAAGGGATCCTAATATTAAAAGTGTAAAAAAGTTGTTACCTTTAGGTGAAGAAATAGCATCTCTTTCGTTGTCAACGCTTGAATTAGGCATCTTTTCCTCTTCTCTTTTTCTTGATAAACTCCGTTGCAACTAACAAATATAATAAGTATACCGTATACGTCTAAACAAATAACAAGTTTCACTATAACAATTGACTCTCTGGCCGATCTTATACTCGAGATGTACGAAACCTAATTATTGATTGATCGTTTTTGAATTTTTCTATGGCCATGTTGTGACTGCTTGCATTCGAACTATTGAGCTCTAGCAAATGCTCTTAACTAGGTAATAGCCAGTTGGTTGGGTCATCAAATTCAATATATTGTCAAAATAATCAACTTGAAAAACAGAACAAAAAAAATAAAACTTACATTAAATCTTGAATTAAATGTAAGGTCTTTGTTGGTGAGATGTGAGAAAGGTTCCATATCCACTTGAAAGCTATCAGATTTCATGTTCAAAATTTCATCAGAAACTGAAATTTTCTGGGTACCGTTCTCATAAGGGCATAAATACCCACAATCCGTTGACTCCATCAAAGTCAAACTTTAGTCTCTTTCAACTTCCTCTATCCAACTCGGGCCCTTTTCTTTGTTTGATCTGTAAACAGATTAAAACCAAAAACAGAGTAAGTTAACAGTTAATTTGATCAAACAGAAAATCAAACCAATTCTTGGAAAATTATCAAGATTTTGATGCAATTTAGGAAGTCATTTGTTGAATCATAACGAAAACCAAAACCAAAACCCAAACCCAAACCCATAATCTTTTTGATTGCCCACCTTCTTTTTTCAGCTTTTGATCACATAGAACGACTGTATATGGTGGAGAGCGGTGGTTGAAGGCGGCGGTGATGGTGGTGGCAGGATGAAAAATGTGGGGGTATTTCAAGGAGGATTTGAGAAAGAGAAGACGGCTGGAGGAGGTATGTGTCATATGAGATGTTCTGTTACATATGGATGTATTATGTTTTTCGGGCTTTTGATTTTAGTTATCATGGGTTGCTTTTATCTTTATTGTAGTTCTTTTTGGGAAAATTATATTAATTCCTGCTAAATATTTTCGTCATATTATCAATATGAATAAAATGGTTGAGACGTCTAATTTACTAATTTTTTCCTAAAATCTTAATATTTTATTTATATATTTGTATTGATCAAATAAGTAGAATATTTTTTTTAAACGGCATTTTTTTTATAAATAGAGATATATAGTAGAAAACATTTAAACAATATCATCTCTCTTATTTTTAATATGTGTTCTTCTAGTAGTCATGGTGTATTCAATTAACCTAAATTTTTTTCAAATACATCTTAATAAACATGAATAATTTTCTCTATTAAGAGTTCCCGGTGTGGTGCACTTAATTCATGTAAAATGTTTTTCCTTGTGAGGATACATAGAGGAAATTACTTCACTTACAACTTGCAAATAATTAACAATCTACAAAAATTAAGCATAATTTTATATACTTAAATTAAGAAAGTGATCCGTATAAAAGAGAAAATTTTGTTTTGTAAATGACAAATCTGAAACCCAACAAAGTGAACACAACCATGACTATTAGAAGAACACATATAATCGTATAAACTCATTATATACTTACTCCGTTTCAAAATAAGTGACATACTTTCCATTTTTGGGTGCTTCAAAATAAGTGATACACTTTTCATTTTAAAACGGAGGAAGTATAAAGAGTGAAAACAAATTAAACGAACTTTAAAAGCGTGCTCCTTAAAGACCACCCAAAGCATAGGGTTATGGCCTTCCTATTTGCCCCATCTCTAGCCAAGACTTACACTGTGTTCCAGAACAAAATTTCGGAAAGAAAAGAAAGGAAATGGAAAGAAATAGAAAGAAAATTGTGTTCCTGAATCTTTTAATGGAGAGAAGAGAAGAGAAATGGAAGGAACTTTTTTACCAATTTTCTTTCTAAAACTTCTTCCCAAAGTTGGGAAGATTTGGAGAGAAAGTTATTTTCCTTCTAATTCTTTTATTTTCCTTCTTCCTTTCTTTTCTCTTCTTTCCATCCAGGAATATAACAAAATTAAAATATTTCTTCTCTATTTTTAATCACTTCTCTTCTCTTCATCCCTCTTCTTTTCTTTTCTTTTAATAAAAATTTCTGGAACAGAGCGTTAAGAATACCTAAAGGTCAGAAGAATTGAAAAGTTTGGCCACATCTTTAAAAAAAGAAATTTAGGTTGATTTTTTATTAACGGTTAACACACTCCAAATGAAGAGATAATATGAAGGAAAAAAAAAGTGAATTATCAATGTCATCTTCAAGGGAAATCATGTTAAACGTTCTATAATGGCATATGTTACTACTCAAAATTTTCACACATGATATATTTTTTAGACTTTTTTTTTTAGTACTACGGTGCAATGCTTCTACCAGATTAAAAAAACCCCATCAATAGATCAAATCAATAATTAAAAAAACTAAAGTATTAACCAATAGTCCAAACTCAAAAACGAAACAAAAATCTAAACCAAATACAAAGAATTCAAAGTGTGTGTCTTGTAGTTTTTTAGTTTTAAATCTATAAAATTAGTAGTTGTTCTGTTGGTTAATGAAATTAATAAGTAGTTATTGAAGACTTGATGTATATAATCAAACATGATGTTTATGTAATATAGTCATTTATGTAAAATTTATTTTTTATTTCGACACACTGCCCCTTGGACGCTACTAGGGGCATTGCTACTAGGACCCTGCAAGAGAGCGCAACCCCTTGACCTCCACCTTCTTTATCTCCACAAGGGTGCTACTACTGATGAAAATTTCTAGTTCCGTCTCTGGTCATCTTATAATTGATAGGCACATGAATTAATCACAAATAGTAAGAGTTCGTTTGGTTTGCAAGATTCCTAAGTAATTTAAGGGAATTATAATCCAATTCCTAAAAAAATCATATGTTTGATTGGAGGAATTAGAATTTACATTGAGAAACAATTCTATCAAACAATAGAAATTTGATTTCATCCCTTAATGGAAGGATTTTAAAATCTCATGCGAAGATAATATGGAGTATTACTTTCCTACCCTCAACAATACATTAAACCTAAACAAACCACCACCACAGCCAACCCACCACACCACCGTTGCCGCCGCCACCCGTCACCACTAGGGCTGTCAAAACCTGACACGACACGACAAAATACACGAAACGAAACGAAATTGAGATGAAATTGAAATTTGAATTCGTGTTCATGTCGTGTTCGTGTCGTGTTCGTGTCATGTAAAACAAACACGAAGTCGTTTGTGTTCGTGTTCAGATATTAACACAAAATTGACACGATAGTTATATTTTTTTTTTTGAAAAAAAAGGTACCCTAGGGAAGAGCTTCGGCATTGCCATCACCCTTACACCTAGAAAACCCGGAATAAAATATAATAAAAACAACAAAACCATACATCCTCAATGAGTCCAAACAGACAACAACCCAACAAAAAGGACAAAAAGGAAACCAATACTACCAAACTAAATCAAAACACCAGCACCAAAACAAACCATAACTATACAAACTGCATCTGTACTTCCCAATCCACAGCAACTTTTAGGACTGTTTTAGTTGGCTTCATTTTAAAGCTCATGAGCTGCAATTTAACATTGTCTCTAATAATTCTGGTCAATACTTCAACATTCTTCTCTTTTCCTCCAAAAATCCTCTCATTTCTTTCCTTCCAAATATAGTATACAACTGCAGCCATAACAATTCTTCTTAAAATGCTTGTAATGCTCCTGTTACAACTCATACTAGCAAACTGCTGAGCAACACCATCCAGATCATCACCAATGTTGCTTACATAAATCAGACTCTTCATACTACCCCATATTCTTTTAGAATAACTGCAATTAAAAAATAAATGCTTATGCGAATCATGGCCCTGATTACATAAAGGGCAGGTAAACTTTTATTAACACACCATTTAAGCATTCTATCTTGTGTCAGAAGCCTACCCTGAATTGCAAGCCAAAGAATAAATGCATGTCTAGGGCAACCATGACTAAACCAAACAACTTTATACCAATCAACTTTATCATAATGATTAGTAAACACATCCCAGGCACATTTCACATCAAAATCCACCAAATGCCCATTTCTCAGCCTCCATTTGATCCTGTCTGGTTCATTTATTTTTAAAGCAGAGGTACTCATATTGCAAAGCCTCGGGTATAATTGATACCAATTATCAGGCCATCTCCATGCTCCATTCACAATCATATTCTCAACAGTTGTATCATCCCTTAATCTTGCTTCATAAACACTTCTTTTAGTGATGAAAGTGCTCAACGGGCCATTACCATCCCAATTATCATGCCACATTGAAGTCATTTGACCATTACCAATAATGTGATATATAGAACCCCTGATTCTATTTCTTAACTCCAGAAGAGATATCCACATCCAACTATCCTTCTTATTAGGGGCGATATCCCATATACTTCTTCCTTTTAATTTTACAACATTGGCCCATTCGACCCAAAGAGACTGTTGCTTGGCTGCAATGCTCCATAAATGTTTACTCAATAAAGCATCATTCCAAGCATCAATATTTTTGACTCCAAGCCCCCCCTGATCCTTAGGCTTACACACACTTTTCCAACTAATTTTAGCAATCCCTTTACTATCACCATAATTCCACAAAAAGTCTTTAAACATTCTGTTTATCCCTTTTATAACTGTTTTGGGCAACTTAAATACAGAAGCCCAGTAAACATGCATAGAAGATAGAACAGAGGCAATAAGTTGCAGTTTACCAGCATAACTCAACATTTTATTTTTCCAATCTTTTATCTTCCCCTTAATTTTATCAACCAACTGTCTGCAGTCTTTTATGCCTAGTTTCCTATCAACCAAGGGAACACCAAGATATTTAACTGGTAATTTTCCAGCTTGAAAAGGCAATTCATCTAGAATCTGCTGCCTAGCCTCCTCAGCAATATTACTGCAAAAAAAGGTGCTTTTCCCCAAATTGGGAATCAAACCAGATCTGCTACTAAACTCCATCATAACATCCTTTAAAACTCTGACAGACTTCAAATCCCCATTGCACAAGACAAGGAGATCATCTGCAAAGCACAGATGAGTTAACTGCATCTCTTTACACCCTCTATGGTATTTAAACCCAGGCATATTCTTTATCTTCCTTCTCATCATAAGAGTAAAGACCTCCATCACCAAAGTAAACAAATAAGGTGAAATGGGGTCACCTTGTCTTAAACCCCTACCACCTTTGAAATAACCATGTCTTTCCCCATTCACACATATAGTAAAGGATGCATTAGTGACACATTCCATAATCCACTTGATCATATTAACATGGAAACCAAAATGGGTCAGAATATTTTCCAAAAATTCCCAATTCACTGTGTCATAAGCTTTTGCAATATCAATCTTAAAAGCACATCTTTTCGGCCCTGTTTTCTTATTATATCCCTTCATCAACTCCTGAGTCACCAACAAGTTATCCTGAATTAATCTTCCAGGAATAAAAGCACTCTGATTGATATTGACCAATTTTTGCAGCCCACCTTTAATTCTATTAGTTAAAATCTTGCTAATACACTTATAAAGCACATTACAGCAGGCAATAGGCCTGAAATCAGACACTTTAACTGGATGAGGAACTTTAGGGATCAAATTAATAGTGGTTGCATTAACTTCCCCTAATAACTTTCCATTTCTGAAAAACTCCTTCACAGCTAAACACACATCATTGCCCACAACACTCCAAGCCTTTTTAAAAAAGGCTGCAGTGTACCCATCAGGACCAGGGGCTTTGCTGTCATCAATATCAAAAATAGCATTTTTGATTTCTTCATCAGTAACTGCAGTAACCATACTCAGAGCTTCATCAGTGTTAAGAGATTTCTCAAACAACCCATCACTATTATGAATAGGCTCAACACTGGCTGATTGACCAAGAAAATTCTGAAAATGTTTAATGAATTGCTCTGGAATAGCATCACCCTCAAAACAGTTACCATTTTCATCACTCACACTAAGAACTCTATTATATTGTCTTCTAGCTGTAATACAATGATGAAAGTATTGAGTATTTTTATCCCCCTCATGCATCCATTTAATTTTAGCATTCTGCATCAATAAGTTCTCCTCATCCTGGACTGCAGAAGTATAATCAGTAAGAATTTTAGCTGCTACTTCTTTAATTTAGTTATTGAAAGGCTGCAAATCCAGTTGGGTCTGAGCAACCTTCAGATCTTCTCTCAAGTTATTCACCAAATCAAAAAGATTACCATTTTTCCATGTCAAATTGCTCAAGTGTCTTTTCATAGCTTTTAGTCTTTTAACTAAAATAAACATTCTTCTACCCTGCACATCCACCTCCCAATTATCTTTTACAAGATGCAGAAACTCACTCTTTTCAGTAATAAAGTTTGCAAACCGGAAAGATTTAACAGATTTCTTTAACTTCCCAGGAACAGTTAACATAATAGGGCTATGATCAGAAGTCAGAAATGGTAAGAACTTCACAAATGCTTGGTCAAACACTTGTGTAAATTGGGCATTAGCAAGACCTTTGTCCAACTTCTTTAGGATGCTAGTAGTAGTGGACTTAGGGGATTTAATCCAAGTGTAAAAGAGGCCAGAACTACAAACATCCTCCACTTCAATGTAATCAAGACAATCCCTAAAATCTTGCATATCATTACTTACATAAGAGCTCCCAATTGAATGTTCACTGCTTTTTAAAGTAACATTAAAATCACCTAACAGGACCCACGGTTTCCCATTAGTCAAACTTTTAGCTAAACACAAATCATTCCACAAACTTCTTCTCTCACCACCATAATTTGCAGCATATATAAAGCTACAAAAGAAATTCAATTTACTATGTAAGAGCTCAATATGGCAGAAAATAACTTGCTTAGAGCTGTTAATAGTAGTTACATTAACTCTACTATTATCCCATCCTACAACAATTCTACAACCAGTTTTACTGTGCATAACATTAGAAATCCAATTCCAATTCCCAAAAGTATTCTCCATGATTTTACCAAGTTTATTCTCCTTAACATGAGATTCCATGATAGCACAAATCTGGACATTCTGTTCCTTTAGCAACTTCTTAATTTCATTCTGCTTTTTTATCTGGTTCATACTTCTAATGTTCCAACTGATCATTTTAAAATCCATAGACCATTAAAGTTCATTAAGGATACTATAATCCTTCCCTCCTACTTCATTACTATTAACACCATTCTGCTTGCCATTCATATTATCCTCAACATCCTCATTATCCTCATCAAAGGCTTCTTTTCCATTACTACTGCCTTTATCAACATGTTTATCTTCCTTCTCATTTCCTAAAACAGCAAACTTATTTGCAGTCTTCCTCAATTCATCAACAAAAGTTTGCTTAACAGGCCATGTTTTCCTGTCATGCATATCCCCTTTTTCTTTTGATTTTGCATACATCTTTTTCCTGTACACCACCTCTTTAAACTGTTCCTCTTTCCTCTGATTAACTAAGGACTCTTTTAGTTTTTTCTCCTTCAATTCTTCTTCCAATTCCTCCTCCGTTTTATCCCTATTCTTGCATTTTTTGTACTCATGTCCAAACACCATACAATGAGTACATCTATCTGGTTTCCAGGCAAACTCAACTTTAACAGTTTTTCCACCTTTAATCACATTCTCGTTAGTTTTATATTGTAAATCAACCTTCTCTTTGAAGCCTTTTTCTGCTTCAACTTCTACAAGTACTCTAGCAAATTCCATTCTTCCAGATCCAGTCTGACAAATAGTAGCTGTCATTGAATCCATAACTATTGGCCTACCAATACAGCTAGCAATTGTGCTCAAACCATCCATACTCCAAGCCTCCAATGGAACATTGCTCAATTTGCACCAGAGTGGAACCTTTTTCTGTTCAACAATCTCCATACCTACTTCAGGAGACCATTTTTGGACAATTAAAGGTTTATTATTAACCATCCAAGGCCCTGATTCAATAACCTTGTTCATGCCTTCAACATTACGAAACTTAAACAAGTATTGACCATGTGCAAACACATTGATATCAGTAAGCCCAAATTTACCCCACATTCTCCTTAGGTTGTATCTTAATTCATGAATTTGCATAGCAAAACCAACAAAATAACCACATGCAGTCAGATTCCATTTCGTACAACCCTTAGTAATTAGGTCATCATCAAACACAACAACCTCATCACCATTTTCATTTCTATGTATAGGAACAAATTTCATTTTCATATTCATCTTCGATTCATTACTTTTCAAAACATTAGCATACGTATTTTTCTGATTATCTACAGTATTAGTGTTATTTACTTCATCTGTATTATTCACATCAGTATCGCTAGTATCTGTATTGAGAGCATTCAATTCAGTGGATGCTTTGATCAGCTCCTCCCTCTGCTTTCCTTCAACCTCATTATCTGTAGCAATCGCCTTCTCCAATTGACTTGAATCAGATCTCACATCGCTTACAGAGTTCTTTTTCAAGCCGTTAATGGAGTCGCTAAATTTCATCGGAATCTTAACACTTCTCTTCGATGTTCTTCGAGATGACATAATCACACAACAGCAATCAACCAGAGATTACGTTATGTGATTATCAATTACCGAGCCAGAAAGAAACAAAACAAGCAGAAATCGATCGAAAACTGATTCAATTTAGCGTAACAGAATCTCCCGCCAAATCGCCATCAGAGAGAGAGAGTATTCCATATTTATATGTAACGATAGTTATATTTTTGTCATGTTTGTCGTGTTTTTAGCATGTAGTAAGTAAGAAATTTGATATATTTGTTATTTATCACGTGTTGTCGTGTTTGTCGTGTTTATCGTTTTTTAGTCGTGTCGTGTTCGTATTAGCAAAATAAAACACGACTTTGTGTCGTGTTGAACGAATTCGTGTCGTGTTACCCAAAAACACGAAACGATAGTACGATTTGACAGCCCTAGTCACCACCACCTCCACCACCAACCGCCGCCACCACCGCCTGTCGCCACCCGCAGCCACCACCACCACCGTCGCCTCCGTCACCCGTCGTCGTCGCCGCCCGTCACCACCACCCCCGTCGCCGCGTATCACCACCACCTCCACCGCCGCCACCACCACTATTCGTTTTACAATTTTGTTAGTTTCTCAAATTTTATTAACACGCTTTTATACAAATGTCAACTCTATAGTATTATATATAGTAGATTATAGACATTTTATCTTGTTTTATAAGTTTAATATTTTGGATCGTGACGAATAGGATTGGGTCCGGTTGCTTCATTGCGTTTTCTTTTATAATAATATTTAATGCACCATAAAGAAGATAAATTATTGAAATGAAGTTAACATGACAGAATCAATAGTGGCACATGACGAGGGCAACTCAAGCTAGAGGTAAGAAAAAGTGAAAAAATGAGGAAACCACCTCTCTAAGGCAAAATCGTCATTGATGAACTCAATTTAGTTCCAATTAACTAAGCAAAACCCTGACAAGATTACTCAGTTAGAATACACAACATCCTTTATTTAAATAAAACGTAACGCCAAATGCAATATGAATAATACATATCATACAATTAGGGATTAAAACCATCAATTAAATCCAAAAAAACTAACCAAACACAATTATATCCAACATCTACAACAATAATCAACATTCCTAACTGTTAAATTTATCACTGAAATCAATCTGAGTTGTATACATGACATGAATCCATAATTTTAGGGCTTGCAGATTAATGAAATAGTATGAAACTAGGTTCATTTTTAGGCATTGGTATTCCGTATTCCTCAGCAAATCAGCCTAAAGCTTATCAAGTTGGCCCTTTTTTAGGCCTCATGGATTGTCATCTGAGTTAATTCCCAAAATGTCTGATCTTTGTAACAATGCTAAGAGAGTTTTTGCATATTAGACTATAAACATAAACACTAAAAAGGTAAATCGCTACATGGTTACAAGTAAATTAGGTCAGCGATTAATATATGGTGGTAAAATAAAACGTTCAACTATAATTGAAATCGATTCAAATCAGGAAAAAGATGACAAGAAACGAAAGCTGGAAGATAAAAATCTAACTACTGCCTGTTGGAGATAAAACATACTGTAAAATACACAACAACTTTATAAGGCAGAATGTGAAAGAAACTACAAGAAGGAATAATGGACTTTTACAAACAAAATAGATACACTTATTATTGTATTTTTCACTAGTACATCACACCTACATATAAACATATTTATAGTTTATGAACATACACTTTCTAAACCTATACACCCCTTCGGTGATAACTGCTAGAAACCAAATAACTGTATGTTAACCACCAAATTAACACATAACTACCATACTTATTATTAATTACAATTAGACCCATGAAGTTTAGTTTAATATTATAATACTGCCGGATTGCTGATGCTAAAAATACAATTTGATAGCACCAACATATTCATAATAGAGAGAACGATTAATAGAGCTACTTACGAGATTCAATACCAAGAATGTGATTGAGCGATGGTAGCTACCCGGCGGCGAAATTTCAACGGAAGACTGCCGGATTCGCTGGTGTAAACGGCGCCGAAATTGTAGGGCAAGCTGTTGAGGGTTTTGCTATTATACGTGGAAGGAGATGTTAAGAGGAAATCAGCGGCAACACCGAAGAGCAGCTGCAATGACGGAGAGAAGCTTCAATACCGGAGAGCAGCGGCGGGTATTTGTGGCCCGTGGATGGAGCTGGTGAGGTGGTGGTGGCGACGTTGGAGGTGGAGGCCGGTGTTATTGTCAGGACAAAGAGAAGATGGGCGGGCTTTTTAAGTAAACACACCTCTTCTTGCTAATAGATCAAACAGCCCAAAACATTTAACATCTTTATTCTACTTTATCTTTATATCTACCTCTATATATGGGACCTAAATTTGATTTCAATTTGCCAACATGTCCAATTAAAGCACTCTCATTGGCTATCATTGATGACATGTAATTCACAATAAATGCCACATGTCATCTACCTATACATATATGTGATTTTGAAAACAATTTATTTATGCCTACAAATACGCATTATTTTGGGTTTCAAATTTTCCCTATAATCATGGGACAATTTCTATCAGTATTCAACAACTAGATTTGGGAACAATTCATTAACAAATCAATATTATTCGAAGATAAAATTGACAAAACCTTGAAAAATCATTACGGCTGATATTTTAGAAATATTCCAATTTAAATATTTCCGAAAATTATTTAACCAGCCAATTTAGTTTCACAATTTAATTTAAAAACTGGTGGAAATTTAATAATCTGCCAATTTAATTTAAGAAACTTATCAAAAATTTTCAAATTTCAAATCAAAAACCTAGCTCTCTATATAATTCATTTTACAAAATAATTGAAAATTTTTAAACGTCAAATCTAATATTTCCGGAAATTATACTTACCTAAATTCAAATTCAAAGCTCAAATTGTGGAAGTTTACTTAACTAATTAACAATAACTAAGTGAATTCTTAACGTATCTCTATATGACCCGTGAAAAATCATGGATGGTTAATTAATTACGGTTACAGAGAATATTAATTTCCAGTTAAGGTTGAACGAGGCTCATAATCCTTATGCACTTGATTTGATTTTGCATGACATTCAGGTTTTTTAATTACTATTTTGTGTTACCTTATACTCCCTTCGTCCCACAAAAAAGTTCCCATTTCCCTTTGGCACAAGATTTTAGGTGATAGTTAATGGTGGGGTCATTGGTATTATTTTGATTAAAATATAAGGTTGATTTGAAGAGAGAAAGATAATTAGTGGATGTTATTGATGGAGTTTTTAATAATAATAATATTTTATTGTGTGGAGCCCACCACATGTGAGAAATGGGAACTTTTTTGTGGGACAAAAGCTTTAGGAGAAATGAGAACTTTTTTGTGGGACGGAGGGAGTATCAAATTTTACAATCCTTGAAAATGGTGGAAGATTTCCACTATTACCGCATAAATACAAAATAGTTTTTTTGCAAAAAGATTGATCCTTTTGACAACAATACACTTGGATTGGTGCTTGAGCCATTCCATAATTTGTTGGATACTAAAGTGCGTACTTCCGAACATGAATCTGTGGGTGAGTAAATTTCTTACTTTATTTGAAGATTTTTCAAAGTGTACATGTATCCAATTATGGTATGGCATAGTAAATTGAAAGTTATATGTTGCGACTAAGATGATAATTACATTAACTCAACAGCAAAAGTCGTATACAAAGAAATATTAATTCATCTCTAAATTATGTTTATCATTTGTATATATATCAAAACACGTTTTACATCATTTCAATAATATATTACTATATTGATTTCCTAAAAAAAATTGTTAATATTTTCTTTTTTATTTCTCGAAGCATGCCCGCCCATTCGGGCGGGCTATGAAGCTAGTTAATTATAAAATAACATGTATACTCCACTTTCACAATAATTATTCTTTAATTTTGACATATATCTTCATATAGTGGGTAAGAAGATATGAAGCAATATCATTTCTCCTTTATGTATTATAAATTGAAATGGTAACTAACATTCAAATTTATTACTCCGTACAATTTCTTTTTTAATAATAAAATTGATTCGTATACATTATTTTAAAAAGTAAAAATAATTTGTAGGAAAATCCAAATATTTAGTTAATATTTTAATTTTTTTTAAAGTGACACGTAATCTACTCCAAATTTATTTACAACAAGACTTGACTCTTCCAAGAGAAATATAGAATTACCTTATATATACAAATGACATACAAATTCACTGTTCACTCATTTGTGATTGGGTGAAACATTTTTCAAATATTATATATAAAAGTGGATATGAAAACATTTATCTTAGATGCTTATAGTTCATTTGGTAAGATGACATCCTTTCTCCACAAAGTACACATGTTCGATCCTTTATGCCCCTAGCTAACTTTTTGGCACTTTTCTCATTTTAGATAATAAACTATTCAGTCCCTTAATTATATATATTTCTAATAAACCTTGGACTTTTATTATTTATATACTATTAATAAAATTTTAAATATTTTATTAGTAAAAACACTTCACCCTTAAAGTCTTATAATTTATGCTTTTAATTCCAAAACTTTTATAATTTTAATTAACTTCATTTAAAATATTCTTCTCACTTAGCTAAATTTATGAAAAATTTATATACTTCATTGAACTGAAAGTTAGATAATATTTAAATCAAGTAAATCATAACAACCTGGTATAATTTAAACAATAATTTGGAGAGTAAAGCGAAACATTATAATAATGTGTCACTAAAAAAATATATATGATAGGAAATATTGATATACACTATCATACTAACAAACATTATATAATTAAAGTTTTTGATATTATTGTTGTTGTAACTACAATTATATGATCTTACATAGTTTTTTTTAATTATGAATACAAATTTATCTGACATAAAAAATGTATATTTTAAAACCCGCAGCATCGCGCGGGATCCAAATTCCTGGTATGAAAACAATATACAAAGATACGCAAACGAGATTCGAAATAATTAAATAGATAACGTAGTTACAAGAATGAATACGAAAATAATTAACTCTTGACGACGCAATCATACACTAGCTAGAGATTTTTGAACTTAATACCTCTAGATGAATTTAACAACTTGAGAAAACAAAGATGGCAAAAGGAAAACTAGTTTATTTTAGAACAGACTTTCCTAACTTCACCCTGAGATCCTGTAAGAACTCCAATCCTACCCATGTTAACCATAGACACACCAAAGTCCTTGAAGAAAGTGGAACCATGGTTTGTAGCTCGAGTCAAGTACGCTCTAGTCTCACGGTCATTAAGCAACGCGGCATCTGATTCAAGAAGGCCTCTCCTCTTAGACACTAGTTTGTAGTAGGATGCATCAAATGTCTTGTAGCTTCCAGGGTCTAACTCTGCTAATGTGGTTTGGTCTCTTGGTTTGCACTTCAATTTTAAGGTTGTTTTTATCCATGGTGGGGTCAGAATCGCCTTTCCCGGTGAAATTGTAGAGCCGGCTTTCAAACGACGAGCAATGAGACACCCCTAAGGTGTGCCCTCCTACCAACGGTCAAAAAATACTATATATGTTATATGATGCAAAAAACATCGGTGACGATAATTGGTTAGATTTGGGAATTCGGCTAGAATTGTGAAGCACGTACCCGATAGAACAACAAGGTCTTTTACACTTAGTCCCCTTAGTGCAAAGGACTACTTCAAGGCAGTGATGTTTGCAAAAAATGGCGGTAAGCCAGCTAAAGAGTCTAATGGTTCGGCTATACGGGACACACTTCCGTCTCTTCGCCCAGTTTCGACCTCCCAATGAGGTCCGGTCTGCCAATATCAGAAAAAGATGACAAGAAATATATTTACATATTAAACGATTTTCAGAAATACATGATTTGAGATCGAAGAGAAGAAATCTACCGCGACTGTCACGTCTCTAGCTACTAATGCTACAATGTCAGCACAAGAAACTACACCAGGACAAGCCTTTTCTAACGCCAACTTCACCCTATCGATGACGTTGAACCCTCTTAGGCTTAAATTTGGACCCGGGTTTGGCCATTCGGAGAATCCAACAGAATCGATCCATCGCAACCCTATAATTACAAGGTTCATATATGTAACTCTTGTATGTAAATAATAATGTAATAAAGAGAATAAATTTTTTATGGTAAGTTGTGAAATTACAAACCCTGATGAAGCAATCATGGAAATGCATTCTCAACAAAGCGCCAGATAGAGAAGGCGCGACAGCCATAACGTTTCTGATGACGTTATGAACAATTTGTTCGGCCTGTGGGCATGATTTCGCGTAGAACCCTACTTTCAAGCCTTGTCCATGTGCTTGAGAAGAAAAGAGTGCCATGACTATCAGTTGGAGCATGAAGATCCTTAATAAGTTGTTGCAACGGGCCATTTTAAAGTTGAAAATGCTTTAAAAAGCTCAACTAGTTACTCGTGTGATATTTGAAATGTTAATCTGATCCAGGCTTTATATATAGTCGTTTGAGAAACGCTATAATTTGAACAAACCTCACATACTATGTCACCAAGTGACATTTCACTTACTTTTGTCCAATTTTGTGATGGCTAATGTGACGTGTAAAGTGCAAATTATAAGTATCAAGAATTGCAGTTGTTTGCAAATTATTAAATGACTGATGGTAGTGCAATTATCTATACCAGATGGGCGAAGGTTAAAAAACGGTCACTGTAACAATTAGATTATATACATCAAACTCAGACCATCCAATTAGCATGTCATAAAGTTAAGGTAATGTTAATTTTATTGTTCAATTTGACTTCTCATGTTTATCATTCGGCGATGTTACATCAGTAACTTGTAATCAGTGTTTACTCTTGGAATAGTGAAGTTCATTTTTGGTTTAGTCAAACCAAAGCTCTATATACAATAATCACTACAAAAAAAACTGTCAGTTATTGACACACAGAAAGTGCCACTAAATACAAAATAAGTGCCACTACAGACTAGCTTAGTATGATAATAGGTGGCGAGAAAAAAAGTGTCACTAAAACGCCACCACTAAAGAAATTTAGTGGCACTTTTCGGTTGTGTTGCTGCAAGCTTTTTAGACTCTATAGTGGCACTTATTCTTTGTACTATTACAAAGCTTTTAGGTTTTGGTGACACTTAGTTTTTATTTCAAAAACTTAAAAAGGGTTTTGTGGCGCCTTACGCCTACTCTGTATAATTAGATAGATCTCATTGCAAGACACCTAATTAGTTTTACTGACAGATAGTGTGTATACCAACTGTATCTCGACAATAGCTTTAGGATTTCTAATGAATTTTGCAATGAGAGGTAATTGCTAAATAATATAGAGCCAATTTTTAATTAGGATCAAATGGCACATCAATAATAAGATTAAATGAAAAACACATTTAGTGACAGAATATACTACCATATGAGTATCATAAAGTCTCTAGTAACTTAAAATCGCATATCAGAATTCACTGATAAGTGAATGCCATATCGGCAAAGTGCCACCAAATACCTAACATGTTTTTGCGACATAAAAGTGACACATGCTTATCTGCCACTAGAAGCATGTGCGCCTAAATAACATTTGGAAAAAAAAGAATGTCTTGTGGCCAAGGATCACCAGCACAAACTTCGGGATACCCGCAAAGTGTTGATCATCCTATGATTAGTCAGCTCGTAAAATGAGTCGAAACGGAGCATACCAAAAATATATTTAACGATATAGATTAAAAAACGGTCAATATCAAAGTTGTTTGGAAGGTTAATGCTGGAATTATATAAAAGTACAACTTTTGCTGGAAAGAAAATAAGAATGGCACAAAAACGTTGAAATTGAAGCCAGCAACCATTCGACAATCATTAACCTAACACGTTACCGTCATCTAATCCCCAAAAGTTATACAAACTTACAGAACAACTTGAAGTAGATTATTCAGTACAAAGTAAAGTAACTTTCCAGCTAATTAATAGATAAATTTAAACCGGCGGCCTGATAATAAAACAGGATTTGGTAAAATGTCAATACTTCGTATAATATTCATCGATTACATAAGCACAACTGTATTTAACTGCATCATTATGATATTTGAATCCATCGTTAAGGAGTAGGTACTGCAGATTTGTGTACATTATAATATTCTTGACGTTATAACTGGAGTCAAAATGCTAGAAATATGTATCTATGCAAGGAATTTAATGACAAATAATTTCAGTATCTTAGGAATTTAATGACAAAATTTTTTGTCAGGAATTCGTCGCTAAAGCCTATTAATGGTAGAGTACCATTGATAATATGAGTCATTTGCATAAATGATGCTGAATGTACATGGATTGCACAAATAATGCTGTTTTTGGACAATTTGCAAAAATATGCTATCTCATGGTGGCAGACCCGGATCCCCTAGTATCCCATCTTGGCAGACCCGGATCCCCTAAAAAAGAGAATTTGTGTACTTTTTTGTACCGTTTGTACTTTTCCGACATCTCCCTTGTGCTAGGCTCGGATCCCCTTGGAGTATCCCCTACACCTACGCCCGGATCCCCTAGGAGAATAATAACCTTATGCTTATTTTTAGCAGAATCAAACGACTCAACAACACCTTCATAATACCTACAATGAAGAAATAACATTAAAATAAAATTCTATTAATAGTAAAATTATAAGCTAAATATAAAGAATATCGAGCGCAGCACTTACATTTTATCTTCAGGCCACCAAACTTTGACCTTTTTACCAACCACACTTTTATTATATTTTATAGTATCGGATATCTGAAAATATTTCATAATTCATAATCCAAAATTAGTAGTTAATCCACAGAGTATTTTAGGCTAAAATTTAAAAAATATATATATTTACTTTCTCTTTGCATGCGGAACGTTTCCGTTTACTAGCCGATTTTGTTGCAGACTTTGGATAAGAATCCTAGGGGATCCCGGCGTTGGGTAGGGGATACTCCAAGGGGATCCAGGCCTAGCACAAGGGGATGTCGGAAAAGTACAAACGGTACAAAAAAGTACACAAATTTTCTTTTTTAGGGGATCCGGGTCTGCCAAGATGGGGTACTAGGGGATTTGGATTTGTCACCATGGGATATCATTATTTTTGCAAAGGGTCCAAAAACAGCATTATTTATTCAATTCATATACATTCAGCATCATTTATGCAAATGACTCTGATAATATTTACTTCGTATAAACCTTGTCTGCAATTATTCTCAACATTATTAGTGACAGTTTTCTAAATTTCCGACGGCTGCATCATTGTTATATATATTCAAAGATTAATTGCAAGAATAGTCCATGTGGTTTGGCCAAATTGCATGTTTGGTCCTTGTATTTCATTAAGTGCAGGCGGTACCCATGATATGCATTTTTGTGCACTCGTGGTCCATCCACCCTAACGCTGTTAGATTATCTCCATTAATTGAGGGTATTTTGATCATTTCAAGGTCTTCTTCTTCACACTCTCCTTCCCAATCAACTTTATTTACAGTCACATATTCTCTTTGTAAAACACCATAAAACATTATTAAACCCTAAATTTCATCACAAATTAAACACCAATTCAAAGCCCTAATTATTTCAGCATTCAATTATATGTTTCCCTAAACTCCCTTTCGTCTTCAAAACCACCCAATAACCCAAAATAACATCTTTCTCCAAAACCTGCAAAAGAAATAAAATCTGTGACAATTCAAACATAAATCGATAAAGGTAGAGATCTAGATCCGTGATTTAGGTCAATTCCGGCAACGGTCATCTTCTCCGGCCACACTCAAGAAAAACTTATCCCCTGTTCTTGTTGGTTCATCTTCTCCGGCGACAGGAGGCAGACGACTGGCGGAGGCCGGCAACCCGGTTATGGATCTAGGTCGGCGAGCCAGTTCTTCATCACGACATCGATTGTGTCTTCCGCATGAAGCTACTGGTTGTGGTAGACCGGATTCTGAAAATGTCGCCGGAGTTGCTCCCGGCATATTCTCTGGCGGTAGACCGGATTTTGCCTTCCACCACCAAATCTTGAAGTTTTAAATGTTGATGCACAGATTCAAAAGATTGGGGGGCTTTGTGGTGGGTGGAGTTTAGTTTTAATTTGGGGAATGCAAAAGAAGAACAGGGGGTCTGATGCAAAAAGGTCACGATAGGGCTTCTAAGTGGAGTGGGGTTTAATTTTAATTTGGGGAAAGAGAGGAAGAAGAAGAACAGCAGATGCAAAATGACTAAATTGCCCTCATGTGAGAAGCACATGCCTCAACTAACGAAGATAATCTAACAGTGTTAGGGTGGAGGGACAACGAGTGCACAAAAATGCATACCAAGGGTACCGTGCCTGCACTTAATGAAATACAGAGACCAAATGTGCAATTTGACCAAACCATAGGGACCATTCTTGTAGTTAACTCTGAACTAAAAAAGGTTAAAACCCTATTTTTCCAACGGAGTACCATCAAAATTTTTAGCAAGGGATTATTGACGGAAAATTTAGCAACAGATTACGACCAAATAATCAGCGAGGGATTATGGACGGATTATTCGGTCTATTTCTACTAAAAATTAAGAAAAAACCAGTCGTTGTTGACTTATTTCTACATAATGTTTGAAATGTAATACTTTGGCTGTGGTTTTTCTGGTTTCAATTTATTCTGTGAGCTTCACGTATTGATTCTGGTTACCTCACGTAATATTTTTCTTAGAAAATCTCTAGCTTACTTCACCTGATTAAAATCTCTGTTAATCAAAATCTTAGGGCATGTTTGGTAGGATTGAATGGAAGAGAATGGAATTGAAAGTGAGAATGGAAATATAGAGAAGGAGAATGGGTTTAGAGAAATGGAATCCATTCTCATGTTTGGTGCAAATGGAGAATGAATATGAGAAATGAACATGAGAATGAATTCTCTTGTTTGGTGATGTTAACTAGTGGAATGAAAATGAATACATAATATTTAATTGACTCAATTCCTACTTTAATTAAATTACATATCTAATTAATTAAAACTATATTGCACGTATTACAACAAAATTAAACAAAAACACAGTAGAAGCCAAAATTTGTAATCTGCATTAAAACCATATTGCACGTATTGCAACTTAATAAAGACGTACTCTGCAGTCTGCATTAAAAAAAAGCCATATTGCAAATTAAACTAAAACACAAATTAACCACATTACTGTATTACAACAAAATTAAAAAATTAACAGGATACGATCGTTACATATATTACACTAAGTGAGCACGTCTTGCGTTCCAATCGTTAAACATTTCATTGGCAAGATTATCTCTGTGATTAGTCCATACTTGTGATGTCTCCACGGTACTAATAAAATTATCATGATCGTTTGCATTTTGTGTATGATCACTTGATACTTCATTATCAATAGGGTCTTCGGTCATTGTACTACGAATAAAATTGTGAATCAAACAACAAGCAATTATTATCCGCGGCATGGATTCTATTATAATAACTTACAAAATATTTTTTACGCAATGTTCTAGACTCGATAGCATAATTCATGGCAGCACCACACAATAGAAGCCATCGAGCCACTAAATACATTGCATAAGCTGCTCCTAAGGTACCCATCATAGCAACTCCTTTACTATGGATTCTCCGTTGTGACAAAGGTGTTCTCGTCATCTATAATATGTGTGGCTGTAACTACAAACAATACATGATTACCAAAAAGTAGATAGTTAACAAGTTTCAAGTAAATGTCAACATGAATTGATTTTGCAGGCTTCAAGTAAATCAAAATCCAAATAGTTAACATGTGTTCTTGATTTTGCACCATATATCAAGTAACTAAATTGAAACCCAAATCAAAATCAAAGAACAAATTGGAATTCAAATCGACAGGCAACAAATATCAACAGGCAACAAATATTTGTAGGTACCATTGTTGTACAAATCGAGATCAAAGAACAAATTGAAATCAAAATAGAGTACATGATTCATACCTGAACAAAGATGGCACGATCGGGACGACGATGGCACGATCAGACTGATACACGGGAGACGACGATGGCACGATCGGGATAGAAATCGTAGTTCAAAGAACATATCGAAATAGGAATCGTACTGGAGAAGACGATGGCATGATCGGAGATGTTGAAGGAGATGTCGAAGGAGATGAAGAAGGCAAGCCGGCGACGAGGGAGAGCCAAAAAGTCCCAATCGCCAGAGAGAAATTCAAGCTAGGGTTTGTGAAGTTTTCCCAAAATAAGATGGTATGTGCTATTCACGTGACTTTTCTTTTTTATACCCCTTTTTTTCCATAAGTTGTCCTTATTCCACCCGAGAATGAGCTCCGTGCCTAATTTCTGATTCTCTCCCTTTCTCCGCTTTTTTTAGAGAATGGATGCGTGGGAAAGGGAATCCAAAATTAATTCTCACTTTCCATTCTCAAGGACAAACAAACAAGGGAAATGCCTTCCATTCTCTTTCTCCTCTTTCCATTCACTCCTACCAAACATGCCCTTAGTTCTATTTAGTGATTAAATAATAGAATTTAGAGAGGGGATATAGTAATAGAGACAGAAGATATTAAGTTATATTATTTTCAAAATCTCTCGAGTAAAGACTGAATGATTCCTCTGTTAATTTTTCAATTTTTAAATTATATTCCAAAATTAATTTTGTATTTTCAGATTGTACTAACTCTGTATTTGAAACCTTGTTTGATTTGGTCAGTAGGCGTAAGTTTGGAATTTTTATCTTTAAATTTATTTTCAATCTGCCTTTCTTAAAAAAAGAAGTCTTTATCATCTAACTGTTTAGTCAATGAAAAAAATTTCATTTCTAAATCATAGTCGTCAGATTTAAAAGAATCGTGTAGCTTTTTACATGTCATCGAAGAGTTAGAAGAAGAAGAATAATCAGAATTTTTCCTTCATTACGTGGATGATTTTTTTTAGTAATGATATTGGTCATTACTTTTTGTGCATACTCATGTGTCTACCCACTTGATAAAACATGTGTCAAAATCAAAAGATGATATTATGAAGAAAGAATTAGTGGATTACACATACTATTTGTATACTTCCTCCGATTCAAAATAAGTGATATACTTAGGATTTCATGGTTTTTGAGCCAGAAGATTATAATGATAGTTAAATTAGATTAATTGGAAGGTTAGTGGGGAATGGGTCCCACACCTTTTGAATAAAGTGGAGTTAATGATGTTTAAAAGTAAAAAATAAGGGTAAAATGGTCATTTCACTTGTTAAAGTAGATAGTTAGTGGATGTGGGTCCCACTAATTTTTGCTAAATAAGGTAACTTTTTAAAGTGTATTACTTATTTTGAATCACCCAAAAAAGAAAAGTGTATAACTTATTTTGAATCGGAAGAAGTATATGATTAGGCTAGCTAGCTGTAATCTTTATATACACGCATATTACTGAGATTTAGTACTAAATGTATCCCTTTTTCATAGTTCGTACAATTACATATTATATAACTACCATGAGACGGATACCCTCCCCAAAAGGGTGGGTTACCCGTTATTAAATTCCAGTACCAAATATAAGTGGTCCCCAATGGTTAAGTCATTGCAATGACTTATTATTAGTATTGTCATGTAGATTTTTCACTCAACTTTCATAAAAAGTTATCAAAAAAGCTTTGGCTCCGATGCATCTAAGTGTAGAAAAAACTTTTTGTGTGTCTAAGGAATGACTTATGGAAGAAAAAGGTTTTGAAGCAAAAGCTTTTTCCTAGAAGGTCATTTACCTTCAAATGACCAAGAGAAAAGGTAAAAAGCTTTAGAAAAAGCTCCCATTGGAGATGCTCGACTGACTTAAAAAATAAGGTGAAAATAGTTGGTTTGCATTTCTGAAATTAACGAGTTAATGACTGACTTAAAAAATAAGGTAAAAATAGTTAATAAGTTGAAGTATAGGGACCGGTTTACTAAACCCCGCATTTGTAACAAGTCAAGCCCCCACACTACTCAGTTACGGTCCGAACCTCAAGAACCCTAAATCCAATCGAAGAAAACATGGCGAAATTTTCCATCGCCATCGTCTTCATGGCCTCGATCTCACTTCTATTTGCAGTCACTCACTCATTTTCAATTGACAACCCTACGGATCGGAGCATTTTAGTGTTGCTTGATGATTTGGTTCTCAAGTCTTCACACTCGATCTTCTTCAGTTCTCTACAGGCACGTGGATTTGAGCTCGATTTCAAGCTCTCTGATGATCCGAAGATTTCACTTCAGAGATATGGCCAGTATTTTTATGATGGCCTGATTCTGTTTTCTCCCACCACCGAACGTAATCTCGCTAGTTTATAGCAAAATTTCCATGCATTTCCTGGTGAATTAAAAAAATTAGGATGGTAAAAATATAATAATCATTTTAAAAAATTTAAAGTTTCAGAAAAGGGAGTAAAGTTTGAAAAAATTAGAAGCAAAAATTATATGAGCTGCCGTTGGGAATCGAACACGGGTGGTGTGAAAGGAGGATGTTAGAAAGGGGCGGTGAAACCAATTTGGCAATCTTCCTTTGATGTTCTAAATTGCATCTGATATAATATATATTATATGAAAATTTTCAGAAAAGGACAAAATTCAACTGTTCACTCAATGACAAATGTTATATATAGAATTAGGTAAAATTATGGCTTTTAATTGTTTCAGGATTTGGAGGATCTTTGGATGTAGCGGCTATTTTGGACTTCGTCGACTCTGGCAAAGACTTGATCGTTGCTGCCGATGTTAGTGCATCTGATTTGATTCGAAATATTGCTGCTGAATGTGGAGTTGATTTTGATGAGGTAATTTCATTTTTTGCTCGTTTGATCAATTATAGTTCAATAGCATGCAACTTTACGATTATTTAAGTAAATTTGTTTTCATTTCAATTTTAAAAATGGTTGGTCATACATTGCTCTTTCAGTTAGTATGCTGCTAAGGAAATGCAAGAGTTAGAGTAACTTGGTATCCTGAAGTTGAATTGATTTGGTCAATTTAATTAATTTTGAGTTATGTTATTGCAATATTTCACTAAAGTTATGTTGTCAGTTTCTAAAGTAGCTTATGACACGTACTATTACTTGCCTGCCTGCACTGTTCATTTAAAGGTTGAAAGAAATCATTTACAAGGAAATTCTCTGCTTTATATTCTAAGAATTAGGAAATGGTGTGTACTGTGGAGAGGCTGGTCAAACTAAAACAGTGTGTTACATATCGTAGACTTCAAAATCAGTGTTATGGAATAATTCATCGACAAAATGCTAGATTGCTAAGTTTACAAATGATAAAGTAACAAATTGTTTAGAGGATTGAGCTCATGTTTTTTCTATCATGATTGCACAGGATCCATCTGCTGTTGTTATTGACCATGGCAGCTATGCTGTCTCAGGAACTGAAGGGGATCATACATTAATTGCTGCTGATGATTTTATTCAGTCAGATGTACTTTTAGGAAGTACAAAAATCGAGGTCAGTGATGGTATGTTCTGTTAATATCATCAAAGAAAGAGTTGTTTGACTGTTGTCAGTTATTGCATGACACAGGCTCCTGTACTTTTCAAAGGAATTGGTCATTCTGTAAACCCTGCAAATAATTTGGTAAGTTGAAGATGTAACATTTGTTAATTCTTATTCTACCATCTTCACTTGTCAATACATTTGATGCATGTTTCAGGTTTTAAAGGTTCTCTCAGCTTCTCCATCAGCATATTCTGCTAACCCTAAGTCAAAGCTGTCGACTCCACCATCCCTTTTTGGATCATCCATTTCATTGGTTTCAGTTGTTCAGGTACTCCAAATTCATTATTTGTAAGTTTCAAGCTTAATATTGATTGATTGTTGTTTTTCTTCAGGCTAGAAATAATGCAAGAGCTGTGTTCTCTGGTTCTTTAGATCTATTCAGCAACAAGTATGTAGTATTATCATCATCATATGTTGTTTTGGTAAAATGGGAACTGAATATTATTATTAATATTATGATTATGTTATGCAGATTCTTGAAATCACCAGTACACAAGGCAGGGAGCTCAAACAGGTTTGAAAAATCTGGCAATCAACAGTTTGTAACTGAACTTAGCAAATGGGTGTTCCATGAAAGAGGCCATTTGAAGGCTGTGAATGTTAAACACCACAGAGCTGGCGAGAGTGACGAACCTGCAATGTACAGGATCAACGATCACCTGGTAATCATTTTTACAAAAAACCTTTAGCATTGACTTTGTTGTTGACCAAAATTAATTAATTAATTAATTCAGGAGTACTCAGTAGAGATCTATGAGTGGTCTGGATCGAGTTGGGAACCGTATGTTGCAAATGATGTTCAACTTCAGTTTTACATGATGAGCCCTTACGTGTTAAAAACTATGTCTACTAATAACAAGGTACCTTTATGCCATTACCATATGTCATACGTTTTACTTTATAATATATTATATTATTATATTTAAATTAAATTCTTCCTTTCTATTTTCAGGGTTTGTATCATTCTTCTTTTAAGGTCCCGGATGTTTATGGCGTTTTCCAGTTTAAGGTTGAATATCAAAGGCTTGGATACACTAGCTTGTCACTTACAAAACAGGTACATATATATTTTAAATATTATTATTTTTTAGTTTTATGACTTTTATCCATTGAAGAAAAATATAATATTATTTCTTTGTGTACTTGCAGATTCCAGTTCGCCCTTTCAGACACAATGAATACGAGAGATTCATACCAACAGCTTTTCCGTATTATGGAGCATCGTTTTCGACGGTATTTGTTCAGAATATTGTTAATTAAGAAAATAACAATGGTTTTTGTGGGATTAATGACGTCATGTTTGTTTGTTGCAGATGGCTGGATTTCTCGTCTTCAGCTTTGTATACCTTTATAGCAAGTAGAGAAAGCTCTCTTGTTTTGAAACTTAACTTCTAATTTACATTGTTAGAGTCGATGGTTGGTTAGTTTCAATTTTGGGCAACATCCTATACAAACATATTTCCTTTTTAGTTGCAAAGATAACAAAAAGAAAAGTATTATCCATTAGTTTTTATATTCAAGTTTGGATTGGATCATAGTTTTAGGCGTCAAACTTAAATAGCCAATAGAACCGGTTTAAAACCCGGATTTTGATGTTAAACCGGTTTTGATCTGGTCCATTCCACTCCCTAAAACCGATTTAAAACCAAACCGGTTTTGACCACGTTTGACTGAAACTGAACCGGTTTATTAACCAGTTTGGTTTAAGTTTTGATCTGGTTTGTGCTCCTCTACGTCAGTACATCCGTGTTTATAATATTTCTTCTTCTTTCTATTCTATCAAGACTGTCTAACAATAATACCGTAACACAATACATATACAACTAATAATTATCGGTGATTACGTCACCCAAAATTCAACACGTTTACACCAACGAATAAAGCAATAACTATTTTGTGAGTGTATGTACATTAGTAATAACGCAAGCATCACACAAAACTCAACACGTATACACAAAGAAATAAAATAATACTAGTAAGTATGTTCATCGAGCGTGTACATTAGTAATAAGGGAAGCGTCAGTAGGCCAAACAGTATACGTAGTACTGTCACCTGATTCTAGTATTTCAGATGACATACGTCTAGCTCTGTTATGCGACACAAATGGAGGATTTTCAGGCAACGGTAAAGAAACCGAGTGACTGTTGAGCATAAGCACTACAGAAGCCATTGACGGCCTTAATTCAGCATCTTCTTGAACACACAATAGAGCGATATTCATGCAGCACAAGACTTCTGTTTTTGAGCTAGAGTCAACCAGATTTGGATCCATTATCTCCAGTGGTTCTCCATTCTTCCATTTATTCCAAGCCTAGAAATGATATTTTGAAACATAAGTCTGATAACATTTAGTATATGTGAAATTGATGCATGTACTCACATGACATAAAAGGTCCGCGTAACCGGATTGAAAAAGCGCGGTATTTCTCCTTCCGCTAATGATTTCAAGAACCAATACACCAAAACTGAATACATCTGACTTGATGGAGAAGTGGCCGTGCATTGCGTACTCGGGTGACATGTACCCACTTACAAAGGCAAACCACAATGTCAAAATATAATTTATTGCATTAAGGTAGATGTTAGACGACTTACTAAGTTCCAACAATTCGATTTGTCATTGCTTGTGTTTGAGTTCCAAAAACAATTCTTGCCATGCCAAAATCCGATATCTTTGGATTCATGTCTTCATCTAACAATATATTGCTACTTTTGAGATCCCTATGAATGATTCTCAGTCTAGAATCTTCATGTAGGTACAACATCCCTCTTGCAATTCCTCCAATTATTCTGTAGCGCGTTGACCAATCCAGTTGTGCTTGTTTTGTAGGATCTATGCATTAATCAAATGAACTTGAGAACAAGTGTAGAGTATAAATGAGTTAAGAGGTGCGGAGTGCACACTTATATAACTCCAAGATTATATGATACGATTTATAAGGTGGGCGAACAAAAAGAAGGGGGTCAAGGGGTCGCGCCCCTAATAAGGTTCAAGGGGCAACATATCTAGTGGAAATATCTAATACAAAAATTATCAAACATGATTCATGTTTTAATTCAGATTTCAGAAATGAACCTATATTTTATAATATTTATTTGTTTGTTAATGTAGAATTTTCACTCCCATGCCAACCGCCTCGAAAAACATAAAATTCAAACAGTGGACATATTCTAAATTTTTACTTTGAAAGACATTATATTCAAACTAGCAAGTTGCTAGAATATGGAAACACCAAATAACTCCAAAGAACCACATGCGAAACAGCCCTACGTACTGAAAATTCGTTACGTAAAAGGACGGCCAAAAAAACTCACACCAGATGATATAAATAGGGCATATACTTTCTAAGTCAAGTCTATATTCTACATTCCAATTTAGCATAACATTCACTATCATCGTTTGATTAAGACCAAAGTATTGATAGAAGCGCTCTTCAAATAGAAAAATGGCAAGTGTAAAGTAACGACCAAAGATGTTCCATGTGGACCACAAGATTTGGGACATTTTGTTGCTACGTACAATAACTGAAGAACATTCATATATCTATCTATATGTCAATTATGGCTGTACATAATATTCTATCTTTTATTTTGGACTTACTTCTACGCCAATTGGAATCTGATCATATTCAAACATTATGACTTCAAGTATAATTAGACTCTGCCAAACTATATATTGTGAGCATTCTTTGTTTTTTGCTTAATTACATGTCATGAAAGAATCTTTTATTGGAATTAATTTGTAGGGTAGTTAAAGCACACTTATACCCCATTAGGCTCTGGAGGTTTACCTGGCCCTGGTACCAGTCGGCTCATAAAATGAGTTGGAACCCAAGTTATAAAATAAGACTACTAATAATTGGTTGAAGAACATTCTTTACTAACGTAACGGTTACCGCATAATCTAACTAGTTAATTAAGATATAGGTTTAAAGGCTAACCAAATAGAAAGAAGTCAAGACTATTGTTAGGAACATATTCATAGATGAGGATCTTCTCCTCAGCTTCAAGGCAAAATCCCAGAAGTCTGACTAGATTTCTGTGTTGAAGCTTGGCTAATAACACAACCTCATTCTTGAACTCCGATGCACCTTGTCCGGACCCTTTTGATAGCCTCTTTACAGCTATTTCTTGCCCATTAGGAAGAACTCCCTGTCATTAATTAATTAATTAAAGTACTAGTGACTTTTAATAACTCTTATTAATTGTAACAGAAATTAATTAGAGGAAACTCTACCTTGTATACTCCACCAAACCCACCTTCACCAACTTTATAGTCCATGGAGAAATTGTTTGTCGCAGCTTCGATTATTCCCAATTCGAATTGCAGAGATTCCTCAGTTATCATATCACTCTCATCTATATTCAACCGAGAAAATGAAATACATAAAGATTCTATATATATATATATATTTGGTATAAAGTACTCAACAATTAACAAAACTAAAACTATATATAATGTACCAGCTAGAACGTTAAGTTAAAATTACGTACACTTACCAGTTTCAACCTTCCGATCTTTAGATGTCACCAGACGCCGTTTCTTCTTTACCAGCAGATAATAGAAGACAGCCGCGATCACCATAAGAAAACCAAGTATAGAACCAATGGTTGCAATTATAGTTGTTGAAGTGTTGTTTTTCCCTGCGGGTCACAATAATACTTTTAAACCATTATATATCCGGTCCCTATATATATATTATCAAACTATGTATATATATACACCATGCATAATCGATCAGGGAAATAAAAAAATGAACCTGAAGGTGTGTCGGGTGAGGCTTTATCTGTTACTTCAATATCTTGTAAGAACTTATAGATCTCAAATCTGACATTACAACTCGCTGCCAACACTCGTGCTCCTTGTCTCCCATAACAATATTGTTGCAAACGACCAATACTCCTCCTAAGGCACAGATCACATTCAGAACCGGATATATCTGGTGTACACTGCACATATCCTTGAACCGTTAACGTTTCATTATATTTGCGATCGTCAGATGCAAGCTTCTGTTGATCAATATTTGACGCCTGCGTGGCTACATCACCCGTAAAATCCATAGCAAAATCCCAAAACCGACGTTGCTCTGAATCTGTTTCAGAAATATTGACCTTGTTGCATTCGGGCACAAAAGCTTCAGAGTTCATCATGGAGACCATTGAGTAGTTGGCATAGCGTAACATACAGCTGTCACTCCACGCGACTGCTTCTATAGAGAACGGGCATTCTTTCTCGATATCTTCACGGGCCTTAAGCAGACAGTTACGACAGTCGTTCGGGACAACATCGGCCCGACATAAGTAGAGCCCGTAAGCTATGTTTGGAGGACTATTTCCAGCACTCTTGTTTAAGAAAAGTTCTTCATTGATGAATTTATCTGAAGCTAGTGAGTCGAGAACTTTATTCAGATTTGAAGAGTAATTGGTGTTGTTTTTATGGCTTGTGGTGTTGAGGACACATAAGTGTGTTTTAAATTCGGCTGCTGTAGCTGATAATATTAGAACAGGGATGCAAAGCAAAAGAAGGGAAAGATACATACTTTTGGGAGAAGTGAAAGGCTGCTACTTGCCTTTTTGCAACCTAATAATTCTATATATAATACACCATTAATTTCCAATCACTGACTTCCACGCATTTTCTTTTTTAATGATAGTCGTGTGAAGCTTCTTTTAAAAATGTATTATTTATTTCCCGAACGGCCGAACTTATGCTTACACGACCTAATTATTGCCATGGCCATTTTCGAACCATATGCGGTCTAATATTCATCTAAAGCATTAACCAACAATCAAAACCATCTTAAATCTTAAGATAATATAACATAAACAGAAATTACGTTTTCGAACTGAATATAGAGGAATTTATGTAAATAATAACGTCGCAATTCACAATTTGTTAAAAAAGTCATTACTACAGAAACGCTTTGATAATGCGGTGAAAACGCTTTAATTGGTCTGAGGCACTGGGTTTATACCCATGTGGGTTGCAGGTCGTGAGTTCGAATCCCTTTGGGAGCGTTGCATTAGCGTAATTTAACTCATACTTCACACGGGCACATATGAGGAATTTTCCTTGGAAATCCCTTTGGGGGCTGGGTTTGCCCGCTTATGCGGAGCTCGAACTCGAGGTGCTCGCTGAAAAATTACGAGTGGGCTTTCGTTATTTCATTTGCCGTTTCCAAAAAAAGACAAACCACCATTGCAAATAAATAATAATTGCTTAATTCGTGACCACAAGTGTACAAAGGCCTTATCGCATAAGGCACCACTAGGAGTGATAGGGGACTAATTGAGCGTGGAAAACGCGTTAATTTATAATTTCTAACCCTGGTGAGATTCTTATTCAAATGAAATATTTCATTTATTTCAATATTCTTATTTTTTACTAGCCTATACCTATAATAAATTATAAAATTTTCATAATATTTTACTTCATTTAGAATAATTTATTAACTAAATTTGAAACAAAATTGTTACATAAAAACAAATATTTACATATTTTTAAGAATATAAACTATAAAGATTATTACAATTTTAGCAACAAAAACAACACTCCTTAAGTTACCGGTATAAGTAAAATAAAATTACATCATTTGTAACTTCTTATAAACATTCAGAAGAATGTATATTTTGTAATAAACTTAAGTGGACAGAATAAACTTTCTTTGAGGGTTTCAAGCTTCGAACCATTTTTGTGATTTCGAGAAATTTTGGAGTCCCCATTATTCTATAAAAGTTAAAAAAAACACAGATATAAATTAGATTCAAAGAACATACACTCACGTCAATAAATATATTTACATAATAAGTGAAAATATAATAAAAGTATTACTTGAAAATATGGAAAGAGTGGACATTTCTTTGTGTGTTTTCAACACGTTTGACCTATTTTGTTTTCAGCTAATTTTTATAGCTTTAACCAGTTAACCGTTGGAGATAAAATGTAATAAATTGACCATTTTTAGGCAAATAGGTCAAAAAGTGTTGCCACTAATATTAAAGTTCATAATTAACCCATTTAACTCCAAGTCAAACCACCCAAATTAACCCATTTTTAGGTAAATGGGTCAAAGCACGTGCAAATACATTTGCATATATGTAAATCTTCATGCTTCATACGTTCACATGAAGACAAATGTGGGTCACTCCTTCTGTTCAGTTTCTCTACCAAATTCTAACAAAAAAATATATATAATAACCTCATTTTTCATCGATTAAAAACAAATGCATATCAAGAGTTGACCGGCGTTGACCGGTGCAACTCTTCCCGCAAACTGCCGCCAACCACCAACCGAAGGGGTATGTTGGTTGATTTAGCACCCATTCGGTTACTATGAATACCGAATAGCCTTTGTAAATAAAGCATCGATCATCAATAAATATTGTTTCTTGTTTATTTCTGTTTCATATACACACACAAACAATCCCCTGTTTTTGTTCTTTGCCGGATTCTTCACCGGAAAACACATACAAACACGATCAACAATTATAGATCAAAGGGTTCGAAACGAAACAGTTTTGGCATACCTTGAAATTTCCCTTTCTCCTTCCAAGATAACAAAAATGCAAGCAAACAAAATTAATACTCCCTCCGTCCCACAAAAAACTTCCCATTTGACATGGGCACAAGTTTTAAGGTGATAGTTAGTGGTGGGGTTATTGGTAATAATTTTGATTAAAATATAAGATTGGTTTGGAGAGAGAAAGATAGTTAGTGGATAGTTAGTGGTGGGGTCCTTAGTAATAATAGTATTTTATTGAAATGGGAAGTTTTTTGTGGGACAAAAAATTAAGGTCAAATGGGAAGTTTTTTGTGGGACGGATGGAGTATTAAATTATTTTTTATACTGGTACAACTAAATCCTCCCTGCCAAAATTCCAATCTTGCCCAACCTAAACCATAACGTCAACAAAACTTGGAAATTGGTGATAAGTTAAATTATATATAATCAATGGTGGATATTTATATATATATGGAACTTGTCTTGGAAAATATGAGTTGTTAGATTTGACAGCTATATTTTAACGTCTTTCTTACCAAAGCCTTCTTGATGCCCATGGGCCATGTCTGCATTATATATATTCTTTCCATTTTGATACGTTCGGTTGTGTGCTAACTTCCAGATTCCTGAATCTTGTTGTTATCATCTATGAATAGAAAAAAACGTTTTGATTCCATACAAGATCCTAAGTTTTGTACATTTAGCTTCAGTCCCTTGTACTTGCATGCCAAAAGGTTGTTAAGCTACACTATGCCAATTAAGATCCTGTTGGTTATTTCTAGGCTATTCTCGATCTCCAGTTATATTAAGTCCGTCTAACTTATCTTCACTGCCAAAAGTTCGTGTAATTTAATTCTATGCGTTGTACGTAAACTAGCTTGATTTCTATCAGATATTGGGAGGAATGCATGAAAACAGAGCATGCATGATCTGTTTAGCTGACACATTTCCTTTGATAAATCTTTATTTCGATTACCTTCACTGCAAGATTTGATCACAAGAAAAAGAGGATGTGGGAGTTAAAGATAGCTGAAGGGGATGGCCCTTATTTGTATAGTACCAACAACTTTGTCGGTAGACAATTTTGGGAATTTAATCCAGATGCTGGAACTTTAGAGGAGAAACAAGAGATTGAAATGGCTCGCCAGAAGTATAAAAATAATCGAAGAAATGGAGGATTTCATGCTTGTGGCGACCTTCTCATGCGGAGGCAGGTAATAAAGATATATCCAACTAATTTTTGGCTAAAAAGTCTTGTATATATTAGAAGCTAACAATATATGATGTTATATGTATTTTGAATACATAGATGATAAAGGAAAACGGAATAGATCTTACGAGCATAGCTCCTATGAGAGTAAAGGAACACGAACATGTCAACTTTGAAGCTGTAACAACCGCAGTTAGGAAAGCGGTTAGATTACAACGAGCCATCCAAGCAAAAGATGGCCCTATGTTTTTCACTCCTCCACTTGTAAGTATAAATAGAAGAAAGTGGTCAAGCTGCACCTAGGATGTTACCTTTTGATGTCCTTAACCTCCAAAACTTACCTTTTGAACTATTTGGGTACATCAAATAGTAAAATATGATGTGTGTTTTTACGTAAAAAGTTAATTACCTCAAAAAGTAAGTTTTGAACGTTGTTACACCGAGAGGTAAGTTTTGAAAAATTGTTAAATTAAAAGGGTAAGTATATATGATTGAATTACGTAAATAACTTATTGGCATATAATTGTTCCCCTTCATTGTAGGTAATTGCTTTATACATTAGCGGTATGATTAATATAATCTTGAGTGAAGAACATAAGAAAGAGATGATAAGGTTCTTCTACAATCATCAGGTAAGCTACCTACTTGTGAAGATCAACAATTCTTCATAAACATAGATCTTTAGGCTCAAGAATAGTTAGTTCTTATCTGGAATAAGCATATACAAATAACAAAGTTGCGGAATTATATAAACATATTTGTATTGCTAAACAAGGTTTCATCATCATCTTCTATGTACAATGATTACTAAAAGCCCCAATTCTACATATAAATATGTAGAACGGTTTTTGGTTAACAGGATCATACGATCTTGAGGCTTAGGTTTTACACACAAACACGTTAAAACGTGGGTTCTAAGAACATCTAATTCTATGTCATTAGGTTTCTTTATATACTAGAAAACCTAAGACTTACAAGGAAAAGATAATACTAAATCTTTTAAATTCAAACAAGATATACTATATCTTTTACAATTATCATTATCTCCTAAATCTTTTTCAAATCTTGAACTTCATATTACCGACTTAGGTCCTTGTAGTTTAATAGTTTTGACATAATCAAATCTTTAATGAATATTAATAATAATATTCCTAACAATCTTCCCCTATTTGATTTGACAAAACTTGTAGAATTAGCTAGGAATCTTCAAGTCTCTTCCCCTTTTTGACATAATCAAATCAATCCGAGAAACTTGAACTTCCCCTTGAATGATCAACACTTTTTCTTCCCCTAAAAGTGTGCTATCATTCTTGTGTTCTTCAAGGCTATATTAATTACATTGAAAATCAACTATCTTCTATTTGAAGTTGAAGTAGAAACTCAAACTAAGCATCACATTCCGTTTAAATATAGTAATTAGCAACATCATATCTTGTATGAGGGACATCTTGGTCTTCAATCAGATCTTTTCGTTAAGATTCTGTTGAATTGCGTTTACATCTTTACATAACATCTTATGTAGTAAGACTTTCCACTTCATCTTCAAATAAAATATAATCAATTATCTTTCTGTAATCAATTGATAAAGATCAAATATGTAACAAATAAAACTTTCCTTTATCTTTATCATGCCTTCAACCTGTGTGTGTGAATAATGTGATTCGTTTCACATTATTATCAGATACGATCAATAAACCGTGGTATGGAACGAGCATGGTGTGTAACATGCTTTCCAAAGTATGATGTATCAGTTGTATGGAAGAAATCAGTAAAAAAAATTTTAAATTTTTCGGTCAGTACTGATTAATAACAAAATCCTCTTCGGTTAGTACTGATCAGTAGTAAAAATTGATGGCATACACGTGGGCTCACTTGTGATCATATGATCAGTACTATAATTCATGCGAATAGGATCACTACTGATGTTCTTCATGTGATCAGTAGTAATTGTTGTTGGATAGCAGTAGTAAAAGTGAATTCCTACTGATCAGTAGTAACACTACAATCCTTGAGCAGTAGTAAAACTTGCAAAGATACTGACCAGTAGTAATCGTTAAAAATTTTGATCAGTAGTATTCGTTGCAATCTCGGCCCACCCATTCTCCAACTTTTACAAGCTTTGATTGAAGACTTTGCAGCATCATATAATTTTGCTTAATTAAAAATTCCCTTTCACGTGTTGATTTTAATCCAAAAACAATTTATATTTTCTGAATTTGTCTTTCAAAAATCAATATTTGGTCAAAATAACTTAGAACAAATACTTGAGATACTGAATATTGCATGAATATTCATGCATTAAGGAAGATTAACCCCCCTTTTTTTTCGTACCTTTTATGCGAATATGGCTCAAAACACCATGATATCTTCATAAAAAATATTTATGCTTGATTCTTCTTTTAATCATGATAGATCCTTGTTTCATTCCAGATCTGGAGCCACCTGCTCTGATACCAATTGTGAAGATCGAACAATTCTTCATAAACATAGATCTTTAGGCTCAAGAATAGTTAGTTCTTATCTGGAATAAGCATATACAAATAACAAAGTTGCGGAATTATATAAACATATTTGTATTGCTAAACAAGGTTTCATCATCATCTTCTATGTACAATGATTACTAAAAGCCCCAATTCTACATATAAATATGTAGAACGGTTTTTGGTTAACAGGATCATACGATCTCGAGGCTTAGGTTTTACACACAAACACGTTAAAACGTGGGTTCTAAGAACATCTAATTCTATGTCATTAGGTTTCTTTATATACTAGAAAACCTAAGACTTACAAGGAAAAGATAATACTAAATCTTTTAAATTCAAACAAGATATACTATATCTTTTACAATTATCATTATCTCCTAAATCTTTTTCAAATCTTGAACTTCATATTACCGACTTAGGTCCTTGTAGTTTAATAGTTTTGACATAATCAAATCTTTAATGAATATTAATAATAATATTCCTAACACTACTTGTTGATGGCCCACTAGAATGGAGATCATGAAAGGTTTTCAAAAGAACATTTCCAATATTAATGTTATGCTCGATGAACAAAACTTAATTATGGTAGAATATTAAAATAAAAGTTTTGGTGCATTTGCAGAATGAAGATGGGGGTTTTATATGCACGATGATTGGATCTGCATTGAGTTACGAATACTAGGAGAGGCAGAAGATGGGGCCATTTCAAGAGGCCGCAAGTGGATACTTGATCATGGTGGTGCAACCTCTATTCCCTCTTGGGGAAAGGTTTATCTTTCGGTAACCACAATTCTTCAAATTTTTATATATTTTCAATATCAATTTCCATATGTAGGTCCTTGGAGTGTATGAATGGGACCCACTGCCACCAGAATTTTGGCTATTTCCATCGGCGTTCCCTTTTCATCCAGGTAATTAACTATATTTGTATGTACGTTTCATAAATATATAGAACCCGATCTGGTATGTATTGAGGCCTAGTGGTCTTACTCTTAATGGCTTATGCAGCTGAGATGTGGTGCTACTGTCCTACATGCCAATGTCATATTTATACGGAAAAAGAATCCAAGGACCAATCACAAATCCACCCCACCCCTTTTGAGGATATTAGTTGGAATAAACAACGGAATAACTGTTGCAAGGTTTGTGCTATTCTAACTACCTTTCTGAGTGACAATTGACGCGCCCCTTTGAAAATTGGATCTGAACTCAAGATCATTATTATTCATAAAGAGATTAATTTGAGTAAATTACAAAAATTGTCCATTTGTTCTTCCAAATTCTATGATTTTATCTATATTTCTTTTTTTTTTTAATTCGTGATTTTTGTCCTATGGTTGTCAAATTTCATTTTTTCCGTTCATTTTGATTATTCTTTTTATTTAGCCGGTCATCTTCTCCGACGAATTTACCTAAACTCGCGGGAGAATATGACCGGATAAATAAAAGAAATTAAAAAAAAACATATAAAGGTTGGTCATTTTAAGTCGAAGTAGACGAGCAAAGTAAAATTTGACAACTACATGGATAAAAATCAAGAAAAAAAAAATTAGGGATAAAATTATAGAATTCAGAAAACCACATAGACAAATTATGTAATTTACTCTTAATTTTAATAACTCTTAATTTCTGTAAAAATAGAAGGATGCGAGAAAACATAAACCTAGCACCATGGTTCGGAAGTGTGGGTCGGAGCTTATTTTATTTATTTATTTGCAGGAGGACTTCTACTATCCACATTCGTTTCTTCAAGATGCATTGTGGCATAGCCTTACTGAGCCGGTTCTCAAACATTGGCCATTTTCTAAACTACGAAACAGAGCTGTTGACAGAGTTGTTGAACTGATGCGCTATGAATCACAAGATACATGACCATTGAAAAAGTGAGTTCACTTGTCAAACGAATCATAGAAACAAATGTGTTACAACAAAAGTAGTAGTAAATGAATCTGTTATATTTTTCAGAGTTTACAAATGATGTGTTGGTGGGCAGAGAATCCAAATGGGGATGAGTTCAAATATCACCTTGCAAGAGTACCGGATTACTTGTGGATTGCAGAAGATGGGATGACAATGCACAGTTTTGGCAGTCAAGTGTGGGATTGCTCTCTTGCAATTCAAGCAATTGTTGCAAGTAATATGGCTGACGAATACGGTGATTGTCTCAAAAAGGCACACTTTTACTTAAGAGAATCACAGGTCTTTTCTGTACATTTTACCAAAACTAAAAACATTATGTAAATTTGAACATAATTTGCCTATGTGCAGGTAAAAGAAAATCCTTCAGGCGATTTTACTCGGATGTGCCGACAGTTCACTAAAGGATCATGGATGGACTGTCTACAGCTGAAGCACTAAAGGGTATAAATAATTAAAATTGGGACATCTATATCTACATATTTATTGGGGGGAAATTAGTTGTCATTTATTTTGTCCAATAGTGTTATTATCAAACATGCCGAAAGAAATAGCTGGAAACAAAGACAACACCGCCCGACTCTATGATGCAGTGAACTCTACATGCAAGTAAGATACTAAACAACAGTAGTTTCGATCGCTTATGAAATTAACATTCTTGTCTTCCATTCAGAAGTGGAGGATTTGCGGCACCAATTCCAAAGCCATTTCTACAGTTACTTAATCCTTCCGAGATTTTTGCAGACATTGTGGTTGAGAAAGAGTAAATCCCCCATCATTTGTAACGACTTAATGTATCTTTGGATGATTGTGGAGACCACATCTTCCATTATCGGAGTTCTAATGGAGTTCAATCGCACCCACCCAGAAAGGAAGAAATTGATTTCAAAAGGAATACGCTATCTTGAGGAAACATGATGGTTCATGGTAAGCTAATATGGATTCTGGCACAGACATAAAATTTCATCTGGGTTGATAGGTATGGGTACTGGGGAGTATGCTTCATATATGGAACATTCTTAGGGGTTTAACTTGTGTCGGAAAAACATATGACAACAACGAAGCAGTGTGTAAGTTCTTACTTTCAATACAGAATGAAGAAGGGGGTTGGGGGGAGAGCCTCTTATCTTGCCCTACCGAGGTAATGTTCAATTTGGTGATTTAGGTACATCAAAAATATCACAAATATATGCCCTAATAACCAACAATGTTTTATCCCTTCTGTTTCAATTCCAAATCAAGGTATATACACCGCTAGATGGAAACCGAACAAACTTGGTGCAAACCTCATGGGCTATGCTTGGTCTTATGTTTACGTTAGTTTCCGTCATTTACTTTTAAAGATTGTTTAAATATCGTAAATTATTGATCGATGTCCCTTTTTTTATATGAATAGGTGCAAAGAGATCCGATGCCATTGCATAAAGCGGCAAAATTGTTGATTAACGCCCAGATGGATAACGGAGATTTTCCTCAACAGGTAGACTCATTAGTAGGAAAAAATTTAAAATTCTGTCACAAAAATATCATATGTTAGTTTGTTTGTGAGACCCGTGACAATTAAGACTAAAAGACTTCAATTTGACGCATATATCAAATCAATATGTTATTCAAATGCAAGATAATCAGTTCACTAAGACTGCGAATGTTAAAAAAATTAAATTATGAAAAAATTGAATTATGAGGGAATTTTATTGCACGGTTAGCTACAAAATTTAGAGTCGGAATTCAAATCCATACTTCTGCTTTTTTTGTTTGGTTTGTAAATGCGTTGAAGGAATTCGAATGCAATAATGTCAAATGACAATAATAAATTTTATTTGTTTTTTACCCTGTCATAAACATATGCGTAAAAAACCTTATAGAATCAGCTTTACATGTAGAACTTACAAAATCAATCTCAAACTTTATAAAAAAATTAATTATTTTTTATTTTTGTAATCATTTTTATGTTTATATGTTTAATTTTTTATAATGTTATTTTTTAATTTTTAATTTTTCTCTTTTTCTTTTTTATTCATTTTTAACTGCATATTCAATTTATATCAATTTCATATTCAACTTACTTAAACTATATATTCGGTAAAAGTTAATATTGCTTAAAAAATAAATAAATTTTTTTATCTTGTTACTTTTTTTATTTTTTTTTATTTTTATATATGTTTTTTAAACTTTTTTTCCAACACAATAGGTGATAACTATAGATGTAACCCAAAAATGAGTTGTATATTTGAATGGATTGAAAGCTATAATCAAACAAAATATTTTTGTTAGAAAATCTGGAATGTAATGAATGATTTAATATTTGAATTAGATATGAATTAAATTACTCAAATCCAAATATCCCTTTACAAAAGAATTGAATTCCAATTACAAGGGATTTTATCAAAACAAATATGTCCTTAAGGTTCTTATATCTAACAATAACCATATTTACACAGGAAATTACAGGACTCTACATGAAGAACTGCTTGCTCCTCTACGCACAATACAGGAACATATTTCCACTTTGGGCACTTGGGGAGTGATGTGCTAAATCTAGTTATAAATTTTGAATACTAATTTACACCTAATCTAGACTACCACACTCTTAGGCAAGTATGACCTAATCGCGGGTAGTATAGTGAAGGTAAGTAAACTAGGTATCGTTTCCTCAGGGAACGGTTAAGCTGACTCGTAAACTAGAACTAAGTAAATTAATTTGGACAGATAATTTAAAATGTGTTTTCATTGAATTGATTGAAATGATTTAATTAACTAATTTAGCTTTAAAAGTAGAGTTGACAAATGATCTTTATGAACTGCTTTCAAGATTTAAAAGGGTATTCACTATGCATGACTTCATCTAGGTCTATGTCTGGTTATTAAGCCCCGATTACTTCTAATGTTCTAGAGGTCACGGTACTAGATTCCTCTCAATTCCGTTTAATAAACTAGACACAACTAATAGGAATTCCTTCTCTCAAAAGTTGTAATCTAATCACACCTCGAGTTGTTGATCTTAATAGGTTTGGATCACCTAAACCCTCTAACCTAGAACTTCCGTTACTACGGTTAGACTTCCGATTTATCCTAACTTATTGAAATCTAATTTCAATCCCTATTCCTAGTGAATCGCCATCTAGGTCACTTGAGTGAAAAGATGAGGATATCAATAACTAGTTCAAATGTTGTCAATAGTTAAACTAATTATCAATAAACAAATTAAACTACAAAGATCAAAAGTATAAACCAAAAGATTAATGCATTGATCAACAATTGTTCAAACAAAGAAAATTAATCCTAAAATTAACCAAACTTAAGCCTAGAAATTCATCAAACAATAGTGAATGAAAGTTCTAGCACGAATCAAACATCAAACAAACATAAAAAGTCAAAAACATAGTCAATAAAAACAAGAATTGAACCAAATAGTTGTTGATGTAGGATGCTTTAAAACCCCTTCAAAATCCGTATACAATCTGCTTCGTACGTCAAAATCTGAGATAGCAGCCTTACGGCTGCTTTGTTCGTCGAAACCAATACGGTTCTTTTCTCTGTTCGTAAAACTGCCCTATGCCAAAACTCCCTAAAAAACGTGAACTCCCTTTTGTGACAAAGTCTTCTTTTAATTAATAGAACCGCCACTTCTTTTCAATTGCACATGGGCTTCTATATTATTATCGTGATGTGGGCTGCCTTTTAAAAAGATATGGGTTGGTGTTTAAATTGTGAATTGTGGCTTGCTCAATTGTGAGTTTGTGACCAACTCACATCTTATTTTGTTATGATCACGTGGGCTTTTATTCTAGGATTAATTCTTGTAATGATCTCCTTTATTTAATTTATTCGTCACTGCAAGTTGAGTCGTTTACTGTTCTAGAATGGACCTGCTCTTTGATTCGGCCAATATTCAAGACTTGTTCGTTTTAACACTTTTTTGGCATGTTTCCATTGTATTTTGGAGTTGTGACCTGCAATTTACGAATAACATACATTAGGTCAAAACAAAGTATTTTTCTTACAAAACAAGCCTAAAATATATAATATTGGCGGATTTAATTATGTATAAATCCGTCAATATCAAAATCCCCACACTTAAACTTTGCTTGTCCTCAAGCAAATCATGAATTAAAAACGGGTCACTAGCCATAAATAAAGATCATATTAGTTGACATTTCTTTTAATGCACGATTCATAACAAATTTTGGAAAATGATTTGTTTTAGCGGATAAAATTTGTTAAAGTTTTTATGCCAAAATTTGTGTACAGTTTTTACCCAACTTTTCATTATTTTAATCCCTTTTTAGTTAACTTATTCAATCTCTATTAGCCTAAGGTCTACTCATTCTTGCATAATTCAAAATTTTTACTTTTGCGAAAACTCCCAACTTGAAGATATTTTGAATTGAACACAGTTTAAATTTTTTGCCAATGTGACTATTTATGATTGTTATGCACATTGTACATCACATTTATTCAGCTTTTGGAATTTTTCGATAATTAACACCAGATTCAACCCTTACTTCGACTTTCCAACGGACCCCTTATTGATTTATGATATATATTGGACATCCAATTGGGCCGAAGGGAGCTGAAACTGATGCAGTATCCTGATTCTTTGACTGTTTTAATTCTCGGCTTTCGCCGGCGTATTTCGTACACAAAGGGATTTTTTAAACTAAGTACTCAATCTCAACCTTTTGGGTCAAAAGTTAACTTAAGAAAAGATTTTGACTTATGCAAGACTTGTATTACTAATGCCACTAAAAATTTTATAAGCTACTAAAAAGATTTTTTAAAATAATGAAAAGCCACAAATTTTGAAACATAAAAACTAAAACAAATTTTATCGTTTAAATCGAAAAAATTTTGTAATTTGTTTTTCCTCGAAGCATTGATAAATGTCTTAAAAAAAATTTGGCTAGTGTTAATTAAAATCATTTGCGTTCATTTAGATGATTATTTCAAAGATTTCACAAAATTAAGTGGTGGAATTTTTAATTCAACCCCCTCCCCACACTTGAAATTTGCATTGTCCCCAATGCATCTAAAAGTTTCAAAACATAAGTGTAAAAATGAGGGTACAAAGGAAAAATACTCCCTGAGGTTTTGTGGTTTTGCATTGCAAGCATCATCATCCAAGCATCCTCATCCAAGTATCCTCGCCCAAGCATTCATTCAGCTCAATTCAGGTTCCTAACATCAAAAGAAAAAAAGAAAAAAAAAACACACAAAACAAAATAAAATAAAATTAGTAAAAGCACGGGTTGCCTCCCGAGAAGCGCTTCGTTTACTTCCGAGTCCTGAGCTTGACTCGCCCCTAGTTAGATTACTTGGGGTAGATTACCGGGCGTTCTTTAGCAACGATATCACTCGGGCCAAAATGGTTGCCATTCGGGCCTTCGCGACTTTCTATTATTTTAATTTTGGCCTCAGTACCAGATATACAACAAGGTTCATTTTTTTGTTGAGACTCGACCATATATAAGAACTCATCGGTAAATGTGTCATCGATGATGTGTACATGGAGTTCTTTAAGAGTTTTGTTTTCGAGATTCGGTGTCTGTAAGATAACATATTTGAGATGACATGGAGGTGGTTTTGGTTCAAGAGTTGGATGATTGTTAAGAGATGGATTGTTTTGAAATTTTTCATTTGAAGGAATTTGCTCTAAAACTCTGTCGGGCTTTTGGGCATCTGAGGCGTCAGCATATAAGAGTTCTTCGAGCTCTCTTATTACATCATCGGGGCTCTTGTCATCATTACCAATTTCATTGAGATCACTAGTCATAAATAGTGTATCTAATTCGGTTGAGAGATAGTCGTCAAAGGATTCATCGTGAAAGAAAGAATAATCAAGAGTGTATGCATTTGTTACGTCTTCATTCTCTGGCTCTTCTTCGGTTTTGATCTCCTCGAACTCCACCTCTTCTTCTTTCGATCCGCTCTCGTAGACACACCACCAATCTAGAAGCTCTTGGATTTCTTCCTCCTCGTCATTCTGTACATCAGTAAAATCGTTAGTTTTCATAGGAGGTGAATTTACCTGATTACCACTTTGGGTGGTTACAACATCCACTTGAGGTAGACCGCCCGGTGATCGTTCGGATAACATATGTGTTATCCTCTCCATATCTTTCTCCCGATTCTTCGCTAAGGCTTGTGAAATTCTCACGGATTCTTGCATTTCTTCATCTATCTTTGAATGTTCATGTTCTTTGGCTTGTGCCATGAAAATTTCTAGAAGATTTTCCAACCTTGACTTTTGTTGTTCTGGTTGTGTTGGCTCTAGTCTTGCTCTTTGATCGGGAAAATCAGATCCGGGAAGATTTGCATAGTTGTGCATGTAAAACTCATGTGGGTCCTGCCTTTGGATATAATTGTAATTCTCGTTGTTATTCCACCATTGGTTAGCACCTTGATAATTATTATTGAGTTCTTGATTAAACAAGTTCCATTCCTCCTCAGTCATCATCGGTTGTTCTACGTCCCCCATTGAGTAATAAGCTGTAAAACAAACTGCAAGGGAGCAAAACAAACTGTGAAATGCACCTATTCAAAAATAATAAAATAAAATAAAAACAAAAATAAAAATAAAACAATTAACTCGTCCAAAAACAAGTTCTTTGACGATGATCAATTAATAAACTAAGTTCTAATCTACTAAATCAAGCAACCGTTCCCCGGCAGCGGCGCCAAAAACTTGATGTGCTAAATCTAGTTATAAATTTTGAATACTAATTTACACCTAATCTAGACTACCACACTCTTAGGCAAGTATGACCTAATCGCGGGTAGTATAGTGAAGGTAAGTAAACTAGGTATCGTTTCCTCAGGGAACGGTTAAGCTGACTCGTAAACTAGAACTAAGTAAATTAATTTGGACAGATAATTTAAAATGTGTTTTCATTGAATTGATTGAAATGATTTAATTAACTAATTTAGCTTTAAAAGTAGAGTTGACAAATGATCTTTATGAACTGCTTTCAAGATTTAAAAGGGTATTCACTATGCATGACTTCATCTAGGTCTATGTCTGGTTATTAAGCCCCGATTACTTCTAATGTTCTAGAGGTCACGGTACTAGATTCCTCTCAATTCCGTTTAATAAACTAGACACAACTAATAGGAATTCCTTCTCTCAAAAGTTGTAATCTAATCACACCTCGAGTTGTTGATCTTAATAGGTTTGGATCACCTAAACCCTCTAACCTAGAACTTCCGTTACTACGGTTAGACTTCCGATTTATCCTAACTTATTGAAATCTAATTTCAATCCCTATTCCTAGTGAATCGCCATCTAGGTCACTTGAGTGAAAAGATGAGGATATCAATAACTAGTTCAAATGTTGTCAATAGTTAAACTAATTATCAATAAACAAATTAAACTACAAAGATCAAAAGTATAAACCAAAAGATTAATGCATTGATCAACAATTGTTCAAACAAAGAAAATTAATCCTAAAATTAACCAAACTTAAGCCTAGAAATTCATCAAACAATAGTGAATGAAAGTTCTAGCACGAATCAAACATCAAACAAACATAAAAAGTCAAAAACATAGTCAATAAAAACAAGAATTGAACCAAATAGTTGTTGATGTAGGATGCTTTAAAACCCCTTCAAAATCCGTATACAATCTGCTTCGTACGTCAAAATCTGAGATAGCAGCCTTACGGCTGCTTTGTTCGTCGAAACCAATACGGTTCTTTTCTCTGTTCGTAAAACTGCCCTATGCCAAAACTCCCTAAAAAACGTGAACTCCCTTTTGTGACAAAGTCTTCTTTTAATTAATAGAACCGCCACTTCTTTTCAATTGCACATGGGCTTCTATATTATTATCGTGATGTGGGCTGCCTTTTAAAAAGATATGGGTTGGTGTTTAAATTGTGAATTGTGGCTTGCTCAATTGTGAGTTTGTGACCAACTCACATCTTATTTTGTTATGATCACGTGGGCTTTTATTCTAGGATTAATTCTTGTAATGATCTCCTTTATTTAATTTATTCGTCACTGCAAGTTGAGTCGTTTACTGTTCTAGAATGGACCTGCTCTTTGATTCGGCCAATATTCAAGACTTGTTCGTTTTAACACTTTTTTGGCATGTTTCCATTGTATTTTGGAGTTGTGACCTGCAATTTACGAATAACATACATTAGGTCAAAACAAAGTATTTTTCTTACAAAACAAGCCTAAAATATATAATATTGGCGGATTTAATTATGTATAAATCCGTCAATATCAGGGAGTACCGTAAACGTGTTTGGTAGCATAAGACAAATTATAAAGCTAAAAGTTATCAAGGACGATCATGGAATCTTAATATCATATATGGAAATTTCTGAAAGTATATTTTTCTACTGTAACTTTTAGTGCATATATATTATATTACGGTCTTAGTGTAATATAATGATCCATACGTTAGTTGGTTATTTTGTAGTTTTAATGGTTTAATAATTGAAACTAGTTAGTGTGGGCCTACGACATGTGACCCTGTCAATATCTTAATGGAAGCATATAAGACCTCATCCAAGTTGTCAAAAACACCAACGCCCATTGGCCAATTCCATATCCAAATTATCCACAGAAAAGCATTTCAAAGATAAGGTGTTAAATCCATCACATATTATTTTCTCCATTTCATTTAAAATTGAAAACAAAAAAAGGGCGACAACACAACTACCGAAACGAAACAATGGCTCAAGGTGTGGCATCAATGGCTGGGTTACGTGGTTCCTCTCTAGCGGTGTTGGAAGGCAGTCTTCAACTCAACGGCTCAACCCGATTGATTCCGGTTGGGAACGGTCGCGTTGGTGTGGCCCGGTCCGGGCTCGTTGTTAGAGCACAACAGGGACAAGGTGAAACCGAGACTAGCCGTAGAGCCGTGTTGGGGTTCATTGCCACTGGGCTAGCCTCAGGTTCCTTTGTTCAGGCTGTGCTTGCTGATGCTAAACCGATCAAGCTTGGCCCACCTCCGCCACTCTCCGGCGGGCTTCGTAAGTCTACGATGACTCCTTCCTACCTTTTTTTATGACAATTTATAATAATGTCTCAACAATTGAAGTAAGATATATACTTTTCAACGATTCAGTAACAATTAAATAGTTTATCATAAGTAAACTTAATAGTTCAATTCTTCAACAAAATTGTAGTGAAGGTTAGGTTCGTTTAATTACTTTTCTATTTATTTATGGATCTTGGAAATGTATGACTCAAAAATGAGAATAAAGTTATTTAAAAAAATACCGTGGATTTAGTCTTTGAAACCTGTTAGAAACAATAACACGAATTTTGGGAGAAAAATACTCAATTTTCATAAAATCCAATATTCACTCTTCCATAGTCTCAAACAAACATTGAATATATCCTAGATTTTCAAACGGGCCCAAAAACACAAACGAAATGAAATGAAATGAAATGAAAACAAATATGATTCAACTCTACTTGTTATTCATTTGCTGTTCAACTCATTAAAATCCCGTGGGACAAAAAATATGAATTTGCAGCTGGAACTGATAATTCGGATGAGGCGAGAGACCTCGACTTGCCGTTGAAGAATCGGTTTTTCCTCCAACCGTTGTCACCAACGGAGGCTGCAGCTCGTGCAAAGGAATCAGCAAAAGAAATACTAAATGTGAAAGAGTTTATCGACAAAAAGGCATGGCCTTACGTCCAGAATGATCTTCGTTTGAAGTCAGAATACCTTCGTTTCGACCTCAACACAATCATTGCTGCAAAGCCAAAAGACGAAAAGAAACAACTCAAAGACCTAACCGGGAAGCTTTTCCAGAACATGGCTGATGTAAGTTTTGGTTAATAACATCTTCTCATCATTTTGAATTTTTTTTAACAACAAATCCTAATATACGCCTAAATATCACATATGTCCATAATGGGACTTGAACTCTTGACCACAAGGCCTTTTGGTGTCATTTTGGAATTACCTCTTGTAACATAAATTTTGACGGATTTTTTTTTTATTTTATTTGATGTAAATTATAGTTGGATTATGCGGCAAAGATGAAGAGCTCAGTTGATGCAGAGAAGAGTTACGCTGCGGCTGTTTCTAGTCTTAACGATGTTCTTTCGAAGCTCGGTTAAACCGAAGAAGTACTTTGTTAATAATGTGATGAAAATATGTTGTTATTTTTTCTAATGACAAGAAACTTTGTTGGACTTACTTCCTATAATTAAGTGAACCAAAACTAAAAATATGACGAGCTAAACAAAAAAAAAAAATAATGCATGCATATGAGGCCACCATCAACACTCACTACATCAGTAGCACCTAGAGGCTAAAGTATTGGGTGGTGGCGTCGAAGGTTTAAAATGACTCAAAATTGTTATTTGTCCGTATATATTTCAAGGTTTCATGAGTGCAGTCATGTAAGAATTAACCATAGATAAGGCAGTTTTAACTAGAAATTAGAAGAAACCAAATTTGCTTGTTGCAGTAAGTAAAACAAGTAGGTATATTAAGTCCGTTGATATTCTACTTATATTTATTTGATAAATACAAGTTTCCAAATCAAATAATAAGATTAAGAAAGAGAAGTAAGATTAAGAAAGAGAAGCTGATGATGAAGTAAGATGATTTAATAAGAAACAATATAATCTTTCATGAGGTTCTATCTATTGTACCTATAATACAATCTTAGCCAGATACTATTCGTTTAGGAGCTTACATGCTTTTGAATGTTGGAGGTTGAATGCCGGAAGAAATCGAGTGAAGAAGAAGAAGATGAAAGTTGAGATTTTTAGGGGTTTTTTAGGCTTAATTTTGGGCTTATTTTTGGATTCTTTTATTTTAAATATTAAATTTTTTTGTGGGCTTTTTTTACGCTTTTTCTATGTACAGAATTTAAAAGTTAATCAAATCTAATTTATTTTATAAAATGCAAAAAAATAATAAAATCTGATTTCTTTTATAAAACTTGGAAATTAACTCAACGTGTTTTCTTTTATTAAAAAAGGAAAAATAAATGGTGATATAAAAATTAAAATTGTATGATGTGATGTGGTGGATATTTTCTGAGAAATAATGTTGTGTGGTTGTTAAGGTGACATATAACGTGCCAGAAAAAAAAAACTTTTGGCTAGTAATATCCATACCCATTAGCCTAATATATAATCACTTGTGGACGACTTTTCTAATGAGCTCTTTTTTTGGAAACTTCAATTGAAACGACGGAAGCCTACTCGCAATATTCCAGCGAGCACCCCGAGTTCGAGCTCCGTTATAGGGCAAACTCAGCCCCCATAGGGATCTCTAGATAAAAATCCCACATATTTAGCACCATAAAGAGGTGTTTATAGGATTTGAACTCCAGACCTCACACGTCATATAAGAGTAAAATACAAGCACCAATCCAGCTGAGCTAATATCTTTTGCACTTTTCTAGTGAGTTGTACATCATTTTTAGGGTCTTACATGCTTTTGAAAAGGTTTAAATATTTTATGGAAATAATATAATTTGGGGTATCAAGTAATTATGGCCTACCAATTGTACTGAAAAGTGCATTTAATATAATAAAAAATAAAGTTAAATAAATGAATAATAAATATATTTCTCAATATAAATGGTATGTTTAGTTAATTATTTTCTATTTGCGCGGCTGGGTTCAAACCTTAGCATTGGTACTTTTACTTATAAATAGAAAATGATTAAACAGTCACTAAAATATTTATAAATTTAATAAGCACAACTTCCGGTTAATATTAATGGTATTTCTGTTTCTGCTGTTAGTAAATGGGAATTGATTTGTTTAAGGCATATTTATTAATATAAGGCAAATTATATTTATTTGACATTTATATCCTTACTAATTTGGATATGGTGATTTTGATTGCTGAGATCAAATTTAAATTCTAATGTAATTCAGATTGATAATTAAGTCTGAGTTAAATATAAAACTATTGAATTGAAGAGAAGATGGAGTGTTAAGTTTTTATGTAGTAAGAGTCAAAATTTAGCTAAATAATATAAAAGGCTAGAATTCTATATATATATATTAATTTAAATTAAAAGATCATACAAGTTTTGAGAATAGTATAAATTCTTTATAATATTGTAGATATGTGTGCAAATTTTCATTTTTTACATTTTAATGTTTATAATATTGATAATTACGCTCGAATTGCTAAATAAATCAAATAAACTAAAGAAAAAATAAATTCTTTTTTGAAAGGAAAGGGTTGCCTTATATTAATCTATTAAATATAATAAAACAAACATTAAGGTGCCACGTGATGTTTTTTTAAGAGTCCTTACTTGATACGTGGCAACTTCCTATTGGCTCCCACATTTATTTTCCCGCCCATAGCAAGACTTCGGTTTTAACAAGAACCTATTATTTTGCCATAAATTCAAATTAATTATCAAATTCTTTCCTATTAAACCATATTAATAGTAAAATCTGTTACTTAAATTATGACTTCTTTTTGTTCACCTTCTATCTATCTATTTGAGGAATGTGTGCATCTACCATGTTTTATGAGATTTTTAATTTTATGTAAATTTAATATTGATTGTTCTTTCGTGAAGTAGAAAACACAATTGAGGAAGAATTAACAACAAATCAAAGAACAAGAAGTCAGAATTAAGAACCAGATCAACAATATAATTGAATTGATTATGTGGCTGTGAAACATGAAAATTTTCTAATGTAACTTTCTAATGGGTTTTCAACTATTTTTTTTAGTATTGGATTGCTACTTTATGCTCATGAGTTTGCGGAGCTTGCTGGTGGATAGTTAATTTTCAATTAACTACTAAAACCATCTGAAGAAAACCTAATAGTTTGGCCTCACAAGTTAAACACTAAACCTTTTTCTCAATTTAAAAAAATATTTCACATTTTTATGATAACTTCTTAATTTAATAGAACAATGGATTATGGACTAAATATTTCTCATTTTTATGATAACTTCTCATTTTAATCACAGGTTAAACACTTAACCACAAATTTCTATCATACAACAATGAATAATTAGGGGTTTTTGGTCTCGCTGTGGAGGTGAGTTGTAAAATTATTGAACTATTACCTGAACAATAACAACAATAATGGAGTAATAATAATATTTATTGTTTCTCTTATCCTTAGTTTGACATGGTTGACGTTCTTATTGGAGAAACTACGAGTAATTTTAATATGTTCCTAATTTGCCCTTTCTAGCTGTAGATATATGGATTTGTTATCGAAAGATTGCTACAAATTGTGAACTTTGTAGGATTTCAGAGGCAGTCTATTTTTTTCTTTCAGGATTTTGCACTGATGGTTGTGCTGCAATTGCCGACTCCGGAACCTCTTTGTTTGCAGGTCCAATCGTAAGTTTGACCAGATGCTATATGATTTAGAGATATTTTCTCTTTATTTTGACGGTACATTTAAACAAGTAGTAAAGTTTTGACCACGTATTTAAACATCAAATTATTTAAACAAGTAGTAAAGTTTTATTATTTAAACAAGTACTTCCTCCATTTCAAAATAAGTGATACTCTCTCTGTTCCACAAAAAACTTCTCATTTCACCCTAAATTTTTGTCCCACAAAAAAACTTCTTAATTCATACATTTGATGGGCTCCACATAATAAAAAACTATTATTATTAAGACTCCACCACTAACTATCCACTAACTATCTTTCTCTCTCCAAATCAATATTATATTTTAATCAAAATTATTACCAATGACCTCATTACTAACTATCACCTTAAAACTTGTGCCGAAGTCAAATGAGAAGTTTTTTGTGTGACGGAGGGAGTACAATTTACAGTTCACATTTTTTGAGGTAAAATATGATAATGAATGTTAATTAGATTAAATTGGATAGTTAGTGGATGATGAGTCTCACATATATTGATTAAAGTGAATTTAATGATGTTTAAAAGTAAAAGTAAGTGTGAATGTGTCTTTTCACTATATTAAATGAGATAATTAGTGAGTTTCGGCCCCACTACCTTTTACCAAATGTGGTAACTTTTCAAAGTGTATTACTTATTTTAAAACACCTCAAAATCAAAAGTGTATCACTTATTTTGAAACGGATGAGGTAGTAAAGTTTTATTTTACTTTTTAATATTTAATTAATGGGTCAAATGGGTTTATTGAAGAAAATTAGTTTAAAAAAAAACTGGTTAAATGTGTTGAAAGTTTAAAACATATTAGAAAGTCACCCAAGGGTATTTTTAATTAATAAAATCTCCTTTATGCTAAATTGTATAATATTATTAAAATTGTATAATTTTTAATCATATTTGAGACATGAATTATTTATTAAATATTAATAGTTTCAACAAAAAAATGTTTCAAGTTAACCAACCTCTCCTGTTTTATTTGATTTTTTGTGGTTGCTCTCTTAGTGACTTATGTGCGTACATTTTTATAAAACATATATTTATGGGTTATAACTTAGTTTTGCTATATAATTTTATAAACAGTGTTGAAAGTAAAACATATATTTATAATTTTATACAAATAAAATTACGTTCAATAAAATTAATGATCATCCCGTGAATTTCACGGGATATAACCTAGTAACTTGTATACATGATTAGTCTACGCCAGATAAAGCACACAGACTGCAGTTAGACACAATTGTTTCCCTCAATGTACGAGGGATTACCAAATCTAACTAACACGCTTTAAAAATTCTATTTTTTAATGATGTTATGATAAGTAATATGTATATATTAAAAGTTTTTTTTTTTGTTTTAATTTTCGCATTAATAGACCCTCAATAGAGTGTACTTATACTCGTCGATTACATTCCGCAAATTCTAGTTCTTTAAATTGTTTCTGAACTAATCCATCCCACACAATTTAGTAATAAGTTAATAATTTAAAATAAAAAATAGGAAAGATCAAAATTTAAAAACATCCCAACTTAAAATAAATGAAAAGAAAATAAAGATGAAAATTACAAGAGAAAACTAGATCTCACCCATAAACCTAATACTTAAAAGAAAATTTGTATTGTACTAATTAATTATTTTTCCTAATTACTTTTCATTAATTATTTTTCCTAATAATATGTGGAATCTATTAGTTATTTTTTCTAATTTATCTTTTGAATTGGGTACTCGTACTAATCATTAAAGGGATTTGTTAACCATTGCCTTAAGGGCAATGGATAAGAGATAGTTAAGTGGTTAATGTACATATATTAAAGCATAACCACTCATGGGTGGTTAGTGAAATGCAAGGGGTGATTTTTTTTATGGTTAATGTACATCAAATTTAAGCTTCTTTTTTTCTTAACTATTAGGGACACTTGTTAGCATTTCTCATTAAATAAATAGAAAGATTTAATATGAAACACATTAATTTACTTGATACTATAAAAAAAGCTATGGACTAATGGGCTGTCCATTATTAAGCATTGGGCCTAATACCAGATCTGCGGCAGAGCAGACTAAAAAGTAAAAATAATTTCTAAACGCTACTGTTACCGTTGCTCTTTTATCACCACTAAATTCTCCACTACAAAAACCGTCATTGTCGGCGACCTAGATTTCTCGAGCAAATCATCTTCCCGGTGAATAATGGCCGGATCGGAGCTTCAGAAGACCAATTCATCTTCCGGCGAAGAAGACGAAGAATTATCCTCGGGTGGTTCTGATTCAGATTCCGAACCCCAGAAGAAATCACCACCTCCGCCAGAATCGGAATCAGACGCTGATTCACCTCCAAATGAGTCCGTAAAATCCGATCCGAACGTCAAACCATTAGCTTCAAAGCCTATGGATGATGATGAACAACTCAGAAAATCTAGACCTAAAAACCCTACATCGCGTTACTCTCCACCGCCGTTGAAATCAGTTACCGGAAAACGAAAGTCCGCCGAGGTAGAGAGTGAATTGAAGATCTCGAAGACGCCTTGTTCGGAGGATGCCGGAGAGAAGAAGCCCTTGTTTCAGAGGCTATGGAGTGAAGATGATGAAATCGAGTTAATACAAGGTATGATTAATTATGTTGAGCAAAAGGGTAAAGATCCCTATGCAGATGTTAGTGATTTCCATGAGTTTGTGAAGAATTCACTGAAAATTGATGTAAACAATGCACAAATGTCTGCTAAGATTAAAAGATTAAAGGCTAAGTTTATGAACAATGTTGGTAAAATTGAGCTCAAAGGGAAAGTTAGGTCCATGTCCAATCCCCATGAGAAGAAAATGTATGAATTATCTGAAAAGTTTTGGGGTGGTAAAAGCAGAAATCCAGTTATTGTTAAGTGTAGCACCAAAAAACTTAACAACGGTGAGCTGAAAACAAATCATGTGCAAAAGAAAAGCAAGCCTATGGTTTTTTATGAAGCAAAAGCAAATGGGGCTTTTGAAGTTTCAGCAGTTGATGAAGAAATTATGAGAAAGGGTTTAGAATTGGTATCTGGTTCTAAGAAGGTTGAGTTGAAGGAGAATTGGAATGCTTTAAAAGTGGAAGAAATTAACCATTTCTTGAAAAAGTTGGAACTTTTGAAAGAGCAGTCAGAGCTCGTGCTCAATGCTATTAAGAAATCCGAGTTAAGGTAAGGTAAGTTATGATTATGGATTTCAGGTTTCTGAATTTAGGAAGTTGTATTAATAATTAAATGCAAAGTGTTTTTCTGTGAAGTATTTGGTTTATATCTAGACGTTAGGTTGTTTGCATGAACCGAATTGTATGATGCTTCGTTGACAAATATGCGAAAATGTAAAGTTTCGTGTTTGGAAACTTATTTTATGATCTTTTGATTCAGATAGCATGCATGTTCTTATCTTTATGTCGCCCTGTTTCTGTTTTGCGTTCCGTCGGTTTCAAGGTACACACACAAACACGTGTGTGTGTGTGTAGGTTCAAGTGAGAACCACCGTAGAACTACTAATTTATTTATGAATGATAAATGATTATGTTTAGGGCTTAATATAGTTTTGTCTCCTGCATTTTTTAGGTTTTAGTATCTCTAAGGATTAGATCATACTACCTATAATTAGATTCTAGGTTAGTGGAAGGTAGGTCCCGCTGTCGCGGGTACGTGCGTTAGTTTTGAAATCTTCTTTAGAAAAATGCAATAATTTTTGAAGGAAAATTCCTTTTTAGAAAACATGATTAATTGTTTTCTATTTAAGTAAAGCAATCATCTTTGTTTCCTAGTGATTTCGGCAAAAAGTAGATTTGCACGAACCCGTACTTTTGGAGTTGTGAGCGAGATTAGCAATTTTGATATCTCATTCACACTAGTTTTCTTTGCAGCCGAATTATTGTTTATTTACATAGATCACACAATTTTACAACTATTTGTGTCAAATTTAGTTCCAACATTAGATTCTTAGTTTTGATTCATTGAATATTCTTTACGTATGTATGAATGTATTAACTTTCGACCCGACCCGACTCGTATCGGTCCTATTGATCAATACGTGCCATTACATGCAATTTAACCCTAGATTCACCACTGCTTCTTAAACCTTTTTTACTTCAAATGGTAGAAAAGTTATATTAAACTTAGTAAGATATGGAACCAATTAAGTATGCAAGTAAAAAAGTGAAAAACATTAAAGAAACAAAGCAAATCTTGAAATCAAGCAGGCAGTTGTGGGGCAGAGTCAGAGTGGTTCAACTTCTTCTCTATCAACATTAGTGGCAGAAACGTAATAACACACTGCAAACATGGCATGAATGATACACGCAATGCCGCCAACTGACAGATACCGATGATGTGAAATTCCACATGAATTTCTTGAGCTTGAATTCGCCATAACTCCTGCTATTAGCATGGAGAATCCAATAACCAGTGTAATCCTGGTACAAGTTTTTATCCATTAGGTACAAGTTATGCATGCATGCATGGTTAGAGAATATGAAGAGGAGATGAGTACCATAACAGAACAAGTGAGGCAAAAGCCAACCGCTTGTTGTACGTGACAGTTTCTAGCTCTTGTTTGGACTGTACACAGTGGCAGCCACCAAGTAAGTTTGCAATGGCATGAGCAAATGTTAAAAGGACAGCTGCTGCAAACCCTAATTTAAAAGCTTTGTAACTTGGATCTCTACATTCAACAACCCACAGAGTTAAACTTTGCACCTGCAAAACACCGCACGGACGATAGAAAAAAAGTGTCACTAGAAGTTAAAAAGCAGTCGTTAAAGATTGGTTAAAGAATACAACGTTTACTACCTTTTAAAAAAAATACACATAAAAAAGTGCAGGCAAAAGACCTATAGGTGAAAACGGAAAAATCGTAGGTAATAGATTTTTAACGTGTTAGTGATACAACTTCTTGTTAAATAGTGTTAGTAAAACCGAAATATTGAACCACAAAGATGGTGGCATAGTGTTGTATTTGGTGTCTATACCTTATTTTGAGCTACCTCGGCTTGAATACCAAGGATTCCTGCTATGAGATCCAAAAGTATTATCAAGAAACAAACAAGCGGGACCTTATATTGACCCGCACTTTGACCTTTCATCTCCATTTTTGAACCTGGTACCTAGAAATAGAAACATGGTGGGGTTTTATAGTTGGTGAAAAGAAGTTAGAACGTGAGAAAAAAAGGATAGAATCGGAATAAAGTAGGATTAATGAAGAGTGAATGAGGTTTAATTGCATATGGGGTTTGTGTGAAATTAGCTGTTGGAGTTAAAAAGCATACTTTTGTCTTGAAACTTCTCTTTATTCTGTTTTTTTGTTGAGCTCACATGTTTGCTTTGATGTAAGCTTCGATTCCTTCCATGGTGCAACGAATACAACCCTGATGAGAAAACTTACTCTTGGTACTATACGATCCGTGGTTCAACAAAATATAGTTCATTTGTAATGTAAAAATTTCAGTACCATTGTGTCTAATTATATCATTAGATGTACTCAATGTTGTTGAGAACTGTACCAAATCGGTGGAAACACGAGCATGTAACGTTCATGAATAATCATCACAATTTGATACAAGCAAAATGGCATAAAATAGATTAAAAGATAATGGTTTACAAACCATATTATAATGGTGTTTACCATCAATTCTTTTTACAAAACACAAAAGCTGTAATCTTTTATGCTTGTTTGACCCACGAAATCCTTCGTTAGTTAATGACCAGAGAAGAATATACTTAAAATTATCAAAGCTAGATTGGTGAGTTCACATATTTTATGACATGAAAAAATCATCGATAACATCAAAACGTTCAGTACAATCTCATGTAGTACTACATTTGGAAACATTAAATCGTTACAAGCCCACATGTAAATTGTGGCAATTTTTAGCATTTGGGGAATTCTTCGACCGAATTTCCTACTTGATAATTATAATGAAGTCTTCTCTCTATTGGAAGAGGATTTGCAGCATATCAAGCCCTGGTAAGGATCTTTGTTTTAACCTATTGGTCTAGATCAATTGGTCACTAAGGGTTGTCTTAGGGAGTTTGTCTTCAAGAGGTCTTGGTTCAAAACTTATTGGGGTCATTCTTTAGGAGGAAAAAATGTGGTGGGGTTTATACCCCAACAAAGGAGATATGTTTGAAGAATGCATACTGTCTGCTTGGATGTCACTGCATATGTCAAACCACTAACTTACTAACTTGGCGTTCAAAAAAAAGATCTTTGCTTTGCATCAAATTAAATAACACGTTCAATAGCTTGTAAGGCCCCCCAAAAATTCCTTTGTTTCTATTGATGGGAGATAGGAAACTAGAAGATAAAGAAACTTATTATATACTTCCTCCGTCCCATTTTTATTGTCCATGTTTTCTTTTTTAAATGTCCCAAAATGACTGTCCACTTGAAAATTCAACCAATCAAAAAAACACTTAGGCGATAAAGATAAAATTCTATTGGTTGTATAATGTAATAAATGCACTTTTCATAAACTGTGTGATATTTAAATGTGGACAATAATTTTGGGACGGATGAAGTAATACAAATATCTCTCTAAAATTCACAAGTATTTGATTGTTTAGGGGGTCTCTTTGTGTCCAGAAAGAGGACTCATTGATTATTCGTTCCTTGGAACCATAAGTAAATTTATTGGTAGATATAGATCACATAAAAACTTCACCTCATTAATTTAGATAACCAAAGGGTCTTTGGCCTAGCAGTATGGTGTTTGCCTCTTGATCTTGTGGTCAGGGGTTCGAGTCCCATCGTAGACATATGTGGTAATTAAGAGTAGATTATGATTTGCCGTTCAAAAAAAATAAAATAATAAAGATTAATTTAGATAGGGATCTGATGCGGGCCCAATGATAGGGGAGCGGGCCCTCTTATTTATGGAAGTCCAAGATCGTGGTCGAAAAGGGGTTCAACTAAAAAGGCCATAACTTTTTGCTCAAGTCCCCGTTTCAGGCCTACGAGTAGGCAAATCGAAGCTTGTAACGAGGGCTACGACATCATAAACAGCCGTAGGCGGTTTCTCCAACTTCCCGGCCCAAAAGCCTTGTTTTGGATACTTTATTTATGTTTTCGTGTTTTTTCTTTAATTTTTTGAACTTTGTTTAGGCCCATTTTTTCGCCCCATTTGATGTTTTAGGCCCATTCGCAAATCTATGCCATATTTAAAGTGTATTTTGTCCAATGGAATAATCAGTTGAAGTTTTTGTGAAAATTGTTTTTCTCTCACAAAATCGTTCTTTGTGTTGAACAAATTTTGAAGGCCAAATCCCACGGAATTCTCAAATCAATGTGGGTTTGGTTAGATTTATCCTGTGATTCTTTGAATCAACGGGTCTAATCTATTCTATCGTTTCTTAGTCTACATCAGGATCACATACAAACTTCATCTTACGAATGGGCCTTGAAACTACCACTTGGATTTGGAATCTACATGTGACGCTCACAATTCCGATAGCCATACCAGTCATTTGGAGGAGATTTATCGAAAAATAATTAGTTTGCATTTTGGTTAACTCCCCATCATCTTCCTTTCGTTGAGTGGCATGTATTTCAACGGTGCTTTCCGACTATGAAGCATTAAGTGATCAGACTCACATTAGGCCTAGAGCCCAAGTGGTTTGGCCGATAGTGGACCAAGAAATATTGAATGTTAGACGTGGGCAAGGGCTTCTATGGAATACAATTGGCAAGCGTCTAGAATAACTAGCCAATTACACTTCATTGTACCGCAATTGGGCATTGATATTTGCAGCATTAATGCTTTTTGCTACTTGGTTTCATTATCACAATGCTGCTCCAAAACTGGCTTAGCTTCAAAATGTAAAATTCATGCCGAATCATTATTTAGCAGGGCTACTAGGGATTATCACAAAAATACTGATCTCATTTAGCTTACTAAGAGATTATCAGTGTGTGCAAGATTTCTTCTAATTACAAGAGATATACAGATTAATGTTTATCGTAACAATTAGAGAGGTGTAACTCCTAATTTTATACATAATAAAATATGTTCATCATATTTTCAACGAAATAATGATACAACTAACGAAACAATACAGAAAGTAATGAATCTGAATATTGTAAGTACAAGTGGAAAAACAACTTTTGAAGCTTGGATATTCATATAAACAGCCAACAAACCACACATAAGACACAAAAGGTATTAAAAAAATGATCATTCTTCGAAAGCCTTAAGTGGATTGTTAGGATCGATGGCGTTAAAAAATGGTAGATCAACTGGAAGAGTTTCCAGACTCAGTCCCATTTCTCCCAGCTTTCCAATCACTTCCTCAAAAACAATCTCGTTTCCACTACGAGTAAGGTGCAAACCATCCCTGCATTTTCACACACATATATACATAGATAGATATACATATTATGCAAATTAAATTAAATTAAATTAAATTAAATGAAGAAAGTACCGCAAATAAGCTTTGCCCCAGTCAGGAAAGTGTTGCATCCGGGTCCACAGATCGATGACCGGGACTCCACATTCTCCTGCAACTGCTACACATGCTTTTGCATAACTGCCAGCAGCTTCATTTGTGCGTTCAGGTAAATTTGAAGGATTTTCAACATACGGATGTCTAATAAACATTCACAAACCACAAAATCAATTAATAAAAATACTCCGAACACTAAAAAGAGAAGAAAATATAAATAGAATTTTACAGAAGGCGTGCAGCTTCATCAATTGGAGGAGGAGTGATGAGGATCACGTGAGTTGAAGGCCAACGATTCTGACATCAAACAAGGACTAGATCAGAAATTAAGCAAAACAGAAAAAAACCATAAAAGTACAACTTCCATTGCATAAGGTACAATTGATGATGACCTTGAGATAGGAGACAATGTTGTAGAGATTTTGCCTGTATTCATGAATAGGCACATGTTGAAAAGCAGAGTATCGATCGGGAAGGCAAGCATCATTAGCACCAAAGAAGACGGTGACAGCTAGCGGTGCACGGCCGCCACCGACGTTCATCTCCGCCGGAAACACCCTCCCCAACACCTTAACCGCCCATCGACTGTTGTACCCGCTATAGCCCCTCAACACTACATCACCCTAAACCAATATTTTGAGCTTTCTTTATGGATGCGTTGTATCTTGCTTCTAATTGAATCCTCTGTCTCCTTCGAAAAAGTTTCTCTGGATCAGAGGATGGTGATGGTTGATCAGCTTTAGCCTTTTTGCCTCTAAGAGTATTCTTATTGCTCATGCACCTGCACAACTCAAAGCAAAGAGTTAACACGCAACTGATAAACAAAACAAAGGGAAACAGAAATTACAAATTAAGTAACTTATTTAAGAATAAATTCCTAAATAAGGATCAATTAACTAATTAACTTTCAAAAACCTAAAAACATAAAACTGGTCCCCGGCAGCGGCGCCAAAAACTTGATGTGTACGATCTAGTTATAAAATTATGTCTCCTAAATACCACTAATCTAGATTACCACATTCATAGGCAAGTATACCTAATCGTGGGTAATATAAGCTAGGTAAGTATTTCGGGTTATCGAATCCACAGGGAACAGTTTATGTAATCCAAGTAAAGAAAGTTAAAGAATTAATCAAGAAAAGATTTTTATTCATGTTTTGATTTATATGAAATGTAATTAATATTTGAAATGACAAGAAATGCAAATTTGAACGATTGAAATGAGATTTAAGGGATATTCACTATGTATGGATTCATCTAGTTCTAAGTATGGTTATTAAGCACCGGCTAGTTTAATGTTCTAGAAGTCACGGTATTAGATTTCTCTCAATCCCATTTAATAAACTAATTACAACTAATAGGAATTTCTTCTCTCAAAAGCTATAACTAATCACACTTCTATTTGTTGAAATTACCGTCTTGAATTAACTAAGACCTCTAACCTAGAATTTTCATTACTAGGGTTGAACTTCTTGTTTAATCTAACTTAATGGAATCTTATCTCTAATCCCTATTTCTAGTGAATTACCAACTAGGTCATAATGAAAAGTTGGGGAAGTAATCAATTGAACCAAATGTTGTCAATATCTAATTTAATCAATTACCAACGATAAAGAAACGAAAACTCATAAATTAAACCAAGAAGAGTAATTAAACATCAACAATTATTTTGAACACAAACAAACCCTAAAATTAAACCATACTTAACCCTAGAATCATCCAAACATAGTGAATATAAAGATTACTAGCACATAGACATGCTAGAAATCAACAAACAAGAGTTAAAGTATAGAATTACAACCATAGATTTAATCCAAAATGTTTGAGAATCAATGATTGCTATAAACTTGACTAATCTCTTGATAAACTGCTTCCAAAATCGTCCTTAACTGCCCAAAAACACACTTCCAGCAAAAGATCCTGACATTTCCCTTTGATCTGGTATAAAACACGATCAGAGGCGCATAGTTCACGGCGCGAACTATAGTTCGCGTCGTGAACTTCCTGTTTCGATGACATAACGATCGGTAACTCTCGATAACGAACGCGAAGACCATACAGGGACTTTGGTGACTGATCGTGAATAGTTCACGATCAGTTCACGATCGTGAACTATTTTTGCCTTATAATTTTGTATTTTTCTTCATCTTTTGGCCCGTTTTTGGCACCTCTTTCGATATATCACCTGAAATGTAACATAAACACATAATTGAGTAATATCACATGTATTTGCTTCTAAAACGTACTCAAAATTGACGATATTGACGGGTTTGAACGTGTCTAAAAACGTCAATATCAGCAAGTTCTTAATTAATGTACGTTTTTTAGTCAACTTTGATGGTGAGGCAATGAAAATCTTATTGAATTAACAAATTAGAAATACATATTCCATTAATAAACGGAATGCATACAACTTAAATCTAACTAAGTTAGCAACTTACTCTACAGAATAAAAATGCGTATAACCTTAATTTTAGAGTTAAGAATTCTAAAAACAGAGTTAGAGACTAGGGTTACGACTTACCATTCGAAATCGAGGTTGGAAAATGGGACACGAAACGGTAACAGTTCGGAGTTCAGCTGGAAAAGGGGTAAACGGTGGTAGTCGGTAGTCGGATTCAAAGGAGTCAACGGGAGAACAGCAATTGAGAGAGTGGGTTGAGGGCCCGCTGATTTTAGGTAGGGGTGAAATCAGTTATGGGCCGGGCTGCATACAATATTTTGACATAAATTGACTAATAATATTTGGGCTGTAGGAGCCCGTTAACCCTTAGCTATAATTAGTTAAAAAGGAATTAATTCTTACACCACATATTTTAATGCTTATACACATATAAATATTACTGCAGATTTTACAAATACATAAACCACATGTTGTGATATATAGGTTAAATTGTATGATATAAGAATCACCACCTTGGTTGAAAATTTGAATTGTAACCTAGAAATAATTGTTAAATGTCATAAGCTTAAGCAGCCATATAAAACTTTAAAGGTGCAAAAAAGAAATTTAAGCCATGAACATAAACAACAATTAAATATTTGTATTTTTTGGTAAAACAAAAAAAAATTACGTATTTTACTTTTATTTTTAAACGGGCTGGTATGATGGAAACAGGTTGGATAGGTAACCCAACCCAGCCTATTTATTAAACACCAATGACCCTAGCTTTCATTCGGGTTTTGTGTCGTGTAGAAAATTTATCTTATTTAATACTATGATATATTTATCATTATTTTTACTTTTAAATATTATTAAATTTATTTTAATTAAATATGTGAGACACATCCTTAATCTCTATCCAATTTAATCTAATTTAATGTTCATTATAATTTTTTACATTATAAAAGTTAAATTCTACACTTATTTTGAAATGGCAACTGTAAAATTTTCCCCTTTTGTAGTGTCAATTTTCTACGGATAAGCTTCAAGTGGTTCACTACAACTTTAATATGCCAACAACATCCCATCACCGATTACCACGTTTGTTTGTTTCTCAACTTGCGCAGTACCCAAATCCAGAACGATATACATCTTCCATTAAAGGAAGTACAAGCCATTACACCACAAATGCCGTGGATCTAATAATTACACCTCTGGAAAGAGCATTTCCTCTTTTGTGATCAATAACGATAGCTGCCCTTCTCCTCATCACACAATCAAAACCCAAAGATCTGCTCTCCAAATTGATCAATTTGATGATTTGAGTAATAAAAAATGGATTATTATCATGATGGATACATGTGGCCTCAAGAACACACCACCTTTGATCATGTTGCTTACCAAGATTCCGTAAGTTTTTCTAGTTATGAACCTTATGATCTTGATACATATGATCCATACTCTGTTTACGAGTTTAATGAGCCGATATTTATAGATCATTATCATGGTTCTGATGATAATGGTTGCGATTATGATTATGATTATGGTAATGGTTATAATTCATATCCCTCTGCTAATCCAAGTATCAATTACTTTGCCCATAATTATGTGGAGCCTAAGTTAATTGAGTACGAACCGGTTAAGTGTGATGCGCTCTATGTCTCTTATCATACACATTATTCGATCTCTAACTCGGAATTGGATCCGGGGTTTAACGAGCCCGAGTTTGAGGAGTATGATCCAACTCCTTATGGAGGTGGCTATGATATTGTTTCGGTATATGGAAAGCCCCTTCCACCCTCAGACCGAACTTGCTATCCACGTTCCAACACGAAACTAAATAAGCCCGAACTTGTGTCTCAGCCTAAGACCAAGGTCAGTAGTGGGCCCGAACCTGAGACCAAGTCCGGGCCTAAGCAAGAACCGGAACATGAGACAGTGCATGTTCCGGTTCTTATGTCTCCACCTACGCCTGCTCCTGCTCGTAAGCGTGTTACTTTTGTTGAGCCCGAGCCAGAGCCCGAGCCTTTGCGTTTAGGGTTGGATGATGTGGGAGAAAGGGAAAGGAAGGAATATAGTTACCCTGTGTATGGATATGATTATCCTTGGCCGGAATATGACAACGGAAATGGAAGTGGAAGTGGAGTCGGGTATGATTATCGATATGGGAAGCAAGTTGTTCAAATTCCTCCATGTGAATACAATCCCGAAGTTGTAGACTTGTGCGAAAATATTTTTGGTAATTGGCCTTGTTTGGCTAGGATCAGGAAGCAACAAATGCGTATGGATAATAATCCAGGAATGGCTAATTGTCCTGAATTTGGACACCATAACCCTTGGGAAGATTGTGCTAATTACTTCTTCGGAGGCCCGATCACCTCTTACAATCATTAGTGCTTATGGATGCTTATAAGAGTTATAGTGTGTGTAAGCTATATTTAGAATTTTTTTGTTATTACTCTTTTTTTCTGCTTGAAAATAATTGTTTTGACAACCAAGTTATTAAAAGATTTGCTAATCATAGCTCTAAGGGCAATGGATAAGAGTTAGTTAACTGGTTAAGGTACATGTATTAAAGCATAACAACATCATTGGGTGGTTTTTTATGGTTAAAGTGCACTATAATTTATTTAACTATAGCTTTAAGGGCAATGGTTTGCATTTTCCAACAATTATTAAAATCATCATTTTTAGTTGATTATTGCAGCGCCACGAAGAACGTTGGTAACATGCCGTCATTAGAACAACATAGATCTAAAGCAAAATTTATGATTAGATGCAACATGTCATTTGCAGATGTGAGGTGTAGACGTGCACAACCCGGTTTCAAAACAAAACTGCTCCCGTTTCATCGGATAAGGTCAAAGCGGGTCAGATCCGGTTTGGGTTGTAATCGGTTCGGACTGAAACTGAATTTGGGCCTACTACGTTGGATCCGGTAATTGAAGACTCAAATACTTAAATTAATCAAACCTAACAATATATGATACAATACTTCACTTTAATACAAGAGATCGATTGATTAATAAATTGGTCAAAGTCAAAGTGAGGAAAGAATAGAATACATAAACGTCATAGAAAGTCAAGAGTTGAATAACAAATATCAGCAAACTTAAAATAAATATATTATAGTCAACAGACGTCAAGAATCAAGTAAAAGTGAACATTTTAATTTCCTAAAACTATTAATTACTATGATTTGTGACTTGAAAGCCGTTGGTTTAGTATTGCAACTCCCATGTACCTGCATTCAAGTTAAACAGCATAACCGTCATTTACTAGTTTGCTAATAGACTTTAAAGCTCGTAATATAAATGTAAAGTGTTAAATTGCTAACAAACCTTCCAAGCATCAAAATGCTAGCTCTGAGGGCGTCAACGCCAAACACCTTATAATCACGATCAACTACTTTGCCAACCGCCATGATAATGCCACATAGTCCTTACGGTGTCCTTGCAATATCGCTCAAGGGATGAACTTGTATTACACGTAGATTTACGGGTAGTTTCATGTTTAGATCAAGAATATCTTTAACCGTCATGTTGGCATACTTGTAGCAATTTTTTGTCCTTTAATCTAGCTAGCTTCCTTAATGAATTTTGGTTCGAGTAGAAACCTGCGTTAATACAAGTACCACCACCCAAGACTCGTGCACGTAACACCCTCTGAAACAAATTGTTGAGAGGGAGAATTCAGTGATGAATCCGAGAAATAGGAACCGAAATTCATTACACTCGTGATGTTTGTATTTCCATAAGGGGAGCCGCCACACTTTTCTGATAGTGTGGCGGCTACCCGGCAGCGCCTCCACCAATGACGATGTAGTCATAGAATGAAATATGGGGAGCTTTTGTGGCTTCACTCACAAAGGTATAGTTTGGGGCTGTAGTCAATACCATTAATTAGACACATTATATTAAAAGCAAATTAAATTTATTCAAACGAGATCGATAATTTAAGTAAGATCGAAAACAAGAATACTTACGTCTTTCAGCCGCACATAACTCATGGAAGAAAAGAATAGCTACAATATGACCAGTTTTCCCGATATATAAGCCATTCAAACAGCCTATCTCAGTTGCAATCTATATTACTATCAATTATGACGTCAAAAAAAGTTTCACCTACTCAAATGATCGGAGTTAATATTATGTTAATGTTGATATCGCTATCGATCAAGAACTTGATATTTCTAGCAATATTGTGGGCAGATGGAATCTGAAGGAGTTGACTTACATTGCTTCATTCAGTATGAAGTCAGTTTTACGAGCACGTGACTTGTACCTGCTCGTCAACTGAGCTGGAAATCATGTGGAACGGCAATAAGAATTTGACTTTCAAGTGCAACATAATATTGCTCATTTTCTTGACGCCCATTTAAGGGTAAAAATTAAAACAGGCGTCTTCTTTTGTTTGGCTATTTTTTTTGTTAATTTAACAATGTGAATTGTTTATATATATCCATGCCCCTAAGTTGTTAAAATCTAACCCGTTTGATTGAACTTTTGTATAGAATATTTTCTAGCCGACCCAATATATTTTGTATATCTATCAAAAAGTGTTAAATTAAATTCACGATCCTAAAACAGGTACTGTTGATTTATTTGTAGCTAGACACTCTCATCTTGAGATCCACAAAAAAATTATCTTAATCCTTGTCATAGCGGAGATTGTAAATGAACATTAATAATTAATTACACATCTCTAAAATATAGTCAATCGCAATGGGCGAGGGTATTCTTGCAACAAAAACAATAAGATCACATGTTTTTTAACCGCTGGTCAGATAAACTTTTCATAAAGAAATACTCCCTCCGTCACACAAAAAAGTTTATATTTATCCTTCAAATTTTGTCCCACAAAAAAGTTTACATTTCTCAAATTTGGGGTCTCACCTAATAAAATAATATTATTACCAATCATTCTACCAATAAAACACATTCTCTCTCCAATCTAACCTTATATTTTATTCAAAAGTATTACAAATGACCCCACCATTAACTATCTCCTAAAACATTGTGCCCAAATGAAATATAAAGTTTTTTATGGGACGGAGGGAGTAGCATATATTGGTGATTTTTTTTGGAAACGGCAAATGAAATAGCGGAAGCCTACTCGCAATTTTTCAGCGAGCACCCCGAGTTCGAGCTCCGCATAAGCGGGCAAACCCAGCCCCCAAAGAGATTTCCAAGGAAAATTCCCCATATGTGCCCGTGTGAGGTATTAGTTAAATTACGCTAATGCAACGCTCCCAAAGGGATTCGAACTCACGACCTGCAGCCCACATGTGTATAAACTCAGTGCCTCAGACCAGCTAGGCTGGCCATCATTGGCATATATTGGTGATTTGGTGTCTAGTATATGTGTTTATTTTTGTGTTTACTCATTTAATCAAGATAATTGACAAAATCAATGAATGATATGAAAGAGAAAAAACGTTATTGAATTACACATGTCATCTTCTAATGAATGAATTACATACAAATATTATGCATCAGTTTTATTTATCATCTTTCATATTATGAATAGACAGTTGCTTAAACGTTTATGTTCCACGTGAATATTAAAAAAATATTACTAAATTATATGCCAAGTAATATACTCCAAAATCTCTCCATTATTTGAGATGACCAGTGGGAAAATTTAATGCGTCAAACGAGTTGGAAAACTATGCAAACACATAACGTGGTGGTTGTGTTTTTTTGTTTATAACTTAATTTTCTATTTCTATTAGACCACTCCCAATCATTGCACAAACTGATTGTTTTTATCAAATCAACGTCATGTCAGCTCACACTCCAACCGACATTAAACTGACATACTTATGCCAACAATACCTCTTCCCTTCAGTTTTTTAGGACCCACCATTACAAAATACTCATTTATATCCCACCTAACCAACCAATATCTCCCTCCTACCCGTCCCCAAACATACGGCAAAAACCAACGAGCTCCAAGGGATGGGCCATGCCAACGGTAACCTCACAATTTTTTTTCAACCGGCGACATCTATTTAGGGCTTTGGCACCCCGTCTAAGACTATCCCAACTACTCTTATTACCAAGCAATTCTTATGAATTTTTTTTTTATTTTTTTATTTTTATCTTTTCCACTTATCCAGTCAATCCAACCTAACACAAACCACATTTTTATTGCTTAAATAATATTTATGATTATTCTTTATTCTTGTTAAATAATTATATGATCTAAAAAATATCTAGTTTAAATATAAAACTAAATTGTGAAGAGAATCTGGACTGCGGGGATGGGTTGGACCATTATTAGGACCAGCGCTGGTGGCATTATGCAGATGGGCTGGCCCAACAACATGGGTTTGAATGTGTTTTGGGCTGAGTTAGAAGGGCCGTGAGCAATTCTAGGGATGGAAAAATTCAAGGTACTGTTGGTATAATCGGATTCCATGTGTACGTTATTTTATCTTTGACCGTGCTGATCTTGTCGGGCTCAAGATTATAAACACAATCAAATTATGGGCTTGAGCTGCAGTACGTCCAGTTCAAATATCATGCCAAAATTGAGTGTCACTAAATCTTTACGGAGGTCCATAATTTGGTTCCAAATACCGGCACCAATTAAATATTAGGTATGTGTATTACGTATTCATTGGTTGATTTGATAACAATGAAATATTATTTGATTTTTGGTTCCGTTAAAAACTTTGGTGAAACTTATGCCCGGGTGGTTGCAGAGTAACCGAATTGTTTTTGATTTTTGGTTCCGTTAATTACTGAGGCTTAGTTGTCGTTATTGCATAATTTATTCCGCAAGTTTAATCTGACGTAATAATAGTGGTATACGCTTTATTTTTCTTGTTAATTGGTTGAGTTGAGATATACGTCTATGGTTCACCAACGTACTAATTGGCGGATTCTATTGAATAATCACGTATTTTCGATAAAATACTAACAAGCAAGACTCAAAATTTGTAAAATCAAACACAAAAAATTGTGGGCTAATGTATATATAGGGAAATTATTATCTCTTTCAATTCTACCAAGTGCCATTTCTACCGACAGTGTTGTAGAAAGTTGTATAAACACGAGAACAAATTAAGCTGATGAAATATCGAACTTCAAATCTAGAAATATGCTACAACTTAAAATTGCACACTAAGATCGATACATGCAAAACGACTATAATTAACGGCCACCCAAGGTCGTCATAGTAACTTCGTTAACTGTACTTGAATCACTAGGTGATGTGTCAAACTTCTTGGTATAGCTTTCCCTGCAAAAACCCGGTTCCTTAGGTTCGGGTAGCTCCATGTTATCATAACTTAACATGGAATAGACTGTAGACATTTTTGGGCGGTCTTCAGGAAATTGTTGCACACATAAAAGAGCAACATGAATACATCTTATAACTTGACTACCACAAGATGCCTCCTGCACTACAGTTGGGTCCAGTATCTCTAATGGCTGTCTTCTGTTCCAAAGCATCCATGTCTGACCCAAACGGTCCACCAAAACTTAGTGGCCAATTTATTGTGTTAAGTAAAATGATAACAATCCTAAGGAAAATCAAATTAAAAACAGCCCCCTGAATTTTAGGATCACTACTCCATCAATAAATGTACAAACCTTTTATGCATGTTAGATGTCATTAATAAAACCCTTGTGTTAAATAGCTAGTTAGGTTTTACGTATTTTAGCTAGTTGTGTACGGAACTTACATGTCCCAAAAGGTTCAGATCATGATCAGGGTGATGAAATGCCCAATTCTTTTGTCCGCTTATAATTTCCAACACTATAACACCGAAGCTGTAAACATCAGATTTCACCGAATAATGACCATTCATCGCGTATTCGGGAGACATATAGCCGCTGCATCAAATGAAAGAGTCACTCCAAATAATAAAAATGCATTAATTAATTGGCCATGCACAAAGAATTAAACCGGCTTTTCACCGGTAATAAAACTTATAAAATACCCTCTCTTCAGGATTTGCTAATTATTATAGGATTCAAGACACATGTGAAGTAAACCAAAATGAAACAATCTTATCATATGTAACTTACTAGGTCCCTATTATTCTCTTGGTCATTTCTTGTATTTGATCTGTTCCAAATATACGAGCGATGCCAAAGTCTGAAATTTTAGGATTCAACTCACTATCTAGTAAGATATTACTAGTTTTGAGATCTCTGTGGATAATTCTCAACCTTGAGTCTTGATGAAGATAAAGTAAACCTCGTGCAATACCCTTAATGATGTGGTAGCGTTTGCTCCACGTCAGCTGTCTTCGCGTAGGTTTATCTGTGTAAGCAAATTAACTATCAATTAAGTAAGGAAACTGATAGTCGAAGACAACATAACGTACCATAAATGAAGTTGTTTAAGCTCTTATTGGGCAAATACTCGTAGACTAGCATTGTTTCTTCCCCTTCAATGCAACAACCCAAAAGCTTGACAAGGTTACGATGTTGCAACTTTGCAATCAAAATAATCTCATTCTTCAATTCTTCATCGCCTTGTATTGACTTCTCTACAAGCCTCTTCACTGCTATCGCTTGTCCATTCGACAATTCACCCTAAAAATTGACCAAAGATCGATAGTAATTAAGCAGCGCACAACACAAGTGCTAGATAAAGAGTTACCTTATAGACAGAACCGAAACCACCTTGTCCGATCTTGTTTCTTTCAGAAAAGTTGTTACAGGCAAGTAAAATGGTATCAACATCATAAAGTGGTAGTTGAAATCCAGAGTCTTGACTATCTTCGACATACTGAAAGCTCCCACTTTGTGGAGCTGTTACAAAATGGTATTAATTATAAATTAAAATTGATTGAAATGAAAAAAAAAAAAAAAACATTGGATTGGAGTAGTACTTTTAGAGCTCCGACCAACTTCATCTTTTCTTCTATGCCGGATTATCCATCCTAGGTACCATATGGCACCACCTGATAAAACTAGTATTCCAATTACCGTTGCTACACTGACAATCTTGACCGTTATGTGTTTCCTCTTCTCACCAGCAATGGATTCTGAAAGTTTCAAGAAATTATTGCATGAATGCAAAGGGGTTAATTAATTATAAGCAGGTAAGATGACATACTTAACTCAGCACGTGCCATCCGTATGTATATCCGCTCCCCACCATTGGGGAAGTTCTTCAAATCAACCAAATCACCTATCCAAACCACACATCGAGTGCCATTTCCGTACACATTAACATTAGCATAAGCCATACAGCTACAATTTTTCAAACAATTTTCTTCACATTCATGATTCGTGTAACTTCCCCAAACCGTTGGATTATCAGGAAACTTCAACGCATCATATTTCACAAATCCATCTCCATGATCACAGTTGAGCTCGTGTCTCCTCCTACACCCGCCCGAATAACTCAATAAACCCCAATCACGTGGCGAATCGGGTGTAAACCCACTCAAACACTTGCAACTACTTAACGAATAACAACTACCATAATGCCCACATTTTGCATAGTTATCACAAGGATCACTATTAAACGTTACCAATAAGTTCCATTCTTTACTACTATTAACCCTCAATGTAAAATACTGAATCAAACCCAAAGGTGAGATTACAAGTCTAGACAAAATCGACTCATCCAACACCTGGTATTGGAAGTAAAGCTCTTGAGAATTGTAGACAAATCTAGTTTTTGACAATGGATTTGCGGTTAAGGTGTTGCTACCACTAAACGTGCTCCCGTCAAACGGGCCCCATCTGCATAGTTTTCGTGAACCGCTACGTACAATTAACTGTGGTGATTCGGGTGGATCAAGACTAAACGAATACTCACCATCTGAAGGATCTTCACTGGTTTTCCAAGATCTAAGGAGCCACTGCAATCCATTATCCAATCTCCATCCCAGCTTTGTATCTGGTAAAAGTGTATCAGTTGGAAAATTAAAACTTTCCCAGAAAAAAGTGGTCTTGTTTCTCCCAGATTCACCTCTAATTACAAGATTACCCGAATCTAGTAACTGAAGAACAGGAGTGAAACTAGTTGTGGTAGGTATGTTAATACTGGTTGACCACACAGTACCTAACGAACGGTTAGATAGGATTAAAGATCCGTTTTCAGTTAGAGCTAGTTGTCCAAATGAATCACGAATCGGGGTGTTCCGGTTAGCCACCCAAACCACCGTGAGAGGCAGGTTGTAATACCAAATTCCAAGATACAAACCATTACCAGGACTGAAGAAGCCAAATTCAAATATTTGGTTTGAGGAAATTAAGGTGAAGCCAGCAACAAAATTTTCATTAGGTTTCAAGATGTCTGTGGAAAAGGAGGTTTGTAAGTTTAGAAAGTTGATTGAGCATACAAGTATGAGAAGCAACAAAGTGTTCATCTTTTGCAGATTTGAATGAATGCATCCAAATAGTCTCTGATTAACCGATGGTACCTAATCTTGACAAAATAGCATTCACAGAAGTCTTTATTAATGACCGAACGATCGCCATATTATTGTAATATCCATGTTCATAGCTAGCCTACTCCCAATTAGTAAAGTTGATGGAGCATATATATATATATATATAATATATACCACGTGATGAACAATTTGTTAAATTGTTTATGGAACCGTAGAAACATACCAACCACTTGTAACTGGTGATCTGAAAAGAGCCCATGAATAGGTGCGCATTCAAGTTCCATGAAATGGGGCTCTACTTTTGACGTAATTCGATCAGCTGTCAATCACGTACTATCATTAGGTAGGATCTTTCAGTATTTTACCTTATTTTGGAAAATCATTTGATATTAACTGCATATTAAACTAATAAATTTACTTCAATTTATATACTATAATGGAATTTATCTTCTTTTAGAATATACTATATATTTAAGAAGTGAGGTCTGTTATTCACTAACTATTCATTTTAATCTATTTTAAAATATCTTTTAGCTCAAAATCTATTTTTCTTCAAACGTATCACTTATTTTTTATACGGAGGTAGTAATAGATTTTGGATGCCCCAAATCATAATCCCAAAAACACCAATAGCAATAGTGTAGCATAATAAATCGATAATAATTATTTTTATATTTCTTGGGGACGAAAATTGAGAGTTACAGCAAACAACCTAATATGTAGTTCTTGTCCTACTCCTCGCTTTTGAATAGTTAATTGTGTATTAGGTATATTACCACATGAAATATAAACAAATGCATTATTAAATCTATAGCAAGGAAAAGGTAGGCTTTTATAATATTATAATGTTAATCGAATAAGATCCTCACATAATTTCCTTCACATATATGAATGCTTGTAATTAGTTGGTGATAGCCATATATGCCCATATGGTTATCTATTCTATTTTTCTCTAGGCTTTAAAAAGTGATATATGTAGAGCTCACGAGCTAACACATGACACTAAATATATATTTTTTAAATTCATTATTCGTACAACCGTTAATCTACACATTTGATTAAATATATTATTTATTTTTTTAACATTTTCACTACCTAAGTAAACCAACTCAAAACTTGCAACTACCAATAGTCCAATACATATATATATATATATATCAGAAAATTATAATTATCAGAACGTCTCACGGCATAATCAGTGCTATTTTACTACATTTGCACCTTGCAAAATTCAACAGGAATATGCGTATTTTGTTTGTAGCTAATGTTTTACTATAAAACTTCAATTACTAAAATAGCATGACTCACCCTAACTCAAAACTTCCAATTATCAATACAAACATTAAATAATCCTTTAGGTTTGCCAAATGGCTAAGATACCCTCGCATGCCCCCAACTAACGGATACCCCTAACACCGTCAAATTAAGGGGAAGGACCAAAATAGACGAAAGATTTCAAAATATGGACGTTGTCAAAGGGGAAGGACCAAAACGGACTAAAGATTTCAAAATATGGACGTTGTCTGCACTTTCAATACAAAACTGACTAAACGTACAATTTACCGAAACCACAAAGATGATTTTTCCGATCTACTCAAAATATAATTACCAATATGGCTTAATATTTAAATATTGATATTTTATGTTATTTAAATAATTAAAATAATAATTGTCAAAAGGGTCTAACAAGAAATCAATTAAAAATCAATTAACCATGGGTCATGTTGTTCACATCTGCACCTGCCAAAACCGGCGCCATGCCATTCTAGTAGCTATCCCATATTCCCATGGACTCCATCTCCATGGAAATTGATTTGAAGCTGTAAAGTTTCATCATCTAATCATCCTGTCATTACAGGATATAACCGGCCGTTGGCTAACGTGAAAGTTACATATCTGTCATTAATTCTGTTTAACCTTTTCCTATTGTCCTTTTTTGATCCACATATTCTGCATTAAATTGTCAATAATTTTATTACGGGGTTGTACCATATGCTTTGATGAGAAGTTGGTGCACTAAGAGTTTGATTATATGTTGAGTTTGATTATATGTTTTGTCTGAAGAAAAAAAACTAATATGACAAAACATAAGTTTAGTCCCTATTAAGTTTAGTCCCTATTACGGGTCGTCTTAGATAGTTAGATTCTGCGTTAGTACTTAGTAGAGTGATTATTTGGAGTTAAATAATCAAATTAAATACTCGGATATTGAAGCTTGGGATAGTCATTTAATTTTTGGGAATTTTCAAAATTGGACATTTAGAAAAGAAAATTATTATTGAACTTTATTTTGAATGCATTAAAAGTTTGACTTTGAAATTTAAAGGGTTGAATTGAATTTTGGAATTTAACTAAAAAAATATTAGTTAAGTTTGACTTTTGGTTTAACTTTATTTAAACTTTGACTTTTTATGTTGACTTTAGACTTTTGTTAAAATTTTCAAATCACCTCTCTTTTAAAAGAGCCATTCAAGCAGAAATTTAATTTTCTAACTAAGAGTGTGAAAGTGATACCCAAGGTTTGTAGCCTAGTGGTATCTAAGGAGGATTTAAGGTGTTGCTCATGACCTATTGGTCATGGGTTCAAGTCCCGTCGTGGACAAAAAAGTGGAAGGTTCGAGAGAAGACATATTGCCCCTTGTGGATGTCACTGTCTAGGCTCGAACCACTAACTTACTAACTAGCTGTTACAAAAAAAAAAAAAAAAGAAAAAGAAAAAAAAAAAGTAAAGTGTGAAAGTGATGAACATCTTTAAAAGATCCATTCAAGCCTAAAGAATGCGATGGAACATCTTTCAAGTTCAATAACGGAGTCTAACTCACACAATCTTCATAATCAAGAAAACATTCAAATAAAAGAGAGAACACTGAAAAGAAACTCAGAATATTACAAGAAATTTCTCTTGTTGTAAAAGAAAGATAAATGACAAGTCCTTACGACCCATACATACTATTCACTTTGTCAAATACATTTCTTTTCACACGATACAACTATTTCTGAATGATTCTTCTAAACCTATTCCAGTTTCCTGATTACAAAACAATTTAATTACATAAGTGAAATATGTACAACAAACCATCAATCGAAAGCGTGAGTTCACATGTTCGATTCCTCCCGTTACGGCCTTTAAGAAAAGAAAGAAACTGAAGAAACATCAAAAATCTAGTTTCTGATATCGAACCATCAGAAAACAACACAATATTTATCCAAAAATGTTTTTTTTTTTTTCACTTTAAACCATTTACCTCCCAGATACTTCTGTAACTGTAACATCATTGGATGATACATTTATTTCCCGTCCTTCCATGATTAAATCCATTTCTACAGAGCTCAATGATGTGATATCAGACTCGTTTGGTTGAGGAAGGCTCGTGTTTTCTCCTTCCAACATGAAAACAACTGATGACATAGTTGGCCTTTGAACTGCTGATGACTGTACACATAACATCGCCACATGGATGCATTGGAGTGCTTCCGTTTTGTTACAAGAATCTAAAATTAATGGATCGATTAATTCCTCGGGCTTCCTCTCTTTCCATAGCTTCCATGCCTGAAAATGTCACAAATGTGTTAAATAACTTTTTTTTACGCATAAATTGGTCGAAATTGCCACGTTTATTGAAAAAGAGTGAATTTACATGTCGAATTAGATTTGTAGAATCATGAGATCTGAAACCATTATTCCTTTCGCCACTAATGATTTCTAGAAGCAAAACACCGAAGCTATAAACATCTGATTTTACAGAAAATAGACCTTCCATTGCATACTCCGGTGACATATAACCACTGCAAGAATTGTAACAAATGAGTCAAAAACAAATTGCTTATAATAAAATTGGTCAAACGCGTCAAATAAACAGGTAGAAAGTAGCCTAAAGTGTACGCATAATCATTTTATTCAGAAAATTAGATTATTGTTAAAAAGTACAATTTTTGTGATCATGTTTGACTAAAAGGTCAACCCAACCTGCTCATTTTTCTACCTCTCTTATAAACAATAAAAACCATTAGAAATACTTACTAAGTTCCCACAACTCGATTTGTATTGGCTTCATTCTGATTCCCTCCAAATATTCTAGCCATTCCAAAATCTGAAATCTTCGGGTTCATTTCAGCATCAAGCAATATATTACTAACTTTTAAATCACGATGAATGATTCGAAGCCTAGAATCCCGATGAAGATAAAGTAAACCTCTTGCAATCCCTTCAATGATCTTGAATCGTGTTTTCCAACTTAATTCCGCCTTTTTGGTCGGGTCTTTTTGTGACAAAAAAACATTCCAAAAATAGAAATTCAGAATCCTTTATCAAAGCATTTATATATTATTACACGATATAAATGGTGAAATAAATGTACCAAACAGAAACGAATCAAGGCTTTTATTAGGCATGTATTCATAAACGAGCATTCTTTCTTCTCCTTCAATGCAATACCCTAATAATCTAACCAGATTTCGGTGCTGTAATTTTGCAATTAAAATCATCTCGTTCTTAAATTCACCTAATCCTTGCCCTGATGATTTTGACAACCGTTTTACCGCGATCTCTTGCCCTCCGGGAAGAATTCCCTGAAGAAACAGTATAATAACAGTTATTAAATAATCAGAATCAGATAATCAGTTGTAAGAATCCAAACACCCGACTATCAATAAATTTCAGAAAAGTTGGTTGATATGAACGAACCTTGTGAACGGGCCCGAAACCACCTTGCCCGAGCTTGTTCTTGTTTGCATAACCATCTGTGGCAACCTCCAATGCACTCGAGCTAAATAAAGGCAACGGGGGCCCGTCACATTCTTTCGGGTCGTGTTCCAGTTGTTGAGAAGTTTCAACCGGAATTTCTTCACCATTTGATGGCTTTAAAACTAATGGTTTTTGTCCACATGGATTTCGACAATCTACATTTCATAAATTATTAAATCAAATTCAAAAGCCTATAAGAATGGATTATGCACGCAATTAATGTTGTTCAACAATTTACTCACCTTTGAGTTTTCGTCTATACCTCCATAGCAACCATGCGATTGCACAAAGAAAAACCGCACCTGTTACACATATTGCAATAACTACACCTTTAGATAACTTTTTTCTACTTCCTGAAACTAAAAGATACCCAAATTAGCATAATTCAAAACAGAATGAAACCCGAATCAAGAAAAAAACACAAAACCAACCCAAATCCAATCTCGAGACACGAATAAAAAGTGTTTCACCGCCCTGCCCGAATTCCTCAACATCAACCAAATCACCGCCCCAAATCAAACACCCAACTCCAGTAACATACGAATATGCATAACAAGAACAATTATTCAAGCATCCGTCTCTACACCCATCTCTACTAAACCCCGAACGGTCAGCAAAATCGGGCAGTTTAACATCTGCCCGTTGCACAAATCCATCACTTGTGGTACCGCTGGAATTGCATTCCAATTGAGTTCTTCGAACACACCCACTGGACCAATTACCTCGATTCCATTGATCTGTGGAATTAGGATCAAATCCTTCCATACAACTACACAGAAAAGGTGAATTACTGGTTCGACAAATTCCAAAATTCCCACATTTGTTATACTGTTCACAGCCAATTGAAGGCTGTGATAACGACTCATTCCACCGAGAGGTTGTATTGTCATAGGTTAATTGCTGTACGACACCGTTCCATTGGATCGAGAATCTCATTAAAGGTGTAGGGTTAGGTCCGTTGTTAGGATAAAGGAAAACGAAATACACAAGTTCATTATCTACAGTAACTAATCTAAATCCGAACTGAAGTAAGGATCTCATCTGTGGGATTCCGATGAAAATCTGGTTATTCCAGTGGCCGGTTCTCCATATTCTCCGGTTGGATTGATCATCCCAAACCACCAGCTGAGGGGAACCTCGAGGATCGATTCCCATGGAGTAATTCCCTTTTGAAGGATCATTGGGAGAGTTCCAAGACACAAATCTACGACTAGTTCCGTTTGTAATATTCAAATAAACACGTAAATTTGGTAGATAAGTATCAGTCGGATGATCACAACTTCGCCAAATAGCATTCGAATCATCACTCACGTTTTCGACAGTGGAAAGTACTAGATTTCCATCGTCCATAAGCATCACTGTTAAATTTGAATTTGAAGAAGTATTGCTTGACCAATAAACTCCACCATTCGAATCTGAAACAATCAAACTTCCATTGCTTCCGATGCCGAAAACACCAGAATCGCCGGAGATTGGATTTTCTCTGTTGGCTACCCATGCCACTGTTCTGTTCCGATGACCGTAATACCAAATTCCGACGTATTTGAGATTTGAATTTCCGGGAGAGAAGAATCCGAGCTCAAAAACCTGTTGAGGGGAAACAAGGGTTTGGCCATCTCTAATTACTTCACCTTGATTGATTCTGCTGCTGTTTTGTGGGTAAACAGGGAGACAGTGAAATAGAAGAAAGATGAAGGATATGATGTGAAGATTTGTTAGGGTAAAACCCATGAGGAAAAGATTAACGAAATTCATCTAAAAATTGGAATTATAAGATGATGAAAATTTGAATACTTTGGGGTTTGAATGTTCGGAATGAAATGATTGACTTGAACTCAAGCATCGTCATCTCCCACTAGCCACTACACCAAATGCCACTAAATAAGAATCTTTTACGAGGGATAATATTGTTTCACAAGTAGGCTATGTTTGAAAAAATTTATGTAGAATCTTATAAGTTTATATATTTATACAAATTTAAATTTATATTTATAGGTTTAATTAAACATATATAAGCTAATAAGTTTTTACATAAGTTTTCTTAAATATGTACATATAGTTAATATAAATATCCAAATCATAAAAGCGAATTACTGGAATCAACATTAAATAATATTTAAAATGAATTAAAAACAAAATGAAAATGAAAAAATATAGGATAATAATATATATGATTTAAAATGCAATAAAAATCAAGATGTCAAGATAAATAGTAAAAATTATGAAAATAACTTTAAAACCCACATAGATCAATTTTGTACTTTGCTCTATTATTTATGATATTCTGATTGTTATTATAATAAAGATATAAAAGTTCGCAAAAATATGTTACAAGGAAATATTAAATATAAATATATACGGGGTAATAATAATACATTAATACTTGTACCTTTCAGAACAAAGTGAACATTTTATTTTCACATGGTGCATATTCTTACAAGTGCGCATTAAAAACCATAGATGGTTGAACACCCTTAGTTGACATTACTTGACCATTGTCTTTTTCCAGGAAAGTTCCAAAACGTCACTAAAGTATGAGTTCATGTATAGATCAATCCAATTTATTTTTTATATATAATATAATTAGAAGATCAAGACAAATATTAACATTAAAGGTCTTTCTATATTATATCCTATGTCCTATGAACATAATTTAATATGCGTTTAATAATATAATTTTTACTTAATTAATATAATCTAATATCGATGAATTATTAATTTTTATATGTCATATCAAATGTACAGTTGCTAAAATTGAAAATTTAATACAAACGCAAAATAAATATTTGAAATTCTTTATCATATACACTTAAAAGCATGTATTGGTAAAACTTTCTTTTAATGTTAAATCATTGGAGTTAGGTTTCTGGAGATCTGGTTTTTCGGGGTTTTTTTTAACTGTAGACGGGCTTGTAATTTATTTAATGACCCAAATAAATATACAATATTTATACAATTATACCTATTTCTGGATTGTGTAGTGAATGCGTAATGACAAAGTTTTTGCGGGTCAATATCAGGAGAATCACGGGATGGTATTTTCTAATATTTAAACTCACGCGTTTTTCTAGTTTAGGCATAGATCCAACATTCCAACTGCAATAATTTGGCTAATAGTTGGTCGTTTTGGCTCACAGATCCTAGTCATTGTTTTAGATAGGTGTTTTGTTTTTTCGTTTTGGTGTTTACTTTTCTTTTTGTATCTCTAAAACTTTGTACCTCTTTGCTAGCTGCTGGCTAGCCTTCTTTTATATAGTTTCTTGTGGGTTGCTGGGTGATGACTTTGCCGAAACTCCCCCAGGTTTCCCTTTTGCCGTTCAAAAAAATATATATATCAAGACTAAGTATATATTTTTGAAGATTCCTAAGGAAGGCAACGCTATTACTCTTGGCGTATCACATTTGTATTTATAGGCGCTCCCGAATAACATCCATTTTCGCATCTACCAAGTTACATGACTCCTGCTGTTTGGTATCGTAATTGAGTGTTTCGGTATCGTAAAGCATAGAATCGTTTATATTAGTGAGTACGTACGACTATTTTTTAAAATTAACAATTATTTTAGGACAGAGAAAGAATGTTTTTTCCATGTTTTAATAGTACAACGCAAACACAACATTAATGCCCTCCAAGAGATTGAATTCACTGGTGCCAAAATGATCTCTTTCATAAAGATTTGTCACATTCTTTATATCTTATACTTGTTGTCACACTTGTCCTTCCGGAAAAAAAAAAGCTAGATACATAACAAAAATTTCCCGCGGGAATAACCCACGATTATAGGAGATGAATATAAAACGTAGTCGTTATGGGGCCATCAAGCTTTCAATTGTGTAGGTTAGTGACTTTGCCCAGTCTTCTTTAAGTAACAAAGTTTGAAGTGTATGCATTACATCATAATCAGGGTCAAGCTTCCTTTGCCAACCCTAGAAAAACAAAAAGAAATTAAAAATAATTTATATAATAGAAAATGATTATTTACGGTTATGGTTAATAATAATAATTATTATATACCTCAAGAACCAAAGTTGTAACCATAACAGTGCAGACATTTCCATCCACATTAACTCTATGACGCCTCACTTGCTCTAGCACTTGATGCATGCAATCAGCAGGATGGACAATATCCCCCTCTGGACTTCCCCAAAAATCAAAGCACTCTGTAACTTCCTGTTTACACAAGCAAATCACATCTTTTTTAAATTAAATGAAATACAACTGCAAACAATTTAGTCAAGTTTATAATATTAAAGGGTCATTTTGATTGAGATGTAACTTTTCTTACGGGTTTCAATATGATTTAATGCTTAACTTCCACATAATTGACGGTCAAATGTTTTTCTCAATGTTTCTTTTAACAAAAAGATACCTGAATAAAAGCACGAGGATTAGGACAATTTTGTTGTTTTGATAGTCTCAAAGTGCATTCTGCTGCAGTTTTTCCATCTCTACGCGCAACAGCTTTAAAAAATTCCAATAAATTAACTCTATCACTCTTTGACAGCTCAGCAGTCATGCCTACATCAAGGAATATCACATGTGGCTTTGATTTAAAGATCCCTTTTCTAGATGATTTGCTCCGAACAAGAATATTTCCAGGATGCATATCAGCATGAATGAAATTGTCAACCTAAAAATAAAATAAAAAATCATTATCAAAATAATAAGATGTAAAAAATCATTATCAAAATTACCAGAAGCATTTTCAAAAGTGCATGAGTCCCAATATGTGCAAGAGAGCTTTTAAGTCCAACATGTCCTTCAAGTTCATCAACATAACGCGACACACTTTCTCCATGCTCAAAAGTTTCCACCAAAACAGCAGGATGTACAAGCGGATAAACCGGTTTAGGAAACGAAACGTCTCTCCAACTTCTAAAATTATAAATAAATCTACTCAAATGAGCAGCTTCACGTGCAAGATCCACTTGTGACATCATAAATACCGCAAATTGTTGTACACTTTCATCTAATCTCAACCAATTCAGTGTAGGAATGAATTTTGACATTTTTGCAACAACGTTTATAATTTCAAAATCACGTTTTATTGATTCACCGACACCTGGATGTCTCACTTTAACTGCAACTAATAACAGTTTGTTACCTCTTCTTAAAGAAGCTCGATGAATCTGAGCAATACTTCCTGAAGCCACCGGAATTTCCTCAAAATCATCGAAAATTTCAGAAATTTTACGCCCAAAAGCTTTTTCAACTGTCTTTTTCGTGTAAGCAAAGCTATGTTCAGGGGCTTTACTGTGAAGTTTTGAAAGTTCAGTGCACAAATCAGTAGGAAAAAGATCAGGTCGTGTGGCTGCCCACTGACCCCATTTTATAAAAGCAGGGCCCGCTATTTCCAAAGTACGACGTACAATTTGGAGCCATTTTTTTCTCGAATTTGTGCCAAAATAGTCGACAAATGGAGCCATTAACATACTTGGTGAGAATAAAAGAGCTAAATACATAGCTCTGAATAATAATCTTACACACTCAAACACTGAAAATAATGATGAAATTAAGAACGCATGCCCGTTTTCAGCACGTGTGTATAGAGTATTTCTTGGTTGAAAAAAGTCAAGATTTGACCCGGAGTCTGCTAACACCATATTGCCACATGTGAAAGCGAATATACCAGGAAGAACCACATATGATCGACTTAATGCCAAACTAAATGCTTGAGCAATCCTGTTTATGCCACTGTTTTGGTATGAATTCTTTGAAAGCTTTTTCCAAGCATTTTGGGCATGATGTGTTATTGTGTTATTGGTTGAGATAACAGAATAGTTTCTGGATAAAGTATATTTTCCAAAAGAATATTTGGATTTACATGCCAAATTGGAAGCAAATCCTCTATTAGAGAGCATGTTTTGGGAGTACACCCTGTATTTGAAGTTGTACAAACCATGATTCACGTCTTCCGAATGAACTCTGCTGTTGTTTGTTTGATATAACTTAACTGTTTTCCTAATGTTTCTGAACACCAAGAGCCTATACTTACAAAATGTTAGTTGGTTTTTGTTTAAAGAAATCAAAATTTTATTGTATAGGCATAGATAGTTGCTACTTTAAGGAACATCATATTAGGGCTTTCACTATGAACTAGATAACTATGCTTCTAGTGAATGCCAAACAAAAGAATATTGGTTGCAAATCAGAGAGAGTTTAACAGATTGTGCAGATCTAAATGCGAAAGTAACCAATCATACCTAGCAAATCATGTCCTAATTCATTCAGCTATTTCAATTCTTAGCATCCGAAATCTCTCGAAGTGTTAAACCTAAACACTCGCATCAAACCATGTCCTAATTGCACGTATATACATTAGATTTCATCAGTATAACATTCAAAACAACAAAAAAACCTAAACCGAAAGTCTAACAAAACGAAAGCATATAACAAATTCGAGAAAAAAAAAGGAATTAAACCTTGACATAGCGAAAAGAGATAGGGATTGAATCTAATTTGCGTAAGAGCTGAATCGAGAGCATTTTCTACAATTACGAACCGTGATTTCACCGCTAGAGATCATCAGATTGAAAGATCAATTGAAGATTAATTAGCCACCATATATGATTGTCGTCGTGAAAGGTCGATTTGATTGAAAACTGTGGCGGCGTTTGAGAGAGAGGGTTGGACGGTGAGTTTTTGGGACTTTTTCTTTGTTATGACACTTCCCAGATTGTAGGTGTCTTGTTTGTTAAGGAAAACTCGTGGAGAAAAATGCATGTACGTGTACAGATGTGATGCAGTGATGTACAACTCACCGATGCATATTGTATGTCTCGTATGTTTTTTAACTTTTAGTTTATAAAATTAGTGAAATGTTCAAGGTAATCCATTAATTTTATCTAGTCTTAATGGACATTTATTAGCCCTTGGATCAAGAAAAATTAATGGTCAAGATCAAGATTCAAAACCACCACCACCACCACTACAAGCACATGTGCTTCTCCGGAGGCCGGAGCTGGCGGCCGGCGGCGGCCGGAGGTGGCCGCCGACGGTGGTGACCGGTGGTCGTGGTCGTGACTGGAAGCACATGTGCTTCGTAGGGATGCAAATTTAACCCGCGGGTTTGAGTATCCGCGGGTACCCGAGTCTTACGGGGCGGGTATTACCCGTCTAAGCGGGTAACGGGTCGGGTATGAGTTTAATTTTCATACCCGAGAGCGGGTACGGGTCGGGTACGGGTTTTATAATACCCGCACCGTTTATATCCGACCCGAATATATATATTAATGTGTAATTTTTTTAATACAGGTTTAGCCCACTAGTCACTTCCCAAACTTAGCCCAACTTTTAATCTTTCATTAGCCCAATCTAATAATGGTTAAAATCTGGTCCGTCTCCCGTTAGTCCATTACGTATTGAACGAAATAAGTCTTAACGAACTAAGAGTATTAAATGTTTTAGCTATTTTATTTAATTTTGTTATTGAACGGGTACCCGTCGGGTTCCCCGTACCTGTAACGACCCGAAATTTGTAGATAAATAAATTTTAAAAAAAATATGATAAATAAGGATAAATCATTTAAAGAACGTAGGAATTGGTTTCGTGTCATTTGGACACCGTATGAGAAAGTTATGGACGAAACCGTGTCGAAGCAAAGGTCGAAAAGTGCAGCCTGGGCTGCACAGCCCAAGATAGCGACGCGATTTTTGGGATAGCGACGCGATTTTTGGCTGTTTCCACAGAAAGCCGAAATAGCGAAGTCTTGGATCGCGATTTTGGATCGCGGGCAAAAGATAGCGACGCGATCTATAGATCACGACGCGATTTTGGTGTCTGATCAGCATTAAAGTCGGGAAATGCTCATTTATTGCAGACCAAAAGCCCTAGTTTCTCTCCCAACGACTTTGTATACGTTTTTGAGTGGAAAACACCATTTGGAGCCGATTTCTTCATCAAATCTCGTGATTCTTCACTCCTAGTTGAAGATTAAAGGTAAATCTTCACTCCTCCATCTTTGTAGCTCAAGATCTATGGATCTTGAAGCTTGGGTTTGAAACCCTAGTTCTTGGGGTTATGGGTTATGGTGATATAAATGGTGTATACACTTGATAGATGATATATTGACAAGGAAAACAAGTGTATGATTATGATCTGTAAGAATCTTACGGGTTGGTTAAACCTAGGGTTTGGTAAATCACCATATTTGGGGGAAATGGATTGATGGGTGTTATCTAGAGATAAATGGATACATTATTAGTAGTATGTGATGTTGAACATCTTGTGATTATTGTATTAGGCTTTTGGTGAAATCTTGGAAAGTTGATTGATTGTTGGAGCAAGGAAAACCGGCGGAAAGAATACGGTTGGAGCATTTATTTGCTAAGGTGAGTACGTGTGGACTTTACTGAGTACATAGCCATTGAAATATGTTTTCTTACTTGTGATTTGGTCTATTTGATTAATTGTGTAGACTATTAGTATGTAGAGTTAGTTATATATTATTATGAATATTATGACTAACTTGTTTGATGAATTATGAGATAGCCAAGGGCTTAGATGGAATAACTCGAGAAGTTATGACGTGTGATAGTGTGGCGGTGATTCGGGGGATCCCCGGTCACTTTGGATGGGGCTGATTGGGCATCGACCCATGGACCATCATGTGTTAGGAGGCTTGCTACCGGACGAGATCCGGCTAGAAGTCGGGTAATGGTAGATTGGGCGATTCCCTCTTACCGTTACCATAAGGCTTATTAAGGCGGGGGATCCCCGATTAATAAGTATGTGAGATGACGGGTTATTTGGAGATGTTCCGGATAACTAGATAGACTTGTTAGGAAGGCAAGGATGATAGAGTCACAATAGGGTGGCTAAATGTATGATGATGAGATATATATATTTGTTTATATATATATATATAATGTGATACTTGTTGTTTTATCGGGGTCTAAACCCATGTAGCTCACGAGACTTTCTTGTCTCACGTACTACTTGTTTGTTTTGCTATGTACTCAGGTTCAGGATCGGAGATGTAGGTACGCATGGATAGAGATATGCGGGGCCTAGAATAGAAGAACATTAGAGCGGATTTATGCTTAGCTTTGGTTTTGATATATTTTGTAACACCGAAACTTTATACTCTGATTTCATACTAAAGGTTTTTGTAAATCCGTATTTTGGGACGGTTCTTCTATTTATAAAATGATATGTTTTGGCAAATGTTTTGTCTTAAAAGTTGAGGTGTTACAACTTGGTATCAGAGCTATAGTTTAAGTGAATTAGGTTGGATGACCATCCTAGTCTTAGACTGTAGCATTAGGAATATAAGATTCCTTGAGATCATAGGTTGACCTTGAGACTTTATGTTAAGTTTAGGGTTGAACCTAGGGGACCTATAGAAGATGTTATAACTATGGAAGTTATTGTGGATAAGAAATGCGAGTCTTATGTGACTAATGGATCGTACCAAGAGTACTAAATTGTTTGGTGTCTTTCATATAGACTTGAACGAAAGAAAATGGTAAATACTCGTAGAAGTGGAAAGGCTCCACAAGATCAAGGGGATAAAATACCCCGTGTTGAGGTTATGGTTGAACAAGGAAGTCAACCGTCGATGCATGAGGAGTCGGGGGTCGGAGCTGATAAGACCCCGGTGACTATGGCGGACCTCCAAACTATCATTGAGCAAGTCAAAGGGATGGTGGCCGAAGAAGTGCACCGTATTATGAGAAACCGTGAAAAGTCGGGAAGTGACCGTGAATCCGAAGCTAAATCGGATGATAGAGTCGAGGGTAGTGGTACCCGAAAGGATAAGTCCTCAACTGGTGGTGGTGATGCTAGGGCAAGGCCCGATGAAAAAGATGGTTGTTCTTTTAAGTCCTTTATGGCTTGTAAGCCCAGCGTGTACACGGGTAGTTCGGACCCGAAGGTGACTATGAGGTGGATTCGAGAGACCGAACGGGTCATCGGAAGTAGCAAATGTAGGGAAGCCGATATGGTGGCGTATGCGTCACAATTGTTGAAAGAAGATGCGATGGTATGGTGGGATATCGTCTACGAAACCCTCGGAAGGGAGGTGGTGAAAAAGATGTCATGGGACGACTTTACCACGAGATTGAAGAGAAAGTTTTGCCCCGAAAGGGATTTGGAGAAGATGCATGAGAGGTTTGTAAACCTAAAGAAGGGTGATAGGTCGGTTGAGGAGTACTCAAGGGAGTTCACGGGATTGCTCCCGTTTGTTGCAAGAACTTATTTTGAGGAAAGATCGAGGGTAGTCCGTTATGCTTGTGGGCTACCTTGGGAGTACCAATTGGAGGTAAAGAGAGCGGTCACACTTGATGAGGCCATCGGTGCCGCCCGGGGCGTGGAAGAGGTGAATGCGACGAGGGTTGCCGAGAGGGCCCATGTAAGCGAGAAAAGGAAGGCCGAGAGTGGCTCGGGAACTTACAAAAAGGGGAAGTTCGCATCGAATTCCTCCAAGCAAGGAAGTGTTGCCACATGCAAGAGTTGCGGGAAGAACCATGCCGGCGAATGCCGAAGGGATTCGAAGGCGTGTTACAATTGTGGGAACTTGGGGCATATGGCCCGAGATTGTAGAACCAAGGCGTTTTCCGAGATAGAGTGTTACTCGTGTCACGAGATGGGACACTACAGCAATGTGTGCCCGAAAAAGGGAACCGAGCCGATGGTGTCCACGGCTCAAAAGAAGGTGGAACCGGCTATAGTGAAGGGGCGTTCCTTCCAACTGATTCAGGAGGAAGCAAAAGAGGTGCACGATGTGGTATCATGTACTTTATTCATTAATTCCTTGTCAACTCATGTATTATTTGATTCGGGTTCTACTTATTCGTTTGTGTCTCACAAGTTTGGTAGAAAGTTGAATGTGATATCGGGATTGTTAGATGAGGTCTATGAAATAGAGGTAGCTAATGGAAAATCTCAGTGGTCGAATGTGTTTATAGAAGTCGTGAATTAGAAATAGATGAGGAAAAGTTAAAAGTCGATTTATTGCTCTTGGGAATGAAGGATTTTGATATGGTTATCGGTATGGATTGGTTGGGTAGACACTAAGTCAAGATATTATGTGATTACAGCTTAATTGTTGGGTTGTCGCACGAATCGGTGCTTATAGAAGTTAGAGATAAGTTGTATGACGTGGATATTTATGTTGGGAATGGTCTTCCCAGTTAGTTATGTGTAAGGAAATATGTATTTGAAAAGATTTTAGACAGGTGTGTCGCAGGATGTAAGGATATAAGGGTTGATACTATTATGAAGTATCAAAGGACGAACCACGAGGATGGTAAATGTGTTTCAACAAAGGATAGTAGTACAAGGAAGTACTAAGTGTTGGTAAAAACGTTAGTGTGAATTGGAATTCTAGAAATAGAAACCTTGGGGAATGGAACTTGGATGTTGGCGAGAAGCCGGATAAGTAACATAATGGTTGTTACACGTGAATGGTAAAGACAAGAATGACTAAGGTATAGTGATGTCGTAGAACTCATAAATGGGAAATATGTGGAAATGAATGAGTGTCGGGAACCGTCGAATTTTGATTGTCAAAGGTGATTGAGTAAAAAAAAATTGGCATATAGCTATGTCAAGTTTTGTGACAATAATGATGAATTCGATATCAACGGTAAGAAAACAATTATTGGTTACATGTCATGGTAATGGCATGACGGTATGGGGCATGGGGTAGTGTGATACTACAAATGGAAAATAAATATTTCAATGTACCGCGATGTATAAAGGTAGAACATTGAGTGTTGAGCTATTAGGCGCTAAAGCATAGGTTGCAAGAGTAGACCGGAGTCGATTGGTTGACTCAAGGATGACCGGATTGACCGGAAACTTATGGTGAATGGAATGGATTGGAGATTACCCCGGTGGCGACAAAAGATTTGGAAAGTGGTAATAAGGAAATGAACCGTTTAAGGGTGATTAATGTGTAAGTGAAACGGTAAATGGTAATCGAAAATTTTATTGGTTACCCGCGGGGTTCAATGCATGTGCATTATGTGATGGCCTTTGAAGGCATATGATAATGAAAATGGAAGGTTATATGAAAAGTATTAAGTTGTATGTTCAATGAGAAATGTGTTGGATATGAACGAAAAATGTTAACGTGATATTATGGGAAAAATGTGCTAAATTGCATGGTGCATAAATAGACGATTAAATGGGTAAGATAGTGGTAAAGTATGGGATGTGAAAGGTGTATACTAGTGAAGTATGCAAGATAGGGTAAGGATGAAAGGATGTGTTTAGCTCGGGGGGTCCCCGGCTACTATGATGTTTGGGATGGAGTCGGTTGGGCGAATCCCAATGATTCCATTCCGTGATCGGAGGATTTCCGGTAACTGGATGGTGTGAGTCACTTTGGATTGGGGGCTTTCCGATCACTGTGACAAATTAGATCTTGATGGATTGGAGGCTTTCCAATCATCTTGATGTGATAGTTATATTATGGATTGTTGTGTCTGTATGATATATTTATATGTATATATATATGTGACGAATATAGAACCATGTGAGTAATGTGAATGGTTATGACTTTGTGATAAGTGAGAATTTGGGGTAAAATTTTCGGATTACATTAGGTCATGTATGGGTAGGGGATGCCTAGACTTCTAGAATATGAGAAAAATGATGCTTTTAGGAAGCAATTGTTATTGGGAACCAAGATATGGTCAACTTGTGTGAAATTATGGTATGTGAGGCGAAGGTGGTTGAAATGGTACTAAGTAATGGTATAGGTGACCAAATGAAAGTTAAGAAACGGTAAAGGGTTGATGTGACCATAAGGGAATGTGAGAACTCGGAGAAATTTGAAAAGATTGGAATTTTGGAAATATGAACGATTGTTAAGAGAACAATAATGAGTATAATGGGGAGTGATAAGCCGAGAATGATATCTCGCGGGTAGGAAATTTGTTAATTGGAAAAAGTATGGTTGACTTTAGGCAAAAGTCAAGATTAGTCAACGTGTAACTAGTTGACTTGGTCAAAGATGGGTTTTAACTTTCGTTTCGAATGACTCGCGATGATGAGAGCATAATGTATCAGTTGTGTGTATGAGAAAGGGGAAACGAAATAATTAAAAGAGTTATGGTCAAATTATGCGACTTTGACCCGTTGGGTGTTTTCAAGTTGAATTTGGGAATCGGGTATCTAATGGTTGATGAATCATAATTAGAGGTCAATGGTAAAAGAAATGATGAATAGTGGAACCATTAGCAAATAAAGAAATTGTTAAAGAATATTTGACTTTGTGCTTAAGTCAAGGACTAGACGGTGTTGGATTATATCGACTTGGTCAATCTAGATTTTGATATCAGTGTGGATCGATTCAATGGTTATAATGATTGGTTCATATAGTTCCTATGTGTATAGCGGGTTTGATTAAAGGGTTCAAGGTGTTACAGTCAAATTGTGCAATTATGACCCGTTTGGGTGTTAAAGGCTTAAGATTGATTTTTTGACCCGTCCGGGTCTAGCGGGGTTAAGTGAAGGTGGGAACACTTATTGTTAACTAAATTCGGATGGGAAAAGTGATGGTAATAACCACAGGAGAACGAGAACGGAATGAACGGTCGATCATGGGTTGAAATTCTTGGCGATTCCGAGGACGGAATCCTTTTAAGGGGTAGATAGTTGTAACGACCCGAAATTTGTAGATAAATAAATTTAAAAAAAAATATGATAAATAAGGATAAATCATTTAAAGAACGTAGGAATTGGTTTCGTGTCATTTGGACACCGTATGAGAAAGTTATGGACGAAACCGTGTCGAAGCAAAGGTCGAAAAGTGCAGCCTGGGCTGCACAGCCCAAGATAGCGACGCGATTTTTGGGATAGCGACGCGATTTTTGGCTGTTTCCACAGAAAGCCGAAATAGCGAAGTCTTGGATCGCGATTTTGGATCGCGGGCAAAAGATAGCGACGCGATCTATAGATCACGACGCGATTTTGGTGTCTGATCAGCATTAAAGTCGGGAAATGCTCATTTATTGCAGACCAAAAGCCCTAGTTTCTCTCCCAACGACTTTGTATACGTTTTTGAGTGGAAAACACCATTTGGAGCCGATTTCTTCATCAAATCTCGTGATTCTTCACTCCTAGTTGAAGATTAAAGGTAAATCTTCACTCCTCCATCTTTGTAGCTCAAGATCTATGGATCTTGAAGCTTGGGTTTGAAACCCTAGTTCTTGGGGTTATGGGTTATGGTGATATAAATGGTGTATACACTTGATAGATGATATATTGACAAGGAAAACAAGTGTATGATTATGATCTGTAAGAATCTTACGGGTTGGTTAAACCTAGGGTTTGGTAAATCACCATATTTGGGGGAAATGGATTGATGGGTGTTATCTAGAGATAAATGGATACATTATTAGTAGTATGTGATGTTGAACATCTTGTGATTATTGTATTAGGCTTTTGGTGAAATCTTGGAAAGTTGATTGATTGTTGGAGCAAGGAAAACCGGCGGAAAGAATACGGTTGGAGCATTTATTTGCTAAGGTGAGTACGTGTGGACTTTACTGAGTACATAGCCATTGAAATATGTTTTCTTACTTGTGATTTGGTCTATTTGATTAATTGTGTAGACTATTAGTATGTAGAGTTAGTTATATATTATTATGAATATTATGACTAACTTGTTTGATGAATTATGAGATAGCCAAGGGCTTAGATGGAATAACTCGAGAAGTTATGACGTGTGATAGTGTGGCGGTGATTCGGGGGATCCCCGGTCACTTTGGATGGGGCTGATTGGGCATCGACCCATGGACCATCATGTGTTAGGAGGCTTGCTACCGGACGAGATCCGGCTAGAAGTCGGGTAATGGTAGATTGGGCGATTCCCTCTTACCGTTACCATAAGGCTTATTAAGGCGGGGGATCCCCGATTAATAAGTATGTGAGATGACGGGTTATTTGGAGATGTTCCGGATAACTAGATAGACTTGTTAGGAAGGCAAGGATGATAGAGTCACAATAGGGTGGCTAAATGTATGATGATGAGATATATATATTTGTTTATATATATATATATAATGTGATACTTGTTGTTTTATCGGGGTCTAAACCCATGTAGCTCACGAGACTTTCTTGTCTCACGTACTACTTGTTTGTTTTGCTATGTACTCAGGTTCAGGATCGGAGATGTAGGTACGCATGGATAGAGATATGCGGGGCCTAGAATAGAAGAACATTAGAGCGGATTTATGCTTAGCTTTGGTTTTGATATATTTTGTAACACCGAAACTTTATACTCTGATTTCATACTAAAGGTTTTTGTAAATCCGTATTTTGGGACGGTTCTTCTATTTATAAAATGATATGTTTTGGCAAATGTTTTGTCTTAAAAGTTGAGGTGTTACAGTACCCGGCGGGGATTTTTCTACCCGAACCCGATGGGGATTTGACCGGGTACGGGGCGGGTACGGGTATGAGAATAGCGGGTCGGGTACGGGTTTTGTAGTACCCGCTATTACCCGTACCCGTTTGCATCTCTAGTGCTTCGTGACTTGTTTTGATTTTTTTTCTGTGTAGTGAAGCACATGTGTTTCATAACGTCAAGCACATGTGCTTCGTGATTCAAACACAAATGACTTGCTTGTAAGTTACATTTGTTCAGGAACAAAAACACATGTGCTTGGCTTTATGAATCACATGTGCTTGGCTTGATGAAGCACATGTGCTTGGCTTTATGAAGCACATGTGCTTCATAATGATATGTTCGTCACTTGTTTTGATTTTTTTTCTATGTAGTGAAGCACATGTGTTTCATAACTTCAAGCACATGTGCTTCGTGATTCAAACACAAATGACTTGCTTGTAAGTTACATGTGTTCAGGAACAAAAAAACATGTGTTTGGCTTTATGAAGCACATGTGGTTCATAATGATATTTCGTCACTTGTTTTGATTTTTTTCTGTGTAGTGAAGCACATGTGTTTCATAACGTCAAGCACATGTGCTTCGTGATTCAAACACAAATGACTTGCTTGTAAGTTACATGTGTTCAGGAACAAAAACACATGTGTTTGGCTTTATGAAGCACATGTGCTTGGCTTTATGAAGCACATGTGCTTCATAATGATATGTTCGTCACCTGTTTTGATTTTTTTTCTGTGTAGTGAAGCACATGTGTTTCATAACGTCAAGCACATGTGCTTCGTATGCTCCCTTGTGTGTTTAGAAACTCATGTTTTTAGTGACTTGAAGCACATGTGTTTCGTGACCTGAAGCACATGTGCTTCGAAGTAATATGCTGTGTTTTAGTGAAGCACATGTGCTTCGATACATCAATACCACCACCACCCCCATTAGCACCAGCACTGTAACACCTCAAATTTTATAACAAAATATTTGGCCAAAATAAATCATTTTCATTAAATAGAAGAACTATTCCCAAAATATGGATTTACAAAAACCTTTGGTATGAAATCAGAGTATAAGTTTCGGTGTTACAAAATATATCAAAACCAAAGCTAAGTTTAAATCCAATCTAGTGCTCTTCTATTCTAGGCCCCGCATCTCTATCCATGCGCACCTAAACCTTCGATCCCGAATCTGAGTACATAGCAAAATAAACATGGAGTACGTGAGACAAGAAAGTCTCGTGAGATACATGAGTTTTTGACCCAAGGATAACAAACAACAAATTATATAAACATAAACATAATTATATAAACAAACACGTCTACTCAGTCTAGTCACCCTATTGTGACCTATCGATTTTGATCCTTAACAATCATATCTAGCTACCGGAATCCACCGTACTAACTAGAAGCAACTTAACTTATTAACCGAAATCCATCGCCATTAATAAGTTCCACATTAGCTTATTAACCGAAATCCATTGCCATTAATAAGCTTCAAGATACCGGCAAGAGGGATTCGCCCAATCTACCGATACCTGCCTTACTCGCCGGAATACGTCGAGTTAGCAAGACTACTAACGTGGATGAGTCGATGGGAATCCACCCAACTGCCCCTCAAACCACACCTCATGACCGGGGGTCCCCCACATCATCACATCATCTCAATCATATCATAACTCAATGGTTATGCCTATCTAGCTCTCGGCTATCACATCATCATCAAACAGTTAGTCCAATATTATCAATAATATCTATCACTAACTCAACATACCATAAGTCTACACACATAAGTAAATAGACCACAACACCAGTAAGGAAGTAATTCAAAGGCTATGTACTCAGTAAAGTCCACACGTACTCACCTTAGCAATATGATGCTCCAACCGTGTTCTTGACACCCAATTCCTTGCTTCAACGATCAATCAACCTTTCAAGACTTCACCAAAAGCCTAACATAACAATCACAAGGTGATCAACATCACTTACCACTACTAATGTGCTCATCCAACTCTAGACAACACTTATTAACAACTTTCCCCCAATTATGGTGATTTACCAAACCCTAGGTTTAACCAACCCTTAAGATTCTTACAAATCTTAACCATACACTTGAATCCTTTGTTAAAATACCACCTACTAAGTATATACATGCTTAATTTCACCATAAATCATCAACCCAAGAACTAGGGTTTCAAACCCTAGCTTCAAGATCCATAGATATTGAGCTACAAAGATGAAAGAGTGAAGATATACCTTTAATCTTCCACTAGGAGTGAAATCTACCAAAGATTTGTGAGGAAATCGCCCAAAATCAGCTGCTATGCTCGAAAATCGCCAAGAGAGAAAACTAGGGTTTGTGTTTTGCATTTATGGCTGAAATCCCGAATTTAATGCCTGGTCGGAAGAGTTCGTGCCGCGAACAAACCGTTCGCGCCGCGAACTTCCCTTGTCGCGAACTCTTCCTGATCGTGAGCTGGCCGTGAACTTGATCACCAAAAATCCCAACTCACTGCCCCAAGTTCGCGAACGCGATCCCCACTTCCCACCGCGAACTCCCTTACGCAGCAGGGCTGCAGTTTTCGGCCTTTGTCTCTACTCGGTTTTGGTCATAACTTTCTCATACGGTGTCCAAATGACACGAAACCAATTTCCACGTTCTTTAAACGATTTATCCATGATTATCATATTTTTACATATTTTATTTATTTACAAATTTCGGGTCGTTACAAGCACCTTCACTGTCAGCCACCACCACCACCGCCGGCCGGCGGACACATGTGCTTGGCTTTATGAAGCACATGTGCTTGGCTTTATGAAGCACATGTGCTTCATAATGATATGTTCGTCACTTGTTTTGATTTTTTTTCTGTGTAGTGAAGCACATATGTTTCATAACGTCAAGCACATGTGCTTCGTATGCTCCCTTGTGTGTTTAGAAACTCATGTTTTTAGTGACTTGAAGCACATGTGTTTCGTGACCTGAAGCACATGTGCTTCGAAGTAATATGTTGTGTTTTAGTGAAGCACATGTGCTTCGATACATCAATACCATCACCACCCCCGTTAGCACCAGCACCTTCACTGTCAGCCACCACCACCACCGCCGGCCGGCGGCCACATGTGCTTCGATACATCAATACCGCCGGCGGCCAGCGGTGGCTGTAGGTGGGGGATTTGATCTTGACCATCTTGATCCAATGGCTAGGATTTGTCCCTTGGGACTAGACAAATCCTTTGGACTCCCTAGAATACAACTCTATAAAATTAATAGTTATCTTGTAAGTTTATATAATAGGTTTTGATGATGACATCTCTTAATTTTACATCCATCTATAACCGACTCTTGAATTTTAAGAATTACTTTTTCGTACTATTTTTAATGCATTTAGATACAATTCTGTCATTATCAAAACCCTTATATAATTAGTTAGGGATGTTCAAAACTAGATAACTAGATCTTCAAATAGTAATTTTATGATATGAAATCTGGATATCTGAAATTTTGGATATTCAAAATCCAGATATCCAGTATTCGAAAATACCTCCACTAATAACTCAAAAGTCAAACCACTACACTCCTTTTCTAACCATTCAAAATAATCCTCACTCACACCCCATACGAAAATGTCACGGTGTGGTGTGGTGATGATATCAACGCCAAAAGCCTTGCCACTTATGAATGGCATGAGGGTGACGTGATGACACCATTTTCTCTTAAGGAAAATAAATTTTGGATAGTTCCTGTTTTCAAATTGGTCCACATACAATCTAAATATCTTACTACTATATAAAGCATTTAGGCCTACCATATTAGGCAAGTTTAAGGAGCTCCTTAAACTTAATTTTAAGGACCTTTCCACTTTTGTTAGTTAGTTCTTTACCTTAAAAAATAATAAATCACGGCTTATAAGATTCGAACCCAAGACATCTCCTAAGTTATCACTATGTGTTAACCACTTGCTATACATTACACTTTATTTCAAACCACTCACACTTAATACATTAGGCTGTTATTATAACAATTTATCCCAATAACATTAAATATACGATGGTGTAAATCATCAACTCTTACCAATGTCGGCACCTACCATCACTACGCACCACCACTCATCACCATCGCTATTGCCACCACCACTATCGTTACTATCGTCACTTTAAAATATAGTTACGGATACCTGCTGCCGCATTGCGCGGGTACCCTGCTAGTTATGTTAAAAGGTCTAATAAGAAGTGTCAGATAGCATTTTAAAATTTTCTAATATCTAATATCTTAAACAACCCGAAAATTTTCTAAAACTGAAGCTTTAATATTTCACACGCTTTTTATATTTATATGCCATACATGCTTTTACTTTTTAATACTCCCTCCGTCCCTAAATAAAGTTCTCATTTGTGTTGGGCACAACATTTTAGGAGATAGTTAGTGGTGGGGTATTTGGTATTACTTTTGATTAAAATATAAGGTTTGATTGGAGAGAGAAAGTGTTTTAAGAGATAGTTAGTGGTGAAAGTATTGGTAATAATATTATTATATTAAGTGGGCCCCTTATATTTGAGAAATGAGAACTTTATTTAGGGACAAAACTTGAAGGGCAAATGAGAACTTTATTTAGGGACGGAGGGAGTATGTTTTATGGGAAGCAGTTTATCTATTTTTTGGGAGTTTTTTTAGCTAAGTATAGTGCTTTTACAAAATATTTAAGAAACAGTGGTACTTCTAAAAGTATTTATAATATTAGGATACTTTTCATTTTTTATTTTTTTAAAATCTACTAATAAAGAAAGAGGGTGAAAAAAACCCAGATAAACTTAGACGACCAATTGTTCGCTCTCGTCATGAGTTGGAGTCTCCGTTGCCGACTGCTTCACCAACGCCGGCTTCTCTTGTCGTCTTCGCTCTGATTCCCTCGTCTACTTCATCCTTGAGGTACAATTTCGTGATTCCCCATTCATATTTGGTTTGCTAACATTTTCATTTGAGTTTGTTTAAATACTCTTCTATTTCCAAAATAATTCTTACCTGGGAATGACTCAACATAAAATTAATCTAATATTAGCTATTAGTATTTTTGGGATTGGATTTTGTTTGTTGTTTGTGTAAATTCTGTCTTTTTTGTGTTGCACTCCAGATGTTTGTTGTTATGCCTCTGAGAGTTAAGTTAATGATACACATATAGCTTGATCTGGGTTAATTACATTAATGTTTTGTATGTAAATTAACAACAAAAAACTGCATATATACATATAAATTTGTATAGTTCGAGGTGTTGGGGGTGAGATGGTTACCAAATTTTGAAAACAATTCTTCACCTTCATTCTAAGTTTTAATGTTTCTTTATAGTCAATCAAAAGAGAAAACTGGCAACAATAATTTTTTAAAACAATTGTATGCATGTAATCCTGTATGTTGTATTCAATCAAAATAAAAGGAAACATGTAGGCTTGAATATAGTGTTTCTTTGACTGGATTGACGAAAACTACCAATTATGTGCTTTTGGCGAGATTGAATAGCATTGTTATATTTAAACTATTGTTAACTAATTTTTAACATACCCAAAGGTTTTAATAATACTTGTACTCTCTCCGTCTCACAAAAAAAATTCTCATTTTCCTCTTGATTTAGTACCACAAAATGTTCATATTTCTCAAATATGAAAACCCATTTAATAAAATACTATTATTATTATTGTTATGTATCCCACCACTAATTATCTCCTAAAAAATATTTTATCTCTCCAAATAACCTTATATTTTAATAAAAAAATATTACAAATAACTCCACCACTATCTATCTTCTAAATACTTGTTCCCAAAAGAAATGAGAAATTTATAGGATGGAGGAGTATAGGTTTTAGCTAAGGGAATTTTTGGTGATTATGACAGTATGTTTCTTTATGATATTAGTTTTCGAGAGAAGAAACTATATGGAATTCTATTTAAAATCACGAAAATGGCCATTATTAAAAACTAAAAAGTTTGACTATTTTGATCATCATTTTAATAACATATAAGTTTGTAGGGTTTCATCTTAAAATCAATTGATTGTAATATGAGTAGCTCAGGACCCTTAGGCTATGGGGTATGGGCCTCACCACCACACCATTTTTTCTGGCACATCATCTGCCACCTCGGCAACCACACCACACCACACCATTTTATCCAGGAAATATCCATCACATCACACCACGTGACCACACCACACCAATTTTTTTCCATCTCATCATTTCTTTTCCATTTATTTTATAAAAAAATAGCATAAATATTTAAATTATAATACACATTGTCAAAAGTTTATAAAAAATCATACTACCTCCGTATCAAAATAAGTGATACATTTTCCTAAAAGGGGTGGAACAAAATAAGTGATACACTTCTAATATTTACCTTATATGGAAAGTTTTAGCATATAAAATTACTCTTTTACCCCCACTTAACTTCCTTAAACATTATTAACATTATTCTTTATCTACTAATTAATTCTTCCCACCTACCCCTAAATTAAACCCATTCCCCAACCACCCAAATTGAAAATCAGTCACATATTCTTCAATATTGATACCAACCACTCGATCATTTTAGGGTTTTCTATGTGTTCTTCGTTCTTGGCAATCATCTAATCTAGGGTTTTCATCTCTTCAAATCTTCTTCTTTTCTTCTTCATTATCTTAATCGGTACCCGATTTGAGACCCTTGATTGACGCTCACTTTCGAACAAACGATGAACAAGAAGGGTTGTTTATTTACGATGAGTATTCCTCCGAGGATGAAGAAATCGAAGGTTTTTAGGAAGAAATCGAAGAATCAAGAAACCCTAAATATGTGGGTGTTTCGGTTGCTGTTCGAAGGTTTTTCGGTTGTTGTTTCTTCATTATCTCTTATATCTGCTACCTTTCTGATTAAATGGTTCTTCAGTTCTTCTGGTTTTAATCGGTTGGTGTTCGAATCCAAATCTATTTTATCCTTTTATGAATATGTTAAATCTGCTGCTTCTTGAAATGTGTACTCTTGGAAACAAAATTGTAAATTTGGTTATGTTTTTGTTATGAAAATGACTCTTCAATTCTTCTGGTTTTGTTATGAAAATTGTAAATTTGGTTGTGTACTCTTCGAAATGTGTTTATGAATATGTTTAACAACTTATTTGGGAGGATAAAGTTTGGCAGACAAACCCTCAAAAAGTAAAAGATTATCTTCCTTAAACAAAAGTGTTTAAAATCTATGAGGACCCATTTAATCTATCTTAATCCCCCTTTAAAAGTTTTGCCTCAAAAACCGTGTTTTGAGAAGTGTATCACTTATTTTGATACGGAGGTAGTATTATAATTGATTTCTAATTTTTATACATTTTTATTTTTAGTTAAAATGATTTCTTTTTAGAAAAAAATCAGATTTTTTAAAAAGCCCAAAATAAGCTCACATTTTAATTAAAGGCCCAACCTAATTTATTTTAACCTAAAATGTCATCTTCTACAAGTCTACAACAGATCTACCTCTCGTTCTCGTTCTTTACCCTGCACCTTCAACCATTTCCATTATCTTCTACTGCACTGTCTCAAGCCATCAGCACCACCCCCACGGGCCATGCACCCATACCGTTCAGCCTTATAAGCACATAATTGGTTCATATCTTGTCCAATGTTAGACATCACAACGGACCCACTTGCGAAAAGTACATAACGAATGTCAAATAATGTAGTGAACGTCAAATTGCTATCAGAAAAAGAAAAAGTCAAGAGTACAAAAAGATTGTTAACGAAATGTTTGGCCCCATCGAAGTTTTGGACTAGTTTGAGAAGGCACAATCACTATCGCGAAACTGTGCTAAATGTATATCTTTAGCCACTTTAATTTCAGGTTAAATGATATAGAAATATATCTAACTTGTCCCAAAATATTACGGAGTATATTATTATAGAGTTCTGTCATTAAAAGTGGATAATTACTTTTTTAATCCTTAATTAATTACATACTCGTATTAACTACTAATTCATCTTTATCTTATTAATTACTTTATAGAAATGCATTAACCTATTAAATAGTTAGATTCTTTTAATATGTCAGACGTGCATTAATTGCCTTTTGTACCACCTTATTGTGTTACACGCATGAATAAATTGGCTTGGCGTAACACGTTTTTTATGCAGTGTAGACCACAAGAATTATTTTCCTTTGGTGTGAACCAAATAAATTTGTTCCCGTAGCGGAGCCTACATGAAATTGTACTACCTTATTTTTACAATGCACTCCATCAGCATGCATAAATTTGGCTTGGTGTATCACGTTGTTTTTTGCAATGTATGCCCATTTCAAATGAGATAATCAAGAAATCAAAGGTTGAAGTGGAATCCAACCTGAGTTTGTTTTGTTGTCAATTTAAATTGAAACTGGTTAGATTTAATATATCTTCAAATATATTACCTTGAGTCGGAGTCCTTAATTTTCACATTATGTTTTTACAAGAAAATTTTCTTTTTTATTTGTTTTAAATTTTAATTTTCTCATTTCTCTTTTTTTTTTTAAATCTACCACTTTATCATGTTTTTCTCTATATTTTCCTTTTTTTTTTTCTTCTTTTGACTAATTTTTCTGTGTGTAAAAAGCAATGTTTACCATCTATTTAACTACACATGTATTTTAACTAATGATGTGTGTTAGTTTATTGAATACTTAATAAAAATATTTTAGCTTTATAAGAAACTGAATACGAATATGGATTGAGAATATGAACTTTAAACATGGAATCTACCATTAAAAAAATTTGTATTATATTTTTTATATTTTTAAATTTCAGAATTTTTTATTCTCGAGATAAAAAAACGCAACAAGGCCTCTTCTAACGGGCCTCCTAGTTCTTCGATCCCGAACCTGAGTACATAGCAAAAACACAAACATAGTACGTGAGACAGAATTGCCTCGTGAGATACATGTGTTTTAGACCCGATAAACAACTAGTCACATAATATCATTTATATTATAATAATATTATTAATTTCATCCGGGTCACTTCATTTCTTTCATCATTGGCCAATGTCAAGATAATCGGAATGCCTCCAATCTATCAAGACCGTCATATCCACGGTAACCGGAATACCTCAAATCTACCGGGACTCATAGGTATTGGGTAATCGGAATGCCTCCAATCTACCACTAACATTAAGGAACCGTAATAACCGGAATGCCTCCAATCTATCACGGCCCTAGGGACATCGTCATCATCATCATTACTTGTCTTTTATTACTATGAGTTTATAGCTCCATCATTTCTCAATCAATTATCATTTCATCATCATATAAGCAATTCATTAGTAATCACATAATTAACTAAATTACTTATAGCCTCGATAAAACATTGAACATAAAATATTTACTAGCTATGTACCCGGTTTTGAAAGTTCACATGTACTCACCTTAGTCAAGCTTAACCAAAAGATGTGTTCCTTGGACACCAATATCACTTCTCAAGATTTGAAAGCCTTAAATCTTCCAACCAATAACCTAATATCAAAACTAATACAATGGTTTACATTAAACATCAACAATAACTACATATTCCATGACTAGTTAACTACTAGCACCATTTTTCCCCAATATACTAAACCTTAATTCCAAAAACCTTCATATTTTCATAGATCCATTTCATAAACACATTTTTCTTGTTAAAATACCATAGATCTAAGTTATACAACTTCCATTTAACCATTTATGAACAAACCCCCAAACTAGGGTTTGAGATTCAAGCTTTCCCTATTTGAATTTATGACTAAAAACCCAAGAGATATGAAGATTTACCTTTGATCTTCAACTAGGAGTGAAATTTCACAAGATTTGGTGAAGAAATCAGTTTCAAACGATCATTTCCACTCAAAAACGTTCACAAACTCGTTTAATATATCTTCAAATATATTACCTTGAGTCGGAGTCCTTAATTTTCACATTATGTTTTTACAAGAAAATTTTCTTTTTTATTTGTTTTCAATTTTAATTTTCTCATTTCTCATTTTTTTTAAATCTACCAGTTTATCATGTTTTTCTCTATATTTTCCTTTTTCTTTTCTTCTTTAGACTAATTTTGTGTGTGTAAAAAGTAATGTTTACCATTTGTTTAACTACACATGTATTTTAACTAATGATGTGTGTTAGTTTATTGAATACTTAAAAAAAATATTTTAGTTTTATAAGAAACTGAATACGAATATGGATTGAGAATATGAACTTTATACATGGAATCTACCATTATAAAAATTTGTATTATATTTTTGATATTTCTAAATTTCAGAATTTTTTATTCTCGAGATAAAAAAACGCAAATTTAGATTTTTATTGATTTGGTTTACAATTCGACTTTCGTTAAACTATAATTTGTTTGATTTTGTTTACGCTTTAAGTCTTTGACATACATTGGGAAAAAAAACACTCGAAGATCTAACTTACACTGTAAAACTTTGCCCATCTTTAAAAATTTGCCTTCTATCACCATTGCCGAGCATCCGACTTGCAACTCTAATTTGTCAACACTTAGATTTTTCTCTATAGTAATACCACCCCTGGCCATTTGCCAGGAATTTTTTCATTGGTTGTGAAGCAAATAAATTTGTTCCCATACCGGGGCCTGAAGGTGCCTTTGATCATCAAGTGACCACGTGAAATATGTTTGAGCGTGTAGAGTGCCAATTAAATGGGTCGTTTTCAAATAATCCAATAAAAAACCATTTAATTATCCAAGACAAAAATTAATTACAACCCACACCAGCATGGACTTTTACTATAATGTTGAATATGCAAACGTAGATGTTTAATCTTCATCACTACGTACAACTAAGTATAACGTAATTTTACATAAGCAATTAGGTGCAATATTGTGGTTAAACTTTAAAAAAATTTAGACATATTATAAACTAGTAATTATTAGGTGCAATTAGGTGTAAAATTTTATTATAAAATTAATTGATTTTAAAAGGAGTAACTTATATCTTTATAATTAAACATATTATAAATTTATTACTTCCTCTGTCCCACAAAAAACTTCTCATTTCACTCTAAATTTTTGTCCCACAAAAAACTTTCCATTTCCCATATTTGACGGGCTCTACACAATAATAAAATTATTATTACTAAAGACTCCACCACTAAGAGCATCAGGTGTGGTCACACCAAGTCGAAGTGCCACCTCCGCGCCACCTATGCGCCACATCACTATTTCACATATCACTATTTCACTAACCAATAATACTCTTTTGGGACCCACTAAAACACCTCTAACTCACAAAATACCCTTAAAAATCCACCCTCTCTCTCCTCTCTCATCCGCCGGACCACCCACGAATGCCTTCACTCACGTAACGTGAGGTATGGTGGCGGAGGGAATATGCTTAGGTGGCAAGTGGCGAGGGGGTGGCTCGCCACCACACCCCTCCCTCTAATATCTACTAACTATATTTCTTTCCCCAATCCAACCTTATATTTTAATCAAAAGTATTATCAATGACCACACCACTAACTATCACCTAAAAACTTGTGCAAAAGTCAAATAAGAAATTTTTTCTGGGACGGAAGGAGTATTTTTCTAGATATTAATCAACAATTTGTTCTTTATTTGCTTGTTCCAAACGAAATAAATTTATTACCATGTGGGACATGTTACATAAAATTGTGTAGAGACCACGCGAAGTCGCGAAGTAAGCCTACACAGGGTCAGTACTCAAACACGTAGGGTTTAAAGCTATACATTAGAACGTCCATTTTACTCCTTGAATTTCAAGACCGCATAAAAAAATGATGCAATGAAATAGACATAACATTTACGTTGGGTCTCCGTTTCAGGCGTTCGACCCATTTACTTTTCTTTGTTTAATTATTGGACTTTATTTTATACCAAAATTTTGGCTCATTAATTTGTGTATTTTGGCACGTTCGAAAATCTAGAGCTGATTTAATGTTTGTTTGAAACTCTAGAAGAATTGGTTTTAATTTTAGGGTAAATTGCATTAAATAGCAACATTTTTTCTATTTTTTCCACTTGTTGGTCCACGTAATAAATATAAATATTTTATAATAACTTATGTCACTAGAAAATACTGACTACTCTCATTCTCGGTAAAACGTTTCTCAAATTGCAAAAATTTAAAAGTTCAGTTATTTTTGAAAAATTTATAGTTTGTTGCTAGAATTAGGAATCACCTAATAGTCTATTTTATGCAATTTGCTCTTAATTTTATGAAATTTGAGTTTTTTTTCCTAAATTTCGTGTTCTTGTGTTGAATAGGTTTTGAAGACTAAATCTATAATATTCTTTGAATCAACGTGATTTTTTTGGATTAGATTGTCATGGGCATAATAAGAATTAACAAGACTAATCTGTTCGGTTTTAAGTCCACGTCAAAACGTTACCGGTAACAGAGAATTTTTTTTTACCTGAAATGGCAATGGAAATAAATGTTAGGTCACCTACATCATAATAAAAAGAAACTACTTCCTCCGAATCAGAATAAGTGATACATTGTATGATTCACGATTTTTAAGGCAAAAAATTATAAATGGTGATTAAATAGATTAATTGATGGTTAGTGGGGAATGAGCCATAATATTTAAATAAATTGTGGTTAATGATGTGTTAAAGGTAAAAGTAAGGGTAAGTAAATAATTTCACATTATAAAATGAGATAATGAGTATGAGGCCCATTAATATTTATCAAATAAGATATATTTTCAAAGTGTATTACTTATTTAATTTGATATATCCAAATATAAAAAGTACTCAGTATATCACTTATTTTGAAGAGAGGAAGTATAACTTTTGCAAGACAACGTGGATAAGGATCTTCTCCATTGACCGTTTACCCATGTGGGACATTTTACATTTAAATTGTCTAGAGACCACGTGAAGTACGCCTACATAGGGTCAGTATTCAGTATTTGCAGTTCAAAAAAAAAAAAAAAACACATAGGGTCAGTATTCAAATTAACATGTATCTTGACTTATAATTTATCGACCAATTAACACTATATAAGTACGTGGTTTCCAATTATATATTTGATAACAAAAGTATTAGAACATTCACATAGAATCCTTACAAATTGTTGCTTAAATGGAGCATTCTCTTGCTTCGATCAATGTTTCGGTCAGCATGTGGAAGGAAGAAGTGTTTTCAAAGACAAAATTAGCTGACCAATTTTACTCATTTGTTTCACCATCTGCTTATGACACTGCATGGTTAGGAATGATTCCTCATCCAGTCGAACATAACACCCCACTCTTTAAGGGTTGCCTTGAATGGATACTCAATAACCAAAACGACCAAGGCTACTGGGGAGAATCCGACGTCAATGGTGATCTTCCCACCATTGATGCTCTTTCTGCTACCCTTACTTGCATGGTTGCACTCCAAAAGTGGGAACTTGGTGCTGAAAACATACGAAAAGGTATGTACGTGCATGCTGCATCAGTTATGCAAACATAAATTGTGAATATTAATTTAAATTAGCACAAGCTTGATATGTTAGACTCGTAAGTCTGCTCGAGTAGCTCGAGCTTGACTTGATTCGAGTTGATTTCGAGTATTTTCCGAGTCGATCTCGAGTACAAGTTAACTCGACTCGTTTACACCAACTCCTATTAATGCTCTAAATTCCCACTAGTCGATCATTATGATCTTCCAACATGCATGGTATCTAATTTGTACGTAGGTTTGAAATTTTTACATGCAAACATGGAGGAGATGCTTAAAGAACAACATGATCATCTTCCTCGATGGTTCTCCATAGTGTTCCCATCAACCATTGAACTTGCAGAATCATCAGGTCTACAGCTTAAGTTTTCTGATCACACCAACTCACTAATTTCCGAGATAGCAGATACAAGGAAAAAAATTGTTTGCCGGTAATTAAGCATATGTTCACTGTTTTTGTGTGGTTTGATTTTACGTACATCTCGAACTTTATATCCTGATAAGTATTCATAAATACATTTAAGAAAAATAAACAAAATCCAGAGTAAATATGCTAGTTTCATAAATATATTTTAGATATGTGATAAATGAAATTACTAATTTCAGGGAAGAGCTTGTTGATAAACAGCAGTACCCTCCATTGTTGGCTTACTTAGAGACTTTTGAATCAACAAATAATAATGTTGATAAAGAAACCATAGCCAAGCACATAAGTGAAGATGGCTCACTTTTTCAGTCACCGTCGGCTACCGCACAGGCTTACATCACAACCGGAAACCACAAGTGCCTGGAATATCTAATATCACTTATTCACAAATGTCCAAATGGAGGTACAAACACAAGCATGCATATATATACATATTAGAATGATGTTTGCCTAAACCAGTGAGTACGTAATATTACGTATCATTTTAACATATAAGCGGTTTAAACTGAAGATTTCAGCATGGGTAAAAATTTCCGGATATATAATTAAATTCGTGTTTATGTATCTTCATAAATTTGAAAATAAAAAATTTGATTTAGCAATAAGTATAATTTGTGTTTAATAGAAATTGTGTTTATCTTGTTTTGATTTTGTGTATAAAGTTTTATTGACGGAAACTTTATTTATTTTAACTTGCATTCATTAATGATATCTTTGTGTTGTTTATGGAAAGTGTACGGGTAAGATAGTTATTTGAAGTTCTTAATTTATACGAGAGACAAGCGTAAACGCTATATACGTTAGTAGATCGAGACAAGGGAGGGTTCGGGTACACAGTTTCTTGACGTAAAATGTATAGGAAGCTGTCGAATTAAACATCAAAGGGTTTATTTCACGCGGTGTCATTTTTGTAATATTTGGGAACTTCAGTGTCATCTCCGTCTAGATGTGTCTAAGCGCTCTCGATCGAAGAGCTAATTAGTTCACTTGTGTTGCCTTAATTCGCATTATAAATATGCCGAATTGTAAACTATTTTTACTTAATTTTGGCACGTGCAGTTCCACAGACCTTCCCGATGGATGAAGAACTAATTAAACTCAGCATGGTTGATCAAGTGCATAAGCTAGGCTTATCCGAGTACTTCACAGAGGAGATTGAGAACATACTTACCAAAATATACGGGTGAAATATCGATCATTTACATTTATAAAAATATATACTTCCATACAAGTACGTTTATATTAATGATTAATCTAAAAATACGATTTTTCAGGAGTTACATGGACAAAGAATCGCTTCAAGACAACAAGATCTGTATTAATGGAGTGAAATTATACAAGGACTCCTTAGCTTTTCGACTCTTTCGGCTGCATGGATATAATATATCTCCATGTAAGTATATCTTTATTAAGCACGCCAGTTCAAATGTAATCATTCTTTAACATGCCTTTAAAGACATTTATAATTTTGAACATTTAATGAATATCCTCCTCAAAAGAGTATTCTCAGGGCTCCTCAATGTGGCTGAGCTTTACTCGTGATGTAACAACATAATCATTGTCGTGACCCACCTTCTCATGACCATCTAAGAAATGTTTATCCAAGAAGTGATTGGATCATAACCTACAAAAAGTCATTTGGACCCTTACTACTAGACATCAGTTATCTATAACTGATTAATAATATGGAAGAAACCAACCAACACCACTAGTTAAACTCGCTTTTCTAGAAGATCGGTCAATAGTCAACAGCCAATATAAACGCAATACAACACATGTGAAATTCAAAACCATGATTGAAATATGGGAGAACCTTACATACGATATATTTAAAAGAGATTGAAAAGTTTTAGGAAATTTACATCTAAAAATGGAAGTAAAAACAAAAAAATGTATTAACGTTGAAAATCAGCCCTAAGTGATAAACTATGGGCCAAAGGGGCCTTTTCCAAAACCAACCAATGCTTGGTTTATCGTACCTGATTTGGTTCGTTGCAGTGACCTTTTGTTGGTTCTTATATGATGATGAAATCTTGGATAATCTGGAGAACAGCTGTGGACAGTTCACAAGCTCATTGCATAGTGTTTATAAAGCCACAGATCTTATGTTCCCGGGAGAAAATGAAATGGATGAGGCAAGATCATTTTCAGAAAAATTGCTTCGCAAAATTCCAACAATGAATAACATAATCGATGATAATATCGTCATACTCCCAAATATACACAATGTGGTAAATACAGCCTCTCTCTCTCTCTCACACACAATTTGGATATGTGTTTTCACACCTTGTTAGATAGCTCAAGAGCTAAGTCTACCATGGATTGCAAGACTTGACCATAGAACGAGTATTGAGCAAAGCAAAGAACCTCTGTGGGTAGGAAAGGCCTCCTTTTATACCTTATCATAGTACGGACCTAACCAAACTTGCTCTTCAAAACTACACATTCCGGCAATTTGTTTACCAAAATGAAATGCAGGGACTAAAAAGGTACATCTTCCATTTGTTACTGCAAAAGAAATTACCAAATATTGCTACTTCACTTCATTTGTTTATTTAATTACCATGCATGTAGGTGGTCGAAGAAATGGGGACTAACTGAAATGGGATTTGGTAGAGAGAAAACTATGTATTGCTACTTTGCAGTTGCAGCCAGTACTTCTCTGCCTCATGATTCTATTATACGAATGATAGTTGCAAAAAGTGCAATATTGATTACAGTTGCAGATGATTTTTTTGATATGAGCGGCTCTCTTGACGAGTTATATGTCTTGATGGAAGCTATTCACATGTACCATATATTTTTATTTTATCTTTTTCCTGATGATATATTTCATACTTACATATTTGAAAAACAGATGGGATGGTGAAGGACTAACTGGTCCAAGCAAGGTGATTTTTGATGTGTTGGATGATCTTGTGAGAGATACTGCCAAGACATTAGTCCTTCATGGAAAGATTGATGTAATGGATGATTTCAGAGACCTAGTAAGTGCATTATGTTTTGGTATACTTGCTTTAAGACTTGTACTAATACATGTCATGTTATAATTTTGAAGTGGAGAGAGACGTTCAACGCGTGGTTGACCGAAACTATATGGGGAAAGAGTGGTTACATACCTTCAGTGAATGAGTATCTGGAAACGGGCATGATCTCCATTGCTACACATATCTTGGTCTTGACTTCTTCCTGCTTCTTGACTCCAAGTTTGACCAAAACAAAAGTCAAGCCCCAAAGTTACGAGAGTATTACACAATCGCTTATGACTACTACTCGATTGCTCAATGACATTCAAAGCTACCAGGTGTTTCTTACAACATTATATATTAATCATTTAAATATCATATTTATTCAATATATTAACATAAATTTTCAAGCAGAAGGAACAAGAAGAGGGGAAAATGAACCTTGTGTTGCTTCACTCTGAAGAAAACCCTGATGCAAGCATGGAAGATGCAATTGCTAAAGTTCAGAGCATTCTAGAGAGGAAAAGGAAAGAGTTACTCAAACATGTTTTTACAGATGATAATAGTGATTTTCCTGATCAATGGAAGTATCTGCACTTATCTTGCTTCAAGGTGTTTCAAATGCTATTCAACTCTACCAACTTATATGATACAGATGCTGAACTACAGTCAGACATAGAGAAAGCAATTTACATCCCCCCACAATTTCAAATTTCTAAACATTTGAAGCCCCAGAAAAGTCTGCGTCGGTTTCCAATAAAGTCAAACTTGAAAGTCAACAGTGGATATGTTCAACACTTTCCCAAGAAGCACATGATAAAAGTCAGCTCTGAAGTGTTCAGTTCACCAACGTTTAGCTTATGTTACATTTGAAGAATGAATGCATCATTTCTCAAATGTTAGAAAAGAAGGCGACCTCAAAGCTTATATGCTTATTTGCTATATGTTTGCATTGTATCACTGTAGGGGTGTTTGTGTAAAAATAAGAGGACTATTGACTCAATAAAAAGAAGAAAAATAAGACGTTCTGCTTCATCAAGAATTAGAACCGTAAGATCTGCACACTAAATCCAACTAATGAGTTACCATACAAAAAAATTTACTCAATTAACAATCGCCAAAAAGCATAAATAATGAATTGTTAAGCTACATTGCGTAATTCAATGTATAAGCAATAAGATGAAAAAATTTTGTGCCCTAGTTTGACTAGAACAATTTTGACGGAAAGTTTGAGCAATTGGAATTGGAGAACAATTACCTATGCTTGAAAAATTCAGTCCAAAAACTCCCACTTCGGGCTGGGGATCCAGATCCAACGGTGAAGGCGATTGAGGATTGCTTATGATTTTCAGCATTGGCACGTAAATCTCAGAAATAACGGTTTTTCATAACAGGGAGAACCAAAAGTAGGGGTTGGGAGTGCAGGCGCGTAAAAGATCGAGTTCGCCCGTATAGAAATTAGATTTTTGTGTAAATTATAGAAATTGTCCGGTGTTCGAATTATCCCATTTTATTCTTGAACTTTCAATTTCATTTTTTTCCCTTTTAATTTTATTATTTCGTCTAAATTAACTAACCTTACATGTCAATAGATAAAATGTAAATAATTAGTTTTTAATATACAATCAGCACTTCCCGACCAATATCTCCAAAATTCCATTTTAGATGCCAACATAAATAATTAATTTTTCAGATTTTTTGCGAAACACTCATTTTAAGTTATTTATATTTTCAAAATGTAAGCAAATAATCTGCTTCAAATCACAATCCCAAACACAAAGTAATTGTACCAGTTAGCTTTTTTTTTTATCAACAATTTACATACATATGTTGCCATCAAAACTAACAAAATTATTCTCTTGGAATATTAAAAGCATTGTATTAATTTGCGTCTAAATATATTGCCATCAACTAACAATTTTCTCTGTTATAAATAGTTGTATATATATATAAAATATGTTGTGTACACATATGTTGCCATCAACTAAATTATTTTCTTCAAATATCTTGGTAGTACGACACAACAGATGGATGGGCTTGTTTAGTTTAGTAGAGTAGAGGCCCATCAAGAAACAAATAATGCAGTGGATAGTTTAAAAGCTAGATAGATGTGCTACAATAAATTCTTGAAATATATTAATTATCGTTTAAAAGGTGGAGACTGGCCGAGGAGAAAGGAAGTGAAGAATGCCAATGATTCGCTGGGTTTGAAGATGGGGACCTCTAAATGTAGCAAAAGTAAGCCCTTCATACTCTTGAACCCAACCACCAACCCATGATACTTGTTCCCGACAACATAGATCAAAATCAAATTAAATATGCAATGAATCTGCGCTAGGTTTCTACTTTTATGGACTAAAGGTAGATCGCAATTAGCTAGATAAAGTTTCTACCGTATAATATACAAGTATAAATTAATTAATCTCCCACTGATAATATTAATTACCAAGGCCTCCATGGTTGAGTAATAGGCAGGCCTAGAGAGCTTAAACTGTATCTTGTGGACAACACTGGCACTCTTCCATCCGTATCTCCACTATTAATTAGTTACACACAAACTAAATATCCTATTAGTACCGATAAAAAACAAAATATTGTGTTATATATGGCACGTACCTGTAGACCCAAATTCTAAGTTTGGCATCAATTAGTTTCTCGTATATTGGAAGAACAGAGTCCTGTGTTTGTCGCCATCCATAGAATATGTCCATACTGCAGCAATTAAAAGATTGTTAATCTTAATATCATAAAATTATTGGAATATTATTATATATGCGTATATTTCTCAATAATTACTTGCAAATGCTCCAGTTCTTGAGTTGATGACCATCTCCAACATGCAGAGCCTTCTGAACCTCAAGATTGTTATAATAACTTGTTGCATAGTCATCAAGGCAAGGATCATAACCCCCCGTTAGGCGTGGCATCTGAAATTAGAACGTACATAATCAACAACTAGGGTATGATTAATATCTGAATGATAATGATTCAAACTTCCCTTTACACCTGTCTGATAATTAAGAGGCAGAACATGTTGAATTTTTTACTCAGATGCTGATTAAGAGGCTTGTCAGGATCGATTAACTATAAACAAGTTAATAAACACCTTAGATCTAGTTGATGATAGAAGTTGCAGCGGATCAACACTATATCAATAATTAAGAACAATGAACTGTATGAACAATATGCAAGAATATAAAGAACACAGTTTCACAAAAAGCTTCAATGTATATTATTGAGTTAACAATACACACGTACGTTTACAATTCGTAAGGAACATACTTATAGTAGTCCTTGAAGCTAAACTATTTACCCTAGTTATTCTAGGACTTGATTTACATCGAATTATAAAAGATATACATTTAATTACATTCTATAACTATCTCTACGAAGATCTCTGACTTGATATCTTCCAAAAACGCGTATCAGTAGTAACTGCAATCACCAGTAGTAAATAAGTAACATCAGTAGTATACTTGGTGATCAGTAGTAAGTCCATAATCAACGTCAGTAGTAACTACAATGATCAGTAGTATCTTCAATCTTCTCATGATCAGTAGTAACTTAGTTATAGTAAACACCAGCATCAACTTCATCAGTAGTAATATGTTCTGCCCCATCAGTACTAAGTATGTCAGTACTAACTGCAGCATCAGTAATAAGTTGATCTGTGTTTTGCTCCAACAATCTCCCCCTAAACTTATTGATCATCTTTTAATCAATCAAGTTTCTTTTGTTCCTCTTGTTCTTTTTTTCTTTTCTCAAGAGTTCTTTGATTCTGTTGAAGCCTTTGTTCAATAATATATCTGCTGTTCCTCTTTGTAAAATAATTCAGTTTGTTTTGGAACATAACAGCATCATATGGTTTCATCAAAGTGTTTATGAATATCTGATACATAGTCTTCTCAGAATGTGGATATTCTTTCTCATATAAGTACAGTTCACACACTTTGCCTGATTTCTCAAAGAAGTACATATTTGCAGTAGGAATGACATTCCAAGCATATACATTACCTGGATTTGTAAATTGTTCTGGATAATTATCTGGATAAAATGCAGCATCTATCATTTTAGTCAGGTATCCAGCTCCAGATTCTTTCCATGATTTCTTTGTCATTCTTGGTTTCCCAATAATCAAAAGTTTGATTACATCACTTCTTGAACATGATCTGATTAAGGGTAACCATCCAGTGAATCTTTGTACTACTTTGTCTTCCCTTATGACTTCTATGACATTGTTCTGCATCACTCTCCAGTTAAGAATTGGATTGTTCTGTAGAGGAGCAACTGGCATTTCAAGAACAGGTATAATTTGTTGTTTTGATTTCTTCTTAGAGCTTTGTTCTTGATCAACAGATTTTCTTTTTAGTGATTGGGGAGTTGAAGTATTGCCAACAGTTGAAACACTACCAGCTTTGAGCAAATTTAAGCTGATTGGTATTAAAGTTTTGGCTTTGGCTTTCTTTGATTCTTCAGCTTCTTGTTCAGCCAGATCTTTCTTCTTTTCAGTGCAGTATTTTTCAATAATAGTTACCATCTTCATTCTTCCAAAAGATTTTGCACTGTGACCTCTTGTCTTCAGAAAGTCTATCATAAGAGACTTTTGTTCAAATATATCATCAGGTAACTCACCTTTTGTTCTTTTGCATTCTGCTACAAGCTCTTCAAGACAGTTCAGATGTTCTTCTTCTACTTTTCTAAGCCTTTTGAATTCTGCTTCTTGGCCTTCTATCTGAACATCTTTAATTTGAACAGGTGGTGCTTGAACAATAGTTGTACTTTGAACTTTCTTTTTCTTTTCTGAAGCTTGATACATATCCACTTTCTCCAAAAAATTTCTGTGTTTAATTCTCCATCTGGATTGCTTTTCTGCTCTTACATGATTAATCTTATTTACCATGTGATGACCAAGAGCTCTGTTTGGGTAATCTTCATCATATATTTCTTTACCCTTTCCAATGTGTGCTGAAGGTGGAGGTGGAATATATTTCATGTCTGGCACTCCACTTATTATAACTGAAGGAGAAAATGATCTAAGTTCATCTTGTTTAAGTATTTTTGGATGTGGAGGAAGTGAGCATTCATCAACCTCAAACCAATTCACATTATCATCAATGTCAGGTATGATAAGTGGTTGATCAGGTGTTGGTGGTTTGGTAATGATGACATGTCTCTCTCTTTCAATAAGCTCTGGAAAATGTAATTCTTCCTCTTCAGTAGTAACTAGAGTCATCCTATTTAATTTGACAAAACTTGTAGAATTAGCTAGGAATCTTCAAGTCTCTTCCCCTTTTTGACATAATCAAATCAATCCGAGAAACTTGAACTTCCCCTTGAATGATCAACACTTTTTCTTCCCCTAAAAGTGTGATATCATTCTTGTGTTCTTCAAGGCTATATCAATTACATTGAAAATCAACTATCTTCTATTTGAAGTTGAAGTAGAAACTCAAACTAAGCATCACATTCCGTCTAAATATAGTAATCAGCAACATCATAATCTTGTATGAAGGACATCTTGGCCTTCAACAGATCTTTTCGTTAAGATTCTGTTAAATTGCAGTTACAACAATACATAACATCTTATGTAGTAAGACTTTCCACTTCATCTTCAAATAAAATATAATCAATTATCTTCTGTAATCAATTGATAAAGATCAAATATGTAGCAAATAAAACTTTCCTTTATCTTCATAATGCCTTCAACCTGTGTGTGTGAATAATGTGATTCGTTTCACATCATTATCAGATACAATCAATAAACCGTGGTATGGAATGAACATGGTGTGTGTCATGCTTTCCAAAGTATGATGTATCGTTCAAAGAAAGAAATCAGTAAAAAAAATTCTTCATTTAGTACTGATTAGTAACAAAATCCCGAACACTACTTTCTTTATTTACTACTGATCAGTAGTAATATTTGGATCATTAATAACATCAAACGAGTAAGATCAGTAGTAAAGACGATCAGTAGTAAAAATCACTACTTATTACTGATCAGTAGTAATAATGTATTGAGCGCGAACCATCAGTAGTAACGTTGAAGAATCGGATCAGTAGTAATATCGAATAAGCTAATTTTCCCCATTTACTACTGATCAGTAGTATTTTTGATGTATCAGTAGTAAATATTGGAGCAGTAGTAAAATCTTTTCTGATCAGTAGTAATGTTGTTGTTACTGGTGTCAGTAGTATCATGAGAATCTAGGTTATTGTTGGGACCAGTAGTATTTTCAGTACTGTTACTGGTACCAGTAGTATTGGAATTACTACTGACCTCATTCTCAGAGTTACTACTGCTTTCAATATTTGAGTTATTACTGATATCAGTATTAACTATGGGAGCAGTATCAACAATTATGTATCTCATCTTTTCTAGACCAGTATAAACAGATGATGTTCCTTCTTTTTGATTAAGACAATTTGAATTACCTGCATTGAAATTCATATTAGAATTAAAGGATTTGGTTAGATTGTCTATGTCAAATAGCCAATCTGGACCATTTCCTTGTTCATTAGGTACATTTTCATTAAAGGATACATTGATGCTTTCTTCAATTATCCTTAGTCTTTTGTTGAATACTCTGTATGATTTGCTTTGAGTAGAGTATCCCACAAAGATTCCATCATCAGCTTTGCAGTCAAACTTACCAATTTGTTCTCTTGTAATCAGAATAGTACAAGGACAACCAAATGATTTTAAGAAACTTATAGAAGGTTTTCTTTTATTAAAAAGTTCATATGGTGTTTTAAAATGTGGCTTCACTATTAATACTCTGTTCTGAACATAACAAGCAGTATTAACAGCTTCTGCCCAAAAAGTAATTGGTAATTTTGAGTCTGCAAGCATTGATCTTGCTGCTTCAATGATGGTTCTATTCCTTCTTTCAGCTACACCATTTTGTTGTGGAGTTCTAGGTGAGCTGTATTGCCTGTCAATACCTTTAAGATCACAAAAGTTAATTAAGTTAGCATTTTTAAATTCTGTGCCATTATCACATCTTATGGCTTTCACTTTTTGATCAGATGTGTTTTCCAGTTTGACAATTAAGTTCTTTATGAGTTCACTTGTTTCATCCTTTGTCCTGAGAAAGAAAACCCATGTATATCTGGAAAAGTCATCAGTAATAACAAGACAATATTGTTTCTTTCCAATACTCATTACATTTGTAGGTCCAAAAAGGTCCATATGTAAGAGCTGTAAAGGAACAGAAATAGAGTTCACAGTTTTGGACTTATGAGAAGTCTTGTGTTGTTTACCTTTTAGGCATGCAACACAATGATGATCACACATGAATTGTTTTTGAGGTAGTCCAATGACCAGATTTCTTTTTACTACATTATTCATGTTTTTAAAATTTGTGTGACACATCCTTCTATGCCAAAGTTCTGATTCAGTGGTGTTTGCCTTGGATATAAAACAGTTGACCTCATTTGTAGAAATGAGTTCTCCCCCTATATCCAGGCAATACACATTGTTTCTCCTTGGAGTTCTTAAAACAACATATTTTTCATCTAAAATAAAATCAGGAGAAAGAATGATGCACTCAATGTCTGTGAACAGAATCTTGTTCTTTTTATCACAAACTTGAGACACACTGACAAGATTGTATTTTAGTTCAGCTACATAAAATACATCATCAAAGGTAATTTTTCCATTAGTAACAGTACCTTTACCTGTAATCTTACCTCCCTGGGGATTCTCACCAAATGCCACATATCCTCCATCAAATGACTTGAAATCTTTAAGAATTTGCAGATTTCCAGTCATGTGCCTTGAGCATCCACTATCAATATGCCATGTTCTTCCTTCTTCTGGGATCTGAATGCTCTGCACAAGTGAGTAAAGGATTAGTTAAGTTTGGTAACCCAAGCTTTATATGTCTTGGGTTCATCCTTTGAGAAATGAGCTTTTGGGGATTTAACTTTAAAGACTTTTGGTACCCATACTTGTTTATTACTGGTATTTTGTTTTACTACTGTCCTTTTGTAGTTATTACTGGTGTGAGAATTTCCTACTGATCTTGGTTTATACCCATTGTTTTTAGCTTTTGAATACTTTACTACTGATGGACCAGTAGTATTTGGGTACTTACCATGTTTAGAATGACCAGTAGTGTTTTTAGAGTTAACACCAGTAGTGTTTTTGAAATTTGTTTTGGGAGCAGTAGTATTTTTGAAATTAGGGTTTTTACCAGTAGTATTCTTGTACTGGTACCATACAGCATTATAATTAGGGTTAACACCAGTAGTAAATTTGTTAGAGTTTCTACTGGTGTTGGAAAATTTAAAATATTGTTTATTTTGATTAGATTTTCCATTGTTCTTGAAGTAATTGCTGTTCTTTGGGCTGCCAACTCTTCTGTTTTGCACAAATCTTGGTGCACTTCTTCCAAATCTTGGAGTTTCAGCAATTTGAGTTTTTATTGTATTTACTACTGAAGGACCAGTAGTATCTTTTAACCTTTGAGTTTTTGCATTTTCTTTAAAAGCTTTAAATTCCTTTAACTCCTTGCAATTTATTGGATTGAAGTGACAATCCTTTGCTAAATGGTTCACTTTATTGCAAATAACACATTTTAATTTGTTTTCTTGAGCCTTTATTGTTTTTCTTTGTTCTAAGAGTTGGTTTCTATTTCTTTGGTTTCCTCTTTTTAGAATTTTGGGTATATTTTCTGCATTATATTTAGGAGACTCATTTGGACTTTGAGCTGTATGAAAACTTGTATCAATTGATTTTGGTGATTCAGTTTGAGATATTGTAAATTCAATTGATTGCTCATCATCAGAAGAATCATTTGATTCAGATGTTTCATTATTAGATTCAGTTTGTTTTTCAGTTTTTAATTCATTAATGATTCTTTCTGAACTATTTTTAAGTGGAGGAATGAATTTATGTGGAGGTGGTACAGCATGATATCCCACCCCATGAACAACCTTTTCTGTAGTTTGATTATTAGTTAATTCATCTAGAATTTTAGTGCTTCTTTCAAACTTTTTAATTGTTAATTTATTTTGTTCAATTTCAAGCTGACATTCTTCTAATTTACTTGTTAGTTCTTTGTTTTTTGTTTCATAGAACTCTTTCTCATCCACAGCTTGAAGCAATTCTTCCTTGATCCGTTGATCAATCATCTTGTACACCTTTATTTGATGTTCTTGATCAGCAATCACACTATCAAACTCATGATTTCTTCTGATTGCTTTTGCTGGATCTTCATTTAATTTAGTGTTTTCTTTTTCTAGATTTTTAATAATTTTAGCACATTCAGGAGTACAAGGTTTAGATTTTACCTCAGTTTTGTTGTCAGTAAAGGCCATGAGAGCTTGATTTTGAGTATGCTCTTCTGCTTGGAAGCTCCAGTCATAGCCTTGTCCTTGTTGTGACACAAGAGCAGTTGATTTTGATCTTTTGTCTGGTTGAGGACATTCTTTTGCAAAGTGACCAAGGTTGTTACAGTTGTAACACTTGACTTTAGTCTTGTCAAATCCTGCTTTGTCACCTTTGTTGAAATTGAGGCTTGTCCTACCAGTTCTTTTTAAGAATCTTTTGGTCCTTAGGCTCAGCATAGCCATCTGCCATTTAAGATCCATCTCCTCAAGATCATCTGGATTCAATTGTTCCAAGTCATCACTAATCAATGCAGTATGCACATGACTAGTGAAGAAGGATTCTCTTGCAGTATCCTCAGAATCTGCAGCCTTTCCTGTGGAGGTTTCTTGTCCTTGACCTGTACTAGACACAAATGCAGCATTGTTAGAAGAAATAGAAGGGTTTTTGTGATTTACCTCAGTTTCAAACACTCTGAGATCATTATAGAGTTCATCTAACTCCTTTTCTTCTAAAGCATCTCTTTGTCTATACACCACTGTGTACATGGCCCATTCTTCACTAAGAGACCTTAGGAACTTCATGTTGACATCTTCTTGATCCATCTTTACACCAACTTGGTTGAGTTCACCAATTAGTTTGTTGAATCTGTCAAACACTTGAGTGAGTGTTTCATTGGGCTTGCCTTTGAAATTTTCAAAGTCTTGTTTGAGAACAGACTTCATGTTTCTTTTTGTACTCTTTGTCCCAACGAATCTCTTCTCCAGTGCTTCCCAAAGCAACTTAGCATCATCATATTCAACAAAGAGATGTTGATAATCATTAGGAATGGCCAGTAGGAGAGTGCTTAGAGTTTTGAGTTCGATGCCTTTATCTTTCTTCTCCTTCTCACATTTAAGTTTGTCTGCCTCAGTTACAGAGCTGCTTGCTTGAAGTTGACCAGTTTTGTTTCCTTCACAAACGACTTCCCACATGGAATAATCTGTAATAAGCATGTATTGCTTAATACGATTCTTCCACATCCCAAAGTTATTGGGAGTGAGCATAGGGATTTTGTTGGCCTGAGTGCTTTCATTATTATCAGTCATGATTAATAATGTGTGTGTGTTTTAAAAATTAAAACTTTTTGTTGTTCTTAACAAATAGTAGATCTAGAACCAATAAGCTCTGATACCACTTGTCAGGATCGATTAACTATAAACAAGTTAATAAACACCTTAGATCTAGTTGATGATAGAAGTTGCAGCGGATCAACACTATATCAATAATTAAGAACAATGAACTGTATGAACAATATGCAAGAATATAAAGAACACAGTTTCACAAAAAGCTTCAATGTATATTATTGAGTTAACAATACACACGTACGTTTACAATTCGTAAGGAACATACTTATAGTAGTCCTTGAAGCTAAACTATTTACCCTAGTTATTCTAGGACTTGATTTACATCGAATTATAAAAGATATACATTTAATTACATTCTATAACTATCTCTACGAAGATCTCTGACTTGATATCTTCCAAAAACACGTATCAGTAGTAACTGCAATCACCAGTAGTAAATAAGTAACATCAGTAGTATACTTGGTGATCAGTAGTAAGTCCATAATCAACGTCAGTAGTAACTACAATGATCAGTAGTATCTTCAATCTTCTCATGATCAGTAGTAACTTAGTTATAGTAAACACCAGCATCAACTTCATCAGTAGTAATATGTTCTGCCCCATCAGTACTAAGTATGTCAGTACTAACTGCAGCATCAGTAATAAGTTGATCTGTGTTTTGCTCCAACAAGGCTTTACTAAACGCTTTGAAATCTGAATCTGTCCGATTAAGAGGTTGATCTCTTAATCGAATCATTAAGAGGCTTATCAAACAGTACCTTAGTCTACTAGGCATAAGATAATGATTAGATGTCGACACCTACCATCTTAGAAGCACTCTTTTTTAACACAGCTGATCCCCATTGCTTTATAATTTTGTCCATATGCTGCTGAATTCACAATACAGACCGGTGTGTAAAGGCTGTATATATCTATCTTTTCATATTGAGTGAGAACTTCATCAACAGCTTGGTAGCAGTCGTCGCTATTCTTGTTGCTGTTGAAGTCACATGATTCTCTTATGATTTTGTGAGTTTCATTTCATCTGATACCACAGCATGGCTCCAAGCATAGTCAATCATACCTTTCCAGTCTTCAGCATCACTTGTTTCCGGGTTACCTAACTGCACCAACCATATATAAAACGTTTAATTATTAGGCTCGCATTAATTAAGAGAAACGAAAAAAAAACATAAATTATAAAATTAGAATACGTACCAATATCCCTTTTAGATTGATATGACCATTGTTTTTATCAAGAATAAGACCTGTTAGGAATATTTCTATAATATTCATTAAAGATTTGATGTGTCAAAACTTATAAAGTACAAGGACCTAAATTGAAGATATGGAAGTCGATATTTGAATGAAGATTTAGGAGATAATCATAAATGTAAAAGATATAGTATATCTTTATTGATTTAAAAAGATTTAGTATTATCTTTTCCTTGTAAATCTCTAGGTTTTCTAGTATATAAAGAAACCTAGAGGTATAGAATTAGTCGTTCTTAGAACCCACGTTTTAACGTGTTCGTGTGTAAAATCTAAGCCTCAAGGTCGTATGATCCTGTTAACCAAAAACCGTTCTACATATTTATATATAGAATTGGGGCTTTTAGTAATCATTGTACATAGAAGATGATGATGAAACCTTGTTTAGCAATACAAATATGTTTATATAATTCCGCAACTTTGTTATTTGTATATGCTTATTCCAGATAAGAACTAACTATTCTTGAGCCTAAAGATTTATGTTTATGAAGAGTTATTCGATCCTGACAATTGGTATCAGAGCAGGTGGCTCAGATCTGGAATTAAACAAGAATGTGTCGATAATTATATATCTTGGTACTGGTCATCAGTTAGAAATCGCAAAGATCAACGCAAAAGAAAATTATATGTCTTGGTCCAAATACTATTGGTTTACATGTATTTGTTCAGAGATCAACGCAAAGCATCTTGGTATCAATTTCTTATGGTAAATTCAAGTTTTAATACTGATATCAATTTCTACAAGCTTTTCTTTTCTAATTCCACTAATCGATCAATCGCACACATTCTTCATCGGCTGAAGAAATCGCCGTATCACTCTACAATGGATCCTACATCCGCACACCACCACCAAATCAAACCATAGCCGAAGGAGGCGTATCTCTCGAATCCTACTCACTTATCTCATCAACAAGTTTTCCGGCGACGATTACACCGCCTACAGCAACTTTCAAAGTGTTACCGTGATCATTATTGGGGATTAATGGAGAAAGTTACGGTTCGGTACAGGGAGTATATGTGGAAATTCGGTATGAGTCCGTTTCAAGAGGATCATAATGACGGCGAGAAAGATAAGGTTAAAGAGGAGCAAGTTCGAGACTGAATTGATGAAGAAATCGGTGATGCTGCCAATGGCAATGGGGATGATTTTACTACTGATCCAAAAGGAGGATCATGTGAAGATAATGTTTGTTTATTTCAAAAGGAGGAGCCAATGGCAATGTTGGTCACAAAAGGAGGATCGTATTATGTTTGTTTCAAAAGTTACTACTGATTCAAACGATCCTTATTCAAACGATTTTTACTACCGATCCTATGATATTTCAATTTTTACTACTGTTATGGCAGTAGTAAATCATCTCATGCTCAATTTACTACTGATCCGTCTACAAACTTTACTACTGATCACAATTTGAAGGCAAACACTACTGTTCTATCAATGGCAGTAGTATATCTTGTTACTACTGATTTACATTTTTACTACTGATCAGTACTAAACAGTACGGATACACATTTTTTTTTACTGATCAGTACTAACCGAAGAAGAATCAGTACTAATCAGTACCAAACGGAAGAAAATTTTGAAGAAATTTTTTTTTACTAATTTCTTCTTTAACTGATACATCATACTTTGGAAAGCATGACACACACCATGCTCATTCCATACCACGGTTTATTGATCGTATCTGATAATAATGTGAAACGAATCACATTATTCACACACACAGGTTGAAGGCTTGATAAAGATAAAGGAAGATGGTTTGTTTGCTACATATTTGATCTTTATCAATTGATTACAGAAGATAATTGATTATATTTTATTTGAAGATGAAGTAGAAAGTCTTACTACATAAGATGTTATGTATTGTTGTAACTGCAATTCAACCGAATCTTAACGAAAAGATCTGTTGAAGACTAAGATAAGCAAGTCCCTCATACAAGATATGACGTTGCTGATTACTATATTTAGATGGAATGTGATGCATAGTTTGAGTTTCTACTTCAACTTCAAATAGAAGATAGTTGGTTTTCAATGTAATTGATATAGCCTTGAAGAACACGGGAATGATATCACACTTTTAGGGGAAGAAAAAGTGTTGATCATTCAAGGGGAAGTTCAAGTTTTTCAGATTTGTATTTAATTATGTCAAAAAGGGGAAGAGACTTGAAGATTCCAACCTAATTCTATAAGTTTTGTCAAATCAAATAGGGGAAGATTGGTATCAAACACTACTGATGACCTATCAGTAGTAATCTCTGAAGACATACCAGTAGTAACTACCTTAGTTACTACTGATGACATTATTGAGCTGCCACCACTACTAGAGCCTACAGTGATACTTCCACCATCTCCAAAAAGAACAACAACAACACAAATGGTGGTAAAAGATATTGATGATGATATCAACTGGTTAGAAGTTGATGAATGCTCCCTGCCTCCACATCCTAAAATACTTCCCATATCTCAGATACACTACTATGGTCCCAAATTTGTTATTGAATCTGAACCAAATATGAAGAAAGACAATTACATAGGAAAGGGAAAAGAAGTTGCTGATGAAGACCAACCCAACAGAGCACAAGGTCATGAAATTGTCAACAAAATCAATTATGCCAAATCAGCCAAACAGGATAGGTGGAAGGTAAAGAGAGCAAAATATTTAAAGAAGGTTGAAGTCTCTCTAGCAAATGAAAACAAAAGATTAGCAGAAAGGGCTAGAATATTGAGACAACCTTTCACAGAAATCAAATTGGCAGATATAGCAGATATATCAAAACTGCCACAATTTCAACAGAAGATCAAATCTAAACAAGTTGCTGAAACAAGAAAGGAATTACAAAGAAGAGAACTGAAAAAATTTAGGCAACTTGAACATGAAACAATAGAACTTCTTGAAGCACAAGTACAAGAATGCAAAGAGCAAAAGGCTGATATGCCAGAACAATTTGCAGAGAAAAAGAAAGAAATGATCACATTCTTAAAATCAAAAGGGTATAACACAAAGGCATTTGGAAGAATGAAGCTGATCAATTTAATTGAAAAGTACTGTGTAGAGAAGAAGAAGGATCTTACTGAGCAAGATAGTAATGAGAAGTACACCACTAAACTTGAACAGATAGACTCCAAAGAAATGAAAGAAAGAAAAACAATATCTGGAGAATCATCTGGTGTATCCTCTCAAACATCAAAGAAAAGAAAGACAATTGCTTCAGAACTTGATCAACCAAATAAAAAATTACAAATGGTTCAAGTTCATGATCTCCCCATTGCTCCCCTACAAAATAATCCAATCATCAACTGGAGGTACATAGATGATATGATTGAGATTATAAGAGAAGATAAGGTCACTCAAAGATTCAGAGCTTGGAAACCTTTGGTCATGTCCCTAACCAGAAGTGACATTATTAAGATGTTGATCATTGGTAAACCAAGAATGACTAAGAAGAACTGGAAGAATTCAGCTGCAGGTTATCTTACTGAAATGATTGATGCTGCTTTCTATCCAGAAAATTATCCAGAGAAGTACACAGATTCAGAAAATGTTCAAGCTTGGAATGTGCTACCAACTGTCAACATGTACTTCTTTGAATATACAAGTAAGAAATGTGACTTATTCCTTTATGAGAAAGAGTATCCTCATTCTGAGAAGACTCTCTATCAACTATGGTGCATGAATTTTATTAAACCACATGATGCTGTGATGCTCCAAAACAAATTGAATGAATTTGTTAAAAGAATCAGCAAATATATCATTGCACAAAGGAATAAAAGGAACCAACAGACTTTAGAAGGTGATAAGAAAAGAGCAAAGTTGTTGGAAGAAAAGAAAAAGAAGAAGTAAATAAGAAACTTGATTGATTAAAGGATAATCAATAAGTTTAGGGGGAGATTGTTAGAGCAAATCACAGATCAACTTAGTACTGATGCTGCAGTTGGTAATAATTATGTTTATTACTGATGGGGCAGAAACATTTACTACTGATGAAGTTGATGCTGGTGTTCTCTATAACTTAGTTACTACTGATCATACAAAGATTGAAGATACTACTGATCATTGTAGTTACTACTGACGTTGGTTTCTGGACTTACTACTGATCACCAAGTTTACTACTGATGTTACTTATTTACTACTGGTGATTGGTTTTACTACTGATACGCGTTTATGGAACATATCAAGTCCGAGATCTTCGCAGAGATAGTTATAGAATGTAAATCAATGTATATCGTTTATAATTAGATGTAAATCGTATCCTAGAATAACTAGGGTAAATAGTTTAGCTTCAAGGACTATTATATATAGTTCCTTACGAATTGTAAACGTACGTGTGTATTGTTAACTTAATAATATACATTGAAGCTTTTTGTGAAACTGTGTTCTTAATATTTCTCATATTGTTCATACAGTTCATCGTTCTTAATTATTGATATAGTGTTGATCCGCTGCAACTTCTATCATCAAATAGATCTAAGGTGTTTATTAACTTGTCTATAGTTAATCGATCCTGACAAGACCTGCTAACTCTGGAACATATTTTCCTGCATAAATAAATTAAATATGTAACATGGTTATCAATTGTAAAACATTTGAAAGATATACCTGCATAGCTCTCTCCAGCAATATAGAATGTTGTATTCTTATACGACGGGAACTTGAGGAACCAGTTAGTCAGGAAAGCGTATGCATCATTAGCTGATAGATATAGTATTCATCAATAGAACTCATAATTAATTAGTGACGATCAGTACGCGTTAACATATTAATTCAGTACTTCAGTAGCGAACTATAATATTTCCATATATATGATCAGTACTCACCAGTGAAGTCATCTCCAAGGTTATCATATTCGCTAGTTGTGTTGGGAGTACGAAAAGCCAACCCCAAGAGGAGATTCGAGGAACAACATATTTGCTTCTGCAGTACCATTAATTAAATAGATCTTAATGATACGGGGTACGTCGTATCCGGGCATCCGGAAGGACGAGACATAGAATGCCGGTCGCAGGAAGCTACGGGGCTAAGTCATGATTTGCTTACAAGTCCCAAGGCTTCCTTTGCGTGTGACCGGGATTTAAGCGATCTCGAATCTAGAAGGCATTTAATGCGGGTGAGGCTCAAGGCTGACAATGGCCTTTACCCAAAGAACAAAGGAGTTTGCTTCGGGCTAAGAACCTTCGGACCTTCGAAGGTGCAGGTCATTGCCCGGACTCCATTCTCCCGCCCAGAATGTTAGCTCCTCTTTCCCGCTCAAGTCAGAGGCTTATAAATACCATGGGCAGCCTCAGGGAAGAACACATTAACTACACTTCATTTATTACTTTCTTACTTACTCGTTCAAATCATATAGACCTCACGTCGATCCAAATAACTTGCTTAAGCATCGGAGTGTCCGTCCGGAAGCCCCTTCCGGAGGACCTTTGACTTAGGGTTACTTTCTGTTTCAGGTCCCCTCGACTCGGGCGACGTTCAGATCCTGTTTCCGGATTCAACAGATCTCAATCGAATATATGTATCCTTGCATGTACAAATATTAATTGTTTAATTAATGTGAATGCTAAGATGCATAAAGAGTCAGGACAATACCTCTGTTCCATGAGTATGGATTGAGATGCAGATCTTTTCCGTCTGTGTTCACTATAAATGGTCCAATCTCCTGTCTTTGTCCATGCCTTGCCACTACAATAACGACTTGTGTAGATAACAATATAACAATAACCATACTTAAGAGAGACATTGAATTTGGTTTGGCAAAGGATAGAAAGACCAGAATGCCTATTTATACTCATTGAGACCTTACCAGCTCCAGAACCCACTAAGTTTCTATGATAAAGTTTGTATTTAGAATTGTAATGAGTGGCAAATTGTCTTTCATAACACTGACATATAGATTTCTTTAAGAGGATGGTATTGTTTCTTTTAAAATATTTATACTATTTGATCAGTGTCCAAAACAAATGATGAAATTAAGAAACAGAATTAGTGGATTTTATATCATGTGTGTTGATTCAAGAATCTCCCGAACGGTTGGAGGGACGTCTACCGCTCTATGGATCCTGCAATCAACGAGATAAACCTAAGTCAGATGCTCCCCGGGAGGTTTCCCGTGAGAACACTCCGACGATCAAGTTAGTGATTGGTATATATATGTAAGTATGACGTGAGGTCGTGATCGGTACGTATAATATTGATCGTTAGTAATGAGTAAGGTAAGCAATAAATGTACCGGATGGTCGTGTCGTATCTCAAGCACCAGAGGGTCGCATTTATAGCTGGTCATCTTTAGGCGGGAAAAGGAAGCGACCTGCTTCGGACCGGTCACACTCGAGTTCTGTGGATATTAGGTCGTTGCAGGAGGCTTTGGACCGGAGGGTAAAACCTTACCCTCGCGCCGGAGCCGCCCTAGGGACTTGGTCGCATTTAATGCGATTGTACTTAGCGAAGCCTCCTTTCCGTAATTCCCGTATGTCGGTTGGATCGCGATTCTTGGGATCATCAACATTTCTGCGTCCGCGCAAACCTTTCGTTCAGGAAGGATCTGTTCAGACCTTTCATTCCGGAAAGTCTCGTTCATCCGTTTGGTCAGGAAGGTATATGCGGTATACCTCATTAAGTCCCCTAAGTTCAAAAAGGATTATTTCGAAGGATCATAATTTGAACTTGTTTTTCGTTTATTGGGCACCCGTCGCTTCAAGAAAATGACCGTTACCCTCCTTCTGACCGTTGGTTTTTTAACCGTTGGCCTATCAATGGTGACCGCCTCTTTATTTCCTTCCTCCTATATATTCCTCATGCTGATTCTAGTTCTTCACACATTCCTTAGACGCTTTTGATTTCTTGCACAACCTTCGTCCTTTGATTCCACAAATCCTTTTTTCAACTCCCCAGAATTATTATGAGGAAAGACAAAACCCTTAAAGAAAAACCTGAGAAATCAATCCCGAGGACGGCCGCCAATACTCATACTAAACTTACTCCTCCAGATCTGAATGCGATTTATGACGATTATCATATCGATCGCTGTTATCGTCTTTTACTTCCTGGTCCCTCCGACACCATTCGTTCCGCTCCAGACGGGTTCGAGCCGGTGTATCTCCAATTCCTTCTGGGCGGACTACGGTTTCCTATCGATGATTTCATTCTTGCCTTGCTCAAAGATCTTGGTCTTCATCTGGCCCAACTTGCTCCCAATTCCTTCAGAAAAATCATCGGGTTCATTATATCTAGCCGTGCTCTTGGCATTCCCCTTTCTACCAAACTGTTTCGTAATTTGTATGTTGTCACCGGCCGAGGTGATTGGGCGGTGTTCACTCATCGACCTGGTAGGAGCGAGAGGATCTCTGGTTTGAAGGACTCTATCCGAGATTGGAAGTACGAATTCTTCTACGTCGACCGTCTGGCATTCAATGATGTCGTTCTTTCTTGGGGGCCCATTACCGGACGATCCTCCGAAGCTGCTCCGGAATTGACTGCCTCCGAAAATCAGCAACTCGAAAGCTTATTGGGACTGGATATGGAATGGGAAGACCCGGATGAGTACTTCCTTGGGATGGCTGACTTGAGTCCCCATTTCTTTGTTCGTGGAGTTCGCCCAATCTGGCAGGTGAACGGAAAGAATATCACCTTGCTACAACGTTTGAACATGCAGAAACCTCCGAGGGAATCCATAACGGTTACAGAAGGGCCCATCACTCCTTTCCTTCCCCCCATTGAAGCTATCTCCAGTTCTGAGGGTACACCGGAAGCTTTGAGGCCAGACACTGAGGTTGCTTCAGATGTTTCCTTACCTGTCGCTGAATCGCTAGGGTTCAGAACGGAAGATACCATGATTGCCGATTCGCAATCTGAGCTCTCAAAACCCGTCAAAGTTCGATCCGTTCGTACCTTATCGAAGAGACCAGGAGAGACATCGACTTCATTATCTCTTAAGCGACCCAGGAAAGAAGGTACAATTTACCGTATGTATATTTTGTTTTCGTACACTTGTTTCTTTTCTTACAAATTGTTTTGTTTCCTGTCAGGAGAAAAACCAAAATCGCCCCGCTCGTCTGTCGAAATGCCTGTAACCGTTTCCGTTACTCCTTCAACGTTAGTTATTCCCACCACTGCTGCTTCAAGTGCTGCTCCAGTTTCGTCAGTTGTCGAACCCACCAAACCGGAAGTTGTGCCGCTCCCTCCGAGGGCCTCTGCACTTTCCATGTTTAGTGATCTTTTGTTTAGTTCTGGTATATCAACACCTTCTGTCAGCCAAGGGAAACAAACTGTTCAAGCACCGAAGTCGCAGTCATCACTTCCCAACTTTCCGTTTCTGCGTAAGTTTACGATTACTTTTGTTTCTATACATGTTATTCTCGTTTCATGTGACCTGACCTGGTTCTCTTCCTTTTGCAGCCCGTCAAACACGCACTACGATTGCTGTCCCTACCCAGGGGGTGTCAGTTACCAACGTTCCTGACCCGATCGTCCTTACAACACAATCAGCTCCCGTTTTGCAAGCAACCATTACTTCAACTCCTCCGATAGTGCATGTTATTGCTGAACCATCGACCCCTGCTCTAAATTTGAATAACGTTTCTGATGAGGGTATCTTCTTTCAAGCACGCTCCGGCCTTCTCAGCGCCGTCGAGTTGCTTTCTGAATTACAGCGGAGGGGAGTTCGCAACCGTCAAACATTGGTTGGTCATCGTGAGGAGTTTGCTAAGATGGAAAAATTAATCGAAACCACCCGCCGCTTGCATCAGTCTGAGGTTGAAGAAAAGAACCGTTTGTCTGAGGAAAAGAAAGATCTTACTGCCGCTCTGGGAGAAATGAGGAGGAACCTGTCTGAGAAGGATGCCCGGATTCTTGAGTTGAGCGCTGAACATAGCTCCTCATCCGCTCGTATCGCAGAGTTGGAAATGGCATTAGTAGAGAAGGATACTCAGCTGAATGAGGCCGTTCGTTGCCATGGAGAATTGGATTTACAAAATGATAAACTGAAGGAAGATTTTGCCGTCCAGTCTCACCAAGTGGGCGCTCTTCAGGAAGATCTTGATTGGCTGGTTCGGAAGGGTATATGTGGGTTGTTCGGCAGTTTGTTGGGTTCCACTGAGTTTGTGACCCGGAACTCTCAACTTCAGCTAGAGAGTGTTAGGTTCGGCCAGTATCGTGGATGCTTAGATACTCATCAAGAATATTCTGAGCAGCTCCGTGACGCCAGATTAGTACACGACTATCCGGAGGCTCAAACAAATATCATGAGCCTGTTTGGTGAACTGGTGACACCGAACTATCCCTTCCTTCAATCCCTCTCATCTGGTGCAGCGTCGTTGGACGATATTAAGGAGCTTGTGAAGAAAACGGAGACTGGTCCTGAGGATACAGGGGAAAGCTCGAATCGAGGAGGAGGAGCTTCCGCTCCGTAGTCAGTTTGTTATTTGTTTTTGTAATTGTTTGCTTGCCGACTGACAATTATTGGTTGTGATTGCTCGTCCCGTTGTCTTTTGTATTTTTGTAATGTTTGTACCGGAAGGTCTTACCTTCCTTTGACCTTAACGATGTTGTCTTTTATTCTCTGATCGTTTTTATATAGCTCGTTTTTATTCACAGTTTTATCTCGTATTCGTTTGTTAACTTGTCGCATTCGTTTATTTATTGTTCGTTTGTTTTTCGAATAGGGTTTTATTTTCTAGCAAGGCGTCCCTCACAAAATGGGAATAGGAAGTGTTAACTTCCGATCCCTACCTATTTGCATGCTTTCGTCGTCGGTGTAACCTTTCGTTAGGTCGCATAAGTCATTTTAACTTAGGAAATTTATAATGGCAAAAGAAAAGCTTTCGTACAAGACATTTCATTAATCATTCGAAACTTTCGATTGTATTGGTAGTGGAGATTCACACTAACAATTCGTACAATATTCGCACCAAAAGGGATTACGCAATGATTCGTTAAACAGAAAAGAAAAAACTAGAAATAAAACTTCCGCAGATTTTGCATATTCCATGTACGCGGAATGAACGAACCGTCCATTGTTTCCAGAACGTAAGACCCGTTCCTTCGAGCCTCCTTTACCCTATATGGGCCTTCCCAGTTAGGGCAGAGCTTTCCAGGTTTGTGCTGGAGGCTCGCTTCGTTTTTTCGTAAGACCAAATCGCCCACTTTGCACGCTGCTCCCCGTACCTTCTTGTTATAATAACCTTCCGTCATAGACTTGTACGCTGCTTGCCTTAAGGCAGCGTTTTCACGCCGTTCGTCTATGATGTCCAAGTTATGCCTTAACGCTTCTTCATTTTCTCCAAGATGGAAGTTTTCGACCCTTGATGAAGGAATGATAACTTCCAACGGTATCACGGCTTCCGAACCGTACACTAGGCTGTAGGGGGTTTCCTGCGTTCCCGTTCGCGCCGTCGTTCGGTAGGACCATAATATGCTTTGCAACTCATCCGCCCAACTACCCCCCGTTCTGCTCAAACGTGTTTTAATCCCTTTCACTATCGTTCTGTTGGTGACCTCCGTTTGTCCGTTAGCCTGCGGGTGAGCTACCGACGTAAAATTTTGGCGTATACTCAATTCAGCACACCATTTTCTGAACGGGTTGTTGGCGAACTGCTTTCCGTTATCGCTTACGACGGTATGTGGGAGACCAAAGCGACATACAATCTGTTGCCATGCGAATTTAACAATGTTGGCTCCTGAGATACATGCTAAGGGTTTGGCTTCTACCCACTTTGTAAAGTAATCGACAGCTACTACCAAGAAGCGTAAACCTCCGGGGGCTTTCGGGAACGGTCCGACAATGTCTATCCCCCACTGACAGAAAGGCCATGGACTGTGTATGCTAGTCAGGCTGACGGAAGGGGTATTCGGGATACTTGAATAAGCTTGGCACCCTTCGCACCTTTGTACGTATTCATGAACACCTTTGGACATGCCTGGCCAGAAGTAACCCGTACGAAGTAGCTTCTGGGTTAACGATCTAGCTCCCGAGTGCGACCCGCACAATCCGTCATGGATTTCACTTATAGCCCTCTTCGCTTCCTGACTCCCCAAGCACCTCAACCATGGGGTAGAGTACCCCTTTCGATACAGGACGTTGTTCCTGATGGTATACTTTCCGGCATTTATCCTTATCTTTCTGGCTTCATTTGCGTCAGACGGCAGCATACCTTCCGTCAGATATAACCGAAAGGGGGTCATCCAACAAACTTCGTCATTTCCGATCTCTGCCACTTCCTCCTCTTCGATGCTTCGCTTTGACAGCACTTCCACCAACACTTTTTTCGTTAAGTGGTGATACAACATTGCTGCTAACTTGCTGAGCGCATCAGCCTCCTTGTTTTTGGTTCGAGGGATCTGCGTGATCTCGAAACTGTCGAACCAGCTCACATGCGTCCGGACACGCTCCAGATATCGCTTCATGTGTACCTCCTTTGCCTCATAGGAACCATTGATTTGATTTACTATCAGCATTGAGTCTGCGAAAGCTTCCACCTTCCGGATTTCGAGGCTTTTGGCTAGGCTTAAACCGGCTAGGAGGGCCTCATATTCTGCTTCATTATTCGAGCAGGAAAAGTCAAATCTTAAGGCGTAGGTAACCCTTTCGTCGCTTGGCCCGATTAGGACTATTCCCGCTCCGCATCCGTCTACTCCAGCTGCTCCGTCTGTATACATCTGCCATACTGAGGTAAGTTTTCGACCTACACTTGTGTCCGAACCTTCTTTCTCTTCAATTGCTAACACCCTTTCGTCGTCGGGCATTTCTACCAGGAAATCTGCCAACGCTTGACCCTTGATACTAGGCCTAGGTTTGAATGTAATATCGTATTCGCCTAATTCGATTGCCCACTTCGTCATTCGTCCTGACCGTTCCGGCCGTAGGAGTATGTTTTTGACTGGTTGGTTGGTCAGGACGGTCACCGAATGAGCTTGGAAGTATCTTTTCAAGCGTCGGACGGCATATATCAAGGCCAAAATCAGTTTCTCAATTATCGAGTAATTGAATTCTGCCCCTTGTAGTGCTCGACTGACAAAGTAGACAGGTACCTGCTTTTTATCCCTTTCAGCGATGAGTACTGAGCTAACGGCCTCCCTATTGGTGGAAAGGTACATGACCAACGACTCTCCTGGTATGGGACTGGCCATGACAGGAAGGTTCCTCAAGTGTTGCTTAAGCTTCTCAAAAGCTTCCGTCGCCTCGTCTGTCCACTCGATCTCCCCTTTCTTTGTGCATCCATGCAATGCTTTGAAGAAAGGAACAGATTTCTCTGCTGATTTTGCGAGGAAACGCCCCAACGCAGCTAGTTTCCCGTTCAGACTTTGTACATCCTTTACTGTCCGGGGAGTTCGCATCTTTAATAGCCCTCCTACTTTTTCAGGGTTAGCCTCGATTCCTTCCGTTGTGACCATATGCCCCAAGAACTTTCCTTTGCTCATCCCGAAAGAGCACTTCTTCGGGTTCAACTTCATGTTAATCTTTGAGAGTTGCACCAATGTTTCCTCAATATCTTCGATTAGATTATCATCATTCTTACTTTTGATGACCATATCATCGACATATACCTCTAGGTTCCTCCCAACCTGTTTCTCGAACGCCTTATCGACCAAACGCTGGTAGGTAGCCCCAGCGTTCCGGAGGCCGAAAGGCATTTTGACGTAACAGAAAGTTCCCTTTTCTGTGTGGAACGCGGTTTTTTTTCATCCCCCCGAGCCATTTGAACTTGATGGTATCCTTTATAGGCGTCCAAAAAAGATTTCCACCGATACCCGCCTAAGGACTCTACCTTCTGCTCAATCTCCGGAAGGGGATAACTGTCTTTCGGACAAGCTTTGTTGAGGTCCTTAAAATCGACGCACATGCGCATGGACCCATCTGCTTTCTTAACCAGGACTGGATTGGCAATCCATTCGGGATATTGAGCACTGCGTAACACCCCTGCTGCCACCAAACTTTGTACCTCTTCATTGACCACCTTATTTCTTTCCGTCGCCATTCTTCTTTTGGCCTGCTTCATCGGAAGGAAGCTAGGGTTGATCATGAGCTTATGCTCAGTCACCTCCCGCGACACTCCTGTCATGTCTCCGGGTGTCCAGGCAAACACCTTTTGGTACTTTTTCAACAAAGCTTCCAGTTCGCTTCTCAGTTGTGGGGGCAAACTTCCCCCAATTCGAATGGGAGTGTCCGGGTATTCTGAATTGATCACCACCTGCACTTCCTCTTGTTCCATCCAACTGTCTTGATGTGTAATGTTGTTACATTCCAACGGAGGCATTGGCATGCTTCGGACGGTGATCACCCCTTGACCGGAAGGGAATTTAAGTAAACCATGTATCGTGGAGGCGATTGCCTGAAATTGCCACATCCCTGTTCTTCCCAAAATGGCGTTGTACCGTGAAGGAGCCTCGATGATGATGAACTCTGCCAAAATTGTTTTGCTATGGAAGCTTTCCCAATCAGCTAACACGAGGGGAAGGTGGATCTTTCCCTTAGGCCAGACAGATTGCCAGAGAATCCGACAACAGGAGATTTAGCGGGCTTTAAGAGGGCTCGAATGTCAGGAGGGAATTTTTCGAAGCAATGATTGTACATAATGTTGGCTGAACTCCCTCCATCAACATAAATTCTGCGGACCATCGTCTTAGCTATTATACCGAAGATAACTAGCGGTTCCGTTCCGACATATCCGTCAGGAACGGGATCCCCCCTTCCGAACTCAACAATTCATCCCTTCCTTTTCCCTAGGAAGGAAAGTTCCGACTCCCCTTCAATTGCGAAAATCTCCGCATTATAGGCAGCTGCGTCTTTCTTCGGTTCGACCACGTTCACCTCCGTTCTTTCTTTACCATGGGCTTCCTTCTCTCTCTTGTAACTTTCACAAGTCGCAGTGACGTGACCCATGATCTTGTGAAAATCACAATAAGCGTTCGGATCTCTCGGGTACTTCTTTCTCACCACTTTTCCGTCAGTCCTTCGGGCTTCCGTCGCGGCGTAAACTTCTGGTTTGTACGGACCATACCTATCACCTTGCGACCTCCCTTCCGAGATTCTAGCTTTGTAGGGTGACCTTCCGGAAAAACTTGCTTTTGCGAACCCTTTCCCCTTATCTCCTCCTTTGTATGAGTTCGATCCGTTAGTGCTTCTCTTCTCCTGAGCTTCGAAGCGTAACTTTTCGGCACTTTCTTCTTCCTGCTTTAATACTTTGTTCACCACGCTGATCATATCGTCTGCTTTATCGAAATCTTTCTTTGACAGTTCACGGAACAACTCTCCTTCTCGGAGGCCATACGTGAAGGCTGCAATGATCAGAGAGTCTTCCCGGACCGGCATCTTTCGACTTTGTTCGTTGAACCTCTTAAAGTATGATTTGTTGGATTCCCCCTCTCGCTGTCGACAAGCCATAATGGATTGGGACCGCTGTTGGTACTTCTTCTGCTGTATGAAACTATGACTGAACTGCAGAACCAAGTCTTCAAAACTAGAGATACTCCTTTGCGGGAGACTTGACAACCAGTATCTTGCGGACCCTTCCAGGGTTCCTGCGAAGTATAAACACCAAAGCCTTGGATCCATCGGGATCATTCGTACGGCCCACCGAAAGCTGGCCACGTGGTCATCGGGATCTCCGGTTCCGTCATATGATTTAACTCTGGGTCCTTTAAGACCTTGAGGTATGGGCATTTCGTTGATATCGTCCGTAAACGGAGATCGAAAGTCCCTGGAACCGGAGGAAACTCGTCGACAGGGAGTCTCTCTCTCGTTCTTTGGTGGAGGGTTTCTTCCTTCTTCTCGTCTCCCAACGGAGGTGAACTCTGTCCTACGAGTTCTCCTCGGAGGGGATGGGTCTCTGTACACCTCTTCTACTGGCTCTTCATCACTTGAGTACGTTAGACTTCTCTCGACTCCTAACGTACTTCCTGTCAGCTTTGTCTGAGATTTTTCCATCTGCCTCATTTTACGAAATTTGCAGAAGAGGTTGTATTCTTCTAATTCCTCCGGGGTAGGCTCGCTTCCTCCACTGGTAGGTGGCGGACAGGTAGAGGTCGATACCGGCGTCAGTACCCCTTCCGTCGGCTCCCTGGGTCGAATCGGTGTCACTCGTTCACGATTTACGTCATTTTTCGGATTTTCTTGGACCATTTTGTTCGAGAGGTCCCACGGATGGCGCCAAATGTTGATTCAAGAATCTCCCGAACGGTTGGAGGGACGTCTACCGCTCTATGGATCCTGCAATCAACGAGATAAACCTAAGTCAGATGCTCCCCGGGAGGTTTCCCGTGAGAACACTCCGACGATCAAGTTAGTGATTGGTATATATATGTAAGTATGACGTGAGGTCGTGATCGGTACGTATAATATTGATCGTTAGTAATGAGTAAGGTAAGCAATAAATGTACCGGATGGTCGTGTCGTATCTCAAGCACCAGAGGGTCGCATTTATAGCTGGTCATCTTTAGGCGGGAAAAGGAAGCGACCTGCTTCGGACCGGTCACACTCGAGTTCTGTGGATATTAGGTCGTTGCAGGAGGCTTTGGACCGGAGGGTAAAACCTTACCCTCGCGCCGGAGCCGCCCTAGGGACTTGGTCGCATTTAATGCGATTGTACTTAGCGAAGCCTCCTTTCCGTAATTCCCGTATGTCGGTTGGATCGCGATTCTTGGGATCATCAACATTTCTGCGTCCGCGCAAACCTTTCGTTCAGGAAGGATCTGTTCAGACCTTTCATTCCGGAAAGTCTCGTTCATCCGTTTGGTCAGGAAGGTATATGCGGTATACCTCATTAATGTGTAAAAGTAAAAAGATTCAATAAAAAGCGATATAATTTTTATTTGTTTCATGTTAACTTATTAAAGAATTTAGCAGATGGTCTTTTCTTGGGAATTGACCTGAAATTACTTGGAAACAATCAACAGCAAGTAATATTCGAAGAATGTCTTTAATTTCCGGTTTCTACAGATCGATGTATTAATTAAAGGAATTACCTAATTGTGTATTCTAGCTGATTCCACAAGGGAAGTTCCCTTCTCTTTGTATATGCACAATTAATCTATTGGCTATCATAAAAGTGGTCTGGGTGGGAGGTTGGTGAAAGAAATACACCATGTATTTTATGAGTACCTATTCTTCATTCATTTAACCTAGCCAGTAATTGGTGGATAAACCTTGTCATGCGACCCGACTTCAAATTGCAATGAAACCAAACGGAAACTAAATTATATAAACCAGCACGGAAAACATAGATTTTAATAACATTAGAGGTCAATCAATTCTCCAGTTGAGTTACTTCCTAGAGGTAAGTCACCAAATCGATTATCTTTCAAAAACGGCGAGGCCGGGTAGAGAAAGAGAGTGTTAGACCCAAACCGTTGTATAGAATTTTGATGATAATAATCCTTAAAAACATGATATTGTATAGAGTTTTGATGATAATAATGTTGTATAGAATTTTGATGATAACAATCCTCAAAAACATGATGTTGTATATAGCTTTGATGATAATAATCTTTCGTGAGAACGTACACTTTTAATAAGTAACACATTAACTACTACGATTAAAGGCTTTTTGTAACACCAAAATTCATTACATAAATGCCAAAATTCGTTATAATAGGTCTATCGTAACACCAATATATCCATTATATTCGCTGCCATTACAATAGGTCTATTGTAACGTTTTCGTAACGGTAGCAAGGCTTTTGTAACGCCTTTGTAACACTATTCTGTCCACTCAATGTGTTGTTACAATAGGTTATTTTGCCGTTACAATAGGTCTATTGTAACGCCTATGGCAAATGTAACACCAATTTGTCTATTGTAACGCCAAATGCAAGTGTAACACCACAGTGGCTATTGTAACGCCAAATGCAAGTGTAACACTAGCCTGCCTATTGTAACGCCATTGGAAAATGTAACACTCATTTCCTTATCAACCTACTGTGACGCCTATATATATATATATAATATATAATATTAAATAATATAATAAAGATCTTCATAAACATATTAATTTCGAAATAAGATTTGGTATTAAAATCAAATTCTTTACAATACGATATCCTCTATAATAATTCTTTACAATAATAAGTCCACAGATGATTTGAATTTAACAGGGCAGTCTTCCATGAAAAACAATGAATTTCACAGTGTCCAACTTCATGATCCTACAATCAGCTCAGATAATCGGCCATAAAGCTGCTGCAAGACAAATACAAGACCTTTTTAATTGGATTTAAAAAATAAATTCATAAATATATATTGAAGAAATTCTAGTTAGCCAAAGAAATTAAAAACTTGACCACATTTAATTGAGTTTTCACTACTACAATAAAGGCCCTTTTATACATTAATATCGTAATAGTATAATTAATATAATAATAGTATTAATTAATATATTAATAAATTTAGTTAATATATTATATTATATTATATTTATATATAATAGTAATATATATAATTTAAATATAATAATAGATAATTTAAATATATTTAAATATAATAATATATATAATTCAAATTTAATAATATGTATTATTGTCTAATAATATAATAATATTAATTAATATAATAATATTATATATTAATATAATAATAATGTTAATTAATATATAATAATAATATTAATTAATAAAATAATAATATTAATTAATATAATAATATTATATATTAACATAATAATAAAATATATTAATATAATAATATTAATTAATATATAATAATAATAATATTAATTAATATAATAATAATAATAATAACTAATATAATAATAAAATATATTAATATAATAATATTAATTAATATAATAATATTAATATTAATAAAATATATTAATAATAAAATATATTAATATATATTAATATATTAATATATAGTAATATAATAATATATATTAATATATAATAATATAATAATAAAATATATTAATATTAATAAAATATATTAATATATTAATATATATTAATATATAATAATATAATAATATAATATATTAATATATAGGTAATAATTATATATATTAATATAATAATATAATAATATAATAATAATATTAATTAAGTTTGTAGATTTTTTTTTTAAGTTTAGAAGACCCAAGAAGCTAATGTTCAAGTCTTCCTGGGGAAGACCTTAGGCAGACAATATAAGGTCTGCGGGCTTCTGAAAAACAAACATCTGCGCAAGCCTTTTTCTGCGTGTGGTCTGCGCCGCGAAGACAAAAGACCGACCTTTTATAAAAAAACAAACAGCACCTAATACAATCAATGGACCTAAGTTCTTAAAAACTCATTATTAATAACAACTGCTTAAAGATACTTTATTAATAATCAGAAACTTAGTTTGAACAATACAATAATTTAAGCATCTAATTTTATTTAATGATAAAAATGTGAAAGAACTAGCATAGTTATTCGATTCAAAGAACTTTACAAGTTACATATACAATACCAAAAAGGTCAAGCAAAAAAAAGAAGGAAATAAAGTCGGTTGGGTGAGACGAAGAAATCGTTGGAACGGGCCTTAGTTTGATGCCCCTTGGCCCCAAGTAGCCCAATTAGCTTCACTTCCAACCCTAGGCATAGATTGTGTCTTAGAATATATGTCAACTTTAAATGTGGCCCCACACATTGTTCCTTCACTATCAACCCTTGAAATTGCCTTCATTTTGTTCTTTGGATGCTCAAAGCTCATCAACCCTCCTTCTGTGTGATACATGCATCCTAAACAAAACAAAACAAACAACAACATGTACAATTAGCTAGTACTAATTAATTCATAACATAAACTGTAGATTAATTACCATATTACCCACAATTAATAAATGCAATTTCTTTCTAAAAAGACTATTTAAAATCCTTAGTTAATTACCGGTTGGGAAGGGAGCAAATGACTTGGAGCAGGAAGACTTAATGACCTCCAAGTTATCAGAAATTACCACAGACCCATCAGCTGAAATACCCCAGAAAAGCTTAACTTCTCCATCAGCACCCTATATTAACAAAAAGTCATAAAAATTTATTAATGATATATCAGTTGTAGGTAATATAGTACCCAACAAGAATGCAAATAGTAGTGAACTTACAAGTGAGACAAAGACGGTTTTAGCCTTGAGATCGTAGAGTATAAACCCATAACTGCCATCAAGCTCCTTCAGAACAGAATGGGCCGGATACGGGCCACGGTCCCTGAGTGTCTTGTAAGCTTGGATCACAAACATGGGCTCATTAGCTAACTTTGTTAGCCCATATTGCTTGTTTAGGGCACACAAGTTGTTTAAACCCCCTAAAAATATGCAATAGATGTCATCCATGCTACAAAACAACCTACGACCAAACACATTTTATCACAATAAGGTATAAAAATTAAAGAGATGTATTTTTTAGAAAAGTACATATGTTATAGCAAAATATACACCATATTAAATCAATAAATATGGTGTTTATGTGATTTATGTGGTGTTAAAAATGAAATCACCTCCCATTTCTTTACCTTTGTTGGGGCAATGTGGTATGGGAAGAAGGATCAAAAGCCAAAGAAACATCATTTCCAAACGAAAAGGAGAAAGCATTGGCATTGGAATTCAGAAAATGCTTCAAAGGATCTTGATCTTGATGTCGATCGTGTTTTTGGTGTGGGCTATTGAGTTCTTTTGGTGGACTCACTATGCCTTTCTTGAAAATACCCAACATTTTTCTTGAAACTAAACACACAAAACAGATTTGGATTATACGAATTTGCAGAGAGAAATGAACGTATTGTGGATGTTGTGGAGTTGGTATGTGTAAAGGGTATTTATAGTCTTATTTTGTAGGATGGTGGGGTGGGTTGAAGATGATGTGGCCGTATTATCTATCCATAACAAAATAATGGATAAACTTACGATGTGAGAGATGGTGCTTCCTAATTAGGGCCTTAGGGGCCTACAACTGTGTTGACTATTTCTTTTGGAAATAAGAATCGTATCTAATAAAAAATTAAAAAATCTTTTTAAATAGAAAACTTACGCAGTTTTGTGTATGACAATTGTATGAGAAATGATATTTGTATCTATCATTTGTGTCTATCTATTTTTAAAAGTAGTAAGTTTTTAGAATATTCCTAACAAGACTCATATTTTAAATATCTAATATAAAATAGTTGATATAATCATAAATGTACACGTAATTCTATTGATTTTCTAGAAACATTTAAAATAGTAGGTATGAATGCCAATATTATCGATGAAATATATAAGATTCTAGTCGAACAATTTAGACTATCTAATATCATTGTTAGTTTATTTAATATCAAAGGAAACATATCTATTAATAAATTAATTTTTATTTCAGAATCCTAATAAAGTTACTCGATGAGATAACATAATAAGATTTCAACAAATATTATTATTAATTTTATATTATATATATTACACTCCAAATGTAGGGCTAGCTTATCAATTGATACAAACTCAAATTGTAAGGCTAGTTCATTTCATAATATACCCGTATCATGTAATGAACAATGTGTAAAAAAATTAGCTAAAAAAAGAGAATATCTAAATTTATAAACAGCCATCCAATTTATACTTAACTTAATTTAGAATAGTAACAACATTTATTTAGAAGAGTAGTTATCCATACAAAAAATAGTACGCATACTTTGTCAACAGGGGACACTTATTGATGGGCGAACGACGGGGATTGAACCCGCGCGTGGTGGATTCACAATCCACTGCCTTGATCCACTTGGCCTGGAACCTTTAACTGGTCCTCACGTGCAGCTGACTATGATCCAACTCAATATGTTCATCCTCATCTCTTATATACTTCCTCCGTATCAAAATAAGTTACACACTTTCTATTTTGGGGTTATCAAAATAAGTGACACACTTTGAAAACTTTCCTTATTTGGTAAAAATAGTGGGACCCATACCCACTAACTATCCACTTTAATAAAGTAAAATTATCCTTATACCCTTACTTTTACTTTTAAAACTCATTTATCTCACTTTATTCAAGAAAAGTGGGACCCATTCTCCACTAACTATGTACTTTAATCTATTTTAACCCCTATTTTAATCTTTTACCTTAAAAAACGTGTAAGCCAATTTGTGTCACTTATTTTGATACGGAGGAAGTAATTTTATTCTCAAGTACGTTAATTAGACGTTGTTACTTTGTCCTTTTCTTTCCTATTTTTTTCCAATTTATACGAAAAGGATACAATATGTCTTTTGCCTACACGTGGACGCCTTCATTATTTCCCAAATTATTTCAGACAAATAAAAGTTCATTATACCTTTGTAACAAAAATTGAAAAATTATATTTAAGAATGATAATAATATTAACGTATTAGACTATGCATAATGATGAGCAAAGTTTTGTTAGTATCACATTAGAATATTCTTAACCATTGCTGTTAGAGTATCTTTTAGCATTTCCCTTGAGTAAATAGTTAATTAATTGTTGCAACCTAAAAGTAGATGGACTAAACTATAATGGTGGAAAATACAAGGACTCAATTGTCTATTGAGGATAATTAAGATATTATCTAGTTAAATTTCTCCAATTTTCTGCCATTTAAGGTACAAAAAAGATGTCAAAAGTCATTTTGCAGAAACATTTTGTAGGTAGGTAGGTAGTTGGTTCCGTTAAATTGGTTGACAAAACGGATACATATTCTTATATGTATGCATAATACAAACTCACTAAACTGTTGGTGTTATGCTGAAGTGCTGGGTACGTCAGAAGTTTTGCTGGATTTTGGTGGATGAGTTTTAGCAGCAGCAGGCGGTGGGGGCCGAATTGGATGAATTTGAGTAACTGTTTCTGTTGGAATATCAAACTGCAACGAAACCAAACAATAGATAAGCACTCATACTTAAAATGCCCCCATAACAAAAATCAGCAACAGTTGCTAAAGGGTAAGAAGGTAAATTTGGATGAAAAATGAAAATTAATATAAATAAACAGCCTGACCTTATAACCACAGCCAGAGACACAAGCATGAAAGCAATCCTGAACATAGAGAAAGTAGTTACAATCATTTATTAGGAGAAAATAGTTTATTTAATTTAGACATCTGTGTTGTATTACATCATCCATCAAATACTTGTCATTACTCATTAATCAACCAGATTAAATAAATAAACACCTGTGAATAGGTAGCAGAACCAGGTGATCGATCAATGTAAGCACTCCACTTCTGATCTTTTAAAACCGGATCTTTGTAGCAGATTTCATCACACGCGCTCAAACCTGAAAATTGTTTGATCAAATAAGACTATCCACAAATGAAAACCGGTTCTGAATAATTACAATTTACAATGAAAACCATTGCAAAAGAAAAGTGTTACAAAGTTGATATAATATATAACAAAAATGGTACTTACATTCCTCCCATGTATCACCATCAGCATTGCACCCCTTTTTACAGAATACTCTCCCTGCAAGACTCAGCAACAGATCTCAAATAGTTTGAGTGAAATAGTATAACCGGTTTATGTGTAAAAGGACAATTACCATAAATCGTAAGTATTTAAGAATGATTCTATATGGGAAATCTTTCAGATGCTAAAACGTTTTCAGAAACGAAATCACAACTACGATAATTAAAACAGTAATAACCTAATAATAACTGATTACGGTTAGATATCAATGATAATTATGATAACGTGGAGCGTTCTAACTTCTAAGACATCTACTAAGGAAGCTGAAGACAATATGATAAGACAAATAATTGACTGAATCGTTAGGTTTCCTTTTGAGTTGTAAACAAGTTCTAAATATTCTTAGGGTTGATTAATCCTTATCATGATTCCTTTTCATTTCAAAGCCATTTGAAAACAAGAATCCAAACATCAATTTACATAATTGTGTACCATCTCCAATCACCATTTGTGCTACGTTTTAAATTTAATTATGTATTAACTTCAACTATTGTTTTTTCGAAATCAAGCTTCTGGTCATATTGCATCACATGAATAACAACATCCTCAACATTTGTGAGAAATATGAAAATGTAGCTCTTTAATTAATGGACAAGAAGGAGCACCGATTACAATTCACAGTCCAATTAATTTGGCAAAAAACTACACAAATTACACATGAAGAAACAATCGATTCGAGCAACATATGATAACGCAAAACAAAGCAGACGGATTGAACAGTTGGGGGAGAAAATTTGGGGGGTGGGGGGGGGGGGGGACATTCTGACCGCGGGTCTATTTCTGTCATTTCATTTGACTCCTTACGATGACGTCATGTGTACCTTCTTTGTAAATTTTGGACGGACCCTTGTAAAATGTAAAGCTCTTTGTTTTCTTAAATGAAAAATAATGCAACAAAAACCTATTCGCATTATATCAGTGAGCACTTTAGTTCGAGCTCTTTTACAGGGTAAAACCAGCCCCGTTAGAGATCTTCACAGAAAAATCCCTTATATTTGGCACCAAAAAGTGGTGTTTACAAGATTCGAACTACAGACTTCACGCTTAATATGAGAGTAAAACTCATGCATCAATCCGGCTGAACTAGACACATTTACTAGCTCTTTGTTATCTTGGAGAAACAACGCATTGAACAGTTGTACCATTTAGTTACAAGTCAAAATTGGCCAACATTGAGACTATGAAGACTTTCACTTTTTTTTTTTTACCTTTTCTTACTTAAAAAAAAAAACTCAAAAAGTGAAAGAACAAAATTAATGGACTAGACAACTAAATTCAAGGCTGTCACCAGCAGTTTGACTCACTTCTTGAGTCGTATCCATAAAGATCATGATGTTCCTAAATACTCCCACCATCGCTTAATAAAGTTCTCATTCCTCCTATCAAAAAATAAAGTTTCCATTTCTTAAATTGGAGGGACTCACTCATTAAATAATATTTTTATCATATACCCTACCACTAACTATCTACTAAAAATATTTTCTCTCTCTAAAAAACCTTTTATTTTAATCAAATTTATTACCAAGGACCCACCACTAACTATCTCCTAAAAACATGTGCCCAAGAGAAATGAAAACTTTATTAAGGGACGTAGGGAGTATCTTATAAAATTACTATAAGCATACCCACACAATTCAATGGTGTCTTTTAACTATATCTTACGGTGATTAATTGGTGGGTAGTGATGATAGTGATTGTAGCTAATGATGGATAGTAGTGGTCACTAATAGTGGGTAGTAATGGTAATAATTTCAAACTTTCAAAGTTTTAGTGATTAATAAAGATAATTATAGTTAAGTAATAAACATATATGGCCTAATAGCTCAGTTGGTTATGGTATTGTGTTAATAACAAGGTTGCAAGTTCAAATCCCCGAAATAACAAGTGTATTGGCTGAAAATTATGTCTTTAGAATTCCTAAATGCATTATATATAGTAAAGAAAAGATAAAACATTATTCTATCATTTTGATATCCATAAAACAGCGGCCCTTCAATATACAAAACGTCATTTTGCATAATAAAAACATCCAAAACCAGAATTTTACAATCCACTTACACACTCGTCACCAATGCAGCATTCACCTCGACCGGCGGTACTCATACAAGCAAGATTCGTTTTGTCATTGCATGGGCAGAAACTGCAGCGGAAAGTTTTCTAAGTAATTCAATGGTATTAAATCCGATATACAACAACAAAAAAGTCTAAAGATTACCTTTCTTTGAACATCATTCAGCTTGCATTGCTTTTTCCTTGCCCGACTATGAGTTGCATATCAGCAAAAGAAACAAGAACTTGATCTTTTTGTCTACATACATTTGACTTTGACTTTGCCTTTGACTCTTGGTATCTCACATGCCAGTTGCAACTTTATGGCGCCGCCTTGATTTTATGTCTCTTTTACTTATTATTGCTGGGAGCTTTGTCACGTTACTTACAATGGGGATTGGAGGTGGTGGGGCCCAATGCTCCAGGATGTCCCGGTGGTATCCCTGCCATGGTAAGGTTTGACTTTTAAGGTCAACATGACTTTAATTTTGACCTGTTGTAAATAAAAATTAAAAAAATAAACTAAGAATGTTAGTTACCTGAAGTACAAAGTTTCTTCTTTCACAATCCCAGAACATATTGAGAGTCCAATTTGTTTTAGACATAATCTTGTCTCTAACTGTGGAAAAACTAAGCTGATCTCTAGAAGTAAACCGGTCAACTTCATTAAACCATAAACACGTAAAGAGGTTAGAGATTGGAATATGCTCTCGTATTACCACACATCCTTCGGGAACATCTGCATTATTTTATTTATTAAATTATATTTAAAAGTCAATGGAGTAGAGAATAAGGCGTACGTACCACTTGTAATGGGAAGTTTTGACTCAGAATATGGGGTCAACCCCTCCTTTTTATAGAAGTCAATTTGAAAGTCAATGGAGGCATTGTTATATTTTGCAGCTGCTTTATTAGCCTCAGCTTCTACAAACACATCAAACCGCCTATAATGCCTAGATATTGCAAAACTTGAATTCTTTCTCCACAAAAACCTGAAAAAGAACGTACACAAAAACCATGCAAAATTAATTATGTAGGAGGATTTTATAGATATAAATTAGAGTTCAATTTATTTATAGATACATATAGAAATAGAAAAAAATACCTTTCAAGGATTTGATAAGGGTCGACTCGAAGCTCAAGTTTTCCATCCACCCACAAAGAATACCTAACATTGGGGAATAATCTATGTAGTAGAAGCTTTGGTACCTTTTCAATTTTAGGAATTAGATATTATTAATTATTAAACAAAAAAAAATGGACTCATTCAATGTGCAAAAACCGAAAATAAATCGCTTTTAGTATAATTCGGTTTTTTTATTTTTATTTGTTTTACCTTTCCATTACGTCTAGGATCCGTGTACGGCAAATTGTGGACAACAACGATTCTCCACAACCCTATTTTCTTGCTTTCATCTAAATTGCTTGAATTCGTAAGAAATATTTCTGTTTGTTCGTCCACAAACATGAAAAAACAAACATTTTTCTTTGAAACTTCACTAATGTTCTTCGGCTGTTGAATCAAATCATAGGCTCCTGCCAAGATTAAATCATCAAAATTGGTTAAATCATCATAACTGGATCACCGCCTAAAGCATATTGCTATTTTATGACATTTTCCATCATTTTAATCAAAATATTAGATTACTACTGAAATAATATAATTATGTAATCATATTTGACACATTAATTTATACAAAATGTAAAAATTTTGGACAAAAAGTGTTATACAGAAATATTGAGCAGATTTATACAGAAATATACCAAATATTGCTGATGCAACCAGCACACCCCGACACTGATCCATCTCAAAAAGATCTGAATCAGAAATATCAAATCCCGAATTGTGTCCAGGCTTATCTCCTGTGACAAATCTTTTGGTATAATTATAGACCAGTCACAAAATCATTAGTTAAAGAAAAAAATCAATTTCAAAAATCTTAACTGAATAATAACCCAAAGTTGTGGGAAAAACATACCCGCAATGAACAGTCATTGACTCTTTGACTTCAAAAGAATCAAGTCTCTGCTGTATAGAAGGGTACCCACCAAAAACCGATCCACCAAATTCACTTTTAGTATAATTTGGGTTATGGATGTAAGTCAGGTTTTGGATAATGGGAGAATATGAGGGTAATTTTGGCATTAAAGCAATGGCTTCTTCAACTGGAAGGTAACACACTGGACATGCTGAAGCAAAGAAATTTTAGCATTTTCTATTTCAACCTCTTTACCAAAATGTGGGTCCATTTTACCATTTTGACCCAACCTGCCCATTTTACCAACCCATAACCATTTTGACCAGTCACCCAGCCCGCCCATTTTACCACCTCTACTATTTTCCATATATTATGTGATTTGATATGTTAATATAGTGGCAAGAGCTAAACGGGTGTATATTTTCAAAAGGTCAACAAAAGTCAAACTTACGACGGGGCCCGGTTCTTCTCTTATCAGCTGGTGGTGGAGGCAATGTAAAGGTCTCACAAGGGTTCCCAGGAGGAAGGGTATATCCAGTAAAATAATGAGGAGACTGTTGAGCTGTAACTAATTTACTATTATTAAAATCCTTCTTCATATCATTATTCATTGAAGATTGATTATAGTGTTGATTTCTTATTTCATCGAAAAAAATGGGTGGTGGATATCCTACACCTGAGCTGTTTATTAATCCTAAGTTTCGCATACTGGCATATTCTTGTCTAACCTCACCTGCAAATAGCCCATAAATGTATTTAGTTTTGAAATTAAGCTTCCTTATGCAACATAAGGAAAGGCATATTGTTTTACAACAAATAGATACAGTTAAAATCAACTAATATTAGGAAGAAAAGGGAACGAAGAACAAACATCTGGCGACATAAAGTATCCACAACATAACTGCAATTGAAATAAAGCACAATAACAGCATTCCAAGCTTCTTTCGATGTGCGAATTTAAAGATACACATCAAAAAATCATCTTTCTCTTTACTAATAAACATATTTAGCCCCTTTTTATAAGTAACAGCTGGTTTTGACTGGTCGAGCTTTTGTTGAAACAACACTTCGGTTTGAATTTGTTGTTGATGCGACTGTAATGACCCACCATTACTCATGGTCATGATTCCTTTATCATCTCATTCTCCAATAGAAGCGATATTATTACGTAAATTAAACAAATTAAACTTTAACTGGTAGAGTATATGAAACCTGATCAGCAGCCCCAAATCAGCTACTTCTGCAAATTTGATGAATTCTTTGTCATATCTTGTCGAAAAGTGTTTGGATTGTGGAAATCGTTGGGATTATTTTATAGATGTGTGAATCTCTAGGAAGAATTGAAGACGGTGCTCGATAAGGCTTCCTCAATTAGACTAGACTATTTGCGGAGAAAATTTTCAATGTCTAATAATTCGGAGTCTGTGTGAATAGACTTTGCAAACGACCGTCCATAATGGTAATTTTCCATCCTTTTTATTGAGAAAAAATTACATGGGAAGTGCATGTAGTATATCACTTATTATAACCTCAATCTTTTAAGTTCGTTTATTACATTATACATCTCTAGTGTATGAACTTTATTACATGGAAGGTCTCATACCAAAATGGCCGCCAATGTTCTATGTTAAAATGGGCATGTGTAATGATTTATGTGCACAATCATCATCTTATGATGATGATCCAGTATCACAAGACATTTAGGTATAACTGTATAAGAAAGCGCATGAAATAACAAGGAAATACGTGGAGCGAGCGTTTGGCGTATTTAAAAAAAATATGATCTTTAATAAGAAACTCTCGCACGGTCACAAAGTCTTAAGAAAATTACGTATTTGATGTACACTTGCATTATATTGCATATTGTGATATGATTATTAAAAAAAAGGCAATCTTTCCCGAAATTACGAATAAGCAACATCATGGAGAAGATTACGATCGCATGATGAAATGTTATTAGACATATACACATCTAAGAAACTTATCTGTATAACACAAATAAACACTAATTTTATTATATTTTTTTAGGGGTTTTGATAATGCATGAGTAATTCCTAAAATTTAGGAGTCGGTTATAAATGAAGATATAATTTTTTTATGCATGTTTTAACAGATACTAGGTGAAGACCGTCATTATCAAAAAAAATTTTAATTATTAATTGAATTTGGTCAACTATTACCCATTAGTTTCAATTCTGACTACAAAGTACAAACGGACTGATAGCGAATAAACTCCAAAGCCCTTGTATCCGCAGTTCCGCATTCAGCAAAAAAAGAAAAAGAGAAAGATCCCCTAAAATTTGCCTCCCAAGTCTCCCTGATTGCCGGCGAGTGGCCGTCGCCGCCGTCATCACCGGGGTTGCCGCCACCGCTTCCCTCTTCGCCGACTTCTTCTCGGCTGGTTCCTATTTCGTCGATTTCTGTTTCTATTTTCCAGGTCAGTAATTTGTTTCTCACAATACTTTGATTTTCACATGTAATCCCTCAATTTTCCTTGTTTATTATATTCTCATTACATTGATTCATATGTGTGTGTTTGTGTTTGAAATTGAACTCTGTAAATGTTTACTCAATCGCATCAGCATAGTAAAATATAGTAATTCATGTTATAACAGTTGGCTGTCTGTGATGATTTCTTTTGAACGCTTGTTGATAGGTAACTCCGGATGACTTGGTGTCGTCATTGTGGTAAAAATAGCCAGACACATCGTGATCATGCCACATGCAATGTGTAAGTGTTTGCCATTTACCCCCGCTAACCGCAATTGCACTTCAATTGTGCGCAATTGTCTGCATAGTGTATAGGTTTAGGTTATTAACTCTAGATTTTTCTCTGTGTTGGCTGTTTTAATTTTCAGATACTGTGTTGATTGTGGGAAACTAATATCCCAGGATATATATACTGAGGAAGCCACTTTTGTTAAAGATGCCTCAGGAGCGGTAGGTTTATTCAGATCTTATACAATTTAATGGCGTTTTTTCTCTTGTGATTTGTCTGACTTGTATCTCATTGTAGACTCGTCTTTCAGGCAATCTTGTTAAATTGGGAACTGACTGTTCTGAATCACATAGAAGAACCTTGCAAAAAGGTACATTGTGATTGTGTCTCTATATTATTTCATTTTTAATTTCTATATGGTTGCAAGGAAATTGTATCAATGTGTTCTTGTATTGCAGGGGATGTAGTAATTAATCAACTGATAGAAAAATATGGGATCAGCGATGTCAGTCATGCTACTCGATTTTATGAGGTTTGTGCTTCCTATGTATTTCGGATCTTTGGGTGTGTTTGGTATGAGGGTTTGGGAATGAGGGAATGGGTAAGAAAGTGATAGTTGTTGTTTATTGGGTTTTTTCTTCTTTCTAAAAGTGAGTAAGATGGTAGGTTTTCCTCTGTCTGTCTTTTTTATCTATTAAAATTTAAAATAATAATAACAAACAACATAATATCTGATATTTTTTCATAATTGTAGATGGCTGTTACACATGGCTTTACAAGAGGACGTAGAACATCCCAAGTTGCAGCTGCTTGCCTCTATGTTGCCTGTCGGTCAGTTTTTTATTTATTTATTATTTTTTTCATTAAAATATCAAAATTATTCTGATAAATGCAGATTGCAGACACATATTTTCATGTAATGTGGTTGTATCAAGTTGCTAATATAAGGTTTATTTTTTGACAATATGTTCACCTCTCAATGATGTGATTTTGCTGATGTTTTTTTTTTTTTTTTTTTTGTATTATGTTATACAGGGAAAAAGAGAAACCTTTTTTGCTGATTGAATTTTCCAGTGAATTAGGTGTTAGTGTGTAAGGAATCGCCTTCTAACTCTTAATTCTTAATATATTATCATGTCATAATAATATTATGTTATAATTTATAATTTTCCAGGTATGAATTGGGCACTGTGTATTTACAGCTTTGCCAGGAACTGAGCCTAAATGAGCATGACTTTGTTCAAAAGCCAGTTGATCCTAGCCTTTTTATGCACAGATATACAAGTGGTAAGAAATAATTGTCGTTTATTTAATACTATTTTCTTAAGAATGTTTTATATGACATTTGCTAAACCTTATATTGTAGGATTGATTGAAGGGGATGGTAACAAGAAAGTTTTAAACACTGCATTACACCTTGCAGTTAGCATGAAAAGAGACTGGATTCAGGTTTCATATCTTTTGATAGTTTATTTCCTTTTTTTGTGGTTTATATATATATATATATATATATATATATTTTTTTTCAGACTGGGAGGAAACCTAGTGGAATATGTGCTGCAGCTATATATGTTTCTTCTGTGATACATGGATATAATTTTTCAAGATCAGATGTTGTATGTATATCTAAACCTATGTCTTTACACTTACAGTTATGATTAATTCTTTTGTCTAGGCTAAGAAATATCCTAACAGTTAGTAACCTAAGAATCCAATTTTAACCCATGCTATGTGAAAACAGTTCAATTTTATCCAGTGAAGTTATGATTAATTGCTGTTGGACAGTTACTTTCGCATTGGCTTTATGTTATATTTACATGTAATGTATGTGCATATCTGTTAGCTAGAAATAAATTAAACGTTTTTTTATTTTATTTTATAATTTCCAGGTTAAAGCTGTACACATATGCGAAGCTACATTGGCAAAGAGATTGATTGAATTTGAAAATACAAAAGCTGGAAGTTTAACAGTGAGTTCTATTGCTACACTTAAAACAAATATTCGCATTTATCTGCATAATCACTTTGACTATCTGATTTCTTGAGTGTTGACTTTTCATGAATAAATTGTTGAATAAAATAGATTGATGAGTTCACTGAAAACGCAAAGGATTTTGAGAAAGAAATGCGTTCCTGCAAACAGTCAGCAAGTGATTTAAAGATGCCTGGAAAGACAGAAGTGGTTTGTCAGCATAAAAGCAATGCAGTTCAATCTGGTTTTGGTCTTTGCAAGAATTGTTATTTGGAATTTTGTGGTGGACTTGACGGTTCTGAACCACCCGCATTTCAACGTGCTGAAATCCAGAGATTATCTAAAGAATCAGTTGATAGTTTGACCCGGTCAACGCCACCTCCACCTGGCATACAAAAAACAATTGACAATGATAATGTAAGGAAAACCATTACAACACTTATGCTTTTAGTTGACGAAATCTTTTAACTTGCTATCATCTTCTCAACCTTTCTTATATCATAATATCTACAACTGGCAAGGGTTGACCTAAAACACTATTTGTCCGTTTTTTGTATATGTTGGACAATTTGCATAAAAAGGTACTCAACTTTTCAAAATATTGTGTGATTGCTGATAAATGTAGGGAAATGGAGCCAACAGTGAACTGGCAAAAGAAAAGTTAACAGAAGACGAATGTGGTTGTAAGTTATTTTTTTCAATTTCAGTTGATGTACTTGCCTTTTTTTGATATTTTTTTTTATCAGCAACCAAGCCCGGAAAGATGGACAAAATTGATGACACTGCTTCTGGTACTGTTGATGAAACTGATACCCTTTCTGATATTGATGATTTTGAGGTAATTATGTGTTATTGTTACTATTTTAAAATTTTATGTTTACATTGTTTGTATGTATATATAAGCATGTTTTGTTGTGTAGGTGAGTAGTTATTTGCACAGTGAAGAAGAAAGTCGGTTCAAGAAGATTTTATGGGAACAATTGAACAAAGAATACATGCAGGTGGCTGAACTGATTTCTTTATTTTGAGTTATGAATTAAATTAAATTAAATTAACAAGTTTTTTTGTTTGAATCCAGGAACAAGCTGCTAAGGAAGCTGCAGAAGCAGCTGCACGTAAGCTTTATTCAGGGACTCCTGAGGAAGCACAAACAATTGCTGCAGCAGCTGCTAAAATTCTTGCAGACAAAAAGCAGAAAGATAAACTGAAACGAGCAATCGATGCTAAGAATGCCAAGCCCGCCCAAACTCCTGCAGAAGCTGCTGGTCAACTCTTCAATAAAAAGGTAATTTTGTGCTTAATTTGGTCCCCAAGATTTATTTCACTAAAAAAATCTTGTTTTTAATCAATTTCTTTTTATTTTGCAGAAATTAAGTTCAAAAATTAATTATGATGCATTGAAAGATATCTTTGATGACGAGGTAAGTAATTTACTCTTTAGTTGTAGAAACACTTCATTTGTTTATCTATTTCTATAAACAATACAATGATTCTTGACTCTGTTAAATCAACTAACTATACAATCACGATCCAATAGTTAGTTATTTGATTTTTCCAAACTAACTGCCATTGAGTCAGGATGACCTATTAGATATCCGTGTATTACATAGAATATCAACTATGTAATTTCAAAAAGTCAGCTACCTTTTTCAAAGAATCCCACTAAATGTGTAATGTTTGAACAGCCGAGTCCAAAAAAGACGCGTGTTGATGAAGAATTAGGCAAAGAAACTGAAGATATTGAAGATAATGATGAGGAAAATGTTACTGAATGGGACTATGAAAATGATAATGATTATCCCAGTAATTATGTTGCTGATGATAATGCGTATTTTGAAGAGTATTGATTACAAAAACATCCATATAAATGTTATTATTATTATTATTTATTATTTTAATTGTATTATAGTTGATAGTATAGTCAAATAGTGTATAGGAACTGTTGAGGTTTAGATGTCTTACTGTAATAGAGATTCAGAATTTGGTAAGATGTTTGTGACTAATTGCTCTTTAATACTTGTACAATGTCTTTGCTCTTTTTTGGCATGTTTTGGGTGACCGTAATTGCAATGGTCAACTGAGAGCTACGTTGACTTGAACATACTAAATATTGTAATTCAGCAACTTCTTTTTTGGTTTTCGGATGATAGTGTAAGGAACCATCTTGTGGTGTTCTAGTGGTAAGAGCTTCCGAATGACTTCCTAGAAGTTACAGGTTCAGTCCCTCTCTGAGTAAACATTTACTAGATAGTTAGGGAAAGGTTCAAAAACAGTTACGCCAATAGTTAGGTTGTGTACATCTCAAGTATAAGCTTGGTCGCCCCAGGGAATTCTTGTAACGGGAATACCTTTGGGAAAAAAAGGATGAAAGGTAAAGGATATGAGGGTCTTCAAATGTAATTTGCTCATACTCTGGCGTATGTTGCATCAACAAACAGATGTATTGTTTTCATTTTGTTAATGAAATGAAGTCAGTAATATTTACTTCTGATTATGTTGATATTTTCAAGATCAAGAGGTCAGTTTTATAAAATGTTTGTTTAAGTGGTTCATTTTTGGTATGTTCCAGAATTATTGCCCACTCAGAATTTCTATCAATTATAAAACATTTAGGTGGTAAATATATTATTTTATTAGTTGCACGTTGTAATAAACACTTTTCTTCAGATGTGCGATTCTTTTATATCGACAATAATTTTAGTACGCATGAAGTATTAAAGATGGCACATTGCTGTTCAAAGGAAAGAGTTTCATTATTTTTTAGGGTTTTGTTAATAACATCTAACGTGCATAAAATGATTGTACATTTATTGATGGAGTAGTGTTCCTAAAATTCATGGGGTGGTTTTACATTATTTTTACCTTTTTTATTGACAGCTCTTAGGACTGTCATTATCATTTTCCTATTTTTCTAATGAGTAAATGGTACGCACGATCATGTGGGTTTACTCAAAATTGAACACATGCTCATTTATTTCAATATAGTTTACAATCGTATTCACAACGTTGACCACAACATAATTTAAAAAGGACACACTCAATCAAATTTAGGGTACAAAAATGCATTTTGGCCAATAAAGAACAATTATAACTCATTTTAAAAGCACAAATTCGCTACAAAATGGTTGATAACTTGTCGCTGCATTGTATGCTAATGTGATCTTACTGTACAATAAAATTTAGGTAACAGTTCATTTCTACTGAGATCAGACATTACAACCTTTTTTTCTAACTATAACAAAATATCGACAAATTGTTGAACATTTATCCAATTTAGAAGGATTTAACATTCATACCAAACGCTGATTTTCCTTTCTGATGTCAAATCCACAGCATAATTTTAATATTATGAGCTACACAGATAACTTCTTTCTGTATGCAAGAGTCTGAAAACACAGTCAAAAGTAAGAAACAAGAAGTGAGTTAATGATATAAACATAACATTCCTTGCGCAACAGGTTATATTACTTTGTTCCCACATTTAGTGTAACTTTCTCATATTCTGGTAGAGTTTTAAGCCCATAAGCAATCAGAGTTTAATTTATTAGAAACACACCACCATTTTTTATGAAATTTCTAACACTTTACCCTGTAAGAATGAAGGCTTTTGAATAATTATGCATGCACATAAAATATTTTTTAAGAAAATTTCAAACAACATTTTACCCTGTGCACATGTGGGATTTTATTTCCTCTCAGTTGCATGACAACTGTTAGTGGCTTATTTGGAATTTTGACTGTCATTATATAAATATTTAGTGATCTTTCCGCTTGGTGGTTGTTAATTTTTCATATATTGATTATAAATATTTATTCACTTTGTTAATGAACGTTGTTATATTAATCTGAGGGTGGAATAAATGTTGCAAAATATGTTGAAATTATGTAATGTTTTTACCAGATCTTTTTGAGGTGCAACGTCTAACAATGTCTGATGCTCTTGAAGCAATTGCAGCTCATCCCCTTTCACCAGCAGCACTTCTATTTTATCATCTTCCCAACCTTTTTTAACACTAACAAACTGTATACAAATATAAAAAGAAAGAGTAAATTACATAAATGCCCCTGTGTGGTTTGTATGAAAGTTTAAGATTACCTGGCCAACATGTTTAATTGCCATGGTTGGGCTGCAGCAAAGGTACAGATATTCCATATTCGGTTCATCCAACGACATGAGCTTCACGTGCTGCAAATAATAATTAATAATATATCATTTAATCATCAAATTCTACTTATGAAACCGGAAGACATTTAAAATATAAACTAACCTTATCGTTATTTTGTGGTAGTTTTCTGAGATGATCCATCACCTTAGAAATCCTAGTGTTCCTTCCATTCTTACCACCACTATTACTTCTGATACCACCACGGCCCCACGCAAGAATCTCTGACGTGCCACCTGTCATTTCTCTGGTTTCCGCTTCACTACTGGTACATCTTTTTGGTCTACACGGTTCATCACCAGAAGATGAATCTTTTTCTCCATTATTATTATTGTTGTTGTTATCAGCATCTTCTTCATTGTCATTCTCATTGTCAGATTCTTGGGGTTCAGAAGATTTCCTGCTTCTTCTTCCTCTGAGATTTCGGGTGTTTGTCTGTGATCTTCTCATAAATACAACACCTGTCGTTTTACGTTTCTTTCCCAACGCTTCTAGCTGACGCCTACAAGTTTGGGCAATTGAAGCTTGGATCTGTGTAAATATCACAAATCACTTCAATCCAAATTCCAAGGGTAGAAACGTCTTTTGGGGCAAAATAGCAAATAGTCTAACCTGCTTGTTTCGAGCTTTTTCCTCTTCATGAAAAGCAAACTCCTGCATCAAGACATAAAAAAACAACAATTAAGCTAAACAATACATAATTATGTATAATAAAATATTATTATGTAAGATAATGGATTAAAAGTTAAAACAGACCTCTGCCTCAAATTTATCAATATCAGGGTACAAGATTGCAATTAGGGCATCATAATTAGGATCATCTCTCAGAGAGCGACGACTTGCACAATGAGCGCGACAAGCAGGGCATTCATTGTTCCTGACATGTGTCAATTAATTAATAAATAAGTAATTGTCTTAAAAAATATAAATACATAAATAAAGTGGTACCCCACCCCAGTCTCATTGATTTGTCTATGCATTCCCTGCAAAAGCGGTGAAGGCATTCCATAACTGTTCTGGTCTTGCGAATTATTCCTGTTAATGATTAATCAAGTGCCCCAAAAGAAAGAAATCAATGATTTTTCAAAAAACAAAATCATGGAAATTAAATGATAATTAATAGTACCTAAACAAATTGGGCATTGCACCTCCTTGCGAATTTCAGCCAGCTTTACAAGGACATAACTGCAACAAGCAGATGTTTTCAAAACATATTTAAGTAATTGTAAATCTCAGTTTTCACAGAATCATTTCAACACGACACATGGCATTACAGATTCCACTTAACTGACCTAATTAAGCTCAAATTTTGAAGTGACAAATAAAGACTGCTTTGCTTATTACAACAAGTATTGAGGTTTCTACCACAGAATATCAAGTTCTAACTGTGTTTTAGTCCCATCATAGAGAATTCTGAAACCCTACAAACAAAGATAAACAAGGATGAAAGGGGCAACAATTTTCATCTTATTATCTACATGAATCTAGCATTTAACATCCACCCTGACAAAATATTCACTTTGGAAGTAGGGACACTGCTGTAATGGTAACCAGTGACCTAGTAGCACACAGCAGAAATTAGACGGCATGCAGATCTCAAATCAAAACCGAATCGTATGAAAAAGTCAAAATAACGCTGATCAAATCAGCAATCAAAAAAAAAAAAAAAAAAAAAAAATCAGCAATCAAAACTCACGATGGAGCACACAATCATAGATACATGAAATATGTACATAGAGACTCACTCATCCTTGTCACTGCAGCTGGAGGAAGCACTTGTATCATCATCCGTTTCTGCTAATCGTACAAAAAAAAGAAAGAAAAGATCGATACAAATGCGGAGTAGAAACATATATAATCTCCAAAAGTACAAAATCTCGAATATGAAAAAGCCCAAATATCGTGATATACAAACCTTGTTCATCTTGCTCTACGTCTTCATCGTCGTTGTTTTCTTCGGATTCGCCGTGAATGTTTTCATTACTACGTGGCAGTTCGTCATCTTCCTCATAAAGAGCTTCGTGCGAACGCTTTTTCGACGGCATTGAGCCTACTCCCCGCCGATAAAAATCTCTGGACGGCGGGCGGAGAGATAGATACGATGCACAGAGGGAGAGGAATAGCATTGTGGTCTTTCTTTTATTTCAGAAATTAGCTTCGTATTTTTATTTTAATCTAATTTAAGTAAGGGAAAATCACCAATTATATGAACCAAATCTAAGTAATAAAACCGAACCGAACCGGTCACATGTTTTCGGTTTTAGTTCGGTTTGATTTTTTTAGCTTAAATGTTCATCCTATTGGAGGGCCAACCCGAAACCGATAAAACCGAAAATAATGAATTTCAAAACTAAAACCGAACCAATTACATGTTTTCGGTTCGGGATGGTTTTCGGTTCGGTTCAATATTTCGGTCCAAATGCTCACTTCTAGGTGAGCATTTGTCCGGATCGAGCTGGACCAACCTGGAACAAAAATGTTGATAGCAAGGACCAAAGACCTGACCAAGAGGAAGGATCCCACTCCGATTTCATACCGGTTTTGGATCACCAGATTCCCACTAGTTTAATAAATCATGGAGACTATAAGATGATGGAGATACTCAAACTCCCTATACTCTTCAATATCCTCATCATTTTTCTATCTCCAATCTCTCTAATACCAAGAATATGAAAATTATTAGCTAATAACTCCTATGTATACGAAACACAATGATACTCAACCTAATTTGGATATAATACGGAATTCCCTCAAAACTCGTAAAATAGGCTACAATATTTCCTTAATTTCGATAAATACAAAATTATTTAAACAATTTTATCTTTCACACAGCCATCGACTTCATAACTTGTTTTCGACCAAAACTTCAAACCCCAAACACGCCACGGCCCGCTATAGTCGTTGGCCATAAATTTGAGAAGCCAATTCCAGCAACTTCAACGTGTGATCTAAATTTGGGTATCCTTTCTTGAGGTTTCTTGCAGCATCAAGCCCATCCCCTTCTACTTATCGGTTTCTAGGTTCCTTTGCTAATGTATTGTTGTTTGTGTGTAAAATTACGTTTTTACTCTCCTCAAAACTACTCGGTAAGGTTTCTAATCCGACCTTGGTTAGTGCCAAGTACTTCAATGTTGGCCGAGAATCAATTGTCGTTAAGTATTAACACTTTGACCATTGATAAGGATATGTGGTGTTTCCTTAATTATGTGATGTATGTGTTTAGGGCTGTTAAAAAGGTCGGCCTCACACAAACCCAATTGAACTAGATGAAAGAAACTAATATAATACTCCCTCCGTCCCACAAAAAACTTCTCATTTCACTCTAAATTTTTGTCCCACAAAAAACTTCATATTTTCCATATCTGATGGGCTCCGCACAATAAAAAATTATTATTACTAAAAACATCACCACTAATATCCACTAACTATCTTTCTCTCTCCAATCCAACCTTATATTTTAATCAAAAGTATAATAAATGACCCCACCACTAACTATTACCTAAAAACTTGTGTAAAAGCCAAATGAGAAGTTTTTTGTGAGACGGAGGGAGTAAAAGCTATTGAAAAGCAAATGAAAACATTAATTTGGAAAAACGGATGATGCATTTAAAATTACCCAAATACACACTCTAAATATGCTAAAATAATATATAAAGCCTAATTATAAGAGTTGTATAATGAGTATTACACGGTAAAGAAAATACACCGACGAGCTTAGACGCGATGGCAAAAATAGAATCAAAAGCATGCATTTCACGTGACATCTCCCTATTTAAAACCACTAGTAACCACCGACTGTTTTCATATGAATCCTTCTAAAATGAATAATCTCTTATCAACACTTCTCATCTTCTTCCTAACTCTCGCCTTTTTTGACACCTCCGCCGCGTTGGGCGAAGGAACTCTCGCCGGCGGTTGGAAGGTAATTCCAAATTTAACTGATTCGATCATCGTCGACATCGGAAAGTTTGCCGTGGATGAGCACAACAAGGCGGACCATGTGTCTTTGACCTTCGGAAAAGTGGTTAGAGGAGAGAGCCAAGTGGTGGCCGGAATGAATTACAACCTCACGATCACGGCGGCAGACGGTGATGCTGAGAATAATTATGTGGCTCTTGTTTGGGATAAGCCGTGGCAGAAATTTAGGAAGCTTATGTCATTCAATGGACCAATTTGATGAAAGAAATTAGGATTATAAGATCTCCATTAATGGCGATCTTAATCATTATAACAAAAATAAATAAAAGCCATTAAATCGTTCATATATATAGTTTACTGTGTTTTGATTGATATTTTTGGGTTTAATTTGTGTGTGTCGATTTATATAATTTTAGTGTTTTTTTCCCGACGAAAGTGATGGGTGTAAATGTGTAATGTGTGAATCGAAGAAATGCAAACCGTCAAATTCACGATTTGATTGCCACCTGTAATTGATGTAGAAAAAATATTTATGTTTTTCAAAGTTGGTGACAAATTTTTAAGTGATTGTCGGTGGCCAAAATATCTCTGAGTATCGGGTTAAATTACATTTTAAAGATATGAATGGTATTTGTGCTTACGATTTATATTTATTTTTATGTTTACAAAATATTTATTAAAATTGAGGAATAATATAAGAAAAATAATTAATAGATTATAGGCATCTTACGGTGGGTAGAGACATACATCAATATTATTTTTCTTCAAAGATTTTTGGTTGATATATTTGATACTAGACATATATAACATATATTATAGTCACTATGAGTCTGTGTTGCTTGCGGTCGTCGTACTGGTCAAATTATGGTGGTGTGAGGTGGGTGTTTCGTGTGTTCCAAACGATGTATGCAAGCGAGCTTAAAAATTCTATCTAAGGATCGAAAAGCAAACGGTCACATTTATATATAGGAAAAAAAATGTTTACCTCAAAATAGAGTATAAATACACAACCAATTAACTCAATTCATCACACTTACAAATCTTTCTCTTCTTTAATTTTTCATTCGACTATCTTACTTCTCCTAAAAATATATTATGGATTCAAATGTTAGATTTTTCCAAAAGCCATCAAAGAACAATATAAAAGCCCACCATAACCACAACCCCAAACTACAAATGGGTATATATGATAATCATATTTCTGGATCTTCTACTGGGTTTCGATAACAACCCAATTTTTTTTCAACTAAAACATAAAACTTCTAAGTCAATGGTACCCTCGATACCTTCAATTATACAAGTAACTAGGTTATGACCCGTGAAAATCACGAGCTGTCAATAATTTGACTGTACGTAATTTTTAGAAAATACAAAAATTTATCATTAATTGCATGATTCTTACATATAAGATAAGAAAATATATAATGATTATAAAACGCAAAGGAATAGGAGCATACAAATTATATAAACATGAGAAAAGTTTAAGATTACATAATAATAATTTGATAAACATACAATAACAAATAAAAAAGAAATCATATAACACGTTACTAAGTAAATGTTCAAGGATTACGAAACAATCTTTTCAATAAAATAACGGTTACAAAACAATCTCATTAACAAAATAAGAAAACTTATATAAATTTCTAAATACTTCTTGAATAAAATATTTGATGTTTTATTTCTTACACCACCATCTTTATCTTTTATTAATATTTCCAAACTTTGTATGCTATTACTCTAGGAAATCCCTAGGAAATTATTTCCGAGGGATTTGCTAGGAGAAGCAATTAAAACTTACGTTTTTTAAATTTTGCTTAGAAATCACTAGAATTTTCCGAGGGATTTGCTAGGAAAGCAATTCAAATTAAGTGCTCTAAATTTGGTAGGAAATCCCTGGGAATTTTTCCGAGGGAGTTTCTAGGAGAAGCAATTTAAACTAAAGTATTTTAAATTTGTTTGGTATTCCCTCGGAACTTGCGAGGGGTTTCCGGGGAAATTTGTTTATTCGAATTTCCAAGGAAATCCCTCGGAACTTCCGAGGGGTTTCCGATGGAATTTATTTATTCGAATTTCGTAGGAAATCCCTCGGAAATGTGTAGGAATTTGCGAGGGAATAAATCCCTAGGAAAAAATCTGTAGGAACATGAGCCTTTTTCTAGTAGTGAAATATAGACCAACCTTTAACAATAATTGACCTTGACTTTTATTCATTGTCATACAAAAGCAAAAGGCTGTCTAAGTTGTTCAATCTCTTTCGATCAATGAATCAGATAAATAATTCAACAACATTTCTTCTTATAACTAAATTTTTATAATTAAAGATGCACAAAAACCTTCAAACTCTCTTTTCGTGTTCCAAGTCTTGATAATTAAGAACAGAGGTATCACTACAACAAATCATTTCATTTCAACCTTTAATTTTTTATAGAAAATTAATCAGCAGCTTCAATGGATTATACATTTAATACATATATTCATTCGTAACTATAATATAACAAAAATATACCTTCTTTTTTTCAAGCCTTTTGTCGAGTCCTTTAAGCTTTTTTCAAGTTTCTGTTGCAAAGAAAAATGTTCTACCTCCCTAATCTAAATCTAAATCAAAGTTAAAGAATTTCTTTTGCAACAGTGGTTCGAAATCTGAATTCTTGCAAACAATAATAACATACAATAAAAACAACGCATAATATCAAATATTATGCGTTTAATGTCAAAGTATATGAAATTAAAAAAGAATCATATCACCAAAGATCACCACTTTTTTGTATTGCGATGAACATGGAAAATACAGATTATTAATCGTATAAACTCATATAAAATTATTTCTAAAATCATCAAATCATACCTCAAATATTTTGTGGCAATTTGCGTATTTTAGGAATTATTCCTAAAATCGTTATGAGTCATGTATTAAATTATAATCGGTTTAATTTTAATTATAAATTATATTTTGAGGTTATTAATTTTCGTAATTAAAAACTTAATTATTCTTGTTTTAATGTTGAGATATTTTTTAAAGGGGGTGATTTTTCTACCACAACTTTTGAGGCATCTACCACATCCAACGCTTAATATACTTGTACAATCAGCTGCAAAACATGTACAGTGTGGTATAATCATTAAAAGTTGTGGTAGCAATATCAATTCTCATTTTTTTAACTTTCTCTGATATAACCTTCCTGTTTTAAAAAATAAATATTCGGTGATTAAACTTCCCAATTTAAAACATACCAATTACCTTAAATCGTAATTTGACCCGATTTAACCTTCTACAATTAATATTCGGTTTTGGTATTATGCAGGTATTCAAATCTTCATAATTTGAAATCCAACTCTATCATAATATAATGTTTCTTTAAATTAGGAACTTTTCTAAGAAGTTGTTCATGATCCGAAAGAGAAGATACCCACCAACTAATAATAAGGAAACGTTATGCATTATTAATTAAGTAATTGCATTTATTAGAAAGGCAGGTTATTTATAATGACAGAATAATTGCTGAAAGTGCAAAAGTTGAGCAATTTACACTCTTTCAAGTCCAATAAATTCGTGGTGTAATTCAGGCAATATATTTTTTTAAAATCTTCTTAATTGTTTTCTAATTTAGAGCTCGTCAACTATCAATTCGTGAATTGAAATGCTCGAAAATTTCTAGGCGGATGGGCGGGAAAAGAAGATTTTTGACGAATAACACACTGACAATCTCAATACCTTAAGAGGTACATGAAATCCAATGTCCATATGAAATTTCGTCCATATTAAAATTTCAAATTCTTAACCTCAATGATAAATATAACCACACGACACATGTGATAAATACTTGAAAAATTCTATTAAACCATTTTTGCATAAAACATCCTAAATCAAATTACCAAAACACCTTTACTCAAACATTATATTTCTATCTATTCAAGTTATGTAATAAGTTATCAAATAAGCTAATAAACATCAAGACTAAAAACCTACACCTGAACTCAAAACTGCAAGATAAAAAAATTCACAATAAAAAACAATAAAAGCAATAAAATTCTAAATTAAAATCCACAGTGATAAAAAATTCCACGAAATTGCAACCATTTAAAAGAATCTCTTAATTACATGAGAAATAAAAGCTTTTTCCATTTGACCAAGTCATATGTGTAGAAAATTTACCTCGTCCAAAGCAGGGATTAGATTCCTTGTGTAATTGAAGATGATGGATGTCCAATCCATTTACTAATAATTGGATGTTAATCACAAATATCAACAAAATGTACACCAAAATCAATTCAATTAAGAATAATATCACAAATTGAAGAAAAATCAGAGATCATTGTAACTTGAGGCTCTTTTTAATTCCAACGAAGATATTTAAGGTTTTGTCGAAAATCTCTGAGTTTGAAGAATACCAGAAATAGAGGAGACGAAGTTTCAAGGCTGCATACGGCTCGATAACTTTAGGGTATTTTAATTTCCTCTACAACTGAATTAGAGAAGAAGGAGGCTGGATAAGGATAGAGACTTAGAAAACCTTGATTGGAAATATGAGCGGAAATAACTACTGTATTTTAGGTAAATTTAAAATACAATCATCAAATTGACAGGTAAACATTCGTTCATTATAAGGATGCTGTTAATGATAGTATTAAAATTGAAAGAAAATCATTTTGTAAATCACTGATGTTAACGATATAATTTAGGAAACCAATATTAAAATTAATTAGATTTAAATGCAGTCGAAATCGGGGCTAGTTATAAACGCAACATGCATGGGCGGGAAAATTAGGGTTGTGGCCAATTAGGAGCTGCCATGTGTCAATTGGTTGTCTAAGAAGCTGCCAAGTGGCTCATAAAAAGCTTCTTTTATTATATATATAGATTGGTTTTCAACCTAATTATGCAATACACCACTTCTTCTTCTCCTCAAAATCACTCACCTCGAAGGTTACCACATATATGGAATATAACTCATTCCATCTTCCAATTCAGATGAACTTTTTGGTACTCAAACCCAAACCCAAAGAAGACAATTTTCATTTGCACTTTGTTTTGCTATGACAAAAAACAAAAGTGCAATCATTGTCACATCTTAGTTTGCATTTATGAGAATTTGTTTTTTTAAGGATAATTTTACGTTCTTTATCTAGAGTCAAGAGTAGATAATGATTAAAATCATTCATTTTCAGATAAAGATGATATTATCACAAATAAAACATCCAGTAATTTATGCAAAAGTGTTTTAGAAATTTAAGTTAATTTTTCTACACATATATATTTATTTAACACATAATTATTTATTTATGTTAACTTTAAATCTTCATTATTTTAGTTGTATTTTTTTAATTACAAATTTTGAATTTTATTATTTCTAATACGAAGTATAACCTTTAATATTTATATAATAATAATAACTTTACTATAAACATATTTAAACTTTTATATCATTGATATATAATTAAATTTTAATACTAATATTACAAGAACATTAAAATTTTATAAATGTGCATATATAACAATCATCCTGTAATTGCTTTAATAACCTAACCTACTATATGTTTATATCAGACATAAGTAATAAGTATAGTCCAGAAATTGAACTAAACTATACTGAAACTGATAGAAAAGAAATCGATAATGATGATATTATAAAACCGAAAACTGAACCAAAAATCATAATTAGTGTTGGTTCAAATCGATTTCAGCCGATTCTCAGTTTGACTCGGTCTTTTATGCCCAAATAGTGACCCTATCCAAGAATCGAACCAAAACCAAAGCAAACCATACCGAAACCAAAAGATCATGAAATTACAAAATCGAAAACCAAACAAACAATCATAGTCAATATTTATTCGGTTCAGTTTCGCTTTAGTTTTCGATTCAGTTTTCGATCTAAATGCTCATCCTAGTTTATATAAGTCTGGTGGTCGAAGTCAAAGCCCTTCACTCGTGAGAAATCTGTGAAAGGCGGTGGTTGCCTCTTCATCACCACCCGGAAACCCCCAATTTCTGAAAGCCCTTATGTTGTTAACATGGACGAAAACAAGCAAAAGTTCATGCGTTCCTCCAAGCATTCTTCGTCTCGTTTTTCTCACGTTAACAATCTTGATGATGGCTGTTTGATGCATATCTTCAGCTTCTTATCTCCAATTCCAGGTATACTTGTACTTTTAATTTTAAAATTCTCACCTTTTCAGCCCTAATTTTCATCCATCTCTAGTCAGTCAATCGTTTAATGAAAAGCCCTCCGATTTCAAATTCTTAATTGAAATACGTCTACTTTTCTGTTGCAACATTTCCCCCATTTGCAGCTTCGTAATTCCACAAGTATTTTGATGCTTTCAATTTTAATTACTCGAATCGGATTTGTAAGGATTTTGTTAAATTTGCTTTTATGCCTGCAAATTCTTTTGCTTAATTAGGACTTGGGTGTTTTAATTGAATTCCGGTAACAATTCTTCTCATTTTAGTAAATTTGCGAATTTTAGGTTATGTAGCTAATGAAATTTTGATGCTTTATTAGTTAGTATAGGTTTGAAAAATACAAAAGTTGCTGCATTCGTACCGTAGTAAAACTTCACGACTCTCTTTAGGCTATTGGAGATATGACATGGTATAGCACATTACCAGTTTTTAGGGGTGATGTGCAAAATCGAGTTATAAAGAAGTGGATATTAATATTTTTAAGTTTAAAAGTATGTTATGTTTAAAAATTTACATATATGATTTCATATGATATCACAAACGGGTGTTGAGTTTGCAGATCGGTATAACACAGCCCTCGTTTGCCACAGATGGCTTTTCTTGGCATGTCACCCTCGTTTATGGTTGCGAGTTGACCGGTCTGTCAAAGTCAAAACCCCAACAAAATCTTCCGGGGTATTTCCAAATATTGAAGAGGCTGTTTCTGCTGCAAGGTTGGTAGCTTCATACTTCCTAATATTCAAATCTAGTTGTATTAATCTGGACTGTTTTATAAACCTATCAATCAGGCCAGGGGACACCATTTTGATTGGAGCAGGTGGTTTCCATTTTGCTTCAAATATTCAAATCAATAAACCATTATGCTTGGTATGTAATATGTTCTAGAATCTCAATCGGAATAACTTGAATTAAATTATTTATTATTCAGATTGGAGGAGGTGATGTTCCTGATGATACAACACTTGTATGCTCCCGCGGGTCTGACAGGTGTCAAATTTTCCCGACTATTTAATTAGTATAAATGTATAATTACTCGAAAATTTGCAGATATTTTTTTAAATTGTGATTTACAGTGCACTGGAGTTTCTGTCAACTTGCAAATTATCAAACCTAACAGTAAAGGCGGAATTGGGGTGCTGTTTACTCCATAGAAGTGGCAGACTGATAATTGAGGACTGTAATCTGCAATGTGAGTCAAATCCCTTAGACTATCTCTCCTATGCTATTATCACCACTGCTGGTGGCTGTGGGCCAACCACCACCGCGAATAATGGCGGTGATAGTGTTTCTGTTTCTCAAACTCGAATCAAAGGAGGTGCAAAAGCTGTTTTGACTAGTGGCACACTTGCACTACAACGAGTACGTGTAATTTATACACGGAGTTCTATTTTATTCTGGTTTGATGTAGTTCACCAATTATAGTGATGTACTTGTCCGACCTTTGTTGTATAATGTTTGTGATGTAGGTAGGAAAGATTTCACCTTCTTTTATTTACTTTTTTGGTATTGTGAACGTTTCTTCTTTTTATTAAAATAATAATACAAGTTGGGTATAAGGTAATATTTTAAGTGGGCGGGATACCTGCATACCTGATTTTTTTTTATAAAAGAGGTTAATTTGTGAATTTATAACCCTTTTTAAGGTGTTTTGGAACTTGCATTTTGGGTTTTAAGTTTGAATTTGAATTTGGTTTTTGTGTTTATTATTTAAGTCATTTGCATTCACTTGCATTTTGGTTTTTGAGTTTCCATTGTTTGAAGTTTGAAAAAATATAAAATTTTAATGGTTGGTGTGAAATTATGTATATAGTTTAAGTTTAATGCAAACTAGATGATCCTTGGTTAAGTTTAAATTGTATATTCAACTTACATAAGCGGCATATTCAGTAATGAAAATATTGATTATGTAAGTTCTCCATATAAGACTGATTTTGTATTGAATCTTACCCTAATCTACCTCTATATATGAGGCCTAATTTTGAATTACTTTTGACAACTTATCCATTTCAACCTCTCTCAGTGGCTGCCAATGCTGACATGTAATGGGCATTAATGCCACCTGTCATGGACGTTCGTGATTTTAGAGGGAAATACTATCCGGAATCAATTTTAACAAACATCCGTAACATCTTCCGCCTCAATTCATAGCACACTCACGACTTCACCCGCAAGATAAAATCGGGGGAATATCCTCCGCCATTTCGATGTAGCCTCTAACGACCGCCCTAATTCAGGTAATTTTTTTTTATTTTGCAATTCAAATTTGCGTGTAAGTTCATATTTAGGGTTCAATTCGTAAACCTAATGTTTTTTTAAACGGTATTATTCTCATTTAGGGTTCTAATTTTAAACCTAAAATCGACAAAATACCATATTAAGCTTCATCTGGATTGTACGAATAATGACATCCACTGATTCAGATCATTTTCGTCTATTTTGTAATTCAAAATGCACTATTTTGAATTGCAGCATTCAAAATGCACTATTTTTCAATTGTTGGAGGATGTAGCATTGAGGAACGCCAACGTTGTGTTCAGGAGGTAGCAAAAAGAAATGTATCTGGTATGTTGTATCCATTACTTATATTGTTACACGATATTTTTTTTTATTTACTTAAAACAATCTTTTACAGTTTTTTCATGGTTGGGTATATTTTTGAAAATGATGTAAACTGGCATTTTCAGGTTATTATATTGGTGGATTTGGGATTTTGGTTATGCGTTTAGTATATATAGTTCTGTTATTCTTATGTTACCTGATGCCAACCATCTTCATTCTCTGATTTCGTATTGCTTATTAATCGTGTTGTGTTCTTGCAGGAATGCTCAAAGGGTTCCAAACTCAAAGTCAACTCATGAGCCATTCTAAAACAAGCTTTTTCACAAACGATTTATCAAACCCAATTAAGATTAAACGGGAACGGGTCAAAATGTCAAATGGGTCAGAAGTAGTTGAAGTGTATTTACTTTAATTTATCTGGTTATACAATTCCTTGAGCTACTAATAAGATGTGGCAGTTTATGATTTCTCTCTAATGGGTCGGAAGTAGACTAAAGTGTATTTTTAGTGCATTCAACCTTCCAAATCCTTCTGTTAAAAAAATCAGACTATTATTGAATAACTTATTTTGTTACAATATCTGAAACACTTATTATTTGCCCAGATAGGTTCAAGCTCATTTGCCACTCCCAGAACTTTGAGGCTAATAATCTGATTGTGGGTTTGAAGAAGCAAGGTACCTTAATTCTTTCTATTGTAAATTATGAGTGTATTTTTTTAATCTATTTGTTGGAGCTTGGTGTATGACTTCTACTTTGACTTTTTTAGGCTATTCAGGATCTGACATGAAGAACCTGGTCAAAGATGCTTCCATGGGTCCACTGCAAAAAACTTTTAAACATGGCATTGACATTATCATTTTTTAGCAACTATTTTTGATTTATCCATTTTTAATAAAAGTTTCAAGTTGGAAGAAAAAAAGTCTGCAACCAAAGAATGTTTTTATTGTTTGGGCCAAAGTGATTATGTTTATGATTAGCACTATTTTATTCTAAAAGCAGTTAATTTTAATATTCTTGTGTATTTAATAGTTAATTTTAGCCCTTGGAAATTCAGGCAACTTGTGATGGCGGCAGATGGTTCCCATATATTCAAGTTATTTATTGCAACGAATGAAAATGAAAGTACAAACATCAGGTACCTTTATTTGGCTCTTTTTCTTTTAATTTTGTCAAAATTTAAATTTTGATTAAAAGTTTAAGGTTACATGGTTAGGTTGTATACTTGAATCGACATGGAACATACCATGAATTACAATGCTATCTGATGCCTAATCGTATAATTGAAATCGAAAAGGCTTTCAATTATCATCATATTTTTTATACCTTTTTATGTGATACGATCTGACCTTGATTTCATTGCAGATGAATCTGGAATATTTCGCATAGAAAATCAGGTAGCTGTTATTCTTACATATCATAGGTTTATATGATTGAAAGCCTAGCAAAACAGAAAATATCCAGTAAATGTTGTTTTCAAAGGACATAAGCCAACAAGGTTAAATTTCTTCCATATGTAAAATGTTAAATTTTTTTCGTCTGAAATTTAGTTTTGTGTTTAATTAGTGATGCCTATACTTGCTACCTGATTTATAACTTTGAATTTCAAACTTTTATACCATCTTACTGACTGTTGTTTCCTTCATTTTTTTTTTATTTTTTTTTGCGAACAGTGAAGGGATTCCGTATTGTTTCCCAGACAGAATGTGGCCCAATGCAATAGGTGCACTTTGATTATGCCAATTTCCACATCTGTACTTAACTACTTATCATAGTCATTGATGTTGACTTAAGTCAAGAATAAATCGAGTGTTAACTCTAGAAAATAATTTTGACAGCAGGGATTTGCAAGGAACTGTGAGTGGTCAGTTATTGATTCTGAAAATGTGGACATATCTCATGTTATCACTTTAGAGCTTAAAGATAGTCCTTAGAGTCGGGGCTATGTTGGATTACAATTTTCAAGCATTGTATAAGGTAAGCTCATTATATTTCTCTTAAAAGAACTATTATTTTTCTTTAAGATCCAGACCCTAAGAGTCCAAAGGGTAAAGAAGAAAGGTACCATACTTTTCTAGCCAAATCATCATTACTAAGGTTTGGGTGATATCATATCCATGAAGAATACAAAGTAGTTGATTATCATCTTTTTTTACTTATCTCCTTCTGGTTATATATATATATATATATATAGGTGTATGTAATTATCTCACATGGTCAGTTGTATGTCGCTGTCTCAAGAGTGAAGAGCAAGAAAGGCTTGGAAGTTATTTGTTGGGACAAAGATGACAACTACACTAATTCAACGATAAGCATAGTATATAAAGAAGTTTTATTTCGTCTTTAATTTTTTGTTAACCATTATTCATGTATAACTTAACGTTTATTAAAAAATTCAAAAATAATTGGTATATGATTTCATACGCTTTTTTTTTTACTGTTGTACATTAACTCAACAACACGTTTAGCATCATCTCAATAATATATTACTATATTTATTTCTTAAGTTTTTCATTTTTGGTATTTTCTTTTTTATTTCTCGAAGCATGCCCGCCCATTCAGGCGGGCTATGAAGCTAGTGAATATATATACAGATAAAACATATTACGATACATAGACTTTAAAAATAGTAAATTACAAAATTAGTCCTTGGACTTTATCAAAATTAGTAGCTTTAGTACAAAAGTTTTAATTGTCGTAATTGAAGAACATGTTCACGTCGCACTACAATGTAAATTAAGAAATTGATTCCTTAAGCAAAAGGCGTTAACAAACAATATTTATTCATTCTATAAAAACCTTCCATGTCCGATCATCCACAGCGGCAACACCTAAAGCTATACCACATTGAATTGAAAGCACAAGCACGTTTCCTAAAGCATTTCTCTCTTGACCCTGTAAAATAGCAAGATTTTGCACTTCTATTACGGGCCATTACATACCCAAAAAAACATTATACTTTTTTTGAGAAAGTGTATTCCCATTAGCCCTCCGGCTTGGCCGATCTTATGCTCGTGATATACAGTTATACACGACCTAACCATTGGCGTGACCATTTTTGAACCTTGCCTTATATTAATGTTTACTCAGGGAGGGATCGGACCCGTGACATAAGAAAAGAGAACATCTTTATATTAATTAATCATGATGAAAAGAGAACATGTTTTACCTTGTACAGTCGAGGAGCTAATGTCATGATGCATATAGTGGGATAACCGGTTGTGAATCCAAGGAGAAACACAAGTGCGATCAACCATCCCTGATCACCAAATCTTGCAGTGAAATAGAATGCAGGAATGAATAAAAACCGAGATAACACCAACATCATTAGACCTTTTCGTGATTCTAGTTTTAGGCATTGGATTAAAGGGATATATCTTGATGCTAAATCAGACACATTGAACGTTGTCACAGGGTACCTGCAAATATCCAATGAAAATAATGTGGTCACACTAGGGGAACACTCTGGGCATCCATCATTGACGCAGGACTTCCATAAATTTTCAAATTCGTGGCCCAAGTATAGAATATTTTTATTTTTATATGCCCCTTTGCGTAGTCCGTTTTCAACATTTCCAAATGCGGCTTTCGTGATTAACCTTATAATAGAGGTGAGAGCTCCCGATGCAGACACTCCAACAAGAAAAGACTAAAATTTAAAGAAGGAAGACAAACGAACAAGACATATTTAGCAAACGATTAACATAAACAATAGGACGAATAATCGAAAACCGGAAATTAACTTTTACTTGGACAAACTCGGGGCACATTACTGCCAGGTCTCCAACAATTCCTCCTTTCACATAAGCTTCACCAACGCTCGAAACCACTACCAAAAAGCATATTCCGATATACTTTCCCATTCCACCATCTCCAGAAGTCACTAAATCTAACTAAAAATTTGATTAAATCATGAGCACCTCATGCTTCTCATTTATTATAAGAGATGCTATAAATGTCTAAAAGAACAAAACAAAATATATGTCCTCTACAAGGAATTACACCTACACCGACGATATTTTATGACCATATGGTGATGACATGTAGTCAGTGTATACAGACTATCCCGATGACAAGTCATCGCCACATAGTGATCGCTACAGTCTCTATAGTGTAGCGATGATAAATGTCATCACCGTAAGTGTCGTCAGGAGATGAGTAATATCTTGTAGTGGTCTTAGGTTGCACTATTTATAATTGAGAAATGATATTTGTGCATACCCATATGCATACTCACTTCTAAACTTGACTCGATCAATTAATTCTCTCTCTCTTCATATCATCCTTTGATTTTGACACTTGTCATGATCAAATTGGTAGACACATGAGTAAGCACAAATACCATTACTCTTTATAATTTTCTCGATTTTGACATGTATATGTAGGCACATCGATTATTTTGTTACTCGTATAAAAATATCGTCTAATATAAAATAATCAAACCTATTACCGCTAGGAAACCGAAATTGGTTGCAAATAAAAGCACGTATCCAACGGTGTGTCGGTTCCTAGTATTAGCTTTAGATTCATTACACACAAATATTGCAAGAAGTGCTACGGATAATGGTAGATAAGCAAGGGTGAGTACCCTCTCGGGATGATAATCCTGAGCATATGAAAGGGTAAAACTGTTAATTAGATTCTAATCACTCTTTGTTAGTAATTTAAATGATAATTAGTGACGTGCTTACCGGGAACAGCTCATAAAGATAGTCGCCTAGTGTACAAATAATATTCCATGATAATAGAGTTCCGAGTCCAAATATCCAGCACATCGCCATTGCACTCAATTTGCCCTGTACATCAAATATTGTTATCATGTTTTAATTAATATCACAACCATATATTTTTACGGTAGTGTACAGATACCAGATAGAGAGGTTGAATCCACTCATCTTGGAAAATAATATATGAATAAAACAATCTTGTAATATATAATCATTAATCAAACAATCTTATCTTATATGATATATATAATCATATGTGAATAATATTTATATTTATTCATATATAAATAAACCCAAAATTCACTATATCTACTTTTTTTCTCAACCTTAATGGATCCCTCATCTATATGCATATGTGTACAACACAAAATCGCACGCATACACACCCACATATATATGCTTCCACATACTTCTGCTAGAGTTGTTTCTGAAAATAGTTTTTTATCTATAGTAGGATAGATATACGACACTTTACATCTCACCTATATACTTCACCTAGCTCTCGTTATTGTTGTTGTTGATGTATGTTAATAAGTAATAGTAAATAGAAAATTAAATACAAACCTCAGGCTCTGCTGTAGTTTCATCACTTGAACCAACAATAGCCATGGTTCTGCTCAAAGAAATTGTATGCAACTATGCGTGGAGGATGACCATTCATTCTATGTTATATATTAAAACAATTATTAGAAAGATATTTTTCGTTTTTATATTGTCAAATTAACCTATAATCTTTACGATAGTAAAAAAAGGAAAAGTACGTTTTATAAGAATCAGTAATGCCATCTCCGTCACTCATCACTCCATAAAACAAAAAATTTATATAGTTAACCAATTATTAATGCCATGTCCGTCACTCATCCATGGTGGATTTAATGGTATTTAGGGGTTTCTTTACAGCTTAATACAAAATGAGTCTAAGGTGCTGTTTATTTTTTTAGACTAAAAAGATATGTTGTCTTCGGACCATATCTGTCAATTGCTGCAGTTTCTGGGCGGACCAAATGTCTGCAGTCTGCAAGAAAGCTTTTGTTTATTTTTTAACATCTACAGACTTAAATAAATCAAAATTTAATATATCCTACGTCTAACAACATTAAAATAATCCATACAACAATATTGTATGTTGTTTGGAGGAGATGTGTTTTTTTAGGTTTGGAAGACCCAAGAAGCTAATGTCCAAAGTTTCTTGGAGAAGACCTTTTGTAGACATAAAAAGATCTGCGAGTTTCCAAAAACAAACATCTGCGGGAGACTCTTTCTGCGCGTAGTCTGCGCTGCGAAGACAAAAGACCCCAGGAAGACCTTTTGTTAAAAAAACAAACAGTGCCTAAGTGTGGAACAAACGCGCAAACGGGCTAACTTAAAAATGACGTTGTTCCCATATAGACACTATACAAACGGGCTAATCTAATCTGGTTTTAGAGACTGGGGTGGGGGGTTTAAGTACGAAAACGTCAACTAAGCTGGTCCAACAGCATAACCCGTGATTTCTTAGGGGTTACATTGAATCCTCCGATCTCGACATAATTAATCGTAACAAAATTGCATTAAATAAAATCACAAGCAAATAAACCGGATACTCAAGGCTTGTAATCTAATGATATTGATGTTAAGGTGTTGCCGGCTTGTCATGAGTTCAAGTCATATCGTAGACAAATTGAAGTCATTGACAAATTATAGTAGATTAGGTATCATTAAAAAAATAAAATAAATCAGATATTTCCATAATTACTAGTCTTATGTAAAAGATAACATTATGAGTTAGAGATGTCATACTTATTAGTCTTAATTTAAATATTTAAGTTTGTTCACGAAAATAAACTAATTTGTTTTGTATATTTATTTATTTAATACTATATGATATCATATACTCCCTCCGTCCCACAAAAAAGTTCCCATTTCTATCATAAATTTTGTCCCACAAAAAAGTTCACATTTCTATTAAATAATATTATTATTATGGACCCCACCACCAACCATCTCTTAAAAACATTTTCTCTCTCCAATTAACCTTATATTTTAATCAAAAATAGTACCAAAGACCCCACTATCAACTATCTCCTAAATACTTGTGCCCAAAGGAAATGGGAACTTTTTTGTGGGACGGAGGGAGTAATATTTTAAAAGAATTAAAATTCAATAAAATCTCATTATTGTAGTCTATAGCCACAAATTAATACATAAAATGAATATTTATAAGAAATAATATCTATCTACTATATTATAATAAAACAAACCCCTTATGCCACATGTTATTTTTCTATACAAACAACTGCCACATGGCAGCACCTAACCACACCTTTTTTTTTAATTGGTTAATTTAAATTCAAAAGCTAGAAAGATATGTATTAATTAATTAGTCAACATAATTTCCTTTTTAAAAGGCCATTATTTTCTATACTCTAATTCAAATAAAACCGTCTATCAAATACTAATATTCAAATCACCATTATTTTAAAAATGATTTCCTTAAGTTCATAACAATCTCTTAGTCATCGATTTAATACTTGAAATCCAAAAGCTTATTCAAAAAAAATTATACGGAAGTAATAATTAGATATTGATAATTTATTTATATTAATATTTTATATCAATTTATATGTGTCTTGACTAATGTTAGGGTAATACAATAATCAATAGCTTTTTTGTACGAAATAATAGTGTGGTATTGATAATTTGTTTATATCAATACCATATATCAATTTATATAAATTTAGTTAAAATTTAGTTAACTATAACTAGCCTATAACCCGTGATAAATCACGGGTGGCTTACAACAATTTTAAAATGAAATCGATAAGTAATATAGTTAAAATTGATATAAAAATAATACTTTATTCGTTTCAAAATAAGTGATACACTTGAGGTTTCAAAATTTTTGAGCCAAATAATTATAATGAATGCTATATTAGATTAAATTGGATCCTTGATGGGGTATGTGTCCTACATATTTTGATTAAAGTGAGATTAATGATATTTAAAAGTAAAAATGAAGTAAATAAGTCATTTCACTATATTAAATGAGATACTTAGTAGGTGTGGATATCACTACTTTTTACAATATAAAGCAAGTTTTCAAAGTGTATAACTTTTTTTGAAACACCCCAAACATGGAATGTGTATGAGTGTATCACTTATTTTGAAATAGAGGAAGTATGTACACACATTCTTAAAAGATACCATAATTTATTTTAAGAATAATGACATTGATGCCTACATTTTATGCCTAACAACTTGATCAAAACATATGGCAAAATCAAGGGATAATATCATGAGAGATAATTAGTTAATTACACATGTTATCTTATCAAGTGCGTTGACACAAAAGTTGGGAATCAATATCATTTCTATTATTTTAATTATTATAATTGATTTCTTATTATTAATACTTATATTTGTTGTAACAACTTCGAAATACATCATGAATTTACAATAAATATAGAAGTATAGCTAGAAAATATATTTGGATATAAAAAAAATCCAAATAACTCTATATTACATCATACATACAACCTTAGAGTATCCTTTAAAAATCTAATATCTTATAACTAACCTTAATTATATTCATACTTTACCATTTAGCAAAATTCACTACAAATAGTATTGTGTTTGACTTGAGTAGTAGTCAAAACATAATTCTCTCTTTTTTATATATATTTTTAATTTTTTAGATTTAGTAAATAAAAGTAAGACTTTAGTAGTAGTCTTAACACAATTCACTATAAATAGTATTGTGTTTGACTTGAGGTAGTCAAACTATAATTCTTTATTATTTTTAATTTTTTAATTTTTCCTTTTCCTTTTTTAATTTTTTCTTTTATTAATTAATAAAATTTAGACATTATTAGTAGTCTTAACATATTTCACTTTAATCAGTGTTCTGTTTGACTCGAGTTGTAGCCAAAACACAATTCAATATTTTATTGATATTTTCTATTTTTTTTTATGTGAATAAAAGTAATTATTTATTTGTAGTATTAAAACAATTCACTATAAATAGTATTGTGTTTGACTTGAGTAGTAGTTAAAAGACAATTCATTATTATTTTGATTTTTTGGATTAGTGAATAATAGTAAGACTTTATTAATAGTATTAACATACGAGTTTTTCTAACATGTGCCCACTAGGCACATATGCAGGTAAATTAAATCATTCAAACTTTCCTAATAAAATCTTAGTACACATTAATGAACCTCATATTTTATATCTTCAAAAGATATATTAAATGCATTTGTTTAGTGCTAATGGAAAGTTTGAATGATTTAATGCACCTAAATATCTGTCTAGGGGCACATATTAGAAAAATCATTAACATAATTCACTATAAATAATATTGTGTTTGACTTGAGTAGTAGTCAAAATAAAATTATCTATTATTATTATTTTTTAATTTATTGATTTTTTTTTATTAATGAATAAAATTAAGAATGTATTAATAATCTTAACCTATTTCAGTTTAAATAGAATTATATTTGACTTGAGAGTAGCTAAAATAAAAAATCTATATTATTATTGATTTTTTATTTTATTTTTTGAATAAGTGAATTATATTAAATCCTTTTTAATAAATATAATCTAAGTCTATATGTTTCAAATAAAAAAATATTTAAAAATTTATCTTAACATTTCTTATTTGTTATTCAGTTATATTTTATTGGATTTTCTAACATGTGCCCCTGAGGCACATGATAGAGACATTTAATAATCTTAAATTTTCCTATTAAATTACAAAATGCATTTAATACATCAAAATAAAATTGAAAATTCAAGCATCATTAATGTCTATTGCTTCATTTTTTGGAATTATTTTGTTCATTTAAATACCTCTATCATGTGCCCTAGAGGCACATGTTAGAAAAACCCATATTTTATAACCAAGTCTTTATATTTTAAAAATATATTTAATGTTTTAAGTTTCACTTTTGATACCATATGTTTTTAATATTATTATTCCGGTATAGCATATAAATTCATCAATAATATTATCAGCTATTTAATAAATTAATTATGTTATATAAATATATAAATAATTTGTTATTTAATCTATTATATATACTTATATATAATAATACATATTTCTATTCTATAAGAGTTACGTTCAGAAAAATTACGATAACCCGTGATTTTTCACGGGTAATAAACTAGTAACTCTCATAGTCTCATATATGTAGTTGTTAAACTGTTTTTGTTCACAAGTGTTTTTTCGTCATTCACCTATCAATTATACGGTAAAAGATAAAAACCACGATTTTTAAAAAATAATTCAGGAGTCCGTATTTGGTAGCATTTGAAAACAAAATGAAAATGAGAGAAGCTTTGTTTTGTTTGAATTGGTGTTTGTTAAGCTTGTTTGATTGTATTTTCTCGAGAACCGGTTGTCCTTGACGCTCCTCTTGAATATCCAACCCTTCTCTCTCTCTATCAACGGCTTTAATTTGAATGTTTCCTTCTGATTTCCGCACAGACTATCAATTCCATACGCATTCAATTCAATTTCATATTTAATTCCACCCCAATCACCATTCCTTAGGTTTTTCATTCATCTCTAATTTTGGGTTTTCACTGCAGGTACCCTTTGCCCTCTTTCATCTTTTGCTTATTTATGTTTCTTCCTTTTCGATTTCTCATTCTCTTACTGATTAATTGTGTCGGTGTGTTTGTTTTTGCTTCTAATTATCTTTGCACAGTGAAATTTGTTCGCAATTGCTCATAATTTTTTCTGGTGTTTATCATTTTTGTCTGAATTCCATATCTGTTTTTGTGAGTTTTGGTGGTAACTTTAACTTTCCAAGACTTCATTTAGTGTTTCTGAAGTGTTATTTTATGATTGCCAAGGAACGATTTTGCTAACGAAATTGAGTTTCAATACTGAAAGTTAGGGTTTTGTTGAATGAATGAATGAATACTAGGTGATTGATGAATTGCTTTTGATTTAAGTTATGTTTATTATAACAAGGTGGAATTAGAAATGTAGAATATGTATCAACATTTTTCTCTCAATCCAAACACCCCCCCTGAATTCGTGACATTTTAAAACCATGTCCTAAGGCTGACCAATAGTTTGGGGTTTTTATTTCATGTATATACGAAAAGGTGCAAATGGTAGCTGAAAAAAGGAGTTTTTATTTATTTCTTTGCTTTCATAATCTCCAAGGTTTGAGGAGTCTGATGAAGTTCAGATTAGGTAATGTTTATACTTAACATATATGATAATTATTGACCTTATTAAAGATTTTTCCTTTGAAATAGACTTAAAATTAGGTTTTAATGTTTTATTGTGTTTGCACAAGTGTTAGCTGTGAATGAAACTATGCCTGTAAAAGTTTATGGTATATGATTGTGAACTTTCGTAATATGGAGTATGATATAAATAACCTTAATTAATACAGTATATAATTTTGATTTTTGATATAAAAACTTGTGTTTGGTTGATTTTATTGAAGCGAATGTCGGCAATATCTTATTATGATGAAAACCCAGAGGTAATTGATCCTCCTCAAATAGAAGATGCAATGGATGTAATGGAACATATACATGTTCATGATTCTTCTCAAAATGCTTTAAAACCTAATCAACTTGCAACTAGCAGTGTTCGTGATTTATTAGAATGTCCCGTTTGCTTAAATGCCATGTACCCTCCTATCCATCAGGTACCATTTCATAAAAAAAACTACTTTCCATTTAGAGTAAGTTACACTTTTCATCCCTGTGGTTTTCCACACGGACAAAAACTGTAACTTTTTCTTCTATTTATAACTATTTTTCACAAATTTGATACTTTTAAATTTGTAGTGCTCGAATGGTCACACATTATGTTCTGGTTGCAAACCGCGTGTACACAACCGTTGTCCAACATGCAGACATGAATTGGGGAACATCAGATGTCTTGCACTTGAGAAAGTGGCTGCGTCTCTTGAACTTCCATGTAAATATCAGAGTTACGGCTGTGTGGGAATCTATCCTTATTACAGCAAATTAAAACATGAATCTCAATGTGTTTTCCGACCGTATAATTGTCCGTATGCGGGCTCAGAATGTACAGCTGTCGGGGATATTCCTTATCTCGTGGCCCATTTAAAAGACGGACATAAAGTTGATATGCATAATGGGAGCACGTTTAATCATCGTTATGTTAAATCAAATCCTCACGAGGTGGAGAATGCAACGTGGATGTTGACAGTATGTTATTTCTTTTCTTTTCTTATTATTTTTATTAACTAAAATTATCTTCTTTATCCTTAGCATTATAATTATTTGGCATGGCAGGTATTTAGTTGCTATGGTCAATACTTTTGTCTCCATTTTGAGGCCTTCCAGCTTGGAATGGCACCCGTTTATATTGCCTTTTTAAGATTTATGGGTGATGATGACGAGGCGAAGAACTACACTTACAGTCTTGAGGTTGGAGGGAACGGGAGGAAGATGACGTGGCAAGGAGTCCCGAGAAGCATACGAGATAGTCATAGAAAAGTTCGTGATAGTTTTGATGGTCTCATAATTCAGAGGAATATGGCACTCTTCTTTTCTGGGGGTGATAGGAAAGAATTGAAGCTTAGGGTTACTGGAAAGATCTGGAAAGAGCAGTGAAATGTTTATGGGATGTAAGAGGCAAACTCTCTTTGCTTGCTTTTTATTTTGGTGTGTTTGGTTTGGGGGATTTATCTGGATGTGTCAACACTACATTTTGGCATTTGGAATGCTTGAAATTGTAATGTTTTAATGCTAAAAATGGATGTTTCAAAAGTGCTATTTCTTATTTGTTATTTAGACATTACTTTAACCATCCATCTTTTTTCTCATTCCATGGTATTCTTGGATGTGCAAACATATCGATAATTTTTATGTGAATATGTAGAAGATAGAGAAACTAATTGGTGTGATTTTTTGGTTAATGAATTGAGCGGATGAAAAAAATGAATTTTTAGGTAAAAAGTCCATTTGGCCAATGAATATATATTTTAACATTTTAGGACTGAACGTTAAAAATATTAAAAAAAAAAATTAAATATATGTTTCAGACAACCCAAAGGCAACATGCTCGCATTGAAATTGAAGTGTCATTTGAATAACCCTGTAGCCTAGCCTAGTTGTATATGAATCTACAAACCGTTAATCGAGTAAGTAAATAGCCATTTTTCTTGATTTCTGAAGGTATGAAACAAGATAGATAGCAGATAAAGTAATTGGTTTATGATATGCAAATCCAAGGACCTTTCTTTCAACCAGTTGTTTCAAAACAGTGTTCTATTTTAAATTCAAAAGCATTTGCCTGTTTAGGTTGATTAATAAGAAAGAGTTCATCTATAGGATTGAGGCAAGCGAAAGCCGGTCATTACTAATTTGTCAGCAAACATCTTCCCCGTCTTGGGCATAACATGCCAGTGCAATGTCATATTGAATTCTCTACCCCGCAGATTACTTCCCTACACCCACACACACCAAATCATAACTTTAATAACCATTTTATTTTCCAATGTAAAATTTAACTTCTGTTATATTATACATACAAGTACCTGATCCACAAAACGGTATTTGTTAGTTGTATGAATGTAGAATTTTGCACGCTCTTTTGCCGGAATTATATCGTCCCACAACGACACCTGTCACATTCATTTCAACTCAATTCATATCTGAAAAAATTGAACTTCCACTCTTTTTTATGACAAATATGGGATTTTCAGTTACCTAAGAAAAATTATGAATGGACCAATATCTTGTTATAATTTCATCAGAAATAAGACTATAATCTTAATTATAAGAGAAAACCATAGAGTTTGAGTTTTATCGCCCAAAAGAGAGTGTTTGATCATCTAGGGACTCTCATTTTCATGCAATCTAAATAATTATTAGCATATTCAAATCAATTTTCTTTTGAGATGGAGCTATATTTATTAGAAGAAATGGAGTTGTAGTAATTGCGTGGTAGTTTTTAAATAATAATATAATATTCACCTTATTTTGGACAACCCAATCCATTTGACACCTCTACAGAAAATATAATAAAATGGGTGTTACCTGATTTAGAGAATTCTTTGGGGTTTCATACTCAGCTGTTAGAAACACAAAAACCTACAAACACAAGGCATGTAATTCTTTTTAGGTTTAAGTTTAGTTATTGTCACAATAAATTGATAACATAGTTGTGATGATCACTTCCAATAAATAATTGATCACAGTTAACTAAGAATTATGTGGACCAACAAATTAGTCTCTAAAAATATTACTTTCAACAAGTAGCGCTAATATTTTTTGTCTAAAACACAGTCAACTAACATTGTTGATTATTTAAAGGTGTTCTCAAATGACTAGTTTTACTAAAATTACAAAGAGCTTTATATTCTACGTATTTGTTTTACTAACTGAAATTTTTTATGCTATAAGTGAAATATTCATAAAGCTTGATTGTGGATCCAAATTTAAAAATTAAAATGGTAAGGGGTTTACAAAATGAAGATTATAACTTCTTTTTTTCACAGTACAAGTCTCTCCGACCTAAAACACGGATTTACAAAAATGAAGTCGATAACATTTATGGGTAAATTTTCGTGTCTTAAAAAATAAAGTATGTTAAAAAATAATTGAGTCTTGAAAACTATTTTTTCACTAAGATTATTAGTTTAACAAATTGATGTTAATTCTACTTGAAAGCAACAGTATTAAACATCTATGTGAGACCTCAACTCACGTATCCATAATATCACTTACAAGTCACTAACAAGATATTAATGCAAAATCAAAAGCAGTGAATATTTCCAACCTGTTTTGTATTCCATGTAAACAATGATTGCAGATCTGCTGATATATTCATTGTCATGCTCACCTATACAAAACAAGACACACAATTACAGCAGCCATGAAGTTCAAACTCGTATCAAGCAAAACGAAATTAAGCATTTTTGGACTACAAAACTAATATTATTTGCTTCAATTTCGAAAATTAAAGGAGGGATCGGAGTAAATAGATTCAAATAACACAAAAAGGTATATCCAAATAGTAAGAAACAGCTACCTCATCATCGCCATCTGGCTTATTCCTGAACCAATTGATGTTCAAAACCTAAACCACCGGAAATGAAATCAATTAAATAATTGCCTCAAAATAACAAAACCTAATAAATTCATCTGAAATGTTAATTTCTTAACATACGATCTAAAGCAAAATTAAAGACCTGGACTTGAGATGTGGGAGAAGGAGAGTTGAAATTGTCGGAAACAGAAGCAATGGCGCACATTACAGCTAGTATTGTAATAGCGAAAGTGAGCAAAGCGTTCGCTCTGTATCCGAATGAATGCATCTTCTCTTTCCACACGAAGATCCTGCAGCACCGTCCGATTTGGGGGGTTTTGCCTTTGGTGTTCCTGGAGACCTCCGCCGTTTTCAGTTTCTTCTTTTCCAATTTCTTTTATCTTTCTTTTAACCCTTTTTTCTCACTGTTTCTCTACTTTTAAAACATGAAATTATGTTTAATAATCTGTCAGTTTGAAGGTAAAAATAAATTACCTAATAAATCATTCATCCAATAAATTATAATTATACCTTTAAAACATGGGGTTGGTTAAACATTTAACATTTTATCTCACTGTCACCATCACTTTTTCTCCCCATTATGAAATCGTCATATATGTACTATTTTTTTTAACGATAATCATATTCTACTTTTAAATCCATCTATAAGACTTGAACCTAAAACCTCAAAATTGTGAGCAAACACCTTTATCACTAAATTATTAGTCCTTTGATTATTATACTACTGCATGTTTAAGTATTAAATATCATCGATATGCACATATGTGATTCTAGCATGTTTAATTTACCTATAGAAAAATAATAATTACTAATAAATCAATATAATTAATTGAATTTTTTACCACATATCAACGAATTACCATATATTCCTAAATCCTAATCTCCATCCACATGGTATTTTCTCAATAATACATAAGAGAAAAGTGAAAGGATAAGTATATCACCATTTAAAACTACATCATTTAAAGCCTAAATTATGTAATTTTGATTAATATATGAGATTTTCTAACATGTGCCTCTAGGGCATATGATTAGGTGCATTAAAGTAACTAATAATTTCCAAATGATGGATTAATAAATATTAATGAAGCATATTTCTTACCTGTTCTGGAAATATATTAAATGACTTTTTGAATTTCAATGGTAACTTTAAGTTAATTAAATACTCTAACCGTGTGCCCCTATGGCACATGTTAGAAAGACCCTTAATATATACTATAGTCAATTAATCATACTCACATAATTAATACCCATTGACTCATTTAATTTCACACTTTCTTAATTAATGTTTACTTCCTAATGAATATATGGATTTTCTATGGTAATGTGTCAACAACTTTCAATCGATTCTACACTTAAGCATAGATATACGAGGTCTATACACTAACCTTATATATATTTATTATAGGATTAGAAATATTGAGTTGTATTATAGGGAGTCCAAAGGATTTGTCTAGTCCCAAGGGATAAATCCTAGCCATTGGATCAAGATAGTCAAGATCAAATCCCCCATTTACAGCCACCGCCGGCCGCCGCCTCCGGCCGCCATCCGCCGCCGCCGCCGGCCGCCGGCCGCCGCAGGTGGCCGGTGGCAGCGGCCGGCGGTGGTGGTGGTGGCTGACAGTGAAGGTGCTGGTGCTAATGGGGGTGGTGGTGGTATTGATGTATCGAAGCACATGTGCTTCACTAAAACACAGCATATTACTTCGAAGCACATGTGCTTCAGGTCACGAAACACATGTGCTTCAAGTCACTAAAAACATGAGTTTCTAAACACACAAGGGAGCATACGAAGCACATGTGCTTGGCGTTATGAAACACATGTGCTTCACTACACGGAAAAAAAATCAAAATAAGTGCGAACATATCATTATGAAGCACATGTGCTTCATAAAGCCAAGCACATGTGCTTCATAAAGTCAAACACATGTGTTTTTGTTCCTGAACACATGTAACTTACAAGCAAGTCATTTGTGTTTGAATCACGAAGCACATGTGCTTGACGTTATGAAACACATGTGCTTCACTACATAGAAAAAAAATCAAAACAAGTGACGAACATATCATTATGAAGCACATGTGCTTCATAAAGCCAAGCACATGTGCTTCATAAAGCCAATCACATGTGTTTTTGTTCCTGAACACATGTAACTTACAAGCAACTCATTTGTGTTTGAATCACGAAGCACATGTGCTTGAAGTTATGAAACACATGTGCTTCACTACATAGAAAAAAAATTAAAACAAGTGACGAACATATCATTATGAAGCACATGTGCTTCATAAAGCCAAGCACATGTGCTTCATAAAGTCAAGCACATGTGTTTTTGTTCATGAACAAATGTAACTTACAAGCAAGTCATTTGTGTTTGAATCACGAAGCACGTGTGCTTGACGTTATGAAACACATGTGCTTCACTACAAAAAAAAATCAAAACAAGTCACGAAGCACATGTGCTTCCAGTCACGACCACCACCACCGGTCACCACCGCCGGCGGCCACCTCCGGCCGCCGTCCTCCGCCGCCCATCGCCGCCATCCGCCGCCGGCCGCCGTCTCCGGCCGCCGGAGAAGCACATCATCTGCACATGTGCTTGTAGTGGTGGTGGTGGTTTTGAATCTTGATCCAAGGGCTAATAAATATCCCTTAGGACTATATAAAATTAATGGACTACATTGAACATTTCACTAGAAATATTATACTTTTATGTTTACACGACATACAATTTCATTATCGTATATCAATATTCTACCATCAAATTTTTTTTTGGTTTAAAAAAACTACTTTCTTATTTACTTAATTTATAGCTTAAGGTGTTACTTAATGTGGTTTTTTAACTTCGCAATATATGGATTTTATAAAATTACAAATAAATAATTTATGAGTTTTTATATAAATAAAATGATAGAAAAAGATGTTAACATAGCAGCTTAAGATTTTTGTAGAGATAGGTTATAGGTATTTATATGAAACAAGTGAAGTACTGATGTGGCAACGCATTAAACCAACGGTTCAATGCACTGTGGATGCTCTTACGTGAGTGATCACATGGACAGCCACATAGGCAAAATTGCTGACAATTCAGCTTATATAGAACATCTCATAGACAGAATCCAGATGACATGTCATTTTGACTTGAAAAACTTGCTGGGTTCACCTTATTATGTTAATAATGACAACATAAAGTGTATTTGGGAATTTTTATGATTCATCAAGCAATGTTCATAACAGTCTAATCGCAAATAGAAAACAGTTACACCACCAAAAGTTGTCTAAACCTCCAACAAAAGTTTTCACAATAATACTACCTGATATATATAAAAGTCCTCATATTGTTACCCTAAGTGTGACAGCATTTGACTTCAAGTCAAAGTGAACACTTTGTTTACTCCAGATAGCATTCTCATCCACTGAGATTAGTAAGGGAGATTGATTAGTCACTTGCAACCTAATTAACTCACTTAGTTATAAATGGGTCAACTTGGGTCATGTTTTGTATCCAACGGGCATAAGTTATAGGATTTATCTAAAATGGAAAAAGGTCAAACAGGTTGACCGGGTTGAATGTGATCCAAGAACCTCCTAAATTGTTCTATCAACAAAGGTTAGATCACTTTTGTAATAATATCGTTTTTATAATCATATTTAGCACATTATTTCATAAAATTTTAGAAAGGTGATGGCCCAACCCATAAAAGTTTACTGTTTTGACCCAGTTGACCAGTCCATTTTGCAAAATGTACATTTGGTAAATGGCAGTGTTGTCTATTGGTTGAAAGTGAATTACCTTAGGAGAGATCTTGTAAGATGTTCACGTGCAGTTGCCAATGCTTGACTTATTGTCTGAAATAACCAAATCAAATTATGTAAATCATGTAAACAATTAAAAAAATTCAGTGGAAATTATAAATAATAACACATACCTGCTCAGACAGAGACGCTCCAGATTCTAGACCGTGGCTTGCAACCTTTCCAGCAATAACATTTGCATCGGTTTCAAGAATGATTCTGAATAACACAACAAAATGATATCTAAATTTATAAATAAAAATAAATAAATAAATAAAGATACGTAAGTGTTTCTTACCCGCCATCAATAATTTCATCAAGACACAACAAAATGAGATCTAAATTTTCAAGTGCGTCCTTTTTATCCACATTTCCCCTAACACACATAACAATTAAACTAAATAACCCTGAAAATGCATAGAGGAATAAAAAACGCAGAAAAGAGAAATTATTTAAAAAACCACCTAAGCAGAATACCAACTGCATCAAAGAAACCCTGAAGAACCGTTGATAATATAAGCTCATTTTCATCATCACCCCCAGTAACATAGAAGTGAAGATCCTGAACAAATTTGTAGACAACAATACTGTTCTCAAGCATTGTTATCTCAGCTGCAAATAGTCAAAGAAAAAACATATTGTTTAAGAGCAACAACAATTACCCAAATCATCTGCAAACAGATGTCCTGTAAATATTTAAAAATGTATATAGTTTCCATTACACTCTGTGCGTGCATTGGTCTTCTGAGTTTTAGTAAATACAGATTTCTCAAAAGCTTCTTTAGCATTATTAGTTGGCCAATCATCTGAATAGTATTTCACGGCTATGCGACCTCCTTCTGAATCCAGAAGTAAAATGTTCTTTACGGTAGGGCAATACTCCTACAGATATAAAGAATTAAACACAAATATTAATATCTATTTGTGTTCAGGCAAACACATACGAAAGATTGCTTCAACAATGGCATGAAATTGATAACTTGATATTTATAGATATATACTGGAGAGATTATAAAAACCCTTGGCATGAAATTTGCATCCAACCTTTTGATGTTCATTTCCAAGATAAACAAAAAAATTATTTGATCAAAATTATGTTTAATTATCTGTCAGTTTGAAGAGTTCGTGATTGATTATGTTTAGCTATTATGATTACTAGGACAGAAACACCAAACTAATTGCTTAATTTAAAAGAAAATTCTGTTGACAATAGATCCAAAGGCTACGCACCTTGAAAACCCTAGGATTCAAGCACCAAAGTCATGTTAAGCGATTGAAACAGTAATCACGCCCAATTATGTACGTCGTACATATTAAAAGGAAGAAAAAATTGATGATCCATATCACATAACTTGATCGGAAAATAAGCTAAAATACATCATACTAATAAAGTAAACGGATAGATGGAAGCTAAAAATCACATACACAGGTAACAATTCAAAAAAAGAAACAACAGTGATCATGAATCGAGCAATAACAGGCGCGAATCGTGTAGGATGAACTTTTTACTAACCATTGAATTGAGAATACAAGGCTTTAATTTTCTCGAGCAGTTTCGAAATAGTAGAGAGGAAACTGATGAACTAGCTACTGAATAAAGAGAGAAAGATGAGTTAACAATATGCCCCCTCGGTTGTAAAAGCATTTCTATACTGCCACAAAACTTCTACATGGCTCCTATGCACATGGGATATAGAACAAAAAATTTGAACACGTATCGGTGTTAAAAACGAACCAGGGCCGGTCCTAAGTATTTTATTGCCCTGGGCGAAACGATCTCAAAAATACCCTCTAAATTTTTTTAGAGCAAACAACATACTATTTTCAAGGAATTGCAAATTACACCTTGATCATAATCACAAAGTAGGGGCGATGAATCATTGAGAATTTAATCAAGTCTAAAATAAATTCACTAATATTACATAAACAATTAAAAGTGTATAAACAATTTTTTTAAATTGTAAATACTGTAAAAAATGTGATTTTCTTCATTTATATTATAATTTTATAATGAGGTGAGAGGCAAAACATAAATATCTTGCATTTAAGTAATACGAAAATGTTAAAAAAAACTGACATTTCTAGTGCGATAGTATAAAACATAATATGTACTTATGTAGTATATACGGTCTCTTAATCTTATCAAGATAACTATTTAAATTGTTTAGTAAATTTCATATTTTATTTAATACGGAGTAATATATTTGAGTGTCAGAATATATGGCTACTTTTTATTATTTTATTGTCTTTAGGTAACTTTTCACTTAATTTAGTGGAACCCATATGAAAATAACCAGATATCATCTTCTTCACCCAACACAAACACTACAAACCCCATTAACAAGATTTGAAGCTTCAAACTTTTTATTATTTTCCTTCAAAAACTAGAGTATAAAATATTTACCTACATATCTCCACATATCCCATTGCAAATGACAGATGTTAACCTTGACGAGCCTAGTATACTATGACTTGGACTACGCTCACGATGCCCCTAAACCGGATGATACCCTGTGTCGTCGCCCGGCTCGCCCACCCCTAGATCCGGCCCTGAACGGAACCGGTTGGAACCGGATTACTAGAAATCATTTCGGATATAGGTTGTAACTTTTTCGTGAAATTAAGTATCAGGTCTTCAAGTCCGGATAAATTGAGTTTAAAACTTGGAACCGAAGTTCAATTAACTATATACTTGGAATTTATTGTGGTATAATATTATTAACAGTATTTTGTTCATGTTCATTACACAATTTCTATTTGTAAATCATTCTATTATTACACATATAAACTAACAAATCTGATAAAAAAACTTGAAACCAGCTCCAATTACTATATCGGTTCCAATCGGGTTATACCCGATTTACCCAAACCGGAACCATATTTTGTAAAAGGGTTCGAGTCTACTAATTATATGGAATTGGGTTTAGGGTATTTCGAGTCCAGATACATTCATATTGGTTCTGGGGCTAATCCCATTCCTACGCGGGCAAAATAACTATTGATGAATGAAACCTACTCCTACTCTTTTCATCTTTTACTCCTAAAATTGCCTCAATATTTTCCTATAATTCAATTCAAAATTGTCCCAAGGTGACGAGGTGTTTCATCATTGTTATCCATCCATCAATTTAACTATTCATTGTTTTTCATGTACTTAAAGTCTTCCGATCATTAATATGACACGGAGTTGACAACTCATACACCAAAGGTTTCATCCAAATCCAAACACATTGTATTTTACTTCTTCTCATCAAGAGGACGCCTTTCGACATCATATTATGTTTGGTCGACTTCCTTGTTCCGATGCTCTTCTGCTGGCCTCATCACACCACCAACATATCCTTCAATTGTGTTCTTTGCTTCCTCCATTGTTTCCGCCACTTAATCTTTTGCGGCCTTCGCCATTCCATGGTCATCATTCATTTTTCCTTCCGTTTCTCCCTTTCTCTCGTTTGAATTTCTACCAATTTCATAAGCTTTTCCTTTCGTCTTTGGTTTTCCTTGTATCATACTATCTTTTGCATTTCCTCCCATTTCCGCTGATATGTCAATTGCTTCATTTGAATCTGTTAGAATATATTAGCATTAAGTATCATTATTGTAATATATTTAGTCATTATTGTAGATTTGGTAGGTGATTATGGTTAGCAAAAGTCAAGCCTTAACATAAGGCATCTTTGTATATTTATAGAGAGTTTTGTCTAATGAGAAGAGCAAGGAATATCTTCTTTCATGGTATCAGAGAGTGATTGAATCCTCTCCTTTTTCTCACCATTCTTCCGCATCTTTCTTTGGCAGTCTCCATCTTCATCTTTTTCTTTGTGTGAGTTCGTGCACCATCCACAGAAGCAAAGCATCCCTGTCTTGTTTTCTTTTGTTGTTTCTCCATGGCTCCCACCAACCTAAACAACACCACCGTAACAACAAACAACAACACAGAAACATTCCATCCTACGGCCCAACACTTATCACCTACTGCCCACAACAATTTAGGAACTAATAATGGCCCCTCTACTTCCATCCCTACAACACCCCATCACAATTCCACCCCATCCCAACCTACTGCTCGTAATCAAGTACCCCCACCCAACATAAATCAACCACCCCCACTTGTTGCGTCCAAACCCATCACTCGTAGCCAACATGGAATTTATAAACCAAGAACATTGTTTAATCTCCACACTCACTCTCCGCCCTCACCCATACCAAAAAATCCTGTTACCGCCCTTCGGGATCCAAATTGGAAAATGGCCATGGACGATGAGTACCAAGCTCTTGTTAAAAATGAAACGTGGGTTTTGGTACCAAGACCAACAAATGTTAATATTATGCGTTGTATGTGGATTTTAACTCACAAATTTCGTGCTGATGGTTCTTTTGAAAGGCATAAAGCTCGTCTTGTAGGTGATGGCAAAACTCAGCAGGTTGGCATTGATTGTGGAGAAACTTTTAGTCCGGTCGTTAAACCGGCTACTATTCGGACTGTTCTAAGTCTAGCTCTATTCAAATCATGGCCTATTCGACAACTTGACGTTAAGAATGCGTTTCTTCATGGGCACTTAGAAGAAACCGTGTACATGCATCAACCAATGGGGTTTCGTGATCCGAATCATCCGGATTATGTTTGTTTACTCAAAAAATCCCTATATGGTTTAAAACAGGCTCCAAGGGCCCGGTACACACGTTTTGCAGACTACGTATCCACTATTGGTTTTACTCATAGTATATCGGATAATTCTTTGTTTATTTTTAGACAGGGAAATCACATGGCCGATCTTCTGTTGTATGTGGACGACATCATTCTAACAGGCTCGTCTGATCAACTCCTCAACAACATTATATCATCTCTTCACAAAGAATTTGCTATGAAGGACTTGGGCCCATTAACATCGTTTTTGGGAATTTCGGTTCGTCATCAACCGAATGGTTTATTTTTGTCCCAGTCATCATATGCTTCCGATATTATTGAGCGAGCCGGCATGACAACTTGCAAACCATCGTCCACTCTGGTTGATACAAAACCAAAACTGAGTGCACAAAATAGTCCGACATTCTCGGATCCATCTTTGTATCGAAGCCTCGCTGGCGCACTCCAGTATCTTACATTCACTCGACCGGATATCTCTTATGCAGTTCAACAAGTTTGCTTGTTTATGCACGATCCGCGCGAAGCTCACATGGCAGCTCTCAAACGCATTATACGTTACATCCAAGGCACTCGGTCATATGGCTTATCCTTGTCTAAGTCGTCAGCTTCTAACCTCGTGTCTTATACGGACGCGGATTGGGGTGGTTGCCCGGACACTCGGCGATCTACGTCCGGGTACTGTGTCTACTTGGGTGACAACTTAATATCTTGGTCTGCTAAACGCCAACCCACCTTATCCCGCTCTAGTGCTGAAGCTGAGTACCGGGGCGTAGCCAATGTCGTGTCTGAATCATGTTGGTTACGCAATTTATTGCTAGAGCTTCATTGCCCAATTCAAAAAGCAACGTTAGTTTATTGTGACAATATTAGTGCAATCTACCTATCTGGTAACCCGGTTCAACACCAACGTACCAAACATATAGAGATTAATATTCATTTTGTTCGCGAAAAAGTCGCTAAAGGTCACGTTCGGGTTTTGCATGTCCCATCTCGTTATCAGATTGCTGATGTTTTCACCAAGAGCCTACCATTGATTCTTTTTGAAGATTTTCGAGCCAGTCTAAACGTTCGTTCTCCTCCCGTATCGACTGCGGGGGAGTGTTAGAATATATTAGCATTAAGTATCATTATTGTAATATATTTAGTCATTATTGTAGATTTGGTAGGTGATTATGGTTAGCAAAAGTCAAGCCTTAACATAAGGCATCTTTGTATATTTATAGAGAGTTTTGTCTAATGAGAAGAGCAAGGAATATCTTCTTTCAGAATCGTATCCGTTGTCCTTCTCATCGCTTCCCCGTTTCCCCTAAAAAACCAATGGTTAATTTCTAAATACAAGCCCAAAGCAGTGTAGGCCGGTTTGACAATAGATCCGAACCCGTTAACTAAGAAACGGATTTTGATCCATGGGCAAATTAATGGGGTTAACCAATTGTGTAAGTTTTTTTTCCTTTTTAATTTAAAAAAATAGAGTTATATTCTAGCTAGTCCACCTTTAAAACATAGTCTCAAGGGATAAATCGTAGTCATTGGATCAAAAAATCCTTTAACAACCACATCATCAAATCACATGTGATTGAATACACAACCACCACCGCCGGCCACCACCATCATCGTCGGCCACTGCTGCCGATGACCCCCCGCCGCCGCCGCTGACCGCCCGCCGCCGCCGCCTTAATCACATGTGATTTGATACGCAATCATATGTGATTGAGAGCAGCTGAAGGTGGCGAGAGGTTACTGGTGGTGGAGACGGTGACTGGCAGCGGTTGGTGGTGGTGGTGGTCGGCGGTGTTGAATCACATGTGATTTAATACACCTGGGGTGGTGGTGGTGGTCGGCGATGTGCAATTACATGTGATTTAATAAACATGTGGTGGTGGTGGTGTTGATAAATTGAATCACATGTGATGGTGGTAGTGGTGATTTGGGAGTCAATTGATTCAAGGACTGAGATTTATCCTTCAACTTCACCAAAAAAATGAACTACCTTAAACGTTTCTTTCAACCAATAAACTAAACATGATTGTAAAATTATATACTTCATAGAATATCTAATTTTGTTCATAATGAAAAGATTAAAGAGTTAGCGATTTTCTATAAATTTGGTTTACAGTTATTAAGTAATATTGTTATCCATATAACTCACTGGAGATCAAAATATATTTTTATTAAAAATTCGAAGTCATCCTAGTCCTGATTCATAAAATCGTTATAAATCATTTTAAAATAACTAATTTATTACTCATAGACGCAATGTTTAAAAACCGGGCCCTACATTGAACCTACTAGAGACCTAAATATAGCCGAAACAGGTTAGATTGGATTATTCGGTCAGTTAAACTGTATGACAATAATATTATTTATGATATAATAACTATCTAATTGTTGATATACAAATGTCAAAAGATCTAGAAAAATACAAAATTTATACCATAAAAAATGGGAATTTTTCATAAATCTAATTTTCAGTTTGTTAGTTCCATAACCTACATAAAAAAATCCATATCTTTTATTTATGCAAACTTCTAGAAGACCTAATCTTTTTCAGTTCAACTAGATGGTTCAATAGAGTTTGAATGTCTAACTTAACCGTTCCGACCGAGCTATAACCATCGATCTAACCCTGACATTCCGACTAGCTACCCTGCTGTTTTTCAGTTCGACAGATCCAAGCGGCCGCTTCGATCGATGTAATTTGCAGATATACGAACTAATAAATGTACTCCTTATAATAATTGTATGCTAAAATCATAATACCTTTGAGTTTTTGGAAGCAGAATTGAAAAAAACACTAAAAATTTTGTGTGGAAAGACGAGAGAAGCTGATGGAGTGTTGTAGTTTGCTTTTACAAAGCTGAGAACTGAAATTCCTGTGAAACGCATCACTACTGCAACTGATATCCGGACCTTTTGTAGGATTTTAGATGCCATTGTTGTGCTACGGCTTAAAATTTAAAAAGAGAGACAGAAGGAACTTGGTGTTTTGACACGTGCTAAGTTCCTCACACGTGTCAGAATTAGTTCATGGTATATGCGTTCTCTTTTAGTTTGACGTTTGTGAAATGTAGTTTGAGTTTACTTTTTTATGTGATAAATCAAATAGTATGATTTTAAATCTGGTTTAAAGAAAAAAAAGTAATGTACTAATTATATTTCTAAAACGTACTTAACAAATTTTTTCGATAACCCTTAGATGTTTTTAGCCTCCAAACACTGAAGGAAAACGATTAAATAAATAATAAAAATATAAAATATATTCCAAAACTTAAAATGGAGAACAATAAAAAAATTAAATTGTTGACAAAGATAATACCTTTTTGTGGTGTCAAATATGAGAGATGTTTTCCTAGAGATCCCTATTGGGCTGAATTTACCCTATAAAGGAGCTCGAACCCGAGGTGCTCGCTGGAATAATACGAGTAGGCTTCCATTATATCATTAGTAGTTTCAAAAAAAAAAAAAAATCACTCTATATAAATTAAAAATTATCTATAACAAAACTTTAACTGTTACAAGTATGCATGAAAAGGCAAAAAAAAATAACATAAATAAATCATTAATATTTTTTATATATATAAAAGGGTAATCATGTTATAACGGGTTATATAGGATGACCGAACTTTGCTCGTGATGTACCTAACCGTTATTTTGACCAGTTTTGAACTTTCCCCTAACAATTTGGTAAATGTTTACTCGGGGAGGAAATGTAAACGAATACCAAAGAACAAACTTAAGCGAACACTAAAGAATAAACATAAACAAACATTAACAGACAAATAGAGGTCAAAGTTCATAGATTTTTTATTCGTGTTTGTTCGTTAAATCAAAAGAACACGAAATGTTTTTCATATTTTTTTTCATTTACTAACTAAATGAATAAACACTAATGAACTCCCACTAAATGTTTTGCGGAATGTTTATTTATAGAAAGGACAACGTGGTCAATTCAACTTTGTGTTTGATTCCATATTTGTTGGTGGCATGAAACGCGCTATCTTCATTTTTTATTTTACTTTATTTTGTGACACATATACATATATACTTGACATGTATACGCATTCAAATTGAATTTGTAAGAACGAAAATCAACCAGGTTTTTTCTCTTCCAGCGTAACTTCAAAGCTCATCAATTCGAAATATTTCATCATGGGTTCGGCGTGCAAGGTACTTACAGATCTTCTTCTTTATTTCGCCTGGTGATTCGGACCCAACACATGTATCTAATTCGTCCATGTTCCGCAATTCAATGAATCCCTAATTTTAAATTTTATCAAATTCGTAATAAGGGGAACTAATATAATCGATACAAATCAATTTTTATCACTTTCCTAAAGTTTTTAGTTATGTAGGTGAATTTAATAAGTTGTTTTGGTTAAGTGAAAAACTTGTTAGCTGTCTGAAATTTGAACTTTGATTTGGGAACTATGTTATGATTTTAATAGGACGCAAGGGAGGAAGTAATTCAGGCATGGTATATGGATGCTAGTGATGAAGACCAAAGGCTTCCACATCACAAGAATCCAAAGGAATTTGTATCCCTTGACAAACTTGCTGGTAAATAAATAATAAAAACATCTGAATTCCATATTTTTATTATTATTAAGGGCTTGAAGTCTATAACCATAGCTTAATAAATAAGTTTTTTTTTTTTTTTTAATTTCTCACAGAACTTGGGGTACTTAGTTGGCGGTTGGATGCTGATAACTATGAAACAGATCAAGAGTTGAAGAAAATCCGTGAATCTCGTGGATATTCTTACATGGTTTGTGCAATGTCATTTTTTTTTTTACTTTGCAATTCATGAATTTGAGAATGATTTAATAAATTGCAGGACCTGATTGAGGTTTGCCCAGAAAAGCTGGCGAATTATGAAGAGAAAATTAAAAACTTCTTTGAAGAACATCTTCATACTGACGAGGAGATTCGCTATGCTGTTGATGGAAGTGGCAAGTTTATTTACTGCAATTTAAATATATTATTTTTCAAATTGATAATTGCAATTTAATTTTAGCTTAAATCCATGAAGTTAACAAAGATGGAGTTTGTTTTGTAGGGTATTTTGATGTGAGAGATGATAATGAAGCTTGGATACGTGTTTGGGTGAAGAAAGGGGGGATGATTGTACTTCCTGCTGGTATTTATCATCGCTTCACACTTGATACACATAACTACATTAAGGTACTATAATAATCTCATTAGCCATTGATATTACATAATTAATTTCTTTCATTTCATGCCTAAATGTAATTTTGAATTTTAATTCACACAACCTCCCAAGTCCGTTTATTCAAAAAATTATATTATTATTAGGGTGAAAATATAGTTTTCACAATTACATTTACCCCATCTGTTATTAATAAGAAAAAGTTGAAAAACAATGAACAAAAGGATTTTCAGGTCAACCCACCTGTTGTAGCAGCTGTAACATCTTGTATTACTAAATATTAACACAACTAAATCCAGTTTGCATCTGTAACGATTCCATTCTTTGTGATCGAGTGATTAACAAGGAAGTCGAGGCATAGTGTTTCTGTGATTCTTTTGTATTTTCATAAATTTAAGATAGTTTTAGAGGATGAAATAACCTTTGCTAAAGTATACTCTTTTATGTTTAATTTATTGTTGGCAGGCCATGAGGCTTTTTGTTGGTGACCCAATTTGGACTCCTTTTAATCGACCTCATGATCACTTGCCAGCAAGGTATCTCTCTCTCTCTCTCTCTCTCTCTCTCTCACACACACACACACACATAATAAGACAGTTATTTAGAAAATTTGAGTAACTAAATGATAAGTGTTTTGTTTTGTTTTGTTTTGCAGGAAGGAATATCTTGAAGCATTTGTGCACAAGGATGCTGCTGTTGATGCTACTGCTTGATATATAATACAGCAGTAGCCCATTGCTTGCTGTTTTGTATCTCAATCTTAACCATATGTTGGTGTCTTATACCAAATTCTTATGTATATGTTCATTTATGAACACTTATGCTATGAATAAAACCATGTGTTTGTTATATCAAAAGTGAAGACGAGTCTTGTGTTTTTAAGAAAGCTAGCAATAGTGTAGTTGCAACCCTAGTCTTGTACATAATTGAGATATCGTTCATCGGAAACAATCCTTCAACATAGTAAGAACTAAGGGGCCGTTTGGGAGAAGTAACTTATTGGCTTCTTTAAAAAGTTAAAAGACGTTTGGACATGTAAGAAATACCTTTTGGAAAAGCTTCAAAAAGGAGATTTGAAGAATTAACGTGCTTTTTACTTTTCAAAACTCACATTCAATATCAAAAGTTAATGTCACTTTCAAATAGTAAGTCTAGCCCTTGATTGAAGGTGTCTCTTAGATAAAAGGCTTTAATAAGGCTGCCTTTATTCTTAGAATAAAAGATTAATAGATATAGTGGTGCATCATTGGAATACCAAAGCAATCGTAGCTTAGTGGTAGAAGGTGTTGGGAAGTGTTCCTAATTGGTATGTGGTTAAGAGTTCGAGTCTCGTTGTATACAATATGGTGTAGATTTATATGTAGTTTAGAGGATGTGTGTTATACTGAGTTAAAAAAATGGTGCATCACTGGATTGCATCAAGAAATTGACATTGAGCTTCATCATCATTATTACATAAATTAAGGAAAAGAAGTTCAAAATAAGTTTTGGTAACTAGACCAACATGACATCATGCAAGCCAAACATAAAAGCTTACATGATAAAATAATGCAATCACTTTTTGTACAGAACAAGAGTGAAGGGGTATTATTACTCATCTCTGAATAAGTAGCCAGTTTGGTTGTCCTTTAGTGACGAAATAGCGTCAGAAGCGTAGAATGGGGAAAGAATATGGTATGCCTTTGTTCCATCAATAACACTCACCCTCTCTGTTGGATGAAATGCGTCCCAAAAAACATAGTTTTGTCTGTTGCTACACGATTTCGAGCACAAATCCCTTTGCCACTAGACCCCGAAGCTTCACAACATGGCTTATCAGTAACATTTAAATCTGCACGTTAAGACTTAAATGTTAAAGCAGAGTCTTAATTTGGTCATCACAAGAACGGAATACTAATAAGTGGCATGCTTAATTACCAGAAGGATACCCGAGGGGACCGTTAATTAAGATGAAGTTTGCATCTATTGTTTAGATCATTTAGGGTGGCGTTAAGACGAGCGTTAAATAATATGACTGCACTATTCACCGAATCCACACATGAGTTCACTCCATAATCACACATCCCACATAACCAGCTGCAAAAATTCCAAACTTTCTGGCTCCATTTTTGTACAAAACCTGTGGATTTATGTCACTAGAAAACAAAATGGATTGAGTAGTGTAATATTCACATACGAACATTTATTATTGTGGTCAGGAATTAATTAAAGACAGAACCTGAAGTTGTTGAGCATATTGTTCGACGAGGACTTCCGCATATTGTTCAGGGGTGTATACACTACTGGTCTGGTAGTATTTCGGGACAAAGTAGTTATTAATATAGTCGTTGTTCCCCATTCCGACAGTATATATGCATTTGTTTAGGTATTTTCTTGTGGCCATTAGACTTCCCTTTCCAATCAAGTATAATAGTCGTAAAATCGTGATCCTGTGATTTCGTATCTGATTATCCATGCTTATTCGCATACCCTGCAACGACAAATATTGCTAATGTTGTAAAAACTTCGACTAGGACTTGAGGCAGCCTTTGAGAACGGTGAGATATAAATTTGTTAAACTACATACTACTGTGTATTTTAGGAAATACTAGCAGGGTACCCGCGCAATGCGGCGGCGGGTACCTAGAACTATATTTTGAGACGAACAAATGTTGTTTGGTCGCACGTCTTTTGCATTAAATTGAGAGGTCTTGTGATGGGCTTCCACTCCCAGATGTACTTGACATTAAATTGAACTTGTCAAATTTCAAAATATTGATGGGCCGGCATTCATGGATTGGAAACACCTTATTAAGGTAGTGTTCGAACATTTTAACCAAAGCTGTGAGTTTGGTTAATGGTAAGTGCTTTACCTTTGGACCTGTCCCATGCGGGTTCGAACCTTGTAAGCAGCTTTTTAAATATATTTCAATCTGGCAAATTGAACATTTCTAATTATGGCAGGTTTGAATTCAGACATGCCTTAATTAGAAATGTGCAATTTGCTTTATAAAGTAGTATAGATATTCTAGCTTATAAGTAAGGACCTAAAATACATGTTAATAGATGAAATTTGAAACATATATCAACCAAAATCAATGTAATTGTCGATCTAATATAGCCCTTGGTACTATGTGACGGTTAACGTGCACAGGAAATGCACATAGATTGCATGACGGATTACAATTTTGGTACGAATCATGCCTGCACGGTTCGATATAAGTTGACAGTCATTTTTCATGATTTTTCTAAACATGATAACTGTTTCAATAGAAAATGTCACCTTTAATACTTATAGAAGTAATTTGCTCGTACGGAGTCTGCCAGATTATAAATCGATCTTTTAATTATGTGGTGTCTCTTTGCTTTGGCCCCACTTTCAATAAATAGCATGTTTTTCTAAATAAAGAGGTACATATTGGATAATACTATCCAAAAAGAACACATATGGTCATCACAAATTGCAGTTTTTACCCTTAAATCTAACATAATTAACCAGTGAGTCACTGTATCGGAATACGTGAGTGCGGTCTAGAAACTGCACCAAACGTGGACCGAACTGATAAGACCAAAATCGATAATGATTAATTCAAACCGAACCAATTACATATTTTCGGTTTCAGTTCGATTTCTTTAGCCCAAATGATCACCCTATCCGAGTACCGGACCGAAAACAAAAATCATGAAATTACAAAACTGAACTGATTACATTATTTCGGTGGTTCGGTTCACTTTGTTTTCGGTTCGGTTTTTTCGGCCAAGATGCTCCCTCACTATAGTACGGAAATATAAAAATGTACCATATGTTGGCCAGTTTCTTCTCGAATTCCAGCTGACCCAGATGCATAATTCACCCCACTTATGATTTCCGCCCCTTTTGCAGTGGCGAAAGGTGGAATGAAACTCTTAAACCCAAGTAATTGAGCTGTGCAATTAACACAAAACATAAGTAATTAAACATACATACTAGCTTTTGTGTGTGTATATAGATACAAAGGAAGAAGTATAAAGTATAAACTATATACCAATAACATCGGCAATATTCCGGCCATTGGAAAAGCGGCCGGTGGGGCCATCGGGGAAGTCTATCCCATATGGTGGGAAGTTAACTTTGGCTTGTGTAAATAGATTGTTGTTATTGCCGTTATCCATTAAAGAATCGCCAAAAATGAAGTAGCAAGGAACCTGAGGGTCGCCATAATTGGCAAGTGAAAGTAGTGTTGCTAACACTAAAAGCATTAAAACTTGAGTGTTACACTTAGACCCCATGTGATGTGAGAGCTGTGAGAAGTGATTTAAGTTGTAGAATGGTTCACAAGTGTGGTGTTATTTGTAGCTAGTACATACCACCTACCAATACTCGAATATTTATTATGCATTTTTAACACGTTTTTTCAATCAGACATAATACATAAAGAAAATACTGCTATACGAACAAGTGTATACTTTGGAAATGTGAATGATAACCATTTGACCCATTACTCTTTAAAATAAATGATATATTTTTAGTTTCATGATTTTTTAGCCAAAAGATTATAATAATAGTTAAACTAGATTAAATTTGATAGTTAGTGAGACATGTATTTTTTGAATAAAATAAGGTTAATGACATTTAAAAATAAATAAAAGGTAAATGTGTAATTTCATAATATTAAAAAAGATAGTTTGTGAATCTGAGTACTTTTTCTAAATAAGAAAAAATTTCAAAATGTATCACTTATTTTAATACAAAAACGAAGTGTATAATTTATTTTGAATTGGATGAAGTATTAGGTAAACTTTGATACATATTTTAGACTTCTTTCCATATTTGAACCATTTTAATCGTTTCATTTTTAATGTAATTTTTCTATTTGAACCAATTCATTTGAAATATAATATTTTGAAATATTAGATACCGGATATTATAATATAATTAAATCATACATAAAATTCACACATTTCATTATTAGCTTAATTTTAATATATTTAGACCTTTTATTTTAAACTCATTTGACATGTTCGAGTTATAAAATATATATTCAATAAAATTATTAACCATAGAATTTTATGAATTATAACATAGTTTTTATTAAATTAAATATTTTGTTATCAGCAAAGGTAACCTATTTTCTAAATTAACTCATATACTCTCTCCGTCTCATAAAAAACTTCTCATTTCATCATAAATTTTTATCCCACAAAAAACTTCACATTTCATAATTTGATGGGCTCCACATAATAAAATACTATTATTACTAAGGACCCCACCACTAACTATCCACTAACTATCTTTTTCTCTCTCAACCAATCTTATATTTTAACTAAAATTAATACCAATGACGCAAACTGTAACATCCCGAGACCCGACCCTTAATATTTTATTACTTTTGGTAAGTAATATCTTATTGTTTAATATTTTATTATTTTATATGATTTTATTTGATTTAATTGAATTAATTGTATTTTTAACCATGGGGTTAAAATTTAGTAAAACTGAGACATTTAAATGTTAAAATGATTTTTACATATTTGGGTTCATTTCTGAACCGGGGTTCTAAAAATATCTTCGTTGTTAAAATTGGAGTTAATTAGGTCTAATTAAATTATCTGCGAACCTGATATCCTGTACTGTGTTTAACTGAAAATACCTGTGATGGTGAGTTGGGGGTACGTGTTAAGTTAAGTGGCAGATGTCATGTTTACTTCTTTTTCTCTAGTCTCTCTCTCTGTCTCGACACCACACATACACACACCCACATTTCTTGAGTTTTCTTTCAAATTGAAGATCAATCCTTGTTGTTCTTGCCTTCCTTGTATGATTTTCGGATTCTTGAAGCAAGATTAAGTAAGTTTCTTCCTTCTTTAGCTAGGGTTTCATGTTCTTGATGTAGAATTGAACTAGGGTTCTTGAACTAGTGGGTTTTCTTGAAGTTCTTGTTGAATCTTGATGGAAATCCGAAATTGATGCTTGATTTGGTGTTTATTCGAGTTCTTGCAAGTTATATGTGATGAATTGTTAGTGGTAGTGCATTTGGTGAAGCTTTCATAAAGCTCCATCAATGGTGGATTGGGGAAGAAGATGGAGATCTTCCCTAAATTGATGAAATGTGAATTTTGATGTTCTTGATGTTGTGTTAGGTTAGTTATGCATGTTAGAATGGTAATTGTTAATCATGAAGATCACTAGTTAGCTATTGTGAAAATGCATAAAAGATGGTAGTGTTTGGCTAGATGGAAATTTGGTCATAACTAGCTAAAATTGTGAATTGTTGACTTTGGTCAAATCTGGGAATTGACTTTTAGTCTTGTATGACTTGTAAACTCTAATTATCAAATTCATGCTAGAAATGTGTTAGTTGAATGAATTGTAAGCTCAAGTGTGTAGGTTTCATGTCTTGACCCGTTTGGTTGCTTAATTGTGAAATTGACTTAAGTAAAGTCAAAATTGGTAACACTTGCAATTGGATGCAAGAAGTATGTTAGTTATGTAAATTGGATGTTGATCATGTAGTTTAACTCATTGGATTATGTTGTGTGAATGTCCGACATATGATTCTTGTTTTGACCCGTTTGGGCCTAAGGTGCAATGTGACCAATTGGCATAACGAATTGACTTGTTGAAGTTTAGACCTTAGTAGTTGTTATGTGTATAAATACAAGTATTTGGTTATAAGCTCTTGTTGCAAAATGTGGTCTAAAGCTTATATTACTTGTTACACAATTGGCGATTTCGGGTGACTAATTCGGTATTCATTTTGTACAGGAAAGGGGAAGGAGCCTCAGTGATATAAGATCATTGAGCTCGGCACAAAAGGAAGCAAAGGTGAGTGGACTTAACCTTCTTTCTTGTGTGATGGACAAAATTAGGGAATGGTAGGGTCTTGGAGAAAAAGTGCAGGAATTGTGTATCTGGAAGAGTTCGCGTCGCGAACTTATGGTCGCGATCGCGAACTCGGGACAGAGAGTTTGGGGTCTGGTCGTGATGTAGTTCCCGAATCGTGAACTCTTAGTTCGCGACGCGAACTATGAGTTCCCGACGCGAACTATGTCAGGAGCAGATTCTTGGCTGCAATTCTTCTTACAAGTTTATTCTTGGTCTAGTGGTCAATGGTAGTATGTGCACATGTTTTTTTTAGAGGTTAGCTATGGTGGTTTTCGGCTACGCTTCGTTACTCTTGGCAGGGGCGATCGGACTCCTTCGTATTCGTTATGTAAGGAGGGATCACCGTGCCTCTAGTAAAGAAGCCATCGGTTGACTGTTGTTGGCCGACAACAGTTGAAGGTCCTCGCCCGACCGCCGATCCTCTTTTAACGTCCAATTGCTTGTGGAAGTTTGGACGGGTTTCCTTATTGATTTCCCTCGATGTTCTAATTTGTGGTAGTTATGCAAATTGATGTTTATTTCTATTCACTTACCTTTGTGCTAATCCCTCATTTGTTGACTCTTTTCAGGTTGTGGATTAGGCTTGTTTAGAGTCGGGTTTTGGAAGTATGACCGCACTCTGATTTTGTATACCGGGTCGAGCCTGTTTTAGTAACACCTTAAAATGTTTTAAATATTTAGTTAATATGTAAAGTTTTTATGTTGTGTAATAATTTAGGATGTATGTCTTCTTAAATCGCTTCCGTATGTTTATTTATTTAAAAAAAAAAAAATGGCTCTAGATTGTGGTGTTACAATTTGGTATCAGAGCCCAGGTTTGGCGATGGTTGCACATTTAGGTTTACCATTCCCAAATCTTGGCTCGAGTTGGTCAAACTTCCATAATGTTGGGAGTGGATTAGTCGAGTGAATATGAATTGTGTGTTAGTAGTAGTTAGTAGATAGGTACTAACGATTTAAACTAATAGTTCGTGAGATGTTGTGCTTGTTACAGATATGACAGATAACGATTCCAATCCGCCGATAACCACGCCGAACCCCGAACAAGGAATCATTGGTACTTCTCGGGATACAAATGAAGACAGGGAAGATTACATTATAAGAATGGAAAGTCGTTTGGAACATCTTCAGAATCTGGTTGATAGCATGAGCCAGAACCAAAATAACCAACCCCCAAATTTCCCTCCCGTGTTTACTCCATCAATGTCCGTTCCCTCCATGCAAATGCCCACAACTCCCGCTTTTACCATGACGGTTCCCCTAATGTCAACCACACCTGAACCTAATCCAATAATGTCACAACCACAATACTTTTATGTTAACCCAAGCCAGGGTTTACCTCAATACCAATTTACCAACCAACCCTACCCATTCGGCATGAAACCAAGTTGCACTTTCAAACAATTTCTAGACTGTAAACCCCCTGAATTCAGTGGGAGTAGAGATCCCAATGTCACCATGAACTGGTTAAGAGAAATGGAAAGAACATTAGATGCTTGCGGGTGTGATGACCAACACCGGGTCATGTATGCCACACGAAAATTAGTAGGTGGGGCTATGAATTGGTGGGATACTTTAATTGAACGTCTACCCAAGGAAGTTAAAAACAGTATAACATGGGATCAATTTAAAGAACAGGTGTGCAAACGTTATTGCAATTCGTTTGAGATGGATAGGATTCGGTCGGAATTCTTAAATTTGCGGATGACTGAAAGGATGACAGTTGATGATCTGATCGAGCAATTTAATGAAAAACTGAGGTTTGTGCAACAATGGGTTCCCGATGAACCATCGAAAATAAAGCATTTTATTGGTGCTTTGCGACCCGAGTACCGAACCACAGCCAGGCTTGCAACCACACTTTCACAGGCTTTTGATTTGGCTAAAACTGTTGAAGGTGATTTAAATTCTCGTGATTGGGTGACCCAAGATAGACCCGGGTATCAAAAGTTCAAGTCCACACAATCGGGTTCTCAACAAAGCAAGAAAGGGAAAGGAAATCAAAGGTTTACTAGTCCGAATCGTAAACAGTCGGGTGGAAATTCGGGTCAAAGGACACAGTGGTGTGTTAGATGTAGATCTTCTCATAGTGGGGCTTGTACGGCCCAAACGATGCGGTGTGTCAGGTGCGGACAGTATGGGCACGAGATGAATGATTGTAAATTCCCAAGAAGTGTTTGCTGGAATTGTCATAAAGAAGGTCACAGAGTCGGTGATTGTCCCTCGGATAGAAGATCGGGTTCGGGTTCTGGGTCGGTTGGGGGATCGGTGGCATCATCTCCTCAAAAGAGGAAGAACCGTCCTACATCAGAGGGTCGAGCCTTCAAAATGACGGTCGAAGAGGCTACCACTACTGATGATGTCATCACTGGTATGTTTCCGATAAATAACATAGATGCTCGTGTGTTGTTTGATTCTGGAGCTAATCGCTCATTTATTTCTGTGGATTTCCATGCTAAGTTAAAATTGCCTACATCTGTGGTAACTACTCCATTGGAAGTGGAAGTAGCTGATGGTTATGTGGTGCCAGTCACAACATCTGTGACTGGGGCAAATATTAATATTGATGGGGCGTGTTTTAATATGTTTTTACTTTTAATGCCAATATCTGGTTTCGATGTAGTCCTTGGAATGGATTGGCTTAGTTTAAATAAAGCACTAATAAATTGTGATAAGAAATTGATTTCATTTCCATTGCCTGACGGGACACACGTAGTGGCCCGTGGGGATCGGGTTAATACATCTCTCCCTATTATTTCATTCATGAAAGCTAGAAAATCTCTAGCCAAAGGATGTGAATCGTTTCTTGCTTATGCTATTGATGTCAGAAAAGAAAAGCAGGTTGTTAGAGACATCCGGGTGGTATCGGAATACCCGGAGGTCTTTCCCGATGAATTGCCTGGGTTACCTCCTATTCGGGAGGTAGAATTTAAAATCGATTTGGTTCCGGGAGCCAGTCCCGTAGCCAGGGCTCCGTACAGATTAGCACCGTCAGAAATTCGGGAAATGATGACTCAGATACAAGAATTATTGGATAAGGGTTTCATCAGACCGAGTTCTTCGCCTTGGGGTGCACCAGTTTTGTTTGTTAAAAAGAAAGACGGCACTATGAGAATGTGTATTGATTACCGTGAGTTGAGTAAGAGAACGGTTAAGAATAAGTATCCGTTACCGCGTATTGATGACTTGTTTGATCAGTTGCAAGGGGCTTCATACTTTTCAAAGATTGATTTAAGATCGGGTTATCACCAAGTCCGGGTTCATGAGACCGATATCCCAAAAACCGCGTTTCGAACGAGATACGGTCACTACGAATTTCTAGTTATGCCATTCGGTTTGACGAATGCTCCCGCTATATTCATGGATCTTATGAACCGGGTATGTCGACCGTATCTTGATAAATTTGTAATTGTTTTTATTGATGATATACTAATTTATTCTAAAACCGATTTGGATCATGAGAACCACCTAAGACAAGTTTTAGACACTTTGAAACGGGAACAACTTTATGCTAAGTTCTCGAAGTGTGAGTTTTGGCTTCGTGAGGTTCAATTTTTGGGGCATGTAATCTGTAAAGAAGGGGTGAAAGTGGACCCGTCTAAGATAACCGCGGTGATGAATTGGAGTGCCCCGAAGACTCCATCCGAAATTAAAAGTTTTCTAGGTTTGGCCGGTTATTATAGAAGGTTCATCAAGAATTTCTCAAAGATTGCTAGTCCGTTGACAAAGTTGACACGAAAAGATGTTCCATATCGGTGGGGTGATGAACAAGAAAAGGCGTTTCAATTGTTAAAACAATTATTGTGTCAAGCTCCAATACTAGCCTTACCCGAGGGCTCGGATGATTTTATAGTTTATTGTGATGCATCTTATTCGGGTTTGGGTTGTGTACTAATGCAAAGAGACCGGGTGATTGCTTATGCCTCTCGTCAATTGAAATCCCATGAAAAGAATTACCCGACCCATGATTTAGAGCTCGCGGCGGTGATTTTCGCATTAAAGTTGTGGAGGCATTATCTTTATGGAACCAAATGTGTTATATGTACCGATCATAAAAGTCTTCAATATGTTTTCTCACAAAAAGATTTGAATGTAAGGCAACGAAGGTGGTTAGAGCCCATTAAAGACTATGATTGTGAAATTCGGTACCACCCGGGGAAAGCTAACGTAGTTGCCGATGCCTTAAGTCGTAAGGGATCATCGGAGGTGGTTCAGTTTATGCGTATGGAAATCGTGTCCGATCTTGTCGATAGGTTGAGAATATGTCAAATAGAAGCCTTAAAAGACGAAAACTTGAAATCGGAAATTATGTTAAAGCGGAAAGATGAGTTGGTTGATGATTCGCGAAGGTTGAAAACGTTTCGGTCACGAATTTGGGTACCGTTACTCGGAGGATTACGGGAATTAATATTGGAAGAATCGCACAAATCACGTTTATCTATTCATCCGGGTTGTACAAAGATGTACAATGATTTGAAAGTTTTGTATTGGTGGCCCTCTATGAAGTTAGATATTGCCCGTTTTGTTGAAAAATGCCATGTTTGTGCTCAAGTCAAGGCCGAACATCAAAAACCGTATGGGTCGTTAAAACAGTTAGATATTCCCGAGTGGAAATGGGAGAATATTACAATGGATTTCGTCACGAAATTACCTCGTACCCAAAAGAATCACGATATGATTTGGGTAATTGTCGATCGGTTGACCAAAAGTGCTCACTTTTTGGCCACAAACGAAACCGCGTCACTCGACAAATTGGCTAAGTTGTATATAGATGAGATTGTTTCCCGACATGGTATTCCGTTATCTATTGTATCTGATCGGGATCCTCGATTCGTTTCCAATTTTTGGAAGAGTTTGCAAAGAGAATTAGGTTCTCGGGTGAATTTGAGCACGGCGTATCACCCACAAACAGATGGTCAGACAGAAAGAACCATTCAGACTTTGGAAGATATGTTACGGGCTTGTGTAATGGAATATGGTGGGTCGTGGGATTCTCATTTGCCTTTGATCGAGTTTGCTTATAACAACTCGTATCATTCGAGTATTAAGATGCCACCATATGAAATGTTGTATGGTAGACGGTGTAGAACTCCCACATGTTGGCTCGAAGCGGGAGAAAAACAGTTTGCGGGTCCCGAGATTGTTCAGATAACGGCCGATAAGGTGGTGATTGCTCGTGAAAAGTTAAAAGCCGCTCGGGATAGACAGAAAATGTATGCGGATCCACGGCGTCGACCCGTAACTTTTGTTGAAGGTGAACGGGTTTATTTAAAGGTTTCTCCGTGGAAAGGTGTTATCCGTTTCGGGAAACGGGGAAAGTTAACACCGAGATTTATTGGCCCGTTTGTTATTCGTCAAGTGGTGAATGACCAAACCGTTGCACTTGATCTTCCTCCTGAATTGTCGGGTATTCATGACACGTTTAATGTGTGTTATTTGAGGAAGTGTAATAGTGATGAGGAAATACCGGTTTTACCGATTGCAGATTTGAAGGTGGATTCGAGAAAGCGGTTAATTGAGGAGCCGGTTGAAATTTTGGATCGTAAGGTAACAAAGTTGAGAAAGAAACAGATACCGATGGTTTTGGTTAAATGGAGACATAGTTTGGGTGCCGATATGACGTGGGAAACCGAATCAGATATGAGGAATCGATATCCGAATTTATTTGATCAAGGTGAGATTCCGGGGACGGAATCTCTTTAAGGAGGGGAGATTTGTAACATCCCGAGACCCGACCCTTAATATTTTATTACTTTTGGTAAGTAATATCTTATTGTTTAATATTTTATTATTTTATATGATTTTATTTGATTTAATTGAATTAATTGTATTTTTAACCATGGGGTTAAAATTTAGTAAAACTGAGACATTTAAATGTTAAAATGATTTTTACACATTTGGGTTCATTTCTGAACCGGGGTTCTAAAAATATCTTCGTTGTTAAAATTGGAGTTAGTTAGGTCTAATTAAATTATCTGCGAACCTGATATCCTGTACTGTGTTTAACTGAAAATACCTGTGATGGTGAGTTGGGGGTACGTGTTAAGTTAAGTGGCAGATGTCATGTTTACTTCTTTTTCTCTAGTCTCTCTCTCTGTCTCGACACCACACATACACACACCCACATTTCTTGAGTTTTCTTTCAAATTGAAGATCAATCCTTGTTGTTCTTGCCTTCCTTGTATGATTTTCGGATTCTTGAAGCAAGATTAAGTAAGTTTCTTCCTTCTTTAGCTAGGGTTTCATGTTCTTGATGTAGAATTGAACTAGGGTTCTTGAACTAGTGGGTTTTCTTGAAGTTCTTGTTGAATCTTGATGGAAATCCGAAATTGATGCTTGATTTGGTGTTTATTCGAGTTCTTGCAAGTTATATGTGATGAATTGTTAGTGGTAGTGCATTTGGTGAAGCTTTCATAAAGCTCCATCAATGGTGGATTGGGGAAGAAGATGGAGATCTTCCCTAAATTGATGAAATGTGAATTTTGATGTTCTTGATGTTGTGTTAGGTTAGTTATGCATGTTAGAATGGTAATTGTTAATCATGAAGATCACTAGTTAGCTATTGTGAAAATGCATAAAAGATGGTAGTGTTTGGCTAGATGGAAATTTGGTCATAACTAGCTAAAATTGTGAATTGTTGACTTTGGTCAAATCTGGGAATTGACTTTTAGTCTTGTATGACTTGTAAACTCTAATTATCAAATTCATGCTAGAAATGTGTTAGTTGAATGAATTGTAAGCTCAAGTGTGTAGGTTTCATGTCTTGACCCGTTTGGTTGCTTAATTGTGAAATTGACTTAAGTAAAGTCAAAATTGGTAACACTTGCAATTGGATGCAAGAAGTATGTTAGTTATGTAAATTGGATGTTGATCATGTAGTTTAACTCATTGGATTATGTTGTGTGAATGTCCGACATATGATTCTTGTTTTGACCCGTTTGGGCCTAAGGTGCAATGTGACCAATTGGCATAACGAATTGACTTGTTGAAGTTTAGACCTTAGTAGTTGTTATGTGTATAAATACAAGTATTTGGTTATAAGCTCTTGTTGCAAAATGTGGTCTAAAGCTTATATTACTTGTTACACAATTGGCGATTTCGGGTGACTAATTCGGTATTCATTTTGTACAGGAAAGGGGAAGGAGCCTCAGTGATATAAGATCATTGAGCTCGGCACAAAAGGAAGCAAAGGTGAGTGGACTTAACCTTCTTTCTTGTGTGATGGACAAAATTAGGGAATGGTAGGGTCTTGGAGAAAAAGTGCAGGAATTGTGTATCTGGAAGAGTTCGCGTCGCGAACTTATGGTCGCGATCGCGAACTCGGGACAGAGAGTTTGGGGTCTGGTCGTGATGTAGTTCCCGAATCGTGAACTCTTAGTTCGCGACGCGAACTATGAGTTCCCGACGCGAACTATGTCAGGAGCAGATTCTTGGCTGCAATTCTTCTTACAAGTTTATTCTTGGTCTAGTGGTCAATGGTAGTATGTGCACATGTTTTTTTTAGAGGTTAGCTATGGTGGTTTTCGGCTACGCTTCGTTACTCTTGGCAGGGGCGATCGGACTCCTTCGTATTCGTTATGTAAGGAGGGATCACCGTGCCTCTAGTAAAGAAGCCATCGGTTGACTGTTGTTGGCCGACAACAGTTGAAGGTCCTCGCCCGACCGCCGATCCTCTTTTAACGTCCAATTGCTTGTGGAAGTTTGGACGGGTTTCCTTATTGATTTCCCTCGATGTTCTAATTTGTGGTAGTTATGCAAATTGACGTTTATTTCTATTCACTTAGCTTTGTGATAATCCCTCATTTGTTGACTCTTTTCAGGTTGTGGATTAGGCTTGTTTAGAGTTGGGTTTTGGAAGTATGACCGCACTCTGATTTTGTATACCGGGTCGAGCCTGTTTTAGTAACACCTTAAAATGTTTTAAATATTTAGTTAATATGTAAAGTTTTTATGTTGTGTAATAATTTAGGATGTATGTCTTCTTAAATCGCTTCCGTATGTTTATTTATTTAAAAAAAAAAAAAAAATGGCTCTAGATTGTGGTGTTACACAAACACTAACTATTACCTTAAAATTTGTGTTAATATCAAATGAGAAGTTTTTTGTGTGAACAAGGGAGTATTAACCAATAACCTTTACGGATTTACATGGATATTTTTGATTTTTTTCCTTAGGGCATCCACAGCGGGTGATTGTATTGAATTTCAAATGACTTGCAAATCCAATATGCAAGCCACCTCACAAGTCTAATTTCATAATAAGCAATTGCGTTTGCAATTGTAAGGTGGGGACCACCTCTAATAATAATGATTTTTTAAAAATAGATAAGACACAAATGTTCAAATATAATAGAAAATTGATATATTGTGGGGCCCTTTTTGAAATGGTTTTGTAATTACAGTGATGTAGAAATCAGTTGCAAAACTGATGTGGAACAATTGAAAGTGGAATGATATTTCACGGATGTGGATGGCCTTAAAGGCTTAAAGCTGATTTGACTGATCAAAGCCTCACGCCCTCACCCACCCATTTGGTGGTGGGTATGTTCCTCTTTTCTATATAGGCAACGTGCCTATATTTTCTAGGAGACGTTAGCATTGCAAATATTTATTGCCATATTACAAAATTATTTTTATTTATGCACAAGGTATAAAGCTATAATATACTCTCTCCGTCCCACAAAATTTCTTATTTCACTTTTGCATAAGTTTTAAGGTGATAGTTAGTGGTAGGATTATTGATAATAATTTTGATTAAAATATAATATTGGATTGGAGATAGAAAGATAGTTAGTTGATAGTTAGTAGTGGGGTCCTTAGTAATAATATTATTTTATTGTGTGGAGCCCATCAAATGTAAAAAATGAGAAGTTTTTTATGAGACAAAAATTTAAGATCAAATGAAATGTTTTTTTTTGGGACGGAGGGAGTATGATTGTAGCATAAAAATTTATCAACTACTCCCTCCGTCCCACAAAAAACTTCCCATTTGACATGGGCATAAGTTTTAAGGAGATAGTTAGTGGTGGGGTCATTGGTAATAATTTTGATTAAAATATAAGATTGGTTTGGAGAGAGAAAGATGGTTAGTGGATAGTTAGTGGTGGGGTCCTTAGTAATAATAGTATTTTATTATGTGGAGCCCATCAATTGAATGAAATGAGAAGTTTTTTGTGGGACAAAAAATTAAGGTAAAATGGGAAGTTTTTTGTGGGACGGAGGGAGTATTATTTTTCTCTTGGACTTACTTTGTTAAAAGTGACAAAATACGAGGGAACATATATTAAAAAACAACTCATGTTTATTCATTTTGCATTTGATAACTTTGTTTTCCTTTCACTAAGACGGTGAAGCTCTTTTACAAAGTCTGACGAGTTATACTTATACATAATAATATTATTTGATGTAGATTTGCTTTTGCTCACCATCATCACCCACCATCATCAGCCACCACCACGTCAAAACCCACCAATTAACACCATTTTCCAATGCCACTTCAGCCGGTTAGCCGCCATCCACCACCCCCGCCGTGGTCAAACATTATTACGATCGTCATCCTCACCAGAATCACTACAATTAAAATCGACAACTTTTGAAAAAAGGAATATCCATGTATATTAAAAAAATTAACTTGTTATTTTGGCCAAATCACAAGAACAGATAGTGTAGTCACTCATTAATTAATTAATTTACAAACACGACTTAACTGGCTATACTAACTCGATAAAAACTATAAAACTCGTTTGCAAGAGGAAAGGAATTGTTGTGATTTGTAAACGTTGTTGCTAGAGATGACTAGGCAAATCATTTGAGGAACCAAAGCAGGGCCTGATCCATGTTGTTTGGGAGAAGGTGGGGGGCTCTCCACTCTACTCTAGCCCATAATTAATGTCTCATTTGGGAGGGGCCTGCTACCCAACTTTTGTTGGCCCCCTACTCAAACCACTATTTCAATTTTTTCCTTACCGGCCCCCTGCCCGCCTAGTACCGACGGGTCAGGGTAGAAAAATTCCCACAAGTTAGAGGGAACCCGATTGATACCCATTTAGTTACACCCTCTAGCCCATAATAAGAAAAATTCCCACCAGCCACAAAAAAACGACATTTCTTGTGCCTCCTTATCTTACGCTATGCTTAACACAACCACCATGAGCTATTTCATAATGGCTCTCGCGCATGACAATAACCTTTGATTGGAACATATGAATTTAAGAGTAGATTCACCAAGAGGTTAGGATAAGCAAATATACTTTTTAGAAAAGGAAAAATCTTAACTAACAGTCAACTATATTGTTTTAAGAGTGTCAATATGTTGATAGTTAATTTGCTACCGTATATTAAAAAAGATAAAGCACAACAAAATTCCCTTTCGTTAAAGAAAGGTAATTACATAGAAATCCGGATAGTTGATCATAACTCAGTTTTGGTTTGGTCAGAATAATGTGAAGCAACATCTTTAAGTATTTGAATCACACCCTTCAAATCACTGCTACCCAATTCAAGGCAATCCCGTAGCAACCCCCCATCCACTATTTCACTTCGTACCATCTCAACTGCATCCCTCAACGGACCCTGCATTCACATAATAAAACTCTTCACATTAAACAATTGATTATTACATAATCATTCGTCTAAATTCAATTTATACACATAGTTCTCACACAGAAATTAACCAGACTTTATTTTGTTTTCGCTGCCAATATTGTAAGTGTCAATTGTATGAAAACCTAACAAAAATAGCCTATAACTTAAACAAATCACAAACCATTGGGATTGCCTGGTGATCTGAAAAAAGGTTGAATTTCATGTGAACAAATACAGGCACTAAAGCTAATTATGATATTGTTTGTTATCATGAACTAATTGAAGAGAAATGAATAATAGAACTCACCGGTTGACTGAACACTTTAAGTAAGCGATTAAACAGGGACTTGGACACCTTAAGCACAATACCGTAATTTCGGCGAACCCACTCAACCCGCTCTAAATCCGAGTCCAGCCGAGTCAACTCATTCAAACCCTTCATCAACTCATTCATATCGGAGACAGCACCAAACATTTCAAACGACGCCGTTCCAAGATCTCGCCATGCGTAATTTTTCAAATAGTCCCAGCCAACAGACCACATGAGTCCATAGAAGCTAAACCCACGGCTGTGTTTCTCGATCTTATGGGCAATGGACCTAACTCTGATTGAGCCGGAAACGTCGCCACGGGCGGCGCGCAGGTTAGCGACGCGTGTGAGAAGAGAGTGGGAGAGAGAGAAGAGGGAGTGGAAGGAGGTTGTGAGGATGGGGGGGAGAGGAAGAAGGCGGTGGTGTCGTCAGTAAGATGAGAACGAAAAGGTGGAGGAGCACCGGCGAGGATTTTGGAGTTCCGATGGCCATGATCTTTACTTAGGCGGTGTGTTTGGCAAAATGCCAAAATAACACCTTTGGGCTTTGCAAGTAACTTTAAAATGAGTTTTTTTTAACGTTACTATACACGCTTAATTAATTTCTATCATTTTTAATGATATGTTACACATAAATTTTATTTTTTTTGTTTAGAATAAATTTTTATCTTTATCATAATGTATATCTTTGGTTATATATTAGAAAAACTTTTTTAGAACTTTAGTAAATTATGTTTATATAAGATGATATTTATACTAAAAATATTTATTTACATAATACACCATACAAATCTTAAAGTAAGCTATATGTATAAATTTGATGTGTGAATAAAACAAATTTATAATTATCACTTCAACGGATATGCTTTTGGATCATATTCCAAAAGATATCTGATAGGTAAACTTCATTCATATTACGCCATCCCCGTTATTTTTAAACGCCGTTTTAAAGATTCCTAATGAATAAATGTATTATAAATTTATAATAAAGATAAGAGTAAATTACACAGATAGTCCCTGTAGTTTGACCTGAGTTTTAGATTTGGTCCTTAAGTTCCAGATATAAGTATCAAACTTTATATCGCTTTTAGTCCCTAAGCGTAACAGGTGTTAAATTTTACCGTTAAAACTTGTCATGTGCAATGCTCGTGAGAGTATATTTGTCTTTTTACCATCTTCTCTCTCACTCTCCTCCCTCTTTCCTTTAAACACCATTTCCTTCTTCCTTAGACCTGTGCCAACGGGCACGTCGGCGAGGGCGTCGAGGGCCGTCGACCCACGACGGCGTTGGCACCGAGCCGTCGTGGGGGGCGTCGTGAAGAATTCGTCGTAGTGAGGACGGGGTGTTGATGGCCGTCGTGGGTGCAGAGGAAGAAGAGAGGGGGAGAGAGGAAGGGGAAGGAAGAGAGAGAGAGTTTTGGAGTTGTACATTGTGCATATAAATTTGTACATTTTGCATTTTTTAATTTAAAATCTCTTTATTCTCTGTTTTCTTTTCATTTTTTTTTTAATTTTAATTTTTTTTATATATATTTATTTTATAAGAATAATATACTACTTTTTTTTTTTCAAAAAATTTATAATTTTTATTTTTAAAATTTTAATTAAAAATGATGATGTGGAAATGATGGGTTTAGTGATGGGTTAGTGATGTGTAGGGTTGGCACGAACGTGTCAGTAGCGGGTCAGTAAGGATGTGATGACGTGGCGCTAGTGATGGGTTTAGTGATGTGTAAGGGTTGGGAGAGGCCTTACAGTGAACCCTGAAACTCCAATAATCCCTATTTCATTAATTAAAGCACATATCTTCTTCATAATCACATATGGGTTTTGATATTTTAAAGAACCCCAAATGTTATGATATTTCACAACGCCATTTTCTTCTTCTTCATAATCGCACCACTCACCTACATCTCCTCGCCTACATCTTCTGCCGGTACATCACCGCCCCATATGACAAACACCACCGGAAAGTATGGTGTCCGACACCAGCAACACCCACCTGAACACCACCACACCCTCGTCTCCTTCACCTGCACCATCATTGCCGACACCATCTCCGGCGACACCCACTTCGCATATCCGCCAACACCGCCACACCTACATCTCCGCCACATACACCGACACCCACCTGCAACGCCCACCGCCACATACACCATCGTCAGATCTGAGAGGTACAACTCTGATACAATCTCCTTTGTTAGCATGGATTCAAATTACCTTCTTCGGATCTGATTCATGTGGCACATTTGAGAGGCACTCGAATTAATCGATTTGACTAACTTTTTTCTAAAAATTAAAAAGAAGTTATTAAGGGTTTTATTTGCTTTTGCTTCAATGACTCAAAGCGGCCAATCGTTAATCTCTAGGGATTTTATCGACCACCATCTCTGCCGGCAAACACCATCTCCTCTCGTGGTCATCTTTTCTGGTGAAATCGAAATATAGCAGCTTTCCGACATCGTCATCACCGGATTTTGAGAAGGAGATAAAGGTGTAGCTGTTTGATAAGAGCATCTCCAACCATAAACTCTATGAAACTCACTCTATCTCTATAATTTGTAGGTCGATTCACTCTAAACATAACCTCAACTTCAATCATAAATTCTATTCATCCCTCTAAAACTAGTGGGACTCATAGAATTCATATTTTTAATTAATTTATTTTACATTACAAAAGAAAATTATAGTAAGGATATGTGGGGTCCATGGATAGAGACATGGATAAAGTGAACACTCTCTCACTTCAAACTCTCACTCTATTTAGAGTGAGTGATAGAGATGGATTGGAAAAGATAAAACTTCAAATATAAAGATAGAGATAGAGGGATGGATAGAGTATGATTGGAGATGCTCTAACGAATCTTGGTGGTGGTAACTGCAAATCGTAGATGATGGGTTACTGTGTTTAAGGGAAAGACGGGGAGAGAGAGAATCAGATATGATGCTTACTCATTACTGGGTTAATGTGTTTCAGTGTTTATTAACATAAAATAAAAAGGGAAAAAGTAAATTAATAAATTAGTATAATATAGAGAGGAAGCTGAAAAGATCTTAATACCTATATAATGACTAAATGACGGTTATACCCTCATGTGCATGGCACATGATATGATTTAAAAGAGGAAATAAACGGCTGTTAGACTTAGGGATCAAAACCGATACGAAGTCCAATACTTAGTGACCATAGGTGTAATTTCTGGAACTTATGGACCAAATCCAAAAATCAGGTTAAACCACAAGTGTAATTTACTCTAAAGATAATAAGAGAAGAAAAAATCACTTGGATCATATTCCATCGCCTAAAGGCTTGAAATTAAATCTCCATACAAGTAACTTTTATTATCATATTCTAATCCATAAACTTAGATGATCAGGTGATCATAATTCCAATACGTTGCATATCGATCCTATATAACTATCTATATAAACTAACTTATTCCCCGTTATATTACAATAACGAAATGTATACACCATCGGCGGTGTTGTGTGTATGTGTTTCTCAGGGGAAAAAATAGGAGTTCAAAAAATAACGTGCAAAAGACACTCATCCTACAAGACTAATTTTTTCAAGCGACCAATGCATTAAGGAGCAGTAGCATCAGTGAGCTCACGACCACTTGTTTCAAAGGGGAAAAGAAGAACACAAACACCTGAAACAAAGATAACAAACACAAACAGAAGTATGGCTAACGTTTGATGACAGCTGTGTATCAAACCAACTGCCACTAAAGGACAAATCATTCCACCAATTCGTCCCACCGAGCTGCCCACACCAACACCCGTTGTTCTCACCGAAGTTGGATATATCTATAATAATAACATATCAACAAAATGTTAAATACTTATATATATACATATGCGTTGACAAAATTATAAGTCAAAAGGAGTTAGTTACTTCGGGGGCATATATGTTAACAACTGTAAAAGTTGTGGTGATGCAAATCCTGGCCATAAATAGAAGAGCTGTTGTGACACTTTGAGGCTGATGGATTACCAACGGGAGCAAGAAAATACAGCACAGAAAGAACATTGTTGACATCGACCCCTTTCGCCCGAGCTTATCGATTGTAAAAGCCGATATTATAAGTCCCGGGAACTCTTGAACCAAATCAAAGTCAAAGTCAAAATTCAACATTAGTTGACCACAATAGTGTTAATAAATTATATACAAAAGCATAGGATACCTGCAAAACTAGTGATGAAAACATCTTTATAGCTAACTTCCTCGTGTTTCGGTTGATATTCAGCGGGCCCGCAATTATTACGCCCGTTATGCAATTCGGTTGTGAGTAAAACTAACCCGTAATATGAAAAAGCATTCCCGAAGAAAACCGCCCATAAAAGTAATGTGGGCTTAGCTAATTCAGGTGTAAAAAGCAAAGCCAGTGTTGAGGAATTGTTTGTACTATGATTGGTAATTTCAGGTTTTTCATCATCGGTTTGAGAGAGAAGGCGTGTGTCTTCTGACTCGATTGGTTTTTCGTTTAGTTCGATTTCATGATCAGAGACAAGAATGCCAGGTGGCAGTGGCTGACCGTTTGTTTTAGCAACTTTTTCTAAGATTCTGAGTGCTTCTGCTGTTCTTCCTTTTAAGCATAAATATCTTGGTGATTCGGGGACTAGTCGGTAGAAAATTAGAAGTAGTAATGATGGGAGAGATGAGAATGCAAGTAACCATCTCCATCCCAATGTTGGCATCACAAACTGCAAAAAAAAAAAAAAAAATTATATCTGTAACCAAACACACCCCTAAATAGAAAATCAGAAGCATACCCATGCAACAGAAGCCTCAAAAACGGTTCCAACCGTCCAAAAAGCGGAAAAAACAACCATCCATCTGCCTCTGCTTGGAGCAGGAATAAACTCTAGAAACCAAGAAGACAATACGGGCCCACCTCCAAGCCCAACACCAACTATACACCGAAGAATAATTAAAAAATAATAATTGGGAGATAAAGCACTAAGAAAACCAGCAAAAGAAGTGACAGTTGCAGTGATAAGGAAACCTTTCCTGAAAAATAAATAAATATTATTATTGACCCGTTAGTGAGTAAACGGGTCAAAATGAAAGATTATATAATATATACCTCCTTCCATGTTTATCTGAAACAACGCCCCAAGAATATGCTCCAACCAACATTCCAGCAAAGACCACACTAGTTATCATGCTCTGCTCATGAGAGGAAAGATTCCATGCAGACCGAAGAGCGGGCCCCACAAAAGAAAGAAGCATCATTTCCATTGCTTCTGAAATCCAACCCATTCCTGCATATCCCAACACCAGAATTTGGAATTTCCCAAATCCAACGGCTGAAAGTGCATCATCCACAGTGTACGTTGTTCCTTCTTCATCTCCCATCTACACCATTATTATTATTATAACATATAAATTAATTCCACAAATTACCAACCCATGCAAGAGAAACACTTGCTAGATACCATACCTTTGATATAAGTTATAACTTATAAATAAATAATCAATAATTTATGATATAAAAAAAGGCAAGTAGGGCATGATCAAGGAAGCACCTTTCTAGAGCCTAAAATTAACAGAGAATATTCTCCACCATTAGTTAAGTCATGTCTGCTACATATTCTACATCCCAAATATTTTTGTTAAATTATTAACTTCTTTTTAGACATGACAAGGCTTAGACTATTACCAGAATGTCACAAGCAATTCGTTTTCTTTAACTACTAATTGTGAATGTTAATGCCAATACTATGCATATGAAAAATAATTATGATGGATTAAAGTTACCGATTCAGAACTTGGAGTCCTTTTTTAGATCAGAGTAGAAGTGAAACTGATATTCTTTCTCACATTCGAGACTGGAATTACTTTAATTTTATCCAAAAATATGGGAACACATTGCAAGCTTTGGCCTTATACGACCCATCCCAGAGTTAAGTTAGTAAACTTTCACTGCAAGCTTTAGAAATCGACATTCTGCACTCTTCTATTAAACCATGAAAATGCCAAATTCAACATTTTAGCATTGTAAAATGACAGATTTGATGGGAAAGCAACTAAATTTACTACTTTTATACTCTTTACCTATCAAGGATTTTTAACCAACTAATTTCTTCATAATCAAACTCTACACCTCATCATTTTTGTAACTAATTTCCTAACTATAATAACTCACGTGCAGCTGATTCTCAGCATGTTCAGAATCTTAGAAGAGAATATATAATTATACTCGATTTCATTAAAACCGCAACACTTTCTATCCTCCATATCTAATAAAATTCATGATGTTGACCTCAACGCACAAGATTTGTTATTCTCTCTTTCAAGCAGACATTTCAAAGTTAACTGAAAGAAACTTAGCTTTAACTAAAAAATCCATTTCAAAGAATTGGGTATAAATTTCCTTCCATAGATCCGCGCTTGCTTATGCCATTTTAGTACAATCAATCAGATATCATAATAATTCAACCGAAACAATTACAGATTGACTTTACGAAAGCGTATGTAAAAACGAAAATCGTAGCAATTATACCTAGATCAAAATTGGCACTGACAATCAAATCAAACAAAAGTATAAGGAAGATGAAAGATTTGCAGAAGGATCGAACCTTGAAGAGCAGAATAGTAGTAGATGAAATCAACAACGAAGGAGGGGGAGAGAATGTAGATCTATGTTCTTGTTGTTTGATATGTTTTGACTTTGACGAAACTCCATGGATTTGGGACAAGATGAGACCATCAAAAGGAAATCAAACTTTCATTTGAAGTTTCAGTGGTTGTCGGCAAACGCAACCGGGACCTTTCAACCCCAATGTAACGTCAAAATTACCATGACAGCCTAAGTTACTTATTTTTAACCCTAATTTTTTGTTCACTTGTGTTTTAACTCCTTGTTGATAGGGTACGGTCAAAACATTTCATTTTGTGTTCATTGATTGTTATCTCTATCTCGTGTAACCTATAGATATATTTATTGGTGGGATCAATGAAATCACTTATGTTTATTCTCCCTACTACGTTCTGTTAGTCCCGATCAAGTGTAATTAGGATTTGATGAACAAATAGCGATTCGTGTACGTCTCAGTTGAAATATAAGTATAATTAAACAATCACTTGGGTAAATCACCAACCGAGTATTTTACTATAAAAGTACAAAAGTAAGTATTTTTTGATTTTTGTCGGCACAAAGGTATTGAGATTGACAAAAGTATAAGCATGAGTAAAGATGTCAGACCACTTGCATTACATGTTTCAATGGACAAATCTATATCAACGAATCATAGTCGACCCGTGGATGATTTAATCATTATGAATTCTTAGGGTGCTCACAAGTGTTAATTAAACCTACATTAAAATCATTTTTGCATTTTTAATACTTGTGTGATTTTAATACTTATCTTAAAATTGCTTTATTTCATTTTAAATTCGTATAACATCATTGTGCGACCCACAAAAAATACACCACATGAGTTAAATTTTTTTAGAAAATGGAAAATTTGCTTTAACATGTGATAAATTTATGGCATCATGGTATTTAACACCACCACCACCCATGTGGTTTGGCAAGTTTTATGGTCTCCAAATGAGCTTTGATGTTGCTTTAACTTCTAGCTCACCCACATTATCAATGACGCTTCATCTCCCAGAAAATTTTCAACCAACTTTTTTAACCTCCATTTCCTACGTACATCCTTCTATCTCTTTAACAAATTTACATATTCAAGAAGAAAATACAAACCCATATAGAAGTCATCTAAATAAGAATTATTTCCAAAAAAGTTTAAGAAATTAAAAAGAAAAAACTGTTATCTAGCAACAGTGTGTGCCCATAACTTTAGATTATCCTTCACGTACAGCTCATCTCTAACAGCAGGAATCTCCCAATTCATCATCAATTCAGTTTTATGCTCTGTTTTCTTGGATTTTCTACCCAAATTTTCCCATGCATCTGAAAGATAAGGCCTCCTTGATGAACCTATGGATGAACTTGAATCACTTCCTCTTTCTATCTCCTTACTTAATCTTTGAAGGTCAGGAATGATCTCAACCAAGCTTGAATCTGCTATATCTTGTTCTGAAAATACGAAACCCAAATCCATGAACCCTTTTACTTCCTCAAACTCGAGTTCCGATAAGCTCTTACTACTCCCATCTCTCTTTTTCTTGTTCTTGTTCCTTTCCTGTAACACACTCTGTTTTTTCAAATCTGTCTTTGCTGTTTCTGATTCCTGATCTTGATTTTGTTCTTGTTTTTGTGTTTTGGTTTCGAATTTAGCAGACGGGATGGATTTGAAGAGGACTGAGTTGGGAGAGAATGAATTCGAACCATAGTTGAAGCATCTGATTTTCTATGATTATCTGGGTAATTATAGGATGGAGGTTTCTTCAAGATTTCGTAACCGAACCAGCAGGAATAAAAAAGGTTTATCACGTTTTCTGGGTCCATGAAGAATAGCAACTTCACAGATTTTTTAGAGATGTAATGGAATAAATTATATGAGGAAATGATGGTGATATGTGTAGATGAAGAAAATTAAAGGTTGTGTGATTTTATACATGTAGATATCACCAACTGAAATGACTAAACTGCCCTTGCATTGTCGTTGTTATTACAGGAAATCGTCAACATTGTTAGTTAGTTACACGTTTTGATTAAAGCGGTTAAGTGTAGGGTAATATTTTAAAACTATTAACTTTAAACGTGCTGCCTTTAAACGTGCTGCCTTTCGATTGACCACACGTTTGAATTGTGGCTATGAAGATAAGCACATTCGTTTGTAGATTTCAAGGTTATAACGCCATGACCACATGGTTAATCCTCAAATTTTGAAGCTAAGACGAAGTAATAATATTATTTCTTATTTAAGACATGATGTAAGATTATAAATTTGTATATAAATTATATATATATATATATATATATATATATATATATATATATATATATATATATATATATATATATATATATATATATATATATATATATATATATATATATATATATATATATATATATATATATATATACCTCTATATATGAAGCCTAAATTTGAGTTTAGTTTGACAACTCATCAATTTAGAACACTCCCATTGGCTATTAATGTCACGTGTAATTGACATGTGGTGCACGTGGCATGCCACTTTAAACCTCATGAAATTTAAAACAATTCAAATGCACACCTAATTTTAACCACAAAATTCGGAATGCACAACTAATTGATTGTGATTTTCGGGATTTCATCTTTAAATATTGTTTAAAGTTTTGGTAATTAAATATGGAATATATTTATTTCAATTAATTTGTGTTAATGATTTCGGAATATAGTTAATGGTGGAGACGGTTGTTTATTTTTAAATGGTTATTTCGAATCTTTGATGTGTCCATTTATCGGGATAAAATCACTTATGGGTGGAAATTAAGTATATTCCACTTAAATAAATTTAGATAAGAAGAAATATGTTATTTTAAAATCAAAACATGTGTAATCGAACCAAGAACAGTATGCAAATATGTATATTTTAAAAAATGGCATGTTACAAGTTATAAAATATATTAATTAGGATTTTACCAGTCAAGTACTATATTTGGTTTTTAAATTTTATTTTTGGTATGTACTACAAATATTTTTTTTATTTTAAAATATGATATTTGCAATTTTGAAATACCATATTGACCTTCCCGAAAATCCGAACTCATTGTTATTCAATCGCAAAGATATGCATGTATCATGTATGTAGAGTTTTCAAACTTAGTTTTGGTATTTCAAAATTATTTTTGAAACATACCGTATCTGTTGATTATTATTTCATTCATAGATTTACGTACATGTTCCATCTTTTACTATTATTTCTGTAAGGAATAAAATTTGTTACGAACTTTGAGAAATAAAATGGCCGATTTTGTCCAAAGACCAATATTCTTACATGGCTAACTATATGTCGTTCTCTCAAGAGTTAAGAGCAAGAAAAGGTTTAATGTTATTTGTTGCGACCACGATGATAACTATATCAACTCAACGACAAACGTCATAAAGAAGTTTTATTTCGTCTTTAACATATTTTTACAGATTATTCATGTACAACAAAACGTTTGTTCATCATTTTAATAATAACTGACTATATGATTTTTTTTTTCTTTTCATTATTATGCATTCTATACCTCGAAACATGTCCGCCCATTCGGCGGGCTTTGAAACTAGTATATATATATATATATATATATATATATATATATATATATATATATATATATATATATATATATATATATATATATATATATATATATATAATTGTACAAATAAAAATAGAGAAACACATAAATTTAAATTTATGACATAGTTCATCAACTATTTTTTTTTTAATTTTCGGCATATCGAATCATTCTTATAACTAAATAATTATGTATATTTGACTCATATAACTCATTACCTTTAATATGTCTATAAACATAACTTATGACGGTTTAAAGTAAATTAAATTGGATCATAACATACGTTAAGTCTTATGCCCAAGCTTTGGACTTTGGCATGTTTACATAGTTAAATCACAAACCTTGACAAGCTATGAAAAAACAAAAAGCGAGCTTTTTTTTTATAACCATGATAAATTTACCTCAAAGGAATGGCGGAAATTACACTTGGATAATCCATTAGGCTGCAATGGTGGAATATTCGAATTTCCCAGACACGGGATACCTTTAGATTTCTACAATAAGGAGGCTGCCAAACAGTTTGTGAAATCAACTACGCCGTGCTGACTTTATTCCAATACTGTCACCATCTTTTATACGTAATATACTTTTTGCATCAGAAAACACGATGTCAATTTTAAATAACGCATCTCAAAAACCTGATCATATCTGTAATTTGGTGTAAATCGTTATCACTTTATTGATTTACCAATTGGTTTATATAGACCGATACAATACAAATATCTTCCTATAAAGAAGGGAAGAATATCAAATAAATATATACAAGATATATGCTAAATATATTTCGGTTAACAGCCCCCCGCAGTTTGAGCCGGAGGGGACCGAATGCTTAAACTGTCTCTGAAGTCAAGAAATAATTGTCGCGGAAGGCCTTTTGTGAAGATATCTGCGTATTGATAGGCCGAGGGAACATGTAGAACTCGTATGTGACCCAAGGCTACCTTCTCGCGAACAAAGTGGATGTCCATTTCGATGTGTTTCGTTCGTTGATGCTGGACGGGATTTCCTGAAAGGTAGACGGCCGAAACATTATCACAATAAACCAGTGTGGACCGTCGTATTGGTGTGTGGAGCTCTAGTAGAAGATTCCGTAACCAACAGGATTCAGCAACGACATTCGCGACACCTCGGTATTCTGCTTCAGCACTAGATCGAGATAAAGTGGGTTGGCGTTTAGCCGACCATGAAATCAGGTTGTCGCCTAGAAACACGCAGTAGCCCGAAGTTGAGCGACGGGTGTCCGGGCACCCCCCCAGTCAGCATCTGTGTATGCTATAAGTTGGCTAGATTGTGACGGGTAAAGTTGCAAACCCAAGTGAGTCGTACCCTTTATGTATCGTAGAATTCGTTTCAGGGCATGGAGGTGAGGCTCTCGTGGGGCATGCATAAATAAGCAAATTTGTTGGACCGCATAGGAAATATCGGGTCTTGTGAAAGTTAGGTATTGTAACGCCCCGGCAAGACTTCGATAGATTGATGGGTCCGGACATAGGTCTCCGGAATTTGCACTCAACTTAGAATTCGTGTCAACTGGAGTTGCGACTGGGTTGCATGTGTCCATGTTCGCCCGTTTTAAGATGGATTCGGCATACTTTTGTTGGGATAAGAACATGCCCTTGGGTGTTCGCTGAACCGAGATACCCAAAAAATACGTAAGGTGACCGAGATCAGTCATTTCGAACTCCTTTTTAAGAGCATCGATGATGGTGTTTTGCAATGTTTCGGATGAAGAAGTGAGCACAATGTCATCCACATAAAGAAGGAGGTATGCGGTATCATTGTTGTGATGGTAGATGAATAACGAGTTGTCACTCTTGCTGCATGTGAAACCAATCTTAAGAAGATGTTGGGCGAACCGTTGATACCATGCTCGAGGTGCCTGTTTAAGTCCATACAAAGACTTACGTAATTTGCAAACATAACCTGGAAAAGAACGATTAGTAAAACCAGGTGGTTGATGCATATAAACGGTTTCATGTAGGTCGCCATGAAGAAAAGCGTTCTTTACATCAAGTTGATGTATGGGCCAATTTCTCCCTAGAGCTAAAGAGAGAACAGTGCGTATGGTAGCCGGTTTAACAACCGGACTAAAAGTCTCGTCACAATCAACACCAACCTCTTGTGTTTTACCATTGACCACAAGTCTTGCTTTATATCGTTCCAATGAACCATCTGCTTTGAATTTGTGTCTAAAAATCCAGTGACATCGTATAATATTAGTGTTCATTGGTCGGGGAACAAGATCCCAAGTATTTTGTTTAAGTAAAGCATTAAATTCAGTAGTCATGGCAAGGTTCCAATTAGGGTCGGATATGGCGAGTGTGGGGTTGGAAGGGATGGGAGAGATTGTTTGAGTGTGAAGAGATATGTTCGGGTTTGGTTTAAAGATACCGTTTTTGGATCGAGTTTGCATAGGATGGTGAGATGTTTGAGTGTCGGTGGGAGCGGGATTGAGGGTGGCGGTAGTGTCCGAGTGTGGGACAGGCCGAGAGGGTGGGGAAGGTGGCTGAAAGTCATGTTCAATAGGAGGAGCCGGACTAGGAGGTGGGCTAGGGGTTGCGGCATCAGTGGGTGGACTAGGAGATGTGGGAGCAACGGGAGGTAGGTTAGGAGGTAAGTAGTATGGGGATGGTGGTGGGTCACTAAGAAAATTGTAAGGGTTAGGGTTTTTGGTTGAGGAGGTGGCAAAAGGAAAGATGTGTTCTTCGAAGGTGACATGACGAGATATGAAGAATTGTTTGGAGGTAATGTCGTAGCATAGATAGCCACGGTGTTGTGATGGGTAGCCGAGAAAGACACAAGGAGTGGAACGGGGTTGGAATTTGTTAGTGGAGGTGGCGGAGGTATTTGGGTAACATAAGCAACCGAAAGTACGAAGATGGGTGTATGAGGGCATGCGGTGGTAGAGTATATAGGTGGGTGTTTGATTTTGTATAGCGGAAGAGGGAAGAATATTTAGTATATAGGTGGCGAAATGTAGAGCATAATGCCAAAAAGGTGGTGGTATGGAAGCATGTATAAGGGTGGTTCGAATGATGTTGTTTATGGTGCGAATGATTCTCTCGGCTTTACCGTTTTGAGGTGATGTGTAGGGACATGAGAAACGTATGTGCATCCCGGTTTGGGTGCAAAATTGGTGGAATTGAGTATTGTTAAATTCACGACCATTGTCGCATTGGAACGTTTTTATTTTCTTTTCAAATTGTGTTTGTATGTGAGTGTAGAAGGTAGAAAAGATAGAGAAAACTTGAGATTTAGATTTTAGAGGGAAAGTCCATAGAAAGTGGGTGTAGTCATCTAAGAGAACAAGATAATATTTGTGGCCTAAGGTGGATGTTACGGGGGAGGTCCATAAGTCGGCATGTATAAGATCAAAGGGGTTAAAAGTAATGGAATGAGAATCAGTAAAACGCAATCGACAATGTTTACCTAAAGAACACGAGTTACAAGAATCAAAAACATTAAGTTTATTGGAAATAAAATTTTTATTCCTAAGATAGCTAAAAGTAGATGATCCCGGATGGCCAAGACGGTTGTGCCAAGTTGATGAAGAAGCGGTGTGAAGAGCAATGGGGTTGGTTGGAGCGAAAGTTTGAGGAGTGAACGGGTAGAGATCACCGGTGCTGTTGCATCTGGTAACCTGTTTCTTTGTTTTGAAATCCTTCACAGAAAAACCGAATGGGTCAAATTCAACAGAAACGTTATTAGTACGGGTAAATTTACGAACAGAAATAAGGTTTTTGATAATTTGAGGGACGTGGTGGACATCATATAGGTAATAGGGTCGATTGATATCGGGAATGGTGGTGGATCCGATACCCGTAACTGGAACACTTTTGCCACTACCTACTAAAATAGAACGCGGTTTACTTAAATAAAATAAGTGAGAAAAGTTACCCTCGTTGTTTGCCACGTGCGATGTTGATCCCGTGTCCATGTACCAATTAGTATCCGGTGGGTTGAGATGCATTGTGTGGAAGGCCATATCCAAGTCGGTGGGGGTCATGGGTGGACCATGTATCTGGTACGGGGAAGCCGTATAGAGGGCCTGTTGGGACGGGATCTGTGGACGGGGCCCGAGGAGACCCGGTTGTTGGTTGTGCGGAGCAGTGGGGTAGGGACACGGTGGAGGTGTCCAAGAGCCGTTAGGGTACCACGGATATTGTTGGGGCCATTGGGACTGTTGATAGTATTGTTGGCGTCCTCCACGGCCACGGCCGCGTCCGCGACCTCGACCCCGATAGCCTCCACGATTACCGCCACGATCATTAGACTGTTCACGAGCAGGGGGTGGCGGGTTTGATGCAGAATTGTTGGTGTCGGGTTTTTGAGTTACCAAGGCTTGAGGTGCATGAGATTCTTGCTTGGCACGACGGGTTTCCTCGAGAGTGAGTTGAGATCGTGCTTTGATAAAACTCGGTAGCGGGTCCGATTGTTGTATGAAAGTGGCGATAGTGTCATAATCGCCCTTGGGAAGTCCGGCGACAAGCTGAAGAACCATCTTTTGATCGGAAACCGGATGACCGATGTTGGCTAGTTGATCAGACAAGTTTTTGAGGCGGGTGCAATATTCGGTGGCATTAGCAAAAGCATCCATACGAGTGCTATTGAATTGTTCTTCAAGGTAGACCGCCCTTGTGGCACGATTGTCTTGAAAGATTGCTGCTAGGTTGTCCCATAATTGTTGAGCGGTGGCACCGGGTTTCATGATGGTTTGAAGAAGATCGGGAGATATAGTGGCAAGGATCCACTGTTTGACTATGGCATCGAGACGAGTCCAAGTCGGTTTGTCAATGTTTGCTGGAGGAGGGGTATTGGGTTCAATGTGATCTAGCACATCGTAAGCACATGCGTGGATCTGAAAGAGTTCGACCCAAGACGCATAACGGTCGTCTGTTTGATCTAGAATGAGGGGAAGGGAATTTTTGATGTTGTTAACTCCGAATGCTGGATGAAAGGGAGTTTTTGGGGAAGGGTTAGAGGTTTCGCCGGTCATGGTGACTTCGAAGAGAAGAAGAAAACCGAATAGAGGAAGGTGATCGGAGGGGACGAAGTCGAAGGCTAGGGCCGGCTAGGGTTGTCAGAGAAAAGATAGCTCTGATACCATGTAATTTGGTGTAAATCGTTATCACTTTATTGATTTACCAATTGGTTTATATAGACCGATACAATACAAATATCTTCCTATAAAGAAGGGAAGAATATCAAATAAATATATACAAGATATATGCTAAATATATTTCGGTTAACAATATCTTTTTGCATCTATAAATAAAATTTTCAACTTAAAATATTATTGCCTTTAAAAATGCTGATGAAGAATTTTCAGTTGGTTGCAAAGCTGTTAGTTATTGTTTGGGGCCATGTTATTTTACATGCAAACTATTATAATATTGTATCATGCTAATAAGGTTTTTTCGTATTTCTTTCCCATCAAAGAGGTTTCGGTCAGGAACACAATTTTCTGATCTAAGATATATTGGTCGTGTGGTATATGTTTATGTTTTTTCCCCAACCGTGATGAAATATGTTACAAAAATAAAGAGTTGTTCAAGAGAAAGTTCCGAGAGGCAATACATTGTCCAAGAGTTTTCTTTTTTTTTTCATCTTAAAAACCAATGCACACCCAGGGTGAGCATTGTCCGAGTATCAAACACGAACCAAAACCGAAACCAAAAGTTATGAAATTACAAAATAGAAAACCGATCCAAATATTAAAACCGGTGTTGATTCAATTCGATTTAGGTTTGACTACCGAGCTGGAACAAAACCAAAAATCATAAAATTGCAAAAACTGAAAATTTAACCAAAAATCATAATTAATGTTGTGATCACCCCTACCCAAACCTGATACGGATCTAGAAGCTTCCGATCGGATTGTGTCACCATCCAACCAGTGACGAATCCAGGACCAAAGTTAACCGGGGCTTTCACAAAACTCTAACCGGGGACCATATACAATTTTTACACTAATTTTCTTTTATCAAATTTTTTTCCACATGGGAGTGTCTCACCAAGTGGAGGCCTTGGACCCCCTTAATTGGCTATGGATCTGCCAGTGCATCCAACTATTTTGAATTTATCTCTTATTTGAATTTAGCTCTTATCTTTTAGGTTGTTTTCGTATTCTAGTTGGTTTCCTTTTATTTAGCTTTAGGGTCTTATTTAAACGATTGTAAGCATTAGTTGGATAACAAGTATTAGGAAATCAGTAAAACGTTTCTTTGTAACAAAGAACTCGTGTTCTTATTCGTGCCGAACACCCCTCAAGCTAGGGTTTTAGTATCAAAACCCAAACCCAATAGATAAGGCCGATCATACATAAAACATAAAAGGGTATTGTGGTAATTTCACACGTTTATTAAAATATAAGCGGGACCTGGCAATATTCTTCGTCACTCCATCTCTCACCACCTCAAGAGTCAAGAGGAGCTGTAATCACATGGAGTAATTTGTCTAATGGGGCCTGTCTTTCTCTCTCTCGCCAATTATGAGCTAAAATAATAAAAATAAAAAATTTTATTGGAAAATATTTCTTTACCATATCGAACAGAGAAATGGCTGATGATAAGGTATATACATCTTTCTGTACAAATTCTTTGTTTTGGCAGGAATTTCTTCTATATTTGCTTCAATCTGTTGTGAAGTTATGATTCTCCTTGTTCCTTCGATTTAGAGATAAATTAAGGATGTGAAGAAAGAAACCGCTTTGGTTTCTAGCATAAAAGATCGAAATTCGTTACTGATTTTGGAAATTAGGAGTTGATTGTGTTACTTTAGGGCAAGATTTAAGGTACCTTTATTATATAGATGTAGAACTTTTGCAGCACCTTAACATGAACTGGACTAGGTTTTCAGGCTCTCTGATATTGCGATTTCTGTCGATCTAGTTAAATTTTGTTAGATCAATGCGGTATCAGATGGATTTGATTTATCCACGATTTTCTAATATTTCTCGGAATGCGTAGCAATTGCAAATTTTTTATATTATATGCTTCTCTTATGAAGCTGATCTGATATTATTTTATTTTTCTCATCAAGATTTTTAAAAAGTTATTAACTTGCCGTGCACAAAATTACAATGATCATGAACTGTTATAGCCTAAATAAGTTCAAACTAACACTGTCAATAAAATAGATAAAACATAAGTTTTGTTTTGGAATAAATTCTGCATAAATGTTAACATATTTACTCGATAAATGCAATAGGAAATGTCCGCACAGGTTGTTGATGGAAATGGAGCTGAAACTGGCCACATCATATCTACCACAGTTGGAGGGAAGAATGGAGAACCAAAGCAGGTATGCCAATATATTTTTATAATTTCTTTTAGTTTTTTTTATTATATATAACATAAGTTTAATCTAACTTTTATTGCTCATTTGCAGACTGTTAGTTACATGGCAGAGCGTGTCGTAGGAGCTGGATCATTTGGAATAGTTTTCCAGGTATATACTAAAAGTTAATTTTGGCCTTCTATTTTCATCTAAACTTGAATTTTACATAGGCAAAATGTCTGGAAACTGGAGAAACTGTGGCTATAAAAAAGGTTTTGCAAGACAGAAGATACAAAAACCGTGAATTGCAGTTAATGCGAACAATGGACCATCCAAATGTTGTTTCTTTGAAACATTGTTTCTATTCAACAACAAGCAAAGATGAACTTTTTTTAAACCTAGTTATGGAATATGTTCCCGAGACTATTTTTAGGGTTTTAAAACATTATAGCGATGCACGTCAGAGAATGCCTCTAATTTTTGTGAAACTTTACACGTATCAAGTTAGTACTTTTCTTTCACTCGAGCTGTTCATAATTTATTTTAGAGTTAATATGTGAGTATGATTTCAGATTTTTAGGGGGCTAGCATATATGCACATGGTTACTGGAGTATGCCATAGGGACTTGAAGCCCCAAAATGTCTTGGTGTGGATACATCTTGCTAACTTTTTTTTATATAAATAATTATTATTGTTGTTAGTTCTCATTTGTTTTAGTCTTCTTTCTGCAGGTGGATCTGCTTACTCATCGAGTCAAAATTTGTGACTTTGGAAGTGCAAAAATGCTTGTATGTTTACTTCTTGACCTAAAAACACTCTTTTCTCTATTTTTTTATGTTATAGTAAACAGTTTAGGAGGTTGTACTCAAATACTCTTTGGACACCTTTCAACCTGTTGGGCCCATTATAGCCGTTGATATGTCCCTAATTTTCAAAATTAGACCCAGTTGACCCGTTTGAATTTGGTAATAAATTATAAGTATTTTTGGTGTGATGACTCAGGTGAGGGGAGAAGCAAATATATCATATATTTGCTCTAGATTCTATCGGGCACCAGAACTAATATTTGGTGCAACAGAGTATACAACTTCTATTGATATTTGGTCAGCTGGTTGCATTCTTGCTGAACTTCTTTTGGGCCAGGTTACCACTTTAAGATAACCATCGTCACTGAAGACAATTAATTAATATAATAATAATATTAATATTCTATGTTTTTGGTCTTTTAGCCACTATTTCCTGGAGAAAATGCAGTTGATCAGCTTGTCGAGATTATTAAGGTATAGTTTCTTTTGTTTTATTACCTAATAATATTTAAATTATAAGGTGATAAGTTGTTACACTTAACTTAACTGTCAGGTTTTGGGCACTCCAACTCGAGAAGAACTTCGTTGTATGAATCCAAACTACACTGATTTTAGGTTCCCTCAAGTAAAGGCCCACCCATGGCACAAGGTATGATTTTCTGTCATATAAATTATTATTGCTGTTAATTATGATTATAAACATCATATTATTTCAATACCAGTTATTTACTTATTTATTTTTCAGGTATTTCATAAGCGAATGCCACCTGAAGCAATTGATCTTGCTTCACGGCTCCTTCAGTACTCTCCAAGTCTTCGTTGCAATGCTGTGAGTCTTCAGTTTCAAATCTCAATTTTCTTTTTATTGTTTATTTATTTTTCTTACTGAGCTTTTTGTTACCAGCTTGAAGCCATAGCACATCCTTTCTTTGATGAGATTCGACAACCTAATGCTCGCCTACCAAATGGTCGACAATTACCACCATTATTCAACTTCAAACAGGAGGTAATATTAATATGTTCATTATTATTTTTTTGTAATGATTATTAACTGAATGTTGTATATTATGGTCCTACAGCATCTCCAGAGCTTGTAAACAGGCTAATTCCAGATCATGTGAAGAGGCAAATTGGTCTGCAGTTTTTACCTGCTACTGGTACTGGGACATAATATGTATATTAAGGAGATCTGCTACAGTTTTTACCTTCCTATTGAGGCAATGTAATGTAATTACCTTTCACCTGAAGCCTCATCATTCACAAAGTAAGGTGGGCCCCACACGAGATAAGAAAGCCAAGGAAGACTGATTCTGTAATTTTATTTTTATAGTATGAAAAGCCTCCAAGATACAAGTGTAGTAAAAAAGTCAAAGTTTTGACTGTTTTATACCTTTCCATGTCTGAAAAGTAAGAAATATTCAGCATGGGACTTATGTTTGTGTAAATGATAGAGTTTAGATTTCTTATGGTTGTTTATATCATCATTATTATGGTCTTACACTCTCCTTAGTTATTGCCTTGACTAGCGTTTGCCGAAAATGCTATTTGGTATCGTTTTTGTTGTTCTGTCCGTGTAACATGCACATTTATAATTGAGTATTAAAATAGTAAGTACAGTTAATTTTATACTTACAAAATTTACATCCCATTATTGATACACCCATACACTCGTTTAATATACGTGTATGTGTATGATCATTTTGTTGAGTATTGAAGTACCAGTCTACTAATTCAACATAATAATTTGCTTAATTAATTCTTTTTTTAACCTATGTATTTTACTTTTCTCACTCCTCATACTTTCCATCCGATATTTCATATGCCTCGATATCATAGTTATTAGTCATAAATATATCAATTTTTTTAACTTCATTGCTGATGATGGTTCGAGGGAAGACATATTGCTCCTTATGGATGTCAAAACATAGACTCGAACCACTAACTTACTAACTGACTGTTCAAAAAAAAAAAAAAAAGAGTTTGGTGCAAATTGGACTGATAATCAGCTGGAATTGTCAAATTGGATCGAATCGGACTCAAGTTAGCTATACTAGTTCGGTTCTCGGTTTTATTTTTCAAGTAAAATTAGTTCTCGTTCCGTCCAAAACTAAGAAAAAAACGAAAAAAATCAAAGAAACTTTCTCGATTATTGGTTTGGTGCCAAAATTATTTTCTCAATTGTTACGGTGGGACAAACTGCTTTGAAAGCCGCCTCGTGTAAAGTGACAAAGCACGAGAAAGCATGCATTGCAAATCAACACGTGTTCATTCCTTTTGCATTTGATACTTTCGGTTTCCTTGCGCCTGAGGCGGTGGAGCTTCTTAACAGAGTCCAACGTGTTATGCATAGCAATGTTATGACACCCAGATCCACAAATGTTGTTTTTAAAAGAATTAGTTTTGCAATTCAAAAAGACATAGCGGCGCAGCTTGTTGTCCGTTTGTCTTCTTTATCCATGTAAAAAATTTGATATTTTGAAATGGAATGAAGAAAAAGTTTTGGACCAAAAAAAAAAAAAAAAAAAAATTCTTGAATCGTGCTCATGGATATATCCTTCTATTGTGAAATCAAACTCAACTTCAAACAACAACAATAAAACAAGAAATCTCCTAAGCAATAAAGATCTTCCTATTGATACTAGCATTAGTGCGACTGGCTCCCGGGGAAAAGGAATTACACTAGATCTTGGCAATGGCACTCCAACAAGCTCGGCAGGGAGAGAAAGAAGAGAAGGAGAAGAGGAAGGTGCGCTTTTAAAGTGCATTAATCGGGCTGTGAAGTGAAGGTCACAGGGGCTATGAGACCCGGCTAGGAATTTGGAAGCCCTAGTAGTAAGCAGAAAATGAAAAGCTTATGAATAGGTGGGTGTCCAGCTCGTTCCGATTCTGGTCAAAGAAGTCGATAAAGGCTTCTTTAGGATTGTAGGCGGCATTTTCGCCCAAGGCAGGATGGTTCGAAAGTTCTTGTTGAAAGAGAGAAAGACAGGTGAGAAGTTCCCTTCCTTTTCCTTTTTCAAAAAAAAAAAAAATGACTGATTGGTCTGCTCAGCAAACGTACAAAGTGGACCGCTGTTTGGCTGACCCCCTTCTTCCCATTCGGGTTGGGTTGACCCAGAAGTACAGTAAGAAGGAATGGAACCGCTTGAGAGTCGTCTGAAGTTCACACTTGGGTAAAGACGACTGACTTTGGAAACGGAACACGAACCAATTTCAGCTATTCCGGCTTCTTATTGAGCGTAGCGAAATCAAGGTTTGCAATAGCACGATAGCAAAGAGCAAAGAAAGCTAAGCGCGCGGAGAGAGCAGCATATAGCGAGAAAGAGTCCAAATACAAGAAAGACAGAGCGCGAAGCTTGTGGTCCGTTCCTTTCCCAACTATAGTGGAACTTGCCTGAAGGAAATCTTTTATCTTCTTGTCGGGAAAGATGTGAGTTGCGTATTTTGCTGTTTTGAGTTTCGTTCCTGCTTTTCGGGCTGTCCTCTTTTAGGGAAGGGAGCGTGCCCCGTCTCCCTCCCCTACCCGGGGGACGTACCCTCGACTACAGTCGAGTAAAACAATCAGCAAGGGGTGCCTCAAGCACTCCGATCGATTGGTTGTTGACCAACGGAAAGAAATGGGATTGTGTCAACTTCGTTCCTTCATATTTCTATTTTTGATATTTTAGATTGTGTAACCACACCCGAAAGAAAGCTAGCTCATCTCTCAGACTGGATCCGGTCGTAGAGACTGATTGATCGGTCACCAACCTGCAAGACCAAGAATTTGAAGAAAGATCTCTGCTTAGGCTTAAAATCTCTCTACCTCTCAAAGTCACCACTCCGTCCAGGTGTGGAGGTCAGAATCCCATCCTATCCACCCGGGCCGTCGTCACCACCTTCTTTTGTCCGATCCTTCTCCTTTTCTTGTTCGTTCTTCGAATGAGGCTAGACTAATTCCTTCCGGCTAATGAAGAGACTACTCCAGTCTTCCCATTCATTCCCATCCTTCTTCTCCCTAAGAATTGAACGAACCAAGTTCACCTATTCGAGAGTGAGGAAGAAAAACCAACAAGAAACTTCCCACTTTTGATGTCCTGCGATTCTGCTAGTTTAGAAACTAAGGAGAAGGACAGGGGGCGCTAGGTCAGAAAAGCGATAACTCTAAATTCTCCCCAAGTAGGATTTGAACCTACGACCAGTCAGTTAACAGCCGACCGCTCTACCACTGAGCTACTGAGGAACAACGGACTTAAGGAAGCCGAATCCATTGAGCTGTCGAAACATCTTACAATATCTGTTCACTTACCTTGGAGTCTTAACGTGAAAGCTTTGAGAGCTAAAAGAAGAGATTTCAACCTCTCTTTAGCTTCATAATCTATCAGATTTCCTTCATCATCGAACTTGGGAGGATCTTCAAACGCATTTAGGAAAAACTCAGGCTTATTAATGAAATGAAGATCCAGATTGTTAGCCGATATATTAGGAATAATATTGTATATATGTATTGGCATTATTCTAGCAAATCCCTTCCATATATGTAGGAAGGATAGGCCCTAATATTTGTATTTATATATGATTGTATCTCAATAGAATGAAACAAGATTGATACATTAATATGGTATCAGAGCCGAGCACACCCTAGCCGGCCCTAATTCTTTTTCTCCACCGAGCGCCGCCGTGTAACCTTTCTTCTCCGGCGACATGGGCGACGACTCCACCTCTTCCGCATCTCCTACGGCTCCGAACAAACCCCTTTTTCATCCTGCTTTTGGTGTGAATAACATCAAGAATGCTATTCCCTTGTCCCTAAATCAAACCGACGATCGATACGCCTCATGGGTCGAACTGTTTCACATCCACGCTTGTGCATACGATGTTCTCGATCATATCGATCCCAACACGCCGAGACCAGCCGGTGTTGACAAACCCACATGGACCCGTCTTGATGCCATCGTAAAACAGTGGATTTTAGCCACAATATCCACTGATCTCCTCCAATCCATAATGAAACCCGGCGCATCGGCTCAAGAATTGTGGAACCGACTCGCGGAAATTTTTCAGGATAATCGGGCCACCCGCGCGGTTTATCTTGAAGAACAACTCAACAGCACCCGTATGGATGCTTTCTCTAGCGTCACACTCTACTGCAACCGTATCAAAAGTTTATCGGACCAACTCGCCAACGTGGGTCAACCGGTTTCCGACGCAAAGATGGTGCTTCAACTGGTCGCCGGTCTACCAAAGGAATATGATACTATTGCAACCTTCATCCAACAAACCGAGCCCTTACCCAGTTTCATCAAAGCTTGTTCGCAACTCACCCTTGAAGAGACAAGACGCTCGAAACAGGAGTCACATACTTCTCAAGCACTGTTAACACAGAAATCGGACACAACAAGATTGATACATTAATACAGATAAACCCCACTTTGACGAAGACTATACTGTGCCAGTCCTCCACCTTTACTACCTCCAGCACTAACAATGGCAGCCGCCTTATCAGCCCACACGTTTGGCGGCCTAGAGCCCCAATCAATGGCGTTCTTCAGAACTGGAGTTACTGTATAATTGTACTCGGGAGAAGCAAATAAGAAGCAGTCGGATTCTGACGGAAAGCCTCAACTTCTGGTGGAAATGTGTCGTCGATTTCGAGATCTGTGTTGAGCATCGGTAACGATGATATTTCGATGAGATTGATGGACATTCCGTCGATGAATTTGGTGGTCAAATCAATGGCGGAGCGAATGATGTATGGAATCTTTGCGAAGGGAACCACAAATGGCTGCAACGTTGATGATGGGTTTAGGCGGCAAGGAAGACTCCATTACAATGACTATGGAGTTATCTGAAACCAAAGGTTGAAATGGAAGGGATGTAAAGAAAGAAAGAAAGAAAAGCAACTTTAGTAATTCTATATGGACTGATTAATAAATTACTTATTTTATATATACATTTATTTTCCTTTAATAACTTTTAGTGATATTGTAACAATTCTTCAAATCTACTTTAAGTCTTCATTTCAGTATTCTTACTTCCTCCGTATCAAAATAAGTGATTTTCATTTTGGGTGTATTAAAATAAGTGATACACTTTTAAAAACTTTTCTTATTTGGTAAAAACAGTGGGACCCATACGCACTAACTATTCACTTTAATAAAGTAAAATTACTCTTATACCCTACTTTTACTTTTGAAACTCATTAATATCACTTTATTCAATAAAAGTGAGACTCATTCTCCACTAACTATGTACTTCAATCTATTTTAACCACTACTTTAATCTTTTACCTTAAAAAATATGTAAGCACATTTTTGTCACTTATTTTGATACGGAGAAAGTATTAAATATCTTCTAATTTGACATAATCTGAGCTGACCACGAGCTGAATTTTCCGTCTGAACGCACAAGTTGACTAGTTCAGCAATATTAAACAGAGTAAATATTTATTGTAACTGTAACATACATATATATATAAGTTATTTTAGACTACTAGCAGGGTATCCGCGCAATGCGGCGGCGGGTACCCAGAAACCATATTTCGTGGCGAGCAAGTGTTGTTCGTTTACACGGTAATAATTGTTGCTAGAAATAAATAATTAAACGGAAATGTGGATTTTGGTAAGAGTTGATGATTTACAGCGTCGTATATTTAATGTTATTGGGTAAAATGGTTTTCGAGTAACAGACTTTTGTTATTAAGTGTGGGTGGTGTTACCAAAGTGTAATGTATAGCAAGTGGTTAACACATAATGATAAGTTAGGAGAGGTCTTGGGTTCGAATCTTATTAGACGCGATTTTTTTTTTAAGGTGGAGAACTAACTAACAAAAGTGAAAAGGTCCTTAAAATCAAGTTTAAGGAGCTCCTTAAACTTGCCTAATGGGGTAGGCCTAAATGCTTTATATAGTAGTAAGAAAAGTGGAAAGGTCCTTAAAATCAAGTTTAAGGAGCTCCTTAAACTTACCTAATGGAGTAGGCCTAAATACTTTATATAGTAGTAAGATATGAACGACCCGGAAACTAGCCTAAGCTGATCTCATAAGTTTTAACTGTTTTTCTCATCAAATATATACAAACGGAGGATTGGACTAACATTTTTAGATACTTTACAATGCTCAGCTCTTATTGATATGAGTCAAAAGAATTGGAAGTTTGCTAGGGAGTAAAATAAAAATAATTTAATGGTAAAGATATAATTTTATTAGTTACACAGTATAATATATATATATTTTTTTCTTAAAGTGCGTAATTCTTGTCTATTAAATAATTTTGGGACGGGGAGAGTTACATGCCATTGCAACGTTCAAATTTAGTTCTACATACATACACCTAAAGTCTCGTTGAATACTTCAAAATCAAAAATAGGGTAACAAAGAGAACGATAAATACAAAGAGAAAATGAAGCAACGGATGCATTAAACGATGTATTAGTTACTATTTGTGTGAGGTATTTTTTGTTCTTCCGGTTGTTGTTCACCTTGCCATGTCCAAACAATATCTTTCAAAGAAGGCTTCAAATCTTGGTTACAGAAGTTATTATACTCCAATGTGTCACCAGACAATTTCTTCATCTCCACAACATGAAACGATGGTGCCACCTCAAATATCTCAGCATCTATCGCTAATTGCCCTTTCCTCCCTTCCTTACTCCCTTGCAACCGCATTGTCCCATCTACCGATTTTGTCACCCCAAAACTCTCCGAGACCGCAACTTCTTCCAATTTCGACACAATCGCCGATGCGGGCTCTTTGGTTGTGAATCGGGCCTCCCGCTTCTGGCCCGAATCACCGTCTTCAAACAAACCCGAAAGATTGAACCCTTGAGATAGTGATATGATATCAAACGCGTTCATAGAGGTAGGTTTCAAAGTTTGTCCCGCAGAAGAAGACGAAGAAGAAGGTAAAGAAGAAGAAAACGGAGGTGATTGTGATGGTGTCGGTACTTTTGGGTCGACATCGAGTTCTCTAAGATTGTTATAACTACCATGAGGTGTATCCATGTATCTAATGGCGTTTTCGATATCAATGTTGCTTTTTGATGTGTTGTTTTCGTTACCGTCCTCGATTTTCTTGAACCCTTTTCGGAACCACGGGTTTTCCATGAGTTTAGCCATAGTCATCCTTGTTCTAGGATTCGGGTCGAGTATCTTGGAAAGCAATTTCTTTACATCAGGAGAGAACCATTGTGGGCATTTGAAATCCCCTTTGTTAATCTTCTTATACATTTCCATCAAGTTTTTATCATGGAATGGGAGATAAGCTGCAAGCAAGACAAACAAGATCACCCCACACGACCAAATGTCGGCTTTTTCGCCATCATATCCTTTCTTATTAATCACCTCAGGTGCAACATAAGCCGGTGTTCCACACGTTGTGTGCAAGAGACCATCTTGTCTTCTAGACTCGCACAATGCACTCAATCCAAAATCCGTGACTTTGAGGTTGCCGGATTCATCAAGAAGAAGATTCTCCGGCTTGAGATCGCGGTGGTAGACACCTCGGCTATGGCAGAAATCGACTGCTGCCACCAATTGTTGGAAATATTTCCTAGCGGCGTCCTCTTTAAGCCGCCCTTTCGCAACCTTGTTAAAAAGCTCGCCACCTTTCACATATTCCATTGCAAAATAAATCTTGCTTTTGCTAGCCATTACCTCGTAAAGTCCAACAACGTATGGGTGTTTCACTAATCTCATCACCGAGATCTCACGTTTTATTTGATCAATCAACCCGACCTTAAAAACCTGTTCTTTGTCAATCACCTTAACCGCAACGCTTTGGCTGGTTTTTAAGTTTCGTCCATGATAAACTTTTGCAAACGTCCCTTGGCCGAGCAACTTCCCTATCTCATATCGGTGCATCAAGATTGTCCCTTTCTTGGTTTCCATCATGATTTCTTTCAAAAAACCAAAACAATTATAGATATAAATTAAAAAGGGTCATGAGCTAGAAGGAATTCATGAATGGAGGAGGTGTTGAAGAAATTGCAACCTTGCCCTCAATTAGGCAAAGCTGCTTGAAACACAAAGTTTCTTCTTATGTGATGGGAAAAATGATCGGAGGGCTCATCACCGGCCTCATGAAACAAGAGGATGTTTTGGTTAAAAATAGAAATGATTGGTTTAGTTTATGGCTATTAAAACTGCATATGCAATAAAGTTTCTATGACGATTGTTTGACCCTGAAGGGAACAAATATTGATTTTAGAGATTTGTGGAGTGAGGGGAAGATCTACCAGCAATATGTGGTTATGAATTATAGTTTTCTCCTTTACTTATGCACGTGGACAACAAGCGTAGTTGACTTATTCCTTTAATACATTATTTTGTAGAATAGTAGAAAGCACCGTGGAGATGAGCAATTCAGGATATTAACGGAAACATTTAACAGTAGTTAGTATTAAAGACCAAAAGCGTGAAAATATCTCGTATGTGGCCCTTCCATATACTTTTTAAGACTTAGTGATAAAATCCAAAACTTTTGACAAATCACATTTCATCTGTGTAATTTACTCTAATCGTTAATTAATATGAATAGGCCAGTTAAGTACAAAGTTCCAATCTTCTTCAACACGTCTAAAGATGGAGTCATCAGATCATTTGGGAGTGCTTAAATGGAAGAAAATAAGCACCAAATATGTGGCTTAAAAATAAGTGTTCATTTCGGTTCAAAATAAGCAAACCCGTGATAGTACTATTCTAAAAGTGTAGGCGGTGCAAAAACGGGCACGCATTTAAATCTATCGAGCAGTGTGTGAAAGGTCATCTTGTTGATTATGGTCAACGTTAACCCTAAGTGAAGCAATGTTCCATTTCTGCATGCAAACCATCTTTAATATAACGACTTCTTATCCCAAGTGAAATTCCAAGATTACCCTATGTTACCATCATTGGTTGTACGAGTAGCTAAATAGTGAATAAATCAGATGACCATTAAGTGACAAGCCTAATCAAATACTAACACTACCATTCTCTGAGATTCTGATAAAATATAATATGGTGAAATAAACAAATAAAGTTTAACAAAACTGTCTGTCTAAAGAGGTAGTTGCCAATAACCAGTAACTTACAACTTAAAAGTTAAAGTTAAAAGCCAAATAGACCGAGTTCACTGGCCTTCTCCTTCTCAAAAGTCTCAAAGTACTGATATATGATTGTAACCGCAAGCAAAATTCCAGTCCCAGATCCAATGGCTCCCATGAAATCTGCCAAAACAGTCAAAGCTCCAATGCACATTCCTCCAAAAGCAGCTGCTGTTGGGATGTAACGGTTCAATTCCTTCTGAAGATTTGAGTCTCTGTGTCCAGGCATCACCATTTGTTGCTCCTGCACACAAACATCCTTAACTAACTTTTCTGAAAACATTACTGACGGCAATCTGACGATACCTTAAGTTGCTTGGCCACATCTCTGGCAGATGATCCAGAAACCTCGATCCAAGTTTTTGAGAAAAGAGCACAAGCTGTTAACATGAACACCAAGTAGAAAAGAGCATGGAACGGATTGGCTGCCATGTCCGCCAAACTTGAAGGTGCTGTCACATAGTAAGCAATCCCACCAACTGGCACAGATTGACCAGAATATTCAGATTCCTTCCACTTTCCTAATAAATCCACCAAGAAATTTCCACTATATTTTCTATGGAGCAACTGTATATAACACATCCATCAATAATCAATTAATTAAAATTAAGAATTATTTTCAATACCTGGGAGATGAAATAAAGGTTGGATACAAGTGCAGACTGAAGAATAATTGGCATGTTTGAAGTGTAAAACAGCTTAATGGGATATGAGCCTTGTTGCCCACGAGCATTCTTTGATCTCACTGGCAAAACAACACGGAACCCTTGGAAGTAGATAACAATAAGGAAGATCAGAACAGTAGCCAGCAAATTTGTCACATTCGGGAGATTCTGTCGGTAAAAAGCTTCCCGTAACGCCCTAACTTTATCTGATCTGGTAATCAAAAGATGGAATAAGGCAATAACTGCTCCCTCAAATTCAGCACCACGCCCACTGTTGATTGTTGTTGGGCTAAATGCTTTCCAAATGATGCTTTCACTGCAAAATTACTTGTTAAAATGTTGTAATATAACATGAGCAAGTAACCAAAAAGTAAATTTAAGCCACTAGTTTACCAGATATTGGTGGCTATGAATAATGAAATTCCAGATCCAAGACCGTATCCCTTCTGGAGAAGTTCATCCAAACATATAACAATTATCCCAGCAAAACATAGCTGAACAATGATCAAAATAGCATTCCCGACACCAAGTTGGCCAACACTTCCATACATTCCTGACAGAACATAAGCAACAGCTTCACCAACAGCAATCAAGATTCCCAACAACTTCTGAGCACCATTCCTAACAAAATCACAATCATGAGTTCAATATATTACCCGAAAAGGAACAGTGTAATACATTGTAACTTTTTTAAAAACTCACAAAAGTGCACGGTCTTCACGAACGTTGTTGTCAACTTCAATAATTTTAGATCCAGCCAACAACTGCATAACCAGTCCTGAAGTGACAATTGGAGTAATACCAAGCTCCATAACAGTCCCTCGGTTTGAAGCTAGAATAACACGCATCCAGTAGAAAGGGTCTGCACCCGTTGTTGAGTGTATTCCATACAGAGGAAGCTGACTGCACACCAGAAAGATGAAAAGAGAAATCACAGTGTATATGACTTTCTCTCTGAATGGAACTTTTCTGTCTGCACTCTGCACTTCTGGAAGAAATGCAAGAAATGGTCTCACCAGATGTAATACTCTAAAACCTCCTCCCATTATAACAAGTCAGAACCACCCAACCTGTTGTGTAAATTTAATCATTACTATCATGTATTAACATTAAGCAAAACAAATATTTTAATACATCAGTTACCAGGTTGATTACAATCCAGAATACATATACCAATAATGAAAACAAATTTATCAAAAGAATGCAGATTTCCACAAATTACAGAGCAACTAAAGCAAGTATACAAGGTGTTCATACAAACTTCTCCCAGCTGAGTGAATAACAAAACAGAATTAGGACAGGCGATTTAAACCAAGGAATTGACACCTCCGCATTACAGAACTTTGTTTAACACCTACAATTTTCTGAAATACTAGAAAACAGTCACTCTCATGTAATGCATCATCTTAATCCTCTCATATTAGCAACGTGTAAATCATTTGAAACTTGCGATACTAAAAGATGCCCAAACTAGAAAACAGAAATCAGTCTAAGCATCGTTGACCAACTGGATCTAAATCATACACGCAGATTAACAGATCTATATTTAATAAAAACAAAGAAGACTGGCATATAATCATCAAATCGCAACAATCCGTCACCAATTAAGAAAGCAGTACTGATCGAATAATAAGCAGTCGATTTGAAACTTTCTATATCGATTTTAGAGATAACAGAGAGAATGTAAATCTAAGCAAATTCGGACTTACAACGTTTGAATTAGTAGAGATTTGATGAAATAGAACCCTAGGGTTTTAAATCGGAGGGATGGTTATCATGAACGGAGAGATAACGCTCAAACGTCTACGGTTAGCAAAGATCTTTTCCATCGTTACGAAACATATAAGAAAGAATGTTACACAAGTGGGTGAGCAGGAAAAAAAAAAAAAAAAAAAAAGGGTAACTGGAATCGGAACCGGAGGTTCCGGACCCGGAATCTGCTAAGAGGTTCCGGTTCTCAAAATCATGGAACTGCCTTAAGAGGTTCCGGTTCCGGTTCCGGTTCTTAAAATTAAGGAACCTGGAACCTGTGAATACCCTGGATCCGGTGGTTACACGGTATATTTTAATTAAAATATATAATATATAATATATTACACATGATTAAATTAAATAGATTTTTGATTTATCTAAATATAAAATACTAGTCCAAATAAAAATATAAATTGACCTTACTCGTTATAATTGAGTCAAAAATTGGGTTATGGTGAGACATTCACTCGTCATGAGGTTTTATCTTTGTGACTGACTTTTACATGAATCACACATTTACTATCTTTTTTCCATTCTTATTCACTTATTTATATTTTGAACAATATTCGTAATCGCTGAAATATATATAAAATCGTTAAACGATATTTGTAATCGTTAGTTTGTGTGACTTATTGTTTTGTTTATTCAGTAAGTAATGTTAAATTTTTTTAAATTTAGATACAGGGTAACCGGAACCTGCCCTGGAACCGGTGGTTCCGGTTCCGGTTCCGAAAATTTAGGAACCTGTCTTCCAGGTTCCCGTTCCCGTTCCTATATCTCAGGAACCTGCGGTTCCGGTTCCAGTCGGAACCGGCGGGTACCCTGTTATGCTCACCCCTATACACAAGTGCCCCTTATCTTCAACATACATTCTAAAATAATTTCTTTTGAACGCCACTAATTTACTCCATTTATTTATAACGGAACTTGAACTCATGACTTAAAGGTAATGAGCAACACCTTATACATTTCACAAATATCACTAGGCTACAAGCCTTGGATATCTTACTCTTTCTTAAAGCATTTAAGTCTTCTAAGTTTAGAATGTCTTAATCTTAAACTTAATCTTAAATTTCTACTTTAGGAAACATCTTAAACACCACAAAATAAAAAAATATTGCTTAGGAGATTCTAACTCAAGACCTTTTGCGAGTACGGACTGTGTGTTAATCATTTGATCTACTTGATACTTTGTTTTATCCCAAAAAAGCATCTAACATAACGCATAAACTTAAAACGCCAGTCAACAATTTCTTTTTTTGTCGGACAATTTAGTTACGGGTACCCGCCGCCGCATTGCGCGGGTACCCTACTAGTACATTCTAAAATAGTACCCTTAACAATCAGTTCTTGTTTAGGTTTCAACTCAACCGAAATCGATAATGATAAATTTTCAAAACTGAAAACCAAACCAAGTACATATTTTCGGTTTCAAACCAAAACTGAAAATCATGAAATTACAAAACCGAACCGATTACATGCTTTCGGTTTCACTTTCAGCCCGGCTTCAGTCCATTCTTGGTTTTGCTCGTTTTCTGTCGGTTCGGTTTTTCAGCCCAAATACTCACTCATATGAAATGACCGGACCGAAACCGAAAATATTTAAATTACAAAATCGGAAACCAAACCGATTACATGTTTTGGGTCGATTTTTGGTTCGATTCAATTTTTTCCGCTCAAATGCTCATCTCTACCATCATTATTCACCACTGCCACTCACCAGTCTTTAAGGAGGTGTATGAGGTGCAGAAGGCCCACGTTAATATTTTAATAATCTTAAAGTTTTAAGACAACTTAATAATTTAATAGAAAAATACAAGTTTTATATATTGTATTTAGGGGGTCCACTTTTGTCTAATTGCACAAAGTCTTTAGAATTTCGGGGACGCCCCTGCCCACCAGCACCATCACTATGGTAGCCACCCACCATCACTACTGTCACCACCACCATCATTATCTACAGTAAAATATAATTACAAGATACTCATCACCACATAGCACGGATATTGTGCTAGTAAGAATACAATTCTTGTAAGACGCAACGTTTCCCCATATGCAATTGGTCTATCTTTACATTATCTTTAGTAATTCAAGTGGTGTTTGGGAAACAACAATCTCAAATACCACTTCAAATTAACCTCACGAAGGGCGAGTCCAAAACAAATTTGATGAAATCATGAAAACAAATGGAAATCCTGAAAAAAAGAAAAAAGAAGAAGATGGTAAATAGAATGCCTCTTATATAGTTTACAATAGCTGTTGTACAATAATATCACTAAAATAAGCATTCGAACCATAGAGCTTATAATTTCTGTCCAAAATAACCATTAATCGAAACAGTTGGTAACCACATTGGAGGTTTCTAATCCGCCCAAACTTTCTTTTCTCATAGCTTCCTTAAAAATCTCCAATGTCACTTACCTCCTAATCTCAATCGGTTCTAATAAGCTTATAGGACCTTGTAAAAGCTTTCCCAAACATGCATCTAATCGGTTTTGATAGAATGATATTTTTGATGAATTTTTATGTCAAAGGTTGCTGCCCAACAAAGGGACATATTTATCAAACTGTTTTTACAAGAGCGAGTTAGCTAAGAGTTACCGAAAGGCCCTCACAGGTTTAAGGGTTCGGGCCGTTATGATTTCCTTCCAGGGTAAACTTTTATGAAATTTTAAGTGATTTTTTTTAATGTCATAGGTTGACCATTGTTTGACTCTTGTTTCCACCATAGTTAATGAAATCGCCCCCCATTTGACCTGTGCGTCAGGTTGACCCGCAAACATTTTTTCACATTTATTTATATATATTTTTTATTATTTTTTGTACGAATTGCATGTTATAGAGCTGATCTATTAGAGCATAGACTATTACCACAAAAATGGTGTTGATGCAAAGCTTCATGGAGAAAATGGGTTGATCCGTTTATACACAAATTCTTCTTAATCAATTGTAAGTTTCTCTGAGTTCATCTTTCCGAATTATTGTAAAATGTGTTACCATGAAAAAGTTTATTTTGGCACATAGTTGAAGAAATTGTACGACTATTTAAGAAATATCTTATTATTATGTCCAGGGTTTATGCTTGCAACTTGGAAATGGAGATGAAGTTGTGAAGGAATCTCGAGTTGTAGTACGATTTGTGACCCCGTTGTAGTACTATTACTATTACTATATATATACAATAGTGATAATTGTTTTATAGTTTTACTGTTCATAAGAAAGAAAAACAAATACATTATATATCCAGCTTATGTGAAATGTTTAACGAAAGTCCCCACTGCCCAAGTGGCTTCACCACGTGCCTTTAAGGCTTTCAATGTATTAGAGGATGCGTGTTCAATTCTTGCTGCCAGCAAATGTTTTTTTATTAAATGACACTTTAACTTTTAGATTTTTTTTTTCCTTTTTAAAATAACCAAACATTTATCTATAATACAAATCAAACTTTACGCTACACTATAATGTTATTATTATTAGTGTTAATTTTATTATAGTTACACAAACATTATATCTCTATCTATAATAAAAGAAAGCATGATATGTCAACTAATTCACGTCATTTTTGCTATGTTATCTTTGCCACATCATAAATCTTCTAGGAATGAAATCATTCCACGTCACCTTAAATTCCACATCATCTTTGAATAATTAATAATTTTAAATCATATCTTTTAATATCATTTAAGATAAGTACCATTCAAAATAAATACATATTCTGAATAATGAATAATTTTTAAGCATTCAAGATAAATACATCTTTTGAATAATTAATAAATTTAAACCATACATATTTTGACATCAACGATATCCCTGCAATATTCAATATTCCAAAATTTAAATGGGATTCAAGATAAACACGATTCAATTGAATTAAATACACGATTTCACAAGTTTGGTAATTTGTTAATTTTAGCTACATTATTAAATATAAAGTTTTATAAATTGTTGCTTTTTTTGGTTTGTAGGTCATTACAAATTTGGTTTCTTTTTTTGAATCCATTGGATGTTATTAAGTTTTTTTAATCACTCATATCCATTACCCAATGAAGGTGAGATATATGGTCCCTTTGAATTGAAACTTATATTGTGAAAGTCGGTTGATCGTCTTACGGGTCAAATCAGGTTCGGGTAATAAATTTTAGTTTTTAGCATGGCTCAAGACATATTTGTTAGAGTCGATAATAGTTAATATGTTGAGCATGATTACGAAACTCTATTGCAAAAGGAAACCCCAAATAACCTAAATCCAATTTCTCACATTTAGTGGAAGTTCAGCAATAGGTTGCATATTTTACGACCATTAAATTATGACCAATAAAATATTACATATGCCACATTGTCAAATTTGGTATATTTTGTTACATTTTTATCACCAATAAAATGTTACATATGTCACATTGTTAAAATTGGTATATCATGGTACATCTCTTGCCAAAATTCGTATCTCATGTTAGTTCCATAAAAATAACAAACATAAATCAGTTTGGAAGAGTAATTTATGATGCGGACAGGACCGGCCTTGAAGGGAGGTGTAGTAGGCTTGGGCCTACACCAAAAAAAAAAATTGAGGGCCCATTTTTAATTTAGTCCCTTATATAATTTAAAAGCCACAAATAACCCTTAGTTATTTTATTCCCAAATTTGAGATGTACAAGATCAAAGCGTGGTGTACACCATTTCAATTTCACAAACAGTGTGGTTCACAAACACACAGTATCTAAATTTTACTTAATGTTTTGACTTTTTTTTAATTGAATTATAATTAGAGTTTCGAACCACTTATAAATTTATAATTTTAGGGTTTAATTCAATGAGTTCAATTAAAAAAATACAAGTCTAGGGTAGATAGGGTCCAAAAACTCGACTATTCGGATTTGATTTGTATTTTTGCCTCTAGAAACGCTAGAAGTGTCACATTTAAAGTAGAAACAATTAAATACACCTAGGGGTAGACAAATACGATAGGGGCCCAAAACCAGTGTTCGCCTATGAGCCTGACGAACTCAGGACCGGCCCTTGATGCGGAAAGCTTAATTATATAAAAATATAAGCAAAATTATCAGGTTAATAACAAAATGAAAAATCTATGTTCTTACTCAATAGTAGCCACAAATTTTATTAAAAGACTTTTGAATAAAGATTATAGAGTATATGCTGTGAATGTGAGTTTTTGGTCTTGAGATGGTAATACAAGTTATCTTAACATGAAAAAAAGGTAATTTTGGTACAAGTCGTTTACTTGAAACACTACCTTTTCCTCTCGACAAAACAACAAGTATCATTTACTTATGCAATCTCAAATATCTCTTGCTTCTTTAGTGCAAAATTATATGTTCTTATTAACTATTAGTGTGTGACATAGATTTATTATAACAACGCTTTGAACGTTGTTCACCTTCAAGTTTTACAAAAGATATGATTAACATATAAAATAAATATATTTTTATATTTCAGATAACTTATAGTAAAAAATATCTTTACATAATTTGCTTTTCAATATTTCTCATAACTCAATTTGATTCCCTTTATTTTATTAAAATGCATGATGCATTTTGAGAGTTAATATTTTGTTTCTCAATGTTCCACTTTCTCAAGAATATATATGAAAATATACATTATCTACAAAATTACTTCAAAAGTACACATTTTTTGAGTAATAAGGTATTACCAAGAAAGTAAATTATTATGAAAATACTTACTAAAACATAATAAAAAATAAAAAATTTATAAGTCATCCGTGATTTATCACGGGTTATAAACTAGTATGCTTCTTAAAAGACAAAAAGACTTGAAACACTATATAGGTTTACCCGCTGCAACGTGCGGAGGGAATTGTCCTTGTTTAGTCTATTTGTTGTGTTAAATGGTTACAACTAGAGTTGGGTCCTAGGTAATTTAGGCATATTGATTAGATTCTTCACCTTTAGAGGTTTTGATTGACCCGTTTCATCTTGAGAAACTTTTGTTGACTCTATCCCTTTGATTCATTAGAGTTGAAACATAACTTAAATCAGCTCATTTATATTTAAGTAGTTGATTCAAGATTACTTATAAAATTATTTTAAACTTACTAATTTTTTAATAATTAAAGTACTTTTAAGGAAGTAAAAGATTATGAAAATAAACATACAAATATTTTGGAATTTTCTATAAGCCACCCGTGATTTATCACGGGTTATATGCTAGTTACTTCATAATCTTATAGGACTTTAATATGCAAAAAATGGATTGAGAGGCGTTTTCTTTTAAGATGAGAAATTATTTTGGTTTTTTATGATATTAACCCGATAAATATATGGCATTTTAAATATTTTTCACATGATAATTTTCCTTTCATACTTCTAATTAAAAAACAAGTAACCCAAGGCTTCTAGCCTAGTGGTATTGGTGGAAAAGTTAAGGTGTTGCCCATGGCCAAGGTCATGGGTTCAAGTCTCGTCGTGGACAAATGGTGGGGTTTATTCCCCATATGTGGAGGGTTCGAGGGAAGGCATACTGCCCCTTGTGGATGTCACTGTCTAGGCTCGAACCACTAACTTACTAACTTGCCGTTCAAAAAAAAATTAAAAAACAAGTACGTATGTTACATTTTTTTTTATTACCTGTCCATATCTCGCATAAAGGCCCTTGCCTCATGAACCACTTTTGTTTGATGGCAATAAAATTAATTATTCCAAACAGAAACAAAAAGTCCCAGGGAGAAAGAAGAAATAAAAAATATTTTTCAAGATCCTGCAGATTTAGGTAAAATGATTATTAATTTGGATTTGGATTTTAGCATTAAATTTTGAATCTTTGATTGTTTATTAAGGTATAATAACTTTAGATGTTTGCATTAGATTTTGGATTGTTAATTAAGGGGAGAAAAAATTATTAATGGTTAGGTTTTCAGGTTTTGTATTTTATAAATGAGTAAATTACACGGATGGTCCTTTAAGTTTATAGCAAATTTAATCAATGGTCCTTTAGTTTCAAAAATTACACTGATGGTCCTTAATTCTGAAAGGTTTTTCACCGATGGTCCTTTACACTAACTGGCATTAATTTATTTTGTTAACTCACCCCATGTGCAATGCATGTGAGGGTAAAAAAGTTCTTTTTAAGTTCTTTTCATTCTTAAAATTAATTTTCTTTATCTTAAATAAAAGTTTTTAGTTTAACAATAAAAATAAAAGAAATGAAAAATGACTTTTTTACCCTCATGTGCATTGCACAAGGGGTAAGTTAACTGAAAAAATTAACGTCAGTTAGTGTAAAGGACCATCGGTGAAAAACCTTTCTGAATTAAGGACCATCAGTGTAATTTTTGAAACTAAAGGACCATTGGTGAAATTTGCTATAAACTTAAAGGACCATTCGTGTAATTTACTCTTTATAAATTAATGAACTAATAATTTTATGCAAAAAAAAATCAGTCTTAGAGCACAAGTTATGGTTTTTGTTCAAGACTTATACCATATTCAAAATATTTTTGCATGTTTAACATGTTTTTAACACCTACTTCAAAACTAAACTTATTTAACAGCAATATAACATTATTTTGGTACCAAATACCCAAAATAAGTCATATTTTTTTTAAAAGAAATATAGGCATGGAGACTATCAAGAAATCTGGGCATGATATGATGCCAAGAAAAACTTTAGAGTAAATTACATATGTAGTCTATATGGTTTGCCAAAAGTTATGAATTTAATCACTAGTCTTCAAAAAATTTGCGAATAGTACCTAAATACGAAATTTTGTTATAATTTTGGTCTCTAATACTAACCCCGTTATATAATTGTAGTATACAAATTAAATAAATTTGTAACTAATCTAAACTGTTTCTTCCAAAGGTCAATTACGATAATAATTATCCAAGTTTCCCTAATGAAATTAATATATAAATATAATATATAATATTTTTGCAACTCAGCTCCTCGTTTACCACGAATATCTATTTTCTATTAAAATACTACCTCCGTATCATAATAAGTGATACACTTTCCTAAAAGGGGTGGAACACAATAAGTGATACACTTCTACTTTTTACCTTATTTGGAAAGTTTTAACCCATGAAGTTACCCTTTTACCCCTACTTAATATCATTAAACATCATTAAAATTACTCTTCATTCCCTAATTAATCCTTCCCACCTACCAGTTAATTAAACCCATCGATCCCCAACCACCCAAATTAAAAACAGTCAGATTCTTCATCTTTTCCCAAATTATCGATCTAGGGTTTTCTTTGTTCTTCGTCTTCTCCCAAGTTGACGATCTAGGGTTTGTCCACAAACTCAAATCTTCTTCTTTTCTTCTTCATTCTCTTAATCGGTTGATTTGAAGATATGTCGGTTCCTGATTTGACACCGTTGGTCGACGCTCACTAGCGAACAGACGACGAACAAGAAAGAAAGTTTATTGTAGATGTTATGCAGTCGATTGAAAATGGATCCCCATGGGCTATGCGGTTGTTCGAAAGTGGGGAAGCAAAGACGATGATGGGTGGATATGCATGTCGAGCGTTAGGGACTGTTCTTCTTGGAATAAAGCAAAATTCGTGGGTTTACTGGTATGATGGTTCCTCTGATGACGAAGATTACGGGTATTATCATGAATCAGATGACGCTTGCTCAGGTTCTGATGAAAAAATCGAAGGAAATGAGGAATCAGAAAACCCTAATTCAGTGGGTAATGCGGAAATGAAGAAAACCCAGGTCTATTTTAACCTTTTAGATAGATCTTAAATTATTTCAGATGTTATGTTTGCTACCTTTCTGATTAAATGGTTGATGCCAAAATTGATGAATGATGAATCCAAATGATGTTTAAATTTATGTTTAAACTGATGAAATCCAAATGATGTTAGGACATTTGAACTTGAAAACAATGTGCTCGGTACAACTTGTACCTTGAGGTATCATTGTCTTTCGTTCTTTCAATGTCTATGATGGATTAAAATGTGTATGATTACTTATTGTTGGCTGATTAGTGTTGGTTGTCTTTGTTGGTTAAAATCAAATGATGTGTAAACTGATGAAATCCAAATGATGTTAGGACTGAATATTAAAGTGAAAATCAATGTGCTCGGTACAATGTGCCTTGAGGTGTCATTGGATTAATGTTTTTACAAAGTCCTTGATGGATATAAAGGTCAAATATTGTTTTTACAACAAAAAGTTACACAAAAGATTGACCACTGTTAGTTACACAAAAGATTGGCCATTATTAGGTACACAAAAGATTGACCACTATTAGGTACACAAAAAGACGCCTTTCAGTTCTTACATGAACTGCATTTCTTCCGCACTTGTTGGGAGATTTTCATTCAAGTATTGAACACATTGATCTATAATTGGTTGTTCAACTTGTACATATTGTGGGAGAAGTCCCAATCTTTCCAGCCTTGCTTTTCCATGATGCGGGATTTTGTAATTGTTTCCACCTTTTACTTTCAAAATTTCAACCATAACGTATTGCAATTGTAACCAAGTGTATGTCATAATTTTTGGCTCGAACCTTACATACGCATTGGTTACACTTTCAATTAGTTCATCAACATTTTTGGGAAAAGTTTGATACATTAAGGCTTGTATTGCTCTAAAAAAACCCAAATCCAATACATTCAAATCTGGGGATTGTGGGGGTTGTTGTATGAGTTGGATGTTAAACCCGTTCTGTTTTGCTGCTGCATTAAACTCCGCATCATCGGGGTGAATGTGTGGCCTAGCATTGTCTTGTTGAATGAATATGTCTTTGGACATATTTATAGGCCATTTACTCATGATAGAATGGTATAACATGCTGAATTATCATGTCCCTAATGACCTTTTGAGTTATTCTTTCAATTACTTTAGTTTCAATTGTACCGGCATCTCTGTTTTTGCTTTTTTTCTTGGCGGGTACCTTTTCAACAAATGGGAAAATGCCATATTTCCCATCATGAATCATTTGACCGTTTGTATTAATTATTGGTTTAGAAGTCACTCCCATGAACATGACCTTTATCTTAAATCTTTTTGATTGGCAACACCTATACGGATCATCTTCTTTTGGCAACAAATAAAATTTTCTAGTATCTGGGCTCAAATAAAACCATTTTTCATCAATGTGGATGATGTTGTCAAAGTTGATAAATGGTGGTGGTTCGGTTCTTGTGGCTGGATGAATGTGGGATAAAATCCATTTCATCCTAGCCAACTTGTGTTCATGTGTAAGGCTAGGATGAGTATTGCTAGTATGACTTCTTAATCTGCCTTGTTTGAGCAGTCTATGAACAGATGTATGATTGATTTTAAGTGCCCCCGCAAAGCACCTTAACGATGTCCTCATGTTTAAAGGGACCGATAACAGGAGATTCTCATTGCATTGTATGGGTTTTCTGCCAACTTTTCCCTTTTTTTTTGTTACTGAAATCAATGGCATCACCATTTAATCTTTGCGACTTTGCTCTTTTCCATAATCTGTGCATCGTGCCCCTTGAAACACCAAATTTATTTGCTGTTTCGAGTATAGCACCACGTGGTAGTTTGTCATTTTTTTCCATACATAGTAGTTCATCTATAGCTTACCTTCTTTTATCATTTTTTTAAGTTAGGTTTTTTACCTGAAATTACAGCACTTGTTTCTTCTATTTCAGGAATCGAATCAGAGTCCGAACCGGTCTCCATGTCGTTAAGAAGGTGTTGATAGTAGTCATCAAACCGGGCTTCTTCTTCATTTGCTTTTTGGAAGAAACTTTCTGATTCCTCCTCCATTTTGACGAAAATTGTGTAGTTTAGGAATGTTTTAATGTTGTAATCTTTTGTCTTTTGGGTGCTTTTGTAGTTTGAAAATGTTGTAATCTGCTTTGTTTTTAATTTAGTGGGTTTTATAGGACAAAAATGGGAGGGAGAAGTTTAAAGTTATCAAAAATTTAGAACTTAATTTGGGAGGGAAAAAAAGTTGGCAGACACCCTCCGAATTTAAAAGATTCCATTCTTTAAGCAAAGTAATTAAAAGGCATGGGACCCACTTCATCTAGCTTAATCCCCTCCTTAAAAGTTTTGCCTCAAAAACTATGTTTTGAGAAGTGTATCACTTATTTTGATGGGGAGGTAGTATGATTTTGTATTTTCAAACCACAGCTATATGCTATAATTGCAAAATATTTTATCACACCAAAAATAATATTAAAATATCTATAACTACCAAAAGTGCTAAATTGCAAAAGAAAAAGAAAAAAAATCAAAGTATCTAAAATTCAAATACATCATCGTCTACATACGTTAAAAAGTTCCAACAGCCCAAATATTCAAAATAACAATTCTTATCAACGTTTAAAAATTGCAACAACCCATACATTTAAAATAATAATTTCTATCAACGCTTTTAAACAACCAATACATTCAAGACAACAATTTTTACCAAATGTTTAAAAGTTGCAAGTGCATATATAGATGCTCAAAATAGTAAGTATTGAGATTTAGGAGGGTGACTTAATTACTTTATACAACCCTTAGATTTCTCATCGAACACATAGCCGATGAAAATCAGTGTAAACATCTAAAAGTGTAGTGATAAATTTGTGACACTCAATTCCTCCGTGGTTCCTTTGGCGTGAAAATTATGTGTAACAAATTAATTTCTATACTTCTAAGTTTTGATAAACTTTTTCACAATTTTATAAGCACGGAGGAAAAAGTGTGAACATATAAAATAATTTTTATAGTTCGAGTTCTATATATGTAATGACACCCACCTGCTGCAAGATACGCTACTAAGCGGTTAACTTTGTGGGGTTTGAGAGTGAGAATTTTTTCAAAACTAATAGAATTTTTTTAAAAAAGTGGTGTTTATATGATGGTTTTTTGTTTTCTTCTCCCTTTCAAAAGTATGGTATCCGAGGTTTTAAAATCTGGAATATTGTCACTCACTACGTAAGTGTACTCTTTTTGTCACTAACTTTTCGGGTTTTTAAATTTTGGAAACGCACCACAACCGTACCCACTCACCCGACTTAATTAACCACCTACCTGAAAGTTATAGTTAATTTGGTGAGTTTTCGGGATTTAAAAACCCGGAAAGTTCGTGGCAAAAACAGTACACTAACGCAGTGAAATGTGACGACGTGGTCCTAGCTAGAGGTTAAGCAATAAAAAATACTTCCTCCGATTCAAAATAAGTGATACACTTTCCTTTTTTGGGTGATTCAAAATAAGTGATACACTTTAAAAAGTTACCTTATTTGGCAAAAAAAGTGGGATCCTCTCCCACTAATTATCTACTTTAACAAAGTGAAATGACCCCCTTACCCTTACTTTTTAGTTTTAAACATCATTAACCTCCACTTTATTCAAAAAGTGTGGGACCCATTCCCCACTAACCATCAAATTAATCTAATTTAATCATCATTATAATCTTTTGCCTCAAAACCCGTGAAACATATCACTTATTCAAAATAGGAGGAAGTATAAGCATCTCCCTTTTAATAGACATTCATCGATCCCTTTGCTTTACACACATAAAAAACAACTAGCTATAAGGAAATTATAATGGAACTTATACTAGTAGTTCTCTCCTCCATAACTTTCTTCATCTTCTTCCTCCATGGCCTTGGCATGTACCAAAAAAGGAGACTGCCACCAGGCCCTACTACCCTACCAATCCTCGGAAACCTTCTAGAAATCGGAGCAAGACCTCACGAGTCCCTAGCCAACCTCTCCAAGAAATACGGCCCACTTATGACCATCCGATTGGGCAGCATCACCAGCGTCGTGGCATCCACACCTGACGCCGCTAGAGAAATCCTGCAACGCCATGACCACGTGTGCTCCGGCCGCGTTGGCCGACAACGATGCATCGGTCCTATGGATCTCACCTAACGAACAGTGGCGAACCATCAGAAAAGCCCTCAACACGTATCTCACCCACCAGCACAAGCTCGACACCCTTCGTGACCTTCGCCAAAACGTGGTGGAACGGATGCTAGGGTTCCTCCGGGAGTCTGCCGGAAAAGTGGAGCCTGTGGATATAGGAAAGTTGGCGTTCGCAGTAGCGCTCAACCAGATGTCCAACACGTGTCTTTCACAGGACGTGACCAACTATGAGTCCCAGGATATTAACGGCTTCAAGACCGCCGTAAAGACGTTAATGGAGGTTGATGGGAAGTTTAACATAGCCGACATTTTTCCGGTGCTCAAGTTCTTGGACCCGCAAAACATACGACGGCAAGCCAAGGCTGCTTATGGTTGGTTCGACCAAGTCACGGAAGGGTTCATAAGTGAGAGGTTAAAGCACCGAGAGATGCATTGGCCGAGGTTCGGTGACATGTTGGACTCGCTGCTTGATTACAGTCAAAATAATGAAACCGACTTCACTCTTAAACACATCAAGCTTTTAATTGTGGTAAACCTTCTAATATTGATAACGTAATATATATAAAGAAAAACTTCATACATAATGAAAAATAAATACAACACAAATAGGGTTAATTATGGAACTTATAATCAATTCTTAATATGCAAATGTGTACATACTAATTAAACCTTGAACATGAAATGTTATAATGGAAATATATATGCAAAAAAAAGGATTAAGAGGCGTTTCCTTTAAAGATGAGAAATTATTTTGGCTTTTTCACGATATTAACACCATAAATATATGGCATTAACTTAGATGATTTCTCTGTTTATAAACTCACGGAAACTAATCAATATTTTTTACATTATAGTTTTCCTTTCATATTTTTTACCCAACGATTGATGATAATTTTAATTAAAAACAAGTACGTAGATTCAAGGAATCATAAAACCAGTAGTATATTATCTATGGTTCCAAAAATCTCATATTGGCTTCGTCATGGTTTGCAAAGGTTTAAGCCTTAACCATGTTGTCACACCATGTCTAAGGCCTTTGAGTAAAGTTTAACGTATGCTAAAGGTTCAACTTGAGTCACCTAATTACTCGTAATAAGCTATGTTTTTAGGCATATCGAATGAACTTGGTTATGTGAGCAAAATATATATAGTTATTTAGTTATAAGAATTGTTGGATATGCTAAAAATGAAGAAAAAAATTGATAAACTATGTTATAAACTTATAATTATACTTTTATCCATCTTTGATTGTATAATTGTATATATGACAAAATTATCATCTTACATCATACTCTAGGATATGTCATGAACTTGCCATGATTTTTAAGGCTTGAGGCTTAACCATAGTGCCACATCATGCCTCTTGTTATTTAGAATTTTAATATTTTGTGTCTATATCTCGCATAAAGGGGTGAGTGCATGGGTCCTTGCTTCAAGTACCAGGTTTCGTTGGTGGCAATAAAATTAATCAATTCAATAGAAACAAAAAGTCCCAGGAGGACAGAAGAGATAGATTATTAATTTGGATTTGGATGTATTGTTAGTTATTACGGGGAGAAAAAATTATTAATGATTAGATAATATATTTTACAATTAATGGACTAATAATTTTCTGGATAAACAAAAAAACAGTTCAGCCTTATTAATTATTTCAATTCAGCAACTCTTCTGTCTTCTTACACAAATAAAGGCATCAATTAGGTAAGACTATCAAGAAATCCGGCCAAATGATATGACGATAAGAGGACAGGGTGAGTGTGAGTGTGAGAGGGTTAAGGACATGTTACAACCTTTTTAACGTCGCCATATATAGGACATTGGTCAATGTGCCAAACCCGTGCTAGTGGTTTAACACCCGGTTAAAGTTTTTCTTTTTTAGATTATGATTAGTTGAAGGCATTTTATATGGATCACATATGAATTTTATAAGAGGAAGACTGTTTTTGAGGTTAATGTTATAACAGTGTTGCATGACAAAAAAAACCCCTGTAACTCGGCTTAAACACCACATGACAACTTGTGCTCTACGAAAAACTTTAACTAACAATTATAGCTTATTTAATTACAGGATTTATTCATAGCAGGAACTGAAACAAGTTCAAACACTACAGAATGGGCAATGACTGAACTCTTGATTAACCCTTCTATGTTCTTAAGAGTTCGAGAAGAAGTTTCTACGATAGTGGGAGAAAACGGAATTATCGAAGAAGACAAAATCCTTGACTTGCCATATTTGCACGCTGTCATCAAAGAAACAATGCGACTTCATTTATCTGTTCCTCTTTTAGCACCTCATAAAACTGAGAAAGAAGTTCAACTCGGTGATTATATTGTGCCGAAAAACGTACAAATTCTAGTGAACGTGTGGGCCATGGCACGTGATCCGAGATATTGGCAAAACCCGCTTATGTTCATGCCAGAGAGGTTCTTAGGAAACGAGCTTGACTACAAGGGTCAGCACTTTGAGTTTTTATCATTTGGATCCGGTCGAAGGATGTGTCCTGGGATACCTTTAGCTCATAGGGTGGTGAGCTTAATGGTAGCATCATTTGTGTATCATTTTGATTGGAAACTTAGTAAAACTATAGAAGAGATGGATATGAGTGATACTTTTGGCTTAACGTTGCTGAGGGCGACCCCGCTTGTTGCTACCCCTGTGCTCGTAAAATAAGTTAAAAGTTTGATGTCGTGTTTTTATCAATTTACAATCAAGAAAATATCGTTCTTGATTTTTATTGATCAAGAGCAATGAACAGTTATTGTGTAACGTTTGGTTAATAAATCTTTTGAGTTTTCTGTGTTATATAAGTCTCTGCTAAAAATGCAGATTTATATGTTTATTTGAACTAGCCGTGCACAAAATAACCGAAACCGAAACCGAAACCGGTACCCGAACCGCAACCGAAACCGGTCAAAACCGGTTTTGACCATAACCGGTTCGGTTATTGAGTAATTTCATTATTAAGACAATTCGTTCAGCTTGAAAAACAAACGAGAATACTAATTTATCCGGACATACATAATATATCCAGTCAGACACTTTAACCAGACAGAACTTAATGAGTAAAAAAAACAAACGGCCCCTAAGTTAAGTTCTATTTTTATTTTATGCAATCATTTCTTAATAAGAATACATAATACTTCTTTTTATTCAAAATAAGTAATATATTTTGGGTTTCAAGGTTTTTGAGAGAAAAAATTGTAATGATGGTTAAATTAGATTAATTGGATGGTTAGTGGGTGATGACCGATGGGTCCCATATTTTTTAATAAAGTGGGGGTTTATGATGTTTAAAAATAAAAAGTAAGGGTAAATAAGTCATTTCACTTTGTTAAAGTAGATAGTTAGTGAGTGTGAGCTCTATTGTTTTTGTTAAATAAGGTAATTTTTTAAAGTGTATCAATTATAAGTATTTTGAATCACCCAAAAAAAAATGTGTATCACTTATTTTGAATCAGAGGATTTATTAACCGTTTTAATTATTTATAGTATTCTAATTATATCCATATAAAAACATACTTCCCTCATTTGGAAACAAATTATATACTTTTTGTTTTATAGTTTTTAAAGAAAAAAATTATAATGAGCGTTAATTATATATAAGTGGATACATTTTGAATAAAGAGAGGTTAATAATGTTTAAAAAATATAAGAGTAAATTAATTATTTCAATATATTAAAAAAGATAGTTTATGAGTATTAGCTTAACTATCTTTATCAAATAAAATAAATTATTAAAATATATTAATTATTTTTTTAAACTAGAAAAAGTGAAAAGTCACAAAATGGAAGAAGTATAACAAAGGATAATGTATGAATATATGAATATGAAAATATTGGCGGTGGGTAAAAACTGCCGGTTCGTTAACAAACACTCCACCGGATCGATTAATAGACCCAACTTTTAGGGTTTCGCTTAAATGAATATGGATTTCAAGGATGAAGAATTTAGAGCTGAAACCGAGCACGAAAGATTCTCCAAGACGTTGAATTCTAGGGTTTCTACTTTATCAATCGACGATGTAACAACTTCTGCCGTTTCAAATTCTCATCTGGTGATTACTGTTCCATTCATAAATTGCTTAGTCGCTGTATTTGATTGGTTACCCAACTTTACTTTTGATTGTTTTTTATGTGCCTGCAAACCCTGTTTAGTTGCTTTGTTCAATCTGATTTAATTTACGAATGGACATGAAAATTTTGTAATTCTCTCAGAAAAACAGAATTAACTTCAATGTTAATAAGATTTCCGCCTTACCGGAAATCGAGAAGTTTTAGCTTTACTAATTTGATAACAATGGGAAACTAAAACTAAACCTTTTGCATTTTTATCTTCAATTTCATCCATTTTCTCACCTGCTTCACATTCACAGGGCTGCAGAGCACTTAAGAACCGTGAAAGTCCTGGTTTTCTAGATACCAGAACCGAAGAATGTAGTATGCCAGCTCAGCAAGCAACCATAAACGACGATCATTGTGCCGAGAAGCCTGATGATAATGATTATAGTAACAATTGTAAAATACCAGGAAAATACTTCTTTTATGATCCACCACTTTCTGAAGAAACAGGAGTCTGGATACCCGTTTCCGTTCCCCCAATGTCAAAAACCGAAAGTCAAAATTGGAGTCAAGGTTTTGGTGGCATATTTCCTGATGAAGAAGACACAGGATGGTCTCACTTTCTCAATAAAGAAAAAGAACTAACCATGTGGGATGTAGTACTTGAAATGCTAATTGCAGCTCGTGGAAAAATAAATTCTTGTGATAATAATAACATTTCATTAATATCTAGAAACGAAATCGATCAAGCATGGAAAGAAATGGCTCAAACTTTAACAGAAGCCAATTTTGGCAACATTCAACAAATCCTCGAAACCGAACCACCTAAATGGCTACCCGATAGTGCAGCTTCTTACTGTATGCTGTGCAACGTGCGATTCCACCCAATTATGTGCACCAGGCATCATTGTCGGTTTTGTGGCGGGATTTTTTGCAGTGAGTGCAGCAAAGGAAGAAGTTTGTTGCCAGCAAAGTTTCGGGTTGTGGATACAGAACGAGTGTGTGATGTGTGTTTTGTGCGCCTTGAATCTGTTCAGCCCTTTTTAATGGATCAAGTGAGCCGTGCTTCTCAATTGCCAACTCATGATCTTACAGATTTGAGTACTTTGAGGTCATGGTTGAATATTCCTTGGGGACAGTCAATGGAGTTTGAGATTTATAAAGCTGCAAACATAGTTCAAGGTTATAATAGCAAGGTAAAGTAATAAAATTGTAATAATAATTAAAAATATTTAGATTGTTACGGTGATAGTGAAGTTTTTTTTTATAACTGTAATTGTGCAGGTTGGGTATATGAGATCTGAAAAATCAATTCCAGATGTGATGTTAAGAGATGCAAAGGGGCTTGCAATAGTTAGTGTAATGAAAGTTGGTATGGTGGTGACTTATAAAATTGGAACTGGATTAGTGATTGCTCGCAGGGAAGATGGGTCGTGGTCCCCACCCTCTGCCATATCTTCTATTGGTGTAGGATGGGGTGCTCAGGTAACAACTAACAAATCTTTTATTTTAGACTAAATTGCAAATCTGGCCCTTGTGGTTTCAGAAGTTATGGGTATCGTCCCTATCTATTTATGAAAAGGGCTCTTATTTTCATTATTTTTTTTCTAAGTAAATCTAGTGTTTGTAGGGTGGGGGTGAATTTGCTGATTTAATAATAGTTTTGAGATCAGAAGAAGCAGTGAAGACATTTTGCAGTGATGTACATGTGTCATTTGGAGGTGGTTTAAGTGCAGCTCTTGGAAATGTTGGAAGAACAGCTGGAGCTGATGTACGAGCTGGCACTCGTGGTTATGCTGCTTGTTATACATACAGCTCTACAAAAGGTTACCTCTCAACTAAGTACTTTTTTATAAGCTATAAATATGATTATAAAACGTTTATTAATGCATTTAAGGTATGTGAAAAACACATTGCAGGAGCATTTGTTGGATGTTGTCTGGAAGGGAGTGTGGTGACAACACGCACACATGAAAATTCCCGATTTTATGGAAGACAGTTTATAAGTGCACCAGAAATTCTGTTTGGTTCATTGGCTAGGCCTCCTGCAGCTGCCACTCTATATCGTGCACTCACAGATATTTACAACAAATTAGGCATCACATCGCATGCTCGCCCACTATATATATGATTGTGAATAAAACTTGTTGCACCTACCCGATATTAAGAGTGCATGGAAGACCGAAAGTAAGCAAAAAGTCTGTTCTGTACAGTAGTAAGTAATAACTCGTGTTTGTATATATGATTGCTTGATAAATGTATTTGTAAGATCTGACTCTCGTGATTGTGTTTTGTGAATATTAAGCCGAGATAAATGCGGGGTGTGCAAGGGTAACCGAGTTTGATGATTTAAAAGAAATGGAATCGCTTTTAAGTCTATGTGGCACTCAGTGATATATCCCGTAAGGTTTTGTTATAACTTGTAATCACATGGGTAGGAATATTTGTTGGCACGTCATCACAAGTACACCCTAAATAGCATTTCTCTAGTTTAAAAATATATTTCTCTAGTTTAAAAATATATACAAGTTACCTCAATCAGAAATTTTAGATAGACATACAAAAACATTACTCCTTAATGATATATAACACATTTTGTACTTGAACAAAAGTTCCATCTTCGTAAAAAAAAAAAAAAAACTGCTATGAACACAAACACTGTTGCAGAAAGTGCGTTCCTCAATGTAGAGTGCCAACTAAACATAAACCATGGTGGTCGCCAGGTGGTAAAACCTTAAAATTCTCCAAATGGGGTCTCAAATAATTCCACGTGTTTGCTTGTCATGTCAACAAAGCTGGCTTGCGTTGCGTAAGTTTTTCCAGTCATCCAAAAAATAAAAACAAAGACATTACATGCATAAATGATGCTCTCAATAAGAAGTGAACAAACAAGATATAACTAAGATAGGGGAACTGTCCCCTACCATAACACTTATCAAAATAATGTTATGTACAACTTTTCATAATTCTATTCAGCTTCAACTTTAAATCGCAAAATTGGATCAAAACGCTCAACTAGTAATGAATTAAATGTCATTATTACCTTAAACTTGACAATCTTTTCCTCTTACGATTCTTCTTACGAACAACAATGCTCTTTGAAGACGATGGCGTTCCAACAGTCACCGGCCTACGTACCGATGTTCTGTTTTTCTTGTTACTCCACTTCAGTTGAAGACCATTGACCACAGTACCAATATCGGTTGACTTATTCAATTCAACTAGTTTTTGAATCTGATCTTGAATCTGATGCAACCAAGCTACTGATAAATCAAGGTCTAGTGAATCATCGGGTGGTTTTTTGAACATGCTCATAAGTATCTCTTGATATGACTGATACGACATTGAACTTTGACACCCTTGTTGACTCTTGCATATCATGTTGACTTTGACCACATGCTTGCATAGATTCCCGCGTAACGACCACTCACAATCACAAAAAGCAAAATCAGACCCAGGATTTGAAACTAGATGTATACGGTTTTTATCATTTTGGCTCACTATTTTGGCAAAAAGATTGTTGTTGTTTAAGGTAACATCTGTGTCGGGAATTTGTAACGCACGGTACCATGATGTTGAATTGATGTATTCTTCTTTCACGTTTTGGAAAGAATCACTTTCGTCTGCATATCGATCTAACCAATAGCTTGAGTGTAGTTCGGTTGTTAATTTGTGTACCAACCAATCGACTCTTTGGAGTGCACCGAGATGTGAATCGTCAAAAAGTTTAATTTTTAATTTCACGTGATAAGCTTCGATTGCACCGGATGCTTCTTGACTTGCAAGTGGGAATGTTTTCATTGTGGTTAACCACATTTCTGAAAAGAAAATTGTTTATGAATTAGAGAATAATTCCATGAAACTGAAATAACTAAAATGAGGGTTGGGTTATCGGTCAGAACGGGTAATTTTTTATGTGTGTTATTTATGAAATTATGGATCTATTCATGTTCTAATAGAAGTCGAGGGCGAAATTCATAATTTTATACAAACCACAAGGACACTTTATGTAATTTACTCCTTAGTTTATCATACCCGTTTAACCTTTTAGAGATAAATCATAACCCGAACAACCCCCATTGCTACATAAATGGGTCAAAATTCCAACATGCAAACACACATAAAGAAAAGGATTTGTGGCTAACTGATCTTAGGCACCCATTTGGCAGTGAAATATTGCATGAAGTCGGTTTGGTCAACAAAATCTTGACTGAATTTTTCTAAGGCAAGAAAAGGATTTATTCCACCCCAAATGCCGTAAACGATTTCTCCTAAACGTTTGAATATTTCTCTTTGAACTTCAATATTACTACACTTTTTCACAATATGTCTCAACCATGATCGACGAACACGCCATATGGAAAATAATATAGGACAACAAAATGTCTCTCTGCACACACAACATTAACAAAATCAAATTTAACAAAAACTGAAAGGCTTAATTATGATTTAGTCCTCAAATTTCCATTTATTTGCCGTTTTAACCCTTAAACTTCTTTTGGCAATAGTTTTATCCTATACAAAAGTTTAGGGGTTAAAATGGTTTTGTAAGTATTAACTTGTGATTAACCTACGATAACACGTCAGTGGTTTCTTTTTAAGTTAACCAAAGTTAAGAAACTAACTAACGCGAAAAGAAGTTGCAAGGGTTAAACATCCAAATTGATTGAAGTTTGAGGATTAAAACACAGTTAACCCAAACCTAAAATAATAATTAAAAGAGAAAAATGATCCGTTAAAAAACCTTATTGGATCAGTTTCGACTGCTGCATCATCAATAAGAAAGCCGTTGACTTTCCATGTAGGGTCAACAGCATGAACACGAGAAAGTAAAGCTTTCATCCATTTAGAAACATCAGGTTTGGCAACACTTGGAGTAATTATCCAAGCTACAGGGAGTGCATGTTGTCTTGAATCAAATACCAAAAGTGTGCACAGAGGATACTGCCATCAAATAAAATTTAAAAATTAAATAAATAAGAAAAATAAATCTAACAGCCCGTTTGACCCGTACCTTCAATCTGTTGATTCCAAAGGTTGAGTCAACTACTATAAGACTACGATGTCCAAACCAAACCATCTGTTGTAACTGCCATTCAGTTTGTATCCCGAGAATAAACGGGCCATTTTCACAAGAATCTTGATAACAAAAAACCGATTTCTTATTTCTATCAGCCCAAATCCGCACACTAGCTTCATCATCCAAATCCAATTCATGTGTAGATCTTTTAATTATCATCCCAAGTTTATGAACATATTGAGAGGCAACCGAATTCACTTTAGCATCCGAACCACAATACCTCTGAATCCCTTCTATATGTTTTTCCAAAACGTTTTCTTCAGGAATTCCAAGATAAATCATTGACATTGTTTGTTGTTGGATTTCATTGCCTATATATGGAACCTTTTTGGCTCCAGGCCCAATAGCATCACGGTCCAGTGGGCCATGGCAAATAAATCCAGATTTATTTATATGATTTCGGTTATTGTAAATTATAAGCGCGAGATTTGGGCGCGCGTATAAACGTTTGACCACAAAATGACATGTGCAACCTCGCATTGACTGAGGTCTAGCTGCACGGTTTCTAGTGTTGAGTCGATATCTTCTGCTTGGTAATATAATTCCACCTTCACCATAGTCTTCAGGACCAAATGAACACCAGTACCTTTAAAAAAACAAAATAATTAGGGTTGGCTTATTAAAATTATATGGAAATTGTTCCAAATAAAACTAACCTATGAACTGTTTAACCCTAAACAAGTGATGGATTTAATCATATAACAGACTGTTCATGCTTAATAAAAACAAATTTACTTCTATAGCTACTAAAAATTCTGAAAACAAAAACTTACAGCCTGTATTCTAAATATTCATCACTCTTGAACTCAAGCAAGCTGCCTTTTGAACGTTTTCTTCCTCTTTCAATGTGAAAACGGGTTGGTGATTCTACGTTAGAACATTCTCCAAAAATGAAGTCTTCAACCCTAGCATAAGGAATTAGTGCCACATCATCATGATGTTCTTGAGTACCGAATTTGACCCATTTTAAGTCAACAGCAGAGAAATCTTCTACCGATGGATTTTGCACCGGGATTTCATGGATTGATTCAATCAACTCCATATGCTATATAGAAAGAAAAAAACGATGTAATTTTTAGAAAAGAGATGTATTGAAGAATACAAGTTTTATTTGAAATAAATAGCCAATCGAGAATACAAGTTTTCAAAACTTGATGAATTTAAACATGTCTAGCCTTCAATTCCTCAAGAAAACATAACCCTAATATCAATTCACTATAAAGGTATATGTCATGAATCATGATAGCATCATTTTTTTATAATTAGGGTTTTGAATAGAACAGAGTAGACGCTTTCAGCTTCCAATTATCAAAATAATAATAAGTATTTGTGCAAAATCAAGTTAAGGACCTAAAATGGATTCAAATGCACGTCTTTTAAATCAATCAAAACTACCACAAGGGCTTGGCAGGAAATTAATCAATACAAACAGAACATAATCAAGAACAAAACAACGTAGGTCGGTGGTAGGTGTTTTTTGCGGCAGTTGGACCGTACCGGAGTTTAGGCAGACAGAGACGGTGACGGAGTGAATGAGAAGAGGCAGCGCAGGGGTTTATGATAGCGAAATGGGGTTTTGCCGTTTTGGATAAATGGTTTAACGTAACAAATAGTTTCGATATCATGTGTCACAAATCCACACAAATAGAAATGAGAAAAATTACATGTAGTGTAACTGTAATGTATCCCTAACAATTTATTATTAAATAGTACTCCCTCCGTCTAATTTCTCATTTCACTCAAAACATTTGTCTCAAAATAAAGTTCTTATTTCTCATATTGGAGGGACCCACTCGATAAAATAATATTATTGTTAGAGCAAATCACAGATCAACTTAGTACTGATGCTGCAGTTAGTGATAATTATGTTTATTACTGATGGGGCAGAAACATTTACTACTGATGAAGTTGATGCTGATGTTCTCTATAACTTAGTTACTACTGATCATACAACGATTGAAGATACTACTGATCATTGTAGTTACTACTGATGATGATTATGGACTTACTACTGATCACCAAGTTTACTACTGATGTTACTTATTTACTACTGGTGATTGGTTTTACTACTGATACGCGTTTATGGAACATATCAAGTCCGAGATCTTCGCAGAGATAGTTATAGAATGTAAATCAATGTATATCGTTTATAATTAGATGTAAATCGTATCCTAGAATAACTAGGGTAAATAGTTTAGCTTCAAGGACTATTATATATAGTTCCTTACGAATTGTAAACGTACGTGTGTATTGTTAACTCAATAATATACATTGAAGCTTTTTGTGAAACTGTGTTCTTAATATTCTTACATATTGTTCTTACAGTTCATCGTTCTTAATTATTGATATAGTGTTGATCCGCTGCAACTTCTATCATCAAATAGATCTAAGGTGTTTATTAACTTGTTTATAGTTAATCGATCCTGACAAGTGGTATCAGAGCGTATTGGTTCTAGATCTACTAATTGTTAAGAACAACAAAAAGTTTTAATCTTTAAAAACACACACATTATTAATCATGACTGATAATAATGAAAGCACTCAGGCCAACAAAATTCCTATACTCACACCCAATAACTTTGGGATGTGGAAGAATCGTATTAAGCAATACATGCTTATTACAGATTATTCCATGTGGGAAGTCGTTTGTGAAGGAAACAAAACTGGTCAACTTCAAGCAAGTAGCTCTGCAACTGAGGCAGACAAACTTAAATGTGAGAAGGAGAAGAAAGATAAAGGCATCGAACTCAAAACTCTAAGCACTCTCTTACTGGCCATTCCTAATGATTATCAACATCTCTTTGTTGAATATGATGATGCAAAAATACTATGGGAAGCACTGGAGAAGAGATTCGTTGGGACAAAGAGCACCAAGAGGAATATGAAGTCTGTTCTCAAACAAGACTTTGAAAATTTCAAAGGAAAGCCCAATGAAACACTCACTCAAGTGTTTGACAGATTCAACAAACTAATTGGTGAACTCAACCAAGTTGGGGTAAAGATGGATCAAGAGGATGTCAACATGAAGTTTCTAAGGTCTCTTAGTGAAGAATGGGCCATGTACACAGTGGTGTACAGACAAAGAGATGCTTTAGAAGAAAAGGAGTTAGATGAACTCTATAATGATCTCAGAGTGTTTGAAACTGAGGTAAATCACAAAAACCCTTCTATTTCTTCTAACAATGCTGCTTTTGTGTCTAGTACAGGTCAAGGACAAGAAACCTCCGCAGGAAAGGCTGCAGATTCTGAGGATACTGCAAGAGAATCCTTCTTCACTAGTCATGTGCATACTGCATTGATTAGTGATGACTTGGAACAACTGAATCCAGATGATCTTGAGGAGATGGATCTTAAATGGCAGATGGCTATGCTGAGCCTAAGGACCAAAAGATTCCTAAAAAGAACTGGAAGGACAAGCCTCAATTTCAACAAAGGTGACAAAGCAGGATTTGACAAAACTAAAGTCAAATGTTACAACTGTAACAACCTTGGTCACTTTGCAAAAGAATGTCCTCAACCAGACAAAAGATCAAAATCAACTGCTCTTGTGTCACAACAAGGACAAGGATATGACTGGAGCTTCCAAGCAGAAGAGCATGCTCAAAATCAAGCTCTCATGGCCTTTACTGACAACAAAACTGAGGTAAAATCTAAACCTTGTACTCCTGAATGTGCTAAAATTATTAAAAATCTAGAAAAAGAAAACAATAAATTAAATGAAGATTTAGCAAAAGCAATCAGAAGAAATTATGAGTTTGATGGGGTGATTGCTGATCAAGAACATCAAATAAAGGTGTACAAGATGATTGATCAACGGATCAAGGAAGAATTGCTTCAAGCTGTGGATGAGAAAGAGTTTTATGAAACAAAAAATAAAGAACTAACAAGTAAAATAGAAGAATGTCAGCTTGAAATTGAACAAAATAAATTAACAATTAAAAAGTTTGAAAGAAGCACTAAAATTCTTGATGAATTAACTAATAATCAAACTACAGAAAAGGTTGTTCATGGGGTGGGATATCATGCTGTACCACCTCCATATAAAATCATTCCACCTCTTAAAAACAGTTCAGAAAGAATCATTAATGAATTAAAAACTGAAAATCAAACTGAATCATCTAATGAAACATCTGAATCAAATAATTCTTCTGATGATGAACAATCAATTGAATTTACTATATCTCAAAGTGAATCACCAAAATCAATTGATACAAGTTTTCACACAGCTCAAAGTCCAAATGAATCTCCCAAATATAATGCAGATAATGTACCAAAAATTTTAACAAGGGGGAATGAAAGAAATAAAACACAACTCTTAGACCAAAGAATACCTGAAGGTGCTAAAAATAAGAAACTAAGATGTGTTATATGCAATAAAATGAACCATTTAGCAAGGGATTGTCACTACAATCCAATAAACTGCAAAGAGTTAAAAGAATTTAAAGTTCTTAAAGAAAATGCTAAAACTCAAAAGTTAAAAGTTACTACTGGTCATTCAGTAGTAAATAAAATTAAAAATCCAATTGTTGAAGATCCAAGATTTGGAAGAAGTAAACCAAGGTTTGTTCAAAACAGAAGAGCTGGAAGCCCAAAGTACAGCAATTACTTCAAGAATAATGGAAAATCCAATCAAAATAAACAATATTTTAAATTTTCCAACACCAGTAGAAACTCTAACAAATTTACTACTGGTGTTAACCCTAATTATAATGCTGTATGGTACCAGTACAAGAATACTACTGGTAATAACCCTAATTTCAAAAATACTACTGCTCCCAAAACAAATTTCAAAAACACTACTGGTGTTAACCCTAACAACACTACTGGTCATTCTAAACATGGTAAGTACCCAAATACTACTGGTCCATCAGTAGTAAAGTATTCAAAAGCTAAAAACAATGGGTATAAACCAAGATCAGTAGGAAATTCTCACACCAGTAATAACTACAAAAGGACAGTAGTAAAACAAAATACCAGTAATAAACAAGTATGGGTACCAAAAGTCTTTAAAGTTCAAACCCCAAAAGCTCATTTCTCAAAGGATGAACCCAAGACATATAAAGCTTGGGTTCCCAAACTTAACTAATCCTTTACTCTCTTGTGCAGAGCATTCAGATCCCAGAAGAAGGTAGAACATGGCATATTGATAGTGGATGCTCAAGGCACATGACTGGAAATCTGCAAATTCTTAAAGATTTCAAGTCCTTTGATGGTGGATTTGTGGCTTTTGGTGAGAACCCAAAAGGAGGTAAGATCACAGGTAAAGGTACTGTTACAAATGGAAAGATTACCTTTGATGATGTATTTTATGTAGCTGAGCTAAAATACAATCTTGTCAGTGTGTCTCAAGTATGTGATAAGAAGAATAAAATTCTTTTCACAGACATTGAGTGCATCATTCTTTCTCCTGATTTTATATTAGATGAAAAATATGTTGTTTTAAGAACCCCAAGGAGAAACAATGTGTATTGCCTAGATATAGGGGGAGAACTCATTTCTTCAAATGAGGTCAACTGCTTTATATCCAAGGCAAACACCACTGAATCAGAACTTTGGCATAGAAGGATGTGTCACACAAATTTTAAAAACATGAATAATTTAGTAAAAAGAAATCTGGTCATTGGACTACCTCAAAAACAATTCATGTGTGATCATCACTGTGTTGCATGCCTAAAAGGTAAACAACACAAGACTTCTCATAAGTCCAAAACTGTGAACTCTATTTCTGTTCCTTTACAGCTCTTACATATGGACCTTTTTGGACCTACAAATGTAATGAGTATTGGGAAGAAACAATATTGTCTTGTTATTACTGATGACTTTTCCAGATATACATGGGTTTTCTTTCTCAGGACAAAGGATGAAACAAGTGAACTCATAAAGAACTTAATTGTCAAACTGGAAAACACATCTGATCAAAAAGTGAAAGCCATAAGATGTGATAATGGCACAGAATTTAAAAATGCTAACTTAATTAACTTTTGTGATGTTAAAGGTATTGACAGGCAATACAGCTCACCTAGAACTCCACAACAAAATGGTGTAGCTGAAAGAAGGAATAGAACCATCATTGAAGCAGCAAGATCAATGCTAGCAGACTCAAAATTACCAATCACTTTTTGGGCAGAAGCTGTTAATACTGCTTGTTATGTTCAGAACAGAGTATTAATAGTGAAGCCACATTTTAAAACACCATATGAACTTTTTAATAAAAGAAAACCTTCTATAAGTTTCTTAAAATCATTTGGTTGTCCTTGTACTATTCTGATTACAAGAGAACAAATTGGTAAGTTTGACTGCAAAGCTGATGATGGAATATTTGTGGGATACTCTACTCAAAGTAAATCATACAGAGTATTCAACAAAAGACTAAGGATAATTGAAGAAAGCATCAATGTATCCTTTAATGAAAATGTACCTAATGAACAAGGAAATGGTCCAGATTGGCTATTTGACATAGACAATCTAACCAAATCCTTTAATACTAATATGAATTTCAATGCAGGTAATTCAAATTGTCTTAATCAAAAAGAAGGAACATCATCTGTTCATACTGGTCAAGAAAAGATGAGATACATAGTTGTTGATACTGCTCCCATAGTTAATACTGATGTTAGTAGATACTACTGACGTTTTACTACTGATATCTTATTTACTACTGGTCTTTCATAAACACAATTACCAAACTAACCCCCATGAAAATAACCGTTATGTTATGATTCGAAGGCTATTTTCGTAGTTTTGCAGGTTTAATCGAAAGATATAAAAGGCGGCAGATGATTAATTTAGCATTATCTTCACTTCGATTCTCTAAACACCTTTCGATAAACCATAGTTTACGATCAAAAACCCTTCATCTTTAACAAAATTCTTGCAAAATCTCAACAACAATGGCAACTTTACAAGCTCTCGATGTGCAAACCGATCTCAAATACTCAGAATTTCACAACATGGTTGCATTTTTAAAAAATCCCGACGGAACAAAAGATTTCCGTCCAATCGTAAAATTCTTGAGAAATTCGTATATACAGTTTGCCTTAACTGTAAAGCCGAAGGCATATCAACAGCACTTGGTGGATTTCTGGACCAATGCTGAGCGAACAGAAGGAACCACATCATCAATGATAAAATCGAAAGTAGATGGAAAGTACATCACTGTAACTGAACAATCAATCAGACATCATCTACAACTTCATGATGATTCAGGTATGTATACTCTTCCTAAGGAATACATTGCTGATACTTTAAATAAAATGGGGTATGAAGGCAGACTTAATATTGTAACTTTTCAAAAAGGCCTTCTATCCCCACAATGGAAATTTCTGGTTCATACCATTCAGCATTGTATTTCTCCTAAAAGAAGTACTTGGAATGAGTTTAACAAGGCAATAGCATCTGCTGTTGTATGTTTATGCACAGACCAAGTATTCAATTTTTCTAATATGATTTTTGATGGTATGTTGGGAAATCTTAGTTCTTCTAAATTTTTAATGTATCCCAGATTTCTACAACATATCATAAACTGTGAATTACAAAACTTGTCAACTCCTAAAAACATTTTTGTATTACCTGAGTTGAACAAGAAAGTTTTCTCAAATATGAGAAAACAATTTAAATTTTCAGGGAAGGAAACCCCTTTGTTTCCAAACATGATCAAAGATCAATCAAATATTGGAGAAGGTTCAACCATTGCTGCAACCCAAGTTGAACCTCAACCCACTCCATCACCCCCACATACAACCCAAACACCACCCCATATAGCCACTCAATCACCAACCCAAACAGAAGTCCTGAATGTGTCCCAGGAACTTGATATAAATCTGCAGAGTGCTACTCTTCACTCTGTAGAAGACCTACCAGACAAAACCAAAAATATATCCACAATCTATAAAAGAAAGAAATCTTTAAAGGACACCAGGGGACAAATCGAGTCACACCCCAGGCTCAAAGAGTTGTCCTCCAAGGAGGAGAGAGGACATGAGGGGAGGGCTTTCACTACTGATGCCCCAAAGGTGGGTGCACAGGACAGTGAAAACATCATTAGGACCCAAACCTCGGCAACTTTGAGTGATGACTCATTTGAGGAGTTACTCAAAGGACCCCGGTGCCAAGAAACCACAAGGGGGGGCATCTCTGCTTCTTCTAGGAAGAAGAGAATGTCTAAAAGACCCAATGAATCACCAAGCAGTGATGAGGGCAGATCTGTGGAATTGATGGAAAGGAAGGAAAACCTTAAAACCAATGTACCTGTTAGTAAGCCCGATGATCTTGCTAGATGGAGTGAGGGCAGTATTAAAATCCAACAATTGACGGCTAAAGTGGATTCCTTGGAATCCACTGTACAAGATTGTCTTTATTATCAAACAAATCAAGGAAAAACTATGGCTGCTATGAAAAGAAATGTCAATATCATCAACAAAAGAATGAGACAATATGAACTTAGGCTTCATCAACAATCAAAGCTTATCAGAAAATTGAAAAAGAGGATTGATGATAGTGAGGCTCCTCCAGTTGAGCTCACTAAGGGGGAGAAGGATAACATACAGACAATGATTGATGAATCCATTGCAGCAGCAGCTTCCTCCCTCTTGAATTTAAAAGAAACAGAAGTTGATGAAGGCCCAGAGATGATGATTACAGAAGAAGAGCCAATTACTACTGCTCCTACTAAAGAACAAGCTGAAAAAGACATACCAGTAGTAACTCCTACTACTGATATAACAGCAGTAGTAAATGAAGAAAAGGCAGCAAACACTACTGATGACCTATCAGTAGTAATCTCTGAAGACATACCAGTAGTAACTACCTTAGTTACTACTGATGACATTATTGAGCTGCCACCACTACTAGAGCCTACAGTGATACTTCCACCATCTCCAAAAAGAACAACAACAACACAAATGGTGGTAAAAGATATTGATGATGATATCAACTGGTTAGAAGTTGATGAATGCTCCCTGCCTCCACATCCTAAAATACTTCCCATATCTCAGATACACTACTATGGTCCAAAATTTGTTATTGAATCTGAACCAAATATGAAGAAAGACAATTACATAGGAAAGGGAAAAGAAGTTGCTGATGAAGACCAACCCAACAGAGCACAAGGTCATGAAATTGTCAACAAAATCAATTATGCCAAATCAGCCAAACAGGATAGGTGGAAGGTAAAGAGAGCAAAATATTTAAAGAAGGTTGAAGTCTCTCTAGCAAATGAAAACAAAAGATTAGCAGAAAGGGCTAGAATATTGAGACAACCTTTCACAGAAATCAAATTGGCAGATATAGCAGATATATCAAAACTGCCACAATTTCAACAGAAGATCAAATCTAAACAAGTTGCTGAAACAAGAAAGGAATTACAAAGAAGAGAACTGAAAAAATTTAGGCAACTTGAACATGAAACAATAGAACTTCTTGAAGCACAAGTACAAGAATGCAAAGAGCAAAAGGCTGATATGCCAGAACAATTTGCAGAGAAAAAGAAAGAAATGATCACATTCTTAAAATCAAAAGGGTATAACACAAAGGCATTTGGAAGAATGAAGCTGATCAATTTAATTGAAAAGTACTGTGTAGAGAAGAAGAAGGATCTTACTGAGCAAGATAGTAATGAGAAGTACACCACTAAACTTGAACAGATAGACTCCAAAGAAATGAAAGAAAGAAAAACAATATCTGGAGAATCATCTGGTGTATCCTCTCAAACATCAAAGAAAAGAAAGACAATTGCTTCAGAACTTGATCAACCAAATAAAAAATTACAAATGGTTCAAGTTCATGATCTCCCCATTGCTCCCCTACAAAATAATCCAATCATCAACTGGAGGTACATAGATGATATGATTGAGATTATAAGAGAAGATAAGGTCACTCAAAGATTCAGAGCTTGGAAACCTTTGGTCATGTCCCTAACCAGAAGTGACATTATTAAGATATTGATCATTGGTAAACCAAGAATGACTAAGAAGAACTGGAAGAATTCAGCTGCAGGTTATCTTACTGAAATGATTGATGCTGCTTTCTATCCAGAAAATTATCCAGAGAAGTATACAGATTCAGAAAATGTTCAAGCTTGGAATGTGCTACCAACTGTCAACATGTACTTCTTTGAATATACAAGTAAGAAATGTGACTTATTCCTTTATGAGAAAGAGTATCCTCATTCTGAGAAGACTCTCTATCAACTATGGTGCATGAATTTTATTAAACCACATGATGCTGTGATGCTCCAAAACAAATTGAATGAATTTGTTAAAAGAATCAGCAAATATATCATTGCACAAAGGAATAAAAGGAACCAACAGACTTTAGAAGGTGATAAGAAAAGAGCAAAGTTGTTGGAAGAAAAGAAAAAAAAAAGAAGTAAATAAGAAACTTGATTGATTAAAAGATAATCAATAAGTTTAGGGGGAGATTGTTAGAGCAAATCACAGATCAACTTAGTACTGATGCTGCAGTTAGTGATAATTATGTTTATTACTGATGGGGCAGAAACATTTACTACTGATGAAGTTGATGCTGATGTTCTCTATAACTTAGTTACTACTGATCATACAACGATTGAAGATACTACTGATCATTGTAGTTACTACTGATGATGATTATGGACTTACTACTGATCACCAAGTTTACTACTGATGTTACTTATTTACTACTGGTGATTGGTTTTACTACTGATACGCGTTTATGGAACATATCAAGTCCGAGATCTTCGCAGAGATAGTTATAGAATGTAAATCAATGTATATCGTTTATAATTAGATGTAAATCGTATCCTAGAATAACTAGGGTAAATAGTTTAGCTTCAAGGACTATTATATATAGTTCCTTACGAATTGTAAACGTACGTGTGTATTGTTAACTCAATAATATACATTGAAGCTTTTTGTGAAACTGTGTTCTTAATATTCTTACATATTGTTCTTACAGTTCATCGTTCTTAATTATTGATATAGTGTTGATCCGCTGCAACTTCTATCATCAAATAGATCTAAGGTGTTTATTAACTTGTTTATAGTTAATCGATCCTGACAATTATTATAATGTACCTCACCACTAACTATCTCTTAAAAACACTCTCTCTCTAAAAAACCCTTATATTTTAATTAAATTTATTACCAATGACCTCACACTATCTATCTCTTAAAATATTGTGCTCATGAGAAATGAGAACTTTATTAAGGGACGGAGGGAATATCATCTTTTAAAGAGGATCTATGTATGTGCGTCGTTACACATTTGTAAAAATATACATATAATATTTATAAATTATTATATATATCACTACATTTTATTTATAAAAAAAATATTATATATGTACGCTAGATGAAATACTCACTATCTTCAATCATGTTTTGTGAATTTTAGTAAAATTAAACCAATAGCTATATAATAATTAATAACTAAAGAAGTATATAAATTATTGTAAGACTCAAAAAATACAAATGCTGATTGTGATAAGTGATAACCCTAAGAAAAAGAGTCATTCTCCCAACACCCGATTTACCTATACACGTTTTGTAAAAAAACATGTACTTATCGATTAAGAAATATAGTAGATAAATTAGGTCTACCAAGAGCCCACATCATGCGTTTGATCTTTTACATTTTCTATGCACACGTTATTATGCTTGTATATATGGTACTCAAGTTCAAGAATTAATATAACTATCGTTCAAAATACAAATTTGTATTTAATGGAAATGATACAATTAACAAGTAAACAACGAAGCACAACATCAACTCCTGTAAACTCAGCATATTTAGAAATAATATATTGGTAGTGAAGAGATAGAATGATACATTATTAAATTCAGCTTGTTTATTCTCACAGATGCAAAAAACGAAAGAACAACTTCACAATTGTAGCGAATTTGCTACGTTTTGAAACAATAGTACTAAGTAATATATAACTGCATTCCTTCCCAGTTTCCCACTTTCATCCTCATGCCGATTTCGGATTCTGCCCGTAAACAATAGTTCAAATAAAATTAGAAGAAAAGAAAATTTTAAAGAGAACATAAATGAGCTACTTTTTAGAATGGGTCAAAAACTTGTCTGGGCTGTCCCCTACACACTATTTTTTCTTAATTTTATAATCAATTAATTTGTGAAATACGTATTATTAAAGTTATATTATGACAATAATAAACTAACCCTTTTCTCTTCTTCTATCTTGGCCTTGACGACTGAGTAGATTGCCACTCCAGCAATGGCAATGGATGTACCAATGGCTGTTTGTGTTGAAATCTTGTTACCTGCACAAATCATATAATTAAATTGTCTAACTTATGTAGTTTAATTAATTAATGGAAATGTGAAAGCAATGCATTACCAAAGACGATGATTGAGAAACCAATCACAAACACCCGTTTTAACACATTCCCAACTGCATGTGTAAGAGGTGCTACCCTTTCAAGTGTGTTGGTTGCAAGCTGAAAACCCAAAAGATAATAAAAATAGGTAAATTTATAAATATAGGTTGCATGTGATGTGTAATAAATACCTGATTGTAGAGGTGATAAAACATTCCAACCCAAAAGAGATCAGATATAAACTTAGTCATGCCCACTTTAGCAATTGCATCACTAAAACCATGCTTTAGAAGTTGAGGTCCCTCCAACTGTATCAATGGAAGATAATTAATTCATTAATTATAGAGTAAATTACATGAATGGTCCTTTAGGTTTATAGTAAATTTCACCAATGGTCCTTTAGTTTCAGAAATTACACCGATGGTCCTTATTTTTGAAAGGTTTTTCACCGATGGGCCTTTACGAAAACGTCCGTCTATTTTTCAAGTTAACTAACATCACATGTGATGCACATGGGGGTATTTTGGTCAATTTGTCTTTCCTAGAGGACCATTGGTGAAATTTGCTATAAACTTAAAGGACCATCCGTGTAATTTAATTGAGAAGGGTAAAGATAAATTGACCAAAATACCCCCATGTGCATCACATGTTCTGTTAGTTAACTTAAAAAATAGACGGACTTTTTTGTAAAGGACCATCGGTGAAAAACCTTTCAAAAATAAGGACCATCGGTGTAATTTTTGAAACTAAAGGACCATTGGTGAAATTTGCTATAAACCTAAAGGACCATTCATGTAATTTACTCTTAATTATATGAATAGGTCGGTTTGTGTTATGCATAACTTCTAACAAGTCAAATGGTTAAAAGTCATCCAAATTGTAACTTTAATGCATAGAAATGTATTTTATTAGATATTATTGAAATAATAATTTTTTTAATCATAAGACCGTAAAAATTAATTTATAAAATATTTTCTTTAATCAAAAGAATTACCCGTTTTTACCCCTACCTGATATCGAAACTGCTCGAGTGCACATTTTGCCACATCTATCTTATGAATAAAATGGGGTTTAAAATTAAATCGGATTGTACTCACAATTATAGCAGGTGGAATACAAACGAAGAGAGCAATAATGGAAATGTAGGCATACAAGTTGGTACTATCCATATCAGTCTGCAAAAACAAACGTTATACAATTAATTATGTGACCAATTTTGTAAATGATATTTCTTTAATGGGAGAATTACGAAACCATGGCTTTCTTGGAGTAAATACTCCTGTAAGTGAAGGAGATATTGGAAATCATGGCACTGATAAACCCTAGCCAGTTGAATGAAAGCTCAGTCAATGAGGCCATTGACACACCTGAAAATTTGTTTGAAATTAATCAACTGTTTCACCAACTCTTCAATTAAAAATACTAATTTCCTGACTCACATTAATATAATATAATTTAAATACTAATAAACCTACCTATCTATCTATCTATCTATCTATAATGTAAGCAAATAATGAAAGGGAAGAACATACCAAGAACAACAGGAGCCAAAGACAACCATAAAGTGATGGGTATCGACTGTCCAAGAATGAATTGAGAAGCAGCAGCATTGAAGAAAGGCTCAAGTGCTATTATAATATAAAAGAAAATATTTAACATTTTAATTGTTCATTACAAAAGAGTTGTATGGAAATTTGTTGTTACCTTTGATTGTGTGGGTGAATGAGACAGCAACAGCTGCAAATGAGACATTACTGGTTACATGACCTAAAGCATGACATAAAGCCACTGGAATAAGAAGCTTCAAAAGGTTTGAGTCCATGGGCTACACAATAAAAAAAAATATAATAATTATTATTATTTTAGTTTTAGTGATTAAATTTAAGACACGTAGGAAAAAGTGTAAAAGAGTTTACAGCGCGTTTGGGTAGACCAACAGCCCAGCTACCAAGACAATAAACCACTCCAACAGCCAAATGTATGACTGAGACGAAACTGCGTCGTATATACATATATAAAAGTGTAGGCATATTTTAAAATTAAGATATAGTAGAAAAAGAATTGAAAAAGAATGAACAACTTACTAGGGATAAGGGAAGTAGTTGTAGATTTTCTTGTTGAGTATGTTGAAGATGACATTCAGAAAGTACCTTCAAACCAAAACAGATCCAGTTAATTAAACTGTTCAGCTCCTCTGTGTTTAATATTTAAGATAATATTACCAGAATATTACATTATGATTCTTTCAACTTTTAGTAATATATACTACACACCTTTACAATGAGCAAAAGTTTTCCCAAATAAGGAATCACCATATTTATAAAAATATCATGAATTAATGTTTTGCAACAATTACAATTACTAAAGGTAAAACATATATTTTCTGGATTCTTTGTAAATGATACATTTTCCATTTTTGAAAATTCCAAAATAAATGATACACGGTAAAAACTAGCAGGAACCACACCTACTATCTCATTTAATCTAGTTACATGACATTTTTGCCCTTACTTTTATTTTTAAATAACCAAAAACTGTTTAATTTATAATAACATTCATTATAATCTTTTACTTCAAAATCCACAAAAATAACAATGTATCCCTTGAAAAAAATAGGAGAAAGTATAAAATTATGGAAAATGGCCCTTAGGGCTGTTGCGGTTAACTAGAAGTTGTAAATCAATAAATAACTACCTTTGCAATTTAGGACTCCTCCATTAACAAAAATATAACGTCTAATCCATATACTTCCTCCGATTTAAAATAAGTGATACACTTTGGGTTTCACGGTTTTTGAGGTAAAAGATTATAAAGATTGTTAAATTAGATTAATTGGATGGTCAGTGGGTAATGGGTCCCACAATTTTTGAATAAAGTAAGGTTAATGATGTTTAAAAGTAAAAAGTAAGAATATAAGGGTCATTTCACATTATCAAGTAGGTAGTTAGTGGGTGTGGAGTCCACTACTTTTTACCAAATAAGGTAAGATTTTAAAGTGTATCACTTATTTTGAATCACCTAAATATGGAGAGTGTATCACTTATTTTGAATAGGAGGAAGTAATAACTTTTTAAAAATAGTTTGGATTCCTAAAATTAGTTAAATACGATATTTTAAAAGGAAAATAGTAGATTCCAGGACAACTGTCGCTATTTAGCTAATTAAATTAGGTAACTAATTAGGGTGTTTTGACGGTGACTTACCACATGAAGAAGAAAAATCCGGTAATTAGAAACGGGTACTTAGCCAAAAAGCCGGTTGGAGAAGCATCCCTACCAACCAAATCAGTTGACAAAAATGTCAGTTAACAGTACTTAATCCAAAATCAATTTCAATTTTAAATTGACGCACCCAGCGGAATCGCTAGCACTAGCGGGACACGGCTTGAGGACATCACGCTTTGTAACAGCTGGCAACGGAGAGGAGTAATCGAGGTTTAGTAAGCTCGGACGAAGCTGTCTTCCCCACACGAGATTACCTCCGTCAGTATTCAGCCTTGCCGGAAATACGACGGCGACGGTATTGATCCTGGCCGCCGGTTTGGTGAGCCGAGGAATGCCGGAGATGGTTGTGGCCCCGGAGGACAAGACTCGAGACTCCATTATTTTGATTTGATTTGATTTGATTTGATTATAGAGAGAAAATGTTTAGACCATACAATGTCCATGAAACATAGGAGCAGTGGTGTTGTTATCTTGCACCTGGCGAGATGTATAAATCAGATGTGGTCTTGTCCACCACTTACTCTATGGACTTTCAATCGTTCATTAGATTTTTCGGTAAATGTAAGAAGAAAAAAACATAAATTTTTCGTTTGCTACTTATATTCATTTTCTTCCTATTTATATTTACTTCTAAATTTAACATATTTAATTCACTGATTTTCTTTATTCATATCATCCATTGATTTCGACACTTTCCATGATCAAATTAATTATCACATAAATGGATACAAATTGTAAGAATCAATATCATTTCTCATCATAACTATATGACAAGGGAGTCGGTTATAAGTTTATAACATCAAGATACATCATTTCAAATACAATAATTATTATTTTAATATTATTTTAATTTGATTATAATTTATTATAACATATATACATACACACCTAGAAAACTAAATTTGGAGAGGCATTTGATGGGTCACGTTCATAATCATATGTTTATTTCGTTTTCTACAAATTTCTGTGTTAAAGTATCAATTTAGAAATCGGTTACTAATAATTGTTATTTAATGCGAGTACTTGTATAATAAGTATGCATGACCGAACCAATTAAACATACACAACCAACACACATCTACTTGTATGGTTTATTTATTTTGTAGAAAGATGTAATTTTTGCACTATAAAAACTATTTCACTCATAATAATATACAAATTTTAAAATAATATGTACAATATATTAAAACATAAGTTGTAGTGTGTGAATAATTTATTATTATTATTTTTTTTTTTGTGTAATTATCACCTCCCTGGTAAATATCATGTAGTTTATTTATATGCTAGTCTTTAGTTTTAGAGTCTACGAACATAATGAATTAATCTCTTTATAGGTCCAAATGTGAATAATGGTAAGATGGTACAAATAATAAAATGATTGATGATGGAAATGGAATCAACGGTGCGTATGGATGAGGAGTAGGCCAGGATAGATACGCTGGGGGTTATTGGAATGGAGATTTGTGTTGTTTTGTGTGAGAGAAATGGAAGGAGATAAAGAAAGAGATATTGTTAAAATTACCTTATCCTTAAATGAGAGCCCAAGGGCCAAACAAATATGATGTCTTCCATACGCTTTATGTTTTTTTTAACGACAAAAGGATGAAACAGGGAGTTTTGGTAAAGCAACCAAAAAAAAGCTATAATATAAATAAAAAACCTCTAGCAAGAAATTATAGGAGAGATACAAATGTCACATATTACAACAATAAAGATAAACAAAAACACCATAAATACCATGAAATATTCTTACGTTTACCCATATTATCAACCATGTATAAACGGTAGATTTTAGCTCGTCTTGAGTACACCCATCGTCCTCCAAACTAAACTTGCCAACTCACAGCTTATTTTGTAAACTTTTTTTTTACAAGTCCTAAATTAGCAAATTAAATTATGACTAGTTTTGGACCTTATTACGCCCAAAAAGACATAATAAGACATAAACTTGTTTTGCCCGTTGACGTTATGTCATCCGGATAGGGGCAAACTAGATTTTTTGTTTTGACCTATAGCGACGACATGTTGTCGGTATAAGGAAAAATTAGATATTTTGTTTTTGGCCTAGGCGACGATATGCCGTCGCTAAAGGTCATACCTGTCCCGACGTCGACATATCTTCGCTATATATTTATAATAAAACTTTTTTTGTAAATTGCACCGACACATTTCGTCGCTATAGGTGACATCTATCCCGACGTCGCTAAAGGTCAAACTCGTTCTACCCGCCGGGATAGGCTATAGTACTAACGACATGGTGGTCAAAAAATATCGTCGGTATAAGGTAACTCCTTGTAGTGATAGCATTATATTCGAGCAATATAAATGAATTACATTAGCCATTAATTATAACATAGACGCTTTTTCCGTTAATATCGAGAGTGCAAATATACCCAATAAACAACACCAGTAACAAGAGAGCCTATTGGAGATAGCATTGAGACGTACTGTGTTCATTCATACTCACAAGAAAGAATAATAATGAAGTTCGATCGAAACACAACTTATGATACATACTTATAATCATTAAAAAAGACCGGTCATGATAGAATTTAAGGCCTCGTCCGCAACGATTTTATACATTTTGTTCGTAGGATGAACTGCGTCCCAAAATATATATTGCTCTCGATCAGCACATGTATCCATTCCTTTACAAGTAATGCCATATTCAAACGTTCCTGTCCCGCAACACCCCTTGGAAGTCTCCACAAACCCTATAACACGATTATTCAAAATATGAGCAACCAAATAGTTTTTTAAAAGTGTATCATGTTAGGAAAATAATTTTTACATAACCAAAACTACTTCACACCACAACATATGTTTTGGTATGTTTGTACAACCTGCTTTAAAACTTGTCCAATGTTGCAAATAAAGTAGTTTTTTGTAGTATAGATATCACATCTCATGACATTAATTAGCTCTTGAATTAGACTACTGACCGTATTTGGTAGGGTTTTGAACTGCACTTTCAATGAGACCATAAACGTCGACGTAGACCGTTTTAATATCTAAAGATGTTTTTAATGTAATCAATGCTTTTTTGATCTTGAGATTGAAAGAAAGGGCCACATTGTTGTAAGCATCATCACATTTGGCTGTACCCTTTAAAGTCTTGACCAAAGGCATGCATCCGAAAGGAACAACCCCAACAACCACTAACCTCCTTGCTCCTAGAGAGTACATTTTCTACAGAAATTAATATTCACCAAGTTAATCTACTAATTCAAAGGGAAAACAGAGATGCTAGTGTTTACTTTTTCATATATCACTACGAGAAATTACCCCTATAGCGACGTAACCTATGGCGACGATATTTGTTGTCGCGACAGAAATCTGTATGGTGACGATGTGGTCACTATACGTGTTAGGAATATTCTGTGCAATATTCATTATAGATTTGATATGACAAAACTTGGAAAAGAAGAAAACTACAAGGACCTAAATCGAAGATATGTGATTCAAGATTTAAATAAAAGATTTAGAAGATAATGATAAAAGATTTGATTTATCAAATCATATATATCCTTGTATTGATTTAAAAGATTTATGTATATCTTTTCCTTGTAAATCTCTAGGTTTTCTAGTATATAAAGAAACCTAAAGGTATAGAATTAGTCGTTCTTGAAACTCACGTTTTAACGTGTTTGTGTGTGTACTCTAAGCCTCAAGGTCGTTTGATCCTGTTAACCAAAACCGTTCTACATATTTATGTGTAGAATTGGGGCTTTTAGTAATCATTGTATATAAAGATGATGATGAAACCTTGTTTAGCAATACAAATATGTTTATATAATTCCGCAAGTTTGTTATTTGTATATGCTTATTCCAGATAAGAACTAACTATTCTTGAGCCTAAAGATCGACGGTTATATAGAGTTATTGGTTCTAGATCTACGAATTTTAAGAACAACAAAAAAAAGTTTTAAATCTTTAAAACACACAGATTGTTAATCATGACTGATAACAATGAAAGTACTCAAGCAAATAAAATCCCTATACTCACTCCCAATAACTTTGGGATGTGGAAGAATCGTATTAAGCAATACATACTTATTACTGATTATTCCATGTAGGAAGTTGTTATTGAAGGAAACAAAACCGTTCCTGGTCAAGCAACAAGTTCTGCAACTGAAGCAGACAAACTCAAGTATGAAAAGGAGAAGAAAGACAGAGGAATCGAACTCAGCAATACGTTTGACCAAAATTCATTTTTTTCAATACATCGATGATATGTCGTTGAAACAAGATAGGCGGGAAACAAAATTATTTACCCGGACTTCTGAAAATTTGTCCCTACAACATGTCGCCGTGATAGATGAAATAAAAAATATTTAATGTTTTCTTTTATTGTATATTGTTGTAGGGTCAAACGTGCCTGATTGCCTGAATAGTCGCCACTAAAAGTTTGACCTGGGAATTTTGGTTTTGGCCTATGACGACGCAATCTCGTCGGCATAGAGAAAAACTAGAAAAAAAATTCCCTATGTCGATGACATGTCTTCGCTAAAGGCCGAACTGATCCCGACGACATGCATGTCCACTATATATTTATAATTAAACATTTTTTTAGTAACACTTTTCCGGTATATGTGGCATCTATGACGACAAAAAAATTTAAGCTATAACAATGAGCCTGTGTCGACGAGTTGTCGTCAGGATAGGATTTATACATGCGACTTTTGTCACCAGGGTCAAAAAAAGTCGTGAGTATAATGGTAATTTCTTGTAGTGTATAAAAGAGATAGAAATTAAAGAACCTTGACGTAACCCTGAAAAAGAGAGATCAAGTAATCTCCGTATTGGTCGACGGTGTATTGGGCATGTCGTGTTGGCTCAACATAATAGTTTTGAAGAAAATCATTGGTTCCCATGCTTAATACAAAAACCGCGTTTCGGATAGATTCTTCAGCCTTCTTTGCTCCTATGTTTAAGCTAAGGTGGCGTTTGTAGTGTGCAAAATACTTCAATTGGTGCGACAAGGATAGCACATTCTTCACAGTAAAAATAAAACCACTAATCAAGTTTCGTGGTGATAGTTAATTATCAAAAATGCAAACAGTGAGGTGACATTGTTTTCTTGTATGTAGAGAGTGTGTGGTTTAAAAAAAAATGTTATACTGACATATGCATGTCTACTATACATTTTCACTTTATATTTTTAGGTCCCGTACATTATAAAATTTCACTAATTAATGGTTAAAATTCCACTAGTGGTTTTTAGGTCCCGTACATTATAAAATTTCACTAGTTAATGGTTAAAATTCCACTAGTGGTTTTGGTAAACCGGAGTTGTCGGCTACCAACGCCACTGTTTGACTAGTATGAGAAGCTATAGTTATAGTTATAATTTATAGAATAAGGAATCACGTATACCGAAATTTGAGCAGTTAAATTATCATATCCTGAACCGCTGGAAGCAAAACTAACACCATGAGAAAGATCGAAGGGCCTTGGTGATCCTGGCTCGAGATATGGTCGAATTTCTTTTGTATAACCCAATGCCTCGGCTATTAAAAACAGTCAGAGTCAGTAATATATGTTTTATAGGGTATGATCTACCGATAAATTTGAACGAAATTAATACTTCCACTTAGCCGAGCACAAAAACCCCGAAATTGAAACCGGACCAGTCAAAATCAGTTTTGACTGGTCTGGGTATTCACAAACCGGTTGGTGACTTGGTTCCCACCCAGTTTGGGATTTTTAGCTTTCGAACCGGTTAGAACCGATTTTGACCCAAAAAAAATGAAAATTTCTTTAATTAGTATTTAATATTTAAAATAACCGAAAAAACCGGTTTATAACCGAAAAGATAACCGGTTTGACCAGTTAAAATAATCGAACCAAACCGGTTACAATATGTTCAGGTTTTTATATCCCTAAAACCGGTTAGAACCCGACCCGCTTATTGTTCAAACCGGTGTCAACGTGAGTTTAGCAAAAACGTTGAGATTGTGAGTTTTGGTTTATTTATATGTGAATAACTATTATATACATATAATAATATAAGATATGATTGTTTTATTCATATATAACTATTCTGAATAATTGTTAAAGATAAGGTTGATAATATTAAGAGGATATTTTTATAAATCATAGTTGGGTTCTACTTTACATTTGTGGGTAACGAAAATGTTCCAGATTATGAAAAATTTCAAACTTAATTTTCGTTTAACTTAGACATATAGTGGTTTATCATTTTTATAAAGTCACGCGGAACAAATCTCAACTATTGATTAATGAGATCTAATGGTCAAGATTAATCACATATTTTATACATTAAGGGGTATTTTGGTCATTTTAAAAAATATATGATTTTTTTTATTTTATTTTAGAATTTTTTTTATTTTTTTTAAAAAATATTTTTTTTCATTAATAATACATAATGTGATCGCATACTGAATCAAATGTGATTGCATACTGAATCATATGTGATTGTGTACTGAATCACATGTGATTGAACTAAAACATCAAATATGATTAAGTATACAATTACATGTGATTTTACACTAAAATCACATTTGATTAAATACTATAAGTAGTTATCAAATAAATATTATTTTTATTTTTTGAAAATAATAATAAAAAAATTAAAAAAAAATTAAAAAATTAAAAAAATTAACTATTTTTTTAAGTGCCAAATGACCAAAATACTCATGTATAAAATATGTGATTAATCTTGACCATTAGATCCTATTAATCAATAGTTGAGATTTGTTTATCGGGACTTCATGAATATAATAGACTTCGTTTCTCTAGACATGAAGTATATATATATACACTTTCATAAATAAATAAATAAAAACAGTGAGTATAAGATACCTATGAAGTCTGTGGCAAGTCTCCCGTTACTAAACCTCCCGGTGGGGTGGCCGTCAAAGAAATCCACCCCGTAAGGAGGAAAGTTACTCTTATCATCCGTTTGAAGACCGTTATTATTCCCTGGATCTACACTTGAATCACCGAATACAAATACACCTGTTACATTATTCTTGGCGGCAATCTGTCTTATTTCAGCAACCGCAATGGCTCGAGATTGTTTAATCTCGGACTTTGCTAGAAATAACAACACCACGAAGATTACCCTAAGTGTGAAAAAGCCCATAGTAATTTCTTGGATATATGCAGACCCTTTATGATCTTAGATGATGGAAGTGAGAGAGGCCGTTATGCAATATATATATGGACCATCAACTGAGGGTCATTAATTGATGTTTGGTTTGGATGATCGATCAAATTCTATTTTTTTATGAGACAATTTTCAGTTGGGCATTAAACATTTAATAGCTTGTTGTAGAAATCATCATATACATTATTTTCAACATACCTACTCATAATAAGTGTAACACGCAATTTCTATTTTTATATATATACATTGGCCAAAGAGGTGTTATCGTTTTACAAAATTTGCCCCCGTCTTCAAATTATTTTACAAAAAATTACATTAGTTGTGCCTTACTACAACTTTCGGCCTTTAATTTTGTTTATTACACTGTATGTTCCTGGTGTAGTTTATTACACCGGTAGTTCCACTCCTGCCTTTAAATTGAGTTGTTAAAATTTTTTGAATGTCCAAAATAAGCTTTTGGTAATAAACGAATATAAAAGACTGCACATATCATAAGTGGCAAACCCCATGAATTATCCATGAAATTTACTCTATCAACTGATTTTTCTTTTTCTTTTTATTACTCTTTTATCCATGTTCTTCACCGCGTGCAAACCAATCACATCTAGCAACTTCCGGCGATCTTACATATACGCAGAGTTGCTCACCCTAAGGGTGTGCATGCGCGGTTTGGGGCAGTTTTAAGGTCAAATCAAACCTAATATGCTAATTTCGGTTTTAGAATTTTCAAACACCATGGTTTTGGTTTAGTAGTTTAAAAGTCACTAACATTTACATGAAAACTAAAAGGGCTACTTAGTAATTTCGATGTTTTGGTATTTTGTTATGAACTTGTGAATAACAACAACTTGTTAGACCCGTTTGACCCATTTAACCCGCTAACATGTTTAACCTATTTAATTAAACAGTTTATATATATTAGTCGTGTTTGATTGAAGATAAACAAGTTATGGTTAGTATATTTGACCCGTTTACATAAATAGGTCGTTTCAGGATGAATGTTTTTCACCCGCAAATCCATAAATATGAAACCACAAACCCAAACTCGACCTGAATTGCAACCCAAAAGATAAGAGCGAGATTTCCCAGGACATGCAGCAACTCTAGCTGGAGAAATTATTGAGAACTGGGTGGTAGAGGTTGCATTGAATATGGCAAGTAATTAAGCATGACATAAATTGTTACACGTACACATGTGCGATTGTCGTTAGCATTTGTTTATACTAGGATAATAGAAACCGTGTTACACGGTGGATTTATAATTTTGTTTTTGTTCATTAGGTACATAAGTTGCAAAAAATAAAAAGCTTAACAATATAGTTTCACTATTTATCGTTAGTTAATTACTCCTACATAACATCTTTAGAAATTATACATTTCGTAACCTAGGTTATAAATTATACATTTATAACCTAGTTAAAGTTATTAAGTTATATATAAGCCCGCAAAATTCAAGTCCTAAGCTAGTATTATTAATTTATTATAAGGGTTTGTCTAACTCATATCTTAAGGACATGAAATTATAAGTATTGAATGAACTTGAAGTTGCTAATTTTAGTTAAAAACCCATTTAATACATATACAAAATAGACATTGTTAATATTTAATAAATGCTTAATTATTTTCATTGAAAAGGAAATTTTAAATTTATTTAATGTTACTAATCCCATATCCTTAAAACATAAATTAGAAAAACTCCTATCATAGAATAAAAAAAAAAAAAAAAAAAACTAGTTTTAGATGTTTAAATGAAAGGAAAATACAATATTGAATAGTTGATCCTCTAAATTATAATTTTATTTATTTTCCAACTATTTTCTATTAAGATATAAATTGTTTCCCACTATTTTCTATTAAGTTATATCGCGTCGATTCGAGTCGTGTCAAGTCTTCATAAACTAAATCACCAACACAATTAGTTACAAACACTTTTTGGTAAGCCTCTGATGCAACATGTCGTGTGAACTAAAATCCTATTAATAGATACGAACATATAAGTCAAGACCCTTAAACCTATACTCGGTACATTTAATAAACGAGTTCAAAATGTTGACCCAAACTCAACACAATTAATTTTTTGTTAATCCGGCACGACACGTGAAACATGTTAAATTTAACTTGACTTGCTCAAATGTGAAAATAGTCGGTTCGTTAAGCCTACGAGCCTGATCAAGCTTGTATTATTTTATATTTTTATCTTTTAGGCGTCTGTATTATTTACATAATTAGTGTACTTACTAATGGAGTTGACTTAATCCAAAAGTCAAGTCGGGTAATAAAGTATTCAGTCGATTAATACTACGCTTTATTAAAGCTGTATTATTTATATTTATATTCTGATGACTGGTTTAACTTGATTCGAGTAATTAATTAATCAAGTAGAAAATGTGCTTTAAAATCATATTTCATGCATAGATACTTGTAGAAACCGAGTCAAACGCTTGAAAATGAGTACAAGTACATATGCCCTAAAGTAAATAGTCATGGTTTACGGGTGCTAGCATAGCGAAGGAAAGAGGCGCTCTTGGTGATCTCTCGCAAAGGCTTGTCGGTGAACCTTATGATGTTGTAAACCCATGCTCCAGAAATGGCTCCAGCTGTCGGGCCCAACATGTAAACCCATATCCCTCTGTATTCGCTTGACACAATGGCTGGGCCCAAAGTCCTTGCTGGGTTCATTGATGCCCCTGATATTGGCCTGTTAAGTATTTCAAACACTTTTAATAAAATCATAACAATATTAATAATAAATTTAAATATTTCATCTGTTACAAATTAAATATATTGTTTACTTTCAAATTTCAACCTATCAAAACATTTTTCAAAAGTCAAGATGAAAATAAGTTATCGTATAATTAATTCAAAAGATGAGAAATTATACCCTGCGAACATTACATTAAGTAAAACCGTAGCTCCAACTGCCAGCCCAGCTAATTCTCCGATCTGCATTTATGTAATGAACTATTAAATTAAAATAAATATACTGTTATGAAATCTTTTCTCAGAACAAAGGAAAACAATTTTTTTTAAACAAATCATTGATTAAATATTAATAAAAAACTTGACTCTAAATATTAAATTCTTAATAATGTCATGTTAACGAGCATTTAATATAAAACTATATACTTCCTCCGATTCAAAATAAGTGATACACTTTAGATTTCACGGATTTTGAGGCAAAAGTTTATAATGATGGTTAAATTAGATTAATTAGATGGTTAGTGGGAAATGGGTCCCACACTTTTTGAATAAAGTGGAGTTAATGATGTTTAAAAGTAAAAGTAGGGGTAAAGGGGTCTTTTCACTTTGTTAAAGTAGATAGTTAGTGGGTGTGGGTCCCACTATTTTTTGTCAAATAAAGTAAATTTTCAAAGTGTATCACTTATTTTGATACACCCAAAAAAGGAAAGTGTATCACTTATTTAAGTAATACAACTTCATTATAAAAATCAGAATATCACATGGGCCATAGCCTCCTTTTCGTAGGAGTCACATATTACTCTATTTTATTCCACAAGTTTCTTGCAGGTTTGCTCAACTGATTTCTAATTCTTATTTTAAGTAAATGAAAAAACCAATGCGTACGTTATTCGTCCCACAAAATATATATTAGCGTATTGTTTGTCATAACACGTCTTCATTACAATAAAATATTAATCCTAAATTTATCTAATTTTTTAATAATAATAATTAAAAAGTATGGATAATTGTTAGGGTGATAATTAAGGTCGAGTTCACATGTTGACGACTCGGAAACATTCAATTAAACGACCCATATATGTCACCCCTAATAATGAGTATTACTTTAGCTTACAAGCTTTGCAACTCTTTACATTATTACATGGCATTTTGAGCATTTAATCACTAGTTATAATAAACCTTGTACCATGTCAGAATTATGATTTTTTAGGTTGAAGGAAATAATAAAGTTTAAAAAAGATAGGGTACTAACTGCACGATTATCAGTTGCAACTCCAGATATGACAAACATGAGGTAGAATGTGATAATAAACTCCAAAACCAACGATTGGAGATCAGATCCACCCGGAAGGGTTCCTGCGAAATGATCTTGCCTCCCATTAAATATTAAACGTAGAGTTCCACTCGCTAGGGTTGACCCCAGGACTTGGGCAAGAATGTATGCCGGTACCTTCCAGAAAAATATACATATAATAAGGCCAAAATTCATTTTAGTACCCATAAACTTAGTTTAATGAGTTCTTTACTATACTGAACTTGGAAAAATGATCAATTTAGTATCATGACTCATTAATTTGATCGTGTTTTCTTACTTGACTTACTTTATTGGAGATTTTAATGGATTAAAAAATATACGTTCATCTCAGTATATTGAGATTAGAAGCAAATCATGTGAAAAATAAAATAAAATTAGTAAATCATGTTACTAAATTGACCATTTTCTAAATATATTATATCATATTATACATTTAATAGTTTAAACGTTTTGACCTATTATAAAATTATTGACTAAGATTAAATATGTAGTGGGAATGGTTGAAAATTTAGTTTGACAAATAGCTTAAAAACTGTTTGGAAAATAAATTCCCATCAAATCGCAACAAACATTTAGATTAGAAAATAGTATAAACGAGATTTCAAAGTTAATTTAATAATGAAGATACAATTCTTAACTTTCTCATCATATCTTCTAGTTCTTGTTTGATTATTATTATATTTTTATTATTTAGTTATTTATTCAGGAGTGTACAAGAAGTCCCATCAAATATGATGAATCCGACATTTGGTCCATAATATAAGCCCTTATTTGCTGAGATAAGATTCGTGTCATTTTGTGCAATGTTTTAAAAATCAATTTTATTATTGAACCAGTCAATGCCCAAAATACTGTTGAATCGTCAGGACGGATTAGTTGACCGGTTGAACAGGATGACGATATTGTTTGAGTATTTATATCGCAGTAATAGTAATTATATAAACCGTGTACAAAATAACGAAAGCTGAAATAATATAAATTTGATTTACCTGTTTCAAAGGAAACCTATTACAAGATGCAAAAGCAATGGTTACAGCAGGGTTGAAATGTGCACCGGAAATATGTCCGACAGAGTAAACCATGACCATGACGACTAGGCCCCACACGATGGAAATTCCGGGTAAACTTATAATTTTGTCTTTTTCTGTATTCACCACGACGGCCGCACAACCAGCAAATATCACAAAATATGTTCCTAAAACCTCTGCTATCAACTGCATGCAAGTTCACCAATTAATCATTAATTTTTGGAAAATAAATATAGGACTTGTTCTATATGATTAATCAATTTCTTTTTAATTAAAATGGTTTGGTGGTAGTTGATGAGATTTTGGGCAAATTTGGGTATGGTGAGAATCACGAGCTTTTGTTGGAAGAAGTGGTATACTAGTGAATGTGGAGCATAAAAGAGTATTTTGTAGTTTTGTAAGGATTTCTGATATAACACTTATTATAACACTTAGTGGTTTTGTAAGGATTTTGTAGTCGATATAACACTTAGTGGTTCAGTGGTTCTGTATATCATGCTTGATGCCCTAATTATTTATGATATAGACGAATAACCGACCCGATGTGATGATGTTATGTAGGATGCAAAATTAAGTCAATTAATTGGACATATATACACGTATATGTATGTGCATAGTGAAAATAGCAATGTTTTAAACTCATGGTTGGACCGGGAAATAGAAAACATGCCGGGTCGAATAAACCGGGTTTAAAAAAATGTTTAACTTTAAATTTTTAGTTAAATGTCAAGTGTTTGATATCATTTTTGATAGATTTGGAACTCAAAATTATTAAATTTTGTTAGAAAATAGTTTTTAGAATCTTATGATTTTTTTATAATATTTATTTTCTATTTTTTAAATATTTTTAGCATTTATGTACCTTTTACATAATTAATTTATCATAAATACACAATAATATTATAATTTGATTTAACATTGACCGGTTTAATTCAAAACACGAATTTTAAAATATTGGGAAATAGACAATAGGAAAAGGTTATTGTACTTTTATAACTACATATTTGAACAAAAAGTTTTACCACTTATCATAAATTCATAATACTAGTATCACAATTAATTTCATGACATTTTCTATAACGAAGGTGACGGACAAATGTGCAATTTTAATCTTTAAATTTTACCCAACAATATGAAAATAAGGAACAAGCAAGAAAACTAATTAGCCAAGTCTAGTAGACTAGTGCTATTAGCGTTTGGTGTTACATATGACCTAAGAGAAATGTTATATTTACAAGTGCACTAAAAAAATTGGTTTTCTTTTTATATAATAAGAAAGTTATATAAAATCCCACGTGTAAGAGAAATGTTATTTCTAGGATGGTGTCGTAATTGACTTGATTATGATGTTGAACAAAACAAGTGAGTTTTGCAAGACTCAATTAAAAAAAAAAAACTTTCTGTTCACATTAGCCGGTATCATACTGGTAGGCAAAATGATCACATTCTATTTATAAAAGAAGCCAATGTTTTAAAAACGGAGTTGAAATAGGAATTGAAAAGGTAGCGTCAGAAAGGACCAGTCAAATTAGTGGTTACAGTTCGTAATCAGTTGGTTAGACATAAAAATCTAGTTCAACCAATCACTCATAATTGGAAATTTTTGATTTTTCTAAAATATTTATGTCAATAAAATAAGCATGAGATTTAATAGAAAAATAGATTTTTGAATTTTTTTAATTATTAATGATTTATATATCATTTACATAGTACTGCATTATAATTACTCAAAATAGTATCATTTAATTCAACCGGTTGCTTCATCTACTATGGCTGGTTCGATCATATATGGAGCATTGATGGGTTCAATAAAAAATATGATTTTTAAAATATTGAAAGAAGGATATGATTTGCGTAACGGAATTCTTGTCGACGATAATTTTTATAAAAAACACAAATGAAAAACGAAACCATAGCACTTTTTTTCAGTAAGGCTCAAACTCGTTTTAACATAGACTTTATAATTCGAATATATATCAAGTACAAAGTTTTTACTCAATTTAAGAAAATTTATAATACTCCCTCCCTCCGTCCCTGAATAAAGTTCCGTTTGGCACAACATTTTAGGAGATAGTTGGTGGTGGGATATTTGGTACTACTTTTGATTAAAATATAAGGTTTGATTGGAGAGAGAAAATGTTTTAAGAGATACTCCCTACGTCCCACAAAAAACTTCCCATTTGGATTTTGCACAAGTTTTAAGTGATGGTTAATGGTGGGGTCATTGATAATACTTTTGATTAAAATATAAGGTTGGATTGGAGAGAGAAAGATAGTTAGTGGATATTAGTGGTGGGATCTTTAGTAAAAATAGTTTTTTATTGTGTGGAGCCCATCAAATATGGGAAATGAGAAGTTTTTTGTGGGACAAAAATTTAGAGTGAAATGAGAAGTTTTTTGTGGGACGGAGGGAGTAGTTAGTGGTGGAAGTATTGGTAATAATATTATTATATTAAGTGGACCCCTTATGTTTGAGAAATGAGAACTTCATTTAGGGATAAAAATGAGAATTTTATTTAGGACGGAGGGAGTACAAAAAAGGAAGGAAAAAGAAGGGGAAAAGGTGAATACCTTCTGAAGAAAAGGGACCGTGGGAAAACAGGAAGTTGGATGAAATTGATCTTCAGTATTGATGGTTACCACATGGTGGCCGTTAGGCGCAGCCGCAGCAGATCCTCCGTCCATCTCCGCCATAAGTGTGTGTGAGTGTGTGTGTGTTTGAACTTTGAAGTGTGTACGGTACAATGGTGATGGGTTTCCTCAAACTGGCCCCTATTTATGCAGGTAGAGGAGGGGCAGAGGGTTGGACTTCTCATACCTATTTGACTTTATGAACGGTTGGACATTCATTATTATTTCATTTCCTCTTCTCATCTACTTATTTTCTAAAAATCAGAAAGAAAGATTAAAATATTCTTATTTAACACTTTAAGGTTTCTTCCAAACAATTCAGATTTACTACATCAACATCACATCTTCTCTTTCTTATTAACAAATTAACTGATATACTCATGCTAAGACGGGTGTCAACACTTCTATCAGTTTACGCGTTACAGACACCGTTGACACGCCTCTGTTGGTGGGGAGTGTCAAGTGTCAACGGGGAAGAGAACCTGACCACACTTGACGAGCTGAAAGACGAGCCGCTGACCACCACCGGCCGCCGCCTCCGGTGGTGGTGGTCGGCGGTGTTAAATCAAATGTGATTTAATACACATGAGGTGGTGGTGTGCAATCACATGTGATTTAATACACATGGGGTGGTGGTGGTGTTGATGTGTTGAATCACATGTGATGGTGGTGGTGGTGGTGATTTGAGATTGATTGATCTAATGGCTGAGATTTGTCTCTCATGATTTTATAAAAATGACGGACCTCCTTGAACGTTTTCTCTTCAAGGTAATCCTTCATTTTTATGTAGTCTCAATGAACAAATCTCAATCATTGATTAATTATAAGTAATGGTCAAGATTAATCACATATTTTATACATGGAGGCGTATTTTAGTTATCTAAAAAAATTTAATTTTAATTTTTATAATTTATAATTTTTTATTTTTGAATTATTATTTTATTTTTGTTTTTTACTTTTTTTTTTATTATTTTTTTAAATTATTCTTTTTCATTAATAACACATAATGTGATTGCATACTGAATCATATATGATTGTACTAAAACATCAAATGTGATTAAATGTATACAATCACATGTGATTTTACACTAAAATAACATGTGATTAAATAATACACGTAATTATCAAATAAATATTGTTTTTAACGAAAAATAAGAATATATAATATTAAATAATAAATAAATAAAAAATTTAAAATGAAATCGAAATTATTTTTAAGTGCCAAATGACCAAAATATATACCCCTTTATGTATAAAATAAGTGATTAATCTTGACCATGAGATCTTATTGATCAATGTTGAAATTTATCTCTTGCGACTACGTAAAAATTAAGGACTACCTTGAACGTTTCTCTCATCTTATAATTTACTTTAAAATAGATCTTGGGTGATATTTAGGGGCATTGTTGAGTATATACATATAGAGATGTGTTCAAAGTAGTCATTATTTTTTTGTAATCACAATGAATATATCTCAACTATTGATTAATAATAATAAATATTAAAAGTTTAATATTTCTGATGAGATATAGAAAATAATACTTTATTTGTTTTAAAATCAGTGATACACTTTCTTTTTTGGGATATTTTAAAATAAGTGATAAACTTTAAAAACTTACTTTATTTAGTAAAAAAAGAGTAGGACCCGGCCACATCCGCTAACTTTCTCATTTAATAAAGTAGAATAACTCATTTACCCTTACTTTTACTTTTAAACATCATTAAACTCACTTTAATCTAAATATGTGGGACTCATCTTCCACTAACTATCCAAGTTAATTTAATTAAGTTTAATTATCATATTTTACCTCAAAAAAATGTATAACCTGAAGTGTATAACTTATTTTGAAACGGGAGAAGTTATAAAAAGATGGTTTGATGTAAAAAAAAGTGAAAAGAGAGTTAATGAATAACTTCAAAAGTGTAAGATATAGTTGGCGATAGTGGATAATGGGGTTGCATCAATAACATTCAAGACCGGCACTGCTACAACAACCCACCGGCAATGCAGACGAAATAGTGTATTTAATGTCCATCGACCATCATTATGCTTTCAAATTTATATTTATGTTCATTAACAACAAATTACTAACACGGAGAAGTTATATTGTTGGCAGCATTAAATTAATGGCTGATCTATGTATATAGCAATTAGCAAGGTAGTGTCAACCGTGTCATCACTAGTTAACCGACGACGGCCAGTTTACTAAAATCGGTGGCACGACCAGATGGTTGTTGCAGTTGTTATGGCGAAGAAAAGAGGGACGGATGGGGAGAAGCGACGTGTAGGGTATTTGAATAAAAGTACGTATGATGTATATATATATTTTGTAAATATAATATTTATCTAAATTATAATCTTATGTTAAAATTGTGTATTATAAACTATATATTATTTTTCATACTTACATTGACTAAACAAATATACATTCGTTGCACTAAAGAATTAGTTTTCTAAGCGCACAAAGAAAGGCATTTTTTGACAATTAGAAGTATTGCGCATGCGAACTTACCACTTTAGACTACCCGTAATGGGTGACCAAACTAAGTTTGGTCACCCCTGCCACCTCTGCGCCACATCAGCTTTCTCTCTCCTAATCAAACACATGACCAAACAGCGACCAAACCCCCGTAACGGGTGACCGAATCGGCGACCAATTTTTTTTTATTTTTTTTTTAAGAAATTTCGTTTTATTAATATATATATTATATAATATTTATTTTATATATAATATATTATTCAATTATTAATTATTAATATATATATATATATATATGTGTATAAGAGAGAAAGAGGCAAAACCGGCGACCAAAGAAACAGCCGAACGGTCGAGTAGTCGACCTTTCAGGGTGGGGGACGCGTCGGCGGTGATCGGGTGTAACGGTGGGGGACGCGTCGGGTGGCTTATGTGGCCGGTCGCGACTGAGCTTCCGGTCGTCCAATACTCCCAGTCTTAGATGACTAGTTAATTTCTGGTCTTTTATTTGAAGAATGACAAGAAAATGCTTCTTTATTATAATTATTAATAACCTATAAGCCATCATAAATCATAGGCTACATAAAAAAAGTTTCAAAAAAAAGATACAATTACAAAAAAAATAAAACATAATATGTAAAATCAAGAAGAAGAAAACTAAGATGGCTGAGTCTCGTGATTTAATGTGATATTTTAAAATAGATTGATTATATGTATATATTTATATTTATATATAATTGTATATGGATAAGGTCGATGGTGGGTCTAATAGCATATAAAAAGCACGAGAACTGTGTGAATGTTTTCACACGGGCGTAACTTTTCCCTCCCATGATTCGTGGAGCTTTATGATTACTTTCTGTTTGGAGATAGTGATAAAGGACGACCTTCTAGTTTTTGTTTTTGTTTTAGCTTTACCAAATTTTATGATATATATCTAGAAGTATAAGGTTGCCATAAAGAGACTTTCACGAGCTAGAATACCTAAGCGCGACGACATTGGGTCATCATGTTCAACTCAAATGTTTTTACTAGATGTGTATTATATAAATAGTCTAGTAAGGAGCTTGAGAAGTAAGGTTACATAAAAATTTTCCAATCTGAAATACAAATGAAGGAAAGAAATTTAGCATCATCGCCCAACATGTATTGTCTAGACTTCTTGGACTGAAATGTTATCTCATTTCTAAATCGTCACAACGTCCATGGAATGGAAAAAGTAACCACTTTAAATGAACTTTCGGTTATTTCAGATAAGGAGAGAGAGTCTACAAGGCCGAGAATTTACGGACCCTAAGTCAGTCTTTTTTTCGAGGTTAATTTTTTGTAGGAAGCCTATTCTTGGCAAGATTTCATACTAATTTCCCCGACACTAATGTGTTCCAACAGAACCAGTCTCCCACACAATTATTATTATTTTTAACCATTAAATTTTTTCTCATTCCATTAACCTTAAATTCAAAGGCTGGCCAAATTTTATAAATCCATTTATCCAAGTCATTATTAAATAGTTAATAAATCCAGACTTAAAATTTCTAAAACTGGCATGGGCTCTCTAATCCAGGCCCAAGATGGCAGTGGATTTCGCTGGGCCGCCGAAGAAGTATTCACATGATGGGCCTAAGATGACAGTGGCATTTGATCCATGTTGTTGTTCGCTTGATAGGCCGTACGATGAGAGTTACGAAAAGCTTAATCTGACCATTAATATGACAACTATTAGAATCAAGGACAAAAAGACCCGCTTCCAAAGGTGTGACACCAAACAATCCAAAACGAATGTTAGGACTCGTGATTCATGCAACTTCCATTTCGCTTTTGCAAATAAAACATAATACCAAAAGCCCAACCGCAAACGAGAAATATTACATATAAAGACTTGTTTACGCCACTCAAAATTGGATACTTTAGCTTTCTAACTGTAACATATAAACAATAAGATCATCCACATAAGGAACAAATTTACAAGCTTTGAAGTTAATTTAACATGCAGTTGGTTGTTGCAAGATCATCATCGTTGTAATCTGTTTGATTATTCTGACAATCACTTTCATCAAAATCAAACTTACAAAACATGAGATTCGCTACAGCTCTATCAATAAAATTTGTTTTTGATTCTGAATTTGAATCTTCTTCTGTTTCTCCACACCTGAGTACCAAAACCAACCCACGAAATTAAATGAACAGAACCTCCAAAATCAATCGTATTATTCAAGTAAATCATATTTGACACACTAATTATTTGAACAGAATGTTAAAAATACCTGAATGTATCATCATTAGAAGTAATCATTGTTTCTCCATCTTGTGATACGCTTATGGATTGTTTCGAGCTTTCTGCAAGCCGATAGAAAGCATCCCGAAAGCAAATTCTAGTTTTGTCCGTGAACTGACAAATATAAAAGTTTATTATTAAGGATATTGATTGATATTCACAAGTTTAAATAAAGTTTCAAAATTCCAATAATGCCCCTATATGTCTCACCTGTGCAGTCACCATTTCAAGGTCTTCTAGTACTGATGCTTCCAGTGAGTTCTCATCACTTGTATATTGCTAACACAAATTACAAACAAATATCAGCTACTTTTCAAGAATATATTATTAATTTTATGCAAAAATCAAAATCTTCATCTCACCTCTGGCATTTGACAAGTTGTTGAAACTTCTCCATTTCCCCAATCCATCGGTTGAGAAAAGGTGTGTGAATTTACCATATCGCCCTCGAAGATGTTAGCATTGCTGCCAAGATTTGTGTTATTTGAATCTTTAGTCGGATCTTCAAGTAATGAATTACTGCAAAAGTATACATACCATAAGAACGATAAATAATTGCCTTAAAACACAGATCCAAACACCCTGTAATTGGAACTAAGTTATGATATGGTGATAAATGAAAATATAAATTTTGTATTTGTAAAAGTTGGATTGGAGAAGAGTCAAAATCAGACCTCACCATATCCGATTAATTTCATAAGAAAGGACCAAAATTGAGCAGTTGATCCCCCAAACTCGTCTTTTTAAAAATAAAGTACATGTAATTAGATATATAATCAAGAATCTTAATCCCAAAAGTTGAGCATGTACAAGAATATATCATCCATGTGATTGATTCTGGCTTCTTCTTCTTCTTCTTCAGTAAATTGCTCAAAATCATTCCACAAAAGTGATCCACCATTGTTGTATAATTCTTGACTCATGCTTGAATTGTTAGATTTTGATGAAGTGTAAAAGTATTTCCCACCATTAAAAGTGAGTTCTTCACGGGTCATGTTTATATCTGAATTTAACTTCTTTTTTGGGAAAGATGAACCACCAAAACCATTCATCCCCCAATTTGACCAACTTTCTGCTGACGTCATCATTTCTTGTTGTTCGTAATCTTTTGGAACCACAAGATCTTCAACTTCGTTTGCAAAATACCACTCCATCGTGTGTCTATAACTACAATATAAACAAAAAGACATCAAGATCAAACAATACATACAGTCAAACCTTTGGATTTGGAATTGTATAGATGAAAGTGGGAAATTCTTAGAACTATTTTGGAGATCTGAACATGATAATTACTTGTACACAATCTAATCCAACTGGAAAAAGGTTTAATTAAACAGATCTTAAAACCCAATTGATTTTAGATTACAAGCACGGGAGTCAAATTAAGGTCAAAATCACACCATTCAATTTATTAGCTTAAAAAGGTCCAAATTAAATCACAAAAGTATAAAAATAGCATAAAAACAAGAACAAAAGCACTAAACTTGCAAAAATTAAAAGAAAAAATTCTGATAAAACCCAGATTTTTTTTTAATAAAAGGCGATTAAAACCGGTAAATCAAAAGGGTTTCTTTTAACATAACAGATACAGACAGAGATAAGAAATAACAGCCACAAAACTTGCAAAATACAACAGAACCGCTTCGAATCAAAACAAGTCAAGGGTTTCTGGAGTTCAAGTAAACAGATATTAGAGATACAGATACGGAAGAACATATTAAACACTAGAAACTTACAAAATCAACATAACCCACCTGAATCAAAAAGTGAATAAAATCAGAATTCACGTCAAAATCAAGAGATCGAAGGTTGTTAATCAGAAGGGTGTTTCTGTGAATCAAGGCGGCTGTGGATTTGGATTTGGGTTTGGGAAATTGGAGAATTGTGAAGTATGGATTCTTATGTGAGGTGTTGAAAGAGAAGAAGAGAAAGAAGCGTTGTTTATTTGATTTGTGTGGTGAATGCATTTGTGGCTGAAAATGGTAGCAGGGGATTAGTGGCTAATAACACACCTCCATCTAAATCTCAATTTTCCCTGATCCACGTAGGTTTTGGTGGGCCCAACAACGTTAAATCCCGAAAAAACCTCTTTTCGTGTATTAATTGATCCTCTTTTGTCCCTCGCAAATGGACGCATTTCAAGTAACACCACGTGGTTTCAAGTAAAGTTATCATCTTGTATGTTAGGTTTTTCAATCTTGAGCCAAATACCCGTACTAGCGTTACATCTACATCATTGCTAACTTTATCATTCCTCGTTTTAGATTCATGACCTTACATACTCATTTGTCCACAACTCAAGTTAAATCATTCATCTTAGACCAACTAAAATACCAATTCACTTGCAAAATACGTTACAAAAACAAAACAAAACAAAAATAAGAAAAGAAAAATAAAATACCTTTTCTCGGCGAGAGTGCCATGGGGGATGGCATGAGTGGATTTGATATGAAACAAATAAAAATAACTCTAATTTTCTTATTTAATGTAAAATATTGTTAATAAGTTATTTATTATTTCGCATTATACCACTTTTACCCTTGACGTAAATGAGAAAATGAGACATTTCAAAAATTAATATAAAGGTAAAAAGACACTTAAAATTTGAAATCATGTGTTCGTAGAATACATATTAGCAAAACATTTTATTACATTATATAAACAATTTAAATTAAATTGGAAGAAGTTTAACATTTTCGTTAAAACATAGTTTAAATTGAATCTGTAGAATTTTATCAATTTGGAATTTTAGATAATAGATAATAGGTTATATAAGGAAATAATATTGTCTCTTCATGAAAAGCGAATTAAAACATCTTAATTAATTAAATATGATGTTAATTAAGTGTGACAATTCCTGACAAGAAAATAAATGGATTTAACATACCGTGTTCGAATAGACTTTTATATAAATTGATCAACCTGTAAACTCATTTATTTTATAATGTTTTTATATAATATTAAAGAATCACCGCATCCAAGCTTTCTACGTCTAAAATATTTTAAACTTTTGATGACTCACATCTGTTAAATCTCGGGAATAACTAATTTATCTATAAATTAAAATTAAAATTCGTGCTTTAAAAACTTTATCTTTAAATCTCGGGACACTACCCATAACCTTAGTATAATCATTTTATGTTTCAGTTACTTCTTCTATATAACCTTAGTCGTACAATTTTTTGTTACAATATTGTTCGTGTAAAGAACTTTACACGATGAAATAAGATACAATTATCTACTTTCTATTCTACATTACATTTGTTAGCTTATGCATTTAGGATATAATTACAAATGAGTATCCACTTTGATTAATAATTTATACTAACATTTTTTAGTACACGGATGCACATGATACCACTAAATGAAATTTTTATTATTTGACAGACATACATTGTTGTATTAGTTTTATAATATCTGTCTAAAAAATGTATTGATGAATTTTGTTTTTCTTTTTACTAGTAAAAGATTGTTGCTTAGAAAATACAAGAGCATATAGTGACATAACTTATAATACTTCTTTCACATTTTAACAAAAGAATTTAAAAAATCACTTCAATTTTGACACTATATTTTCACACACTTTTGACAATAATACTAGATAAAGTATACCAAATATGAGGCAAACATGATTTAATACTTTTGATAACTATCTACTCCTTTGTATTTGTTACCATTTGGACATCAACATCAACCACTACCATTTCATATTCATACTCATACTCGCATCATAGCACGAGTATCCTACTAATATTAACAAGACCATGTATAATCATTGACATTTGATATGTCTACATCAAAACACACATACTATCAATTTACACACAAAGGTGCTTTGATATATCTATATCTAGCATATTAATGGAATAGATTGAAAAGGCACCTTTATTAATAACTAGCAAAGTTGGGTATGAAGTTTCAACATTTCATTTCATTTCATTTCATTTCATAATAGTTTGTGTCCAAAGATTCAAATGAGCAGAGAGTGCAACTTGACTTTCTTATAGGCAGAAATAAATCATTGTTTCTGCAATCAAAGAAACACAAGCTTAGAAGTGCGTTTGCACAATAATAATATTGATATTAAATCAAATAATCACTAAACACAATAATCAGTTTAGCAATGCAAAGACAAACACCACCTAACACAAGTATGTATTAGAGTTAAATACATTAATCATCCTGTGGTTTGTAAGAAATTATAGATTTAGTCCCTCAACTTGCATTTATTACATGGATAGCTCCTAACTTTTAAAACTTACCAGGCCTTTCTGCTTAAAAGGACCATTGGTCTTATAAGTTTCAAAATTAAGGACTGTGCATGTAATAAATCCAAAATCTCATACAATCCACAAGACCAGTTAATGTATTTTACTTAAGAGTAATGGTATTTAGGCTTACCATTTAGACCTACTCATAGGCCTACTCATTAGATGAAGACACGTGCCAAAATCAAGGGATAATATTAGGAGAGAGAATTAGTGGAATTCACATGTCATCCTATCAAGTGGATAGGCCTATGAGTATGTCTAAATGGTAGGACTAAATATCATTTCTTTTTACTTAATATATTTATATTATTATCTAGATTTAAAGATTGAATCTAACCTGCATAGGAAGGTAAAGTTTGAATTCTGGTGGCAATTCCTCCTCAGAATAAAGGCGGTCAGAGAAATATATTCTTCTCAACCGACAATTTGCATGAACTTGAACACGTAATGTTTCAACATAATTTGTTCCATATGCACGTCGTGTAAGATCTGCTAAATTCAGTTGAATTTGATTCCACCCTTCATCCATCTTTAGAGGCATTGTGCATATAAATGGTTTAACTCGAGTCATAGCCTTTTAATACATAAAATGAAAGTTGTTATTCCAAATTTTGATCCATTAAAAGTGTTGTGCTTTATTTCTAATAAGGAAGACTTACACACTTGAAAATTAGAAGCCCGAAAACGTCGTCTGACATTTTTATCATCGAGCACCTGAATCTCAAATGTGAAATACTTTTTCACATTTTTCACAATCATTACCAAAAAGGGCAGTTTTATACCAAGTGTAGCAGCTGGATCAGCAGGGCATGTAATGTAAGTTGACTGAACATTTGTTCCAACTATTTCAAGAATATTTGACTGTATCTCTTCATCATGTGTACGTTTAACCTGCCCATTAACAACTACAACAACCAAATCATGGATTTTTGAGTTAGAAATTTTGACTGGTTCTGGTTATGTACTTCTGTTTAATCTCTAACTTGTAAAATCAAAAAAGTTAGCTAAAGAACGAGGGGAAATTCTGCATGATACACCAAACATGTAGCAGTATGATACTCAATTGTAAACAACCAGCTAAAAGTCAAAAGTCTCGAAACAAATCATAAAGCCAGCACTAACCTTCTTTATCCCATATCTGCAAAGGCTTACTCCTACAAAATATATCCAATCAAATTACATCAATCTATAAGAATCTTCCATTAATTTAAAGCTACGAAAAACTAGTTAAGACCAAAATTAACCTACCCAAGGCTGTATAGAATAGATAAGAAACCGGACTGGAATGTGTTTTTGAACATTGGTGCATGTATTCAAAGATCCAGAACTGTCAAAACCCAGATTAAATTGTAAACAACACCAAAAATTTGTTTAGAAGATAGAGGGCATGTATCGGAAAGCTTATTTAAGGGCCTTTTGAGTTTATAGCTTAATAAGCTTAAAAATTCAAACTTATTATCACTTATTGAGCTCAAAAGCTCCTTAAATAAGTTTTACCAAACATACCCAGAAAAGCAAACAAACACCAAAATCTGAAAAGAATTGAGAAATATACATATAATTAAAGTGACGGAACGTAGATACAGCAACAGCGTTTACGATTTGGTAGGAGAAAGATTACCGGTTTGTCACCGCCGTCGTAAGCCGGAAAGTGAGAGACGCGTGAGATCAGAAACCCTTCTAGGGCATCTCCAATGGTAATTAAAAAAGATGAAAACGAAGAGGAATATTTTCGTGGAAGCACAATGTTTTATGCAAAGTTTAAAACCCGGGCTGGAATAGAAATGGATAGTATTCTGGGCCGAATCAACATTGTTAAATCAAACGTTTTGAACTGGGCGACTGAGGTGTTGTTTGGTAAGCCTCTTAATGATTCAGTTAAGAGGTCAACCTTTTAATTAGACAGATTCAGAGTGTTTAGTAATGCTTCTTAATCAGCCTCTGAATTAAAAATCACATGTTCTGCCTCTTAATCGGACAGATTTCAGGGGAAGTCTGAATCATTCAGACCTCTGTATCATTCAGATCTTAATCATTCAGATGCTACCAAACAGCACCTTAATTGTGAACGGGTCAGAGCCAGATGGTTAAACAGTTACGATGTGAGCTGAATTTTTTGTTTTCTTTTAATCTTTCATTTTTTTATATAAATTAAATATTTTATATTATGTGTTATATATTTGAAGTTTTATTATAATTTATATATTTTGAAATTTATGACACTGATTTCCTAGTTAAATGTTTAACTTTTTAGTTAAATGTTAAATATTTAGTATCATTTTTGATAAATTCGAAACTTAAATTCGTTTGAATTTTGTTGAAAAGTGGTTTATGGAAAAAAATTAGATTTGTTATAATATGTTTTCTATTTTTTTAGATTTTGTTGACATTCACATACCTTTTATATAATTAATTTATCATAAATACTCAATAATATTATAATCCAGTAGTGGGTAACATGTCACAACCCAAAAAAGTCACACCTTCTCTTTTAATTTTGTTTTTTGTTTTAATATGATGTGTATTATTTTGATTTTTAGGTTTGATTTAAAACTTTAAGTTGAGTTGAGTTGTTAATGTGTGTGAAAAATTAGATTGATTGATTTGTATATATGAAAAAGAGAGAAATTAATTTTATAATAAAAAATTGGGTTGTATTAGGTTAAGTTGCTATTGAAAATAGTCTTAGAAGTCCAATTTAACATTTAATAATTATAAACTTAAGTTATATATTTATGTTGGATTTTCGAATTAATAATGTTTTCGTTAAGAGATGTCTATGTATATATGTTAGAGCACAATTTTCGTTTTAATGACTTTTTAGTTGAGAGATCTTTAATGTATACATGTTGCTCAAATATGGAGATAATAGTATATGTTGCATTTTCAATAGTAACACATGAAATGATCTTCTAAGGGCTCATTTGGTACTATGAAATGATCTTCTAAGGGTTCATTTGGTACAATGAAATGAAAGAGAATGGAAATATAGAGAAAGATAATAGGTTTGGAGAAATAAAGTCAATTCTTATATTTAGTGCAAATGTCAATATTAATATATGCCACCGCGATTTACTGTGATTTTCAGGATTCTATACGATTTAAATCGAATTTCATGATTTTCGTGAAATAATGCCGGAAAATGCGGATCCGCAATTTGCAGCACAAAATATTTTAGTCGGCAAACCGCACAACTGACTGCATAGCTCATGCTGCACGTGCAGCATTTACTAAAGAATCTAGACAAACCTTGTTATCGAATTAGACAAACCTTCCGGTTTTATCCTAAATTAGGCATATGTGTGAAATCTGTATCAAAACATTAATTCTCGAAATTGAATTACATTAATAACTCATATAGTCCAATACAATTGCATTAAACGAAGTAACGAACCAACATTTATTTTGAATTGGAATCATACAGCCAAATGAAACGAGTGAAATCAGTATTTGATTAGGAGAAAGAAAAAGTTCTGGCCTTTATCCGCCCAATATAACTGTAATCGAATAATATACAAATCCTTGAATATAAATTATAGAACCTGGATCAAACGACCATTACAGGTTAGTTATGGAATCAAGTAATCAACGATCAACACGCTCTCAATCGAATCCTTCAGTTTCTCGTTCTGCAAGTTAACCAGCTCTGTATTTGAATCAAACGACTCCAATTCATCTGGCCCAGGAAACACAGCTATTGAAGCAATCGTATACCCCTTAGCCCTATCATGAGAGAAACTCTCTCCAAAACTGAGCTGCTCAATTGCTTGAAACTCATTTTTAATTCCTCCAATCACTTCCAAAACCCTAGCTTTCTCATTTTCCCCCAAATTCTCCTTTAGTTTCAAAATTGTAACTCTCATCGCCGAGCCTGGCTTCGGCGAGACACTAGCGCCATTAGATATCCAATCAACGGCCATGATGTCATCAATAATCGGTTTAGTCTCCGTGACCACGCGCACGTGCTCAGGATGAACGGTGTACCGCCGGAGATCGTCCTTTGATTTATAACGACTGTGAAGCATGTGAGTGAAGGTGAGTGACGGAGACTGAGAACGGAGGACTTGTCCGGCAGAGAGATTGACGGTGAGGTGAAGTGAGGTCAAGCCGTTGAGTCCACTGACCATAGTGGCGACTTTGCTAGAGTCAGCATCGGGTTTCACTTTAAAGAGGACAACATGTTCAACGATTTGCTCTTGAGCGGACATTATAATCGTCTTTTGGTGGTTGCGACGGTGGACAAGACAGTTCAGGTGGCGGAAGATAAGGTTTGGCCGTTGGGGAGGCAGATCGAAGAATCGTGTGGTTGCTTTAATATCTCATCTTCCTTTCCTAATAAAAGCTTGAGTAAATTACATAATTTATTTATTTTATCCATATTATATTTGTATATGTAGTTTGTTATAGTGATAATCTATACCGTCAAATTGGATGGTTAATTATTTGATTGATTAGAATATCCTTTTGTAATAAACGAAGATAAAAGATTGTGAATATAATAAGTGGAAAACCAACTGAATAATCACTGAAATTACTCTATTAATTGATTTTTTTTATCATTATTCATGTTCTTCCACAACATACAGACGCACTACAACCAGCAACCTTTGACGACCTTACATATTTGCAGAGTTGCTCACATCATCGTCATTCCTTCCATGCAACCACCAGTCCACCACTGGCCACACACTTGCAGACCTGCTTTTGAAAATCAATTTTAGAAGATGAAATAGGAGGGGGAGTGGCTGAGAATGTCACCAACTACGGAACAACCGAAGATAATAGAGGTTGAGGATGGATCAAATTTCAGGGGCGTAATGATGACGATAATGTACTCTAAAAGCTTCATTAGCTAATAGAAAATTTGTGCCACATAAACTATTTATGAACCAGTCAAAAAAGTATATAAAAGCATTGGGTAAATGTCAGAAATTGTCCCTGTGGTCTTGCATTTTCTGGCTTTTTGTCCCTAAACTTTTTTTTTTTCGGGATTTTTGTCCTCGTACTCTTTAAAATTCTGTTTTTATGTCATTCCGTCCAAATTTGGCAGTTAACTCACCCCACATGCGAAACATGTGAGGGCATTTCTGTCTTTTTCTCAAAGTACTTGTACACTATGCTTGCAAATTTGTAACCCCTCTCTTCTCTCAAATTTGAAGAGTTCGATTCCCCATGACCTCCAACATATGAAATTCTCCATGATCATCTCTAATCCAACCCAAAATCTGCAAGAGTTGACGAATTGGGTGCATCACCTTCATACCTAATTTTTTCTCCATCACCAAAATGATAATTTCAAGATAGAAGGTTCCACCTGGTGTAGAGTAGTTTCAAGAAATTTCAAAGATTTCAACATAAAACACAGATCTGACTCAGATCTGTGATGATGATGATGATGAAGAATTTGAGAGAACACCCAAAAAGTTGACCGGGGAAGACGAACCACATCCTCCGTCTCCGACCTGCATATTGAAGAACCACCTCCGCCGTCTCCAACCTCCGAACTGTTTATCCACCGCCTCCGCCATCTCTGAAATTAAAATTAAAGCTCCGACGAGCTTAAGAAGGTTGCGATGGTTTCCAGCGGTGCTGGTGACGGTGAGTTTCTGTGACGATGAGTTGCTGCTGTGACGATGAGTTTCTGCTGGTGACGAATTTGTCCGAAATACACGATGTTATAGTTTGTTCTGGTGACGATGAGTTTCTGCTGTGACGATGAGTTAGGGTTAGAAAATAAAGTGGGCTTTTTTTTTTTGCTCATGTTTGTAGTTTGTTCGGGTGATTTGGGAGAAAGAAGAGAGTTTATGGTGATTTAGTACAAGAATGAGGGGTTTAAGCAAAACCCATTTTGGGGATTCAAAAGCTTCTATCAGCCATTGAAGATGATTCAAAATTTTGGGTTTCTAATATGTCTTCGGGGTTTTTCCAATTAGGGTTCATATCAAATGGGGTGGAGCAGGAGAAGATTGAAGGAGATGAAGGAAGGGAGATTAGAAAAATGAAAATAAAAAAAGAAAATGGAAAAGGACGAAAATGCCCTCACTTTTTTGGCATATTCCGTTAGTTAACAGCTAAATTAGACGGAAGGACATAAAAACAGAATTTTAAAGAGTACGAGGACAAAAATCCCGAAAAAAAAAGTTTAGGGACAAAAAACCAGAAAATACAAGACCACATGGACAATATCTGACATTTATCCAAAAGCATAAGTTGTAATGTGTAATACTTCCTCCGATTTAAAATAAGTGATACATTGTTGGTTTCACGGTTTTTGAGGCAAAATATGATAATGATAATTAAATTAGATTAATTGGATGGTTAGTGGGGAATGAGTCCCACAAATTTTGAATAAAGTAAGGTTAATGATGTTTAAATGTAAAAGTAAGGGTAAAGATGTCATTTCACTTTATTAAAGTAGATAGTTAGTGGGTGTGAGTCCCACAACTTTTTACTAAATAAGGTAAGTTTTTAAAAATACACCCAATTATGGAAAGTGTATCACTTATTTTAAATCATAGGAAGTATAGTTTTATGTAAATATCATCTCCCACAAAAAGTAACACCCCTTATTCACTGTGTATCCTCTTGCTGCCCTTAGAAGTCTAATATGGAATTGATCAGTGTGTATTAGGAGATATTATAGTTAGATTAGGTATTCATGGAGTGTTATTAGATGATTAAATATTATTTGTAATTTATCTAGTTCGGGTTTAGATTTGGGTTCAGGTGGATCCAGTTGGGTTGACCCATTGAACACCGGGTTGACCCATCGAACGCCCTATGTATGTCTATATGGGTGGGTAATATCTTGGCCCACATCGCACCACTACTAATTGCATGAGGTTAGATGGCGTACACCTAAATTTTACTCAACAAAATAAATTACAGGCAAGAATGCCTTCTTTTTCCCTTGTCTTTTTTCTTCTTTTTCTAACTTCCTCCCATCCCTCTCATATTTTTCTGCGATTTTCCTTCAGGTTAAAAAATTATAAGGGGGATCTGATGTACTTTCTCGTGGATCTCAACTACTCCATTGATCATGACTTCTATACAAAGCAATCAAGGTTTGATTTCGTCACCTAGGTTTTTCTATGTTTCTGGATTTTACCTGTGTTCGTGCGTTTGAAGTTATCTTACATGAACTCGGGCTTAATTGCACGATCCCGGAATTGAGTTTATGTGTTTGTTTCGGTAAACTTCACCGTATTTGTTGTTATGGACCCATGGTTAATTATTTTTCGGTAACAGTTAGTTAGATAGTTGCAATTGGGAATTTTTTTGGAGATTATCAATAGGTTGAGTGTGTTGCTTTAAATATAATTGTATTACTTTTTTTAAGGTTAGCAGGTAGTCTGATACATCTTTACTGAAAAATCATCAGTAGTTTAACTAGGTTTTTCTGATGGATACAATTTTGGATGAAATTACGTAGCAGTTAGGGAAAAGCTAGAAAATTTTAGTTCAAAATCATTCCTTCGTCCTATTTTGTTGCCAATTAATTAGAATTTGAATGAGATACAGTGATGTTTGGTATAAGTTTAAGAGCAACAGTGGGCCCAGGTCCTCCTAACTAAGAATTTGGATATTAACTACCATTACAAGAAGAATTGAGTTATGAAGTACCGTTTGAAAAGAATTCGGATATGTACTACCATTATAAGAAGAACTTGGATATGCAATATCATTACTAATATTTTTTTAAAAAAAATTAAAAATTGCTACAAAAGAAGTAATAGGGTCACTTGAGGGCATTCAGTATAGGCGGTTGGATATAGATTTTTTTTAAAAAAAATTAAATAAGATTTATTCCTCACCAGCTTCTTAGATTATTAGAGTTTATCAAGTTAGGGTGTCTTTTATTTTGTCTTATCGTTATTCTATTTAGTTTCCTTATTAGATTGTTATTATTGTGAGAATTATCTTTATTAGATTAGTGTTGTGTTGGTAATCGTCTCCTAGTAAGTGCCTAATTAATCTACCATAAATAGGAAGTCATTACTATATGTTTTTGACTCGTGTTCATCAATTAATTGCAGATTCCTTGCAAATGAACTGTGAGGCCCCTCCATCGGGCCTCCATTCTATTGAAGGGTTTGCAGAAATTGATGGCACTGAATTACTCGAATCATCAACCGAACAAATCAAAAGGCCAGCATTATGGTCTTTACATCCCATCTTTAAAAAGGCACAATTTTGTCATTTTGAAGGCCAGTTTTACCCATTCTTTGTGAATAATATTAATCGAGTTCAATATGCTCCATTTCCTCAAAGTTATCATCCCCAGCATCAAGAGTTCCATTACTTTGTTGTGATTGATTTTGAGGCTACTTGTGATAAGGAAAGAAACCCTCATCCTCAGGAGATTATTGAGTTCCCTTCAGTTATTGTGAGTTGTTTGACTGGTCAACTTGAAGCTTGTTTCCAAACATATGTTCGTCCTACATGTAACCACCTTTTAACTGATTTTTGCAAAGATTTGACCGGGATTCAGCAAATTCAGGTTTGTATACAGTATACGGGTTCCTTCCCTAATTATTCACAAATCGAGTTAATTTATAATTTATTTAATTAATTTTTCAGGTGGACAGAGGAGTTACTCTTGGCGAGGCTCTCCTGAGGCATGACAAATGGCTTGAAAAAAAGGGAATAAAGAATGCCAAGTTTGCTGTGGTGACTTGGTCAAACTGGGACTGTCGGGTCATGTTGGAATCCGAATGCAGGTTCAAGAAAATCCGTAAGCCTCCTTATTTTAACCGGTAAATTCACCACTTGCCATAAATTAATATTAATATTAATATTAGTAATTAATATAAATTAATTGTTTCCATTTGTGTGCCAGGTGGATCAACTTAAAAGTTCCCTTCCTCGAGATGTACGGTGGTGCAAAATGCAATTTAAAAGAAGCAGTTGAGCTTGCAGGTTTATCATGGCAGGGTCGTCCCCACTGCGGTTTGGATGATGCCAAAAACACAGCCCGTTTGCTTGCTGTCATGATGCACAAAGGTTTCAAATTCTCAATCACCAACTCCTTAATGTGTCACTCCACCATGGACCACCACACATTCACTTGGAGACCGCCACTTGGACCAATCCCATTTCTGCCACATCATCATCACCACCACCATTTCTTTCCATTATTTCAACCTCCTTGTTACTGTGGGATCAAAAGCAGCAAAGGAATGGTCCGTAAGCCCGGCCCGAAACAAGGAAGTTGTTTTTTCGGGTGTGGGAATTGGACTTCCACTAGAGGTGCCCGTTGTCAGTTCTTTGAATGGGCTGCTTAAAAAAAGTCAAATCAGGTTAAATTGACTTTTCTACCCTTCATGGTCTCGGTTTACTTTAAGCTATTATTATCATGTGTACCTTTTCTGTAAAAAAGAACAAAAAAAAGGAGAAAAAAGGAAGATCGAAGACGTGGAGTAGATATATTTTATGGTTGGCTCTAAAATGATATGTTATAATTAGGGTGGTTGAAGAAAATCCTATTAAGTTGAGTGAAGATTTTAGAGTTTAGTTATTATTGGGAGATGCAGATGCCTAATTATCTAAAATAATCCATGAGATGTTTGTCTGTTTGCAGTTTCTTTTTGCCACAAAGTAAGGTATGGTAAAAGGTATTTTGTCAACAGTTTAATGATACAAGAAACCACTGTTTGTGCTCAAGTAATTATACTTGAATTTTACTTCTAATCTTAATCTTTTATTTTATTTACCAAAAATTTGTTACAAGTGATATGTCAAGTAGAAGTTGCAAAATGGACGGTTTGGATTGATTGGTTGGGTAAGATGTCAAAATTGCTTTAACAATTTCAAGTTCATGAAGATTTTAATGCTGATATGACATTCTTCCTTTGTACGTGGCAAAGTTTTGAATATTAATACAGGAGGTTATGCATTTGTTTCATTGTCAACAAGCACATTCGAACTACTACCAGCATACGCCATAACAAGTCTAGATAATAAATGTATCTAACTCTGTTTTTCTAATACCAGTTGGGTCATGAGGATAAATACAACGTTAAATAAGCAGTTCAAAATCTGTTCAAAAATAATGTAAGCAATGAAGTAATTTTCAATAGTTAATTACAAGTATTATTTGTGAAAATAAGATATAAAAATAATTAAACTAAAACTTGAATCTACTCATTTTAGTAGTATTTTACGACAACAAACAAGCAATTTTCAATTCACAACTTTTTTTTTAACAGGACTTCAACCCATAACATTTTGAAACACTACTCTATCTTGATACAATTAGCCTCCTAATTTATAAATTGATTAGACATTGGTAAACCCTTTTAGAACAGGGTTTTACTTTACGGGAAACAGAAGCAGAACGGAAGAAAAAAATGGCAAGTGGAATGGTAGGTGGAGTGGCACCAAAGGCCTCCAAATGCCAAAAATCCGATCGTCTTCTTCGACATAACCATCGGAACCATCCCTGCCGGCCGGATCAAGATGGAGCTGTTCGCCGACATCGCTCCCAAAACCGCCGAAAACTTCAGGCAGTTCTGTACCGGAGAGTATAGGTATGTACCTATCTATTCAACATTTATATTTCATTAAGTATTACTTCCTTCCTTTCTCAACAACCTAAATTCCACCTTTTTTGGGTTGCTTTCATCTTCACTTTGTTGGATATCTTAAAAAAATGGCGTCGGAATTAGCGACTAAAATTGACAAATACTTTCAACGATAGAAATTGTCACAATTGATAATTTTGTTCTAAAAAACCTCAAAAAAATCAATTTTGAATTTTAAAGTATGTGTGTTCTTAAAATTAAAGTGGACTGTAACTGTAATATACTCCCTCCGTCCCAAAAAAAATTCACATTTCACTGCACAAGATTTAAGGTGATAGTTAGTGGTGGGGTCATTGGTAATAATTTTGATTAAAATATAAGATTGGTTTGGAGCCCATCAAATGTGAAATGAGAAGTTTTTTGTGGGACAAAATTTGAGGGTGAAATGAAAAGTTTTTTGTGGGACGGAGGGAATATAATATTATCTTGATATTTGTTATTGTTTGAACTTGTAGCTACTATTTGGATTGTGTTCCTATCAAAAAGCTTTTTTATCGATCCAATGTAGCCTGCTAGTGTGTTTGTTAGTACTTTATAGTCATTTGTTATTTGAATTTTCCATAAAATATTCTGCAAGAAAGCTGGACTACCTGTTGGATACAAGGGGTATCAATTTCATAGGATAATCAAGGATTTTATGATACAAGCTGGTGATTTTCTAAAGGTTGGTTTCTTTCCATTCATTTTTATTTTATTTTATTTTATTTTTTCAAGTGTCAACAATGACTGTTGAATGAAAGCTATAATTAATATGTCGGAAATGATTGATGGATTTATGTTTCACAATGTGTTTATGGAGTATTTATATTATATATGATAAATGGTTGATTGCAGGGAGATGGAAGTGGATGTGTATCCATATATGGAAGTAAATTTGAGGATGAAAATTTCATTGCTAAGCACACGGGACCCGGTCTTTTGTCAATGGTATGTATTTCTGTAGAAACTTTTCAGATGCTGCTATCTGATTCATAATCATTTTAGTCCTAATTTTTTTATTTTTTTTTTGTATCTTTGGCTGGCCAACAGTGGACCTAATTCTAACGGGTGTCAGGTATTTCAATTTTTGTTATTCATTACTAGAAGTATATGCCAATTCCATATGTCTTGTTGTAAATTAATGGCAAAAATCTAATTTTCGGCTAATATAGGTAATGTTTTAGCTTAAAAGGAACCAGGTCAATGGGGTCTAATATTTTGTATTGCATAAAAGCTACTAAGTCATTTTATAGGAAAAAAATTAGGTTACTAAAATAGATAATCTTTGTAATCATACTTGACTTGAAAGTTGAATGAATTTGGTATCTTTAGTTTGTGGCGTAAGTATATGATGATGGTTTGTTGTGTGTTTGCAGTTTTTTCTGACATGTGCCGAGTGTGATTGGCTTGACAATAAGCATGTGGTATTTCATCTTTTTCTTACACTTTTATATCTAAAAATTAAATAAACTAATCTTTGATTTTCTAGTTAATGATTCAGTTACTGGCTATTGATTCTTGATACAGAGAGTTATTGGTGATGGTCTATTGGTGGTGAGAAAGATTGAGAATGTGTCAACAGGACCGAACAACCGTCCTAAATTGCCCTGCATTATTGCAGAGTGTGGTGAGATGTGATCATGCTTGGAAAAACTTTCACAAGAGATTAAAAGATTCTTACAAAGTGTTATGCTCTTGGTTCTTTGATTTACTTCACCTATTATTACTTTCACTAACTGCTGTATTATAACATTTTTAGTTTGTAAAACATGAAAGAATGAGATTATGTGACTTTTTATGTATCCTTAACTTCTTTGCCAATCAACTTTGAAAGTCGATATCTCGTTCACCATAACTTCATTTTGGACTTAGATTAGCGTAGTTCTCACAAATGAGAACGCAAACGTTCTCAATCATTAATTATATATAACTAATATACATATAATTACATGAGTCCAAAGTAATTTATCACAATAATTTCCAATACCTGTTTACTTTAACGTGTTCAAATTTTTAACCCAAATCTACTAATTTAATGTTGCTAAGTTTTTGTGTCGTGCTTGATTTTGCCAAGTGCTAAAATTTCACGAGTTTACCCACCCACAACTTTCTTCTCCCCTATTGTTGTCCCTACAATACAACGAGTTACCAACATAAGAAGGGACCATTTTAGATAACATTGAAATTACAAGGATCGTTTAGGTAAATATAGCAATCAAAACATCTCTTGGAAGAAAATCGGCCAACCCACACACCGTATTGATCCGCCTCCTCCCTACTTGACTTGTTTTCCCCTCCCAATTTCTTTGATTCTAGTCACAAATCGGAACTCGAAAAAGAGAGAGAAAATGGCGTTCGCGATGAGGGTGAAGGTACCACCTAATTCAGCGAATTTGGTAGAAGCTAGGCAACGAACCTTCGATTTCTTCCGTGCAGCTTGCAGATCTATTCCTGCGATCATGGATATATATAATCTATACGATGTTGCTAACCCTTCTCAGCTTCGTTCCACAATCGCTGCTGAATTCCGCAAGAACGCTCATATCACTAACCCTAAGGTATTTCCTATCATATCTCGTGTTTGATTTCGTTTCTGTTGTTTTTAAATTTTCAATCGAGGTCAAATAAGTTTAGGATGGTTAAGGGTTTTGGGGATTTAGAGGAATGTCTCTCCTATGAGAAAAGCGTAACTTTTTAACATTCCCTTCCTTCTAGAAATGGAACTAATTTGATGTTAGGTCAAATGGTTAAGTTTTAACTTTGTAATTGAATTGGGATGTGAAATTACACGTGTGAAAGTACGAAAATTGCATTAGAGTTGAGACAATTAGGGGTGAGCAGAAAAAGAGGGTAACCGGAATCGGAGCCGGAACCGTCTTGGAACCGGAGGTTCCGGACCCGGAACCTGCTAAGAGGTTCCGGTTCCGGTTCCCAAAATTATGGAACCGCCTTAAGAGGTTCCGGTTCCGGTTCTCAAAATTAAGGAACCTGGAACCTGTGATACCCTGGATCCGGCGATTACACGGTATATTTTTATTAAAATATATAATATATAATATATTACACATGATTAAATTAAATAGATTTTTGATTTATCTAAATGTAAAATACTAGTCCAAATATAAATATAAATTGACCTTACTCGTTATAATTGAGTTAGAAATTGAGTGATAGTGAGACATTCACTCGTCGATGTCGTATCTTTGTGATTGACTTTTACATGAATTACACATTTACTATCCTTTTTTCATTCTTATTCACTTATTTATATTTTGAACAATATTCGTAATCGATGAAATATATATAAAATCGTTAAACGATATTTGTAATCGTTATTTTGTGTGATTTATTGTCTTGTTTATTCAGTAAGTAATGTTAAATTTTTTTGAATTTAGATACATGGTAACCGGAACCTGCCCTGGAACCGGTGGTTCCGGTTCCGGTTCCGAAAATTTAGGAACCTGTCTTCCAGGTTCCGGTTCCGGTTCCTATATCTCAGGAACCTGCGGTTCCGGTTCTGGTTCCGGTTCCAGTCGGAACCGGCGGGTACCCTGTTATGCTCACCCCTAGAGACAATTGCTGCAGTTAAGTTTAAACTTTTCTGAGCTTTACTCTTTTATGTCGAAGAACTCATTTTACCAGATATGCTTAAAGTATTTCCTTAAACTAAGTTTTCTAAGATCATTATTCATTAGTTTACAAATTCATGAGTAACAATATACTAAGAGAAAACTAGGACATAATTTAGCACAACATTGGGCCAACGTGATGGTTAATTTGTTAGAAGGATGAAGCTAAAGTGGCAGGTTTTGTTACTTGAACAAATCATGAAGGGAGATCAGTCAGCTACATCACCGTTAGACTAGTGACTAAAGTGAAGATTGTAACGTTAATATTGTGACCATTTAAGTGATTAAATTCTGTTTTAAAGTGTTATAACATGTATCTCTTTGTACTTTTGTAGATTTCCTTTCAATATTCATCATCTTCTTTTTTTTCTTCTTATGAAAGCTCAACCGAGATTTGAGATTTAGTTTGGTGGGTTGGGTGTATGCAGGTGATTGATATGCTGCTGTTTAAGGGAATGGAAGAATTGAGCAACATAACTGAGCATGCAAAACAGCGACATCATATAATTGGTCAGTATGTTGTTGGTAATCATGGGCTTGTTCAAGATGTTGCCAACAAGGATGAGAATTTGTCCAACTTTCTCAAAAACTTCTACAAAACCAACTACTTCTAAACCACAACCTGCAGTCAGTGCCTTGTATTTCCCAAATAAATAATGGATTTTCTTGTCTGGATGTCAAAACAAGTTTTTTATTTTCTTCTATACTTTTGGCTAAACATTTGGAAGTTGATATCCATTTTCAATAGTTTGTGGTTGACAACTTTACATTGTTGATTTATGAAATGAACCCTAGGCCTTGTCTAGCATCCAACGTATTGGACCAAATGGTTGCTACATTGCTTATGTTATACTCCCCCAGTCCCACAAAAAACTTCTCATTTGGGTTTTGCACAAGTTTTTAGGTGATAGTTAGTGGTGGGGTCATTGATAATACTTTTGATTAAAATATAAGGTTGGATTGGAGAGAGAAAGATAGTTAGTGGATATTAATGGTGGGGTCTTTAGTAATAATAGTTTTTTATTGTGTGGAGCCCATCAAATATGGGAAATTGAAGTTTTTTGTGGGACAAAAATTTAGAGTGAAATGAGAATTTTTTTTTGGGACGGAGGGAGTATAAATTAATTTCAAGTTGTTTCTTGGATCTTAAAAAGCATAAATTTCAGTTCCAAGGTCAATTCTTTTTTTTTTTTTTTTTTTGAACGGCAAGTTAGTAAGTTAGTGGTTCGAGCCTAGACAGTAACATCCACAAGGGGCAGTATGCCTTCCCTCGAACCATCCACCTTTTTAGGTCCACGACGGGACTTGAACCCATGAGGTCATGGGCAACACCTTAAATCCTCCTTGGATACCACTAGACTACAAGCCTTGGGTAGTTCCAAGGTCAATTAAAATGAAAGATTAGGGAGAACTTTGTCACTTATCACTAAAATAAATGAACAGAAAATCATACAATTAGGTTTTGAATACTTGATACTTACACTCCCACGCGTTTTTAACCACATCAAATTCCTTAAATACAATCGGACAATGATCGGAGATCTTCCCATCCAAAGCAATGAGTCAATGACCGCTAAGTTAACCCACAAATTGTAATACGTATTATAAAAAAATCAAACTAACAATGTGAAAAAACAACATTATATGTTAAAAGAAAAATGCTAACAAGTGCCTTTAGGGCAATGTTTAAGAAAAAAAAGAAGCTTAAATTTGATGTACATTAACCATAAAAAAAACTACCCCTTGCATTTCACTAACCACCCATGAGTGGTTATGCTTTAATATATGTACATTAACCACTTAACTATCTCTTATCCATTGCCCTTAGGGCAATGGTTAGCAAATCCCATGTTAAAATTACTACAAATATAAGTTTCTTGTCCAATGTAAGTTTTAAACTCACTCACTAAAATATAAATAAACGAAAAAAACCCACAACATTAACATCTCTTTTACAAGGTATGATCACATTACTCTCTCACAAATAAAAATCGACTAAAAATATCATATAACCCTCGTATATAATGAGCATGTTACCTTTTCAATGTTAAAGGTTAAGAATTATCATCATTGTACAAAGAATAACAAAGCATGCTTAAAAACATGGAATACATGACCAAATCAAAAGTGAAGATAAATTGACAAGACATAGTCGTTTAAACACCAATAACTCATAATACTATTCCTAAAATCCATTACATCGTTTTGATAAAATGAAAATAGGTTAATTTTTGTTATATGTGGGGATGTTTAAATCCTTAAAAACGGGGCTATCGACCCCAACTCCCATTGCATTGAGACCATTGTCTACATACAAAACTGTTCCTGTGATTGCTGAAGCCAATGGGGATGCCAGAAAAGCAGCAGCATTTCCCACTTCCTCTGTTTACATCCATTCTTATATCAATTTACTAATTAATTAATATTTCAAAGGCAAAAAAAGGGATTTGTATTTTAAAACTTATAATTATTATGTGATTTTAAATAATTAGAGTTAGATAAATATGCAAATGAACAATTGTTAATGACCTGCAGATAGTTCTTTCTGCAAGGGTGCATTCTCTGATGAATAATCAATCATCATATCAATGAAACCAATAGCTTTAGCAGCACGACTTCTTAATGGCCCTGTTACAACATAATTATAAACAATTTTATATAAATTAAAAACAGAAAAATTTACCTGCAGAGATAGTGTTCACCCTGACTCTGTGTTTTCTTCCAGCTTCAAAAGCCAGTACCTGACAATTAACAAAAATACCACACTATTCAGAAACAATTTATAGTAAAAAAAATTATAATAAAAAAAACTAACTTTTGTGTCACTCTCTAAAGCAGCCTTGGCTGAACTCATACCTCCACCATATCTGCATAGTAAAACTAGAATTAAGGAGCAGTAAATGGATTGAAATTGTTGGGTAAAAGCGGAATAGAATTACCCTGGTATGATCCTTTCAGAAGCAATGTAGGTCAAAGAAATTGAAGCACCACCTGTAACATATATATAGACTCTACTTATAAAAATGCTCAATAATAAATGTTTAAATTAATTAGGGTGAAAATAGATATTATGTACCGGGGTTCAAAATTGGGACAAAATGTTGGAGCAAAGATACATAAGAGTAACTGGATGCAGAAATGGCTGCAAGATACCCGTACCTCGATGTTTCCAACAGAGGTTTCATAACCTAAATCCCATTTTTAAATTAAAAATCATCAGCTAAAATGCACCATACTTTAAAATAATTTCATCTAATCGTTAAATAATAAGTTTTACTGCAGCAAATATGAAATTAATTATACAGATACCAAAATATAATTATCAGGACTTGAAAATGTAATAATCAGATAACCAGTAAAAAAAAAGTGAAAAAATAAATTAAACAATAGAGAAATATACCTCAGGTCCATTAGCTAGTGAATGCACAAGGATATCAATGCTGCCAAAATCTTCTTTCACACATTCAGCAACTTCCTGCACAACATCAATATGCAATCAGAAAACTGATCTAATGCTAAAAAATTACAAAAAAAGAAAAAGATAAGGAATTCATGCCTTAACAGTCCACTTTGATGATCCTGCATACCGTTTGTTTGATTTAATCTGCACAAGTCGACATTTTTTATAGGATATATATAAAAACAAAATGACATAACATTTAACCTACATCTTCAGGTACGTCTTCAGGACTATCAAAAACTGCATCCAAAGGATAAACTTTAGTGATTTCCATCAAAGATCCATCTGGCAACCTAAACCAACAACATCATAAGTTGAAAAATTATATTTATTATTTTCTTGAGATAGTTTTAGGAAACTTACACACGTGACTCATCAAACTTTCCCCTGCGAAGACTTGTCTCAAATATGTTCAGTGCCTATACACAAAAACATCCGTCAACAACATTTTACATATAATGTTTATGATGATAAAGTAAAAATATGCACAGAAACATTATTAAAAGAATAAATATAGGGTTGAGTGACTCACTGGGACCCACGTGCCAACAAGAATTTCAGCACCAGCAGCTGCAAGAGATTTTGCAATTGCCCATCCATATCCATTATCATCAGCTATTCCAGCTATGAAAGCCCTCTTCCCTGCTCTCAACTTATTAAATCATTTTATTCTAAAGTTTCATTATTATTCAAATAATATAAATTTTAGTCATGTTTGACATGTTAATTAATTTTAATAAAGTAACAATTTTTTGTAAAAAAATGTAACCCAAATTCAGAAATGTAACCTCTGAGATCAATGGGCAATCCAGGGAGGGGCTCTGTGCCATTGGATTCAGACATTGCTTTTGTGACCAACCGATTAAATTTGACAGGATTTGATGTAACATTTTTAGAAATTATTTGTGTTGAAGAGATGTGACAAGAACTCTTGAGCTTCGTCCATGATTCCTCCTTAATTCCACTACTAACAACTGCAATGTTTGACTTTGACTTTGATACTTCACACGAACCAAATGTCAAGGGTTTTGCTATAGCAATGTGTATGCTTGAAGTAGCAGTTGCCATTTCACTAAATTTATATCAAGGAACTGCAAAAATTCAAAGAATTTTAAGCAAATGAAAGAATTCGTATACAATTAAGGCCTATTTTTAACATATGAAACAATTTTAACATGAACAGCAACTGAAATTAAAACCCTAAACCCCAGAACAACTTGATAAAATCTGCAATGTTTACTTACGTAAGACCTAAAAAGCCCTACAACAACTTAGATCAAGGTAATTATAAAACGCCACACAAATTAAACCAAAACTACGATCAATCCATAATGCAGCTCGATCAACGCACCAAATCTGAAGTACTTTTGACGATTATAGACAAGAGTCGAGTGTCACTCACCTATTTGATCGACCAAATTCTTGAAACAAAATCTTTTCTACCAGTGTGTGTGTGTGTGTGTGTGATTTATAAGGGTTCGATATAAACTAAGCTGGGTTTCTTTGCGGTTGCCGTTGGGAAGCTTTGGAAGTACAGAGAGAGTTTTGTCGCTTTGTGTAAGAAAATATGGACATTGGGCCAGGATTTGCCCAATGGGTTACCTACAAAAACCTACATTTAGATATCTTTTACCTAACTTTTTCAAAAGAAAAAGATTAGCTCTTTCATAGGTTAAAAGTGTATTTTGACATAATACTAACATTAGGTCTTTCATATTAAATGGTTATAAATTAAAATTATACTTCCTCCGATTTAAAATAAGTGATACACTTTCCTTATTTAGGTGTATCAAAATAAGTGATACACTTTGAAAACTTACATTATTTGGTAAAAAGTAGTGGGACTCACACCCACTAACTATCTACTTTAATAAAGTGAAAGGATATCTTTACGCTTACTTTTACTTTTAAACATCATTAACTTTACTTTATTCAAAATTTGTGGGACCCATTCCTCACTAACCATCCAATTAATCTAATTTAATTATCATTATCATATTTTGCCTCAAAAACCGTGAAACCAACAATGTATCACTTATTTTAAATCGGAGGAAGTATAATAGGTTTTAAAAGTGCAGTTAAAATTGATTGGTGTAGATTAATTGACCACCAAAAATAATTTTGAAGAGTTTTCCTTTAAAAGATCTTCTCCTAAACTTTTATAGTTTTTATTTTTAAGCCTCAAACTATTATAATTCAAATATATTTTATTTATATTTTGTTTCCAGAAAACACTTCCTTTTATAGTAGTATTTGTTTTTTAACCCCTGAACTTTATTAAGTTGCTTCATTTAAAGTATATTATTGTTAAAAAGTTTAGATTATTTATAAAGGTATGTATTTACTGGTTTATTCAATTGTGATTAATATAAGGTGTAAAATCTTAATAAAAATGTATATATTTCCTCACATAAAATGCTGCACATAAACTTAAACTAGCAACACCATTTTCTATAAAATAATTTATATCTTTAAGTAAGCAAATCCTAGCAACTATCTAATCTACAACTCAAAGTTACATTCACTGGTAATCAATCGTATCATTCGCCTATACATTTGACACCTACCAGCTCTCAACTGTCTTCTGCAAAAATTCTAAAAATGAAATCCTTAAATCGTTTAGAATACAATACGGGATCAACGGCCGAGATTGAAGTTGCGTCGTATTGGAATGATTTATAGGCATGTTCAAGCTTCTTACCTATGTCATAATCTTGTAATATATCTATTATACCAAAGAAAAGGATGACATCAGAGAATTCTCCAGTTGGTTCTCCAACTAACTGAGTTTCCTCATTTCTTACTGTCAATTCGACACGTGATGGCATGTTTATACCTAGCCGTACACCTCCCCACCTGCAAAATGTTACATTTTTATAACCATATTTAACAGATTTTGGACAAAAGCTAGAATTTACTGACGGGAGCTGATTGCAGTTTTTATCCATACAGATCAATTTCATATCAAATGACAATGATGCCCTTAGTGGGAGGGGTGAAATGCAAAAAGTAAGGGCATAATTGTCCTTTGGCATTAAATTGATCTGTATGGATAAAATTACTCTGTAAGAATCAACTCCTTTAGTTTTACTGACCTTGCAGGATTGAGAGTAGCCTCCCCATAGGTTGGATCGAAGCTAATACCAACTAACAGACTGTAGTCCATAATTCTCTCTTGTTCAAGGAAGTCACAGTCCTTGTTCACTTGACTGCAAAACTCCTCAAACGATTCTTTCCTCAACCGAAAAATAAACTTTAAATCAAGATCCTTGAGTGTAGTATTTGCATCAATTTCTGATTCTGGTTTATCGGTTATTCTCCCAAGAGAAGATCCTTTCAAATCATATTTTCTGTGAATCGGTACTTCCGTGCATAACAAATTTCCCATTATAACAAACCGAACCTAAATCACCAATCCAAATATATAAGGCCAACATGCATTTTAGTACCTTGAAGTTGACTGACCAGGTCTTCTACTACCCTGAACTATATATTAAAGGTGCAACATGGTACCTTGAACTGATAAAATGGTCGATTTAATACCCTGACTCGCTAACGTGATTTGCTTATAATATTTGTATATTGAGATGGACGTATATTTTTAGTCTGCCAAAAGCTCCAACAAAAGTAAGTCAAGTAAGAAAACATAATCAAATTAATGAGTCAAGGTACTAAATCGACCATTTTATCAAGTTTAGGGTACAATATTGCACCTTTAATAATTCATGGTAGTACGGGACCTAGTAATAAAATGTATTTGGCCAATTCATTTAAGTTAATTAAACAAATCTTCAAATTCGTACCTTTCTCTGGATAGGTCCACTTAACTTCACGCAATGAAGTCCAAAAAACTTTGCAACGAGCGTGTTTTCGAATGAGTTGAAGTGGTCGAAATATGCTGGTAGCATTCTTTTTAGAGCCTGATGCATATGCAAAATTATTTTATTTAATAAAATAATATAAACTTAAATTGGGCTTGAAATTGACTCACTTTAACTTCTGATTTTTTCATAGTTTTGATCATGTATTTGTCGTCATGGGTTAAATAAAAAAAGCTTCCACTTTTTCCAGGAGAAGAAAGCTCCCGAAGAGCATCGTTTCCACATATAGATAACATGTAATCAGCGGGGTCCACATTAAATAGTTTCCTAAGACTCCTGAAATAATCACAAAAAAAGTATTAGCTCAACAGAAAATCGGTCAAATGGGTCAACAGTTACCCAAAGTGTATGATTTTCAAGCAAAAAACCATCTAAATCATTTTATTGAAAAAATTATATTACTATTGAAAAATATAAAATTTGGGCAATAATCCATATTGACCGATTACCTGAAAACCAACGGGCAATAATCTTTCCATTTAAATTCACATGACTGGTGAGGTGGCGTATGTTTGGATCCCTCGGGAGGAAATTTGGTCCATAACTTTTGTTCCGCATCAAAAGCTGTCGGCTTTAGTTTAAGAGATTTACTTTTAGCCGGTCTTCCTACCGAATGTCTGAAATTCAACCATTTCAAGTCTAGTTTATGAACATAACTTATCAACAATCACAAAAAATAATTATATAATCCTTAAAATACCTTATACCAAGCTGTAGATTAAGCATAAGTTCATAATTCTTATGCCCTTTACATATTGTCACACCTTGTCTCTCTGCAGGCTGCATTCTAACCTTAAGTGACCTACCATTTCCTTCCTTAACTAAATTCTCTACACAACTACCCCAATCAAACACCTTATCATTCGGAAAAACCGTCACAATTTCACCTTCACAAATCACACACTCACCCATCTCAACCGAAAACAACTGATTCGGGTCCCAATCATCATGCCGGCTTAACGAATTTGAAGGATAGAATTTCCCACTTTGTTCTTTCTGATCCCGACTCCAAACTCCCGCATAAAAACTCCCGTCTTCCCAATGAAACGTCCCGTTCCCTTTCGGTAATCCGTCTTCCCAACACCCGTCATACCGATGCCCATTCCCCCAAATCATCGTTCCATTCCCGTTCATCTTTCCATTCCTCCATTGACCGATATATTGATGACCGTTATTCCAATGATACCTACCTTGACCGGAATGGAATCCCTTTTTCCATTCCCCTTCGTATTGATCACCGTTAACGTAACTTTGTGTACCTTTTCCTTGTTTTCGGTTCATAACCCAATAACCTTTGTAAGTATCGTTTAAGGAGCCTGTAAATGTACCTTCACCATCCATATAACCGCCATTTTTGAATTGACCTTCGTAAGTCGCACCTGATGGCCAGCTGAATTTACCTTTACCTTCGATTTTACCTTTTTTCCATTCGCCGGAATACATACAACCATCTGCCCATACATATTTACCGTTACCGTGAGAGTAGTAGTCTGTAGCCCATTCACCTTTGTAAATGTCGCCATTTGAGAAGGTTTTTTCTGCGTGATAAACCTCTGCATCGATGCTATTTTCGTCATCGACGTGGGCGACAGACATTGTTGTGAAAATGCTGATTGCCCTTTTCTTGCCGGATGTTTTTGGTTTCTTGATTTTTGATCTTGCGGCCTTCAAAATGCCCACCAGCGTTTTGCTCATTATCTCGCTAATCGATCTACGAAATAAGCGATAATTTTAATCAACCCAGATCGAGCTCTCCGTGCACCATCAATGCGATTCTCAGAGGCAAAAGAGCAAACATATGGTGTGCAAACCCAAATAAACAATCCTGAGATAATTCCAAGATATTTAATCGGACAAATCAATTTGTTATTGGGTAGATTTTGCAGAAAATGAGGGGGTGTGCCTGCACCTGGATTGTTTAATTTTAAAAAAATGTGCATTGATTCAAAAAAGCAAAAGCTGTAATCTTGGTGGGGTTAGGGTGGGAGGAAAGATTGAACAAGACAATACTTGTTGCTTTCCGGAATTAGCTCCACAAAGCACTATCAAACCTAACACTTGGAAGGATGACAAGTTGACATTTCATACTCACGTTGAATTAAACACTCACGACTGGGTGTAAGGTTATCAAACCCAGTTTAGTCGATCTTATCAAATAAGTGATGTTTCAATTTTCTCTCCTCCGACCAAACACATGACAAATCTCGATCAAACATATGTAGCAGTGATCAAATCCGCAACCAAACCTTAAAATTAGTTTTATTAATATATATACCACTTACTATGTACAAGGTACAAGTAACCATTGCACGCGTCAAACGACCTCCATCAGTCCCCAGACGACCAAACGTAGCATGGGGACGCGTCGGATAGTATTCATGTAAGGAGGGACGCGTCTTTGGCAGGCGACTATATTGAGACGGAGGTGTGCAACCCCTCCCTAACGCATAGTCTAATATAATATTGAACTACCACTTAATTTGTATTGAAGCTATGTTAAATATGAAAGTTAAAGGGATAATTAGGTATCTCCTATGTCTTTATATGGTCATCTCCTAGGGCAAAGAAAAGGACACATAATGAAGGTGTATTGAAGCTATGTTAATAACGACGCATTTGCTTTTCTCCTCTACGTCAACAAAGTTTATTTATATATCCGTATTAATTTACCATAATGAAGTGATTTATACAATTGAAATTTAGCATAAATTACTAAATCATGATTCATAGTATTATACACGTAGTAATGTTGACACAAATAATAGCATACAGCTAAAAGCCTAGCTAAAACTAATTCATCGTCTGCAATATATAAAGCACAAACACTTTCACACATATAAAAAAAATATTCTAATTAATTCCAACATAAGATGAGATCCATACTTTAAGATTCAGAGATCGTTGGAATTATTCAACAAGGATTTCTCGAAGTTTGTAATTCCACCTGCTCATCCCACCGACTTCATCCATACTTCAAGATTCCGTTGCATCGCTCGGTTGAGACTAGGGCTGTCAAAACCTGACACGACACGACAAAAATACACGAAACGAAACGAAATTGGGACGAAACTGAAATTTGAATTCGTGTTCGTGTCTTGTTCGTGTTTTGTAAAACAAACACGAAGTCGTGTCGTGTCGTGTTCGTGTTCAGAGATTAACACAAAATTGACACGATAGTTATGATTTGTCGTGTTTATCGTGTTTTTAGCATGTAATAAGTAAGAAATTTGTTATTTATTTTGTGTTGTCGTGTTTATCGTGTTATCGTTTTTTTAATCGTGTCGTGTTCGTGTTAGCGAAATAAAACACGACTTCGTGTCGTGTCGTTTTCGTGTTGAACGTTTTCGTGTCGTGTCGTGTTATCCAGAAACACGAAACGATAGCACGATTTGACAGCCCTAGTTGAGACCTTGGTTTGGTGACGAAAGATGTATTTTTTATGGATATTAGCATCGATTGTTTATATTTTATATATTTATATTAAGTGAAAGTGTAGTGTTGGCATGTACATGCATGTTAGTTGAGTATCAATTAGATAGTCAACTTATGTAACGCTATTTGTAAAATTGAATTACGAGTGGTAACAACATTTAGACTATCTGTAACCGGCGACCACCATTCCGGTCGCGACCTGCCACCTCGTCACCCCCGACGCGTCCTGCCGGTTACGAGCTCTCCACCTCGACGCGTCCCATGGCCATATTGGTCGGGTAGTCGAGCGATACCAAGTTGTCTGAGTGAGAGATTGATGATGGAGGAAAACTTACCAGATTGAAGGGAGAAGAGATCGAGAGGTTGAGAGAAGGCAATGCCAAGTTGAGGAAGAAGGGTGAACGACGGCTAAAGATAAAAATTAGGGTTGAAACCATTTATCTTTTACTCTTTTTACCCATTTTGCCATTTTTACCCTTTTTCATTATTTTAAAAATAAAAAATTCATTAATCATTTATCTTTTATTATCTTTTTACCATTTTTATTATCCATTACTCATTTAAAAATAGAAAATTTATTACCCATTTATCTTTTTACCCTTTTTATTAATGTGATGTTTTTTTATTATTAATGTAATGTTTTTAATTTTTAATGAAATTAAAAATAAAAATAAAAGATATCGGTCACCTATTACGCCACTTTGGTCACTGTTTGGTCATGTGTTTGATCAGGAGAGAGAAAGCTGATGTGGCGCAGATGTGGCTCTCAAGGTGCATAATAACCAAACCAACCTAATATGTTTAAATAAAGTAAGCTCTATAATTAAGCTAGCAGTCAAAGTGAAGAAGCTTTAGATCTATGTCTCTATAAGCTAGGTTTTTTAAAGTTTTATCAATTTGATTATAAAGTGTAAAATATAAATATTGCCTACTTTTCAGTTTTCAGACTCTGTTTTACTTTTCACCTCCCCTCTTTTACACAAAACTCTATTTGACCACAGAAGCATAAACTTTTGTGTGTATATATACCCTACAACCATACATTTCCAAGAGTACTCCACCACCTCACTGCCACCATAATGGAGCGCACACACCGACACCGTCATCTACCACTCCTCCTTGTCTGCCTCCTCACCGCTTCCGTCTCAACCCATTCCCTGCTGCAACTCCGACGACCATGACTCCACTCTCAAAGTCTTCCATGTCTCGAGCCCTTGCTCCCCAAAACACCACTCTCATGGGCCGAAACTGTCCTGCAAATACCTCTCCAGTTTAGTCGCCGGAAAGTCCTTCGTGCTCCGGCAGACAGATCATACAAAGCCCTACTTACATCGTGAAAGCTAAGATCGGAACACCGGCTCAAACCTTGCTTGATACCAGCACTGATATGGCGATGGTCCCCTGCACCGGTTGTGGTTCTGCTCCCTTTGCTTTTGCCAAATCAACCACTTTTACGTCTCTTCACTACGGTGCTGCTCAATGCAAACAGGTACGTACAGTGTTAATACACTACTTGTACATGGTGTATTGATCGTTGTACGTAATTAAGCAGTACTTGTACATGAGTAGTAAAAAATTAACATGAGATTGGGTTTGTCAGATGGATCTGACTTGCCCGTGACTCTGGTTTTGGTTGGATCCCACGGGAGTCACTTCTACGCATTAACCGCTACATATTCATGTTTTTGACTTTTATCAATTTAAGACTACAGACTTTATATTTTTTGTTTTTATTTTTTACATGCTTTGTAAGAAAATTCTATCACTCTTTTTTATAATATAAGGTTCGAAATGACTTTTTAAAAATTACATGTTCAATTTCTTTCTGAATAAATATTTATGAGATGACCTAAAGAATCTTTGAACAATAGTTAAGTCGTGTAAATTGAATTTCTGGGGCCCTTCGAACGAAAATACCCTTCTAATAAAAAAGAAAAAAAAAATTATAATATAAAAATGGGTACATCTAGAATTGAAAGGTGCTAAAATAACTTGGGTTTATAATTTATTTATATTAAACTCAAATTGTCAAGGAAGTGCATGGTTGATGAACATGACATATGGAGCCTCATCTATAGCCGGGTCAAGACAATCTAACCCTAGCCACGGACATTACTCTTTTGGTTGCATTCAAAAGGCAATTGGAAGTTCGCTCCCACCACAAGGTGTTCGAGCACTCTCGTTGCTATCTCAATCCAAAAACCTTTACAAATCCACATTCTCGTATTGCTTCAAATCTCCCAATTTTTCTCCAACCCTAAGATTAGGTCCAACCGAAAAACATCCCCATTGCTTACAAAAGGCCTTCCCTTTACTATGTCAAATTGGTCGGAATCAAGGTCCTGCGACCGCTTTTGCACTCAACCCGACCAATGGAGCTGGCACCATCATTGATTCTGGTAATTCATTTGATTTCTAGTATTTTTCAGAATTCATATACTTCAAGTTTTCACATTCATATTAGTTAAATTATTTTTTCTATATTTGATTTCTATAACTAAGAAGAATATATCAATTTGGGGTCTGTCTTAGAAAATTACATTTGATAAAATACAACAAGTGGCAAATATGCGTCGGTGGTGGGTTTTTTTTGCCAGGTGTTTGAAATCTTACAAATGTATATATATTCACATATGAAAATAAACATATTATTGAAATTCACAAAAGTTAGTATTTCAAAAACTATTAGTTTCCATATAAATTATTACTATTATTATTGGGTTTTTATTGAAGTACAAGTAAATGTAGCATATCCACATGCGAATATCCAGTTTATTCATATATATTGTGTTCATATACATATATGCTGTTTTCACATATACTCGACTTCAACATATTAATAAACACTAAGCTAGAATCACATGTAATTAAACTAATAATGACATGTAATCTTATGAACTAACCATGACCAAACCAATTTTATCGCACCCCGGAAACAAAAACAAAAGAAGGTTGAAAAAAAAATATCGAATAGTCGATTTATTGTGTAATTTTTATAAATTTGATATTTTTGCATTAAATTAATGTAGAAAATTCATTTAATAAATACATTGAATATGTTCAAGGTGGTAATTTACACCCGATCAGCACCGCGTAGGCGTAACAATTCAATCGCTATAAATTACTTACACAAATTAACACAATTGAGCTATAACTAAAGTATGTGATAACTTTATATTACTTGACCATTAAAAATTATTTCTCTTTGAAATAATTTTTATTTTGTGCGTTGTAACAGGGACTGTATTCACGAGGCTAGTGACACCGGCGTACACGGCATCCCTCATGGTTTTCAGATTTGTCTTCTTGTTTTGTATTAGTAAAAACTGTCATCACATGGTTTTTGAAGCTTGCAGGGCTACTTTTATTTATTTATTTAGTAGGTCTCTTTTTATGTATGGGAATTTTTTAATTCACATTTAAAATTTTAGTTGTTTTATTACAAATAAATAAAAAATCTATTTGTAGAAAACTCTGTAATTTTACAGATTCCACCTTCCGGCAAATTTCTAAGACAAGATTATCTTGTTGTATGTTTTCTTCTATATCGATTCCTTATTCACATCTTAAATTGACTTTACATCCTCAATTTTACATAAAGTTGTTCTCTTTTTTGTGGGTTTTAGTTGAAATTTGAGATAAAATTTAAATAAAAACAGGGGAAAACCCTCACCCTAAATGTTCTTAAGGCGAAAATTCTGATGTTTATTGTAGCAATCACTTCATATACTGAAAGTCAATGTTTACCATGCTTTCTGAATTTTTGGTGTCTTTGTTCTTAACTATGTTGGTGGTACTGAAAGTCAATGTTTACCCTGCTTTTGGCTTTTGGGTTCGGGTCGGGTTGAGTTACCATTTGGACACTCCAAGTGGTACATGATTACATGTATTCTAATACTTCGCTTTATGCGGATATCTTTCAGGGTTATATATTCTTCATTTTTTGAATTTGTGTTGACAAAAAAAGTATTCCGCTAAAGAGATTCAAGATTTAATAAAAGGAGAAAGAAATGTGCCACTGGTAATAGACTTCTATGCGACATGGTGAGGCCCTTGCATATTGATGGCTTAAGAGCTTGAAATGGTGGGACTATACTATAGTTTTTTATTTGATTTATTAAGTTACTAAAGCACCATATATGTGACCAGTGTTTTTTTATTTTATTTAATTATCAATATGAAAAAATGGACTAAAAGAGTGATTTCAGGTCAACCTCACCCGTTTTGTTTATATGACAAAGTTCATTTTTTTTATCCAAAAAAAAAAAAAAAAAAGAACAAAAATTTACCTGCGCTTAGGATTGGCTCCTTACAAGCTTGCAATCGACTAAGTGGTGGTGGCGTTTTAAAATTACGCCATATACCCCTTTGTGGAACTTGATTAACTTGATATATGTCGGTCATGGGGTTTTAACTCCACCCGTAATAACGTACTTCTCATACTTCTTGGCTTAATTATATCGTGTTTAATATGATCGACTGTTTATATTATGGATATAGTGTGAAAAATGCTCACATGTATTGGTAATCTAGTAATAAGATATATATTTTACATGTCTTATCAATTATAATAACGTGCTACGAAAAATATACGTAATTGTAATTTGTTCTCTTTCTACTAATCTAAGTAGCAACATGTTTTTACACATGTTGCTACAATTCGTAACAAAATGCAAACATTACTATTGTTGATAATTTGAAATCGTAGTATATTGCTGTAATCAGTCAAACAATTAAATTATGTTGATCATAAACAATTAATCCAATATAGTATCTGAATTGCAAGCTTCGAAATATAACTTCTTCATGGAGTCTATACACAAGTTCTAATCCTATCCTATTAGCGTATATCTCCTACAATTATCAAGAATAAAACTAATAATAGTTAAACTATCGCAATCAAATACCCTAATTTCATGTGTCGTCTATTTATTGCACGATATTCGGTAAAATAAACATAAGTTTAGAAAACATAACATCAATTAAATAGAGACATTAGATCATTTAAATGAAGAAATCATATATCATCATGATTTTAGCATTATGTTTATAAACTATAAGACCGGTGTCAATGGTGACGGCAACTGACGCCGTCAGTTGCTGGCAACTCAGCGCCACGTCAGCATACAAACTAAGTAACAATAAACTGACGTACCCATGCCAACAGTACTCCGTCACTTCACCAAATTTGGGCCCCACCATTTACTTTTCTTTTTCTAATAAAAATATATAACTAATTAAAACATATAACTAATAAAAATACATTTCATTAATTAAAAAAACATTACATTAAAAAGACATTAATAAAAAAAAGACATTAAAATAATTTAAAAAAAGACATTAATAAAAAAAAGACATTAAAATAATAAAAAAAAGACATTAATAATTAAAAAAAAAGACATTCAAACTAAAAAAACTACTAGTCAAGAGATTCATTGTCGTCTTCGTCTTCATTTTCGCCAACCGGTCCTTGTGTTCCCGAACCCTCACCGTCACCCTCCTCGTCAACCTCGTGAAAAATCGCCAAATCCTTATGAAATTGCTTTGCAATTGATTCTTGAGCGTTTTCAAGCATTTGCTTACGACTTTCGTCAAGGTCGTTCGGTACTTTTGTGGCTAGGAATTTCCAAGTTTTCAAAATCAATTTTTTATGTGCCATTTTTACAACCTTAGCGATAATGTTTGTATGCTTATCGGAGGTTTGTTTAACCACGTCCAAAGTGTCCATCTTAATGGACCTTCGGGAACTTGCGGCATCGGACGAAGACGAAGTTTTTTGACTTTTCTTGCTAAGACTGCGGCCGGGGGGGCGCCTCAACGGGTCATCTTGGAACAACGCATGCATGTTAGCCGGTGCCGTCGTCCTTGGTGCCGTCGTCCTTGGATCCATGCTCGCCGGTTCGGTGTCTTCATCGAGGCTTATCGGCTCGGTATCCATGACGCCCACTGAAAAATAGTAATGGAGATTTTCGGTTAAACAAGTAACATAAACGCAGCGGAAAATAGTTTAATCACCAATGAACGGATCTTGATATCAATCATACAATTAAACTAATAAATACAAAGAGTTAAGATGAATAAATCATACCCTTGAAGCCTTTGTATAATACGAATCGGACGGAGATGTGGTACGACGGAAACCAAGAACACCAATGGGGAGTTCCTCCAAAGTTAGTCCACACAACACTTGTGCAAGAACACCAAGGGATGCTAGTCCAATCTTCAAGCAAAGAGAACAAAAGTCTAGAGAATGTGTTATGGGGGTGACGGCCGAATAGGGTTCCAAGGGGTAAGAATTGTCTTGCCTTGATTCCCTTTTAATGACTTCCCATAATCATAAATGATTATTTACACTCTAGTCCCTATCTTTTGTTCCTTCTAGTTTGCTCACAATAAAGTTTTAATATTAACAATTAATATTAAACTTTAATATATACAAGCATGTGGCTTATATTAATATATAATGTAATTACCCTAATTACACTATATATCTTATGGTGTTAAGTGTTTAAGTGTGTGACCCTTTAGGCTCACAAACAACTAGCCATATAACTATATGTTATACGCGTGAAGCATATTCCAACAAATAGAACTTTGGGCAATCTTTTACCACTTCCCAACAGTCTTCGTATATAAAATTACGGCTAACATTTTCACGGAATTGTTGACGAGAAGCTTTTAGAACGTCCTCGTCTCGCGTACCGCTTCCACACATGTCGTTTAAAGACTTGTATATAGCACTGAAATTTTTCACGTCAGCCGCTATTTTGGACCATTTGCCCGTTAGTTGGTTCATGTTACGCTTCACAGAAGCAACCGAGTTGAAGTCCGCGAGAATTTGACCCCAATGGACGATATTTTTTTTGCTATTCCCCTTAACACCATCTTCAGAGTTATGAATCCAACGTTTAGCTAAAATCACCTCGTCAGGGGTTGACCACTTTGTTTGTGCCCTTTTTGGCACGGCTTTTTCTTTCCCTTTTTCCATCCTTTTTTCTTTCCCTTTTCTTGTGGGTGTCGGTTCTGGTTGGGTGTCCCCCACATTTTCGGTTGGTGATGGTGATTGAAAATTTTGTGAATAGATAGGTGTGTTTGGAGGAGGTTGTTGGAATTGGAAGTTGGGTGGTGGTTGTTGGTATTGAAAGTTTGGTGGTGGTTGTTGGTATTGGTAGTTTGGTGGTGGTTGAGAGTAATGGAAGTTGGGTGGTGGTTGTTGGTATTGGTAGTTTGGTGGTGGTTGTTGGTATTGGTAGTTTGGTGGTGGTTGAGAGTAAGCCCCAAAACCAAGTGATGGTGTCGGGTTGCTTGTTTAACCCGACAAAGAACCGGCCAGTGAGTGTGGGGCGTCAATCGGTGTTGAATTAAATAGCTCACACACGTCGTTGGATACCGATGATTGACGTCTTTTGGACATTTTTGAAAACTTTGGGAGGAAGTATGATTTTTTTGAGAGAGAAAGAAGGTGAATGTGGTGTAAAAAATAGAAGAAATGAGTGAGTATTTATAGATGTAAATGAGGGGAATTTTTTTGATTTTTTTTGAATTTTTTCGGATTTTTTTGAATTTATTACCATTTATTTTGAATTATTACCGTTTAAAAAAAAAGCTTTTTTTTATTGGTTGATAGGGTACGGCCGGCCCCACAAAGACGCTCCTCCTCCGTCTCTTCTCTCGTCTCGAAACCGACTGGCGGAAAACCGGCGGACCAACCGGCGGTCCGTGCCAACGGCGCCGGTACTGGCGGCCAACCGGCGGTGCCCAACCGGCGGACCGTTGACACCGGTCTAAAGTGATGCAAAATTATGTCAGGACACCACGAAAGGTTAGAATCAACACAAATCACCAACTTACGTGGCTGTAATGGTTGCCGTATCGTATATGCAGTGTAACGGGGCATAAGTGCATAACTACTTTGGTGGAGTCTCGTCACCCTTCACAAGTCAAATGTTGTGTTTTATTTTTCTTTGGAATAACAACTTTCACTTCTTAAATAATTTATTAAATCAGTCTTTTTCCTAAATTCTATTATTAATTTGTTATATTGGTAAAATATAAATCTAATTACATCGAGTGTATCAAGAGCAAAGCTCGATCACATGAAAACGAATAACAAAAATTATTAAAGAAGTCATAACTCGTTATTCTTGAGTAAATTATAAACATAAAATGTAAATAAATACTCGTAATAAAATGTATCCTGCACAATGCTGCTGGAATTTCATATAATGTCAAAATGATTATTTCTGTCAGTAAATATTTCAGTCGTAAAACGTCTAGCTATAGGTGCAGTCAGTGTTGTTTTTTTTACTGTATCCACCTCATTGCACAGATATCCTACTATCATATGAAAAAATTTAATAAAAAAGGTCAACACAAAAACAGATGTTAAAAAAGTACACAATTCGTCAAATTGTTATATATAAATTTATCACGCTTTCATGCAATTATTTAATAAATTACCAAATATGATACACTAGCCAATAATCCATGATAAATCAAGGGAGACTTATAATTTTTTGTAATAATATTTGTTATTGTCAAAAGATATGTTTCAAATTGTATTTATCAAAAGATGTATTTAATAAAAATTTATTTATCTTGAATTTTAAGTTTCAGTTGTAAAACATCTAGCTATAGGTGCAATCGGTGTTGTTTGTCTGACTGTATCCACCTCAAAAGATTTAATAAAAAAAGGTCAACGCAAAAACAGCTGTTAAAAAAGTACACAATTCGTCAAATTGTTATATATAAACTAGCTACAAAACCCGCCCGATGGGCGGGTATGTTGTAAATTTTAGTATGTAGAAAAATGTCCAAAAACTTTATATATTTCTAAATGACATAATAATCGATAGATGTGATGATGATTTTGTACAAAAAAACGGTAAATGGAGAAATGTTACACGGGCATTTTATTAAATGAAGAATCTAGCTTTTTATGCCGTAATCCGTAATATCTGAAGTCTGGTTCCATTGCACAATCCAGCTTTTTATGCCGTAATCATAGAATGCCGGTTTTATGGAAATTATATTGAGTCGTGTATCACTTCTGAATAGTTATTTATTTATTTCCTTGTATGTAGGAAGCCGTATTTAAATATTTATTTGTTTCCTTGTATGTAGGATCTTTTAAATAGTTATTTATTTGTTTCCTTGTATGTAGGAAGCCGTATATGGAGCATATGAATGTAGACCGTAAGCCGTACCAGATTCGTTTGCCGTATATGGAGCGTATGAATGTAGACCGTAAGCTGTACCAGATTCGTTTGTATTAGTGCAAATGACGTTGACCAATCAGGGAATTCCAAGTGGCATTATGGACGAATAGGTATGCTTGGAATTGCCATTGTGTCAAACCCTCTTCAAATTTAGGCCTCATATATAGGGTAGGATTTATCACGCTATCATGCAATTATTTAATAAATTACCAAATATGATAGAAACGAGTAATAAAATAGAAAACAATTTATTAAATCTCAAACAACACTTTTTTATTTGACATGTATTTAATGTTCTCATTTAGTTATCTAATTTCTAAATCAAACCCCTCATAATTTTCCTAAACCAAAAATTAAAATTACATTTTCAACCTCTTATTTCATGTTTTATGATTCATGTGTATTCATAGATGAATAAAATACACTTCCGCTCCAAAATAAACGGCTGAAATCTATTTTCACATTCTCACAATATATTAATTCTCAAAGGAACTCATGCATATATATAATATATATACATAAATATTCATACTATAGGTATATATGTGTATATCCATACCCTATGTATATATATATATATGGATATATATTAATAATTTAAAATTTTTGAAATGATATTTATATTTATGAAATTTGGAAGAACTTTTATTCTCGAACTATATATGTATAACGTGATTTGGCCTGGTAACTTTTATTGCATTCTCTCACTTTACGCAATAGGAAGGAAATATGTGCACCTATATACCAAGTAGCTTACGTAAGTGTACAGAATAGATTAAACTATAAAAGTGGTCCCTCGACTATATATTTAATATATATGAGAAAGCAGTTAAGAGAGCACAAGCATTATAGAGCTCGTCATACACCTTTCGGGGCGGCAAACTCACATCATGGCTCACCAAATAACTTTCGCCATAGAAAAAGCTAATGCAAACCGCCTTCCTCCCACCCCGCAATGGCTACGCCCTAACGGTGTTTGGAATTTTCTCACTTGCAAAACAAGTTTAGTTTATCATATTCAAAGTAATATAAAATTCCAGTTTTGATAACATGGGATATGTAAGATAATACTTCGTATGTAAGATGAGTATTGTTCTATTCCGACTTCTCAAGAGCCTCTGGTAGCACAGTTGAAACAACGGCGGGCCATGTGCCCCTACAGGGAGCAATTTTATAATCAATGTGAAAAAATGTATGTAAAAAACGGTGGTTTATCGTTTATCATCCTCAATAGATCTCAAAAAATTTTGAATTAAAAAATGCTAATATGTTAGAGTAACTCATATTTATTGGCCTCTAATGTCAATATATCAATACATTAACAAACAAAATTTTGGTTTATTTTATTCATTTATCTATGCTTTTATTTAAATTTGTAATAAACCCTTGATGTGTTACACTGTCAAAATCAACCAAAGCTAACACTTGGATATCGCCAGTTTTAGTAGTCAAGAATATCATGGCACGTTTGGTAGGGAGAAAATTAGAGAATTAAAATGAAGCAGAGAAATAAAATGAGCTGAAAAATGAAATAAATTTCAATGTTTAGTATCGTCAGATAATTATCATATGAAGAATAAAAAAATTGATTATCAGTTTGGTAGCAAAAAAAAAAAAAAAAATGAAACCAACAAATATAACTTCATCCAGAATATAACTTCACACCAAAAACGACTTCATCAAGACATAAATTTGAGCTCATCCAAAATTAAACAAACAAATATATCAGTTTAAAAAGAATGTTTGATATTCATATTAACATTAAATGACATTTGTAGTGCCTTTTTCAAATAAAATTAAACATCTTGCAACGCATACATATTAAACAAAATTCAGATTTAGAAACTTTTGGCAATTAATATCAACAATTTCGTTAAAAGGTGGAGAAATTGATTTCTCCGTGTGTGGTTTTTTTGGGTAAAAAACCATTTCTTTGCAAAAGGTAGAGATTTTGATCAAGTGTAAATTAGGGGTGTTGATCGGGTATAACTTTCGGGTATCAGGTAGTTCGGGTCGGGTTGCTCGGGTATTTTCAAATATAAAAAATATCCAATACCCGAACCAAATTAAATTCGGGTATTTGGGTATGGGTAGTTTGGGTAATGGGTCGGGTACGGGTATATCCACTACTACCCGAGAATTTGTACACTTGTATTGTCGGCGACCACAATGATTATATTCGATCTTAATATACCAAATTTGTCTGCAATTTTACCAAACTCCAACTGACATGAGACTCTATCATTGACTTTTAGATGAAATTTATGGACTACAAACTTAACGATCGTATTTTATATATAAAACTATAAAATATTACCTTTAAAAATTCCTTTTAATAAAATTCGGTTATTCGGGTATACCCGCCAACTTAAAATATTACCTTATACCCGATCCGTATTATTTTCGAGTTACCCAATACCCAAATGTTTCTACCCGATACCCAAACTACCCGACCTGATCTACCCGAATTCGAAACGGGTCGGGCGGGTAGAGCGGGTTTTGGTTATTTTCGACAGCCCTAGTGTAAATGCTTTTCCCTCAGAATTATAATTCTCCATGATTCCATTTTTCTGTCCCTACCAAATAAAGAAAATGGTTTCAATTTCATTTCTCCCCCTTTATTCCCCCACCAAAACACACCCTCAAGGTATAAGTACAACTAGGGATATCAATTTAGGTTTTCGGTCAAATTTGGTTCTATTGAGGTCATCAGGCCTATCGGGTTTAAAGTAAAAAAAAAATCTAACCCAGAACCCGACCCTATAAGAAATCAGGTTGGTCGGGTTCAAGTTAGCCAGGTTTTGGATCTGTCAGGTCAACCCAATCAGATTAATCGGGTCATGTATCCAATTTATAAGATTTATTTTAAACATATTCCTATAAGTTTTAAACATTTTAGTAGCCTTTACAATTAAAAAGAATAAAACTCAAATAACGAATATAGCTATTTTAAAATTTTGTAGACTAGTCTCATCGTGAACAATAAGAGTAGATTATGTGCCTTCAATAAAATAAATAAATAAATAAAAGATCTTAAAAAAATAAAATAACAACAGATATAATTAAATATGCACAATTAATTAATAATAATTAATATAACAATTAATAATCGAATACAATGAATCTTGAAAGTTAAAACGCTAAGATACAACTATATGCAATTGCATTTGCTCGGTCTCAAGTGCTGCGATATAAGTTATACATGTTTTAAAATCTTACGTAACTTTTAAGTTTTAAATAAATAGATCGACTTTCATTTAAATCCCGCTATTATTTAATATTTAAATTTTAGAGGATTTTTTTAACTCTAGTCGGGTTTAACCAGGTCAATCCAAAACCCGACAAACGTAAGTAATACTAATCTGATATCTGACCCGATGCTAACATCGAGTTTATCAGACCGGGTTAAAATATCATGATATAAAAAAGACCAAATAGAGTTACCAAGATTAAATCCATGTAAACCCTAACGATGACAAAAGATATACCAAGTTAAAAAGTTAAAAATTGAGGGATTAAATGTGTAATTGGCAAATAATAGAGTTACCAATTTTTAAACTCCTTCAAATATCAATCATAGACCACACTCACAAAGTCACAAGTCTCTCTCTCTTTCTCTCTCTCTGTATGTATATATATATATTATTATAATCAATAAAATTGAATCTTTGAAGGCTTTTTCCATATGGCAATGGAGACTTCTTTGAGTTACACCAAATATAACCACCTTGATGCCAACACTTCTCCAAAGGGTGGTTGGAAATCTGCCATTTTCATAATTTGTAAGCTCTTTGTTCCTATTTTTTTCTAATTTATAACCACGTATCGTTACTTAATATATGATTAATTAGTGATCATGAAATTAATGTTGCAGTTGTTGAATTCGGAGAGCGATTTGCTTACTATGGGGTGTCGGCAAATCTCATCATGTACCTAACACTCGTGTTGAAAGAACCTCTTGCTCTCGCCGCTAAAAATGTTAACTTATGGCATGGGGTCTCCGCCGTCTTCCCCATCGTTGGTGGTTTCGTGGCGGATTCTTATTTTGGCAGATACAAAACTATCATCTTCTCCTCCATTACGTATCTCTTGGTACCTTTTCTTCTATTCCCAATTCATCTTATATCATTTCAATAAGTTTTCTACCTTAAACCATAAGTAACAAATTACAATTTCTTGATAACTTTTTATTTATTAAAGTTGAGGTAATCTCATTCTTTATTACATATTTTGTGTAATAAAAAAAAGTTCAAGTCTTGACATTAAATTCGACATACCACTGATGTATATTGACTTTATTTTCAAAGGGACAAAAATTAATGATAATAATGAAGTGGGAAATATCTATCAATATCAATGACATTTCAAGATTTAGATAGCTTATAGTAGTTCTTTGTGTTTTTTATAACAATTTAAAAATTAGTGATACATTTTGATAATTCATTTTATTGGGTAAAGAAGTAAGATCCGTACTTATTAATTTTCTCTTTTAATATATTAAAATTATTCATTTATCTTTACTTTTATTTTTAAACATTATTAAAATTATTTTATTCAAAATATGTAGGTTTTATCATTCATTAACTATTCATGTTAATCTAATCTAGCCTCTGTTATAATTTTTTGTCTCAAAAATTGTGAAACCAACAATGTATCACTTTATTCGAAACAAATGAAGTATAAGATTTGAGAAAATGTTGATTTTTTATTTAAGAAAAATAATTTACGGTCAAATATTTGAAACCCTCGAACAATCATCCTGGGTAGCACTTTGCGCAACCTCCATGCGGTGTAGTGGCAACGCTAATCGGGATGTCATGGAGTGTCGTGTAACCCTCAGTGCAACTACACCCATTCTCTAAGTACAATTTGTTCGCTCATTCATATTTACATAAGTTTAAATCTTTTATTTTTATCGGTTGTTTCTTTTCACAAATATTTAAGACTCGAGGGATTATTATTATTTCTTTATTCTATATTTTGTTTTGTTTTATTTTTCTAAACAATTAACCTAATTCTGAACTCTTGAGAATCACATGTGTCACTTGAGTACTTGACATAATGCTTGCATTTGCATATATCGTGACAAATTAAAACACAGCATTTTTGGTTTATAACTGTTTGAGTACTTGACATGATGCTTGCATTTGCATATACCGTGACAAATTAAAAAACATAGCTTTTTTGGTTTTTTAACTGTTTGAGGAAGTGCAGTTTATCTTTTATACTACTATAAGAATTTTCTTTTTCTGCATTTATCAACATTTGTTTCTGTTTATATGGAGTATTTCTTAAAGACTTAATTCACTAATATTTTATATTATTTTTATGTGTAATCATCAGTGCAAAACTATATTGAACTCTTTCAAATAAAAGTTACTTTCTTATAAAAAAAATATCAATCTCGTATTTATGGAAAAATATTAAATTTCATTCAAAGTACGTAACATGCATGTTATTATTATTTATTAGTGGTACTTATGATATTCAAAAATTGAGTTATATAAAAAATTTATTTATAATTTTAATAAATGTCTAGTTTCTAGTTGTATTTAAATATTACAATTTTAAAATTTTAAAGGTCTAATTATTTTTAAGTATTATTAATAAGGAAAATCAAATTTAAAAATAGAGATGATCTATCTAATTTTTTTTTTTCGTCAATCTTTTTCATTTTGATCCGTTACAGAAAACTTTTAGTTTTTATCTCATGTAATAACGAACTTTAAAAACCAAAATGACTTAATTAATCGATTTTAAAAATCCAATAACTTAGATGATCGAAAAAAAATACAACACACATAATAACGAACTTTAAAAAAAAGTATGTTACACTTTAATAACTCTAATCATATAAACTTTAATATAGAAATACTAAACAAAAATATAAATGTGTAAATGGATAAACTTCATGCGTCATATGCTTACGTTGTGCGTTCGACACACTTTCCTACATATCCCACTTTAGAGTATACGAAATTAATTTATGAAACGACGTAGATGTTTATTGCTTTCAGCGAACCATTCCGGCTTTTCTCCTGGCCACATATTATGAAGTAGCTTATTATCGTACTTTTTCTAAATAGTCTTCTCATATAATATGGTTAATTATCAGGTGTTAATTTACAGAAGGGTTACTATACTTATTATCATACTTTTTGAAGAAAAAAAATAACTTTTATCATTGTATTATTTTTTATTTATTAAAGTCATTATACTTTCAAAACTAGTTATTTAAGTCACTAGTAATCATATAAAGATTTGAAGCAGTGACAAAATGGTGATTTGGTATTTAATTATATGCGTAGAAAATATTAAGCCTACTGTAGTTTTCAGAAAAAGTTTAATCTGTTCATTTCAATATGCGGAAAAATTCTTAAAAAATGGTGATAAACTATTGTTAACAGGTTTTATGTCACCCGAGAGACCAAAGTATAAGTTTTACAAAAATATCAATATCGAATAATTAATACTTGTGCCGTTCAATGACTTTAATAAACAAAATAAAAAATATAATATATAAAGTTAACTTATTCGTAAAATACGACTTAATTCGTTGCCAGAAATCTCTAATGACATGTTATCATATTTATAGAAGTTATTTTAATAGCTTAAACTTTTCGTCACATCTATAATTTATTGACTCTTTTTGACTTATATATAAATTTCTTACATCAACTTTTTTAATAACTTCTGACAACAATATTATATTATACCAATTTCTTTTACCAATATAATATATATATAAATAATGGTTTATCTTTATATCATTTCTTCTTATATTATATTATTATCCATTTTGATCATGATAAATGTTAAAATCAAAGGATATATGAGAAAAGAGAATTAGTGGATGACACATGTCAAGTTTAGAAGTGAGTAGACAAATGAGTATATGAGTTTATAAATGAAAGTTTATGCCTATTCATTTCTCATAATATAATAAAAGTATCATGAATGAAAGTTTATGCCTATTCATGTCTAAGTGCATATATTCGATCCTAGCGTATGCATGCTCTAAATTGGTAAAGGTGTATTAAGTACACTTCAAATCGAAGGGTGCGTAAAGCACGGTCAAAATCGAGAAGGAAATTGTTCATGGAGTGTAGGGGCGAATTTAGGCATAGTATAGGTAGGTTTAATGTCTCCGAATCTATCTTACTGTCTGGTGGTATATTTAGAATACGAGCATTGAGTTTTTTAAAGCATGCCTTGTCCGTTAAAAAAAAAAGAAAAAAAAAAGAAAGAACCTATCTTGAGCAATTTCTGCAACAAAATAAGTTTAAAAGTAATGAATGAATAATTGTTTAATACTGAATGAGATATATTAGATTAAATATATATTTAACAATTGAATTATATTAAAATTTAGCAAGAAACTAGTACAACCCATGATAAAATAGAGTTAAGTAAAGGGTTTATGATCTAATTGGATTGAGAAACTTTACAATTTATATTTCTAGAAGAATACCATGAAAACAAAATATCAATGATTTGGTCTAATAAATCTTTTTTTAGCATCTTCTTATCTCCGAAAATTTTGTTGTGCAACTCGCATAACATCCAAACCACTACCCTGAAAATAAAATGAAAATGAAATTTAGAGGCTGAATTTAGGTGTGCATTATGATCGACATGAAGGCATCATTAAGGTTGTCGAGAATAGGGAGAACATGATTGATCCATTTGATAATAAAGTTCCAAACAGAGGTAGTCAGTGAGCAAGACCAAAAAAGATGCAAAGAAAAGAAAGAAACCTCGAAACACTTTCCTGCTTAAATTCCAGTGAGTAGGGGTCTTTCAACTTTCAAGATACGACAACTTGCCTAGGAGAGAAATGAAGTCAATATAAAGCCAAATATGTTTAACCATGAAGTCAATGAGTAGGGGTCTTTTTTTTTTTTTTTTTTTTTTTTTTGAAAATATCTTGACTTAACCACAAGGGTGGGCGCGGTTGGTAAGACTTGGGCCTCCTATGTGGGAGGTCCCGGGTTCGAACCCCGTGAAACCCCCCTTGTGGCCACCAGCTTCCGTAGAAACGTGGGTCCCCCTCTGTGCTGAAAATGCTGGGTCTCGTATATCGAGCCCAAGCAGAGGTGTGGATATCATTGTTAGGTGATTTACCGGGGAATGCACCTGTTGCTGGGTCGGGTGTCCGGTCACAATATGTGGCCAGTGTCAATGGTACACTCCTTTACCATTTTTTTTTTAAAATATCTTGACCTTTAGAAAGTTGAACATTAACTAAGAAATTGATAACAATCTTTATTGACTTCATTGGTATCATTAATAGTCCCCACAATCCTTGCCTTTGTTGAAAATACACAAAACCTGTTGTGCCATATGAGCCACAAAGTTCTGAAATGACTTTAAATCATAGAGCTTGAGGGTAACTAAAAATTCTCCATCTCTATTTTTGGAGGAGAAAAATATTTAAATGCTCAAGAAAACTAATACCGAGGCCACCTCTTTAGCTTTGAAGCTAAACTTAAAATCCAAGCGATACAAGGAATTATTTTTATCACATCCGAGCACCCCAAGACTCAGTTTAGTGAGTCATTTTTTTTACTAAAGTAAATAGTTGATTGTCATAAGTATTAATTTCACTTCAATTTTAATTTCAAAATTATCCCACGTTTTTCAGAATTCCCTAATTGCATTTTTTTAACGGCCCCTAATTGCATTTAAACTAGGCGGTAAAATTGACTTAATTGGGCTCATAACTAATTGGGCTCATAACTAATTGGGCCTAACTTTGACTCGGTTAGTCAATGTATCTCAAGAGCATTTCACTTGAGAAGTTTTTTACTAATGAGTTACACAATATGCAAACCGGTCTAGTGGTAAAAAATTTCAAATGTCTTTTTAAAGATCACGTATTCGATTCTATCATGGGCACTAATCAGATGGTATCATGATAATTTTACAAGATAGACAAAATAATTAGCTTATGGGAATATTATAAAACGAGCTAGGGATTGTATGATAAACCCTTATAACGATTTCATTAAGAGACATCATCTTAATCAAACATATATGCATTCTATCACATTGATGTTAATATGAATAAACTATTGCAACGTATTAATTTATAATTTTGATACAGGGGCTAGTGCTGTTAGTCGTATCAGTGCAAGTAATTCCGTTGCAGCATCGTGTACTCCCCTTTTTCCTGGCACTTTATATAATCAACGTCGGTGAAGGTGGTCACCGTCCCTGTATACAAACCTTCGCCGCCGACCAGTTTGACGACAATCTCGCGGCGGAGAAAGCCGCCAAAAGTTCATTTTTCAACTGGTGGTACTTGGGGATTGTGATCGGCGCCACTAGCTCCATACTGGTGGTGATTTATGTTCAAGACAACGTCGGATGGGGTTGGGGGTTTGCGATTCCGGCGTTGGTGGTAGCGGCGGCCTTCGTGATCTTTTTAGCTGGGAGAAGTACGTATCGCCGGGAGGTTCCGGTGGGGAGCCCACTTTCAAAGGTGGCACAGGTGGTGGTGGCGGCGTTTAAGAAGAGGCGGTTGTCGCTGGAAAATGCTTCCGGCATGTGTGTTGATAGAGAGGAAAGTGATCACGCTGTGACTCCACAATTGGCTCGTACAAACCAATTCAGGTATTAAATACTAAATTATTGTTCGTTTTCTTACTTTTTATTTGTTTTGAAATGACACCTACATATATTTTCTCTCATAATATTATCCTTTGATTTTAACACATGTTCTGATCTAATGATCTAATGCGTAGAAAAATAAGCATAAACAAATAGTAGAAACTAGAAAGTGATATCATTACTCATAATTTATACATAACCTACTATTCTTTTCATCATCACGCTTAGAGGTGTACAAAAGTTCAACCCAAGGTCGGGTGTCGGGTCTATGTTGATAGCGGGGTTTATAACCCGACCCGACCAACCCGATTTCTTATCTGGTAGGGTATTGGGTTATAATTACTTATCTTTATCAGGTTTTGAGTTGACCTTATTAGATCCGATTGAAATTTAAAGGGTTTTTTTAAGTTCAAAATTTAGACACTTTTATTATTAAATTAATGAATTATCACATTAGAAGTAGAGTATAAATATAAATCATTGAATGAAAATCAATTAACAATTATAGTGTTAAATCAAAACCCATTCCTAATCGAGTCGGGTTTTGGGTTATTACAGTATTATTTTTACCCGATGGATATTAGAGACCGAAAACAATGTGTGACTTAAAATTGGGAAATTTGATCAGGTTTTTGGACAAGGCAGCGATGATAGACGAAATCGACCAATCGTTGGTAAAAAACAACGATTGGAGACTGTGCACTGTGAACCAGGTGGAACAAGTGAAGCTCATCATCCGCCTAATCCCAATCTGGTTATCATGTTTAATGTTTGCAGTCGTCATATCCCAATTAGGCACCTTCTTCATCAAACAAGCCAGCACCTTAAACCGCACCATCATCGGCTCATTCCAAATCCCACCCGCATCCCTTCAAGTCGTCATCGGTCTAACCATCCTAACCGCCGTCCCAATCTACGAACGCCTCATCATCCCCGCCGCTATCCGCATAACCAAACAGCCCTCCGGCATCACAGTCCTCCAACGAATCGGGGTCGGGATCTTCTTCTCAATCCTGACCATGATTGTATCCGCACTTGTTGAATCCAAAAGGCTTAAAGTTGCAGCACAATACGGACTGATCGATAACGCGAAATCAGTCATTCCGATGAGTGTATGGTGGTTGGTCCCACAATATGTTCTGATGGGTCTTACTGACGTGTTGACAGTTGTGGGATTGCAGGAGTTGTTTTACGATCAAGTGCCGGAAGAGATGAGGAGTATGGGGGCTGCGGCTTATTTGAGTGTTTTGGGGGTCGGGAGTTTTTTGAGTAGTGCGTTGATTTCGATTGTACAAGTGGTTACTGCACGACAGGGTGATGAGTGGTTGAAAGGGGATAATTTGAATACTACACATCTTGATAAGTTTTATTGGCTGTTGGCGTGTTTGAGTGGGTTTGCTTGGGTGTTGTATTTGGTTTTGGCTAAGGGTTATGTTTATAAGAAGTTTAGTGGTGAGGTTTAGGAATCATTTATGGCGTTTGGAGATTTGTAACATGAATTTGCATTGCTTCTTATAAATTATAATAACTTGAGTTTGTATCATTAATGATTATATAACAATTATGTTTAATCCCTTTAAAGTAGACTCATGTAAGAGGTCATATCTCTACTCAAAGATAGAAATGTTTCTTCCAAGTAAACTAATGATTGTATAAAAACATCACAAGATGCAAATTCATTCAAACATCAAACTACTTTTTGAGTTACCCATTGAGTAACTCAAAAAGTGGTGTGGTGCTTGAATGAAATTATTTTCTTTTGGTTATGTTTATGTGAAGTAGTGTGGTTTTAATTACTAAAGATTTAACATGAAGGTTGAAGAATGACACAACATATACATAAAACTGCTTTCAAGGGTTCAACAATCAAGAGATCCTTCACATTCTAAAAAGCAATCCTGTATATTCTGAAGATGTTAAAAGAAATACAATACATAATTCTCCAAACAAGTACGCTAAATGTGTCACTTTCTGTGTTTTTATTACTCTCTAAGCGTACATTAACAAAAACCAGGATTCTAAGAAAACGGTAACAATTTACGTATATTTAATAATTAGGGGTTATTGTCATGTAAGATTCATATGTGACACGTCGTGGACAAACACAACTAAACAATACGAAGGAAAAAAAACAAATAGAAGATTTGAAATACACACGAGTTTTACCAATTCCATTCATGGTAAATCATATAACCTGAAATGTTGAAAGATAACAATGAATTTTAAGAATCCTATAGTGGCAAGTAACATTGATTCTCAGAAAGCGGCTGTGCTTTTATCTCATTGTCATTTGGAACACATTCTTCTTCATCAGTTGTCTTCCGTTTGTTGTCTTTGGACAAATAGGGTTTCAATTTGTCAACATCTGACAATCGAACCGGTTTAAGGAAAAACTCCTCAGCTCCTTCTTCTAAACATCTGGTAAAAAAGAGCAAAAAACTTTATTTATTACAAATGTCAAGATGAAATGATCTTGTATCAAAAAGTATGAAATGCCCAAAGGGTAAATAGGTAATTTGGTATGTACATGGTAACCCACCTGTTAATCCTAGCTGGAACATTCTCAGATGACATGATGACAACTGGTATGTCTTTTAATGATGTTGATTCCTGCAAGTACCAAAACAAATATAGGGTTAGTTCATGCACATGGAAGCATGATCTAGATCAATATTTTCAGATCAAACACTAAATCTCACCTTGATCTTTCTCAAAAGCTCAAAACCAGTCATTCCTGGCATACAATAATCTGTAATAATCAAATTCACCTCTACTTCCTGGATTAATTCAGCAACAATATAAGTATCTAATTCAACAACAAACAGAGTATAATTGAAAAAACCAAACAGAGTTCGTTTTGACTTTTGGTAGTCAAACCTAGACTTTTTCAAATTCAAAATTGATACAGATTTATTATGGTTTGTTAAGTAATTTCTTAAGATTTTTAATGCAATTATTTCTTCTCTCTACATAAAGGAAGAAAGATTGTGAAGTTTCAAGAGGGATCCGTATTCATTTGATCAATAAAGCGTCAACGTTGACTTGTTATTGGTAGAATGTAGATATAGCATTAGCAATCATATACTACAACAATAGTATATTATAGAACTTTAACAAAATGCATATATAAAAGAATTTTCATACTGGATTAGGAGAAAAAGATGAAAACTTTTCAACATCTTGCAGACCCAAAAACTCCAAAGCCTTACTTCCAGAATCCACAGCAGTAACTGCAATCACAATCACAAAAATTATGATATCTGAATCGTAAATTAAAAATTAAACAAAACCCATTTCAGAAATTGATAAATAATAAACTATATTACCATGATAAGAGAAGGCCTTCAGCAATCGTTCAATCAATTTTCTGTCAAGATTACTATCATCAACTGCGAGAACATGAAGAGGGCTTGCAACAACTGCCATTTTGAAAAGTTTTGATGATGAAAAATTGGAAATTGGGGGTTTTTAAGAGGCCACATTTGATTTGTGGAGGTGGATTTGAAGATTTTTGACAGTTCGGAAAAGAAGATCCGACCAGATATGATTTACCGAATCTTTTTGAGTTGATTTTTTAGCAGTGGAGAACGAGGAAAGAAGTTTCAATTTTTTTAATTTTTTTTAATATTTGTCCCCATATTTTCCTTTTCTTTACAGTTTTGACACTATAATTGAAATTTAAATTTTAGACACACGATATCATGTGGATTTGGAGGAAATCTTGATCCTTTTCTAGTCAATCCTTAATAAAGAAGAAAATGATAACAATATGAATATCAATAACGAGATATTTAGGATTTCTTCAAATATTATCTTTTGGTTTTTTCTTATAATGTTAGTGTATTGTTTTAGTATGTTTTAACAATTAAGTTGGATTGAAAAATAAGTATGGTACCGGTCAGATGTAATATTTTAATACTTAAGATTTTGACCAGTTTGAATAACTAGGCTATTGACAGATCCGGATAAAAGTGTGCCTATGAAACTGAGATTGGTCAATATTTTGTGTTTTTTAAGTTTTAACCCTGATAGTAAATTCACACTTTGTGAATAGGTTTTTACAAATGTGGATTTAACCCTAGTATTAAATTGATTATATAATATTTATTTTGTATTTTTTAGGTTTTTAAGAATTGATGTATTTTTTATATAATTAACTTATATAACTACTCAATAAGATTACAATACTTTTTCAATTGGTCTAACCAATTCAATTATTTTTTAAGACGGCAGCCAGTATAACTCAAAACCGAGTTTTAAATTTTTTTTTTTTTTTTTTGTTTTTGTTTTTTATGTATGTATTTGAATACCTAATTTTTTTATATTCAAATACTGTAAGAGTGTTAGGTGTGGTCACATAAGTGAAATGGCCACATCTGCGCCACATATGCGTCACATCATTATTTCACATTTCACATTCAAAACCCCCAAATACCCCCTCTACCATCACTTAAGTCATTTGAGCCCACCCCTTTTATTTTTCTTTTTCCTTTTTTCAATACAACTTAATATTTCATTAAAATAAATATTACAAACTAGAAATAAAAAATTATAAATACCGAAAAATTAAAAAAAAAAAATACCGAATTTTTTTAAAAAAATACCGAAAATTAAAAAAACTACGCGTTATCTTCAACGTCGATTTCATCGTCATCTACAGGGTATTTTGCGCGAATTGCGTTTTTTTGCTTGTTGATTCTCGCCCACTTCCCCATCAACGCGTCTTTGGTACGCGGCACCTCAACGCCAATGTTGAACTCATAAACAACTTTGTTCCAAAAACAATCTTGTGTCCTCGGCACCTCGGAATCCTCGGAAACGCTTTTGACACACTCGGCAAGTAACCTTTCTTGTGCGTCGTCCCACCTTTCTAGTGCAACTTTTTTTCCCTTTCGATGTGCCGCCGCGTCTTGTGGTTGTGGTTGTTGAGACATTTTTTGAAGAAAAGTATTAGAGAGTATGAGATATGTTGTGTGAAAAGTTGTATAAATGGTGTGATAATTATAAAGGTTTAAGGTTTATTAAAAAAAAAATTTGAAAAAATTCGAATTTCCAGCTGAAACCAACGGCTAGTACACGTGTCCGCTTCTGATTGGTTCGTGGGCTTCGTCGGGTGGCTGGCGACGGGTGGGGTTTGGCGTGTCGGACGGTGTGGTGGCGCACGCCGGATGTCGAGGTGGCGTCCGGCGAGGGTGGGGTCCGTGACTGTACCGGATGCTCTAATTAGAAAATGTGAAAATAAAGGCTCAATCTTGTAGATTTTGTTTTGATAGAGAAGATCTTTTCTATTATTCATTTGTCACACGAATGAAAAAACTAAATGAGATAGCGAAGGACCATAGAAAGAAGAAAACTATAACACGTTATGTCTCTTACATCCAAAAGATAATCTTTTTTTTTATTTTATATCTTAATTTACTTTCTCAACCAACCAATAACTTTGAAATTTGTAGAGTAAAAGACATGATGGATTGCAATGTAAATGCAATGTTTTAAAACCGTGATCTTGAGTTGAACTCTCTTATACCTTGAATATGTTGAAGATTATTTTGGAATTTGAACTTATGAAACTACAAATTTTTAGGTCGAATAATAAAATTCTCATGGTAAATTATTTTTATTCAAATGCCATTTTCTTTTGCAATAGTTTCGTTTTCATGTAAGATTTCATGTTTGGTTATATATTTTTATAAATCTTTTCTTAGCTATACTGACTGTTAATTTTCTACAATTGATATTGACAAAAAAAAAAAAAAAAAAAAGGAATGTACATTAAAATCAAAATTCTATCATGCTCGTATCATGCTATAACTTATAAGGTAAGTGTAAACCCCATTTTTAATAGCTAGCTTGAAGGATGAATGAATACATACACTTATAAACCACCATCCGATTGTAACACTTACTTTGTGGATTACGATTTTTTGGTTTGATTAATCCAACAAATCAAATAATTCATGTTTTGTTATCTATCTACTAATAAATCTGTTTTAAAATCATTCATGTTTGTTAACCATCAGATCTGCTTTATATTTTGATAGCAGCCTTACGAACCTTATTCTTTAGTGGTCCGAAGTTAGTGTTGTATTGCTGAGTTTTACCGTGGTTTTTTTTTTTTATCCCACAATCAAAAGGTTGTTTATCCTCGATTATTAATGGAAATCGTCTACTATTTTAGCATTATACTCTTTTCCTATTTTATTCCTTAATTATTGCCTTGATGTTAGCCTTGATTGGTAGAGAGTTTTATTGCTTTCCTTCCTTGTAATTGTCTTTGCCCATTATAAGGGCGGCACCCTCTGCTCGTAATAATAACATAATACACAGAAGTGCATTTTTGATTACCAATTTTTCATGGTATCAGAGCAGGCCATATGAAGAAAGCCTAAAACCCAGAAAAACTCCACTATACATCATCTTCCTTCCCGTTAATCACGCCCGACAAAACCAATGAAACCGGTAAGAAAGATGCAGCCACTTCTGATCATGATTCGCCATATTATATCCACCCCTCTGACTACCCTAGACAGATGCACGTTAGTGAAGCCCTCAACGATGGTAATTACGTTGATTGGTCTCAAGAAATGACCAATTTTCTTCTTGCCAAAAACAAAACGGGCTTTATCGATGGGACGATCAAGAAGCCAGACCGCTGCAAAATACATGGGGTGGATGAGATGTGACGCGATGATTAAAGGTAGGCTGAATACGGCCATGGAAAAGGAGATACGAAATAGCGTCAAGTATGCTAGTACGACGGAAGAGATGTGGAGAGACCTAAGAGAAAGGTTCGGAAAACAAAGTGCCCCTAGGGCATACGAGCTGAGGCAAAAATTGACTGCCACACGACAAGACGGGGCATCTGTTTCGACATATTACACAAAGCTTCGTGTTTTGTGGGACGAATTACAGTCCGTTTTGCCCAACCCGAGATGCTCCTGTGATGGTTGCTCTTGTGGGATTGGGAAGAAACTAGTAGAGTTGAAAGAAAAGGAAATGCTCTATGAATTTTTGCTTGGTTTGGATGGTGAATACTCAACCATCAGGACACAAATATTGGGGATGAACCCTATACCAACACTTGGTGCAGCCTATCATCTAGTGTCAGAAGATGAGCAACAAAGGAATGTGACAACAGGCAACCGAAACACTACTGATTCATCAGCCTTCCAAGTGTTTGTTCCCACGAAACGTAACAACCAATCAAACAAGAACACTCAAAGAGAAAGCAAACGAAATGTTGGAGGTCAAACTGAGCATTGTACCTTTTGTGAAAAGGACGGTCACAACCGGGATGGATGTTTTGAACGCATTGGGTATCCGGAATGGTGGCCGGGAAAAGGAGCAAAACGGGAAAAGTCAAAGCCTAGAGCCGCCTGTGTTGAATCAGATTCTAGTCCTATACCGGGTCTAACCGATGAGCAATACCAACAATTTATAAATTTTTTTGTAGGAGCAAAGACAATGCATCTCCAATAGCTAATCTTGCATCGGTTGGTCCCACTACAAACACAACAGGTAATTATGATATAAGAAACCATTGGATTGTAGACTCAGGTGCCACACACCATGTCACACACCTGGCGTCTATCCTTGAAAAACTAACGAAAGGCATTCACGAGCGCCCTGTCACCATACCTAATGGTGAAAGGATAGTAGTGGAAGGAAGAGGAGATTACACATTGAAACATGGAGTAAAAATAAAGGGAGTTTTACATGTTCCTGAATTTAATTGCAATTTATTACCCGTTAGCAAAATATCACGTGATCTTCAATGTGCAGTAACCTTCTTCCCGGATTTTTTTGTTATGCAGGGCTTAACCTCGAGGACATTGATTGGAGCGGGTAAGTGCAAGGATGGTCTTTACCGAATGGGGATAGTTGAAGAAAAAAGACAAGCTATGATGGCAACTATCGACATTTGGCACAATCGTTTGGGTCATGCTTCAAGTAGCAAACTCGCTCATATTGATTTTTTCAAAAATAGTTGTATCAAGAATAAAGATTGGTCTTGTGATTCTTGTGCTAAAGCAAAACATACAAGGTCACCCTTTCCCGTTGGTTCTATTAAAACTCATGGTTGTTTTGATTTAATACATTGTGATATTTGGGGTCCTTACCGTACTCCTTCACTCTCACATGCAAAATATTTTCTCACCATCGTTGATGATTATAGTAGGGCGGTTTGGGTTTTTCTCCTTAAATGTAAAAGCGATGCAAGTTCCATGTTTAATAAGCTTTTACAAACTCGTGAAAAACACAATTTGAAAAGAACATTAAGACGCTTAGATGTGACAATGGGGGGGAGTTTACATCAAATCACATGCTTGAATTTTACGCCGATCAAGGGATTGTCTTAGAAGCGACGTGCCCGCACACACCCCAACAAAACGGGGTGGTGGAACGTATGCATAGGCATCTCCTTGAAACGGCACGAGCTTTGCGATTTGAAGCCAAATTACCATCTAAGTTTTGGGGGGAATGCATATTAACCGCAACATTCTTGATTAATCGGTTGCCATCGGAAGTAATAGAGAACAAAACTCCTTTCGAGATTTTATATAATCAAAAACCAGACTATGATTTTTTTAAAGTTTTTGGATGCTTAGCATATTATAGGAACACCGAAACGAAAGGAGATAAATTTGAAGTGAGGGGGAGGCCGGGTATTTTCGTCGGGTATCCAAGGGGAACAAAGGGGTATAAAATTTATGATGCGAAGCATGGACGTCTCGTCATTTCGAGGGACGTAAAATTTGTTGTAACATCCTAAAACCGGCCTAGTAGTTTTAGGTATATATTAGTATTTGATAAATGTCTATTTGACTTTATGTAAAATGAATTGATTAAATGTTAAATGAATGGTTTGGCCTTTTGTCCTTTTGTGATATTTTAATCAAGGGATTAAAATATCTGATTTTTTGAAATGTCTAAATGATTTTATGATTTTTATATTTTTGGATTCTCCTCTTTATTTCGTTTCCGAAAATGTATTCGTTTTTGAATACAGAGTTCGTTTGTTATTTTAAATAAATTAACTACGAACGGGACTTTTTATATTGTATTATTTAAAAAGTAGAAAACATCAAAAGTGGACCCCACCCCCCATGGTGGACGGTTTTTTGGGGTCAAGGAGGGACACCACACCCTCCTTTGGTCACTTCTCACTTTTCATCCTTACTTTTCTTTATTTCCTTTTTGATTTTTATAAATCAAACTCTCTCAAAACCCATTGATGTTCTTGAGGTTTTTATGAAGATTGCTAGCTTGTTTCTTGCTCAATCACAAATCTAATCTCGTTTTTGAATAGGCCTTGAGGTAAGCTTCAACCTATATGTATTTGTTTTTGAGTTCTTGCAAGTTGATAAATTAGGGTTTATGATTCTTGAGGTTTTGTTGGTGATTCTTGTTGAAGATGTCATATTAGGTGTTTATACAAGTTTTGGCATGTATTGTATGATTATTTGTTGGAAGAAACTAAGCTTTGGTGGAACTCACCTTCAAACTCCATTAATGGAGGTTTGGAGAAGATGGGTTTTACCAAACCTTGGATTTCTTAGGGTTTTAAGGATTGTTGTTGTTTATATTATTATGATAATATGTTTGATGAGTTATTTAGGTTGATTGGTGGATTATGACTTGATTTGGGTGAAATTATTAGTTGGATGGTTATATGGATTTTATGGCCACATTATGAACTAGAAATTGTGTTGGTATGACTAGTTGGGTTAAAATGTCATTTATATGTTTTATGGATGTTAAGTCTAGTTATGTTAAAATGACATGTTAAATATGTTAGTTGTATTAAACCAAGTGTTGGTGGAATGGGAAATAAACCAACTAGTGTTTGGATGTTGTTGGTTAAAATGATGAACTAGTAACTTAGGAGTAAAATACATGGATTGTTGGTAGTTATGAACTTGATGAATTGTTATATGATTATGACTTGTTAGTTGTAGTAAATGGGTACTAGATGGTGGAGTTTTGAAAGTGTATAGTTATGTAGGGTTTTGACCCGTTTGGGTGAACATGGTGAAAGTTGACTAAATGTATATTTAACATTATTTATAATTTTGGTGGAATTATGTACTAATTCGGTATTCCTTTGGATTAACAGGAAATGTGAGGACAACTCAGTGACATTAGACTACTGAGTTGGTGACAAGGAGAAGGTTACGGTGAGTGGATTTAGCCTTCAGTTAATAGGTGTACAATTTGGTAGAAATTGGGCTACTTTGGTAAAAAGGTGCAGGATTCGGTAACTGGGGGAGTTCGCGACGCGAACTTTGGTTCGCGAACGCGAACTCGAGACAGAGAGTTGGGGACTGGAGCGTGAGGAAGTTCGCGGGCCGTGAACTTCGAGTTCGCGACGCGAACTCTCTCAGGTTTGCTTTCTTGGCTGCAATCGTTATTGTAGGCCCACACTTCGGTATAATTAATAAGATAATTAATTAAGTGCACATTTGGGGAAGAGGTCAGTAATTGGAACATTCTACTGAGCATATGTTTACTAATGATACGGTGTACCGCCCTTAGAAGCACTGGTTGTTCTAAGGGGATACACACCGTCATTGAGTAAAGGGCTATCGGTTATCATTGTTCGGCCAACAATGATTTAAGGCTTCTGCAGAACCACCGTTACTCTTCAAAATTAACTAATTGGGATAACGCAAATTATCATCGGTTGTTCTATATATATATATATATATATATATATATATATATATATATATATATATATATATATATATATATATATATATATATATATTGTCGGTTTAGTTCATTCACTTAGCTGTTAGCTAATCCCCACCTCGTTGACTCTTTTGCAGGATTATCTTTTGGGCGGGTCAAGGGGTGTTATAGGAATGGTTGACCAACACTCTGATTTTGATGTAGTTGTGACCGAGCCGCTCGGTGTTTATAACACTGCAAAACTATTTTTAATAATTTGGAAAATTTATTGTAAAAGGCATGTTAAATAGTTTAACTGTTTTGTGATGGTTCTTCATACGCTTCCGTTATTTAAAAAAAAAATCGGGTTCAATTTGCGGTGTTACATTTGTCGAAGGAACTTTTCCATTCTCTACCATTAATAAGAAAGTTGAAGAAGAAGAAATCTTCAATTTTCCAAAAGGATGGGAAACTTTCGATGACATAGAGAAACAAAACAACGGACCACTAGAAGAAGTAGATGAGCCTGATCATGAAACCATCTCATCTGATCATAATGAAATTGATAATAGCCCATTAGTTACCCAAGAAGATGAATCAATTGAAACTATTGTTGAGGCAGTTGTTGACCCTGGAAGTCTAGACATAGAAAATGACCATGACACTTATGAAGCACCACCAGAAACAATCAGGGAGAAGAGGAACAAAACGCAACCAAAAAGATTTGTCGACTTCAACGTTGAACTTCCCCCATCGGTAGACCACACACAACCCGCCACTAACAATGAGTCCTCGACGGTACATCCCTTAGCTAACTTCATTGCTTATAACAATTTTTCTAACTCTCATAAAGCTTATTTAACGCCCATCGACTCAAACGATGAGCCAAAATACTTTGCTCAAGCTGTCAGAAGTGAGAATTGGAGACAAGCAATGAAGAATGAAATTGAAGCACTAGAGAAAAACGGTACATGGAGTCTCGAGGAATTACCGGAGGGCAAACAAGCAATAGACTCCAAATGGGTCTATAAAATCAAATACAAGCCCAACGGTGAAATTGAGCGATACAAGGCACGTTTAGTTGCAAAAGGTTTTACCCAAATGGAAGGTGTCGATTATCATGAGACATTTGCACCGGTGGCCAAACTCGTTACGGTTCGAACTCTCCTCGCTGTGGCCGTAAAGAAGGGTTGGGCAATACATCAACTAGACGTAAAAAATGCTTTTCTGCACGGGGAGTTAGACGAGGAGGTGTACATGAAAATACCTCAAGGTTTCCGAAAAGGGCACGAAACAAGAGTGTGCAAACTAAAGAAGTCACTTTATGGCTTAAAGCAAGCTTCTCGGAATTGGTACCAAAAGTTCACATTGTCTCTCACTGAGATTGGTTTTAAACAAACTAAAATGGACCATTCTCTCTTCATTTAAAAAGATGGTGACACGTTTATTACGACACTCATCTATGTCGATGATGTGATCATTGCAGGAAACAACATGGAAAAGATTCAAGAGACAAAGAACTATCTTGATGCAAAATTTAGCATTAAAGACCTTGGAGTGCTAAAGTACTTTTTGGGAATTGAAGTGGCGCGAACACGTGATGGACTAGTGTTGAGCCAAAGGAAGTACATTCTTGACATTTTAGATGATTGTGGTTTACAAGGATGTCGGCCAAGTAGCTTTCCCATGGAACAGGGGTTAAAGTTAGACAAAGATAATGGCGCCAAAGTTGATGCAAGTCAATACAGAAGACTTGTTGGAAGGCTTCTCTACTTACAAGCCACTCGTCCGGATATTGCATACTCCGTCAATGTGCTTAGTCAGTTTGTCGCCGACCCACGTCAAACACACATGGATGCGGCCACACGTGTTCTACAGTACCTAAAAGCCACCCCGGGACAAGGCATTCTATTACCATATGACGGGGGAACCGAACTTGTAACATATTGTGACTCGGATTGGTTGGGATGCCCATTCACTAGAAGGTCAAGGACGGGATATCTACTTCTTTTAGGTGGAGCGCCAATCTCTTGGAGATCCAAGAAACAATCAGTGGTGTCTCGATCATCCGCCGAAGCAGAATATCGAGCAATGGCAACCACGGTAAGTGAAATATTGTGGATGAGATGGCTCCTGAATGAGTTGGACGTAAAGCAAAGTGGACCAACACCCCTTTTTTGTGATAATCAAGCCGCTCGACATATCGCCAACAACCCCGTCTTCCATGAACGTACCAAGCATGTGGAGATGGATTGTCATTTTGTTCGAGAAAGGGTCGAGTCACAAGAAATACAACCGTTAAACATCCATACCAAGTCACAAATCGCCGACCTGTTCACCAAAGCCTTGGGAGCTCAACAATTACAGTTATTGCTTGACAAGTTGGCCATTCAGAATCTCCATGCTCCAACTTGAGGGGGAGTAATGGAAATCGTCTACTATTTTAGCATTATACGCTTTTCCTATTTTATTCCTTAATTGTTGCCTTGATGTTAGCCTTGATTGGTAGAGAGTTTTATTGCTTTCCTTCCTTGTAATTGTCTTTGCCCATTATAAGGGCGGCACCCTCTGCTCGTAATAATAACATAATACACAGAAGTGCATTTTTGATTACCAATTTTTCAATTATAGGTTGGTGGCCCTTTTTTTTTTTTTCTAGCAACAAAACACACTTCCTCTAAACTGTTCTTAATCTACATCATTTTATCAACAACGGACTCGAACACATGACCACATGCCAATGGAGAAACACCTTTCAACACCTTATATCGTTAGCCTATAACCCTTTAGTTGGTAATTTGTATCTAGATAAGAACTCTTGTGTATGTATTCTCATATTTGGTGCTAGTGAATTGGTTTCTTGACTTGTCCCGTGGTTTTTAGAAGGCTTTCCACATAAAAACTCTTAGTGTCTAGTTTTTAATACTTGGTTTCTGGAAATTAGAAGTGAAATTTCTCCTAACAGGTTATCACAAGTAAGAGTGTTGAATTGACAATCCGAAAATTGTCGTCAACATCATAAGAGTAACTAGTAATAGATGTCGGGATTGAAAAACACTTCTATTCGAAATTGAGACAGAATTACAAAAAGTAACACTCACTAAAAAAATAGAAAAATTAAAAATACAAAAAAAAGAGTAAAAAATTACAAATTAAAAATTTGGAAACGCATAAGTATATATGGGTTTGAAATCTAACTATAAATTTTGTAGTCAAACATGCAATATAATTTAAATACAGCATAATTCAATTCATTTAGAATTCAATTCCTTAGCATCATGGCAAACCAAAGACACTTTAAGTATTACTCTCTAAACTCTAAGTTTTTGTGATGTAAAGCTCCAACATTCATGTTATGATTTTTTGAAATCGCAATTTATGAATCAAAGCTTTTCAATAAAGACGGCTTTGCAGACTTAGAAAACTCACGATGAGAACTAAGTGAGATGAGTGCAAAAGAAATTCCCATAAACATATATCATTACATGTTGTTACAAATGAAAATGAAGGTAGGGTACAAATACTAGAACACTTGTTGTGGCCCGATCATGAGAGTATTTAGTACATAAAACCATAAGTAATGAAGTCTACTTGCGGAACCAGTACACACCACTTTCCTCCGCACCTTGATCCGGTTCGACGTAAATGCAATCCCGTGTTTCTCTCCAGAAAGCCTCCAGAATTGGCGTATCATCGTATTTGTAGTAGTCACCTAAAATGGGCTTAATAGCCTTGGTTGCCTCCACCGTATGATAATGAGGGATACTTGATATCAAATGATGAACCACATGAGCACAAGTTACATCATGAAAAACATGGTTAAAGATTCCATAATCTCTATCCACCGTTGATAGAGCACCTCTTAGCCAATCCCATTCCTTCGAGTCGTAGTGAGCTAGGGAAGGATGACTATGGTGTAGAAAAGTGAAAAAGATGAAATGAGCATTCATTACCAACAAAGGTGCTCCATAAATGCAAAATAACCAAGTTGCACCCGTCGTTTGTGCAATCTTGTAAAGAGTGTAGTAAGCGACAACCATTCCAGCATCGGATAGCCAAATTTGTTTGCGTTCACTATCATTAAATATAGGACTTTGCGGATAAAAATGACTTGCAAACCCGTCGTATTTCCTTCCATGAAGATTGAAGGTAAAGTACAAAGGAAAGCTAAGAAGTAATCTAACCGAAGTCATGAACAAGTTGCCCAACGGGTTGTTGAGGATTTCAGAATAAAAGGTATCGGTCTTCCTTTTCGGGATCCATACCTCATCATACTCCATTGAGTTTGTGTGAGCATGGTGGCTACGGTGACTATATTTGAACGAAAAGTATGGAGTTAGGAAAGATGAATGAACCACAAAACCAATTGCGTCATCTAGCCATTGGTATTCGCTAAAGCTATGATGGCCCAAATCATGACCTATGCTCCATATACCCATAAAGCTACTACCTTGACAAAACCAATAAATAGGCCATGCTATGTAATTAAATGGTTTAGGAAGAAGCGGGATGAAATTCAATGCAATTTGGTAAAAAGTAAAACATATGGCGATATCGCCAAAAAGGTAGTAGAGAGAACGTGAGAGATCTCGTTTGTAACAATGAAGCGGTATCGCTTTCTTGAGATCACTAATCTCAAATGGCGGTTTTTTGACCGGAACACGTTCGAGGACATTTTTGCCATCAGCAGTAACATTCATTCGACCACCTGCTCCCATCGTACTAGTTTCGCAGGAACAAAAACACCTGAAAATTAATAAAGAAGAAATCGGTATGAATTCATGATATCATTTTATGCATAATACAGTTTGGATTTCAAAGACTACAAGGATACCTTAACTATTGGCTTTGAGCTTTGCTGCTGGTTTGTTTTCAAAATAGGTGAATGGCTGTACATTTATACTAGTTTGAACTTTGAATGCTTTAATTAGTTGTTCTATTTTACTTCTTTTAATTGGTCTATTTGCTTGTGCCGGGTTTACGCAATCTACAATGTGCAATCATGGTATTTAGTTAACTACCAATGTTTTGGATGCATATGGCCACTTGTTTATGATAAAGTTGCTTAACACATGTGTATTAAGATATATTGGCTTGTAAGTTTCTCTTATTTTCTTTCGTTTTGACTCACTTTTCGACATGATTATAGGGCGACCACCATCTTTGCAGTTAGTTCAGATTCAGTATAGGTGAACTTCCGTAGTCATAATGGGATATTTTTTGCTCATAGAGACATAATCCACTAATAATTTTTATAATCTCATCTTTTTATTTATACATATTAATCAAATAAATAAAAAAGTATAGAAAGCAATTTCATTTTTATAGTTTTAGTTTCAAAAAGTTACTAAACCTTCAAAATCACCATGTTTTCGTCCATGTTGGTGGCTAACTACTGGTCATTCTGTTGACTAAATTTTTTCCTTACAAAAGTTGGCCCCACCATTAATACTACCTTCGTTCTAAAACTATTATCCAAAAACAAAAAGTATACAGGTGCACAATTAAGAAGAGTATATTTATTACGATGTGTAATTAATATAATTTTACTTTTATCATCTAACTGTATTTTAATAGGTGAAAATTTAAATTGATAATCATTTTGGAACATTTTTGAAATGAAAATATGAACAATAAAATTAGGATCGAGGGAGTATTATTTCCATATTATTAGCAAGTTCACGCAATCATACTTATTTGCACCAAAAATGTATAGAAGTAACAACGTTTCGGATTTGAACACCAAAAATGTACATTAACGTTGAAATTCTTCCCAGTGTTTCTGAACGTTGGCTTTTGGATTTTCATGGAACACCGGGGAGATGTTGGATCGGGTCGGACCGAAATAAGCTCATTTTAGTCTTCACTACATTCGTTCATATCTTCGGATCTTTGCCTTCTAAGGCTTGGGAAGATACCAATTGGAGTGGTTATTCAACAAAAAAAAAGAAGGCTTTATATTCTTGAACATCTTTAACTCATTTTATTGGTATTTTTCTAAACAACAACTAAACACACCCTCGTTGTTTTTACCATTAAGGTGTTGTATGTGGTTCAAAATATCAAGGAAGTTTGCACGATCTCATGTCAAAGTTTACCACTTTTTGGTAGTCATTATTTTGTTAAGTAGAATCAATGCATATGCATTATACTCGTCCACAACATTGGCCCAAAATGTATCCAAATTTAGGAATGGGCTTAGTATGAAGTTGCAAATAAAGTTTGTAGTAGTTCGAGTTAGGTGTCATCGGGTACTTAAAAACGTAATACAAATCCAAACTAATATCTTACCTAATTAACTTGGAACCTAGAGATCTACAAAGCATACTAAATCAACCAAACATGCATGAACATAGTTGACAAGCAAGTGAATGCAAACCATAGATAGATCTGTAAGAACCGAAAGAAAATCTTGAATGTATTATCATGTTTAGCTCCTTTAGGTTGTCGATTTCAAACATTTTATCTTGCCATTAGATTGCCTATATCAAACATGTTATCTTGTCATCGACCTAATTCAATACTTGAGATGTACGAGATTTAACCATTGCAGTTGTCATTTCTGAAGCTTTCCCATGGCCATCTGATAAATGTTTACCTAGTAAATTAATCGAACACATAATATCTAAAAACTCATTTGAAAATCCTTAATACTACACAAGATAGATTAAGAGATTGATACAAGTAACACGTCTAAATAAATATTTAGCAACTCAATCTTGACTTGAACCAAAACCACATTAAAAAGGAGAAACCCCCAAATACGAACTGTGTGTGATGTAAGTAATAGTAAGGGTAAGTGAGTCGAGTTGTTCGTAAGCTACTTAAACTCGGCTCGTTAAAAGCTCAAGTTAAACAAGTTTGAGCCGAACTTAAACTTAATTTAGAACACGTTTATTAAACGAACTCGAGCTTCAGATAAAGAGCTTATTTAGGCTCGCAAGCATATATAGACTAATATATATTCTTTTATTACAAGAATGGATGAGAGCTTAAATGGGTTTAATTGAGCTCATTTAAGTAATAAATCTCTGCCACACATTCAAGCATCCTAATCGAAATTCCAAACATAATCGGCCAAATCTACCTACTGTTTTCTCAATTAAACGAAACCCCCCAAATTTGTTAGACTAAAAACCCTTGATTTCTCAATTTCTGAGCTTAGGAATCGATTAAGTGCTGTGATCAGAAGAAATTGATTAAGCTTTGTGATCAGAAGAAACGTAAAGATGATTGGTTTAGATGAACATAAATTATCGTCGATCTATAGTCGATCTTACACAATAAATTCGACATCCACCGATTTCCCTGTAAAACCCTACCCTTATTCTTCAATCCAACGCTCTGAATCCGTCAAAAAAGTCCCCGATTCATCGTTTGATTCTTTAAAAGGAAAAGTAAGAAATATCTGCAGCATATTTGAAGCTCGAAGAGGATCGAAATCTTCATCCAAGGGTTCCCGATTTCAAACAAAATTGCAATCGGATAAGTCATTTTCTTCTTCAGACTCTAGTGAATCGTCTTCAATTCAATTACCTGGAACAGAAGATCGAGTTGTCATTTACTTCACAAGCTTACGAGGAATCCGCAGGACTTACGAAGATTGTTATGCCGCGAGGATGATTCTAAAGTTTTTTAGGGTTCATATCGACGAACGTGATATCTCAATGGATTCTGCGTATAGAAAGGAGCTGTTAAGTGTATTAGGTGTGAAACAAAGCATTAGTATACCTCAAGTTTTCATCAAGGGGAAGCATGTTGGTGGGGCTGACGTCATCAAGCAGCTTCATGAAACTGGTGACCTGACAAAGCTTCTGAAAGGGCTCCCAGTTCGATCAAGTGTTGCATGGCAGGTGTGCGATGCATGTGGGGATGTTAGATTCATTCCTTGTGTGAATTGTAGTGGCAGCAAGAAGGTGTTTGATGAAGATGAAGATCAGTTAAAGAGATGCCCTGATTGCAACGAAAACGGTTTAATTCGTTGCCCCACTTGCTGTTCTTGAATCCAATTGGTGGATTTATGCTATATCTTAATCTTACATATGATATGATTCTAAAAATATTTAGACTTGGAATCAGAGATTGGAGCTCTGTGTTCCTGCATACAGTGTTGGTGTGTTTGTTTTTGTAGGTGCGGTTGAGGATAGATATATGTTCATCCTCTTTATGAACAACATTGTGAAATAAACCCCTATGATTGTGTATATAGTATTATGTAGTACTTGTGAAAATGGTATATTTTTGCTGTTGGGGCATGTATATTAAGACTAGTGCCAATTGAACCGTTGCTTTAGTAAGCTTCGGGTGGCGTTACTTTGGAGACACGGATGACACCAGCATGTCGGTGGTTGTCATTATGTATTGTTGACATGACTGTCTCAGTTTGCGTTTATTTGGTAAAAACTGAACTGTCAATTTCGACAACTATTGAGAGTGGTCTAACTTGTGTTTGTAATATGTTCTCTCCACTTTGGAGAGATATATTGAGTTTATGGGCCATGTACTCATTGCTAATGATAAATGGAAAGATGGACTTTGCAATTGACACATGCTTCCTTTTTACTATCTTCTTTGTTAACATGCTTGTACAATTTAGCTTGTAATTGTTTAATGTAATGCAAAATCATTGTTTAAGCTTATAGTTTTCTTGTTTGATTAGTATGCGATGGGACTTTGACCGATTTCAACCTAGCTAGGGGGATTCACTCAAAATCATGGTGGGACATGACGGCCTATCCGCTTTTTACAACACAAGAGAAGTTTTTCTTAGAGATCATGGTCTTGCGACATCAAAAAATGGGGGCAATATGATATGTTAATAGAGAAAACAAGTTGTTCTACTAAATAAGCATCAAACAAACGATTTATATAGCCTTCTCGCCATGTTAAGTTCATTGCGTTACGAGAACACTACCTACTATATTAAAGACTACTATACCAAAAGGTTACCGTTTAATACAATAGAACACTCAAATTGTTACCCACAAGTAAGAAGTTTTTGCATATCTAATTCTGATTAAATAAAATTAGCGTTTATAATATATTTTTATTTTTCACTTGTACAATATCTAGGTTTAGCAAACTCAGATTTCATATGCCACGTGTCGTACCGCTGATATATATGCTAGTTTTTTTTACCTTTTAGAGACCCAAGTTAGTGAATCCTCTGTGACTCTGGTTTTAGCAAACTTGGGTTCAAAAAACTTAACCCTAATCCGATTATAAATACATGGTAATGATTCAACTATGTGAAATAGATGCGATGCTTTAACATATACACTAAAATCTCAAAAAAATAAAATAATAATAATAATAAAAATAAATAGAACAATGAGTTCATCAGATAATGTCACTATATATATGATTCAACTAGTGAAGAATACAAGTCGCATATTGAGTTATTATTAGTTGTTGATTATGTTGAGATACAAGCAATACGAAATGCGTATGAGGCTACTCTAGCAGCGAACGAAGGAAGAGTTGGCTATTGTTACTGTTAGAGCAAATCACAGATCAACTTAGTACTGATGATGCAGTTAGTGATAATTATGTTTATTACTGATGGGGCAGAAACATTTACTACTGATGAAGTTGATGCTGGTGTTCTCTATAACTTAGTTACTACTGATCATACAAAGATTGAAGATACTACTGATCATTGTAGTTACTACTGACGTTGGTTTCTGGACTTACTACTGATCACCAAGTTTACTACTGATGTTACTTATTTACTACTGGTGATTGGTTTTACTACTGATACGCGTTTATGGAACATATCAAGTCCGAGATCTTCGCAGAGATAGTTATAGAATGTAAATCAATGTATATCGTTTATAATTAGATGTAAATCGTATCCTAGAATAACTAGGGTAAATAGTTTAGCTTCAAGGACTATTATATATAGTTCCTTACGAATTGTAAACGTACGTGTGTATTGTTAACTTAATAATATACATTGAAGCTTTTTGTGAAACTGTGTTCTTAATATTTCTCATATTGTTCATACAGTTCATCGTTCTTAATTATTGATATAGTGTTGATCCGCTGCAACTTCTATCATCAAATAGATCTAAGGTGTTTATTAACTTGTTTATAGTTAATCGATCCTGACAAGTGGTATCAGAGCTTATTGGTTCTAGATCTACTAATTGTTAAGAACAACAAAAAGTTTTAATCTTTAAAACACACACATTATTAATCATGACTGATAATAATGAAAGCACTCAGGCCAACAAAATTCCTATACTCACACCCAATAACTTTGGGATGTGGAAGAATCGTATTAAGCAATACATGCTTATTACAGATTATTCCATGTGGGAAGTCGTTTGTGAAGGAAACAAAACTGGTCAACTTCAAGCAAGTAGCTCTGCAACTGAGGCAGACAAACTTAAATGTGAGAAGGAGAAGAAAGATAAAGGCATTGAACTCAAAACTCTAAGCACTCTCTTACTGGCCATTCCTAATGATTATCAACATCTCTTTGTTGAATATGATGATGCAAAAATACTGTGGGAAGCACTGGAGAAGAGATTCGTTGGGACAAAGAGCACCAAGAGGAATATGAAGTCTGTTCTCAAACAAGACTTTGAAAATTTCAAAGGAAAGCCCAATGAAACACTCACTCAAGTGTTTGACAGATTCAACAAACTAATTGGTGAACTCAACCAAGTTGGTGTAAAGATGGATCAAGAGGATGTCAACATGAAGTTTCTAAGGTCTCTTAGTGAAGAATGGGCCATGTACACAGTGGTGTACAGACAAAGAGATGCTTTAGAAGAAAAGGAGTTAGATGAACTCTATAATGATCTCAGAGTGTTTGAAACTGAGGTAAATCACAAAAACCCTTCTATTTCTTCTAACAATGCTGCTTTTGTGTCTAGTACAGGTCAAGGACAGGAAACCTCCGCAGGAAAGGCTGCAGATTCTGAGGATACTGCAAGAGAATCCTTCTTCACTAGTCATGTGCATACTGCATTGATTAGTGATGACTTGGAACAACTGAATCCAGATGATCTTGAGGAGATGGATCTTAAATGGCAGATGGCTATGCTGAGCCTAAGGACCAAAAGATTCCTAAAAAGAACTGGAAGGACAAGCCTCAATTTCAACAAAGGTGACAAAGCAGGATTTGACAAAACTAAAGTCAAATGTTACAACTGTAACAACCTTGGTCACTTTGCAAAAGAATGTCCTCATCCAGACAAAAGATCAAAATCAACTGCTCTTGTGTCACAACAAGGACAAGGATATGACTGGAGCTTCCAAGCAGAAGAGCATGCTCAAAATCAAGCTCTCATGGCCTTTACTGACAACAAAACTGAGGTAAAATCTAAACCTTGTACTCCTGAATGTGCTAAAATTATTAAAAATCTAGAAAAAGAAAACAATAAATTAAATGAAGATTTAGCAAAAGCAATCAGAAGAAATTATGAGTTTGATGGGGTGATTGCTGATCAAGAACATCAAATAAAGGTGTACAAGATGATTGATCAACGGATCAAGGAAGAATTGCTTCAAGCTGTGGATGAGAAAGAGTTTTATGAAACAAAAAATAATGAACTTACAAGTAAAATAGAAGAATGTCAACTTGAAATTGAACAAAATAAATTAACAATCAAAAAGTTTGAAAGAAGCACTAAAATTCTTGATGAATTAACTAATAATCAAACTACAGAAAAGGTTGTTCATGGGGTGGGATATCATGCTGTACCACCTCCATATAAAATCATTCCACCTCTTAAAAACAGTTCAGAAAGAATCATTAATGAATTAAAAACTGAAAATCAAACTGAATCATCTAATGAAACATCTGAATCAAATAATTCTTCTGATGATGAACAATCAATTGAATTTACTATATCTCAAAGTGAATCACCAAAATCAATTGATACAAGTTTTCACACAGCTCAAAGTCCAAATGAATCTCCCAAATATAATGCAGATAATGTACCAAAAATTTTAACAAGGGGGAATGAAAGAAATAAAACACAACTCTTAGACCAAAGAATACCTGAAGGTGCTAAAAATAAGAAACTAAGATGTGTTATATGCAATAAAATGAACCATTTAGCAAAGGATTGTCACTACAATCCAATAAACTGCAAAGAGTTAAAAGAATTTAAAGTTCTTAAAGAAAATGCTAAAACTCAAAAGTTAAAAGTTACTACTGGTCATTCAGTAGTAAATAAAATTAAAAATCCAATTGTTGAAAATCCAAGATTTGGAAGAAGTAAAACAAGGTTTGTTCAAAACAGAAGAGCTGGAAGCCCAAAGTACAGCAATTACTTCAAGAATAATGGAAAATCCAATCAAAATAAACAATATTTTAAATTTTCCAACACCAGTAGAAACTCTAACAAATTTACTACTGGTGTTAACCCTAATTATAATGCTGTATGGTACCAGTACAAGAATACTACTGGTAATAACCCTAATTTCAAAAATACTACTGCTCCCAAAACAAATTTCAAAAACACTACTGGTGTTAACCCTAAAAACACTACTGGTCATTCTAAACATGATAAGTACCCAAATACTACTGGTCCATCAGTAGTAAAGTATTCAAAAGCTAAAAACAATGGGTATAAACCAAGATCAGTAGGAAATTTTCACACCAGTAATAACTACAAAAGGACAGTAGTAAAACAAAATACCAGTAATAAACAAGTATGGGTACCAAAAGTCTTTAAAGTTAAATCCCCAAAAGCTCATTTCTCAAAGGATGAACCCAAGACATATAAAGCTTGGGTTCCCAAACTTAACTAATCCTTTACTCTCTTGTGCAGAGCATTCAGATCCCAGAAGAAGGTAGAACATGGCATATTGATAGTGGATGCTCAAGGCACATGACTGGAAATCTGCAAATTCTTAAAGATTTCAAGTCCTTTGATGGTGGATTTGTGGCTTTTGGTGAGAACCCAAAAGGAGGTAAGATCACAGGTAAAGGTACTGTTACAAATGGAAAGATTACCTTTGATGATGTATTTTATGTAGCTGAGCTAAAATACAATCTTGTCAGTGTGTCTCAAGTATGTGATAAGAAGAATAAAATTCTTTTCACAGACATTGAGTGCATCATTCTTTCTCCTGATTTTATATTAGATGAAAAATATGTTGTTTTAAGAACCCCAAGGAGAAACAATGTGTATTGCCTAGATATAGGGGGAGAACTCATTTCTTCAAATGAGGTCAACTGCTTTATATCCAAGGCAAACACCACTGAATCAGAACTTTGGCATAGAAGGATGTGTCACACAAATTTTAAAAACATGAACAATTTAGTAAAAAGAAATCTGGTCAATGGACTACCTCAAAAACAATTCATGTGTGATCATCACTGTGTTGCATGCCTAAAAGGTAAACAACACAAGACTTCTCATAAGTCCAAAACTGTGAACTCTATTTCTGTTCCTTTACAGCTCTTACATATGGACCTTTTTGGACCTACAAATGTAATGAGTATTGGAAAGAAACAATATTGTCTTGTTATTACTGATGACTTTTCCAGATATACATGGGTTTTCTTTCTCAGGACAAAGGATGAAACAAGTGAACTCATAAAGAACTTAATTGTCAAACTGGAAAACACATCTGATCAAAAAGTGAAAGCCATAAGATGTGATAATGGCACAGAATTTAAGAATGCTAACCTAATTAACTTTTGTGATCTTAAAGGTATTGACAGGCAATACAGCTCACCTAGAACTCCACAACAAAATGGTGTAGCTGAAAGAAGGAATAGAACCATCATTGAAGCAGCAAGATCAATGCTAGCAGACTCAAAATTACCAATCACTTTTTGGGCAGAAGCTGTTAATACTGCTTGTTATGTTCAGAACAGAGTATTAATAGTGAAGCCACATTTTAAAACACCATATGAACTTTTTAACAAAAGAAAACCTTCTATAAGTTTCTTAAAATCATTTGGTTGTCCTTGTACTATTCTGATTACAAGAGAACAAATTGGTAAGTTTGACTGCAAAGCTGATGATGGAATATTTGTGGGATACTCTACTCAAAGTAAATCATACAGAGTATTCAACAAAAGACTAAGGATAATTGAAGAAAGCATCAATGTATCCTTTAATGAAAATATACCTAATGAACAAGGAAATGGTCCAGATTGGCTATTTGACATAGACAATCTAACCAAATCCTTTAATTTTAATATAAATTTCAATGCAGGTAATTCAAATTGTCTTAATCAAAAGGAAGGAACATCATCTGTTTATACTGGTCAAGAAAAGATGAGATACATAGTTGTTGATACTGCTCCCATAGTTAATACTGATGTCAGTAAGAACTCAAATATTGAAAGCAGTAGTAACTCTGAGAATGAGGTCAGTAGTAATTCCATTACTACTGGTACCAGTAATAGTACTGAAAATACTACTGGTCCCAACTATAACCTAGATTCTCAAGATACTACTGATACCAGTAACAACTTCAATACTACTGATCTCAATGAAGATGATAGCAGTAGTAACTCTGACCAAGATAATGATGAACCAAATACTAATGACAATGAAGGATCTCAAGAAGAACAACTACCTGAGGCAAAAGAGTCCAACCTTGAAAATCAACTAGTGGTGGATAAAGCTACAACAACAAGGACTCAAAAGAACCATCCTTTAGACCTTGTTCTAAGTGATGTTAACTCACCACTTCAAACAAGAAGCAAATTAAACAAAAGTTTAACTGCAAATATGTGTAATATAAGCTTAATTGCTAATGAATGTATGTATGAATGCTTTCTGTCTCAGGATGAACCAAAGAAGATCCAACAAGCAATGAAGGACTCAAACTGGATTGAGGCAATGCAAGAGGAACTCCTTCAATTTAAATTACAAGCTGTTTGGACACTTGTACCTCTACCCAAAGGAAAAAGAGCCATTGGAACAAGATGGATCTTTAGAAACAAGAAAGATGAAAGAGGTATAGTGATCAAGAATAAAGCCAGACTTGTAGCCCAAGGATACACTCAAGAAGAAGGTATAGACTATGATGAAGTATATGCTCCTGTTGCCAGAATTGAAGCAATAAGAATATTCCTAGCATATGCTTCATTCAAAAGGTTTAAAGTCTATCAAATGGATGTGAAGAGTGCTTTCCTGTATGGGAAGATTGAAGAAGAAGTTTATGTTTGCCAACCTCCAGGATTTGAAGATCCAAAACATGGTGATTATGTGTTTAAATTGGATAAAGCTCTATATGGCCTACATCAGGCACCAAGAGCATGGTATGACACACTATCATCATACTTATTAAAGAACAATTTCAAAAGAGGAGCCATTGATAAAACTCTATTCACAAAGAAAGTTAAAAATGATATCCTACTGGTACAAATCTATGTAGATGATATCATCTTTGGCTCAACCAATGATTTATTATGCAAAGAATTTGAAGAACTGATGCAAATTAAATTCAAGATGAGCTCCATGGGTCCAATGAACTTCTTCCTTGGACTCCAAGTCAGTCAAAGAACTGATGGTATTTTGATAAATCAATCAAAATATGTCAAAGACATCTTGGAAAAGTTTGATTTGAAAGACAGTAAAAGTGCTAGTACACCAATGGAAACACACAAACACCTACATCCTGATGTTGAGGGGGAGGATGTAGATGAACACTTATATAGATCAATGATAGGCTCTTTGATGTACTTAACTGCATCAAGACCTGACATTATGTATAGTGTTTGTGTGTGTGCAAGATATCAAGCAAGACCCAAAGAACTACACTTACAAGCAGTTAAAAGAATATTCAGATACTTGAAAGGCAAACCATCACTAGGTCTATGGTATCCACATGACTCACCCTTTGAACTAATAGCCTATACAGATAGTGACTATGGAGGTGAATGTCAAGATAGAAAGTCCACTACTGGTGGATGTCAATTCTTTGGATCAAGACTAGTGTCATGGCAATGTAAGAAGCAAACAAATGTATCAACATCTACTGCTGAAGCAGAATATGTAGCTGCATCTGCTTGCTGTGCTCAAGTACTATGGATTCAAAATCAACTTCTAGACTTTGGTATCTCTATCCTTAAAACTCCTATTTTTATTGATAATCAAAGTGCTATTAGTATTGTGAATAATCCAGTAAAACATTCAAAAACTAAACACATTGAAATAAGATTTCACTTTATAAGAGATTGTAATGAAAAGAAATTAATCAAAGTAGTTAAAATCCATACTGATGATCAATTAGCAGATCTTTTTACAAAAGCATTTGATGTAGGAAGATTCAACTTCTTGGTCAGTAGTATTGGAATGATTTTAATAACTTAAAATCTCACTTAAAATTATGTGTAAAGTTAGTGTTGTAAAATATTATTTTCTTAAGTGTTTTACTACTAGTATTGCTGTACTACTGGTGTGAAAGTGTATGCACAAAATACTACTGATAGTTCATTACTACTGGTGCATTTTAGGTTTACATGGATACTACTGGTAAGTCAGTACTACTGGTATTCACATATACTACTGGTCTTGTGTGGTAATGGTTACTACTGATGTCTATAATTACTACTGATGTCAAAATCCTTAGTCATTACTGATGTTAGTAGATACTACTGACGTTTTACTACTGATATCTTATTTACTACTGGTCTTTCATAAACACAATTACCAAACTAACCCCCATGAAAATAACCGTTATGTTATGATTCGAAGGCTATTTTCGTAGTTTTGCAGGTTTAATCGAAAGATATAAAAGGCGGCAGATGATTAATTTAGCATTATCTTCACTTCGATTCTCTAAACACCTTTCGATAAACCCTAGTTTACGATCAAAAACCCTTCATCTTTAACAAAATTCTTGCAAAATCTCAACAACAATGGCAACTTTACAAGCTCTCGATGTGCAAACCGATCTCAAATACTCAGAATTTCACAACATGGTTGCATTTTTAAAAAATCCCGACGGAACAAAAGATTTCCGTCCAATCGTAAAATTCTTGAGAAATTCGTATATACAGTTTGCCTTAACTGTAAAGCCGAAGGCATATCAACAGCACTTGGTGGATTTCTGGACCAATGCTGAGCGAACAGAAGGAACCACATCATCAATGATAAAATCGAAAGTAGATGGAAAGTACATCACTGTAACTGAACAATCAATCAGACATCATCTACAACTTCATGATGATTCAGGTATGTCTACTCTTCCTAAGGAATACATTGCTGATACTTTAAATAAAATGGGGTATGAAGGCAGACTTAATATTGTAACTTTTCAAAAAGGCCTTCTATCCCCACAATGGAAATTTCTGGTTCATACCATTCAGCATTGTATTTCTCCTAAAAGAAGTACTTGGAATGAGTTTAACAAGGCAATAGCATCTGCTGTTGTATGTTTCTGCACAGACCAAGTATTCAATTTTTCTAATATGATTTTTGATGGTATGTTGGGAAATCTTAGCTCTTCTAAATTTTTAATGTATCCCAGATTTCTACAACATATCATAAACTGTGAATTACAAAACTTGTCAACTCCTAAAAACATTTTTGTATTACCTGAGTTGAACAAGAAAGTTTTCTCAAATATGAGAAAACAATTTAAATTTTCAGGGAAGGAAACCCCTTTGTTTCCAAACATGATCAAAGATCAACCCAATATTGGAGAAGGTTCAACCATTGCTACAACCCAAGTTGAACCTCAACCCACTCCATCACCCCCAAATACAGCCCAAACACCACCCCATATAGCCACTCAATCACCAACCCAAACAGAAGTCCTGAATGTGTCCCAGGAACTTGATATAAATCTGCAGAGTGCTACTCTTCACTCTGTGGAAGACCTACCAGACAAAACCAAAAATATATCCACAATTTATCATAGAAAGAAAATTTCTTCAAAGGACACCAGGGGACAAATCGAGTCACACCCCAGGCTCAAAGAGTTGTCCTCCAAGGAGGAGAGAGGACATGAGGGGAGGGCTTTCACTACTGATGCCCCAAAGGTGGGTGCACAGGACAGTGAAAACATCATTAGGACCCAAACCTCGGCAACTTTGAGTGATGACTCATTTGAGGAGTTACTCAAAGGACCCCGGTGCCAAGAAACCACAAGGGGGGGCATCTCTGCTTCTTCTAGGAAGAAGAGAATGTCTAAAAGACCCAATGAATCACCAAGCAGTGATGAGGGCAGATCTGTGGAATTGATGGAAAGGAAGGAAAACCTTAAAACCAATGTACCTGTTAGTAAGCCCGATGATCTTGCTAGATGGAGTGAGGGCAGTATTAAAATCCAACAATTGACGGCTAAAGTGGATTCCTTGGAATCCACTGTACAAGATTGTCTTTATTATCAAACAAATCAAGGAAAAACTATGGCTGCTATGAAAAGAAATGTCAATATCATCAACAAAAGAATGAGACAATATGAACTTAGGCTTCATCAACAATCAAAGCTTATCAGAAAATTGAAAAAGAGGATTGATGATAGTGAGACTCCTCCAGTTGAGCTCACTAAGGGGGAGAAGGATAACATACAGACAATGATTGATGAATCAATTGCAGCAGCAGCTTCCTCCCTCTTGAATTTAAAAGAAACAGAAGTTGATGAAGGCCCAGAGATGATGATTACAGAAGAAGAGCCAATTACTACTGCTCCTACTAAAGAACAAGCTGAAAAAGACATACCAGTAGTAACTCCTACTACTGATATAACAGCAGTAGTAAATGAAGAAAAGGCAGCAAACACTACTGATGACCTATCAGTAGTAATCTCTGAAGACATACCAGTAGTAACTACCTTAGTTACTACTGATGACATTATTGAGCTGCCACCACTACTAGAGCCTACAGTGATACTTCCACCATCTCCAAAAAGAACAACAACAACACAAATGGTGGTAAAAGATATTGATGATGATATCAACTGGTTAGAAGTTGATGAATGCTCCCTGCCTCCACATCCTAAAATACTTCCCATATCTCAGATACACTACTATGGTCCCAAATTTGTTATTGAATCTGAACCAAATATGAAGAAAGACAATTACATAGGAAAGGGAAAAGAAGTTGCTGATGAAGACCAACCCAACAGAGCACAAGGTCATGAAATTGTCAACAAAATCAATTATGCCAAATCAGCCAAACAGGATAGGTGGAAGGTAAAGAGAGCAAAATATTTAAAGAAGGTTGAAGTCTCTCTAGCAAATGAAAACAAAAGATTAGCAGAAAGGGCTAGAATATTGAGACAACCTTTCACAGAAATCAAATTGGCAGATATAGCAGATATATCAAAACTGCCACAATTTAAACAGAAGATCAAATCTAAACAAGTTGCTGAAACAAGAAAGGAATTACAAAGAAGAGAACTGAAAAAATTTAGGCAACTTGAACATGAAACAATAGAACTTCTTGAAGCACAAGTACAAGAATGCAAAGAGCAAAAGGCTGATATGCCAGAACAATTTGCAGAGAAAAAGAAAGAAATGATCACATTCTTAAAATCAAAAGGGTATAACACAAAGGCATTTGGAAGAATGAAGCTGATCAATTTAATTGAAAAGTACTGTGTAGAGAAGAAGAAGGATCTTACTGAGCAAGATAGTAATGAGAAGTACACCACTAAACTTGAACAGATAGACTCCAAAGAAATGAAAGAAAGAAAAACAATATCTGGAGAATCATCTGGTGTATCCTCTCAAACATCAAAGAGAAGAAAGACAATTGCTTCAGAACTTGATCAACCAAATAAAAAATTACAAATGGTTCAAGTTCATGATCTCCCCATTGCTCCCCTACAAAATAATCCAATCATCAACTGGAGGTACATAGATGATATGATTGAGATTATAAGAGAAGATAAGGTCACTCAAAGATTCAGAGCTTGGAAACCTTTGGTCATGTCCCTAACCAGAAGTGACATTATTAAGATGTTGATCATTGGTAAACCAAGAATGACTAAGAAGAACTGGAAGAATTCAGCTGCAGGTTATCTTACTGAAATGATTGATGCTGCTTTCTATCCAGAAAATTATCCAGAGAAGTACACAGATTCAGAAAATGTTCAAGCTTGGAATGTGCTACCAACTGTCAACATGTACTTCTTTGAATATACAAGTAAGAAATGTGACTTATTCCTTTATGAGAAAGAGTATCCTCATTCTGAGAAGACTCTCTATCAACTATGGTGCATGAATTTTATTAAACCACATGATGCTGTGATGCTCCAAAACAAATTGAATGAATTTGTTAAAAGAATCAGCAAATATATCATTGCACAAAGGAATAAAAGGAACCAACAGACTTTAGAAGGTGATAAGAAAAGAGCAAAGTTGTTGGAAGAAAAGAAAAAGAAGAAGTAAATAAGAAACTTGATTGATTAAAGGATAATCAATAAGTTTAGGGGGAGATTGTTAGAGCAAATCACAGATCAACTTAGTACTGATGATGCAGTTAGTGATAATTATGTTTATTACTGATGGGGCAGAAACATTTACTACTGATGAAGTTGATGCTGGTGTTCTCTATAACTTAGTTACTACTGATCATACAAAGATTGAAGATACTACTGATCATTGTAGTTACTACTGACGTTGGTTTCTGGACTTACTACTGATCACCAAGTTTACTACTGATGTTACTTATTTACTACTGGTGATTGGTTTTACTACTGATACGCGTTTATGGAACATATCAAGTCCGAGATCTTCGCAGAGATAGTTATAGAATGTAAATCAATGTATATCGTTTATAATTAGATGTAAATCGTATCCTAGAATAACTAGGGTAAATAGTTTAGCTTCAAGGACTATTATATATAGTTCCTTACGAATTGTAAACGTACGTGTGTATTGTTAACTTAATAATATACATTGAAGCTTTTTGTGAAACTGTGTTCTTAATATTTCTCATATTGTTCATACAGTTCATCGTTCTTAATTATTGATATAGTGTTGATCCGCTGCAACTTCTATCATCAAATAGATCTAAGGTGTTTATTAACTTGTTTATAGTTAATCGATCCTGACAGTTACTGTACACGAGGCCAAGCTGGATGCAGTAGCAACAAGTGTTAGGAAAGATATCAGTTTAAAATAAAGTTTTCAAAACACCTATTTTAAAAACAAAGGATGTTATATTTTAAAATTTTCTTGTACAACTAAAACTTAATATTTGTTTAACTAACTAAAATTTGTTTTTTATTTGAACTGTACTTGCTTGGTTTGTGAGGGAGCATAAATCATCATTTTTTACCTATACACCATAAAAATGAGTGAATATAAACTTCCAATGACACTCCATGCTTATGGGGACATGGAGAATGGAATACATTGATTTCTCAACATCATTTTACAATGAATGGAGATTTCAAGAAGTTTAAAGATGATAACGGAATTAAGAACAATAAAGTTTTTCCTTTTAGCATAAATGCAGATTTTATGATTAATGGTCGAAGCTTGATGTTTAATGTTAGAATAAATTATATGTAACACAAATATGCTATATGATGTAAAATAGTTATCTTTTATGATGAAAAAAATTGCATAATTTTAGTATTTTCCTTTTTATTTCTACTTTTGTAATTACAATAATTGTCTTTTTCATTTCTTTTACGCCAAACTAAAAATCATTCTTAACGTTTTATACAACTAGCCAAGTAGGAATACATTGCAATTATCTATAAACTAATCATTGAGTATTTTTTTAAATAATAAATAAAACAAATAAATTAATTAAATAAAAAACGTGGGACCGTATCAAAGTCGCTGTCCTCTGACAATAGCAAAATTCAATCCACTTTGAAACTCTGCCTCCATTAACCACCGGAATCTTGCGATGGTATTCAACACGGTCTTAGTTGCGTCGGTCGCCACCGTCTCCGCCGATGTATGGCAATCTGTAGCATGTTTTTCCGATCGCATCAGCTCCGACGAATTATTAGATCTGGTGATTTGTTTTCCTCTTCAACAACTAGGTCGACTTGCGATTTGTGTTTGGAATTTTTTCTGTGTTCCTCCGTCACTTCCTGATGCGTATTACTACTCCTACTCTTATTACGATGATGATGAATCGGATTACGATTCCGATAACACTTCCGCAGGTGCCGGAGGATTTTCAGGTTACGGTCACGGACGTCGTGATTCGTACTCTGATTCCCATTCAGACTGATTTTTCAACAATTGTTTGACGGTAATTGGTCGTCGTGTACAGTAATCCTAATTCTTATTATCAATCCTGTTTGTTTTTTTGTGTTTTTTTTATCTACAAGTGAAGGAATATATAATTTAATTGCTGAATATATGTTGGTGTTAATGCTTGATTTTGTAGAATGATTGATGATTGCAATACCTTTCGTGTTAGTTCCAGAACCAAATAAGATCAGAACGTTAGTGCATATAGATATAGAAATTTTAAAATAAGACAATTTATCAAAACACAATGTGGGAGATAATTGTGTGGATGGAGCCAACAGCTTAAGCTTATCAGCATAAGCATAAATCGTCTTAAATAAGGTGATAAGCATAAGCTCTTTGAATCAATCCAAACACAATAAGCTAATTAACTGTTTAAATAAACTCACCATATTGCTCTCATTCAGTGTTAATTGTAGTATGGTTACTTGTTCTAATGGATTTGTTGCACAGTCACCTTTATGTGTTGTGAATCATGATTGAATGCTTTTATGGTATATTGTGATTTAAAATCATGTAACAATTAAGGTCAGGTCTTTCTGCATTAATGTTCATTCAGGTATGCTTCTTTGCAGATTCCATGTATCGTATTAGGAATTTGTCCTCAGTTTTGTTATACAATATCCCTCTTGTAAATATATAAGCATGATGAATAATTGGCATAATTTTGCCTTCCAGTGATTCTTTCAGTTTATATAGTAGTATAAAAAATATGTGTTTTTAAGGGGAATTTGGTGTTTTGGCAGGTTTTTTTCATAGTGTTGGTTTATAGGCATGGTGTTACAGGTGACATCATCCAGTTATGTAGAGGTTTTCTAATCGAAGTAAAATATGGGTATTATTTTATGTTGTTCCATACTCAAATAATATACTCTATGGGGTTAACTAGTGGCAAATTTATTTTCAAGATTGTTAAAGTACATACTGGATTAAGATACACTGGGAAAGACCAAACAAATTTGTCCAAGAAACAAAAGAAGACAGATTTCCCTTTCCAACAAGTTTAATACTCATTCTGAATCACTTTCCATGCTCCCCATTGCCTTCAATCCTCTAGGTCTCTGCAAAAGTCAATGTACAACTCATTATGACATGATAACACAACAAATTGTACAAGTTAATAAAGCGTCATGGCTCCAAATTTGACCACAAGGCATCTAAAACAAAGCAAATATATAATGCAAGATTGCTCTTGATACTATTTTTAGTACATAAGGTACAAGTCATTGTCCTCACACATACACACCTTTTTATTGGTTTTCTTCTCTCTAACTTCATATCTTTCTTGGCATAAATCAGATAGCCATGCACCTGGGCTTACTAACTGCATTCATAACATAAAATGTCAATCAATATTCAAACCAAATCATTATTTAATCAAAAAATCAAGAAAAAATGAGTAGGGTAATTAGGTAATTTTACAAGCAAGGTTCTTTGAACAATCTTGGCTCTTTTTTTAGGTCTTTGAGGCAGTTTACACCCTTTCATTGCCATAAAGTCTTCTTCTTTTTCTTTGCTTGATAATGTAGTAAATAATCTAGGCCAAACTGCCCTTTTGGTTTCTTTTTGTGTATCTATTGTTAACATTATTTTGCTGCTGCTACTCTCATCAAAACCACCAACTGTCGATCCTCGTGTTGTGTAATATCGATCTTCTTTTTCTGGTGAAGATAATGCCGACATAATCTTCCTGTTGATAGCCCTAAAAACAGTTAGAAACCAAGAAAACAACCCACATATACAAGATATTTCTCTCTAATCTTGTGAAAACTCACTAGCAATCTATTCAAAAACAGAATAACCATAACTTTTATTTATAAGATTTGAAAAACCTAATGTGAATTTGCTTATATAGTTCATCTTTAGGGGGTTTTGTTTACCAAAATCCCACATACATAAGGCTTTATAGAAGCATTCAACAAAGCAAAATACCTATCAACAAAAAGCACCAAACTTTATCCTTTTTCTTTGTTTCTTAACAGAACCCATGTTCTCTTTCTTTTTTTAATCAATAAATAACCAAAGAAATATGAAAGGGATAAAAACTCGGAAAATTCCACAAGCTACAAAAGCCAAAGATCTAGGGTTTTAATCAAGAAGAAACAAGATTAAGAGAATTTTAAGCTAAATATGTGGTTAGCTATCAGGAAATGAAATGGGGTTTTCATAAATCTAAGAAAATAGAACATAAAAAATATGTTTACCTATTGAGACGTTGAGGAGATGAAGCATGAAGAGGCGGAAGAGGATGATGAGAATCTTGCTCATTTACAACCCTTCGATCAACACGTTGAGATGTGATCTTTTTCTTCACAATAATTCCATTTCCATCTGATTTTCCATTCATTACTGTTGATTCTTTAACTTTTACAAATCTCAGTCTCTTTCTATTTCCCCATTGTAATTTATCCATCATGACACCAAAGGTTCAATCTTTATATCTGAAAAAAAAAACAAGTTAAACTCTCCATTTAAACATTAACCTTAAAAAGATTCTACCCAAGAACAAAAAGTAGATGAACAATGGAACTAAAGAATACCCACTTGAAGATCTATGTTAAAACCAGCTTTAAATCTTTAAAATCACCGTGCATTTTGAAATCAAGAAACACGTGAGAAATTAGACAAAACCCCAGATGAAAATCATAAGAATAACGGAATATTAAGTTGCTGTAAATTAACAACGAAGTTCCGATCTTTATCCATAAAAAATCAATGTATGGAAACAAAAAAAAAAAACTGCAGATAAATATGGAGTACCCACATGAAGATCTGATCTAAAACCAGCATCAAATGTTCCAAATCACCCTGCATTTCAAAACCATTGGAAAATATTAGGAAAAAAACCCAGATGATAATCAGGAAATAAAATGGAGGATAATGAAGATTTTTTTTTAAAAAAAAATGTAGGTTACAAGAACAAGAAAGTTTAAATCTTCATTTCTAAAAATCAAGTTTTTTATTATTTATTGAAAACACAATTTACCAAGAACAAAAATTACAAACAGATAAAGAATACCCACTTGAGTATCTATGCAACAAACAAGCTGATATTTTCAAGATCACCCTGCATTCAATAAATCATAGGAAATATCGTATCGAAAGTAGAAATATGGAAGAAAGATATGAGGCAAGAATCACAAGAACAGAAGTGTGTGAATAAAGCAGAAAAAATGGTCACGTTTGTTTGAGGTGGATTTAATTTGATTTAGGGTTTCAATGATTTAAATTATCCAAATATGTTTTTGTAAATAAATTGGAAAAAATATGAGATTTTTGCTCTGCCTCCCTTTGTGTTCTTGTTTGTGTGAGTTATGTTTGACAGGAAGAAGTGGGGGTTGTGGTTTTGTTCAATATCTTCCATCCTATCGGTGGTTATTTTGTATCTTTAATAATTATTTTAGTTTTTATTTTATTTTTTTAAGAGTTATGTGGATCAGTGAGATAAATATGGGCCATTGGATGTAATTGAACGGTTGGATATGGGCCTCCTAAAGCTGTAACTAACCTCGGAGGTAGCACCATTCGGACTTCGGAGCCCTATAGGAGCACGTGACATGCATCTATTCCCTCCCTCGTTTTAGCCTTTTGGGTTCTTCTTTACACATTGTTAGATGTTGTTAACGAGGAATTGGTGCCCGCATTTCACGGTGGGGTGAAAATATACGTATCATATTTATAAATTAACATACTACATACTACTTTTTGTAATTATATCAAAATGTAATCCCTACTACATACTACTTTTGTCTTGTAAATCCACAAACAAAATTAACCCAAAAACAAAGGAAAAACCAACTAAAACCGTAAAGTTTGCATCTTTGTAACAATCTCATCATCCAATAGTTAATGTAGTTTTTAACCTTTGTTTAGAGAAACACAAAACTAAATGTTGTTAATATCATCTATATTATTAATTATTAATGAATTTTGATATTACAATTTTAAAATAAGAATAGATAAGAACGAGCAGTTATGATTTTAATTGGAGGAAAAGTTTGAATGTTACTAAAAAGAAGGAAAAATGAGGAATATAATTTGAATAATAAAATTCAAAGGTAGTAAATAGTATATATTATTTATTGTTATTGATAGTTGTTAGAGTTATCATTATCAAAACTTATTATTAAAAGTAAATTACACGAATGGTCCCTGTGGTATACACAATGTTTTGGATTTGGTCCCTAAGTGTCAGTAATTACACCCGTGGTCACTGTGGTTTACACTTCGTATTGGTGTTGATCCCTAATACTAACAGCCGTTAAAATTTGATGTTAACTTTTTTTAATTGACAATTTTACCCTCACCATCTCCTTCCTATTTCCTCTTTTCTTCATCTCTGCATACAAAAACACACTCAAATTAAAACCCTAACCCCAATTAAAAATCATCCAAATTCAATTTTTCGAGTTCATGGTCAACTTAAAGGATTTCGGGGGAAAAAGCGGTTGATGGTCTTCAGTATGGAGTATTAGCTACAAACTAAAATACAAATCTAACAAAACCATGCAAACATAAATTGATGATTTCAAAACCCCTTAAATAAAACCTGAAAATCGGTGAGAGATGGGTGGTGAGTGGCAGTTGTTGTTAGCGACATCGGCGGTGGTGATGAAGCTCTCAAAATCCCATATCTCCGACGAGCATCACATATTTCCGGTGACAATCACATGTCTCCGGCGACCATCATCCTCCTCACCTAATTCCAGCGATCATCCTCATCTTTTAAGTTAAATTAGATGTAAATTAGGTCAAGATATAGTCTAATAACAGTCAATTTAGGGCAAGATAGCTCTGTTTGATATGGAAACATAAAATTTACATAAGAAAAATTGATCATTTAATTCAATATAACAGACTTGAATTTTCTGGTCGGCGATGGAATTGGTGTAATTGACGTTAATGCTGCTACTTTCAGTGGTTGTGGATGAGCTCTTGATGTTGTTGTGTTCGTCAGCGCCGCCTCAACCCAGTGGTCCATCGTCATCTGAGCTATTTTGATTCTTGTTCAGCCGTCATTAAGGATAGATAATTCGATGAGCTTCACAGATTTAGCGCATAGAGAGAAAGAAGGATAGGAGTACATGGAAGAAGATAAAAGAAGAAAGAGTATAATTTAAGGGGTATTTTAGGCACTTAAAAAATTTAACAGTCATATTTGACGTTTGTTAGTATTAAGGACCAAAACCAATACGAAGTGTAAACCACAGTGACCACGGGTGTAATTACTGAAACTTAGGGACCAAATCCAAAACATTGTGTAAACCATAGGGACCATTCGTGTAATTTACTGTAACGACCCGAAATTGTAAATAAATAAAATATGTAAAAATATGATAATTATGGATAAATCATATAAAACACGTGGAAATTGGTTTCGTGTCGTTTGGACACCGTACGAGAAAGTTATGGGCGAAACCGGGTCGAGACAAAGTTGAAAAAGTGCAGCCCTGCTGCCTAAGGGAGTTCGCGACGCGAACTTGGGTTCACGATCGCGAACGGGTGCCAGGGAGTTTGGCCTTGGGTCGCTAAGAAGTTCGCGTCTGGGTAACGATCGCTAAGTATGGCCGAGTATGCAAAGTTAGCGACGCGAACTTAGTTCGCGCCGTGAACTCTGGACGACCAGCATTAAAGTCGGGTTTGAGCTCATTTATTGCATATCAAAACCCTAGTTTTCTCTCTTGGCGATTTTCGAGCTTAAAGGCTGTTCTTGGTTGATTTCTTCACAAATCCTTGGTAGATTTCACTCCTAGTGGAAGATTAAAGGTAAATCTTCACTCTTTCATCTTTGTAGCTCAAGATCTATGGATCTTGAAGCTAGGGTTTGAAACCCTAGTTCTTGGGTTGGTGATTTATGGTGAAATAAATGATGTATACACTTAATAGATGGTATATTAACAAGTAAAACAAGTGTATGATTTCGATTTGTAAGAATCTTAAGGGTTGGTTAAACCTAGGGTTTGGTAATCACCATATTTGGGGGAAATGGATTAATGGGTGTTATCTAGAGGTAGATGAACACATTGGTAGTAGTTTGTGATGATAATCTTGTTGTGATTATTGTATTAGGCTTTTGGTGACATTTTGGAAAGTCGGTGAAATTGTGGAAGCAAGAGTATTGGTGTCAAGAACACGGTTTGAGCATCATATTGCTAAGGTGAGTACGTGTGGACTTTACTGAGTACATAGCCTATGAAATACATTTTTTATTACTTGTGTTATGGTCTATTTGCTTAATGGTGTAGACTAGTAGCTAGTAGTTAGTTATACCGATAGTTGTATTGAACTAACTTGTTTGATGATAGACGTGATAGCCGAGAGCTAGATTGACATAACCATCGAGTTATGATATGGTGAGATGATGTGATGATTCGGGGGATCCCCGGTCATGAGGTATGTAATGGGGAGCATTTGGGCGGATCCCCATCGGCCCATTCCATGATAGTAGTCTTGCTAACTGGAGGTAGACCGGTGAGTAAGGTAGGTATTGGTAGATTGGGCGATTCCCTCTTACCTTTACCTTGAAGCTTGTTAATGCGGGGGATCCCCGGTTAATAAGTTAATGTGGTTCTAGTTGGTTGGGGATGTCCCGACAACTAGGTATGATTGCTAGGAAAGCAAAGTATTAGAGTCACAATAGGGTGACTAGATAGATGGGTGGTTGCTTACGTGTTTGTTTGTTTGTTTGTTTGTTTGTCATTCGGTTATTATTATTAACCTTGGGGTCTAAACCCATGTAGCTCACGAGACGTTTTTGTCTCACGTACTCCTTGTTTTGTTTTGCTATGTACTCAGGTTCGGGATCGAAGGCTTAGGTACGCATGGATAGAGATGCGGGACCTAGAATAGAAGAGCACTAGATTGGATTTAGTCTTAGCTTGGTTATGATCTATTTTGTAACACCTACTTTTATACTCTGATTTCATACCAAGGTTTTTGTAAATCCAAATTTGGGGATGTTCTTCTATTTATAAAATGTTTTATTTTGGCCGATTTTTGGTATTAAAATTTGAGGTGTTACATTTACTCTATTATTAATATTGGAATGATAAACATATGAATAATATAGAGGGCTTGTATGAATCGATCTCTCAATAAAAAGTTGTTTGATTATAATCTGAATGCCTCTGAATAACGAAAATGACCAGTGCAACCTAAAATAATTATGTTTTCCAGTTTGATTAGACATCTAGGTAATTACGTTGAATAGTATTATACAAAAAGTCCTATAAAATCCATGGTATAGTCAATTCGCATAATAACAATTCTCATTTGAACGGTCTGATGGTTAACCGATACGTTGAATAGTATCATAAAACAGGAGGTTTTCTACTTTTTTAAAGCCAAGTTCAATGAAAAATGGTCGGATAGACCGAAGCTTACGAGTGCTAGAATTAAATCGCTATCCCTTGATTCTAGTTCTGCCCCAGAGTCAGTGTTCACCATGGAGGAAATTAAAAATGCGGTATGGAGCTGTGGGTCGGATCGGGCTCCGGGCCCGGATGGATTTACCTTCAAGTTTTATAAAACCCACTGGGAAACTATAAAATGTGATGTTTTCAATGCGGTAAAACATTTTGAGACGTGGGGCCAACTGTCAGATGGGTGTAACCCATCGTTTATTGCTTTGGCGGCCAAAACTAAAGATCCACTATCTTTAAACGATTATAGACTTATAAGTCTCATTGGGGCTACTTATAAGATAATTGCTAAGGCATTGGCACTTCGGCTCAAAAGGCATATCGGTTGTTGTATTAGTGATGTGCAATCTGCGTTTATAGAAGGCCGAAACATATTGGAGGGACCGTTAATTGTAAACGAATTGTGTTCTTGGGCCAAACATCAAGGGAGAAAGATGCTTCTCTTCAAAGTCAATTTTGATAAAGCATTTGACTCGGTTAATTGGAACTTCCTTGACTCTATCATGGCTCAAATGAACTTCGGTGCTAAGTGGAGGAAGTGGGTCCGGTCCTGTCTGGAATCCGCTAGGGCCTCAGTTTTAATCAATGGTAGCCCAACAAAAGAATTCTCGATGTCTAAAGGTATTCGTCAACGCGACCCATTGTCTCCTTTTCTCTTCATCATTGTCATAGAAGGGTTAAATATCATGATGAAAGCCGCGGTTGAAAATGGGGTCTTTGACGGAGTTGCAATTCCAAATTCTAGTTCGGTCATTTCCCATCTTTTCTACGCGGACGATGCTCTTTTTGTTGGGGAATGGTCCAAAAAGAACGTTGAAAACTTGGCAAGAATTCTTAGATGCTTTCACGTGGCTTCGGGTCTAAAGGTTAGTTTTAACAAGCCTCGCGTGTTTGGAATCGGGGCTGATTTGGCGGAGGTTGAGGCTTGGGCTGGATCATTGGGGTGTGAGCCTGCCTCGTTGCCTTTTAATTACCTAGGAGTGCCGGTCGGAAGTAATATGAACCGTATTGCATCTTGGAAACCGGTAATTAATAAATTCCAAGCAAAGCTTTCGGGATGGAAGGCAAATTCTCTGTCCTTTGGTGGTAGAATGACTTTAGCCAAAGCAGTCCTTGGCAACCTTCCTACCTATTACCTTTCCTTATTTGCGGCTCCGGTAGGAATTATCGAAACATTGGAGAAAATGTAATGTCAATTTATCTGGAAAGGTGGGAATGGCAGACAGTCGATCCACTGGGTTGCTTGGAGTAATCTGAAAGCCCCAAAAGAAATAGGGGGTGCGGGTTTAGGCTCTTACCAAAACCTAAATTTAGCTTTACTTTCGAAGTGGTGGAAGCTCAAATCAAATCCGGATGCGCTTTGGGCCCGGGTCATACATGGCCTTCATAATCTGTCTAATAGACCTCCATTCCATTTTGCTTGTGCTCATGTTTCAGGTGTTTGGGCTGCGATAGTCAAATCCAGGAATGCTTTTAGAAGGCTTAATATAGAGGTCGATGAAGTGTTGGCCCCGGTGGGTAATAGCGATATTTGGAAGTCAAACTTTGTGGTGGATGGTGTTTTCAAGGTTGCAAAGGTTAGAGACAGGCTCGATCGGGCTTTCCATCCGGTTTGCGATCTAAACTTCTGGTGGGTTAACTGTGTCCCCAAGAACGTCGCTCTCTTTAATTGGAAAGCTATTCAAAGGTGAATCCCGTCGGCCATGGAGTTGTCTATTCGCAACATCCCCATTAGGCCCCCATCATGTTCTTTCTGCTCAAACCCGGAGGAAAGTGTTGACCACTTGTTGGTGTCGTGCTCCATAGCGAGTAATGTGTTGGGCAAGGTGTTTAGGTGGTGCGGTATTGTCATTAACCCGACTCACTTTGAATCTGTCAGGGATGTTTTCGGTTGCGTGGTTAATCGGGAAGAAAGTCTTAAACGTAGGAGGCTGCTCATGGGCATTGTTTATGGTGTCTATGGAAGGCTCGGAATAACCGTATCTTTCGTGGCGTTTTGCAACTCCCGGATTGTGTCTTCGACACGATTAGAGCCCTTGTGTATAGATGGGTTAAGTATAGGTGTAATAGATTGAATCTGAGGTGGTATGAGTGGTGCTTACACCCTCTCTTATGTGTCTAGCTTAATTTTTCCTTGTTGTTTTTCTAGCTCCTTGCTAGTGGTTTTTTAATATATTTTCCGGTTCCAAAAAAAAAACATACATCCAAGTTAAACATAACCAAATAACATACGTCCACATTAAATACTACATCCGATTTAATATAAGTGATACACTTTCTATATTTGGGTGTATCAAAATAAGTGATACACTTTAAAAATTAACCTTATTTGATAAAAAGTAATGGACCCCACACCCACTAACTACCTACTTTAATAAAGTGAAATGACTTATTTACGCTTACTTTTACTTTTAAACATCATTAACCTTACTTTATTCAAAGATTGTAGGACTCATTCTCCACTAACCATCTAATTAATCTAATTTAACCCTCATAATATTTTACCTCAAAAAACGTGAACCCAACAATATATCACTTATTTTTAAATCGGAGGAAGTATTATACTCTACATACAAATCCATTTTGCACATCTACTAAAGGGTTATTGGCTTAGTGATATGGTGTTTGGCTATTTGCCCTCCATTCTTGAGGTCGGCGGTTCAAGTCCCGTGATGGACATAACTCATAAGTGGCCATTAATAGTAGATTAAGATTTGTCGTTCAACAAAATTTTTGCAGCACTTAAGAGTGATTGATCACGCAAATTAACCATAAATTTGTTGTCATGTTTTTTTTTTTTTTTGAACGGCACCTAATTTACTCTTTTTTTTGTCTACGACGGAACTTGAACCCATAATCTATAGGTCATGGGCAACTCATGACCTATAAATTTGTTCTCATGTTACCCTACTCTTTGTCATGTTGGTCATCACTGTCTCCACCTTATCTTCAGCACTAAACATAGTGCTTCCTTCGAAGTTCATAAACAGGTCGTGAATATTGCATTTTCTTATAAGAGTAATGGTATTGATGCTTATCATTTGTGTTTACTCATGTGTCTACCAATTTAATTATGACAAGTGTCAAAATCAAGAGATGATATGAAGAGCGAGAATTAGTGAATGACACATGTTAAATGTAAAAGCTGGTAGACATATGAGTAGACACAAATGATAAAGAGATATCATTTCTCTAATCTTACATTTATTTATGCAACTTTCCCAGTATTTGAAGTGGGATCCCGTGAGGACTCAAAAAACGGTGAGGACACCTCAAAAAAATTTCAAAAAATTCCGAAAAATATATACTTCCTCCGTATCAAAATAAGTGACACACTTTCCATTTTGAGGTGTATCAAAATAAGTGACACACTTTGAAAACTTTCCTTATTTGGTAAAAATAGTGGGACCCATACCCACTAACTATCTACTTTAATAAAGAAAAATTACCCTTATACCCTTACTTTTACTTTTAAAACTCATTAATATCACTTTATTCAATAAAAGTGGGACCCATTCTCCACTAGCTATGTACTTTAATCTATTTTAACATTTACTTTAATCTTTTACCTCAAAAAACGTGTAAGCACATTTGTGTCACTTATTTTGATACGGAGGAAGTATATAACTCCCCATGATTATTACTACATTTGACAAAAAAAAATTTGAAAAAAAAAATTATGATCCACTTTTTTTTGAGGATCATAATAATGATACATATTTTTTTTGTGAATCAAAATAATGATCCATATTTTTTTTTTGATCATTTTTGATTTTTTTTTTTTTTTGATTTTATAGGCTGCGATTTTGATATTTAAAAAATAAATTTTTTTGAAAAAAGTTTATTTTTGATCATTTTTAGAGTTTATTTTGGAGTCCTCGCAGTCCTCACCGGGAAAAGAGTCATCACCAGATTCGAATCCTCAGTATTTAATATCATATTTATATATTTATATATATACTTCAACTACGTACTATCAAAGGCACATTTAATATATCCAAACATCTTGTCAAAATGAATTATTTTAAAGTATCATGACTGCAGTCTACATTCTCATTCTAATATGCATAATCAAATATTTTTGACTTTTATAGATATTTGACCATTTCAAACTTAAATACCCATTTACTCAGAATTTAAAAACACGAGTAACAACAAAAGTGTTGGCTACAAGACGAAATTATGAACTATTTTGCTATGTTAAGTGTATAATTAAAAAAGTTCTGATAATGACAGCTTTTAGGGCTGTCTCTAAGCGCATGAAAATTGTATATTAAATTATTAATTAATGGAAGGAAGTGATTCCTAAAATTTAGGGGGGTGGTTATAAAATGATGTACAAGCTTCTGATACGTGTCTATTTACAGCTCTTAGAGCTGTTATTATTAAAACCCTAATTAAAAACTTGATACTTTGTTATTAATATACTTTAGTGATTTTTTACCCAAAAAATTAAAAGGTTGATAGCCATAATATATAAAGGCCTTTATATATTCTAGAGATTTTGAGAATTTGTTCTAAACTTTTTTTATATATATACTATAAATTATAAATAATCTCTTTCTATATTTTGGAAGAAGATTTGTTGGATGACAAAAGCTCAAAAAATTTATTAATAAAATGATATAAATTAAAAGATTTATTTATTTACTAAGTTTGGAGCATTTGAAAGAGAAGTACCGGCCCTTTCCCAGTAATTACATAATCAATAGATATTTCATCAGGTATTTCATCAGTTGATGATTTGTTATCGTGGGGCTCGGTTTCAAACTTATCCTGTAATTGCCTTCGGGCCTTTATAAGTACTATTTACACTTTCTTTTGGGAGATTTGGAAAGGGAGAAATGCCAAAGTTTTTAAAAGTTCAACTCTAGGTGATTTTTGTGCAGATTCGATTTTTGGTAACATTCAAGCGCAAACCTTTTTTTGGCTGAAAAATAGAACAGGGAGCAGCAAGTTGTTTGGAAGTTGGCATACTTGGAACATAGGCCCGCAAGGATGTTTCTAAATTTTGTTTATTGCTTTATGTTAGGTGTTGCGTTTTTGCTTTCTTATTTGGTTTCTTTGTTTTGTTCGGGTACTTGTTTTGTTTTGTTCTCGTTCCTTTGGACTGTCCTATAGCTAGCTTTTTGCTAGCATTCTTTTTTAATATTTAATGTTTTTCTTTACAAAATATGTGTAGGCTGCTCAAACATATATCATCCATTACTCCCTCCGTACCTAAATAAAGTTCTTATTTCACCTTCAAATTTTGTCCCTAAATAAAGTTCTCATTTCTAAAACTTAAGGGACCAACTTAATATAATAATATTATTACCAATACTTTCACCACTAACTATCTCTTAAAACACTTTCTCTCTCCAATCAAACCTTATATTTTATTCAAAAGTAATACCAAATACCCCACCACTAATTATCTCCTAAAATGTTGTGCCCAACACAAATGAGAACTTTATTTAGGGACGGAGGGAGTATTAATTATAGTAAATGATATTCGTACATGTTAGTTCTCTATACATGAATTCAAGCCATTGGCTTGTACTTAAATCATCATTAATGTTGTAATAAATAATATCTTCTAACTTTTTGGTATTATTTTGAATGAATGGCCCATACCTAAGAAAATGTATTATTAACACGTTAGAGAACGACATGTTCATTGTTACTAGAACATAAGCTTGAAGTCAACCGTTAATGTATTTTGTAAAGATGACAATATTTTATAAACAGGGGTGATTTTTACATCATAACTTTTATTATATGTACCACAAATATTGCTTAGTTGAGTTGTACAGTTAGCTATCAAACTAGTACAGTGTGGTGTAGGTATTAACAATGTGTTCCAGAGTTCTATTTTCGAGAGAAAAGAAGAGAATGAGAAAGAAATATTTTTTTTTATTGTGGTGTAGGATATTTATTTTAAAAGAAAAGAAGAGAAGAATAAAGAAATTAGGGGCTTTTTTTCTCTCATAATGTTCGTCCTAAAAGTGGAAATATTTAGAGAGAAGGAAAATTTTAATTAATTAAAACTATTTGCAGTTACTAAATTACCCTTGATATTACCTAATTTGTGTATATTTTAAGGATAATATTATAAACGTGTTAATTTTTTTCATTTCTCTCCAACTTGGGAACACAAAAATTGATGATTTTCTTTTCTTTTCTATACGATTCCGGAACACAAAAAACAAAGATATTTTCTTCTTGATATCTCTTCTTTTCTTTTTTATTCTCTTACCTTCTTTTCTTTTATTTCATTTAAATATTCTATAACACAACATAAAATTTGTGGTGTAGAAATGAATTTCCTTTATAAATAAGTGTCAAATATATTGATTCAATATCAAGCAACGATTCACATTCGAATGAAAAATATTTTTTTGCGTTTAGCCAAATTTAAAGTTTGTCTTATTTTTGGATTAAAAACAGAGTGGAATCATGTAATATTAACATTAGGCGGTCCAATTGGTATATTGATACTAGGTCTTATTTTTAAGATTGTTTGTTTGTTTTATTTGTTTTTGTTCTTATAATCTTCTAGCAACTTGTTAGAGCATCTCCAATGGGAGGTTGAAGAAGAGGTTGATACTATTTGAATAACCTCTAAAATGACTTTTTACCATTGGAATAGATGACTTTTTTAAGAGGTCACTCCAACCACTTGATCTTCCCCAACCATTTGAACAACTTTCAATGTTTGATTCTTTTAGTCCCTATATTTAACAATTTTACATTTTAAACCCATGTATATATTTATATGTGAATAATTTATTATTTCTATAACTATAAATTATAATTTATCATATTTCAATTATTTTTTAAGGTCAAACATTATAATATTTTGTAAGAGAAATTTTATTATAATGTTAAGTTTTGTAATGCTATAAAAAATTATTAAATTACATAAGTGAGGGGCATTTATAAAACATTTGATATAGATAAAGGTAAATTAGTAATATTAGTGAAAAAGTCTTTGAAAAAGTTAACCACTGGAAAGGTTTTTAACTAATATGTTATTAGATGATGTGGCAAAAGTAATAAGTCATTGGAGAGGTTAACCATTATGGATGCTCTTAGTTTACCTAAACTAAGGTTTTAAAGGAGTTTAAGGCAAGGGACAAGGGGCTTGCATTAAACTTTGTTTAGTGTTTCAATATAGTTGTAAGATGTGAACGTAAATCATATTGCAAGTGAAAATAAAATAAAAGTTGATTTAATCATATGTTATTAGGTGCTATTAAATACTCAAACATCATTCTAGGTATAAACCTACTACTCTATGGGTTAATTACACAAATTAATGGGAATTCATTTGTAGATCATATATTTTTTTGATTTGTATACTAAAATATATAAATATTCATGTAAATTGTACAAAATATATGCTACATAGATTAAAAACTATGGTATAGAAATAATACCTTAAATTAATGAGAATTAATTTTGGTACCACATTTTTTTAATATTTGTACTACAAAGTATAAATATTACTGTAGATTATAACAAGTACTTCCTCCGATTCAAAATAAGTGATACACTTTCCTTTTTGGGGTGATTCAAAATAAGTGATATACTCCCTCCGTCCCTAGATAAAGTTCCCATTTGTCTTGGGCACAATATTTAAGGAAAAAGTTGGTGGTGAGGTTGTTGGTATTAAATTTGATTAAAATATAAAGTCGGTTTGGAGAGAGAAAGATAGTAAGTGGATAGTTAGTAGTGAGGTCCATGATAATTATATTATTTTATTAAGTAGACCCCATCAATTTGTGAAATGAGAACTTTATTTAGGGACAAAAATTCAAGGTGAAATGAGAACTTTATTTAGGGACGGAGGGAGTACTTTGAAAAGTTTCCTAATTTGGCATAAAAAATGGGACCCACACCCACTAACTATCTACTTTAACAAAGTGAAATTACCCCTTTACCCTTACTTTTTACTTTTAAACATTATTAACCTTACTTTATTCAAAAGGTGTGGGACTCATTCTCTACTAACCATCAAATTAATCTAATTTAACCATCATTATAATTATTTGCCTCAAAAACAGTGAAACCCCAAGTGTATCACTTATTTTAAATCGGAGGAAGTATATGAAATATTTATTATGGTGTGGATATTAAAAGATGTGGTGTAAAATCAATAGGATAGCCATCCACCATATCCCTTTTTGATGTAATAAATGCTACCAAACTACACTCCCGAAGGTCAAGATAAACTTTTTTGAAAATTCAATCCCTAGATTGTTGTCAACCAAAATTGATGACGACGAATTTCTTATTGGGGTATTATTGATTTTAAGGTGTTTCGTGCGAAGTTTCAATCAATCAGTCACTATCATGTTGCAAAATTCTTACCTTTGACTAAATTAATTCAAACAGAAGACCAGAAACCATATAACCCAATTCATCAATCTATTAATCCATTCATCCTCAATTTCATTCGTAAACATCACTCTCAAAATGGGAATTTGTGGGGGAAAACCAGCCAATGTTGCTCATGCTTCATCTACTCAATTTCTGGGTAAGTGTGTTATCTTTTGCTCTTTAATCTTAAATTTGATGATTTGATTGTAATTCTACATGATGATCATGATTAAGGTTTTGTACAGTTAGGGTTATGAGCTTTCTCAAAGTTCCGTTCTTTAAAAATTTTGAAAATAAAATGGCCCCCTATAGTGTAATTGAGGTGATTTTTTAAGGTTTTTTCCCCTACTTATGTATGACACTATTGAGCATGAATTTGTAGGTTTCGAATTGAAATTTGAGCTCCTTTAATTTGAATTTTGCATTAAACGGTATAATTCGAAAATTTGAGAACTAAGTAACAAACTGTTGATCAATTGTTTTAGAGGATATGCTTAACAACAAGGGGAAATCAAATTCAAAAGGTTCCAAACTCAGCTTAAACAAAGTTTCGAAAAAAAATGATGATCAAGCTGTTCCAGTGAACCTAAAAGCTTTTAGTTTAAGCGATCTGAAAACCGCCACAAAAAACTTCCGGCCAGATAGTCTTCTTGGTGAGGGTGGTTTTGGTCAAGTATTTAAAGGGTGGATTGATGAGACCACCTTTGCTCCGGCGAAACCTGGCACCGGTCTAGTGGTGGCGGTCAAAATACTTAAGGCTGATAGCCGCCAAGGTCATAGGGAATGGCTTGTAAGTGATCCAATTATTATTTTTATCTTCTTTTTACCTTTTAGGTTTGACTCTTTCAACCACTTAATTTGACTCTAAAACATCATGATTTTCACTTTTTTATATTTGTTTTGAATAATTTATTTATTTTGTTTGCAGACTGAGCTTGATTTCATGGGGAGACTTTACCATAAAAATCTTGTAAAACTGATTGGTTATTGCTCGGAATGCGAAAACCGGCTTCTAGTATACGAGTTCATGCCTAAGGGGTGCTTGGATAATCACTTGTTTAGAAGTGAGTATTACTTTCATTTTGTGGGTCATGTGCGACGGGACCCACAAAACGATTTTTTTTATTTAATCCCTTTATTTATATTTTTGCAGAAAGTGTTCAACCTATGCCATGGGCCACAAGAATGCGTATCGCCATTGATGTAGCAGAGGGGTTATCTTTCTTGCATAGTAAAGAGCCTTCTATCATCTATCGAGATTTGAAGGCTTCTAACATTCTCCTAGATTCTGTCTGTATCTATATGCCAAAATTATATACATTTTAATCATATCTATATGCGTGACTAATTAATGATCTTGTGTTGTTTAGGACTTTAATGCAAAGCTTTCGGATTTTGGGTTAGCAAGAAACGGTCCTGTAGGAGATAATACACATGTTTCAACCAGGGTTGTTGGAACCAATGGTTATGCTGCACCAGAATACGTAGCAACGGGTATTATATTAGTTTTTTCTGACAACCTTCTTTTGTGAGACATATAAGATAAGAAGAGATCTGGAATCAATGGCTCAGACCTCTTCTTATGTGTCTTACAAAAAAAAAAAAAAAAAGTTGTCTTATATGATCCTGCTTTTGTGTTAGGAACTGATTATTTAAATAAATACTAAACAGGGCACTTGACACCAAAAAACGATGTATACAGTTTTGGGGTGGTTTTATTAGAATTACTGTCGGGAAGACGGGCCATAGCGGATGAGAGAGAAGGTGGGGTTGAAGAGACATTAGTGGAATGGGTCAAACCGTTTCTAACCGATACCAAACGGGTCCTAAGAATAATGGACACACGGCTCGGTGGTCAATATTCCAAAAAAGGTGCACAGGCGGTGGCTGCACTCGCATCAAAATGTCTTCACAGTGATCATCGGTTCAGACCGATGATGCCTGATGTTCTTGCTTCTTTACAAGACATTCAAAATGGTCGAATCAGGATTTCGCCTGAACGCGGAAGATGAAATCCACCTACAAACTTGAGATAGAATACGCTTATGCAGTTTTTGTGTACAAAGTTAATATATAGAATGTATAGATAGGATCACTTTTACTACTTCGTGTACAAGTGCTTAAAGTTAAGGGTGTCTTTGGTCTTCTGATGATTAGTTATGTGTTTTCACAAAGAAATAAGCTATATGTAATCGAAACCTTTGTGAGGGAGTAAAAATTTAGCTCGGTCTTAAATATACATATTCCACAATATTTTACTTTATATTACATTATTTATACTATATTATTTCATATTTCATACTATTTTATTTCTTAGTATTCTGACATCACATTTTCTTTTTCCACCACACGGTCTTTGCACGTACGTGTCACCTCTCGTACTTGGTTTTTGGTGGCATTGTGTATTATTACGGAGTACTCCCTTCATCCCATAAAAAACTTCAACATTTCATTTTAAATTTTTGTCCAACAGAAAACTTCTCTTTTTCTTACATTGATGTGCCCCAGATAATAAAATACTATTATTACTAAAACCCTACCACTAGGCACTAACTATCTGTCTCTCTTAAAACTAATCTTATATTTTATTCAAAATTATTACCAATAACCTCACCACTAACTATCACTTTAAAACTTATACTAAAATGAAATTAGAAGTTTTTTTTTTGGGACGGAGGGAGTATTATTTTCTTAAACCTTCAAATTTGAGAAAGTTGAATTTTAAATATACCCTTTGTAATAACTCCACTTTTATAAAATAGAAAATTCTTAAAAAGATAAGTTAACTACAGTTAAATTCTAACAATAGAATATTAATAAAGCATTTCTTTAGTGGCGGACTAAATTGACGGTTGATTAATAGGCCACGTCACCGTATCATATCCTGATTAATAAACGGTCTTGCTTTGTACTACTGCTTGTGTTGTGTGTGTGTGTTAAAGAAGGGGGAAATGGCGTTTCATCTTTCTTCTGCAAATGCAATTACAACTCTCACTGCTCACCCACCTGTTCTACACTGTAAATCTCTCCCTCTTTCCAATTGTACAATTTATCTAGGGTTTTCCAAGTTCCAACCAAAACGCATCTAACATTTCGGTTAATTTTCTAATTCCGTGATTATTTGCGAATTGTGTGGATAATTTCGTGATTTTAATTGTTACTTTTGTTTTCTTTCTTCCCTTAGCCAATTTGAAGCTGGTGAGCTATCGTGTTAGATGCAGCTTAGAATCTGAGAGCTCATCAGCAGATGTTCCTGACACCCAACCAGAACCTACCATGAAAAAGGTCCGTTTCTTCCGACAAAAGTGTGATAATATGTTAGGGTTATGGTGCAGTTATGATTCGTAAACTCATTTTTGACAGCAATTGACATCACGAAGATTATGTGTAGCATGTCTAGCTTCATCAATGGCTTTAATAAGCAATTCAAGTATCGAAGCAAAGGCAATTGCTGCTTCTTCTGATCCCAGAGAAAGACCAGTGTGTCGGAATTGTATGGGTAGTGGTGCTATTATATGTAAGTTTTATTTATGCAATAATATTTGAAAGCTAAAAAAATGAGATATTGAATTTGTAATTGTAATTGTAATTGTATGTAGGTGATATGTGTGGTGGTACAGGAAAATGGAAAGCTTTAAACAGAAAACGGGCTAAGGATACCTACGAGTTTACTGAATGCCCCAATTGTTATGGTATCTATCTTTCTTTCTGCTTGTTGTATTTATTTGTTAGTTATTGAAAATGATATTTTTGATTCTAATAAAAATAAAATAAAAAAAAAAAACAGGTAGAGGAAAGCTTGTATGTCCTGTTTGTTTAGGTACTGGTTTACCCAACAACAAAGGTCTTCTTAGGAGGCCTGATGCCAAACAACTGCTTGATAAGATGTATAACGGACGCTTACTTCCAAACTCTTAAGGTCATCTTCCAACTTTCTATACCTTCTTGTTGTTGATTTCAATATTGTCAATAGTCTATTTGACCCGAAAAGGTCAAAATGTATCCCTTTGAAGAAGAGTCAATATTGATAATTATATATTTATTTTTTACAGGTGCCATTTGGGTCTTGGGAACATGATTATATATAGAAGAGAAAAAAAAAGGCCGCTTTTGTGCAAAAACGGAATTGTTTTTGCAGGGTACAATCTTTAACTCGAGCTGCTGTTGAGACATTGAATATGCTTATAAATTCGGAAGAAGAAACAACTTAAATATGTATCATCAGGATTGTCAATCTGCTTATATTTCTCGAGCTCTAGCTTAGATACTTAATGTTTTATGTTATGCTTTTTGCATTTTGGGCAATATAGAAACATAAATTTAGATGTCCTGAAAATGAAAGAAAAAAAACATGATATATATATTCTGAAACAAAGTTAGCTCTTGCTTCCACAAAGCAAAAATGTTAACTAATTAAACCTTTACAGATAAATCTCTCACACCACCCATCTTTCTTTCCTATTTCACAAAATACACGGCTGTATAAGGTGGCAGGTGGCGGTGACTGGTGGTGTTACAGCTTAAGACTGTTCTTTCCATATCTGTCCGGCCACTTTCAACTTGAGCTCCTGCCGATCACCGCCAGAAAAGAACAAGGCTATATTTCTTGTTATAATCAACCCGTCTAGACTATCCCTGACAGTTTTGTGACTGTCGCGAATACTCCTTGGGACCCCTTGCCATTTTAGCTTCCTACCATTTGCACCAACTTCCAGACTGTAACTGAATTTGCTGGCATCGTTTTCATCTCCCATAAAACGCAAAAACGCCATGTAAACCGGCGCCATTCCCAAATGAAATGCCTCAAAGTGCAAACAGAATTGATACCCGAAACAATTGAAAATCTACAATCAATAATATAAATTTATATTCAAAATATATATTCTCACAAAAATCTGATAATTTAAAACAGAGTGAGTGAATCGTACGGTCAACATCCATGTAGCATTTTCAATTTCATGAGGATTTGGCTTCACGTAACGGTGGTTGAAAGTGGACCCATCGTGCATATCAACATTGTGATCAGCTTTAAGATGTGCAACAAGAAACGGGATGTCGCCCGTTATATCACATTCTGTGCCTGCATACGGACAATTATACCCCCGATATTTGCAAATTTCCTCGTGTCTAATTCGACTATGATATGGGAAAATGTCTAAGCAGCCCAAATGATGGTATTTGCACGGTAATTCTATCGACTCTGCCACTTTCTCCAAGGCCAAACACCTAATGTTTCCAAGCTCTTGCTGACATATTGGGCAGCTATTTTGTACTTTGGATTTACACACAACGCATATAGTGTGCCCGTTTGGACACTTGACGAAAAAATAATAATAATAATATTAGAAACTCGTATATTAGAATTAAAAAATAATAATAAAAAGAAAGAAGAGAAAATACTTGATGAATTGGAGGGTGCATTATGCTTAAGCATACAGGACACTCGAGTAACTCTCGAACAGCACCAGAAACACATAATCTGAGACCACTTCTTCCTTCCATATTTGAAGATTTAACACCCACTGATTCACTAATATCTTCATAAATTTTACCACCTGGACCCATCTTTTCTTTTATTTTCACCTTCTAGAACCACAAACATGATATATTCAATTTCCAAATCAATGATCACTAACATTAAAGATCACTACTTTTCATCAAAACCTAATCAACTTCACAAAACTAAAGCATACCCAGAAACAAAAACACTACCAATTAATCAAAAATCAGACCAATAAAGCAAAATAGACAAGAACTCACCGAGAATTGCAGACCCTAGATGAGAGATCAAGATCAATCAACCCATCAATAATTGGGGGAAAATTTTAATGTTTGTGAAATTGATCTAATTGATAGTGTGTTGTGATGAGGTGGAAGCTAAAATTCGACAGCCGGATTACTGATTGACGTGTTGAAGCCGGAGTTTGTATAAAGAATACGGAAATCGGATATATTGGATGAAAACCTAAAAAGTCAAAGATTTCGGTAATCTTATTAAATCCCCCAAATCAATCAATGGAACAGTAGAAATTTGGGATCGAAATAAAAATTGAAACTGCGGCTGAATGATAGCTGTACAGCTAACAGGATTTTGGGAATTCTTCTTTCAAGTCCCAATTTTTATCGTCGTTTTGGGATGTCATTTTCTTGTTATTCAAATTGCTTTTGTACGTAGTAACACAGTGAAAAGGTGAAATCACCGTGTTTAAAAGTGAAGTCGCCAGTGTAGCGGGTAGTGAGTTGTAACAAAAGGGCCTTATTTAACTGCCCTCCTTATTACAAAGATATGTTTTTAATAGGGACAAACATGATAATAATGTAGAGCTTAGGGACCGTATTTGTAAAATCACTCTTTTTCAACCACACGTTGTCATTCTGCAATACAGGTGTTCCACCCTCCCTGTTATTGGCTCACGAAAGGGCCGAGGACCTGCATGCTCTTCACACAATCTTTCATTCATCTGAATCCCAAATCAAAACTAAACCTATAATTTTTCATGAAAAATGGGTTCGGTTCTCCGTTTAAATTTTCATGAAAAAATGGTATCCAGTCCAGTTTAGTTCCGAGATGTTTGGTTCGGTCAAAAATTAAGAAAAACCAAAAAAATCAAAAAAATGTTCTCATTTCTAGGTCCGGTTCAATTATGAGTGTCATCGATTCGGTTCTCGATCTGACCGAAACCATTTTCTTGGTTCTCGGTTTGGTTCCAAGCAGCTTGGGTCGGTTTATTGGACCGTGCTCAGTAGGGGTGAGCATTTGGGCAAAAAAAAAACGAACCGAAAACCGACTGAAATCAAAACCGAAAACACGTAATCGGTTCGGTTTCGGTTTTGTAATTTCATGAGGTGTGGTTCGGTTCGGTCTGGTCCCGGATAGGGGTAAGTATTTGGACTGGAAAAACAAACCGGACCGAAAGTTGACCAAAAATGAAAACATGTAATCGGTTCGTTTTTCGGTTTTGAAAATTCACTATTATCGGTTTTGGTTCTATAACTTCGGTGCGATTCGGTTCGATTTTTGGACTGCACTCACCCCAGCACATGCCTAAACCGTAACAAGGTCGGAAATTATAAATGACAAACCAAATGAAAGTGAACCAAGCCAAACAAAACCGAATCGTTTGCATAGTATACGAGAATTGATATTTTTTCATACTCTTTTTTCCTACTCATATTCCTATACACTTTTAAATTTGAAGTGTATAATTAATTAAATCTCTCTTTTCATATTATCTATTGATTTTAACATTTATCATGTAAATTGGTAAATAGATAAGTAGGAACAAATGTTAGAAACCAATATTATTTCTCTATTGATTATTTGTTTTAATGGACCAAATCAGATTAGTTTGGTTCATGGTCTCGGTCATGTAACCCCCCTTCTCCGAGCAACTATAATTTCGTATTTTTTTCTTCAGTAATTATTTGGTGTATTTTCTAACGTATGTATTAAGAGTACTAGCCTATAACCCGTGATAAATCACGGGTGGCTCATACAAAATTCCAAGACAGAATTTTGAATATGTAAAGTAGCAAATATTATATATGACAAACAATGTAGTAAATTAAACCTAACAAAATTCAGTGGTAATATATATATATATATATATATATATATATATATATATATATATATATATATATATATATATGTATCAATTAGGAAATGGATCAACTAATTAGGCAATGAACATTCTGTTACTTGAAGTTTTGACCCATTATTCAAGAACTCCAATCATTGTACCACCAGCCCATCTGACAGAATAAGCCAGATTCATAAACGGATATTTCACATACGGGTTGGGTCAAAATTTGAAATAAAGTAAATTAGAAGGTTACATGCATTTTGAATACACTTTGGGTGGCTTTTGACTCGTTTGACCCATGCAACCCGTTTCCATTTTACCTAAAAAATATGAAAATTACATATTTGACCCATTCTAATCAATGTATGGCCAGAATCAACCCTGTCTGTATCACCCTTAGAGATTGAAACTAAAAAAAAAAAAAAAAATAGAGATAATTGCTCAATATTTTAATCCCATTATACACCAATTACACATGTTCTGGCCCTTATAGATAATTGTATCACCCGTTCTGTATAGCGAGAATAAGCCATATTGAGATGCACATTCTAAATTCTTATTTTAAACTTTTTAATAATGAAAAACAATCAATATGCAATGGGAAACGATTAAAAAGCTCACCTCCATCAACCTACACTTTCGGGCAATATCACGGACGGTTTTATCACATAATTTCTTACTTTTTTGTATGATTAATAGAAGTTGATGATGATCGCAATGTGGGCAGCCACAACCTCAAAACTCAAAATTATCGGATGAGGCATCGGGCTTATCCTTGAAATAACCTGCTCATTTAAATTATGAATCTTTTACTACATTCCTAGCACCCGATCCTTCAAATAGTTTGTGACAAAAATAACATAATTAAATAAATTGTACATTGTAGAGTTGAAATTCAACTAACTGCAAATATACATCCAATTAATTCATTTATTAGGCCTACTACTAATTCAAACACAATAAAATTATATGCATTCTTGTAATTCAGAAGTATGGCATTAAAAAACATAAATCCACTATAGGGTTCGGTGAAATCCACTACAAAAATCGCATAATCAATCAACATGAATGAATGATACAAATGTAGAAGCTTCTAAATATGAACTGAAGCGGTGTTAGATGCAGATGTGATAATTAAACAATTAGATGAATCAAACCTAATTAGATGCAGTTATGATAATCAAGCAAAATTGATAACTAACATGTGTGACAACATTTTTGTAATGAAAAGAAGACGAAATTGCAGGTTGTTAGAGCAGTATTGATCCTATCAACAACGTTGGTCAACCAAACAACCCTGAAATACAAATCCCATAATCATTAGTAACTTAGTAAGCCTCCATATTTAACAAAGCTTCACGTTTGACTAATGAGTTACCTGAGATATGGAACCTAGTACCATTGTGAGGATCGTTCATAATTGGTATTTCTAGAGCTTCTTCCATGCCACGAACTTCTGATAACATAATATGGAGACACATCATTAAAGTCTAAATTAGCAATATAGGATGGTTTGCTTGAAAGGAAAAAAGAGAGGGTACATCAGTTCTTAATTGTAGAAATACTTTTCATAGTCGATTGAGACCTAAAAATCAACAAATTAAACAACATACGAATATACAATAAAAATACATAAACATAAACCAACGATCAATCACAAACTTACACAGAAAGGACATTTCTACATTTGGAGGTGTGAGGTATTAAGACCGGGAAGAGTATAGGAGCTCGTTGCTGCATTGATTTCACAAACCTAAAACGCTTTGATCTTTGAAACCTAAAACGCTTTGATCTTCAAAGAGGAGGGAAATAAAAGAATGGAAATTAAGAAAGAGAAGTTCCAATTGCCTGAGATCACGGACTGAAGTTCAGGCGCAACTATGGAAATGGGGCGATTTCTAAGGGGAGACGTGGACTTGGCAGTTATGGAAATGTAGGGGTGTTCACTATTCGGATATAACCGGATTGTCCAATTGGACATTTTGGATCGGACTATTTGGATTGGTTATTTGGTTTTTTGGATCGGTTTGGACTTGAACCAAATTAATAGTTTGGATTTCGGATTGGATTTGGTTTCCGTTGTGAAAACCGGATTGTCCAAAAAAACCGAATAGTAATATATAGTAGATTGAGTTATATACTAACGCTTGTTGATTTCCATTGTAAGCAATTATGATTTTCCTTTTATGTACATTTGTTATAGTAAATTGATTTATATACTAATACTCGGTCCATTTTATATTGTATCAGTTGGTAATATACCAATCTTTTTGGAGTTTTTGATAGAGTAGATGTCAAATTTTTTGCATATATGATTGTAAATGTCACAAGCTATGAATTAAACTTGTTTTTATGTACAAAGTAGTTTATCATTTTGGAATTTTATATATGAACTTAATATTATTTATGTTATATACTTTTGGAATATTTTGAAAATTTGAAGGAAAAACCAAATGGATAAAACCAAACCAACCAAATTGTTATTTGGTTTGGATCGGTTTGGTTTTCGATTTAGTTTGGACGGTTCGGTTTGAACTTTTGAAAACCGGATTTTATTTGGTTTCATCTATTTGGTTCGGATAAAACCAAACCGTCCAAACGAACACCCCTATGGAAATGTGGCATGAAAAACTGCACAAGTGGCGCAGAATAGTCTAGGTGGCATACGTGATAGAACATGTGGCAGTCAAAGGGGTGACATGTTAATATTAGTCAGCAATGTGGCATTATAGATAAAAGTAGATTCAAAATCCTTTCATTTAATAAGAATATAGATACAGATAAATTTAATGAAATGATTAATTTTGAAATATATATCGGATAACACTGCTAACTTTATTTCTCATTATTTTATAAAATAAATAAAATATAATTTTTTATTTAAATGAAATGTTATTTTTTTTCTTGGGTAATTATTTGCTAACTGATGAAGAAAAGATTCAACAGATATCGTTCACCGATGCTGAGACTTCACTCATCTCCACTCTCATTGGTATCCAAGGTCGTGGTCGCTCTGCTTCTCCTCAGCAACTCAAAGTAATATAAGTTCTCTCCCACTTCAATTTCAAATAACCGTAACGTAAATCATCAATTTTTAAGACATTATTAGTGAATTATGAACAATCTATTTGAAAGCTCTCATGATTGCGTAGGGCGTCGAACAAGCGGTGAAAGTTCTAGAAGCTTCTAAAGGAATCCCTGATCCGATCGTAAACCCTAACCATTGATAATTGAAACATCATATTCTTAAGTTCAATTATACAGACCAGCTCGAGTCTAATTGAGGGCCGATGGCAGTTGGTGTTCACAACAAGACCCTCCCCGATTCAAGTTACACTTCCACCATCAAGGTTTTTTTATTAGCTTGTAAATGTAACCATAATTTTGTGTTTATTGTAGACAACATTTGTTGGGGTTGACTTGTTTAGTGTATTTCAAGAAATTTATCTTCAAACAAACAATCCGAGAGTTTCCAATATAGTCAAATTCTCCGGAGCTTAAAGTCGAGGTACGCCATTGTTGATCAACTGAAATGTATATAGCTGCATAAAAAGTGTTTTGACACATGCTAAGGTTTTGCCCATTTTGCCACCCTAAGGTTGACTTTTGTGTTGACCCAACTCAGGCTGCAGCTACAGTTAAAGATGGGAAAAGGATTCTTTTCCGTTTTGATAAAGCAGCATTTGGCCTCAAGTTTCTTCCCTTCAAGGTCCCGTATCCCGTGCCTTTTAGACTCCTTGGTGATGAAGCAAAAGGTTGGTTAGACACCACATATTTGTCACAATCTGGGAACCTTCGGATATCAAGAGGAAATAAGGTTACTTTAATGTGTGAAATTACCCAAATTTCTTATGTTTTAGACTCTGTTTGCTTCAAATTAATGACCAACCTATGTTTGTGTAGCGCAGGGGACAACGTTTGTACTTCAGAAACAAACAGAACCTCGACAAAGATTGCTTTCCGCAATTTCATCGGGCCGTTCAGTGATTCAGGTGACATTTCAGACCTTCACCAGGAATCTTGAATTTATTTTTTTTTATTTTTTTTGCAGTTCTAAAAAAAATCTTGAAATTTTTTCATTAGAAAACATTTTTAAATATTTGTCTTGATGTAGGCGATTGATGAGTTTGTTTCATTAAATCAAACCATAAATAAAGGTGAACAACAACTTGTTGAAGGCGAATGGCAAATGATCTGGAGTTCACAGGTTCATTTATTTCCTTTCCCATAGCGTTGCTTCTGTTATGCAAGGGTATCTTGGTCATTTGAGTAAAATCAATCAATTCTGTTAAATGATACTTTTCAGATGGAAACTGATAGTTGGATAGAGAATGCAGCTAATGGTCTTATGGGCTCACAGGTTTGTTTTTTTTATAAATATTTAACTGTCGAACTTTTATGTAAAAAGGACATTTATTCGACACACACTGATTACTTTGGTTACCATTTTTAGATTGTCAAAGAGAATGGAAGACTCAAGTTTCTTGTGGATATAGTATTCGGGTTCAAATTCTCCATGAACGGAACTTTTGAGTAGGTTTTCTATGAACTCAGTATCATAAGAAAGGGTAAATATGTAATTTTACATAAATCTTCGGATGCAGGAAATCTGGCACCAACGTGTATGATGTGACAATGGATGACGGTGCAATCGTAATTGGACCCTACGGGCTTCCAGTTGAGCTAGTAACCAAATTCAAATTGGAAGTTTTGTAAGTGTTTTCTAAACTTATGTTTTTAATTAACCGTTTTGTCTAATTTGGACTTGTGATGAATTTTTTTGGTTTTTCAGATACTCGGACGACAAGATCAGAATAACTCGAGGGTATAGCAATATTCTTTTTGTACATCTTCGTGTTGACGGTTGATCGAAACCCGTATTTGAATTTTCGTACAAAGTAAGTTTTCTGGTTTTCTTTCTTTTGAGATCTAGAAAACCACATATACCATGCTTATATTGGAACACCTTTTTTCAGGTTTGAGAACTTTGAATTTGAAGATCATTGGTGTTTATAAGATGGCGATAATCAAATGTTAATTATTTTTGTTGTGTTGTAGATATGAGTTTCAATTTGTAATAAATGTTGTTTATACTATAACCATAATCCAATGAATTTTCGACTGATTATAAAAAACTAAGTTAAAACGGGTATATAAATAAACACATATTTCGTAATTTTTTAAGAAATTAAAATATTTTCCAAAAATCATTTATTAAGTATCCCCTCCGTCCCATAAAAAGATTCTCAATTCTCCTTAAAATTTTGTCCCGCAAAAAAATTCACATTTCTCAAATTTAAGGTGTCCACTTAATAAAATAAGATTATTACCAATTATTACACCAATAAAACAATTTCTCTCTCCAATCTAACCTTATATTTTAATCGAATAATATTACCAAGGATCTCATCACTAATTATCTCCTAAAAGATTATGTCTAACAGAAATGAGAATTGAATTTTCTTTATGGGATGAAGGGGTAGCATTCTTTGATAACTAGCATGCAATGTCAATTAACATTTTTAAATCATGAGACACAATACTATTTTAGGTCAAATGTTTACATCAGTAGCTGGTTCAATAATAAGAACTTTCAACACCATAACTTTACATAAAATCCCCTTATTATCCCTCCTCCTCCACCCCAGTTTCCAAGCCTAAAAACAAAAAAATAAAAATAAAGCAAAAGTAACAAACAAACAGACAGGCAAACTTGAGAAACCACCAAATTTATTTGCACATTTGGGTAAAAATTGGTTTCATCAAGAAACCTGAAATTAACATGATAATTTAGATTTGCATGAGTTCTTACTTCAATCATTTGCTGCCGCACTTTTTATTCATCCTTTGCATGGTTAGCATCTTCTGGTACACCATCATCATTGTTTTCTTCTTTTGTTTGAATATCTTGATTATTTTCAATTTCTTCTTTCATACAAACATCTGTTGCTACACCTACACTTTCCAGTTCATCATTGTTTTCAATTGTTTTTTCATTGCTATCAGATTGCTTAATTTCAGCATCTGCATTATTACCCTCTGACTGTTCTTCCATTACCTCATTATAATCCTCAATGGACTGCCCATAACCCCTGCTTTCACTTTCATTTTCGGAATCATTCTCAACAACCTCTTTGTTAACTCTTTCCCCACCCCTGCTCTGCCTCTCAAGACACTGCAAACGCATTCTCAAATCATCAAACTCACGTTCCATCAAGAACAATCTTTCTTTCAAAATCAGGTTTTCTTCTTCTAATTGAGCTATGTGTGTATCCTGATCATCAACTCGATTCTCCAACAGATAACTACCATGATCACCACCACCACTATAGTTAGGATAGATCATTTCAAATCGACTCAAATCATGATCCAATCTTCTTTCAACCTCAACATGTTCCTCTACATCACTCTCACTCGATCCACCTTCATCTTCTTCTTCATCATCTGGTGCATCTGCTTCATTGTTTCCTGGTGATCTGAGCCTAATTAACCCTTTCATTGACCCGTAACCATCAACACCCCACTCTTCTTTAGCCATGTCACCCAGAACCTCCCTTGATGGTGAAAATATTGGTGTGGGAAGCACTGCAGGTGTCACTGGGCATGGTGACACCAAGGATGTAATGCCACCAGATTTCTTGGCACGAATTAGGAATGAAGTGGTGTTTCTAGGAGCAAAAGGGGCAGATCTACCACCATGATTGAACTTCTTTTTGGGGAAGTATCTCCTAGCCTTCAAACGATTTTGTTGTTGTAATTCATTCAATGTAGGTGGATTATAAGCACCACCACCGGTGCTGCTGCTGATACTACTACCTCCACCACCACCCATGACCGGTAATTCCTTCCAATTATTGTTATTCCACTTGTCATTTCCTTTCTTGCCCTTCCAATTCTTGCTGTTTCTAGGTCCCATAGGCTTTAATGAAGATGAAGGAAGTCCAGGAGGCTTCAAGTTGGGATTTTGAAACTTGAGTTGATCTGGCGGAGGCCAAATCCCGTAGCCACCACCACCAAAGTGGTTTAGCATTCCTTGAGACTGCGATTGATTCACCATCATTTGTGAAGGATTCATCAACGGATTCACAAACATCTGAGAGTTCTGATTACTCATTAGCTGTTGTGGCTGACTCATTACCGGCGGTAACGGTTGCCCCATACTCATCATCTGCGACTGGTTCGCCATGTTCGACTGATTCATCATCTGCGCCTGATCCTTCATCACAACTGCCAACTAATACAACTCTGCAAATCTAAATCGATAACTATTATTCTATCCAAACGATGATTTTAAGAAGATCCAGAATTATACCATAAAAACTCAAAACCCTAAAGTTCGGATTTCGAGATCCTGAAACAATTACAATAAGTGAACAAAAAATGGTCGCGATTCAAACACTAAGTATTGTGAAATTACCAATTAAGCACAGAAAACATGGATTATCAGCGCAAACTAAAATTTGAAATTGAACAAATTCTAAACCTAGCAGAAGACAAGATTGATTCTCGATATTCACGATTATTATCTAACACGAACAGAATTTAAAATTAAGAATTCTCAGCCATATAATCGCCAATTCGATTTTTATGAATATCAAGAAATTTGTTTCGCTATGTTTAGGTTTCGATTTAGAATCGCAAAAGGTAGCGTTTATGTGGAAGCGAAGAAAGCCCGTGGTAGATATGTATAGGCTCGTAATTGACGAGTTTGACGGTTGAGATAATTCCTTTGATCTGGACGGCTAAGATTGCGTTATCAGGCAAATAAGAGTTGGTTTTGCGTTGCGATTATCAATTTGGATAACGCGTATTACGTTTTTCATATTTTAAATCTCAACTAAATATAAGTGCTTAGTATTATACTCGTAAAAATCAAGCATAACTCTGCCTATTTTACTAAATGCCATGACATGACTGTTTATAAACTATCAACAGTTATTTATATTTTAGAACTATATACTAAAATCTAAAGAAATCGAAAATTTGTATGATTTTGATTAATATGTTACGTGTTTTTGTATAAACACTTAAATATAATATGAGTTTTACATTATCCAAACTTTGAATAAATGTAAGATGTAACTATAATAAGAGAACCAACCAAGCTTCTCAAGATGTAATAATCAAATTACAAAAACCAAATGGTATTCTACAATCTTTATTTATTTATGGATTACTAGCCTATAACCCGTGATGAATCACGGGCGGCCGTAAAAAACTTCAAACTAATCCATATCCAATCAACCATACAATGACATATGTATAATGCAGTAAAATTAAAAGAGACACAGAGAGTTACGTGGAAACCCAAATCGGGAAAAAACCACGGACGGAAAAAACCGAGAATCGATCCACTATAATATTGAAGTGTTTACAGAACTTGAATAAAAAATACTTGTAAATTGGATATATAATAATTAAATACATCATAACCATTTCTTCAAATCTTTTGTAGTACTTCATGGTAAACAACGTTCACGGTGTTATTACTTACTTTTCCATCTTTGTCGTATATCAACATTTTCAATCCTTTGCGACTTTTAACTATAGACACAACAACGTACAGCTGACCATGAGTGAAAACAGGTTTAGGTAAGAATATACCAACATTTGATAAGGATTGGCCCTGGCTTTTATTGATTGTCATTGCAAAACAAACTGAAAGTGGAAATTGACGCCTATTCATCTTCAATGGTAATCTCTTGTCAGAAGGGCTAAGTTTCAAACGCGGTATTAAAGTAACATGACCAACATTCGTTCCTGTAATTATTTGTGCTTTAATTATATGTTCACCAAGACTCATGACTCTTAATCTTGTTCCATTACATAATCCTGATGTCTGGTCAATGTTTCGTAAAAGCATAACCGGTGCACCTACCTTAAGAGTTAAGATGTGGTTGGGTATCCCCGATAGTTTAAGGCCGTTTAGTATTTCTGGTGAGTAATAAGAATCTGCGTAATTACTATCTAGGCATTCTGTTTCACATATACTATCTGAACTATAATAAACAACCTCTTGTCCTGGCATCTTAGACAGTAAATGATCATTTATAACTTCCACCACTTCGTGGGTTGGAGCTAGAATTGCCCTTTCTTGAAAGTAAGTCGGGTCCCCTAAATTATGAAGAAAAGCCGGATAAACAAATTCCACAAGAGACGTAATCGGATTATCGACGTCGGTAATAAGCAAATCATCGGGAATATCTATTGTGGCCTCACCATCATTAGGGCCCCCTAATATACCATCACCTATTTTAAGGATCCAATCACCAAATTCCTTAATTTCTTCGATATTAGACTCCGTAGAACCCTGTCTCAACCGCATGTTCGTCGTTAACTCAAGCACAGTACAATCATCCCATATATATGACGAATTAATTGATGCGTGTACAACCTCCTGTCTGCTTCCAGTGGGAATAACCGGAAGTATTTGTCTGAAGTCACCTCCAAAAACTATGACTTTACCACCAAAAGGTAGATTCCTTGCATTAGGGATAGAAGATCCAATAATATCTCTTAATGATCTATTATTGAGGACATGATAAAATATGAAGAGAATATTTAAAGCTTCTTTCCTGTATGATGTAAGCAAAATATTCCCTCATTGTTAACCTATAATGTTGATTTGTGTCGGGATGTATAATATCTCTATGAAAAATATATGTTCTGTAACCATCTTCACCGTAAGGAAATAAAAGTGGATACTGGAGCGCTAAAAATTGTGGGTGATTTACATCAATATGTAGTAGTTCACCTGTTCGTGTTTCAATAACAATATCCCGTTTATCAACTAAATCTTCCATGTCTCCGACAATTAATCCAGCTATTTCTGATGCGGTTGGGAGATTGTAAGTCCTCCCGTCAGTTGTCCTTGTACCAATTAGTCTCAACCTTACGTTTTGTAGCTCATCATTTTCATGTCGATCTCTTACCATCCGATACGATTTTACCAATTCAATTTTTTCGTCCAAAATACGTTTTAAGCCATCAATAATAGTTGGGTCGATAGAGTCTGTACTTTTTGTAACAAATATTAGATTTTGACGAAGATGCTCCATTGTTTGATGCGGATCTAACATTAAAGACTTTATTAGTAATAAAATAATAAAGAATTTAAAATTAATAAATAAAATAATGTACATCTAGTATATAATAATGATAAATTAACATGTCATGTACCGTAAAGCGGAAATCCTATTTTGCACTTCATTTTCCGTATCATATATGTAGAGTTGTGAGAATTTTGCAGTTGTCCCTTGAACAGGCAAAAGACTGCTCAGACTGTGATAGTTTTGTCCATGTAACCTAAAACAATAAGGTCCTTTTCCTTTGTTAACCGAGGTATCAACCTTTCCACACATAGATGTGAATGCAAACATCATGTTGTATGTCCTAATATTTTTCATAAAATTTTTTGCCCTCAAATCATTATCTCGAAATAGGTCTAACAAAAATTTATCTGGCTCCTTGAAATCAGGAACCTCTACTTTTCCGTACAGACAACAAATTGAGTAACTCCATTTATCATTGAAGCGTCTTCTAAGCCTCACCTCTGAGTTCCACAATAAAACATTACATGCTCCACATACATTGTCTGGATCACCGTGGTCAATATAATCTGGGAACAAAAGTTTTACTATTTAGTGGAGGTAAGTAAGTTGACAATACTTATAATTTAGTATCTCCTTAATAAATATATTATTACCTTCACATATTCCAAAAAATTGTGCAGATTCGTTATGCTGTGAATCATCAGCATCACTGTCAAGGTCGACGTTTGTATTAATAACATTGCCTTTCAATTTACGCTGACGCTTACACGGGTGCCTCCTAGAAGAAATGTCGGTGTTGATAACCGGATGATTTGAATTGGGGTTTTTTGACCCTAATGAATCAAATAAGCTGGCTTAGTATATTATAGGGTTTATTTAGATTTTCATTTAACTTTAGTAAGCCTCCATATTTATATATAATATTAAGTTAAAAAAGAGATACCTGATGATGAACTTGGAATTTGGTGATCCGATGTTGTACCACTAACATGACTTTTAAATGTTGATGAAATTTTATGGCTGCCCATGCTTTTTTGAGTATCTTTAACATAGAGAAAATGAAAACTTGAAATCAGTATAGTTATATCATTAGTTTTTATAAAATAATAATAACATGTATCATGTCAGACACCATTTTAAAAATTGCAAATACTATTAAGGACAATAATTTCACACGTACATACCATTTAGTGGTTTAGTAGAGGGAGGTCTTCCACGACGTCGCGGATGTATATCTGTTAGTTGCATGATATGAAAAATTTGTTACGTTAACATATTTGTGTATGTAAAATGCTAACAATTGTCCATAATATTTAGTGTCATGGGAGTGAATAAAATTTTACCTTCGGCGTATGAGATGTCATTTAGAGATGATTTGTTTTCATTTGACGTCTTAGAAATTGGTTTTGGTCCTGGACGTCAAATTGATATATCTGTAATAGAACGTATTAAAGAGTTAACTATAATTAGGCTACAGATCTAAAAAGTGACGGCCAAAATTATTATTATGTCTAATGTCATTATTTTTAAACTTGCACCTTGATTGTTGGTGACGTCACTTAGAGATGACCCGAATGAATTAGATGGTCCTGAATATGACAAAAGTAGGATATTAATATAATGCTTGTATATGGAATTTTATGTGTGACGTTGATAGTTAGTAAATTTATTTTAGGAATAACACTTATATGTACAACACTATATCTCTTAATGTAAATTTTGAAGTTGTGAAAACGTGTTTTTTTACGTGACAATGTGATATAATAATAAGGAAATAGATTGTTGATACCTATTCTGATACCGATTCTGCTAGGCTTGATTGGCCTTCCCGGACGTTTTCGACCCGAATTCGAGTCTGTTGAATTTGATGATGTTGATTTCAATATGTCTTTTTGAGAAGAACCCATACTATATTGATTGATGTTATAGTTTAGACCTTCACCTGTGAATGTAAATGTTAAAACATAATGTTCAACATAATTGACTGCAAAATCTTACAACACTTATGATGTTTGAAAGTCGACCAAATAGCATTGCCAGACAAAGGTATAAAATGACGCTTTAGTTTAGTATTTTTAACATTTTCATTATATTATTTACAACATAACATTAACAATAGCTTTAGTTTAGTATTTTTACAGATCAAGTCGGTAGTAATGGGTATTTGAGCTCTATCCCACCAAATAAATTCTTGAACTTTTGTTGATAGCGGCTGGGTTTTTAGGTGCCCATTTATACGGAATGGGCTGGGCTAGGCCCACCAGTTATTTCTAATTCAGGGATTAGACCTATTGCGCCGTTTGAAACGTGTTACATTTCCATATGTTTTTAATTACCGAGCCTTTTATGTGAGACATTAAAAATGAAATTATGATAATGAAATTATTCAACTTATTATTTGCATCCATAAGTTAGGGTTTCTACAGTTCCACTTTTGGACAAAATGTAAGCATTTTGTATCGGAAGATGATGAAATGAAAGCTCACCTTAGTTGCTGAATCTATAGGCCGACGGTTCGGAGTTTTTCTTCAATCATTGTCCTGAATGAGGCGGTTGTATCAAAGCTACACATTAAGCAAAATCGTGGTAAGTTTTCCTCATATAAGTATAACCTAAATTAGTGTTTCAATAGTTAAACATGTATTAAAATCACAGGAGCTTGCTTCGGCAGATCTAGTGAGACGAAATCAAGCTTACGTGATTTTTGAATCTGTTGGTCGCTGCTAACATGCTCTTCGGGAGTTTGTATTCAGTTAATATGTGTAGGCCACGGCCGACTGGTATGATTTGTCTGGACGTTGCCAATATCGTAAGTGCCTTAAACCTTTTGATAATTGAAGAGTTTGAAGATATATGTTGGCAACCGCCTGTATTAAAAATTAACTAAAATACAGGCTTAGCAAAATTTGAGGAAGATACCTTGGAGTTACAATTAGTGGGGTTCCGGTTATTAAATCTTATTGTGATATTTTTTCCAACAGTTTAGCAAAATTTATAAATTTCACATTTAAGTTTCTGATTATATCAACAATCGTCTTTGGGCAGTGGGTGTTTTTGACATGGTTAGATATTTAGTATTTGTTTTGCTAACCTTTTCCCTTAGGGATATGATTAAGGATAATAGAACACGTACAAATGGTTAAGCATAAATGCCTTGAGTTGGTCATTAAAATGCATGGTGTTGTTTTCTTTATGGTTAATGTACAATTACTTATGCTATAAGCTTTGTTTTGCTAACCTTTTCCCTTAGGGATATGATAGTTTTGGCCATGGAGCCTAAAACAATAGGGTCCTTTACCTTTGTTAACTGCATAATCAACTTTTCCACCCATTGACGTGAATGAAAACATCATGTTGTACTGACGAATATTTTTCTTAAAATTTTTTGATCTCGCATCATCATTTTGAAAACTAAAAATTTGTTCGGCTCATTCAAATATGCAATTATGAGCATTGATATCAAAGAAATTTAAAAAACGAAATCCTAATTTAATAGCATCAGATACTAAGAGTCTCAAAAGAACAAACATCAAACATAATACATGTCCAAAACAAACATAAAAGTAAAGTTCTTAAGTTGTGATAAGTTAACACAGCATCCTTTTCCTTTTTCCTGATCAAGCATCCTTTTCTTTTTTCGGGATCAAAAGCTTCTTTGTTGATGAGGAGCAGACATACTCATCAACGTCAATCACATTTTTCATTCTTTTTTTAGCGGGACTTGTTGCAGTACTTAACTCTTCGTCTATCGTATTGATATTGTCCCCAGTGGCTGAAGAAACATCCTGTTTCGAAAGAAAGATTTAATTAATTTATTTAAATTAATATAAGCATACTGTCAATTTATATGCAGACCGTTTAAAATGATAAGATAATATAATACATTAAACATTGGTCATAAAACATTAAAAGTGATAAATATGACAGGATAATAAATATCAACTTTTTACCTTTGTTTTTTTTGAAACGGACCGAGGTGATATGAAGGACTCATTATTCTGTGAATTAAGTTCAAGTGACACATTCGGCGTTTTTGGTTTTGCCTGTTGGGATATTGCAGTTAGTACATTATAAATTGCATATCGTTAGTTAATAAGACATAAAGATAATGTATGCAAATACGTACTTGTTCATTCGATTCTTCTTTCAACAATTCATCAATAATTTCAGAATCATCTGACAATTTGCTAATACCGTAGTTGTGTCGTTGCTTATCAATGTTGAAGTCCTTGATTTCAACTTTAAAAGCGTAAGTAGAGTCTATCAGTTTGTTAAATTCAACCGGTATGCCATTGGGGTCACCAATCTATAAAATTGACCAATTCCATAGTTAGTTTCTGCATATTAAAAATTAGTTGACTGGGTTAATACCTTTCTCATCTGAATTTTAAATTCAGCAGCCGTCTTGTTCAACATCGATTGAGCGTGACTGTCGAATAAAGTCAAAGTGACCTCGTCACCCACTCCTAGAGGAATTTTGAACCTGAAAATTGAACGTGTTTAACAAACAACCAAGTAAAATATAATATTGTAAACAATATTGAAGTTGGAATGTTCTTACTTATACTCTACATCCGTATCTCCTCCGCAAGCTTTGTTGTTGCACACAAAACTATTTATGTATCTGACAATTACCCCATCCTCGTCTTTTTCAGCAACTACTTCTTTTTTTGCCATCTTATCACACTTCACGCAGGCCAAGTACCACGAGTCGTATTTTTTCTCGATGTGTTTGATGGTTGCCACCATAACAGCATACATTGGCTTGAGTATTTTAAAATAGTGATAAGTAAGTAAATATATTAAACAAAAATAATGAGTCACACCTTATTAATAGCTTTAATGCTGTGACAATTGACCCTGAACAAATTTTGAAGAAAATCTTCGTTGATTGAGTAAGTGGAAGATGACGGCATCTGGGTGACACAGTGGTCATCTTCGAGGTTGGAACGTTTTGCAAGCAACCTATCAAAATATCTTGATAAGGTTAAAGGGATAGCAGGCCAAAATATTTATTACAATATATTATAAAATCAGAATTAGTAAGCAAAACTTCATCATACTTCTCTTTAAATTTTCTGATATCCGGAATGTCAGAATTGACGAATAGTTTGGTACAACCAAACATTGTTGACACTGTTGCTTTCTTTCCTGTATATATATGGAACAAAGTGTGTACACTTTAGCAGAGTTTCCAAATTTGAAAACATGAATTTGAATAAGAGAGTGGTATTAGTTTACCTTTATAAACTTTGTGTTTCACAAATTGAAGTATAACAATTACATGACCTAAGTTTTTTAATTTTTCTCGATCACCAAGCTTATCATCCATCTCATATGCATACTCACTCCATAAAGTTATGTTTTCCAATTTTGTACCGCTATAAAATAAGTATTATTTTATTGTGATTTTATCATATATAATTTATGATAAGAAAACCGCATAATAATTAAAGGTCACTTACTTAAGATTTTTCAGTACCAAACGCAATATCTTTTTGGGTTTTCCATCCACAGTCCGATCTTCTAGGCCAGTTGCAGACACAAGATCACCTATTATGTCTGGTCGTTTGTTGGTTTTGTCCAATAAGTACACGAATCATTATTGAATTAGTACATAAAGTAATAAATAAGCCCAAAATATATTACATATAGTAAGATATGTAATTAAATTCATACCGTACGACACTGTAGAATCGTTGACGGATTGTTTAATGGTCTCAAAGTCCTCAAAACGAAAATTAAACACCGGACCGTTGTAGTTGTCGCAATCTTTAATAATGGTTGTTGTATCAAAATTAATCTTATATTCATTTTCTACAATAAAAGGAGGTTTTATGACTGAATCGGTAGTGAAATTTGATAGATATATGGATTTTCCTTCTTCGAGGACATGAACAAACTTTGAACATAATTTTGTTTCCACACTCGCATGTATGAGATTTTCCTGTCAATTGTGTATTTAAGCAAATGATGTAATGTATGTAAGTCAATATATTGTGAAAATTATATTGAGTAAGATTTGAAAAAAAAAATGTTGAAGTACCTCCTCGTCTTGGAGTATCATTTCAATTTTGTATGTGACCAATGGGTATTTAAACGCCATCAGTTTCCACAAACGGAGAATTCTTACCTTTAGTCTTGCATTACCCTTTAATTTGGAAATTTCTCTTATAAAGCACTCTGGGTTTGATGTTGCCATTTAACTGTGGAAAATGCCAAAACATAGAGTCGCATTAGATACTCAAAATTGTAAATTTAATACCGAAATGTATGTAAGCGATGGTGTAAATTTTGCTCTTTTATAAATTACTTAAGCATAATTTTCTAAAAATGCAGAATAACAACATGCTAGAGTAGAAGGAAGGGGAGTTACGAAGATATATACAACATGCAGTGGATGTTTAATGGAATTATTTAGGCGTCATGGTTAAATGGTATTTTGCATGTCAACATAATGAATGAAATTGCAAAAGTTAAGGGGAAACAGAAAGCATTTTGAAAAAATACCTTGTATAATCTGGACTAATAATGCGTGAGCAAAACTTGATTGCAATTTCTGAGATGTATTATATACACAGAGTGGGAAACTAAACATGCTTTTTTTTAGGAGTCACGATCTATAAATAAACTGTATAGTGTAGCCGAATTATTGGGATTGAACTTAAAATGGGGAGTTAAAGTAAAACTGAATAGTAGTGGAAACTTAACTTTTGAGTTAAAACAGTTATAGGCACGTTTAAATAAAAATGGAAATATGTAAAATTAATAAGGAAATTCGGAAGTTTCCTAAGAGTGGGTAGTTAAAAACGGTGACATTGCAAATCAACAAATATGTGGCAGCAATAGCCAATAGGCAAGACATGCAATTATGATGTCAGCATCCTATGTGGCTTTAATAGGAAAAAGAGGATTTAAAATCCTTTCATTTAATAGGAAGATAGATAACAATAACCGGATATGAATTTGACGATTATAAGGTAACCGATAAAGGGAACGGACATGGAGGTTCTGTGACTTCAACTGCTCCTTCAAGCATCTGGATAACCTTCCTCAAACCCGGGTTTTCTTGAACACACCAAAGCCCAACCATCAAGAATGTCGTCAGCTTCTTGTAATCGTCCAAAGCCTCCAAATCATTGTTAACAAACGCATCCAGTTTCCCTTCTTGATAGCAATCCCATGCCAAATCAGTTAAAACCTCCATATCTTCATTATCACTCTCAAAAACCACGCTCTTTCATCTCTAGTAACAAGACACCGAAGCTATAAACATCAACCTTAACTGTAACAGGAGTGTTCCTAAACCATTCAGGAGCAACGTATCCTTTTGTTCCTCGTATTCCAGTATTCGTTCGGGATCATCAAAAGCTTTGCCAACCCAAAGTCGGCAATTTTAGGATTGCAATATTCATCGATTAGTATATTTTGCGGCTTTATATCACAATGGATGATCCGAGTGCTACATTCTTCATGAGAGTCCCTTTGCAATGCCTAGAGCAATATAACTCCTGACTCGGCCTCGTGTCACCAAAAAGAAACGATGCCAAAGTTCCGTTGCTCATGAACTCGTATATCAACAACCGCCATCGTCACAATAGCCTATGAGCTGGACCAGATTCTTATGGTGAGTCCTCGCAATGGCGTTGACTTCGGTTTTGAACTCCTTTTGGGCGCCTTCAACAACCGTGTGCAACTTCTTAACCGCCACGGTTGTTGTCCCGACTACACCTTTGTAGACTACCCCGAAAGCGCCTTGACCTAATTCACCCGTCAGTAGCGTTGACTAGCTCTTGATACGTGAACCGAGGCAAAGTGGTTTGATCAACGACTTTATTACTACTTGTGTTTGGGTATGAAATTCCGGATCCGGGTTTCTTCTTCCAACAAAAATTACACCAATCAATACGAGAGTTACAAATACCAACGCTGATCCCACCAATATCAAACTTTTCTGATCTTTATCATCGTTTGAAAATACGGAATTAGGGGAGGACCTTTCAGATATTTCAAGTAGACCTTCGCGAAGAATCCTTCTTTCCACTGGAGAGCGGAAGCTTCTTCCTCCAACACTGGTGTAAATCGCGGCGCCACAGAAACAATCTTTCAAACAGTAAGTTTTCATCAGTAGATGACGTCATGGACACGTAATCAAAGGTTGGCCTTAATGAGCTCAATGAAATCAACGTCCTCTTCCCGATAACTTTTATCGCAACTTGGAGTGATGAAATTAGGTCGCCATTCGGATCATTGGAATCAAGTAACGCAAATCCCTGCGGGCACTCGCATTTCGGCTGCAAACACTGTTAAGCTCGACTATCAAAATTCTGACACATGTCACCACGTGGCACATTCCATAAAACATCCCAGCTTGTATTTCCACTTGCAGGTAATTTCTTAGGGTAGTAATATTGAGTAAATAACCCATCAGAATCTAGAGGTGATAATAGTCCCCAGAAGGAAGCATATCTCTTGAAGTAAGCTCGTATCTTTCGCGATTTCTTCTCAATATATACATGTATCCGGTCACATCAAACACGAGTTCTTCACCTGTATTGGTTTCATCCTCAGTATTACTGCTATAGTAAGGATTGCCAGAAGAACCAGAATATGTATCTACAGTATTAAGAACAAGATTCCCCTCACGAAGCATGGAATCTTCCGGTACAGAAGTTTGTTTTGCTCATTCTCGAATCAATCACTCCATCTATCGCCATAATCTGAGTCGGCAAGATCGTATCGGCAGGAAGATTAAAACTCTCCCACATCTTGCTAGACCAACGAGCACAAAGTTACCAGTATCGTTCATCACACCGTGTGAAAGATCAGAAAGATTATTAGAAATGAGAAAAGAAGTCCAGACCTCGAGGATCACTGAGTACGAGCCCACGGCCGTCGATCAGCTCGACTTTTGATCCTCGAGATACCAGACAATGGTCTTGTCTGGTATCTTGTCATACCATATGGATAACAAGTAGCTGTTATCATTTCCTTGAACTTGTTGGAACCCGAAGGCGAAATCACCGGAAGGCGAAAGCCATGGTTTGGTCTCAGGTGTGGCTGTGAGTGATGCACCAACGGATATGGAACCGTTAACCCGTTGGGCAGTTACCAACTGTGTACGTAGGAAAATAGTTAAAAAGATGAGGCACAGTGGGACTACGGCCATAGGAATTTGCTAGGATTAATGATATAAAAATACAATATCAAACTTGGGATTTATAAAGATGATTGCTTTTAAGTCACACACAGACTTTTCAAGTCTTTTGTGGTGACTATTCAACAACAATTTCATGGTAAATGATAATTATACTTGTAGTATGACGGGTAAAATACAAAGTGTGGTAAAAAAAAAAAAGGTTATAATTATTATATGGCATGAAATTACTCTATAAAAATAAATTATGTACGAATCAACTTCCTTTTCCTTATATCTAAATTTCCAATACGTGAAGGAAACTCAGATTTTATATGATACACGGCAGGAATCATTCAAAGTGGAAAGATGAAGACCAAATAGACGTTCATTGTGGAATTATATATATGCCAACTCTTCAATTAAGCTGGAAATAAAAGTCTAGATCTGTCCTTTTATACACTTGTAAAAATGTGGTAAATCATAAACCAAAGTTCCTCGAAACAAATCTTTAGGGAACAACTGATCAATTAATGATATTAGACTCCATATGCAATTTTTGGCATCACACCACGTGCACACCTATATCCATATTTTCTTCCTCTATTGAGACAAACCCGTGAAAGAGGATCGATCTATGGTACTAATATCACTTCATAATACTTACTCAAATTAATCCTTCTTTCTCTTCGGTTAACCGGTTAGAAAAGAGAAGATAAAAGAAGAGATATAGAGAGGTGAAATGTAGAGAGCGGAAAAGGAAGAGAGTATGTTTCTTTTTTAATTTTTCATCGGTTTCAAAGTAAGTGATACATTTGTGGTCTCATGATTTTTAAGGTAAAAAAATTACTATGAAAATTAGATTAAACTAAATTGAATAGTCAATAGGGATGAGTCTCACATATTTTAGTTAAAGGGAGTTTAACGATGTTTAAAAATATAAGTAAATTACATTTTAAACAAATTCTTTATTAATTATTAATTACGTATTCAAATAATTAATTATCTACATCTTAGACCAATAAATATATATTTGGGGAAAATATAAAACGTTTGGCTGGTAATAAACTTAACACCAAAAGGTGAAAAATATTTGTCTAGCGCACTGAACATGGTACATATTATCTATGCTAAAAAGAATAATTTTTATCTATGCTAAAAAGAATAATTTTGTTTAATGTACATATTATCTAGTGTAAAATAGGTGTATGATGCTCGCCTCAATTCCTCAAGGTGTTGAACAATATCAACATATCTTTCCCAACATTTTACCAAATCTACCCTTGAGACATCTTTTAGATTGAGATTTCCTCACATACACACAGGGCACACTCTACACCATTTTACCAAATCTACCCTTGAGACCTCTTTAGATTGAGATTTCCTCAAATACACACACAGTGCACACTCTACACCATTTACCAAATCTCTCTCTGCATCATCTTCTTCTATATCTGCCCATTCCCTCTTGCCTTGGGACCACTTCTCTCCACTACCATCTCATCCTCATTCATTCTATCCCTAAAATCACTATCTATCTTCATCTTCATCTTCATCTTGATCTGGGTTTTGTGTTCTTTTGCTTAAAAACAGAGTCTTTTCTTCAAGTATAGAAGCACACATTTCCTGTTTAAAACAGACTCACTTGTCTAATTGATCGATAGCACTGCTTCTTGTTATATCTCACATGGTTAGTTTCTCTCTTTCTAATCTGATTTTGTTCTATGCTCATTTCTTTCCTGCTTCAAGACTCTACATTTATCCGGTTTTGTAAGTCAAATATATTGCATCTGGTTTTTGCTTGATTTCCACTTTGTTTTTCTGGGATCTAGTTCTTTATTCAAAGTTATGCCCTTTTTCATAGATCTTATCGATTGTAATTTTACAAAGATTAAAGCTTGATTCCTTGATTTTGTTTTCCCCTGATGTTTAGACAACTCATGCATTTCTTTTCTTTTTACTGTTTTGTGTTATTTAGGGGATTTTCACTTCGAAATTTAGTTGATTTTGTGTATACGCTTCTATAATGAGTTTGTATTCAAGTTTTGGTACATACCCATGATTTTGAAATCGAATGTTTTTTTAATTGTGCTTGATAAAAAATAAATCTTTTTAAACTTTTGATGAATCCTTTTCATTTAATTAGGGTTTTATGTTGCTCACTTGATTCTGTGTATAACTTTGCGAAATGAATATATTTTCAAATTTTGTTTCACACCCATGATTTACATTTCGGTGTTTTGAGAATGTTCTTGATAAAAATTGAATCTTTTTTCCACTATTAATGAATCCTTATCATTTAATTAGGTTTTCATGTTATTCAGTTGAATGTGTATATAGTTTTTTGCAGTGACTTTGTTTTCAAGTTTTGGTACATGCCCATGATTTAGATTTACACCTTTTGAGTTTGTTTTTGATAAAAATTGAATCTTTTCCACTATTAATGATTTTTTATATTTGATTTGGCAGAGTAACTTTAAGTTTCTTGAATCTTGATTTCTGCAAGTATGGGTAGGGGTAGAGGAAAAGGAAAGAAGTTGACTTTGACTAACAATGATGATACCGGAAGTGGTGAAGAAGAAAGGATTCCTGCCCAGAAAAGAAGGGGCAGACCTCAAAAACCTTTGGTGGATGAAATCGATGATGACATTGAAAAGATAGAAGACGAAAATGTAAATGATGTTGAAAAGGTAATGGAGAATGGGAAGAAGAGAAAACGCAACAAGCAGTTGAAAGAAGAGGGTGATTTGGTCAAAGAGGAAATTAGGGCTGAAAATGGGTCAAACACAAATGTTAATGGTTTTAGGCAAACTGGAAGTAGGAGGAAAAACAAGCCACGTCGTGCAGCTGAAGCTGGTGTTGAGTGCAAATGAGATCTTCAGTCTCCTTTTGTTAATCTGTTTTCTATTTTGGTATGTAGTTTTTGGTTTGATTGAATGGTAAGATTTGGTCCACAGATTCTGTATGAACTAGAACGCTTGAGTTTTTGTTAATTGACCAAAATACCCCATGAGCAACGACAGAGGACACAAATCAGTATCAACTCATCAACACATCTTTACCTCCAGTTGTGTTTCTTTTGATGACCATCTAATTTAACTATATATTCAAGAGAAATTTGGTAAAAGCTTGATCTTGCATCATCACCCGAGCTTCTTTCTGTCCGTGATCATAAACAAGCAAGATCACAATAAGTTGCAGACTTTAATTAAAATCATTCTGTGCATTCAATTTCTTGAGAATTTGATAATGTATTCTGTATCATTCTCTATATTTTTGCACAACTCCCATATTTGATTGGAATTCATGTTTTGACTCGTATCTATATTATTTCCAAATGACAGGCAGAAGTGGAGGTAACATACAAATTTGGTTAGGACTTTATAGAGGGTAAAATAGTCATTTTAACTATTTTAGCTTCTTCATCATTGTAATACTCCTATTCTTGCTGTGTAACCCTTGATATGTAATCTCAACATGTCCAAGCTAGGGTGTTTCTTGTTACTATTTGGTGATTCTTGATCTAAAATAGTTTTTGCCCAAAAAGTTGGTGCCCTTTTGGTTGAATTGCCAAACCCAAATTTGAATTTTGAAAAAAGGGAATGAAATTTGAATAAGAGGTGTGTTTAGATCATTATTTAAATGATTGATTTTTTAGTATATTTTCAGAAAGTGAGTTTTACTTTGTGGCTGAAATTCGAAACATGAAGTGTTTTGACTGTTTGAATAAGCATGTTATTTTCAAAATTTGAATGAGAAATTGAGAACGATGTTAGGAATCATTATGATTTCTAAATTCGGGTTGGTCCTTTCAAAATGTTATGTCTCTTTCATTTAAATAATTATTAAGGGGGCGTTTGGCTCAACGTAATCCTCCGTAATGTAATTGAAATCGGTTGTATTTGAATTCGGTTGTAATTGAATTGGGTTGTAATCGAATACGCTTACGCGTTTGGTTACCAAAATTTTGAGTTGTAATTCAAATCAATACTTATGACTTTTTTTAAAAACATTTTTAAAATTTTTTGCAATATTTTATTATTTATTATTTTTTTATTTTTTAAATTTTTTTATTATTTGTTTACATTTAAAAAAAAATAAATAGTTTTTATTTTTTTAATTTTTTTCTAATTTTTTTAAAATTTTTAAAATTTTTTAATTTATTAAAAAAAATTTAAATTTTTTAAAAATTTTTAAAAATTTAAATTTTTTTTTAAAATTTTATAAAATTTATAAATTTTTTTTTATAATTTTTAAATTTTTTTTATAATTTTTAAATTTTTTTTAAAACTTTTAAAATTTTTTTAAAATTTTTCTAGAATTTTTTAAAATTTTAAATTTTTTTTAATTTTTTTAATTTTTTTTAATTTTTTCAATTTTTTTAAAATTTTTTAATTTTTTTTAATATTTTTAAATGATTTTAAAATCTGAAGCATATAAGATATTCAAATTTGTTAGTTAATAAAGGATCGTAATTGAATTCGTAGGGTGTTGGGACGGATTTCAATTACAACGAATATCGTAATTCGGAATTACGTCGTAATTGAATTACGAAAAAAATGGGTCATCCAAACGTCCTCCGTAATGTAATTGAATTACAATTACGGAAGATTACGGAGGATTACGTCAAAACAAACGGGGCCTAAAAGTATTGTATTTGAAAGAACACATGTACTGTGTTTTTTAGATCTATGTTGCTTGCCCATAATAGCAATTATCATTACTTTTGAAAGAACACAGCTTGACTCGGGCTATAGTGGCCCGATTAGGAATGTAACCCGCATAATCACACTGCCCGAAGTTGACTGCTGTGTGGTGACCCGAAGCCACCTAAATGATTGTTGTAAGAATGCCTGATAACATTTGTGGTTTACCATGGTTGTGTAACGTTTGCAAATATGATGAGGTTAGCTTACCCATAATTAAATGAATCTCCTTCGAAACATACAAAAAATCTTTGCAGTACGACCGGTTTATTGTTTTCACGGTTTTAAAATATAATTAAAAGACTGCTTTATTTAACGCCACATGATATTAGCTTCTAGCAAGTTTTATAAAGTTTTAGGTCTTGTAAATACCCATTTAAGTTTTATAAAATATTATTTTTATTTAATTATTTGATTATAATATTATTATTTAAAGTGATGTTTAGGTTTCTAAACCAAATTAAAATACGAAGTATATATTTAGCGTGTTAGTGTGTGACAATGACGTTAAATAAACAATAGTAAGGTCTTCGTATCTTCTCTTTTTTTCTTTATAATAGCAATTTCAATAGAGAATTTTTTTAGAAGAAAAATACCTGGTGGTGGTGATAATTTTAAAGTGGTTCAAGTGGAAATGACTTATCTCCACTCCTTTTAATGCCAAAAAAAACATTCGATATAAATGATCTTCCTTGAATTTCGCAGCGATAAAGAAAAACATTTTAGATTGCAACATTAACCAACGAAATGAAATAAGATACAAATAGGACCTTGTTAATCAAATGGCTATGTATTTTAATAAAAGTAATAGGGTCAAAAATAGTATTTTTATTTAAAGTTTTTATACTATTTCAGTATTTTGTGCTACTAATGACCAAAATTCTTGAATCCGGCTCTATTTTTGGCAAATTCATGTGGTTAAAATGGGAGTGTGTGAGAAAAACCGAAAAACATATTTACAGAGGTTAAACTTATTTATATATATCAACTTAAGTAATATCAATACTTATGCATTAATTTATATGGCTAGGATAAGCTTCGATGGGAACCTCTGTTTAGAGTATAGTTGGCTAGCTTGACGAGATAATAATCTAACAATAAGAAAGTAAACAATTTCTTTACGCTAAAAATCATATTGCTTAATTAGAAGTTGTAGTGAAATCCTATGGGCTGTATTTTAAAAAGAAAAAGTAAGGGGCCAATATTTGAGTTGAACATAGATAAGGGTGCTTTGACAAAACTTTGCTTAATTTAGAGTTTAGACACTTGTAGTTTGTACTTTAAATCGCGAATATACCCTTCAACTACGTGTCATCTCCACATTACGAGTGCACTTCAAAACAAACACAATCGCGAGTCGGGAACCCGATCAAATATAAACCCTTTTTATTTTTATTTTTTTAATTTTTGAAAACCATCTTCTTCTTCCTCCCCAAATTCACAGAGAAACCCTAAAAATACTGAAACTGCCAATACGTCTGCAATTTTGTGATCTTTGTAATTCCTGCTATCTCCGTCTTCAAATCATCACCAGCTCTTCAAATCTCTCCTGATTCATTTGCAATTTTGGTGGAATCTTTCTCATCATATCTCGTCTATTTGCCGGTATTTGATTTGAATTCCTATTTTATGTACGAATTTTCGTTGATTCCGGCTATTACTTAACTAGAATATTTTTGTATATAGTTAAATCTTTTGATGTCACGCACACTTACATGTATAGGTCAGATTGTTATCTTACAGTTTTCAGCTCAAATGTTTCTGATTAGTTTCTTTCCAGCTACAATAATTAGTGATGAAAACATCTTGTTAGTTCCAGCACAGCTAATCTGAATTGTGATTATTGGATAGTCTTAGGTATTAAAATCAAACTTTTATGTCAATTTACATGTTTTAACTCCAACTATTTTGCCAAACACCCCTGCACAAACAAAAGCTATAGCTTCTAGCTCAAAACAACTCTAGTTACCAACTTTACTTTTTAGCTAGTTTGGCCAAACATATCCTTGAATGTGTTACTTACAAATTTACGAATATTTATTTAAGTTTTTCTCTTTTTAGGTCCAGGTTTAAAAACAGGGAAACAGCAAGATACAAATTCATGTATCATTAAAATTTGAATGTCGTAGACCAAATGTGAACTTGTACTGTGATTAAATTCAGAAATATGGATGTCAATACTGTTTCCACAACCTCTAATTCAGAACCTCAAGACCCTACAGAATTCGATTCAAACGAAGCAGCATACGAGTTTTACAAAGAATACGCCAAATCTGTCGGTTTCGGGACCGCCAAATTAAGCAGCCGTCGTTCTAGGGCATCAAAAGAGTTCATTGATGCTAAATTTTCATGCATAAGGTATGGTAACAAACAACAATCTGATGATGCAATCAACCCGAGACCCTCACCCAAAATAGGCTGCAAAGCAAGCATGCACGTTAAGAGGAAACCAAATGGAAAATGGTATATTCATAGCTTTGTAAAGGATCATAACCATGAACTTTTACCATCCCAATCACATTTTTTCCGTAGCCATAGGAATACGGATTTACTTAAATACGATAGTAAAATACGTAAAAAAACGATATTAGCTTCTATGTCAAAACAATACGGTGCGTATCAGTGTACCGGTTTAGAAAATTACATTCAGGATCAAAACGATAGGGGCCGAAGGTTAACCCTAGAGGAAGGAGATGCTCAACTTCTTCTAGAACTCTTTGTAACCATGCAAGAAGAAAATCCCAAATTTTTCTATGCAGTGGATTTAAACGAAGAACATCAATTAAGAAATGTATTATGGGTCGATCCAAAGGGGATGGATGATTATACACATTTTAGTGATGTGGTTTCTTTCGACCATACGTATTTTATGAACAAGTATAAAATACCATTGGCTATTTTTGTTGGTGTCAACCAACATTGCCAGCCGACATTGTTCGGGTGTGCATTGATTGCAGACGAGACGTTGTTCACGTTTCTTTGGTTATTTCACACATGGTATTTAGCAATGGGCGGGCGGGCCCCGAATGTGATACTTACAGACCAGAGTAACTCTATAGAAGCGGCTCTTGCGTCGGTTTTCCCACACACGCGCCATTGTTACGGGTTGTGGCATGTTTTGGAGAAGGTTTCTAGGCAACTTGATTATTTGAACCCGTGGCACGATACTTTTATAGCAAAGTTTAATAAATGTATACGTAAGTCGTGGACCGAAGAGGATTTTGATAAGAGGTGGGTGAAATTGGTTAACAAATTTAATCTTGCGGATGATGTGTGGTTTCAATCGCTGTACCAAGATCGAAAGCTATGGGCTCCTACGTTTATGAAAAATTTATCTCTTGCCGGATTGTCTACATCTTCTCGATCCGAGAGCCCGAACGCGTTTTTTGATAAATATATTCATCTAGAAACTTCTTTGAGAGAATTTGTAGCACAATATAAAGTAATAATGGAAGATCGATATGAAGAACAAGCCAAAGCAGATTTTGACACGTGGCACGACACACCTGAGCTAAAATCTCCTTCGCCGTTTGAGAAACAGTTATGGTTCGTGTACACTCATGAGATTTTCAAAAAGTTTCAAGTTGAGGTTTTGGGAGCAGCTGCGTGCCATCTTAAGATAGAAAAAGAAGATGTGAATTCCATAACTTATGATGTAAAAGACTTTGAAAGCAGTCAGGATTACACGGTGGAATGGAAAGGGACAGATTTAGAAATATGTTGTTCGTGTCGTTCGTTTGAATTTAACGGTTATTTGTGTCGGCACGCGATAATTGTTCTCCAAATGTCGGGTGTTTTCAGTATCCCGTTTAAATATGTTTTGCAGAGATGGACAAATGCAGCTGGAAGTAGGTACCCGATAAGTGAAAAGCTAGAAAATGTGCAAACGAGAACACGTCGGTTGAACGATTTGTGTCGGCGGGCTATAATTGTGGGTGAAGAAGGGTCGATTTCACAAGAGAGTTATAAGACTGCATTAAGTGCTATTAAAGATGCTTTATTGCAATGCACAAAGGTGAATAACTCAACTGAAAATGGTTTAAATGGTAATGAGGAAGAAGAACAAGGTGTAGGTACAAATACAATATCTAAAGAGACAATGCCTAATTTAAATGTGAACAAAGGTGTTAAGAGAAGGGAGACCGGGAAAGAAAAGTCAAACGATGATGCTACTGCAGTGATGAGAGACAAGGTTTGTTTATTTGCTTTTATTTCATATGTCATGACTTGAAGTTTACTGTCTAAATATGTTTGTCTCAGGAACCGGAAGTTGTAAATATTGGGATCGATGCTAGTTTTCACCAAATGGTTTGTCTTCTTATGAATATAGTTGTTACAGTATGAGCAAATGTTTTAAAGTATCAGGTCTGTTTTGGTAATTTAAAGTTTTTATTGATATTTGTTGCAGGAAGTTCCTAACACGCGGCTATTACAATTGCACAACATGATGCCACCACAGTTTCAAGGGGTAATGTTCCACAATGTAGCTTCAGCACAATTGCAGAATTCTCGTCTGCCACATTAATTACCTTCTTTTTTTTCTTTCTCTTGTTCATAACCCTCTAATTTGTGAAGAAATCAGCAACTTTTTGACTCCTTGGTCACTTTTCAAGATTGAAATTTATATCATTTTTTGCGTTCGATGATTGTGCTGTGCATATCATAGAATTTTCAGATTCTATTATATTGTAAAAACTCAGATTGTTTGGCTGCTTATGGTCATACTCATTCACACTCCATTTTATTTAATACTTTATATTCTCTTTCTTTTGATTCTAAAAAGCCTGTTCATAGCCATCAGTGGTAGCCTTAACCCGGATAAATTGGTCAAATGTATTATATTACTTAATCAGAAAACGAGTTGAAAGTGGTACAAAATGATATTTCTACATACAGCTTCCTTCCTAAATTCTTTTGTATGTATAATTTTATTATTATTGTAACAACATAGTTTCAGAGAATTGATTTTGGTACCACAACTTTTAATAGTTGTACCATACAGTATATATTTTATAGTTAACTGTATAAGTATATTAAGCATTAGATGTCGTATGTACATTAAAAGTTGTGGTAAGAAAGTTTTATAACCGTAGTTACCTATTTATAAAATATTGGCAAAAATGTATGCATGCACCCAACTAGACCCGGCCAGTTAAAAAAACTTGATTTGCTCAACTCGTACGATATGCTGGTTATCTTGATTTGCGAGTCAGTTTATATCATCTTTCTTTTAGGCATTTACGAATGTGTATTGGCCTGCTTTTTTGAACATAGTAATCAATGTGTTATGGCCTAGAACCATTAAAGTTGAGGTTAATGATAAATGTGCATGTTATTTGTTAAAACATCCATATCAAACTCTACTTTGTTCTTTCTGGTAATTGTCTCCAAAGCATACCCGTTGGTCCTCATAGTCCCAAAAACATTTAGTCCATAGAATGTTCTTTGCCATACAGTTAATGGCATTTTTATATCAAAATTTCACTTTTAACTATTTGGTAAAATTATAAATCAGTTCTTAAGCTGATTTATCTTAGTGACCATTTTCGAACCTTTCTCTGACTACCTGAAGATTTTCAACTACCGATGTTTGAACATGTGACATTTGTATGGAAGTCGAGACTTTCACCATCAATTGATAGTGGTTATACATTCAATTTAACGTGTTTATATAATGAAATGACACAAAATAATTAGGACCGCTTTACATAGATACCTTAATGGTTAACTATAATGATAAAATGTCCCTCTAAGTTGGATGCAATTGCCAATTAAAAGAGATATTCTTTTGGTTATGCTGATTTTATTCCATGCAGTTATTATGCAATATTGGTTGTCACAATAAATTATTTAGCCTAACTCAAATGATCATTACACCATTCTTATTAGATATGTTTAGTGTATATAAATGTACATGACAAATCCCTTATATAGAACAATGATTGTAAACCAAGAGCCATGATAATAATCCTCATAACATATGTTTAAGGAAGGATATAGATACAATTAAATTAAAAGACAAAATAAGTTACATTAATACCACTACATGTTTTCCTTGTGTAATTATAACGTGCCAAAATAACTACTACGTATTAGGTATTATTTAGTTGTATACTTGTACTTAGAATAAATTACATCATTTTCGTTCATTATATTACAATCACTTCATATAGACATCAATAACAATATAGACAATTAATAATATAGTTGTCAGATCGTTCTTGTTCCTTGTTTTTGCTTTAAATCGTCGTCAAAGTCAGTAAATTAAATATAATCTAAAGAAAATGATGTTACTATGAAGATATAAAAAAATATTTATGGTTTTTTTTTGTTAAATATGTAAATACAAATAAAAAATAATAATTTAGAGACCATGTGCGCCTGTGTGGTAGTAACAAAGTTATGACTGGGATTTGCGGCCGAAAATTTCTTTTCATGTTCGAAGAAAAGATTCGCTTTTCATGTTCTTTTAAACAATAATCTAATTTATGCGCATTTTAAAATAACAAACTTAATATTGAATTTATATAATGCATATTATAATTATAATGCTATATAAAGTAATGTGGATAATTGGACCATGATAAAGATATTATAAAAAAATGAATTTTGTTAATAACAGCCCTAAGGGCTGTCTCTAACATGCATGAAAGACTTGTGCATTCATCGATAAGGTAGTGATCCTAAAATTCAGGGGGACGATTTTATATCTATTTTGTCTTCTTATTGACAGCCCTTAAGGCTGTCATTGTCATTTTCCTAAAAAAATTATGTTGTTTCCTACTTTACTTTCGTATCTATAAAATAGTTATAATTTAAAATTTATTAATTCTCTTTATTAATCTAACCATTTGATTTAAATATATGTATTAATTAAAATAAATATAAAAAATAAATAGTTATCAGGAAGCAATACAATTTTTATAAAAGAACCAAAGATTTTCTCTCATTTAAACAAAATTTAAAATATCTAAAACTGACTTTGAAATTTAGAGCATTGTGAAGGGTGCCCCACCACACTAGAAAGAGGCAGGGTGAAGAGTTGTGCGGTGTACCTAGGGGTGTTCACTATTCGGATATAATCGGATTGTCCAATTGGACAATTTGGATCGGACTATTTGGATTGGTTATTTGGTTTTTTGGATCGGTTTGGACTTGAACCAAATTAATAGTTTGGATTTCGGATTGGATTTGGTTTCTCTTGTGAAAACCGAATTGTCCAAATAAACCGAATAATAATATATAGTAAATTGATTTATATACTAACACTTGTTGGTTTCCATTGTAAGCAATTATGGTACTCATTTTCTTTACATTTCTTGTAGTAAATAGTAAACTGATTTATATACTAACACTTGTTCCATTTAATATTGTATTAATTGACGATGTACCAATCTTTTTGGAGTTTTTGATAAAGTTGATGTCAAGATTTTTGCATATATGATTGTAAATATCACAAGCTATGAATTAGACTTGTTTTTATGTACGAAGTAGTTTATCATTTTGAAATTTTACATATCGAACTTAATATTATTTATGTTATATACTTTTGTAGTATTTTGAATATTTTAGGGAAAAACCAAATATATAAAACCAAACCAACCAAATTGTTATTTGGTTCGGTTCGGTTTTCGAATTAGTTTGGACGGTTCGGTTTGAACATTTGAAAACCGGACTTTATTTGGTTTCATCTATTTGGTTCGGATAAAACCAAACCGTCCAAACGAACACCCCTAGGTGTACCTGGCATAAGAGAGAGATGAGTATTTGGTTATTTTGTGTGGAGTGTTGGTGAAGGGATATTTTAGTAAGTTTAAAAAGGTGTATTTTAACTTGAATTATTAATAAATGAGTATTTAAGTAAAATGTGAAATGATAAATGGTGAATTTGTGCTGAGATGTTGCTAAAATATAAGCGTTTGGCTTAAGTTATGATACCCAATGTTTTTATATTGGATATAAGAGAAGCACCCCCTACATGAGCTTGAGTGCGACGCGTCCTTAAAGACATTTAGTCGCTTGGGCGACCGTTGTCGGTCGTCAATTTTTAAAGAGAGTGTGTTTGGTCGTCTGCTACGTAGGTTTGATCGAAATATTTCATATGTTTGACAGCAAAAGAAAAAACTGATGGATGATTTGAAGGGTGATCAAACCCCATGGTCAGGGCGCCCTAGGCGGATATTGAGTTTGGGCCCCTATCGTAATTATAAAAACTAATGTCAATGCAAACAGTATAAAGAAATTAGGCTTCTGTCAAAATGATTATTAAAATGCTTATTAAAGTTCATATGGTTCTGGCAGCAACTCAGTTTCATAAGAGTAAAAAAATTATGGTTTAAAAAACAGAGGTTAGAAAAATTATGGGCCCCATTTTATATTTTTGGTATAGTCTTGAGCCTATGATAGATATGTCTAGGGCCGGTTGTGCCCATGGTCCCTTACATATAATCTTAAGATGTGTTTTTTTTAAGGACACATAATCTACTCCTTTTTTTATCCACGACGTGACTTGAACATATAACCTATTGATCATGGATAACAACTTATTTTAATCTCCATAACCTAGACTATAAGACTTAGCTTATACTCCCTCCGTCCCACAAAAAACTTCCCATTTCACTCTAAACTTTTGTCCCACAAAAAACTTCCCATTTCCCATATTTGGTGGGCTCCACCCAATAAAAAACTATTATTATTACAAACCCTACCACTAATATCCACTAACTATATTTCTCTCTCCAATCTAACCTTATATTTTAGTCAAAAGTATTATCAATTACCCCACCACTAACTATTACCTAAAAACATGTGCAAAAGCCAAATGGGAAGTTTTTTTGGGACGGAGGGAGTATAATCTTAAGGTGTTAGTCATTAAAAAGTTGGTATATGTTTTGTCATCATCTTCGAGAATGGGCATGTTACTATCTGACAACTTTTGATTCTGATTTGATCGTAAACCTTACTACAGAGGATCCTGTCAAATGTCTCGCGCATCTTTCTCTACATTTATTTTCATCGAAACATAAATATTGGGTTTTTATTAAATATTAAGTTTTGATAATAATAGATAGAGTTGTCTATATATACATTAAAAATGATACGGATAAGTTATTCTTAAAATTCAGGAGTCAGTTATATATGAAAATGTATAATTTTTTTATGCATGTCTTATGACAGCCCTTAAGAATTTCATTATCAAACCTTTAAATATTTATTTGTGTTCTATAAAATAAACATAATTTGTGCGAGATGTAACGCCACTATCATATTGTCACGATAATATATAGAAGTTCTAATCGCAAGTTTACAAAAATAAAATAAAATGTAGTAATAATTAATATTTTAAAACTCAGGTCAACTCTGCTGATTCAATCGGTTCATCCGAAATAATATTTTAGTATAAAATAGAGTTATTGTAGGCCGAACTACTGTGGCTACACGCACATCTAGTGCTTAAACTAAGACCGATGAAAAGAGCGTGTAAAAAGTAACTGAGTTTTTACTCATTAACAACTAGGGATGTTCGTTTGGATAGTTTGGTTTTATCCAAATCAAATAGGTGAAACTAAATGGTTTTTGGTTTTTAAAAGTTTAAACCGAACCGTCCAAACTAATTCAAAAACCGAACCGATCCAAACCAAATTACAATTTGGATGGTTTGGTTTTATCCGTTTGGTTTTCTTTAATATATTTCATAACACTGCAAAAATATATAATATAAATTGTCAACTTCAAAGCACTACGCAAAATTAAGTATGTTTTGAGTTTCATCTAGTGTAAACATCGATCTAAGCATAAAGAAGAAGATTTTTGTATTTTTTTCAAATTCAATGCAAAACTTAAAATTTGACCAACTTAGAAGGAGCATTTCTGATAGATTTCACAATTTCCCAAACCCTATCAATTGAAACGCTTTCTTATTTCAAGCAATTAATGAGTACCAAATCGAAGATATGTGCAATGCGCACACCAGATGTGTGGAATTAGGAAATTAGCCAATTAAATTAATTGATATTTAGAATTGTTGGGCTATGAGCTAATTCTGTAAGATTATTCAAAAAAATTCATAGATACACACACGCGCGCATAAATATATTATTACTATTCGATTTTTTTGGACAATCCGGTTTCTATAATGGAAACCAAATCCAATCCGAAATCCAAACTATTATTTTAGTTCAAGTTCAAATCGATCCAAAAACCAAATAAACAATCCAAACGATCAAAGCCAAATTATTCAATAAAACAATCTGATTATATCCGAACAATGAAGAACCTATTAACATGTTACATGTTAAGATCTAACATGTTTTTGTCCAAATGTGCAGCTACAGGCTGTCTCTGGATACATAGTGGGTCCGGTTAGACAAATGTGCCTTTGCTCCAACATTAAATCTATCCTGACAATTTCATAAATAAATAATATATCCTGACGAATTAATAAATAAATGCAAAGACCCCATTTCCTATGACACCAATAATGATTCAATCAAAGGTTCTCTTCCCATCAACCATCACACCGCAAACAACTACGCATTTACAATCAAGATTCAAATAATTAATCAAATCACGTACGAGTATATGTTTTTTTAAACGTTATATATTAAAAACAAACTAGTAAGGAGATAAAGAAAATAAAACTAAAAAACAATACATATGAGATAAACACCAATCTGGCTAACGATTACATCATATGATTCCCAAACTGTCACTATTTTTTATTGTTCAAAATGACATTCCAGGAAATCCACTGAATTTTTTCCTACAACCTTTAATCCCCAAAGAAATTCGATCAGTCTGCAAATCTCCAATAAATCACATATATGCTTTGTAGTTACTTATTATTGATTTCAATCTTCATCGTCTTCATTCATTTTATTGGATATAAACAAAACAAAAGTTATACTTCCTCCGATTCAAAAAAAGTGATACACTTTGAATTTCACGGATTTTGAGGCAAAAGTTTATGATATTGGTTAAATTAGATTAATTGGTAGGTTAGTGGGAAATGGGTCCCATAATTTTTGAATAAAGTGGAGTTAATGATGTTTAAAAGTAAAAGTAAGGGTAAAAGGATCTTTTCAATTTGTTAAAGTAGATAGTTAGTGGGTGTGAGTCTCACTATTTTTTGCCAAATAAGGTAATTTTTCGAAGTGTATCACTTATTTTGATACACCTCAAAAAGGAAAGTGTATCATGAGGAAGTACTACATTTATAGGTTTAATTAACTATTGACTTGATCCGGCATACAAGATGTTGACTTAACTGTCACCTTCCATACCATCCTCTCTAAATCTCTATCTTCGTCTTATCCTCCCCATGTTCACCCTTAACTACAAATGGCACGTGAGGGTCAAATCCGTCATTTTACCTCTCCATCATTTACCTCTATATATTAACCCATCCACTCTCTTCACCTCACTCCAAACCTGCAGTTATCAGCTAATTTAACACGTCGTCGTTTTCATACATCTGTGTGTGTAGGAAAGTGGGAGTGAAAATGTGTACCTTATTGTGGTGGATTACAGCTGTTTTTGTGTTCACCGTCGGTATGCCGGTGAATGCCTGCCCGCCGTCAGATCGGGAAGCATTGCTCGCTTTTAAAGCAGCTTTGCATGAACCGTATTTGGGCATCTTCAATTCATGGACGGGCAACGACTGCTGTAATAAGTGGTACGGCGTTACTTGCGACCCGACTACTAAACGGGTTGCGGATATAGCTCTCCGTGGAGAGTCCGAGGACCCGATTTTTCAGAAGGCTAAGCGGACCGGCTACATGACCGGTTCGATTTCTCCTGCTATTTGCAACTTAGAGAGGCTAGCCAATGTAATTATTGCCGATTGGAAGGGCATTTCCGGTACTATACCTCCGTGCATTTCCACTCTACCGTTCCTCCGTCACCTAGATCTCGTCGGAAACCAAATATCCGGCGATATTCCTTCCGATATCGGTAAACTCGGCCAACTTACGGTTTTGAATCTGGCGGATAACAAGATCACTGGAATGATCCCGAGATCAATTGCAAATTTAACATCGTTGATGCATTTAGATCTACGAAACAACATGATTTCAGGACCTTTACCTCAACAAATCGGGAGACTGCGAATGCTCAGCCGTGCATTGCTTAGCGGCAACCAGATTTCCGGACAGATTCCGAACACTATTTCGCACGTTTATCGTCTCTCTGATCTCGATCTCTCGTTGAACCGGATCTCCGGTCCGATTCCTGAATCGCTTGGAAAAATGGCGGTGCTCGCGACGTTGAATCTCGACGGGAACATGATATCCGGTCAATTACCAGCGACGTTGATAAACTCCGGTATTAGCATTTTAAATCTTAGCAAAAATGGTATTGAAGGCAGCATTCCAGACGTGTTCGGGCCGAGATCTTACTTCATGGTGATGGATTTATCTTATAATAAACTGAAAGGTCCGATTCCAAAGTCCATAACGTCGGCGTCTTACGTGGGTCATCTTGATCTGAGCCATAACCATCTTTGTGGTGCGATTCCGGCAGGTTCGTGGTTTGATCACCTTGAAGCGGCGTCGTTTACTTACAATGATTGTTTGTGTGGGAAACCACTAAAAGCTTGTTAATTGTACGTATTTATTAGATTAATTAATTACTTGTCGGTCTTCTGTCATGTGTCGCCGTTCAAAGGATTAAGATGTTGCCGGAAATCTGTTTCTGTTTCTAGTTAAGTTTGAGCAGTTGATGTCGTTTTCACTGGTAATATATCGTGTATTATTAAATAAGTAAATTTCTGGTCGGTGGAGGATAAAAGTAATGAGAAAAGAGAAACGAATTTATGATGTTCATGGTATCAACTTGCAACCACTTCTCTGTAATCGTAAAAAACTAGTAGGTTTATACCTATGTAATCAGGGGCGGAACTAGAATTTTCCATCAGTGGTACGTTGTGGTGATATAAATTTTTTTTTTTTGAAATATATAGGGTTAAAAAGAAAAAAGTTGAAATATATGTATGGGCTAAGAAAAGAAAAAAAGTTAATTTATATAAGTAAGTAGGGGACAAGATTCGAACTCTAAACCTCCTCTATGCATGCACAAGGTATTAGCCAGCTGTGCTAGCCAATAACATACATGTATTATTATGACTTTTCAGATATATATTAATGTATTCAAAATACAATAACAAAAAAAAAGTTCCGAAAATTTACCGTACCGAATTTTTTTGAGTAGTAGCACGTGCCACCGTGTGCTATATACTACATCCGCCCCTGTATGTAATGGTGCGAGAAATTTTTATATGATATCTAATATAGTGTTGTTACTAATATTTATAAAACATCAAAGGTTATCTAATTTTGTTATCTAAAGCAAAATGTTACCCATTTCTTGGGTAGGGATGTTTTGATACTATAAATAAATTAGGGTTAATATTGTATATTCTTAATAATAAAAGGTTGTATAAAAGGTTGATGGATACTTCAACATCAGAAAATATTAAAGAGCATAAATCCAGTAGTATAAATTTAATTGTAGTCATGAGTTCGTGTCCAATTATAGACAATATGATGTAAATTTAATACTAGTAGTAGTTTTAGAACTATGGTTTGCTGTTAAAAAGAAAAAAGAAAATACTCTATTTTTTTTCATTAAAAAACTAACGAGGAGCTAGAACATTACAAATAAGTGTTTAAAAGCTAATTGAAACAGATGTAAAGTATCATATTCTAGAAGGGCCATTCCTATAATTTTGACCTCTTGCTATATTTGAACAATCTTAACTATTTAGGAGTGAACTTTGAAGTAAACTGTATATTGTTCATCTCTCAAACTAAACAAAGGCTGCAAAAGATAATTCACATTTAACCCTTTTGCCACAAAGCTAATTGGACTGTAATTACTGATTCCATCATTCAACTTGAAACTTGTTGCTGCTGCAAACCCATGATCCGATTCACCGGAATCACAACTCAATTTCACTGCTCCATCCAAACCATGCACAAAACAACCCCTCAGGCTTTCTGATAACTGTTCCGTCATTCCCATCAATTAACCGGAATAACGAATTCCCGGAATTGGAATAACTGATTCCGATTGTTAGACCTTCTTCTTTTCCTTGTTGCACAATTACCATTCCAGGGGCATTGTATGGCTCTAACATGACAATAGCATCTTTATATGATAATAAAGGAGTTGAGATATTTGTGTCTGCTAAGATGATTCTAAATGTTGAGAAAACGGAATCGGGCATTCCAGATTCTGGGAAGTTGATCATTGTGATGATGGATTCGTCATTGCGCGAAAGTTGAATTCTCAGTTCCTTGAGAAAGAGAAACTAAATGCATTAATAACATATATCTCAAGATGCGACCATATAAATAAAAAGAAGTAGACCTCCATTCTAAGTGTTATCGGCATTTCAAGGGTAATAACGTCATTTGAGCCCCAATTATTTGTGACGGGTAGGAAACTACCTGGAGATGTTAGAGGAACAACCTGATCATTAAGCATTGCTTTAGCATCTGATGTCGTCCAATACGGCATTCTAAAATTCAAACTAGACGATGATCCTTCCTGCATAATTAAATCCATGTTACGGTTGACATGGAGAAAGACAAATATACCCTTGTTTTGGTGTAATACTCGAAGCCGAGGGTCCCACGACACAACAGGCATTACTGTCTGATTGACCAAAATATTGCCCGGTCTCCAATTAATACATACTGAATAATGTAAAGCATGACATTGTCTCCCGTTTTTTCAAAGTAAATCGAATCACCCAATTTCGAGAATGATTCAATCCCTAAAGAAATGATCAGAAATGGAAAAGGGTATAACCGTCAAATGTTTATATTTTGGTATTATATATATATGATAAATTGTAAGAAGTGAAATAACTAAACCTGATCCATAACAACACCAAAAGTCGTGACCCCCATTTATGATATCCCGTAGCTTTTGAGGCCCTAATGGTAACATGTTAATTCCGGGTTGTTTCCCTCTTTGAATACTCAAGACGCCATTAGTCAAAGCTCGTTCATAATAATCTGCATACGCCATTTCTTTAGTCCATCTTCCGAGAGACGCATTTGTCCATGTTTAGTCATTAATTATATATGTTAAAAGGTGCATTTTCTTATAGTTATACTTTAATTTCAAAAGATGGACATACCTTCAACATGTTATAGGTGGGTGGTACATGATTCTTCATTCTCCGTTTGTAATGTGGTGGCTAGTCTTTTTGGGTCACTCCTAATATCACCAATTCAACCAGATTTTGTTACACGAAAACACATTTTCTTGCAGTAACATTTATTTAAAGAGAATTATTGGATTAACAAATAGCAGGAACATATATCATTACTCTTATTAAAAACAAGGAATATATATATATATATTCATACCAGAACTCGTTAACTGATCCTGTAGCATACGCGTGAGACCCGTTCACAGTATCCATGAAGAACAAACTAATTTCCTGTAAAGAAAAAGTAGTCATGTATCTTTTTATTTTATTTTAATGCTATAAAATTAATATCGTATGAACTTAGAGTCAAAATACCTTGTACAGAGGATCACCAGTAACTTCATACCGCATTTGTGATCCAACAACAATTGGAATATGCGAATTTGTATGAAAACCAGATAAGTCATCATCCTACAGTTGGATTTTTGTTACAAGTTACAAATAACATATTCGTAGTAAATTTCTTTTCACATTTTTATATAAATTCCTTACCTTTAGAGCCAACGATCCAAGAAAGCAGGGTTTGTCAAAAAGATGAGCCAACAATAAATGCTTAGCATCTCCCTATTAACAACAATAAGCTACTTAATAATAAATTAATACTACACTAAAAAATTAGGTAAAATTAATACTTTCAACTCTTTTTTCAACTCAATCCAACATTAAAAAATTATTAGACATAAAAAAAAAAATTAAAGAGGCATACCGTAATTGTGTATAGTTGATACATGACATCATTCATTCCACCGAATTCTTCATTTAAAGATTGCCAGTGTCTCTCAATGGTGTATAGTGTAATCACATTCTGCACACGTTTGCAGAAATAATCTGCCATTTGAGTCACCATTTTTAGAGCTTGTTCGTTTCCACCAAAGTTATATTGATCCAATAGACCTGCCATTATCTGCCACTTACAACTTATTATTATCTAAATTCCATAAACTAATTAGGCAATCTTTTTTTTAAAAAAAAAATAAAAAAATATACCTTGTGGATAGTGTAATATGGAGCCCAAACTGGTTGAATAGCTTCAACACGATCAAAAAATTCAGATGGGAAAGCAGAGAGATAGCCGTTGCCCATTTTTTCTTGACATTCATTAAGTGCCAATACCAATGCATCCATCTTTGTTTTTAGACCATCATTACCGGTACTCGCCCACATTTGAGCTGTTGCACTCAAGTAATGCCCTGTTTCATAATATTTTCAAATTAATATCTTACAGTTTTCATCATAAAAAACTAATCAAGAAGCTAATAAAAAAAACACCCCACTAGGAAGTACGTAGGGGTGATAATTTCTAACCCCACACTAAACATGACCTGAAACCCACGCAAATATAAATACATATTAGGGTTGAGGTAAAAAAAATTTGGATCCGTCGTGAGTCAACTCATCTACCTTTTCAACTCGTTTAATTACTAAAATATATTTAAAAGTTATATATATTTATACTTACTTAATAAGTTATAGTTTACTAGTTAAAAAATACAGTAACTAATAGTTAGGTAAAAATTAAAAGAGCTGCTTAGTAGGAAGTACACAGTACCTATGAAATGACCGCGAAGCTCTTGACCGGGGCCCTCCCAACCGCCATAGGGAGTTCCGGGAGTCGGCAAGTCGGCGGTTTTCCTAAAACTCCAAACCAAACTATCAAGATCAATCATCATCAAATATTCCAAATTTGTTTGTTGAGCTTGACCATGAATGGAATTACTATCCAACCTCACATCACTCAAAGAAACTTGATTCAAAAAATCAGCCGAAACTTGGGAGTTTAAGTTTCCACCATTGTTTTTCATTTGTTTGTACATCATCATCCAACCAAACTCATCTTCTTGTTTCAACACTTTCCTAGGACGAAGACCAGCCCAAGCAGAATCATCAGTTGGAGTCAGATGATAATGAGCAGTAAAAACATTATGTTTCCGTGTTTTGTTATTCGAATTCAACAATTCGAAACGTAAAAGCTGGGTTGGAATGTTGGTGCATTCTTTACCAACACCATAATCACAACAGAGTAGCAAAAATGAAAATAAAATTGCAACAGCCACCATTTTCAATAACATTGTGAAATTGAATTGGGTATGATAATTAGGAGGATTTGCATTCTCAATTTATAGCTGAATTGTGGATAATTGAAAAAGGAAGTGAAGTAATGATTGGATTGCAAGAATTAACATTTACAGAAGAAAATAAAACTTTCGTATAAGCTAAGAAAAAAGAATAAAAACGGAATTTTGATGAGGAATGTGTGTGACCAGGGCCGGTCCAATCAATCTGTGGGCCCTGGGCAAAATCTTAAAAATGGGCCCCGGAAGTAATTTTTTTCCTAATAAATTAAAAAAATTTCGTCAAATTAAAACTGTCACCCCAATCCCCAAGTAAAATGTCCAGATTGGTCCCTGTAGTCCGCTTATTTTCAATATTTCGTTGCACTTACCCTTATTCAAATGAGTTTACACACATGTATACTTGACTAATTTTTTTTGAAAGTGGGCCCTGGGCGACCGCCCTTGTCGCCCATGCCCAGGGACGGCTCTGTGTGTGACTGAAAAAAGGACAGGAGAAAGTCACGGATGGGATGTGTCGTTTTATGTGATTAACAAATGAAATTAACAGAGAAAGAAGGAGACAAAATGGGGTTTATAATTAATTATACTGAAAATTAGGGATTGCAGGAGGGAATTTGTGATCCGAAAAAATGCCAACAGTTACGTTTCGCCGAAATTTTTAACGTCTTCATGCACCCGGCCTTCTTTTGTTAGGTTGGTCAGCAATGACGTGGCATGTGTGGAACTCTTTTTTATTACAGGTTTATGAAAATCAATATTTATCAATAAATGGGATTTACAAAGGGCTTATGGTCTAACGGTATCAAGACGATTAGGTGTACTACATGGTTGTGGGTTCAAGTCCTGTTAAGGACAAACAAATTTAGAGTAGATTTAATGGGTGTGTATTTGTTGTTCAAAAAAAATTTATTATCTACTTATATATTATAATAAATGAAAAAAGAAAAAATTAAGCCACTTGTCAACCTAATAGACACCCAAAGTACATGTGTCAACTTTTAAGAGGCCCAAAAATTCTGTTTTAAAATGTAAAACGAAAATAATTAATATGGGTTTTTCTAATGTACGCCCCTGGGACATACATTAGGTGCAATTAATAAAGTTTCTGGTTTCCTAATATATTACGAATATCATTAATGAACTTTAATATTTATTATTTTAGAAGATGCAATTAATACGATTCTTGGTTTAAATGAAAATTTTATGTTCATTGATTGCCCTAATGTATCCCCTAGGTCATACATTAGAAAAACCCAATTAATATTTAATGCTGTTAATTTGAAGAGTTTAATGTAATTAAAATCAAAATAAGGCATTATCGGAATTTTAGGTAACAAGCATACTAAATTTAACCAGAATTTAAATATTGCCTAATTTAAAGTAAAAGTCTTTTGAGGTTAAAAAGGAATTCACAAATATTAAAGTTAATATCTCAGATAATAAAAGAGTGCTTATTTTGGTAAAAAAAAAGGAGTGTTTGTGTCGGGATGTTTTCGTCCAAATGGGTATATATTTTTCAAATCACATTTATTCATTATATGATTAATTTTCAAAACATTATTTTGGTAAAAAAAATAACTTAAATTGTGTGGCCACAATTATTATTATTATTATTATTATTATTATTATTATTATTATTATTATTATTACTATTTTATTTGGATACCCGAACAAACTAAATCATATCGTTTTATTTTGGTATATAATTATGTAGATATTTATCGGTTTGGGGTTTCTTGATTCGTATGGTTTTTAAACGATTAGAATAAAAAGATTGAACAATCACATTTTGATATTTAATTTTGACAATGATAATAGGAAATAGATATTGAAACAGCCGTCTAATGCATGTACCGTGATTAATTACAAGATACAAACAAGTTTTGAATAAATGACATAGGTGAAAGTGGAAAGCAACCATTGATACTAGCACAAAGAAGCCCCACAACCACAATTATTATTGTCATTATGCCTTTCAAGTCTCTTTCTCATATATAGATATTTTTGTAGTAATTTGATGGGAATTTTCATTTAGGAGACGTAACCACATTAACTTGTTTCTTTAGCCATACTAATAATTATTTGAAGGGCTGTCAAAACAAAATAAAACTTCCCTTTAAAAATGGAGGAAGCATCAATAATAACCACATAAAGAAGTAAGAACCATTATGATGGCACATGGTAGGGCGAACCCATAATGGAACAACCCCATAAAAGCTAGGCAAAATAAACAAGTTAAAAGGTGTTGCATCTAAATAATAACCCCATAAAGAACAATTAAAAATATGTGTTAACATTTAAATGTTTTGACAATTTTTCATTCAAAAAAAAAAACAATATTAATTTAGTTTAACTAAATAGAAACCATTACCAATTTTCTATTATAAGAAAAAAGATGAAGTCTAAAAACAATTAAAACCTGACATGATTAATTAGTTGAAATCTACAGTCTCAAAAAGTCAAAATACAGTTCTTTCTATTGCCAACTCTACAAACTAGCAAGTAGCTCGGATTCTCTTCTCTTACATACGATGGTTTGCCTGATTCGATATTCAAAAGTAGATAAAATCCACTACATGCAAGACTACCATAACAATGTGTTCCGTGTCGGTAGCTAAGCATGTAATGACGTTTTCTGCCATAATGGACGGCCCAAGATCGTACTTCCATGTGTAGCAAGATATGCAGAATTCAACCTACAAAAACAATCAAATGTAAATCTCTCAACTGGATATGATAAATACATGAAACCAGAAACCTTAAAAATGGCATTAATAATTATTTCAATTAATCTTATAAAGATAACAAAAATGAAAAGAAAAAAAAAAAAAAAAAAAAAAAAAAAAAAACTTACTTGTCAACATCTGGTGTAGCTAAAGGATCATATATTTCCTCCCTTTGCTCCACTGGTGGCGCGACAGATGTCACTGCTCCCATATCCTGACCACCCTCACCCTAAAAATCAACCACATTTCATAAAATATAATATTAAAGTTTTCACTCATATTTTATAAAAAAAAATGGAAAAATGTCTTGCCTGTTGAGGATACTGCATATAACCACCATATGCATATAGTGATGGATCTTGAGTTGCTGCATAAGCATACGGGTCATAAGCTTGCCCGTAACCATAGTATGCAGTACTGGCCCATTGGGTCGGATCCTGTGAATACACTGCAGCTGGATCCTACAGTTATATAAGTCCAAATTGGTCAAACAGGTTGATTTGGGTTATAATTAATGGTCAAATGAGAGAGAATTAGAAGAGTTGGTTTAGTTGACCTGCTGCTTGCTTTTTCCCCAAGAAAGATGGACCACAAGTTGACCAATCTGACTTCCATGCATCCTTTGTATTGCTTCTTCAGCAGATGTCCTGCGTTGCATAACACACAATTACTTACCTTATCACAGATCATCAAAATAGTGAAATACAATTGAACGTTTTATTAATTTGTTTTTGACATAGAATGCTGACCTGGCGATAAACTGCACAAACCCACATCCCTTTGCTTGAGGGATCTTCACATAAACTATGTCCCCAAACTGCAAAAAAATCTGCCTCAATTCCTCCTCTGTAATAACAGGGTCAAGATTGCCAACATAAACCTGAAATGGGGGTGGGGGGGGGGGGGGGGTGGGGGGGGGGGGGAATTAAATAAATAAAAAGTGTAACAACAGTTATGATTAAAAATACAAACACTTACAGTTGTGTTAGTTATATCAGTGTCCACAGGCACTGCAGCTGGATATAAGCCTGGAGTTGACTTTTTAGTTGCTGCAGCACTAACTCTCATAGCTCTAGTTGAACAATAAATCCCATTCATTTCAGTCATTGCACGGTTCCTTTCCATCTCATCAGCAAATTTAACAAACCCGTATCCCTTGGGTCGACCCGTATTTGGATCCATCACAACTTTAGCTCCTCTAACAGACGGATACTGAGTCCTAAAAGTTTCTAGCAACAAATGATCAGTAACATCAGGTGCTAAATCACCTACAAAAATAGAATGTTCCACAGCATCGGGTCGTCTTTCTCCTAGACCAGAAGATGCCCAATTTAACCTAAATGATAATTCGGTTCCTGGAATTGGTGTCCCGTTGTATGATTGTAGAACAATTTCTGCTGTTGAATGTGAAGTAAATTCTACAAACCCGTAACCCTCTGGAAGACCTGTTACTTTGTTACGAATTACCTTTATTGAAAGCACCTGTTTACAAATTTCAAAATTAAACCTAATTCTTCCGGAATTCAAAATTGATATGGTTTTTGGCACATATACACACAGTGGCGTTTGTGAGATTTTGGAGGCACTGTGCAAAAATTTTATGATTACTAAGAATGAGCCCTAAAATTAAAGGCACAAATTTGGAGGTCGGACGAATTTTAAACTACACACGCTACTAATAATTTGAGGAAACAACTAATATTCAACTTTAAACTATCTTTTATTGTTCGGATATATAGTAATGGTTGTAAATTTCGAAGCCCTAAAATTCGGTGCTATATATCAATTATCAATTTTCAGTTTAAACTATCTTTTATTGTTCGGATATATAGTAATGGTTGTAAATTTCGAAGCCCTAAAATTCGGTGCTATATATCAATTATCAATTTTCAGAACTAAATCATCAATTTTCAATACTATTAGTTTCTATGACAGTAGGAAACCCTAAAAATAAACAGGAATTGGGAAAAGGTGTGTGTGTGATGGAGAGAAAGAATTGAGGACCTCGTTAGTAGCAGCGAACCATGAATGAAGGTAGGATTCATCGGCCCAGAAGGGTAAATCACCAATCCAAAGAGTACGGATTTCTTCGTGAGTGGAAGGTTGGTGGTAGGGTTGCGGCGGAGGTGGCGGAGCTCCGTAAGCATACTGTGGTTGAGGCTGTGGCGGTGCGCTCATCATCCATTGTTGTGCTTCCATTTTTTTTTTTCCTTCTTTCTTCGGTGTTTACAGTTTGTGGTATTATAATGTGTGTAGAAATTAAATAAATATTTATAGACTTAATTGTTGGTTTTGTAAAATTTGTATTCGGTTATAAATCATCAATATCTTTAATTTTTAATATGTATAATTGCATTCATAATCTTCCCAAATTAAAATAACTTAACTTTTAATCAATATACTTGTTATTCTAGAAATATTTAAATTTTGAAAATATTTACAATCACATAATTTAAATCTGGGAACTTCTCATGTTATTATTAAATAACTCTAATCAAATGAGCTATATGACAGATATGTTTCTTGACTGAACTTACCTACGTATTCCATTATCACCAACACTGCACATTAAAAATATTTTATTAGCACCAACACTGCACACTAAAATTCATAAAATTGCATGTCTGTCACATGTAAAAACAAATTTTAACCACATATATTTTACTATTTTTAAATGTAAACAAATTTATTGCTAACTTTTGTTTAAGATAGGGAAACAAGTATTCTATAGTGGTATAAATATTATGTCTAAAGGTAACTTAATATAACTAGAAACAAAAAATTTGTTGTCTATAGAAGATAATCGTTAGTATTCAACGACTTATTATAGTTACATGTAATGTGAATAAAACCGGAATGAAAACATATATATGCATTAACAACCGCCTAAAGTTTATGCAAAATCAAATGAGCCCCAAATTGAGGTTTAAGAGTAAGGATGGATTGTGGAGCATGAGAATAGGATGGTGAGAGATCAAAAGAGAAGTGTTGTAGAATCATAGAGAGTGCTAATTTAGCTTCCAATAGCGCAAAAATTTGTCCAATACAAAAACGAGGGCCCCCACCAAACGGAATGTATGATGTTTGTCCTTTAGTTGCCTTTGACACCCCCTCGGAAAATCTTTCAGGATTGAAATCATTGACATCATCACCCCATAAATCACTATCACGATGTAAAAACATTGAATGCAATTGGAAGAAACATCCGGCAGGTAAGGTTATGTCCCCTAGTTTAGTTTCCTCATATATCATTCGTACCAATGCTAGTAGTGGTGGGTAAAGTCTAAGAACCTCATGGAAAATCATGTTAACCTGTAACACATAAATTAAGAATCATTCAAATGAAGATTGACGAATCCTAAACCGGTGAAAATATCTACTTACAATCTTTAGATGATTCAGCCCGTCGATATTTGGTTTTTCCTCCCCAAAGACTTGTAAAACTTCTTCTCTAGCACGACTTTGCCAACTTGTGTGTTGAGCCAACAAAATCATAGTCCAAACAAGTAAATTTCCAGTGGTTTCCTGTCCTGCGAAGTAGAAAAGCTTACACTCTTGTATGACGTCATCGGTACTTAATCCAAACTTGCTATTCCCGTGTTGTTCCATTTCTTTGTAATTTGAATCCAAAAGTATGCCCAATAAATCATTGTTAGAACTACTATCTCCGGCTTTTATTGCGATCATCCTTTTATCAATGATATTCCTCACCGTAGCTTTCACTTCTCGGTCAATTTCCTTCATCCTCTTATTTCTTTTTGTCGGTAAAAATCTGCAAATTTGTGTTCGGTTGTCATAAAATATATCCATTACTTAACGAGTTTTTTTGTAAAAGTATGGGTGTTTGAAAAAGTTTGGTAATAATAGGGGTGTTTTAAATTGTTTTGTAGAAATAAGAGTGTTTACAAAATTAGAGTTTTAAATAATTACACTTTAACCCCTTATGTCTCATATATTAAATTTTAACTTATATCTATATTTTATTTACAAATTTAATATATTATAATTTTAGTATATACATTGTGATATATTCATTTTCTAATTCTATTTTTTATTGTAAATTTCTAATATTGAAATATATTTGATTCATAACACATCTATTTTAGTTTCGTGTTATATTTTGAAACATTGTAAGAGTAATATCTTATAAGATTTAATAATAAAAATGATCTATTTAAATTGTAAGAGACTAAATCTATAAAAAAGATTGATATATAAGTTAAAAAGATAAAAATAAAGGGGTAAAGTGTAAGTATGATTTTTCCAACACCCCTATTTCTATATAACAATTTAAAACACCCACATTTCTACAAAACCTTTTTAAAATACCCCTAGTTTTACAAATGACTCTTACTTAACAGAATATTAGTGACTTAACAAAATATTAACAGTCACTCACCTTGATCCAGGTATGTAAACCGATTGTAAAACCTCGACAATCAACTTAGATAGTTCTCATTGAAGCTCAAATATTTGTTTCCCTTCCTCAAAGCTACTACCAAATGCTGTACGGGAAATTACATCACCAGAGAATTTTTGTAGATGAGGAAACACGTCAACTTCACACGAGCTTTCCTTGTTTAACATGTTTTCCCATGTGTTGATCATCTCCACACAACTTGTATAAAATGCAGGCACCATATGCTTAAGCTTCCCAACATGGAAAGCATGATTTATGATTTTTCTATGTTTGGCCCATCGATCGCCATCAGCATTTACTAGACCAGTTGCTAGCAACTTTATTAATGGGTTTCCTGCCCTTGGCTTTTGAAACCGATAGTTATTTGCCAAGATCTCTTTTACCGAGCCCAGTTCGACTATGTGCACCATAGGTGTCGGCCCCATCCATGTGAAGAAATTCTTCTTACCTAAATACATATTCAGTCAACTCATTTGTTTGATTTGTAACAATTAACTACAAATCGAAATGATTAAGGGAGAAATACTTTTCTTTCATAAACAATAGAATTTTTAGAAAAGTTAGCGTTTGTATGGTGGTTTTTTCGGCCTTTCAAAAGCATGGTATATGGGGTTTTAAAACCCGGAATGTCACCTAGATCGATCGTGTCATGTGTCAATGCGTCAGTATACCGTTTCTGTCACCCACTTTCCGGGCTTCTAAATCCCGGAAACTCACCAAATTGATTATAACTTTCCGGTGGGAGGGGTAATTAAGTCAGGTAGGTAGGTACGGGTGTGTTGAGTTTCCGGGATTTAAAAACCCGGAAAGTGGCTGACAGAAATAGTACATTGACGCAGTGGCACGTCCTGGGTGACATTTCAGGTTTAAAAACCCGGATACCATACTATTTTTTCTAAAGTTTCTATTAGTTTTGAAAAAAAGTCGAAATACGTACCATAAGTGGAGACATGTTTATGATGGAATGGAAAGATTCGAGGAATTATATTATCCGTGTTGGAGTAAATCACAGATCAACTTAATACTGATGCTGTAGTTAGTACTTATCATGTTTACTACTGATGAATATTATGGTTAGTACTGATGGGCAGAAACTTACTACTGATGAGTTGATACTGGTGAAGTCTATAACTTAGTTACTACTGATCAAGGCATATTGAAGATACTACTGATCAATAGTAGTTACTACTGACGATGTATCTGGACTTACTACTGATCACCAGCCTTACTACTGACGTTACATATTTACTACTGATGATTGGTATTACTACTGGTATACGCTTATGGAACATATCAAGTCCGAGATCTTCGTAGAGATAGTTATAGAATGTAATTCAATGTATATCTTTATAATTCGAATGTAAATCAAGTCCTAGAATAACTAGGGTAAATAGTTAGGCTTCAAGGACTATTATAAATAGTTCCTTACGAATTGTAAACGTACGTGTGTATTGTGATTCAATAATATACATTGAAGCTTTTTGTGAAACTGTGTTCTTAATATTCTCGCATATTGTTTTTACAGTTCATTGTTCTTAATTCATTGATATAGTGTTGATCCGCTGCAACTTCTATCATCAATTAGATCTAAGGTGTTTATTAACTCGTTCATAGTTAATCGATCCTGACAAGTGGTATCAGAGCATATTGGTTCTAGATCTACAAATTTTTAAGAACAACAAAAAGTTTTAATCTTTAAAACACACACATTATTAATCATGACTGATAATAATGAAAGCACTCAAGCCAACAAAATCCCTATACTCACTCCCAATAACTTTGGGATGTGGAAGAATCGTATTAAGCAATACATGCTTATTACAGATTACTCCATGTGGGAGGTTGTCATGGAAGGCAACAAAACTGGTCCTGGTCAAGCAAGCAGCTCTGCAACTGAAGCAGACAAACTTAAATGTGAGAAGGAGAAGAAAGACAAAGGCATCGAACTCAAAACTCTAAGCACTCTATTACTGGCCATTCCTAATGACTATCAACATCTCTTTGTTGAGTATGATGATGCAAAGGTACTGTGGCAAGCACTGGAGAAGAGATTCGTTGGAACCAAGAGCACCAAGAGGAACATGAAGTCTGTTCTCAAGCAAGACTTTGAAAACTTCAAAGGAAAGCCCAATGAGACACTCACTCAAGTGTTTGACAGATTCAACAAGCTAATTGGTGAACTTAACCAGGTTGGAGTTAAGATGGATCAAGAAGATGTCAACATGAAGTTCCTAAGTTCTCTTAGTGAAGAATGGGCCATGTACACAGTGATGTACAGACAGAGAGATGCACTAGAAGAAAAGGAGTTAGATGAACTCTACAATGATCTCAGAGTATTTGAAACTGAGGTAAATCAAAAGAACCCTTCTATTTCTTCTAATAATGCTGCATTTGTATCTAGTACAGGTCAAGGTCAAGAAATCTCCACAGGAAAGGCTGCAGAGTCTGAAGATGCTGCAATAGAATCCTTTTTCACTAGTCATGTGCATACTGCACTGATTAGTGATGATCTGGAACAATTGAATCCAGATGATCTTGAGGAGATGGATCTTAAATGGCAGATGGCTATGCTGAGCCTAAGAACCAAAAGATTCTTAAAAAGGACTGGTAGGACAAGTCTCAACTTCAACAAAGGTGACAAAGCTGGATTTGACAAAACTAAAGTCAAATGTTACAACTGTAACAATCTTGGTCACTTTGCAAAAGAATTTCCTCAGCCAGACAAAAGATCAAAATCAACTGCTCTTGTTTCACAACAAGGACAAGGCTATGACTGGAGCTTCCAAGCAGAAGAGCATGCTCAAAATCAAGCTCTCATGGCCTTTACTGACAGCAAATCTGAGGTAAAACCTAAACCTTGTACTTCTGAATGTAGTAAAATTGTTAAAAATTTAGAAAAAGAAAACACTAAATTAAATGAAGATTTAGCAAAAGCAGTAAGAAGAAATCATGAATTTGATGGTGTGATTGCTGATCAAGAACATCAGATAAAGGTGTACCAGATGATTGATCAAAGGATAAAGGAAGAATTACTTCAAGCTGTAGATGAGAAAGAGTTTTATGAATTAAAAAATAAAGAATTAACAAGTAAATTAGAAGAATGTCAACTTGAAATTGAACAAAATAAATTGACAATTAAAAAATTTGAAAGAAGTACTAAAATTCTTGATGAACTAACTAACAATCAAACTACAGAAAAAGTTGTTCATGGGGTGGGATATCATGCTGTACCACCTCCATATAAATTCATCCTTCCACTTAAAGATAGTTCAGAAAGAATAATTAATGAATTAAACAGTGAAAATCAAACTGAATCTAATACTGAAACATCTGAATCAAATGAGTTTTCTGATGATAATAGAACTACAAGCTCAATTGAATTTTCAATCTTTCAAACTGAATCTCCAAACTCAATTGATACAAGTTTTCACACAGCACAAAGTGAAGAAAATTTTCCTAAATATGATGCAGAAAATATACCAAAAATCTTAAAAAGGGGAAATCAAAGAAACAGGAATCAACTCTTAGAACAAAGAAAAACAATTAGGGATAAAGATAATAAATTAAAATGTGTTATTTGCAACAAAGTAAATCATTTAGCAAAGGATTGTCACTTCAATCCAATAAATTGCAAAGTGTTAAAAGAATTTAAAAATTTTAAAGAACAAGCAAAAACACAAAAGTTAAAAGATACTACTGGTCCTTCAGTAGTGAATAAAAATAAAACTTTAATTGCTGAAACACCAAGATTTGGAAGAAGTGCACCAAGATTTGTGCAAAACTAAAGAGTTGGAAGCCCAAAGAACAACAATTACTTCAAGAATAATGGAAAATCAAATCAAAATAAACAATATTTTAAATTTTCCAACACCAGTAAAAACTGTAACAATTTTACTACTGGTGTTAACCCTAATTATAATGTTGTCTGGTACCAGTACAAAAACACTACTGGTAAAAACCCTAATTTCAAAACACTACTGGTCATTTTAAATATAGTAAGTACCCAAATACTACTGGTCCATCAGTAGTAAAGTATTCAAAAGCTAAGAGCAATGGATATAGACCAAGATCAGTAGTAAACTCAGACAAAACTAAAAGGTCAGTAGTAAAACAGAACATCAGTACTAAAAAGGTATGGGTACCAAAAATGTTTAAGGTTAACTGTTCTAAATCTGATTTATCAAAGGATGAACCCAAGACATATAAAGCTTGGGTTCCCAAACTTAACTAACCTTTTTTTTACTTGTGCAGAGCATTCAGATCCCTAAAGAAGGAAGAACATGGCACATTGATAGTGGATGCTCAAGGCACATGACTGGAAATCTGCAAATTCTAAAGGATTTCAAGTCTTTTGATGGAGGTTATGTAGCCTTTGGTGAGAACCCAAAGGGAGGTAAGATTACAGGTAAAGGTACTGTTACTAATGGCAAAATTACCTTTGATGATGTATTCTATGTAGCTGAACTAAAATACAACCTTGTCAGTGTGTCTCAAGTGTGTGATAAAAAGAACAAAATTCTTTTCATAGACATTGAGTGCATCATTCTTTCTCCTGACTTTATTTTAGATGAAAAATATGTTGTTTTAAGAACTCCAAGGAGAAACAATGTGTATTGCCTGGATATAGGGGGAGAACTCATTTCTTCAAATGAGGTCAACTGTTTTATATCCAAGGCAAACACCACTGAATCAGAACTATGGCATAGAAGGATGTGTCACACTAATTTCAAAAACATGAACAATTTAGTAAAAACAAATTTGGTCATTGGACTACCTCAAAAACAATTCATGTGTGATCATCATTGTGTTGCATGCGTAAAAGGTAAACAACACAAGACTTCTCATAAGTCCAAATCTGTGAATTCTATTTCTGTTCCTTTACAACTCTTACATATGGACCTATTTGGACCTACAAATGTAATGAGTATTGGAAAGAAACAATATTGTCTTGTTATTACTGATGACTTTTCTAGATATACATGGGTTTTCTTTCTCAGGACAAAGGATGTAACAAGTGAACTCATAAAGAACTTAATTGTTAAACTGGAGAATACATCTGATCAAAAAGTTAAAGCCATAAGATGTGATAATGGCACAGAATTTAAAAATGCTAACTTAATTAACTTTTGTGATCTTAAAGGTATTGACAGGCAATACAGCTCACCTAGAACTCCACAACAAAATGGTGTAGCTGAAAGAAGAAATAGAACCATCATAGAAGCAGCAAGATCAATTTTAGCAGATTCAAAATTACCAATCACTTTTTGGGCTGAAGCTGTTAATACTGCCTGTTACGTTCAAAATAGAGTATTAATAGTGAAGCCACATTATAAAACACCATATGAACTTTTTAATAAAAGAAAACCTTCTGTAAGCTTTTTAAAATCATTTGGTTGTCCTTGTACCATTCTGATTACAAGAGAACAAATTGGTAAGTTTGACTGCAAAGCTGATGATGGAATCTTTTTGGGATACTCTACTCAAAGCAAATCATACAGAGTGTTCAACAAAAGACTAAGGATAATTGAAGAAAGCATCAATGTATCCTTTAATGAAAATGTTCTTAATGAACAAGGAAATTGTCCAGATTGGCTATTTAATATAGACAATCTAACCAAATCCTTTAATTCTAACATGAATTTAAATGCAGGTGATTCAAATTGTCATACTCAAAAGGAAGGAACATCATCTGTTAATACTAGTCAAGAAAAGATGAGATACATAATAGTTGATACTGCTCCCACAGTTAATACTGAGGACAGTAATAACTCAAATTCTGAAACCAGTAGTAACTCTGAGAATGAGGACAGTAGTAATTCAAATACTACTGGTACCAGTAATAGTACTCAAAATACTACTGGTCCTAGCAATAACCTAGATTCTCAAGATACTACTGATCTCAGTAACAACAACAATACTACTGATCTCAATGAAGACAATAGCAGTAGTGACTCTGACCAAGATGATGATGAACCAAACATCAATGACAATGAAGGATCACTAGAGGAGCAACTGCCTGAGACAAATGAGCCCAATCTTGAAAATCAACTAGTGGTTGATAAAGCTACAACCACAAGGACTCAGAAGAACCATCCTTTAGACCTTGTTCTAAGTGATGTTAACTCACCTCTGCAAACAAGAAGCAAATTAAATAAAAGCTTAACTGCAAACATGTGTAACATAAGTTTAATTGCTAATGAATGTATGTTTGAATGCTTTCTGTCTCAGGATGAACCAAAGAAGATCCAACATGCAATGAAGGACTCAAACTGGATTGAGGCAATGCAAGAAGAACTCCTTCAATTCAAGTTACAAGCTGTTTGGACACTTGTACCTCTACCCAAAGGAAAAAGAGCCATTGGAACAAGAGGGATCTTTAGAAACAAGAAAGATGAAAGAGGTATAGTAATCAAGAACAAAGCCAGACTTGTAGCCCAAGGATACACTCAAGAAGAAGGAATAGACTATGATGAAGTATATGCTCTTGTTGCTAGAATTGAAGCAATAAGAATATTCATAGCATATGCTTCATTCAAAAAGTTCAAAGTCTATCAAATGGATGTGAAGAGTGCATTCCTATATGGGAAGATTGAAGAAGAGGTTTATGTCTGCCAACCTCCAGGTTTTGAAGATCCAAAACATGGTGATTATGTGTTCAAATTAGATAAAGCTCTGTATGGCCTACATCAGGCACCAAGAGCATGGTATGACACATTATCATCATATTTATTAAAGAATAATTTCAAAAGAGGAGCCATTGACAAAACTTTGTTTACAAAGAAAATCAAAGATGATATACTACTGGTATAAATCTATGTAGATGATATCATTTTTGGTTCAACAAATGATTTGTTATGCAAAGAATTTGAAGAACTGATGCAAGTCAAATTCAAGATGAGCTCTATGGGTCCAATGAACTTCTTCCTTGGACTCCAAGTCAGTCAAAGAACAGATGGTATTTTGATAAACCAATCAAAATATGTTAAAGACATCTTGGAGAAATTTGATATGAAAGACTGCAAAAGTGCAAGTACACCAATGGAAACACACAAACACCTACATCCCGATGTTGAGGGGGAGGATGTAGATGAACACTTGTATAGATCAATGATAGGCTCTTTGATGTACTTAACTACATCAAGACCTGACATTATGTATAGTGTTTGTGTGTGTGCAAGATACCAAGCAAAACCTAAAGAATTACACTTGCAGGCTGTCAAAAGAATAATTAGATACTTGAAAGGCAAACCATCACTTGGTCTATGGTATCCACATGATTCACCCTTTGAACTCATAGCCTACACAGATAGTGACTATGGAGGTGAATGTCAAGATAGAAAGTCCACTACTGGTGGATGTCAATTCTTTGGATCAAGACTGGTGTCATGGCAATGTAAGAAGCAAACAAATGTATCAACATCAACTGCTGAAGCAGAGTATGTAGCTGCATCTGCTTGTTGTGCTCAAGTACTCTGGATTCAAAACCAGCTTCTAGACTTTGGTATCTCTATCCTTAAAACTCCTATTTTTATTGATAATCAAAGTGCTATTAGTATTGTGAACAATCCAGTAAAACACTCTAAATCTAAACACATTGAAATAAGATTTCATTTTATAAGAGACTGTAATGAAAAGAAATTAATCAAAGTGGTTAAAATTCATACTGATGATCAATTAGCAGATCTTTTTACAAAAGCATTTGATGTAGGAAGATGCAACTTTTTGGTTAGTAGTATTGGAATGATTTTAATAAATTAATTTCTCAAATCATGTGTAAAGTTTTGTTGTAAAAAGTTATTTATTTGTTTAAGTGTTTTACTACTGGTAGGTCTGTATTACTGATGTGTAGACATGTGCACAAAATACTACTGGTAGGTCAATACTACTGGTGTGTATTAGGGTTACATAAATACTACTGGTAAGTCAGTACTACTGGTATTCACATATACTACTGGTCTTGTGTGTTGGTGGTTACTACTGATGTCTATAGTTACTACTGATGTCAAAATCCTTAGTTACTACTGACGTTCGTAGATACTACTGACGTTCTCTTACTGGTATCAAATTTACTACTGGTCTTTCAGAACCAAAATTACCAAACTAATCCCCGTAAAAATAACCGTTATGATATGATTCGAAGGGCAATTTAGTCTTTTTGCAGGTTAAATCGAAAGATATAAAAGGCGGCAGTCGATTAGTTTAGCATTATCTTTACTTCGATTCACTAAATCCTCTCGATAAACCCTAGCTTACGATCAAAAACCCTTCATCAGTAACAAAATTCTTAAGAATATCTCTCAAATCAACAACAATGGCAACTCTACAATCTCTCAATGTTCAAACCGATCTCAAATATTCAGAGTTCCACAATATGTGTGCGTTTCTACGCAATCCAGACGGAACAAAAGATTTCCGTCCAATAGTCAATTTCTTGAAAAATTCCTATATCAAGTTTGCATTAACTGTCAAACCGAAGGCATATCAACAGCACTTGGTGGACTTTTGGACCAATGCTGAAAGAACAGAGGGTGCAACTGTGCCCATGATAAAATCATCGGTGGATGGAAAGACGATCACAATCACTGAACAATCTATTCGACACCATCTACAACTACATGATGATGCAGGTATGTCTACACTTCCTAAGGAATTCATTGCTGAAATTTTAACTAAAATGGGATATGAGGGAAGACTTAACATAGTAACTTTTCAAAAAGGTCTTCTCTCCCCTCAATGGAATTTCCTTGTACATTCAGCATTGTATTTCTCCAAAACGAAGTACTTGGAATGAGTTTAATAAGGCAATAGCCTCTGCTGTTGTCTGTTTATGCACAGACCAAGTATTTAATTTTTCATACATGATTTTTGAAGGTATGTTGGGAAATCTTAGTTCTCCAAAATTTTTAATGTATCTCAGATTTCTCCAACATATCATAAACTGTGAATTACAAAACTTGTCAACTCCTAAAAATATTTTTATCATTCCTGAGTTGAACAAGAAAGTTTTCTCTAATATGAGAAAACAATTTAAATTAAATTTTCGGTCAAGGAAACCCCTCTGTTTCCTAATATGATCAAAGATCAACCACAACTTGGAGAGGGTTCAATCATAGCTACAACCCAAATTGAACCTCAACCCACTCCATCACCCCTAAATACAGCCCAAACACCACCCCAAACAGTCACTCAATCACCCACAAATATAGAAGTCCTGAATGTGTCCCAGGAACTTGAAATAAATCCTCAGAGTGCTACTCTTCACTCTGTGGAAGACCTGCCCAATGTCACCCAAAATATATCCACAATCTATAAAAGAAAGAAAACATCTTTAAAGGACACCAGGGGACAAATCGAGTCACACCCCAGGCTCAAAGAGTTGTCCTCCAAGGAGGAGAGAGGACATGAGGCGAGGGCTTTCACTACTGATGCCCCAAAGGTGGGTGCACAGGACAGTGAAAATATCTCTAAGACCCAGACCTCGGCAACTTTAAGTGATGACTCATTTGAGGAATTACTTAAAGGACCCCGGTGCCAAGAAACCACAAGGGGGGGCATCTCTGCTTCTTCTAGGAAGAAGAGGGTGTCTAAACAACCCTATGAATCACCAAGAAGTGATGAGGGTAGATCTTTTGAATTAACGGAAAGGATGGATAACCTCAAAGCCAATGTACCTGTTAGTGAGCCCGATGATCTTGCTAGATGGAGTGAGGGCAGTATTAAAACCAAACAATTGACAGATAAATTAGATTCTCTTGAATCTACTGTACAAGATTGTCTTAAGTATCTCACTAATCAAGGAAAAACAAATACTGTAATGAAAAGGCACATGAACACCATCAACAAAAGAATGAAATTCTATGAGCACAGGCTTCATCAACAAACTAAAATCATAAGGAAATTGAAGAAGAAGATTGATGATAGTGAGGCTCCTCCAGTTGAGCTCACTAAGGGGGAGAAGGATAATATTCAAACAATGATTGATGAATCAATTGCAGCAGCAGCATCCTCTCTCCTAAATCTAAAAGAAACAAATGTTGATGAAGGCCCAGAAAAGATGGTTGTTGATGATGAGCAAATTACTACTGCGTCTATGAAAGAACAAGCTGAACAAGAAATGTCAGTAGTAACTCCTACTACTGATATCATAGCAGTAGTAAATGAAGAAAAGGCAGCAAACACTACTGATGACCTATCAGTAGTAATTTCTGAAGACATACTAGTAGTAACTACCTTGGTTACTACTGATGACATTATTGAGCTGCCATCACTACTAGAGCCTACAGTGATACTTCCACCATCTCCAAAGAGAAAAATAACACAAATGGTGGTGAAAGATATTGATGATGATGTCAACTGGTTAGAAGTTGATGAATGCTCCCTACCCCCACATCCTAAAATACTTCCTATGTCACAGATACACTACTATGGTCCCAAATTTGCTATTGAATCTGAACAAAATATGAAGAAAAATAACTACATAGGAAAGGGAAAGGAAGTTGCTGATGAAGACCAAATTAACAGAGCACAAGGTCATGATATGGTTAACAAAATCAACTATGCCAAATCAGCCAAACAGGATAGGTGGAAAGTTAAAAGAGCAAAATATTTAAAGAAGGTTGAAGTCTCTCTAGCAAATGAAAACAAAAGATTAGCAGAAAGGGCTAGAATACTGAGACAACCATTCACAGAGATTAAATTGGCAGATATAGCAGATATATCAAAGCTGCCGCAATTTCAACAGAAGGTCAAAACCAAACAAGTTGCAGAAACAAGAAAAGAGCTACAAAGAAGAGAACTAGAAAAAATAAGGCAACTTGAATATATGCTAACAATGCATCATAACTTCAAAACCAATCTTCTCCTACTATATGAGGCCTAATTTGACTTGGGTTTGACAACTAGGCAATTCCGAGCTCTCTCATTGGCCGGTTTTTGCCACGTGTAATTCTCCGATTGGTCCACGCATTTCATGAACAAATCCGTTTGGTGTTCAAATCAAAACTCATGCATTTATGGTAACAAACTATAATCACGTCAAAAGATATCCGAAATTATTCAATCATATAAATTCCATTCAAATACAATAACTAATACAATAACTATCATATAAAAAAGGTATATTATCCGGACCAATCCAATGGTGCCGAGCTTTACCCATTATAACAGAATCACACTTCAGTAGACGTTTCATGATTTTTTTTGTTTTAATTTATTTTATTTAACTATCCATTAATCTTGTGCATAATTTTCATACAAGTTGACAATCTTTAGATAATTTTAATTTGAGTTTTTGAATATCCGGTTTATTTATACATACAATCTCCACATTCAATTGATTTTATCAATTCCATAATTATCTACCTTATTTTTTCATAAAAGAAAGTCAAAATTTTAAATTCAAATTTCCCTAAAATCCGGATTGACAAATTTAAAATTTTTGAATCTTTGATATTAATGTTTAACAATGTTCCTTAATAAAGATTACCTTAATTATAAATATTCGACCAAAATATTTAACAGATTTTGGATCTTTGATTCCGTTTAGCTTATTTACTAATAGGTTATCTTAATAATTGATCTTTTAACTCAAAACTCTTATATATAACTCAAATTCACAAATTGTTGTTTAAGTTTTCTGTATGATATATAACGCAAAAAATAACATTAACAAACTAAATAAAATTAACTTGAAAAAATGAAGTAAGTAATTTTCATTTAAATTTCTTCATTATTTTTGTATTTAATAAGCATGTTAATAATATTCTAATTACTTTTAAATTGTATGCATCATAAGTGGAGGGAAGGCATACGACCCCTTGTGGATGTCACTATCTAGGCTCGAACCACTGACTTGCTAACTAGCCGTTAAAAAAAAGGGTAATAGTATTTAAAAATTTTATAATTATATGTTTTTTAATAGTTATTATATTATTTGAAATAATTTGTATTAACCAATTAAAATTTGTATTGTAGGTTATAAACTGTGAAAATTCACGAATGGTGAAAATTTTGCTAAACGTAAATTTTTATAGAATCTCCTACTATATATGCAGCCTATTGGACGAAAATGATGACGTGTAACTACCCAAAAGTCCACCTACGCATATACCTTATAATTATGGTAATTCATGTATTTCCATCACTGTTTTTCGGCCATAACTTTGTCAATGTCTCAAAAGTTAAGAGCAAGAAATGATTGAAAGTTATTTGTTGCGACAAAGATGACAATTACACTAACTCAACAACAAATGTCGTTTACAAATAAGGTTTATTTCGTCTCTAAATTTCATATACAATTTATTCATGTATCAAAAATTGTTTATCATCATTTCAATTATGAATTGTTATTTTATTTAAATAGTATCACTATTTTGTTATTTTCATATATCTCTTTCGAAACGGGCGGGCTTTGAAGCTAGTTAATAATATTAGGCTCCACCAGAACCATACTTCTTCCCAAGAACAATCATCTGAAGCTTGTCATAACCAGCAAGAACACCAGCACCAGCTACAGCCCGTATGATATTCGCACCCGCGCCCTTGAACAACGATCTGGCACCCTCGTTTTTCAAGATCTGATTAAACGCATCGAGAGAGCTTTTATACTTAACCGCTTCGCCAGATGTCATCATCATTCTTCTACGCACAGTGTCAATCGGGTATGATGCAAGACCAGCACCATTTGTAATCAACCAACCAAGCCCAAAACTAGCAAGAAAATTATCCTAAATATTACACATATGCAAATCATATCATTAGTCATCACAATACTATTTTGTAATTATAATTAATTAATGATATTTAATTATGTGTAAAAATTATATGAACCTGTAATGATCCAGTGAGAAGAACGGGTTTCAAAGAGTCGTACATTCCAAAGTACAACCCACGGTACACAATGATACCGACACAAGAAATGTTAAAACCGCGGTATAGCCCGGGAATACCATCCGATGCCAAAGTCTTCTTGTAAACATCAAGTAAGCCGTTAAATTGTCTTTCTCCACCCGTTTTTGTAGATTTTGCATCGTTTGTCAAACGAGTTCTTGCATAGTCTAAAGAGTATGTTAAAAGAAGTGAGGTGGCACCGGCAGCACCACCAGAACCGAGGTTTCCGGCAAACCACTTCCAGTACCCGTCGCGGTCTTTTTTGAAGTTGAATAAACCCTTGAAGTAGTCCTTAAATGCAAAGTTAAAGGCCTACATGATGAAATTAATGTAAATATATACTCCACAATCCACATTGAGGTAATTCAATAGAAGAGGTAGGAAAATGGGCAGGTTGAGTAAATATTAAAATGAGTAGTTATTGTACGTGTTAAAACAGGTCAGGTTTATCCTAAAACACGTTTTTTTTCTTCGTTTTTTCACGCATAACAAAAGTACGTTGTCATTATTTCAATACCAATAAATCTTTGAATAAAATGAGTTAGGATATTTTATACTACACTGAAATTGTCATTCCATAATGAGAAATGTCTTTAAGAGTAAAAAGTCATTTACAAAAGTGTCCGAACACAAGAAGAGTGTGAGAATGAGTTTTTATGTTTTTGACCTTTTTGTGATACCAGTACTCATTAGTGTCACTAAAACAGTAAAAGCCATAAATTATAACCTTTTACCCACATAAAAAAAAAATTCCCTCATATAGAGTGACTTTAGACCCATTCAGCCCATATGATTTGTTCCCTATATATAGTTTTTCTTATTTAATTTATAAACAATTATAATATAAGAAACCTGAGTAGGGAAGTAACGGATAATATTAGTGCCATTTCCTCTCCACAAAGACATAAATCCTTCATCCTTAACTGTTCTAGAAAAACAATCACCAATACCCTTATATGGTTCAGAAAGACGGCCCCTTTTGATCATCTCATCTTGATTTTGAATCAAAAGTTTGACACGTTCAATTGGAGCAGCTGCAGTTTTTGAAACAGAGGCTGAAACACCGCCCATAAGAAAATCGATTGCAAATCCAGACAGCCCTTTCTCTGATGGAGCTTGAACAAAAACTGGTTTGCATTTGAATAATTTGCGTATTTAAATAGTGTTTGAGTTTCGGTAGGCCTTTGAAATGCACCATAACGACTTTGGATATCGCGGGAAATGTGTAGCTGGCGGGCTACATTACTAATAACGGTTGTTTGTTGGCTTCGATCGGTCATTGTACTCAAAATGAAATCCCTGCATATCAAGAATATATAATTACGGAAAGTTGCTAAAAATAGATAATATAATATATTAGTTTTGACAATGTCAGATACTTCAATTTGTTCGGTCGTTAAAAAGTAACATAAAAATAAATTGTTAAAATCAATCACCAACGGAAATAAATTGTTTAAATAAAAGCAACAAGAACGATTTTTCTTATTAATATATTAAATTTGAGAAAAACAACTGTCTGAATCCGCAATCGCATCTAATTTATTTTTCCAATAGATGCATGTAAACACATTTTATCAGTACCAAAAACATATTTCCTTATATATACATTAAGCATACCTTTGCACTGTTCATTATGAAATGTTAACGGAGGGCTGGAAAGTCAAAACGGAAAACGGGGTTCAAAAGTCCAAACGTAGTATAAGTATTAGAATACTTTCAAAGTTTCAAATAGCCCCATAAATAGGGTGGTTATTATAACTATTTATAAAACTTCAAAATTTACCCTTGAAATATGTATTAATGACACAAAAGGTATCCACTATCTTTAAAGTTAATATTTATTTTGAAAAAATATATTTTTTAATTTGCCAATGAAAATGTTACTAAAGTATCTGATATTACAATATTTCTCATCTTTGCAATATATTATAAAAATCATTTATATTATTACATGCTAAGATAGGAACATAAAACTCAAAAAACAAATAAAATAATAAAATGCTTCAGTGATTATATGTCTTTGTGTCAATTATGCATAAAAATTTTATAAAGAGTGAAATGGGCTTTAATAGGTTTTAGAATGCCTCAAAAATAAGGTTGCTTTTGTAAATAACTATGAAATTTTATTTTTTTCACACTTTTTATATGCTAATGATATAATAATATTATAGAAGACCATTAATAATTTTACGTTTACGCTTAATTTAAATAAATTAAATCCAGAAAAAAAACAAAATTTTATATTGATTGTCAAAAAAATAAAGTTTTGAAACCCGCTGCAACGCGCGGGGAGGTAAATATCCTCGTAGAATACATATGATGTTTATTTAACAAAGTCGAGAAAAATATAAAATGGGAATTGATTTGTTCAAGGCATGATTTATTTCATCTAAGGCAAATTAAGTTATTTCACTTATTTGATTGCCTTGAACAATTCTAATTTGCCTTATATGAAGTATAAATTGCCTTGAACAAATCATTTCCCATATAAAATAGTTGATATGATGATGCTATAAAGCTACAAAAGATGCATATAATTTGAATTTTTAAGCATTCGCTATAAAAACAATTAACAAAACAAAACAAAACAGAGCAATACCTTGCAGGAGGCGAGAGAGAAATATGAATATGAATTATGAAGCGCGCAATGGAGTATATATATAGTAGAGTTTGACGGCCGAGATTTTGAAGAATGGTCAGTGGTGATTTTATGCGAAGAAGTACGATGTCGATGAGTTCAGCCGCCGCTGGTGTGGGGTCCACAATTTACTACTTAACAAAATTCTGTTTCATATTTGCTTTCGACTTTTCAATTAAACTAGATTTTATGTCACACAGTATGAAGTTGATAATTCCACATTTATAGGAAAGCTTGACTTTTAAGCATGTTATATGATGTGTGACAACGAGAGTCAATTCCATGGTACTTGACTTTGAATCAGTAGTATTGAAAAGGTTGACCGGAAGATTATTCAAACAAGTTACATCAACGACCAACAAATTTAAATACAGTTCTAGAAACTCATTGATAGCATTATATTGTATAAATTTTTTTTAACAATATCAACTAAACCAAATAAAATACCAGCTCTAGACTTGGACAAAGATCACATAATCATGTCACAAATGATAATAATTACAATACAAAGTTTAAGCATTTCATATACTCTACAAGGTATTCAAATTTACACCATCATTCTAATGATTTCGAAATCGTTTTCCATTTCCTTATCTTTTTGTAAACAACCAGTGGATTTTCTTACCTGTACCAATGTCAAGGGCGTTATCGTCATCTCCTACACAAGCTAGAACTTGATTCAAGAGCCGAACTCTATTATCTAACCATTTCATTCGTTGCCATTGGGATAAAATTACCTTTGACCCGTTCCCATCTTCTGTGTAACTAGGTTCATCTTCATCACTCATATTGTGATCATTTAAATTAGTATCAATTTTGCTTTCCCAAAGCTAAAATTTAGAATATTGGTTTCCATTAAACCCTAGAGATTTTTCAATAAACATATTCGGTTAAAAGAAATGAGGAGGGGGGGTCATATTTGAAACTAACTCTAGTAGAAATAATAAACATTCATCATACAACTTAAAAGAATTCGATAACCAGAATAAAATATAAGTACAAGTTTCAAGTATACAAATGGCTAAATTCTCATTTTGAGTATGTAAACGGCTTCTTGTAAGTTTGCAAGAGGAGTGAAGAACAGACCACACTAATAGAAGAAGCCGCCATGAGAGCTCCAGCCAACCAAGGAGGTAACCGGATTCCGGTGAACGGAAACAGTAATCCGGCAGCAATCGGCATCCCAAGTACGTTGTAACCCAGGGCCCACACATAGTTAAGGTGAATACGGGAAATTGTCTTTCTTGAAAGATCAATGGCTGTGATTACATCTTCTAAGTTACTTTTTATCAGTACTATATCAGCTGCTTCAATTGCTACATCAGTTCCCGCACCAATTGCCATCCCTACATTTGCTGCAACCAGTGCTGGTGAGTCGTTTATTCCGTCTCCAACCATCGCAACTATTTTTCCTCGAGCCTGCACATTTTATTTATTCAGATAAAGTCAAAGTTTGACCATTTGTTGACCAGGAAAGACAAGTTTACCTACCTGCAAATCTTTTATCCTATCGGCTTTCCCCAAGGGATCAATCTCAGCAAACACATTTTCAATTCCAACCTCCTTGGAAATAGCAGTTGCAGTTGACCAGTTATCACCGGTTACCATGATACTATCAATATTCATTAACCGTAAAAAAGATATCACTTGTTTAGCCTCCGGTTTCACAGGATCGGTAACTGCAAAACCACCACCAACAATCCCATCAACTGCCACAATTACACATGTGCGCGCCAGTTTTTCATTTTCTGAAAAATAATTCTCCACCTCAGGGGCAATTTCGACATTTGACAACCTCATAAGTTTCTTGTTCCCAACCAAAACCGTTTTGTCACCAACTTTACACCCCACCCCAGCTCCAGGGTGCTCCTCAAAATCCTTCACAATTAAACCGCTCCCAATTTGATCAGCAAGTTTGTTCTTAGCGTGCTCTACAACAGCTTTTGCTATTGGGTGTTCACTATTTGCCTAACACATTTGTTAATTTTGTATAAATTAATGAAACAAAATCAATACATACATATAAAAAACCAAAATGTATTTTACTATTTTAGTACCATGAATTTGGTTGACTATGTCTTTTACTACCCTGAACTATTAAAGGTGCAGCATGGTACTCTGAACTTGATAAAATTGTCGATTTAGTACCCCGACTCATTAATTTGGTCTTGTTTTCTCACGTGATTTGCTTCTAATACCAATTAATGAGTCGGAGAACCAAATCGTCAATTTTGTCAAGTTATGGTACCATGTTGCACCTTTAATAGTTTAGGGTAATAGAAGACCTAGTCAACCAACTTCAGGGTACTAAAATGTATTTTGGCCAGAAACCTACCTCTACAGCAATTGCAATATTACAGAACTCCTCCATCGAAATATCAGAAAAAAGCGCAACGCTAACAACTTCGGGTTTTCCCACCGTCAATGTTCCCGTTTTATCAAACACAATTGTGTTAACCTGAAAAATCCAAACATTTTTCAGTAAATCAGCACTAACAAAAAAAAAAAAAAAAAAAAAAAAAAAATGTAGCAAGAACTATATTAAAAATTACCTTGTGTGCTTTTTCAAGTGCATTTCCACCTTTGATCAAAACACCTTGTGTAGCACCTTTACCAGTGGCAACCATAACTGCAGTAGGTGTAGCTAACCCTAGGGCACACGGGCATGCAACAACTAAAACCGAAATTCCAAATTGTAATGCAAGCTCAAATTCATCCATTGCTTTTGGTATCCAACTTTTTGGATAAACTCCAAGCGCTCCAGGTATAAACCATGCTAACCATGTCACAACAGCAGCAGCAACAACCTGATATTTATAATTATATATAATATAAATTAAAAAAACAAAAAATAAACAAAAATTTGAACTCAAAAAACTGTAAAGGTAACAACTAATACTAACCGCAGGTACAAAAAACCTTGATATCTGATCAGCTAGCTTCTGTACGGGAGCTCTTGCAAGCTGAGCAGCTTCAACTATCTGAACAATTTGTGAAAGAGCAGTTTCTGACCCAATATGAGTTGCCTTGATCAACAAGCAACCATTCTCATTCACAGTCCCACCAATAACCTATTTATAATTTCATAATCAATTTAAACGTATTACACAAAATTTAAAAATAAAAAGACAGACATACCCTGTCACCAACAGTTTTAGCAACAGGAATTGCTTCTCCTGTTATCATACTTTCATTCACATAACCATGACCATCAACTACAACACCATCAACCGGAAATTTTGACCCAGGAAATATTTTCAATATATCATTTTTTTCTATCAATTGAGAGTTAATTTCGGTCTCTGAGATAACATTTCCATCATCAGCCATTGTTAAAAGACAAGCAGTATCGGGAGCAAGACCAGTCAACTTTGCTAAAGCATCAGATGTTTTTCCTTTAGCTATAGATTCCAAATATTTACCTAAGAGAATAAACGATATCAACATTGTACTTGTTTCAAAAAAATCTTGTCCTTCAAATGCATCTGAAACCAATGCTTTCAGTACAGTGTATACAGAGTAAAAGTAAGCAGCATTAGTCCCCAATGCCACCAGGACATCCATATTAGCAGATTTTCGCCTTAGTGCATGATACGATCCCACATAAAACCTAAATAAAAAAATAATAAAATAATAATTAAAACAATTATTTGGTTAAGGCCAAAATACATTTTAGTACCTTGAACTAGCGAGCCAGGGTACTCAATTGACCATTTTGTCAAGTTTAAGGTACCATGACGCACATTTAATAGTCCAGGCCCCAGGGTAGTAGAAGACCTAGTCAGCCAAGTTCAGGGGTACTAAAATGCATTTTGCCCTTTGGTAAATAACTAAAACGTATGCCTCCTTACCTTTTACCAATAATGAATTGCACTGGCGTACAGAGGATCCATCTCAAAACCATTCCAACCGTAAAATTGTTATGAATTTTATACATCAACCAATTCCCGTAAGGAGGGATCATTGGAAGAATCATCGAGAACAACAAAAGCGGGATCGAAAACAAACAGCTCCACAAAAACTGATTTTTATAAATTTTAATCTCGTGGTTTTTGTCTGTTTCATGTCTTTCTGGAATGTATAAGCTTGCTGAATGAGTTTCTTGGATAAAGCGTAAAAGCGATCTGGGACCCGTTAATTCTGGATCATATCCAACGGTCAACTTACATTCTTTCATGTCAATTTCAACATGATTTACACCAGTTAATGATTCCAGAGAATCTTTGATTGCATTCATGTCTTCTGAGGAAATGATTCCTTCAAGTTTTATATGCACTTTGTTTACATCATTTCCCGATCCTATAAGTTCTGCTCCAAAACCAGCATCTTCAACTGCTTCAATGATCCGATCAGTGTTGATTATGTTTGGATCATAGTTTATTTTTGCTTCTTCAAGAGCTAAACCAACAACCGCCTTTTTCACACCTTCAACCATCATAAGAGCACGTTCAATTGACTCAGAGCAGTTTGTACACATCATCCCCTTAAGTTTAAGTCGGCATACTGCAATGTCTTGCTCTGAAAAATCAGAGACTTCAAAACCGGCATTTTCAACTGTTTCTTTGATTGCTTTTACCTGAACATTTAATGACATAATTAATCATTAATTTCTTATATTTATCAATATTACAATCATTGCAACTTACATTAACAAGGTCTGGCACGTATTTAACGACAGCCTGGCCTTGAAGTGGTGACACAACAGCTCTTTTAACACCATTGAGCTCGTGAAGTACAGATTCAATGGATGTTGAACATGATGTACATTCTATACCACCTACTTTGAATGTTATGGTCCTAACCCCTTGATTAACTGATTTGATATCAACTACAACATCATCAGAGGCTTGTAAAAGTGGTGTCTTCAAATCATTCTTCCCATTCACATCCATTACTGCAAATAATTCCCAACCACAAACACTGTTAAATTAAACAAATAGTAGCAAATCATTAATAGAGTTCGATGCACATTAAACTAGATATAGATGCAAAAACTATTTAATTAGTATTAACCCAAAAGCACTTCATTTATATTTTCATAATAATACGCCCAAAAACATCAATAAACAAAGAGATACTTATGGTTCCTAACAGTGAATATATTCGGACTCTTAAGTCAAACCTACGTTTTACAGTTTCAGATGCAGAATTCATGTATACTTTGCTATATTTGACACATAAAAACCAATTCTGTTCTCAAATTCTTCAAAACTGAAGCCAACAGATATCTTCAATTAAAGTCTAAATGAGCACTGTAGCGTTGACCATGGCAAACCTAAACTTGACCTGAAATCAAACAGAGCTTAGAAAAATAACATATCATCCAATTTCACAAGTAAACTAACAACAAACGAAATTAAAACTAACAGAATCTTCAAATCGCTTTGATAGAAGATTAATACAACAGCTGTAACCTAGCTACAATTTAGGCTAAAATTATGGCCTAGACTTATCACTTTGGTAACTAATTAACGGATGAGTATTACACATGATGTCTATCATGCTTAATCAAAACATGATCGCAGACCAATCAAATAACAGAATCAGGAAGCATAACATCATATATGAGCTAGATGCTTGCCTATTTCACCGGTAGTGATTATAATTAGGGTTTTGACAGCGGCGGTGCGATGAAGTTGAGAATAACAAAGAGAAATAGATAGAGAAAGTTGCAGTAATTGAAGAGAGCAGATGCAATGGGGGTTTTTGACGTATTAGGGATTGTGCGAATTGGTGGTAATGGAGGCCATCTCCTTTATTTTTTCCCTTTTTCAAATATTCGAATATAAGAATTCTTCCAAGTTCCCACCAAGGATAATAACGTCCATTGCATTTTTCTTGCAGCTTCCTTTGCTTGCAGGCCCACCTAATTTATCTTATTTTATTCTGTTTCTTAGAGCATCTCCAATGGTAGCTTTTTCAAAAGCTTATTACTATTTCAATAAGCTTTTGAAAGACTTTTTACCATTGGAATACATAGCTTTTTTGAAGACTTATTGCAATGACTTTTTTTCTACTAACCTTTTAATGAACTTATCATGTTTGTCTCTTTTAGTCCCTCTATATTTAATAACTATTCATTTTAAGCCTTAGATATGGGTTATAGTATTAGACTTGTGTTTTTTTTTAATATTTGCAATGTAATGTTTTTATCTATTTAAATATTAATGTCAATTATTATAATACTTTTGTATGAAATATTTTTAAAAATATTAAGTTTTATAAGATGTCAAAAAAAATTATCAATTTATATATAGGGGTATATATGAAACATTTAAGATAGATAAAGATGAATTAGAAATATTGTAAAAAAAGCTTTTGTAAAAGCTTAACCATTGGAGATGTTATTTAAGAACAACTTTTTGGTTAGTAGAGTGTTGATGTGGCAAAAGTAATAAGCTTTTGTAAGGTTAACCATTGGGGATGCTCTTAGTTTAACTATAATAAAATCTGTTTGACTTTTGTTTTTTAATTTCAATTGTTGGTTTTAAAGTAATTGAGATTTACTAACAATGTGTTCCAGAGGAAAGATTTAGAGGGAAGAGAAAAGAATCGGAAAGAAGAGAATAAATTTTTTGTGTTCCAGAATATTTTTTTAAAAGAAAGAAAGAGAAGAGGAAATAAATTTTGGGTATTTTTTCTCTCCTAATCTTCCTCCCAAAAGTGGGAAGATTTGGAGAGAACAGAAATATTAATTAATTAAAATTATTTGCAATTACTAAATTACCCTTGATATTAGTTAATTTGTTTATAGTTTAAGGATAAAATTGTAAATGTGCTTATTTTTTTCCTTTCTCTCCGACTCGGGAACACAAAGATTGATGATTTTCTTTTCTTTTTTATCCGATTCGGGATTTCTCTTCTACTCTCTTACTTTCTTTTATTTTCTTTAATTTTAATATTCTGGAACACAGCGTAAAGGTTTTTTGTTTAGTAGTAGGGTGTTTATCCCTTATTCTTGATGTTGAGTTCAAATCCTAAATATATGTGAATTTAGAAGTAGATTAAAATTTATTGTTAAAAAAAGGAATTGAGATTTAAAAAATCGGAATTATATTATTAGTTAAGTAATTTAGTACTGTTTATGTAAACTAGGAGTTGAATATGCGTCAACGAAGATGGTTAGAGTTGATTAAGGATTACGATTGTGAAATCCGATATCATCCCGGCTGGCAAATGTGGTGGCCGATGCCTTAAGTAGAAAGGGAGATCCGGGACGGGTACAATTTATGCGGATGGAAATTGTGTCAGATTTGGTGTCCCGGTTGAAGATTTCACAAATGGAAGCATTGAATGTCGAACATTTGAAGGCCGAGATTTTATTAAAGAGGAAAGATGATTTAGAAGAAGGTTCTCGGGGTTTGAAGACATATCAATCTCGGGTTTGGGTACCGTTACTCGGGGGTTTGCGAGAATTGATTTTAGCCGAGGCTCACAATTCTCGGTTATCGGTTCACCCGGGTAGCACGAAGATGTATAATGATCTAAAAGCACTTTATTGGTGGCCGACAATGAAGACCGACATTGCCCGTTTTGTGGGCCAATGTCATATTTGTGCTCAAGTGAAGGCCGAGCACCAAAAGCCCTATGGAACTTTAACCCAATCACCGATTCCCGAGTGGAAGTGGGACCGGATTAAATTGCCGCGTACACAAAGGGGTCACGATATGATTTGGGTTATAGTTGACCGATTAACGAAGAGTGCTCATTTCTTGGCTACTAGTGAGACCGCCTCACTTAGTAGATTGGCGAAATTGTACATTGACGAAGTAGTATCTCGACATGGAATTCCAATTTCTATCGTGTCGGATAGAGATCCCTGTTTTGCTTCGAACTTTTGGAATAGCTTGCAACGAGAATTGGGGACGCGGGTGAATTTGAGTACCGCGTATCATCCCCAAACCGATGGGCAATCGGAAAGAACGATACAAACGCTTGAAGATATGTTGCGGGCTTGTGTGTTAGAGTATGGTGGGTCGTGGGATTCCCACCTACCGTTGATCGAGTTTGCTTATAATAACTCGTATCACTCAAGTATTAAGATGCCACCGTACGAGATGTTGTACAGGCGTCGGTGCCGAACCCCGACGTGTTGGTTGGAAGCGGGTGAGAAACAATATGCGGGGCCCGATATTGTACAAATGACCGCGGATAAAGTTGCTATTGCTCGAGAAAAGTTGAAAGCCGCCCGTGACCGACAAAAGATGTATGCCGACCCGAGACGTAGACCCGCTACGTTCTCGGAGAACGAGATGGTCTATTTAAAGGTTTCACCTTGGAAGGGCGTTATTCGTTTTGGTAAACGAGGAAAGTTGGCCCCGAGGTTTATTGGGTCGTTCCGAATTAGCAAGGTGGTGAATTCTCAATCGGTAACACTCGAGTTACCCCCGGAGTTGTCGGCAATACACAACACTTTCAACATTTGTTACTTGAGAAAGTGTAACATAGAAGATCCGAGTCAAATTCTTCCGGTGCAAGAGTTGCGGGTTGATACAAAGAGGAGATTAGTCGAGGAACCGGTGGAGTTATTAGACCGAAAAGTAACGAAATTGAGAAAGAAACAGATTCATATGGTTCTAGTAAAGTGGAAGCACAGTTTGGGTGCAGATATGGCGTGGGAGACCGAGGCCGATATGCGGGAGCGTTATCCCTCCTTGTTTGATCGAGATGGGATTCCGGGGACGGAATCTTCTTAAGTGGGGGAGAGTTGTAACATCCCAAAACCCGGCCTAGTAGTTTATTGACCTTAAGGTATCTTATTAAATGATTATCTGATTAAATGCTTAGTTAATTTAATTAGCCTGCTGTCCTTTGCGGTATTTTAACCAAGGGGTTAAAATACCCGACTTGTGATTTATTTGGAATGAAAATGTGATTTTTATATGTTTGGATTCCTTGTTAAATATCGTTTCCAGAAATGCTTTCGTTTTTAAAATTGGAGTCCGTTTGCTATTTTAAATAAATTAATTTCGAAAGGGACTTTTCAGACATATACTGATAATTAAAACAAAAGCCACAAAGGGGTCCCACCCCCTTGTGTTGGCCGGTCAAGAGAGAGGGAGGGAGAAACCCTCCTTTTCTTCCTTGTCTTATTTGTTCAAACATTATCTTCTTTTCCACTATTTCATTGCTCAAGTTTCTCTCCATCTTTTGTGCTTGCTTTGAGCTTGTTCTTGACAAATCCTTGTGCTAGGACCCGAAATCTACCCTAGTGTTGGTAGAGAAGGAGTCTAGAAGTAAGTTACTCTTTCTCCTTCACTTGTTCTTGTTGTTCTTGAGCTAGAACTTGAACTAGGGTTTATGTAGCTTGATGATTTGTGGATGAATCTTGTTATGGATGTTGTATTATGTGTTTATACAAGCTTTTACATGAGATGTATGGTTGATTGTGGTAGGAAGACAAGATTTGGTGAAAAACACATTCAACCTCCATTAATGGTGGATGTTGAAGGTGGGTTTTGTTGAATCTTGGATTTCTTGAGTTTTGGATGGATAGAATTGTTTATTAGGTTGTTAAATCATGTTTGGTAAGTTATGGATGTTAAAAACCTAGCATTGATTATTTGGTGAAGTGGTTTAACTAGTGTTTGGATGTTTTTGTCAAAATGATTAACTAGTGATTTTGAAAGTATCATACTTGGATTTGTGATGGTTATGATCTTGATGGAATTGTTAGGTGATCGTAAATTTCTAGTTTAAAGATTAATTGCTAGTTGATGGAAATGTGGAAGTGTTAGGATCATGTTCGGGTTTTTGGCCCGTTTGGGTCAACTAGTTGGGAATACTTGCTAAATGGTCAAAATGGTCAATTGTATTGATGGAGGAATTGTGCTAGTTGGAAGGTCATAAAATGTGCATGTTATGAGTCTTGTGTGGTTAGTTGTTGAAATCATTGATTTTGACAATTCGTTGGATTATCACTAACTCGGTATATTGTTGACAGGAACCGGGAAGGATACTCAGTGATACTAGCTCACTGAGTTAAGGAATCGGAAGTCGAAAGGTGAGTGGATTCGACCTACAACTCGGGTTTCGGTTATTTCACTTGGTATTGTCTTGTTGGTGAAAAATGCAGAAAATCGCCAGATGAAGAGAGTTCGCGACGCGAACTTAGTTCGCGATCGCGAAGTCGGTCCAGAGAATTAGGTTGGTCGTCGCGAAGTAGTTCACGACTGAGTTCCCGGCGCGAACCCTAGTTCGCGATCGCGAACTAGAGTTCGCGATTGGGAACTCAGTTTTGACGTTTTTCGCGGTGTCTTTCGTAGCTAGTCGACTTGTTATGTATGCCTAGTGTTAGGGAATACCATACATGACTAGGTGCACCATTCGGGATGAGGTCAGTGTCGGAAGGAGAACGGCTGGGCATCGGGTATCGACTAATCGGGTATCCGACCTTACCTGTATTTGTTGCATGGTTAAGGGGAGGGAGTTGCCCGAGTGTTGGATACGAAACGCTATCGGTTACCGTGGTTTTGGCCAACCATGGTTTAAGGCCCGCAAAGCCGCCGATCCTCTCAAAAAGTGATTACCCAACTCGGAGATGTTTTATAACTTCCGTGTTTAAGTGACCAGTGTAGTTGCTAGTGTAGTTGATAGTGTTAGGAATTCATTCACTTAGCTTTTGTGCTAATCCCTCCCTTATTGACACATTTCAGGTTGGATGGCTTGAAAGGGGTCGGGCTTGGACGGGAAGTTTGACCATGCTTAAATTATGTTTTGTAAAATGAGCCGTGTCTAGTAATACCGTCTTTTAAATAACTTTGGTTGTAATATTTTGTGGGACCACGTTTTGTAAACTTAACTAACTAGATGCTTCCGTACTTAGACTAATACTTAATTGCCTTTTAAAAAAAAAATGCGGTGTTACATATAAACACGTTATATTTTGAATTTTGGGCTGAAAATAGTATTGAGTGTTGAAATATGTTATTAGACATTGAATTTAATGTTGGAAATTATATATTGATGCTGAAAATTGAATGAAATATTGGAAAAATGAATGTTAATGAAGAAAATTATATATTAATGTTGAAAACCATGTGGTTGTAATTTGAAAACTGAAATTGAATCGTTAATTGCTAGAACCCGCTAAAATCATAACCGGTAGAATTCGAAACCAAATAGGTTTGAAAATCCTAAAATCGAAATTAGCATATTAGGTTCGATTTGAACCTAAACCGGCCCTATGTACACCCGTACATAGTACATTATGGTTTTCTCTTAGAAAGCACAAGGAAATTTGAGTGCAATTATGAATCAAATAACAAGACCAATAATAAGAAGCAGCAAGTGTTCTGTGTTCATGTTACGCGGTTCATATGACGCCTTATTTTATTCAAATAACATGACAAAAAGGGTAAGGTTCGATTAGATACTTGGGCCACAAGCCCACAACATAAACCCAATGAATCCATGTGTTTGAGTGTAAATTTAGTGGAAACAAGTAAAGCTTGTAAAACATTAAGAAATTTTGTCCTAAGATGTCATCGAAATTTCGATCCTCAGAGGAGACACTATTGTTCTCACTACTTTGCTGGAAAATGCATTTTCTTTCCAATTCTCTAACTTTTGTTATCTCATGAAGTATACGATAACAACGATATTTTTTTTAAAGGAGTTTATGGTTATTGCATGTTGTATATACACTATAAATGACTATAATCTTTACAAAAGGTTCAACCCATGTAGCTTTCTCGATAAACGCTTGCACTTACACGACAACATTTCTTCAACAATACGAACTTATTTCCTAAAAAAACAAATTCTTCGTTGTCAAGACCTGACATCGAAAGGCAGCACGTGCATTTCAATGGTCAAGACTCGCTATCCATCAACCGTTTTCTTCATCTCCTTACTATCCATTCCTATTTCTCCACGTGTCATATCACAATTGCCACGTAGGATCCTCTCGATGCTCTTTCATCTCAGCGTATTTTAGCCATAAGTCCATGGGGCATATACACAAGTCATAACCCATTTTTCGGTGAACTCAAAGGGCAGAGACGGCAATAGCAAAAAGTTTCAACGGACAAAACAAGGCTAACTAACAACGCCTTTTCAGCCATTTGATCTTAATCCAACGGATGAGATTCAATATTACATCCCTTATACTATTAACCTGAAATTCTTTCATTTCTCCACTGTACAACTGTTCTCACCACATACACACACATAGATCCCGGATTCCGTCGCGATACGCCATCGTTTAGTCGTAACGATGGCGTCGGTAGCTCTCACCGCCTCCGTCAACCTAGGATTCAGGTCACTCCCCACTTTGAAGCCTCGTTTGTCGTCTAAACAATCACCGCCGTTAAATCTCAGTAGATCGAACGGCCAACACCACCTCCGGTCATCTTCTTCATACACATCAACTCTAGCTTCTTTCTCACCGTTACTCAAACTCAAATCACCTAATAGAAACGTGAATTTCACCGTAAAAGCATCTGCGGCTGCAGTTCCAGCTAAACAGGATCCTGCTCCGGCGCCGGTACCATGGCAAGGAGCAGCGATGAAACCTTTACTTGCTTCAATCGCTACTGGTGTTATCCTATGGTTTATTCCAGTACCTGCTGGCGTTTCGAAAAATGCATGGCAATTGCTGGCGATATTTCTCGCAACGATCGTCGGAATCATTACACAGCCGCTCCCTCTCGGTGCTGTAGCGTTGATGGGATTAGGTGCGTGTGTTCTGACTAAAACCCTAACATTTGCAGCTGCATTTTCAGCTTTTGGTGATCCGATCCCTTGGTTAATTGCTCTTGCGTTTTTCTTCGCCAGAGGATTTATTAAAACAGGATTAGGTAACAGAATTGCGTATCAATTTGTGAAATTATTCGGTAGCTCATCGTTAGGGCTAGGTTATAGTTTGGTGTTCAGTGAGGCTTTGTTAGCACCAGCTATTCCTTCAGTTTCCGCTAGAGCAGGAGGAATTTTCTTGCCATTGGTTAAGTCATTATGTGTTGCTTGTGGAAGTAATGTAGGTGATGGAACTGAACATAAGTTAGGGTCATGGTTGATGCTCACTTGTTTCCAAACATCAGTTATTAGCTCATCTATGTTTTTGACTGCTATGGCTGCGAATCCTTTGAGTGCTAATTTGACGTTTAATACAATAAAGCAGACAATTGGGTGGACCGATTGGGCTGTGGCTGCGATTGTGCCTGGAATGGTTTCTCTGATTGTAGTGCCACTTATTTTGTACTTGATTTATCCACCATCAGTAAAGAGTAGCCCTGATGCACCTAAGCTTGCAAAAGAGAAAATGGGGCCTATGACTAGGGATGGGATATAGAACCGAAAACCCGAAACCGTACCCGTACCGAACCGGAACCGGAACCGTTTGGAACCGGATTACTAAAAATCGGTTCGGGTATCGGGTCAAATATTTTCGAGAAATTGGGTATTTCGGGTCCGGGTAAATCGGGTCCGGGTGCATCGGGAATGGAACAAATCGGGTCTAAGATCCGGAACCGAAATTAATTAACTATGTACTTGAAATTTGTTGTGGTATAATACTATTAATAGTGTTTGTTTCATATTAATTAAACAATTGTTATTTATAAATCATTATAATATTATATGTATATACTAACAAATATGGATATAAACACCCAAAAACGACTCCGATTACTATTTCGGTTCCAATAGGGTCTATACCCGATTTACCCGAACCGAACCCGGAACCGAACCGGAACCGTATTCTGTAAAACAGTTCGGTTCTCGGGTCTACTAATCCTCCTAAATCGGGTATTTCGGGTCCGGGTCCATCCGGGTCGGTTCCGGACCCGATTCCATCCCTACCTATGACAAAGAATGAAATCATCATGGCGGGAACTTTGCTTCTTACGGTATGATGACTGATAACCTGTCTAATTTTCTTTTATATTAATAAGTCTCTTGTTTTCTGATAAAACGCAAAATTAGAGAACTTTCTGGGATATCACAGTATGATAATATGAACATATTTTCTTTTAGGATTTATACTCACCTTTTTTATGTTGATGATTGAATCAGGTTGGGCTGTGGATATTTGGAGGGATGCTTGGAATTGATGCAGTAACAGCTGCTATTCTTGGACTGTCAGTTCTGCTTATAACTGGAGTGGTGACATAGAAAGAATGCTTAGGTGAAGCTGTTGCATGGGATACCCTTACATGGTTTGCTGCACTCATTGCAATGGCTGGCTACCTTAACAAGTATGGTCTTATCTCCTGGTTTAGTCAAACCGTTGTCAAGGTAAAATAGAACTCAAATCAACCCATTTTGACTAAACCCTTTTTTTGGGATTTTGTTCAGTTTGTTGGTGGACTAGGTCTTCAATGGCAAGCATCATTTGGCATTCTGGTTCTTTTATACTTCTATTCCCACTACTTTTTTGCAAGTGGTGCGGCTCACATTGGTGCACACCACCACTTTTTGGAGCGATGGTTCTAGCCTTCCTGTCCAATCTGATGGGCGGGTTGACCCATTATGGAATCGGGTCAGCCCCTGTATTCTATGGAGCCAACTATGTCCCACTTGGGAAATGGTGGGGGTACGGGTTCCTCATCTCTGTGGTGAATATCATCATCTGGCTTGGAGTTGGTGGAGTTTGGTGGAAGTTTATTGGCTTGTGGTAGTTGACCAAAATCTAGTGGGTACTGTATTGAATCTGGTTTTGCAAGATAGATTTTTTCTTACTTGCAAATAAATTTTGTGTCTTTGCTGGAGGCTTTTGTGTAGGTTAAGATGCCTATTTATATTTGAAGTTTTACATACACTTTGTAGCGGAGCAGATTCTTGGATTATTATGCAAATTTGATGACTACACTTGCTTAAAAAGTTGATAAAAACAAGTTTGTTTCATGTCGTTGACTTGATATTGTTTCACTTTGAGGAGATGTCTGTGGTGTCAAGGCTTGAATTTTTTGAATGAAAAATGTGGTTTTTTTATGATCCAAACTTATCGATATACATAAAATAGACTTCAAAAAACAATCAAATAGTTTAAACCCGAGCTAGTATATACAAGTTGAAAATTGATGACAAATTTTGCAAAACTTGATCGAGAATCAAACGTTGTTAAAAAGAAACTGATAAGATAAGCATAATGCATTAGAATATTGCCAGGTCAACTAAAGCATATGACTTTTTTTTTTAGCGACAGCAAATATACTCTTATTTGTCTTCAACGGGCTTGAATCCATAACTTATAGGCAACAATATAACACCTTGCACAGTTGCACCTTTCACCAATACCACATTCAAGCAACGCTTAACAACTTCCTTAAATAAAAGTATAATTTCAAGATTCTTTTATGCCTAATAAAAAAATGTGTATAAAATATGAGTCGGTAAACATGAGAAAATCGCAAAAATCACCGAATTAAGTGAGTCTTTGCACCGTTTTAACTACCTTTTTTAAGTTTGTAACACCAATCTCGCGAGAACCTGTCACAGTATGCACATTTTTGTGCCAAAAATCTGACATAGGGCAAAACGCAAGTATTTCACGACAAAGCTAGGTGTACCAAGAATTTCTTTTTCCAAAAGGCATTCTATAAAATAAACATTTACATATACAGGTCATATAAAAAGCTAAACTTTTTGGCGCATAAATCTACCTATAGAACAACAATCAATTAAGTGCATACATAAATACATATATCATACGAGTGATAAAAACCACAAGCAAAGAAATCTTTATCCAATTTTCTCTGTATTTGTATCATCGGAAGGCCAAATCACAGTCTCCATGAGCCGTTCACGCATTAACTCTAAGTTTTGATCCGAGAGATCTTTGTACATTTCAGCATGATCCAATTTCTAACCATCAAAAGCAACACCCACCAATTAAAATTGCATAACCTTTAGCCAATTATACAAAATTATAAGTGCAAATGAGAGAATGTTATGGATTTCATACCTTCACCCATTTTCCATAGAGGTGAAGACGTGTCACCATTACTCTTTCTGCAAGTTCGTGTTTTTCCTATCAAAACAAAATCAAGATTGTTAATGGAGGTGGAAAAATGGGCCAAGTGGGTAACGGGTTAAAGTGGGTATTTTTTATGTGTTGGTTAAATGGGTTGGGTTGGGCCAACTGGCCGACACCTTTGGTCAATTTATTTAAAAATAATACTCCCTCCGTCCCACAAAAAACTTTACATTTCTCATGAGCACAATATTTTAGGAGATAGTTAGTGGTGGGCCATTTGTAATACTTTTGATTAAAATATAAGGGTAGATTAGAGAGAGAAAGTGTTTTATTGGTTGAATGATTGATAATATTATTATTTTATTAGGTGGGCCTCCCAAATTTGAGAAATGTAAATTTTTTTGTGGGACAAAATTTGAAGGAGAAATGTAAAGTTTTTTGTGGGACGGAGGGAGTATAAGTTTCTTTATTATAAATAAAGCGAGCTACGACATTGTAAACATTTATTTACATGTTTAGCGACTTTTGACCTGCTTACCATTCAACCTACTGACTAATTTTTTATATCTAACCGTTTGACCCGTTTGAATATAACTGGGTTATGGTACCTTTTGGAGGATGCGAAGGAAGCGTTTTCCATCACTGGGCTTATTAGTTGCTACAAAACTGTTGAAAAATAAAAATAAAAAGAAAAGAAAAGAAAAAGTAACCTCATGGTGTTACAAAGCATTGGATATATAGAACTATAGGAACCTGGACTTACTCGTAGAACCATCTATATTGTGTTGGATTCATCTCATAAAGTTGGTTCATAAGAGTCCTTACTGCTTTCAAGGTGAAAAGATTAAAGATTTGCTACAAAAAAACATAGCATTTGGTCAGATGATTCTTACCCTAAAAGTTAAATTAATACGAACTCCACAACTAGTGAAGTAATCATACTTAACAATTCACAACCATAGTTAACATAATACTCGTTAACAATCAAATTTCCTCTTCAAATGATGATTTTACAAGCGCTGCAAATGTAAATCCAAATCAATTTTGATAAAAAAACATAAAAGTTATAAAAAAGGGATATTAACAAGTTCTTACAGCTTTAACATCATAGAAACTTTCATCATACTGTCCACCAAGATCATTAACAATCAAAAAACGTTTAACCCTTTTCTGCTTCTTGGAAGCAATTGCTTTTGCTGGAAGTATGAAATCTACGAAAGAAGAACTCAACTTTTTACTCACTGGTTTCCTTTGCAAATTCAAATCTCCATTACTTGTGTGATTCATATGATTTGAGGTGAGTGAATCAAGATACATACATGGGGGAGTATGTGTATCGACAATGGGTGAACCCACAACACATATACCACCTACCATGCTTCAAAACACACAGAGATTAACTAAACCCTAGAAAGGAGATTCTTTATGTAAAAGATCGAAACTTTTTACCCAAATTATAATTTTGTAAGAAAAATCGAGATACCCAGATGAGATATTATGAGAATTTTGGTGGGCGTGAGAGAAATTGTGAAATTAATGATTAGAGTCAAAGATTCATGGGGTTTTATGGAAGAAGTAGAAGTTGTGATTTTGGTGGGCAAGAGAAGGCGTGATGGGAAAACAAGTAATTTGTCTAAGACGGGCCAAACATGAACTTGAGGTCCAAAATAGTCGTTGGTTTTTTCATAGAAAGGTGGTATTTATACTAAAATTATATAAACATACCAAAACTTATACTCCATATTTTATTATACTTATTATATACTTTTAAAATTTATATAATATAGTGAAGAAAATAATTTCTATAGTATAAATATAACTTTTCTTAACCTTTGGATATCGTAAGGGGCGTTGAATATTAAGGTAAAAAGGAATATTAGGTGATATTTGATTAAATGTAGGTGAATAGTGGTTTGGGTTTGACGGATTTGCGGGGCTTTAATATGTGATTTGAGTTTTTGTAACAATAGTATTACTTAATGATCAGAACCACTACTAAAATTGAATAGTGATATTGGTATAAAATGTTACCAAGGTCCTATGATTAGAGATGCACAAACCGGTTATTTACGAAAACCGGATCGGATTTTTAACCGAACCGGTTTTGGTCAACTCCGGTCAAAACCGGTTTTGTCCAAACCGGTTCGGTTTTGGAACCGGTTTCACACACGAAAACAAAAACCGGTCCAAACCGGATCGGTTTCAAACCGGATCGGATCGGATCGGTTTGGTCGGATCGGATCGGTTTGGTCGGATCGGATCGGTTTTCAGTTTAAAAACCGGATTTACCGAAAACCGGTTTTAAAACCGGTTTTGAAACCGGTTTTTTGTCCGGTTTTGTAACCGGTTCGGGCATAACGGCTATATTTCGAACGGTAGAATTGTAACGGCTCTTTTTTCTAACGGTAGAATTGTAACGGCTATATTTTTTGGGCAAAACCGGTTTAAAAAACCGGTTACAAAAACCGGTTCGGACAAATCCGGTAAAAAACCGGTTAAAAAACCGGTTCTACAAAACCGGTTAAAAAACCGATCTGCTCGCTAAAAGGCCAAACCGGTTGGGAACCGCCGGTTTGTGTCTGATCCGGTATTTTCGACTAAAAAACCGGTTTCAAACCGGTTTTTAAACCGGTTCGGTTAAAAATCCGGTTTGGTTGTGCACCTCTACCTATGATTATGAGTTCAAATCCCGCTATGGACGTATTGAAGTAGATTAGGTGCCGTTAAAAAAAGTAAATTATTAGTAGTTGAATTTGGTAACTATACGGGTGAAATTCACAGGATAAATACTTTCAATCCTTGCTATGAGCAAAAAAAAAACCTCTATGTGGCCACGGAGATTCACTCGCGCTGACTCCGAGCTACACATAAAGCGAGTGACCACACTGGGATTAGTTGACTTACAAGACGAGTCGGAACACAAATTATAAAAAATATTACTTTCTAAACAATTTGGACTTAATTTCAAGGGTTAAAAAGCATTGAGTCAGGTTTGAAGGACTCCGTTTGAAATACCTTAAAGAACAGGTACTAAAATGAAAATAAGTCCAAAGTTCCTATTCCTAATATGGGCGGCGATACGACAATCTGGAAAGAGGACTCAGGGATCCTAAAGTGCACGTAAGGAGCATAGAATCCAAACCCGGATTTATTGGTACGAATTTAATCAGATTGCAAACCATCTTCCACGTCCGATTAAACTCGGAAGATTATCGCTTTCCGGCTATGTTTTTCAGTCAAAATAGAGAAATAATCGATGAGAGAGAAATATACGTCGGCGGCGCGAGTCTCCTGACTTCTTAAAATACTCTAAAAACCTCCGATTCCGACTCTCAATTTTGCTTAATTTATTGCTCGTGTAAGTTCCCTAATCTATGTGAAATTACATTTAAGGAAATTGGATACGATTACACCTTTTTAATATATTAAAGTTGTTTTTGTTCGTAGATTGAAGCTTTGATCTGATCAATTGGTAAATTGTTGGAAGCAGATGACCGTTTTCTATTGCTGTAGTTGCAGCTGAATAATTAAATTGCTGGGGGAAGGTGTGATTTATGTATACATCTAAAGATGGATTTGGTAGCGAGTTGCAAGGTATTGTTCTAATTTTGTGAATAATTTAGATGCTGTTCGGGAATTTCAATTTCAATGCGTTTTGCACAATTGCAATTCATGCTTCAATTCAGTAAAATTTAGGACATATGTTATAATTTTGATGTGAATTGAGGACATCGGTTCAACTTCAAGAGGATTATAAATCTATTATTTGTATGATTTTACTGGCCAAGTGGACTCTTAGCAGTTGAATTAATACATGAAATGATTATTTTTGGTTATGCTTCTGTTTTCATGAACATCTTACTGGACTTTTTTTATACTAACTAAAGGCAAGAACTTTGGTGCATAATCGAATATATATACTTTGAATCGCTAAATTGCAATGTATTTGTGTTCATTCGTTCTTTGGCTTGTAGGAAAAATTGGTACATTTTCGGATAAGAGAGCTGAAGGACATCCTCACTCAACTAGGACTTTCCAAGCAAGGAAAGAAGCAGGTACAACTGTTCTTCCAAACTACCAACATTTATATTATTTTTCATTTTCATGCCCTTAAACATAATCTTTATTAATATGTTGTATTCTTGACCAAATGAACACTTATATTGACTGACCTTTTTCTTGATCGTGTAGGATCTCATTGACCGTATATTAGCTGTTCTCTCAGATGAACGCGGTAAGTTGTATTGCGGATGCTTCTAATATACATTTACATCGATATGTATGTATACATTCACCTCAATGAAAACCTTAATATGCAAGTATTTCATGTTAATCAGTTACGGGAATGTGGTCGAAGAAAAATGCTGTTGGGAAGGAAGAAGTTGGGAAGTTAGTTGATGACATTTACAGGTATGCCCAATTTTAACTAACTTTTCCCTGCAAGCATATGTGGCAAATTATTTCATTTTGAGACATCCTTTTCCCATTTCCACAAGGAAAATGCAGGATTCAGGGGCAACAGATTTGGCATCAAAAGGTCACGGTGTTTCAGATATTAATAGTAATTTAAAACTTAAAGAGGATATTCAAGACACTCATCATGTGGAAAAAGTCCGTTGCCCTTGTGGAAGTTCATTGAAAGCCGATTCAACAATAAAGGTTCACATTTTATAATTTTTTTTGTTTATTATTACTTTATTAATTATTAAATTTTAATTTGATATTTTTTTCCCAGTGTGAAGATCCAAGATGCAATGTGTGGCAGCATATTAGTTGTGTAATTATACCCGAGAAACCCATGGAGGGTATTTTACCAGCACCACCCCCTAAATTTTATTGTGAACTTTGTAGACTTGCTCGTGCAGATCCGTAAGTACTATATTTATTTAATTTAATTTAGTTTTTATGGAAATTTTAGTATAAAGTTTTTGTATTTGTTTATGAACATTTAGGTTTTGGGTTACAGTGGGACATCCTTTACCTCCTGTGAAGTTGATTATTGCAAATCCCCCAACAGATGGGTAATTAATTTTTTATTTTTTAAGTATATCTATTTTTGTAAAAATATTTTCATTTACATGGTTTAGAGTGGTTTGAAATTACATTTTTGTTGTATTTCAGTACAAACCCAATGCAAAATGTTGAAAAAACTTTTCAACTTAACCGAGTAGACAGGGATATGTTGGCAAAACCAGAATATGATGTGCAGGTAGGTTAATTACATAAATATCCCTTTAAGTTTAACCTTTTAATGGATCATGTTTTATGTGATGTAATTTGGTTGATTATTTATTTATGCAGGCATGGTGTATGCTTCTGAATGACAAGGTTTATTTTAGGATGCAATGGCCACAATATGCAGATCTACAGATAAACGGTATTACATGATTTTAGAGAAATTATATTATAATTTGTTTGATAAAAACGGTATATTCTTGTTACCTAACAGGTGTGCCAATTCGTGCAATAAATAGACCTGGCTCTCAATTATTGGGAGCCAATGGCCGTGATGACGGTCCTATTGTAAGTTTAATGTCTGTTATTAACACTATATTTTATTTTTTTTCCAATTAATATGTGTTTTTTTTATTTTATTTTCCAGATAACACCATGCACTCGAGATGGAATTAATAAGATTTCGTTAACAGGCTGTGATTCTCGTGTTTTCTGTTTGGGTGTCCGGATCGTGAAAAGACGTACGGTTCAACAGGTGGGATTTTAATTCAAATCAGGACGTTAGTTTGTTAAGATATACTTTTAATTATTCAAATTTAGTGATATTCTAAGTTCAGTTTGATAGTGAATGTTTTGACTATTTTACCCTCGATAGATTCTGAATGTTATACCCAAAGAGTCTGATGGTGAGGCATTTGAAGATGCACTAGCACGGGTTCGTAGGTGTGTAGGAGGTGGTGATGCCAAAGAAAATGCTGACAGTGATAGTGATCTTGAAATTGTGGCTGAAAATATATCGGTTAATTTACGTTGTCCTGTAAGTAACAATTTTTTTTTTTCTTTTTTTTTTTGTACTTAGTGTTTTTTATTATTAGTAAGTTAGTAATGCATGCAAACCTGCAACTGATTTGGTACAGATGAGCGGTTCAAGAATGAAAATTGCTGGAAGATTCAAACCTTGTTCTCATATGGGCTGTTTTGATCTTGAAGTATTTGTGGAAATGAATCAACGTTCTCGTAAAGTAAGTAATTTTAATATCTTAATCAATATTCTTCTCTTTTTATGCAGTTAATATTCTTTATTAATTTTTATCCTTCGGGTTGCAGTGGCAATGCCCTATTTGTCTCAAAAACTACTCTTTGGAGAATGTTATCATAGACCCGTATTTTACCCGTATCACATCTAAGGTAGCAAGTGGAACATATTTATTTAGTTCTGGTTTATATCCTTTTGTTCATCGTAAAACTGACGTTTTAATATATTTTATTTCCAAATAAGATGCTTGACTGTGGGGAGGACCTGACCGAAATTGAAGTGAAACCAGACGGTTCTTGGCGGGCAAAGCCAGAAGATGACCGGAAGAGTTTAGGAGATCTCGGGCAGTGGCATTTACCCGATGGTACACTTTATGTTCCAACAGAAATCGAATCTAAACCAAAACCAGAAGCCCTAAAACAAGTCAAACAAGAAGGTGGATCCGAAGGTCATAATATGGGCTTAAAACTCGGGATGAAAAAAAACAAATACGGTTTTTGGAAAGTTCGAAAACCCGAAAATCAGAATTCAGTTTCTTGTGGTAGTAAGTTAGCAGAAAACGGTATGAATAATGGTCATAAATCTATTCCTATGAGTAGTAGTGCAACTGGTAGTGGTAGAGATGGTGAGGATACAAGTGTCAATCAGGGGCGAATTGACTATTCTACCCCTAATGGGACTGCTGATCTTGATTCACTTTCTTTGCATGGATTTGCCACCAATGGGGATGCAGATGCAGATGTTATTGTTCTTAGCGATTCAGATGAAGAAGCTGAAAACCTAATTTCTTCCGGAATTAATAATAATAATAATAATAATAATAATAATAATAATAATAATAATAATAATAATAATAATAATAATAATATTACTGATACTGATTTTTCTAATATCCCACTGGACCCACATCCTGAAGACCCTTCACTTGGTCTTTTTAACACAACGGATGATGATTTTGGGGTCCCGTTTTGGTCTTTACCGTCTAGTAATCATTCTGGGGCCAGATTTCAGTTATTTGGGTCAGATGTGGACCCCACAGATGGGTTAATGGACATGCATCATGGCGGTTACTCATTGGGTGGTGAAACTTCAACTGCAACTGCAACATTTATTCCCGATTCTTCATTACATGAATCGTTGAATATGGACAAAGATGCATTGGTTGACAATCCGTTGACTTTTGGAGGTGATGATCCTTCACTGCAATTATTTCTTCCCATGAGATTGTCAGAAGATAGAAACCAGGATGAGTTGCCAGCTCAGCAGCCTCCACCGCCTATTTCAAATGGTTTCCGGAGTGATGACTGGATATCTCTCCGCCTAGGTGGCAGCACCGATTGTGAACCTGCTGATGCCAATCCTAGACAAGAACCAGCTTGTAAAGATGGTGCATTGGATTCGTTAGCAGATGCTGGTAATTCCCCTTTTTGTCAGTTTAATCTTAAAGATATAGAAGTATATTATGGGGGTGATTAATTTTGTGTGTTTTTGTGAAGGTGTAACTTCTAATCCTTTCTCATTTCCTCGTCAAAAACGTTCAGTCAGACCACGATTATATCTATCTATTGATTCAGATTCTGGAGAAGACAGTTAGTTATTTAGTTAACTATGCAATTGTCTCAGAATCAACCAACCATGAACCAGCATCAAGAAAAAAAATGTGTGGGCCCATTGGCAGCTCTGAGTTCTCTTTGGTCTGGTGAGCTTAATTTTGATTTTAACATTTGGAATACATAACATTTACATGGCATATATATTTAATGGGGTATAGATTCTTCTTTTAGTTTTTTTATTCATATGAATATGATGGTGAAAAATTGTAACATTCTGATAGGCTTCTGCTTAGATAAACCCCTTTTTCTCATATTTATAGCCAAAGGAACGAACGTTTTACTCGAAATAGCACATAAAAACTTGATTTACTTATTATGATTATTTTGTCAGCAACAGGGCATGAAACCAAATGATAAATTGCATCTTCTATCTTCAGTGTGTATATTATTTTTTTGTGCGGGTTTTGGTGGTTTTTTTTTTTAAAGATGATAATACTATACTAGTGCAATTAGTGCCACAGGTGATTCAAAATCTATTGTTCTTATTGAAACAAGATGGATGTACAGGTTGATATGGTGTGGTTCATATCATCATATCAGAGGAGAATGATCTGTATATGATCCAATACAAAGGTAAACTGATGGTGTGAATGACCTGGCTACAAGGGGTAATTTAATTGTGAATTTCTTTTGTTAACAAGTACCAATTCTGTGTCCGTACAGCTTAAACGAGGTTGAAATCCTATCCTACCCTATATATGAGGCCTAAATTTGAAGAGGGTTTGACACCATGGCAATTCTAAGCATTCCTATTCGTCCATAATGCCACTTGGAATTCCCTGATTGGTCCACGTCATTTGCACTAATACAAACGAATCTGGTACGGCTTACGGTCTACATTCATATTCATATGCTCCATATACGGCAAACGAATCTGGTACGGCTTACGGTCTACATTCATATGTTCCATATACGGCTTCCTACATACAAGGAAACAAATAACTATTTAAAAGATCGTACATACAAATAACTATTTAAAAGATCTTACATACAAGGAAACAAATAAATATTTAAAAGATCAATCAGTGAAGGAAACAAATAACTATATGTAACATTTATATGTAACATTTCTTTCATTTACCTTTTTTTGTACAAAATCATCATCAAATCTATCGATTATTATGTCATTTAGAAGTATATAAAGTTTTTGGACATTTTTCTACATACTAAAATTTACAGCATACCCACCCATCGGACGGGTTTTGTAGCTAGTAATCATATAAAGAAACCACGACAGTTTGGCTCATGGATATAAGCATTGACTGATGTATTGATTTAATAATACCAGAATTCAAATACAAATTTTAGATTCATACTTATTTTGAGGACAACAAATCCTTATATGGCGTGTTGTTGGAACAGAGATCACTAAGTCATACGTGTCTTTCTAAGTTTGCAGTTATACTAAAAATGCCAAACAGAAAAGAAAAGATGATTTATATATAGACAATGCTAGCCTACAAGTTTAAGGGTATAATTTGTAACACATCATATTTAGGAACTGATTTGATTACTTTTAAACAGAGCTCAGAATACTAAAAAGATGTAAACCATGCAAAAAGTGCCTATTTTCGGTTCAAGAAGTACCACATTGATGTGGTTTGGTATTTAAAAAACTGGTATAAGAAACAAACATGTCATTAGTGTATTGAAAATTCGGATTGACATAGTATTTGCAACACCAATTTCACGCTTTACACAAGTAACCAAAGTTATAGTCATATTGAATCTTTAGCCCATTCTTGTGTTCACAATGGTTTGTACACCATAAATTTATACGTTTCATGCCTCCGTATGTAGAACATGATGAATCATAGAATCATGAGTTAGTGGTATATGGATAATTTTGACAATATGAAAATTCCTCCCTTGTTATTTGCTACGACAGATCGTGATGCGAGTGTTTTAATCGTAAAACATGAATTTCCTTTTGAAATTCCGCAACTTATATATTAAAACTTCCTTGAGTATTTTCAGCTTCCTTAAATCACAAATGGCCGAGTGAAGTACATGATTGTTACGGGATCAATCAACACAAACAATTTTCTTTTTCTTTTTTTGTCTATTCAAATTAATTGTTAAATCCTTATTTTTAAAGTTAATCGAACTGAGATTAATCATAAATTTTGGCTTATTATGTTTAGCTAGACCACATATTAGATTTATTTAATTAATTAAAGCTCTTTTAAAATTTAAAGTTAACCAACCGATAAAAAAAAAATTGATGGGCTCGTGGGCTAAACACCCTACTAAACCATGGTAAGTGGTGACTAGCAACGTGAATCATACTTTTGCGGACGTGGCCCCTTAAATATAATAATCATCAAAATCATCTTCACAGACTAAAATCAAATAACGGTATCCTCAAATCGATCAAGCTCACGGTGTATGATTGATCTTCTCCATCGCCATTACAAGCCCTAGCTGTAGCTGATCGTCGTCTTCATCACCGAGTAATCTTCTTTCTCCTCTATCTCTACTGTAAGAGATCTAATTTCACCCTATATACTTCATATTTTGATGTGCAAGTTTTATTCCTCGCTAATCTATGATCTAATACCAATTCGTCTCGAATTTAATCTCAAATTTATCAAATTTGGTATCTATTGTTAAGATTCGAAAGTTTAATTTTGCTAGCCCTAACTACACTCATTTTACACAATTTCGGAAAGAGGCGTGTATCAAATCGGTGGTGTAGATCTTAGCGATTTATTGAACATGAATGCTAGTGGATGAATATGAGTTTAAATTTTGATTTAAACGAACTTCAATTGCTAGTCAAACTTCATCTTTCGTATTTTGACCTAGGGCTCAATACGATCATAATCAATTTAGATCTTTTTGTTATAGAACAAACTCTTGTTTAGCATTCTTATCCTTCATTGTCAGGTTTTTTGTTAGTCGAAAGAATTGTTTTGATATAGTTAAAATCTATTGAAGATTTAGATCCTAAATAGATGCTAGTTGAACTACAAATAAAATGATTGTAGCATGTTGGAGCATGGGATCTGAGTTGCATAATCAGAATTTTACTTTTTAATTTCTAATTTTTATTATTTCACAGGTTTATATATCTGACAGGATGTCTGGCCAGGGCCAGCGTTTAAACGTTGTTCCAACCGTCACAGTTCTTGGAGTCATTAAGGCTCGTCTCATTGGTGCAACAAGAGGCCATGCTCTGCTCAAGAAAAAAAGTGATGCGTTAACCGTACAATTTCGGGCCATTTTAAAACAAATTGTGTCAACAAAAGAATCAATGGGAACCATAATGAAATCATCCTCATTTGCTTTAACTGAAGCAAAATATGTAGCTGGTGATAACATCAAATACATTGTTCTAGAAAACGTCAAAACCGCATCTTTAAAAGTGAGATCCCGAACGGAAAACGTCGCAGGTGTAAAACTCCCAAAATTTGAACATTTTTCTGAAACCGAAACAAAAAACGATCTGACCGGATTAGCAAGAGGCGGGCAGCAAGTTCAGGGATGTAAAGCTGCATATGTGAAAGCAATTGAAGTGTTGGTGGAACTTGCATCACTTCAAACATCATTTCTAACACTGGATGAAGCAATCAAGACTACAAACCGCAGAGTCAACGCTTTGGAAAGTGTGGTCAAACCTAAGCTGGAGAACACTATAAGTTACATCAAAGGGGAACTTGATGAATTGGAGAGAGAAGATTTCTTTAGGTTGAAAAAGATTCAAGCTTTTAAGAAAAGGGAAATTGAGAATAAGATGAAAGCTGCAAGGCAATTTGCTGCAGAAGAAGCTGCTGCTTTAGAGAGGGGAGTCTCGGTGAATGATGGTCGAAATATGTTATCTGCTACCCAGAAAGATGATGACATCATCTTCTGAAATGGAGGTTAGTTTTTATCTTGCTGTTTATGTATGTCTGGTGGAAGAATTTGATTTTGTGTTATGTTATGTGTCTACTTTTTAAATAAAAGCTTCATGTGTGCAGCTGGTGTCTGATTTTTTTGTATTATGTTATTCGTTGAATTAATCTTTAAATTATGGATAATTAATGTTTTTTTTGTATATTTCATCCGTGGTGGGTTGGTTACTTGTTCTGGTATGTGAAACTCGTTTGCTACTTATTTATAATGAAAATTGCGTCGTTTGATTTGAAACATGCAATGCTTCCTCCGTTTCAAAATAAGTGACACATTGTTGGTTTCATGGTTTTGAGGCAAAAGATTATAGTAATGTTTAAATTATATTAAATTGGATAGTCAGTGAAAGATTGATCCACACATTTTGAACAAAGTGGGATTAATGATGTTTAAAAGTAGAAGTAAGGGTAAATCGGTCATTCTAATATATCAAAGGAGATAATTAGAAGTTGTAGTCATCACTGCCTTTTACCAAAGGGAATTCATTTATACACCACAATTTTAATGCCCACAACATACAATACAAATTTAACAGCTACATGTACAACCAAGCAAAGTAATAGTTATGATACATGCAATAAAAGTTGTGGTGTAAAAATCACTTCCTTTTACCAGAATAAACTAAAGTTATCAGAATGTATCACTTATTTTAAAACTTACAAAAATAGAAATACTTATTCTGGAAATGGAAAAAGTAGTTAATTTGATCTCATGCCACCTAGATTAATATCTTTTTGCCGCAACTAAACTTGTGTAATTACTCCAATGAGATTGGAAGTTAATGGGAATAGGAAAAGAGATAACGGCTTTTTGTTAAATGAATCTATATCATCCGTACGAAATAGCCCCACCCACACAAGAGGAAAAAAAAAGGTCAAACGAGAGAAAACTGTATAATATTTCATCTCCCAAGTACAAGAGTACTTAACTTAAAACAACTCCTTTCCTCATTTATCGTTGATTTTAACTAATACTTTGACAATCATTAACCAACTTTCAAAAGGGCGACCTCCTGCTTTTTATCCTTTAGTCGATTTTCTGAATATCATAATTATTTGTTGAAAAATACTATTTAGACATACGAATCAAGTTATCCATAAAATGAATTAATGGAAGAAATAAGGAAAAATAAAAATGATGTATGTTATCATACCATTAAGTATGTTGATTTGTAAGTTTAACTGTGGGACTAAATGTTTGGGAAAGCTTATTAGCGAGGATTATGAGCTTATTAGCTTATTAAGCTTCAAATTCAAGCTTATTTGGAGCTTAGTAAGCTAATAAGCTCATAAGCTCCATTAATAAGCTTTCCCAAACATGCCCTAAATAATACTCCGTATTTCTCAATGAGATGTAGTAGAAGAAAGTGGAATGAAATTTTTTTATGACGATTATTAACGTTATTATATAGCTTTTAAATACATTCATAATAATAGCGAATTGAGAAACCATCTCCTATAGTAATATACCTATTTTATGGGAATGAGGGTATTACTATTAGCCCCGCGCATTGCAGCGGGAATTAAAAGAATACACAATCCTTCAAGAAATAAAACGTTTTTGTTATCTAAAACAAAATTTAAAAGCAAATGTTAAGTAACACAAAATTTTAGAGAGTGCCAAAATTTAATTAATCAAAACCGTAAAGAATATAATAATTTGAACTTAGATTTTGTTTTTGATATTCAAAATATAGAGTTGTATTCTAGGGAGTCCAAAGGATTTGTCTAGTCCCAAGGGACAAATCCTAGTCATTGGATCAAGATGGTCAAGATCAAATCCCCCACCTACAGCCACCGCCAGCCGCCACCTCCGGCCACCTCCAGCCGCCGTATGCCGCCGCTGCCGCCGTCCGTCGCCGGTGGCCGGCGGCGGCGGCCGGCGGTGGTGGTGGTGGCTGACAGTGAAGGTGCTGGTGCTAATGGGGGTGATGATGGTATTGATGTATCGAAGCACATGTGCTTCACTAAAACACAGTATATTACTTTGAAGCACATGTGCTTCAGGTCACGAAACACATGTGCTTCAAGTCACTAAAAACATGAGTTTCTAAACACACAAGGGAGCATACGAAGCACATGTGCTTGACGTTATGAAACACATGTGCTTCACTACACGGAAAAAAATCAAAACAAGTGACGAACATATCATTATGAAGCACATGTGCTTCATAAAGCCAAGCACATGTGCTTCATAAAGCCAAACACATGTGTTTTTGTTCCTGAACACATGTAACTTACAAGCAAGTCATTTGTGTTTAAATCACGAAGCACATGTGCTTGACGTTATGAAACACATGTGCTTCACTACACAGAAAAAAAATCAAAACAAGTGACGAACATATCATTATGAAGCACATGTGCTTCATAAAGCCAAGTACACATGTGTTTTTGTTCCCGAACACATGTAACTTACAAGCAAGTCATTTGTGTTTGAATCACGAAGCACATGTGCTTGAAGTTATGAAACACATGTGCTTCACTACATAGAAAAAAATCAAAACAAATGACGAACATATCATTATGAAGCACATGTGCTTCATAAAGCCAAGCACATGTGTTTTTGTTCCTGAACAAATGTAACTTACAAGCAAGTCATTTGTGTTTGAATCACGAAGCACATGTGTTTGACGTTATGAAACACATGTGCTTCACTACACAGAAAAAAAATCAAAACAAGTCACAAAGCACATGTGCTTCCAGTCACGACCACCACCACCGGTCACACCGCCAGTGGCCACCTCCGGCCGCCGTCCTCCGCCGCCGGCCGCCGGCCGCCGCCGCCGGCCGCCGGCCGCCGCCGCCGGCCGCCGGCCATCGCCGCTGCCGTCCGCCGTCTCCGGCCGCCGGAGAAGCACATGTGCTTGTAGTGGTGGTGATGGTTTTGAATCTTGATCTTGACCATTAATTTTTCTTGATCCAAGGGCTAATAAATGTCCCTTGGGACTAGATAAAATTAATGGACTACCTTGAACATTTCACTCAAAATATAATAAGATAAAAAACAACAAATAATTGGGCCCAACTAATCTAGTGTATATGTTTAAAAAGATTATAGAAAAGGTTGGGGAAGTTCTGTAAGGACCCACCAAGGCCAAGCTACACTGCTTTTAATTTTCATATTTGAAAATACAATATTAAATATTAGGGGATAGTGAGTGTGTGGTTGTCACATACCTAAGCATACATGTAGAACAACAAATAATTACATAATTTTGGTTAAAAAAACTCAAGCGAGTTATTTTTTGTGAAAGCTTTGTCACTTTCTCACGGTATTAGAACACTTACACGATAAAAAAAACTACATACACACACATGTACACACGTTCAATATAAGCATTGTTTCAAGAACATAAAGTTTGAACCACCATTTCAACAAAAAACATAATTAAGATTACGATAAGTGATGAGTTATAGACGGACTTTGATAAACTAATGTGTTTATGTGATGAGTAATGAGTTATAAGTTTTTATTTAACCAAAACTAAGTAATTTTAGGTAGTTCCACACCTAAGCTTAGGTACGTGACAGTCACACACTCACTTTTCCCAAAATATTTTCATATATAAATATATATACAAAGGGAAAAGTGAGTGTGTGGCTGTCATATACCTAAGCTTAGGTGTGGAACCACCTAAAACTATGTATTTTTTGTTAGAAAAAACTTATAACTCACTACATATAAACTCATTAGTGTATCAAAGCCCCTCTAAAACTCACCACTTATCTTAAATTTTAATATATTTTTGTTGAAATGGTGTTAGAAGTTTCATAGTCTATAATTGGTGTTCATATTCAACAACATGTGCATATGTGTGTATATAGTTTTTTTTATTGTCTAAGTGTTCCAATATGTTTGGAAAGTGACAAGACATTGTAAAAATAACCGTTTTGAGTTTTTTTAAACTAAAACTATGTAGTTATGGGTGGTTCCACACCTAACCTTAGGTACGTGACAGCCACACACTCACTATCCCCATATACAAAACTCCTTACGGCCAAAACCAAAACTCCGTTTCTCTACAGTCCGTCCCGTTTAAGTTCATAATGAACAGTAACTATGGGATGGAAATTGTATATATATGAAAATTATACGGGCAAGCTGCAGCGATGTTATTAGCTGCAAAGGTTTTTATTATTAATACTTGTATATTTTTAGATGTAATCTTCAAATTTTAGCAGGTTGTAAGGACCGGGTCATGAAACCCACCAATCAAAACTAACAACTTTCTAATAACTAGCTAATTACAATTCACCATTCTAAACCGATAACGACTATACAAAATACAACAAACGAGCCAAGATCTCATTACCAACAAAGACTATGGATACAAACCAACTAACTACAAAATTATTAATACAAAACTACCCAACTCCCACATACCTAAATATACGCCCGAAGTATAACTTCTAAGCCTCCGATCAACTTCAAGATCCTATATGCTTACTTTTATCTTTCCCTGTAAAAAGTTAGTCCACTAAACGGGTAAGCTACAACGAGCTTAGTGAGTTCATAAAGCACAAAATAATACTAGCATTATATACAAAACAAAGGAATAATAACATATAAATGATATAAAATTATTCAAGTAATTCATATTATAGCAAGTACACATCAATACCTAATTGACCGAGAAGCTTTACAACTTAACATGAGATTTACCTAGAATCCGTCATAGCCGAGTATCAACACTTATCCGGGGTCAACAAGAATTTACTAAATGGCTGACAATGAGAATACAACTGTATGGAAAGAATCAACAAGAGTTTGCAAGATAATAAACACAATCAAGAACCAATCACCGAATCAACACTCCACGGGAATCATCACGTAACCACCAGAACCGATAGACAATTCCACGTCATGAATCAATGAGATCTCAATACCATCCAAACGAATCAAAGTGCGTCATTCACCCTTAGGCCATTAGGGAATGAAGCCGATGAAGGTGATCAAGGCACCCCTAACCGAGTCCATGATCTAGCTTCACCACCACGGTCCATACCACTCTTCCGCCAGGTACTCCCGCGTCCACCGCTCAACATATTACACAAAGTAATACTCAAGCCGCCATGGGTCCTCACGAAACGAAATCATCTCTCAAGGAATTCATACGGGTAACTCATATTCGATATCAAACGAAACAATAACAAAAATAACTCCACGATACCGGAACAAGAGGATTATCACAACCCGAGTCGATAATAACTGAATCTCACACTTGGGCAATCCAACCGAGACACAACACGAGGTATGTATATGACTTGAATCGATATCAAGGGAGACACTACAATAATATTCCAACAGTCATGAAATTTATCAAAAGATTATAAATAAGACATACCACATTTAATCATTATACTCCTTCAATTCAATGCACATAACAAGAGTTTATCAATGAATCAATCTTCACTTAATCATACTATAATCAAATCAATAGAAATATCAATTCAACCGTCCTAAGCATTTCACATATGATATCAATAATCCGAATTAACAAATAACAAATAGCATTTATATATATATAACTACTAGTATATAATTGTACATAGATGAACTCACAGTGTTGTTTAATCCAGCGTGAAGTCAAACCGAAAGTCTCAATTAGATATAGAGTTTCCAAATTGTAGAAACTTGTCACAAACTCCCAATATTCTCTATATAACCCCTGGAGTATACATACCAAATTTCATAAGCAAATATTATCATTTACTCTATCTATACTCTTTTCAATTGACAATTTTTACATTTTAATCCATTATACAGCCCTCTGTTTATGCTCAGTTATGACCTACTTAAACTCCGAATTATACTATGAAATTTTGAGGGTTCAAGGTATTCTTTAATAGGTTTCCAATGCCCCTGACCTCATATTTTTTAGATGTTTCTATGATTTTATATGAATTTTATACTACAGCAACACCCTGCTGTCAAAATTCTGCTCGAAAGCAGTGTACAAAATTCGATTTTTACCTGCCTTAAAGCTAATATTAGTTTCTAAGACCAAAACAAGAAACAAGTAGACATCAATACAGTTCATTTGACGCTGGATTCACCCCAAAATGATTTTTCTACAATTTTCTATGATTTTTACAAAAAAGGTGCTGAATCATAACTTTCAAACTCGAAGATTGCTAATTTCTAACAATTTACCCATACTTTTAGCTAAATAACTTGATATCCAACATAACCTAATCATAATATCTTGATATTAAAAGTTTTCTAACAGAAATTAAACCCTAATTTCATGTTTTCTTGGAATCAAATAGAAAACCTACTCAAAATTGGAGTTATACCTTCAAAATCTTCAATAATCTTGTAAGATTTCACCATTTTCTTATGAAATCACCCATGCATGGTGTCCTTAAATCTCCAGAGCTGTTTAGTGAAGAATTGGGGAAGAAAGTGGGTCATTTCGAGTTTAAAAGAGCTTAAAATCCGAGTTGGGTCGGGTTGACCCGTTTGGGTACCCATTTTAAGCACTAATGAAGACTTTTGGTTTGTCTTCTAAAGGGTGATGAAAAGGATTTTAGAACATGGTCATATTAGTGCTCAGAGAGAACACAAAGATGGCAGATGTTGTGTGGGGGTAAACCGGGGAGGTTTACTAAGGTTCTTGGTTTAAACCTATAAGGATACCATTGAATTGATCTCCTCTTGTTTGCTCGCATTAAACATGTGTTTAATCTTCGTGACACCCAAGTGATAACATTTGTCTGAGCGAAAGGAAACTTTCCAACTTGGTGGGGGATTGTTGGAAAATACAAAGGTATTTGCAAGTTGGCAAATTTCCTATCATACTTCGCATGCCACATCGGTCACGAGGAGTTGTGGAGCTTTACTTTTAATCGAGCCTCTTGAAATGTCATAACGGTCGATACTGATGTTGACACTAATGTTGACAATAATGTTGACACTTATGTTGCATTAAAATATATAAGAGTTATTTTTTGCTCCATAAAGCTTAGTAAAGGCTTGAGAGCCTATATAATGAACACTTGTGGTGAAAGTTCATACACACACAAAAAAAATTATAAGCTCCCACTCGATCATACTGATGCGTCTTTGATATACTTCACGTGTTTCCAACTAGTCACTTTGTGTTGTCAGTAATTCTAGTGCTGTAGAATAATACCGATAAACTGCATCAAATCCTGGGGTTCTACGTTGAGGCTTGCAGCATATAGAGCGCATAAAAACCTTAAAGGACAAGAATCATAATTCCGTGCGGTTCGTTATTTCATCAAGAATCACGTGTGTTCATTTCATTTGGTTCTTTCTTATTTGTTGGGTTTGATATTGTATCTTTATCTAATATTAAAAGAAGGTTTTTTTGAAATCTTTAAAGCCATGTCATAATGGCACATCATACCATATGCCATGTATGAGGCCATTTGACACTTAAATGCCAATTTATTTTTGCCACCTAAAAGTCCACATATACACTTTTAAGCCACTTCACTTTTAATGACCTTTATAAGAGTCAATTCCTATATTTTACTAAATGTAAATTTAAATACTTTAGTGATAACCGCCCACCACATAAAAATTTCCTATATGTAAATCTAAATATAATGCAATATTAAGGTTGTAACTGTCCACATAAACAATGTTTAATGTAAATTCGTGTAGATCTTTTCTATTTCATGTTATACGATAGATCACTTGGTTATATTAGATCACTTGGCTATATTTTCTGATGAATGATATTGTCAAAGCTGACGGTTACGTTAAGTTTTAATTTATAATAATCAGAGTTTATGAAAATTTAATATGAATACTTTTGAATAACAATGAGGTTTTAAATAATATAATTTATAGTTTTAACACGAATTCTGTTTCATGAAAAATATTTCAACTTGACAAAAGTGCAAGAGCAATGGTAGTTGGAATTATGATTTTATGTAACATTATGCAACTATTGTTATGTATATATTGTCGATCATTTACCAAAGAAATAGTGAAAGCTTATGCCAAGATCACTTTTTTATATGTGTTCTTGTGTGCGAAATAAGGTATAAATGAACAACGAAAACAGGTAAACCAATTCCCTTAAAAGTTCGTTGCCTTCTCGAATGAGTAGGGACGGTTTGCTAAACATAACCCTTATCAATCAATGTATTTTAGTTGTATTTAATCCAATTGGGTCAAATAGAAAAGGTTGTTTATAGTAAAACGGGCCAAACAGGTTGAAAGTCACCCGACGTCTGTTTTCAATGCCTATAACCTACTTGTTTTATTCAAAGATTTCATTATGATTTAAAAATAGCAAAAATGTGTTGGCGGGTTAAGCTAACCTGGTAGTTGGAATTATGATTTTATGTAACATTGTGCAACTATTGTTATGTATATATTGTCGATCATTTACCAAAGAAATAGTGAAAGCTTATGCCAATATCACTTTTTTATGTGTTCTTGTGTGCGAAATAAGGTATAAATGAACAACAGAAACAGGTAAACCAATTCCCTTAAAAGTTCGTTGCCTTCTCGAATGAGTAGGGACGGTTTGCTAAACATAACCCTTATCAATCAGTGTATTTTAGTTGTATTTAATCCAATTGGGTCAAATAGAAAAGGTTGTGTATAGTAAAACGGGCCAAACAGGTTGAAAGTCGCCCGACATCTGTTTTCAATGCCTATAACCTACTTACTTGTTTTATTCAAAGATTTCATTATGATTTAAAAATAGCAAAAATGTGTTGGCGGGTTAAGCTAACCTGGTCCAACCCGTTTTGACTCGTGTTAGAAAAGTCCCTTTTGAGAGATTCGTTTTCAATTTTTTTTTATATTTTTATAATTATACATAAGATTATACTATAAGTGTGGGAAAATTCAGTTTTACCAAAAATTAGTCAAACAAACAGTAATGTCTTCAGTTTACAGTGTAACATTTTTTATATGCACGAGAACAAATCAAAAGTAGACTACAAGAAAATTACGACATTACATATGACTAACTTCTATATAGTGCCTCATGTTATGTTGCTTAAGTAATTAATTTTTTAACAGGTTGATCAGAGTTACGTATTAACCTACAATAGTTCAATTTAAAGAATTGACTCTTAAATAAAAATTTTTATTTTTCAAACATCTGTAAGTTTGACACGTTTGTTGTTTTGTTTTTTTGTTCCTTTTTTTATATGTTTGTTATTTTGTTAAGCATATGTGTAATCTGATCATATGAACAAAAGAACACGACCTGTGGAGGTAACTGATGAGGTAAAATTTAGTTTATTCATTTTAATTAAAATTTCTAAGTTCCATATTTTTTTCTAAAATTCAGGACATTGTAAGTAGGTGAATCTGCATGTTTCGTTCTCGGTCCATTCGGGTCATAGTCAAGCTTTTAATCCACTCGATTTACCAATGTGTTTGAAATTAAATCGTTCTTTAGGAAATGTGAGAAAGACAAGACCTCTTCAATATTAAACTTATTATTGTCAATACATGTTTTTTTTAAAGATTTTCTACTTATATTTGACCTCAATTTTATAAGCCGCCCGTGATTTATCACGGGTTATAGGCTAGTTATCAATATCAAATACTGTTTTAATATCTTAATTGTCTAAATATTTAATCACCGAATATATAAAACTACAACAATCTTTAAGGTTTTTATGTTATATATTATTGTGTATATATACACATATTTTCTTTATATATATTCTGTGACTAATAAAATATTAGACAAATGGAAATTGTGATATTATTTCAATGGTTAATATATATATTTTATAGAGTTCATTATGTCAATGTTTAATATATATATTCATGTTATGAATTAATTGTTTTAAAAGAGATTATTATTGCTATCTAGTTTAACTTGTATAAGTTATATTTCTTTTAATTATGACCATTTAAAAGATGTATTGTGTTTTGACATATTTAAATATCTATTTTAATATAATGGACAAGTTAAAACAAGAGGTTTTTCTCGTAAAAAATATAATCTCGTCTTAAGTGGATGTTATATGAATTATCATGCTTATGGTTGAAGCATTATAATTGATTTAATTATTATTTTTGTATAAAGATTATTTCAAGATACTTTTATGTTTGAAAAGTGTACTATTTGAAAAATCATGATTATACAAAATAGATAATTTTAGTGTTAAACGGAATCTTTCCAGCTGTGTATCATTAAGCATTGTATTGAACCTATAAGTGGAATAAATTATCAATCATCCCAAAATAGGCTCACTTATTCTTATTACAATGTCTAGGAAAGATAAAGGCGGTTTTTCTGACTCCAAATGGGGGTGGTTCCGATACGCACTAGCGCTGTCTACCCTCACCGTCTTTCCTGGTTGTATTCGAATAGAGCTACCGAAAAGGGTTGACTAAATAATGTTTTCCTTGAATGTGGTTAAATACTTGGAGTTTCACAAATTTGAGGACTACTCTTTGGATGTTTTGTTGAAACACTTCCTTATTGAGAAGGAAAATCTCATAAGAGATCAAAAGAGTATAGTCAGATTGAGTGTGTACCACGTGTCAGGTGGGGACTCGGATATTGCTTATGTAAAAAGAATTGCAAATGTTGTTGCAAATCTAACCCACTTGGGTGCAAGTATGGGTCATGTAGGAGTTAATATGACGACCTCAATTACTCGGGTCATAGAGGCCCGAGACTGGTTTGTGGATTCTGGAGCAAACATCCATGTATGTGGAAATCGTGATAGTTTCTAAATTCATAGTACGGTTCGAGAAGGAACTGTGGTGACATGTGGTGACATGTGTTGATGGCCATATAGTACGTCTTCATGGCATTGGCACAGTGGTTCTAACATTCCGACTTCCTTGAATCACCAAGGGACTTATATCGGAGAACAAATAGACAAAAATAGTTACAAGCTGGTAATAATAAAAAATGGTCATATCGTGTTCTCCAAAGATGGGTTATTGTGGATTAAACCATCAACACGAGTGGAATGTCTATGCTTGATCTATGTGGTGATGGATAAGATAATGTTGTATCTATATCCAATGATTATGTGTTAAATGTTGATCTTTGTAATCGTGAGAATATGATATTGTCAGCGTTACTGACAATATCGCTAGTGATGATGTAACTAAATTTCGAATTAATGAAATAGTTTTTCAAATTATATTGCGTGTTCAATTTCTTTGTGCCATAAAAGGTTAGCTCACACTAACATTAAAAAAATATTGAAAAGACACAATCTAAAGTATTGATAAAAGTAAATAATAAAGATTTTGACAAATGTGAAATTTGTATAAAATCAAAGTTTACAAAGAAACTTTTTTCAATTGTCAAAAGAATTACATCATTACTAGAGTTGATCTGTTCAGATATTTGTGAACTTAATGGAATACTCACGCGTGGAGGTAAAAGATACTTCATTACAATTTGTGGTGACTATAGCCGTTATTTACATGTTTGCTTGTTGCATTCAAAAGATGAAGCTTTTAATGCATTCAAACTGTATAAATGCAAGGCTGAAAACCAACATGACAAATACATTAACATTCTTCGCTTGGAAAGAGGCGGAGAATACTTTAATCATGAGTTCGATACATTATGTGAAGAGAATGATATCAAGCATGAGAGAATTTTACCATATTCTCCCCAACCGAATGGATTAGCTGAAAGAGATAGTTAAACCCTTGTTGAAGTGGTCAATTTTATGTTGAATCAATCGGGTTTGCCACACAATCTGTGGGGGGTGGGGTGGGGGGTGGGGGGGGGGCTTTGTTGACTACATGTTATGTGCACAACAGAATCACTAGTCGTGTGATTCCTTCTAGTCCGTATGAGTTATGGAATGAAAGAAAACCTAACTTAGATTATCTAAGAGTGTGGGGGTGTTTAGCTTATTATCTTACACCTGATCCTAAACGGTTAGATTATCTAAGAATGTGGGGTTGTTTAACTTATTATCGTACACCTGATCCTAAACGATCCAAGTTGGGAGATCGAGCTATGAAGAGTATATTCATTGGATATGCTCAGAATAGAAAGGCGTACCGATTGTTGGATAAAGAATCAGGTGTCATGTAGAATCCAGAGATGTGGAGTTCTTCAAGGATAAGTTAATAGGAGATGATGAAAACTCCAATCCCAGCTTTAATCATATTCTAGCACCCAGTACTTCTCGATATATTATCTCATCTTCTTCTGTTGTAGAAGAACCACATTCTTCTGTTGTAGAAGAACCACCTACTTCTGTTGTAGAAGAATGAAAGAGAAGTACAAGGGTTAGAAGGGAAAATAATTTTGGAGACGATTTTCTATCATACTTGGTTGAAGTATCTCAATCTAAAGTGACGAGAGAGGTCATTTTAGCTATTAATTTAGAATATGATCCTAAGATTTTTACTGAAGCCGTGACATCGAGAGATGCTCCTTTCTGGAAGGATGCCATTAATGATGAAATGGATTCAATTATGGGAAATGGAACTTGAGAGTTAGCTGATCTTCCCAAGGGTATGAGACCCATAGGATCTAAATGGATCTTCAAGAGGAAGTATCATCCAGATGGATCAATATCTGCCTATAAAACGAGATTAGTCGCTAAAGGTTATAGACAAAGAGAAGGTATTGATTATTTCGATACATATGCTCCGGTTGCTAGAATCAGTTCAATTAGAACTCTTATAGCAATCTCAGCATTGCAAGGCTTGTACATTCATCAAATGGATGTGAAGACAGTCTTTCTAAATGGATATCTCAAGGATGAGATATACTTGGAGCAACCTGAAGGTTTTATAGTATCCGGACAGGAAAACAAAGTTTGTAGACTTATTAAATCACTGTACGGATTGAAGCAAGCTCCAAAACAGTGGCATGAGAGGTTTGACACCACTGTATCTACATTCGGATTTAAGCATAATAGTGTTGATAGATGTATATACACTAAATGCACACCTGAATACACCGTAGTTATCTGTCTTTATGTTGATGATATGTTGATCATTGGCACTCACCTACAAGGTATTCTTGATACGAAGAAATACCTATCCTCGAACTTTAAGATGAAAGATTTAGGGGAAGTAGATACCATTCTTGGTATTAAGGTTAAAAGGACAGATAGTAAAATTTCTCTAAGTCAATCTCATTACATAGAGAAAATTTTGACAGAGTTTCAACACTTGAATATTAAGGAATTTAACACTCCTTTCGATTCTAGTGTAAAACTTGAAGTGAACTCTGGTAGAGCAGTGGCTCAACTAGAATATGCTAGTGCAATTGGAAGCATGATGTATGCTACACACTGCACTAGACTTGACATTGCTTTGCAGTAAGCAAACTAAGTCAATATACTGTAAACCCCGGTATAGAGCACTGGAAGGCAGTAGGAAGAGTACTAGGATACCTGAAAAGGACTAGTAATCTTGAGTTGACTTACACGTCAAAATATAGTATACTAGAGGGGTATTCAGATGCCAGCTGGATTGATAACAGAAGTGATTCTAAATCCATAAGTGGATGGATTTATACACTAGTTGGTGGGGCTATTTTTTGGGCGAGCAAGAAACAGTCATGTATAGCTCATTCAACGATGGAAACTGAGCTTATTGCTTTAGCCAATGCAAGCAAAGAGGCAGAGTGGATTAGAGATCTACTCTTGGATATCCGTTTGTGGGATACTCCGATGCCTTCAATTCCCATGTACCGTGATAGTGATGCCACACTGTCTAAAGTATATAATTATGAATATAATGGGAAGTCGAGACACGCAGGTCTTCGACATCATTCTGTGAGACAACTAATTGATAGTGGTACCATCAAAGTTGTTTAAGTCAAGAAAACAAAGTACTTGACGGATCCGTTTACCAAACCTTTGACGAGAGATTTGGTTACATCTACCACGAGAGTCATGGGTCTAAAACCAAACTAGAATCGTTAGTAATGGAAACCCAACTTGAACTTAGTGCTCCTATTTTCAAGTTTAATGGGTAATAACGAAATTACTAACGATAGAAGGTACTATCAAATAAGATAGATCCATGTGAGGTAGGATAGTACGTCGTTGCCGAGAACGAGGATGAGTTAATACTCTTAACAAAATTTTGGAGACATATGAGCAACGAAGATGTTGTAAAATTTTTGCATATCTGATCTAGAGGTGGTGCCGCCTCAAATGAAGACTTTTGGTTTGTCTTTTAAAGGGTCATGAAAAGGATTTTAGCACATGTCCATATTAGTGCTCAGAGAGAACACAAAGATGGCAGATGTTGTGTGGGGGTAAACCGGGGAGGTTACTAAGGTTCTTGGTTTAAACCTATAAGGATACCATTGAATTGATCTCCTCTTGTTTGCTCACATTAAACTTGGGTTTAATCTTCGTGACACCCAAGTGATAACATTTGTCTGAGCGAAAGGAAACTTTCCAACTTGGTGGGGGATTGTTGGAAAATACAAAGGTATTTGCAAGTTGGCAAATTTCCTATCATACTTCGCATGCCACATCGGTCACGAGGAGTTGTGGAGCTTTACTTTTAATCGAGCCTCTTGAAATGTCATAACGGTCGATACTGATGTTGACACTAATGTTGACAATAATGTTGACACTTATGTTGCATTAAAATATATAAGAGTTATTTTTTGCTCCATAAAGCTTAGTAAAGGCTTGAGAGCCTATATAATGAACACTTGTGGTGAAAGTTCATACACAAAAAAAAAAAGAATAAGCTCCCACTCGATCATGTTGTTGCGTCTTTGATATACTTCACGTGTTTTCAACTAGTCACTTTGTGTTGTCGGTAATTCTAGTGCTGTAGAATAATACCGATAAACTGCATCAAATCCTGGGGTTCTACGTTGAGGCTTGCAGCATATAGAGCGCGTAAAAACCTTAAAGGACAAGAATCATAATTCCGTGCGGTTCGTTATTTCATCAAGAATCAGGTGTGTTCATTTCATTTGGTTCTTTCTTATTTGTTGGGTTTGATATTAAATTATCAATATCAAATACTGTTTTAATATCTTAATTGTCTAAATATTTAATCACCGAATATATAAAACTACAACAGTTTATGAGACTTAAATTTCATATTTAATTACTATGTGGTTGCAGTAGCTTAATCAAATACAGAGAATTGTTCATCTGATGCATTATTTAATTTGACAAGTTGTTGAATTTCACTCCATTCATATTATTTTATTTTGTCAATTTTACTAGAAATGGAAGAAAAATTGTGAGGAATTAATGGAAGAATGTTGAATTTTTGTCATATATCAAGAAAACAAGTTCACATGAGTTACAAATTTTTCTACAAGATCAGTTTGAGATGCTGTATTAATTCAACAATACATATTGTACGGAGTGATACCGATAAATTTATTGCCTTATATTTGTACTACAAAATATAAATTAAAAAAAAGTGATAAGTGTCGATCAATTAACCTATCTTTTTTTGGAAACGGCAAATATGATTAAAAAAGCCGAGCTTAGCAAGAAACTAAGACGGAAAGTACAAACAAGAAATAAGTAAAATTACAAACAAGCCAAAAAAGGGGAAATTCCCCAATCCACCAAATTACAACATGCTTTCCCCCTATGTTTCATCCAAAAGTACGAAGTTGAAATTATATCTCCTGTTATAACCGAAAATGATTTATGCACGTTGTTGAAAGCCACCTCATTCCTAACTTTCCAAACACTCCAAAGTAGACATTGAATAATAGTGTTTAAAATTTTCTTTTTCTTTGGACAATTGCACCAATTATCTCCAAATTCGATTAATTCTTCTACCGAGTTGAAAATAGGCATCGGAATGTTACACCACTTGAAAATCCATCTTAATACATCCGACGCAATAGGGCATCGAATGAAAGTGTGCTCGATATCCTCATCGTCGGCATTGCATACTTTGCACGTAATAGAATCGATATTGACACCTCTTTTTTCCAAACATTTATTCACCGGAATACGCCCCAACCCAACTCTCCAAACAAAGCATTTGACTTTTAACGGAGCATAACTTACCCATGGCATATTGAGATATCCCGATGTGACCAATTTTTGATCAATCCATTGCCTAACAAAATATACCGCAAATGAACCATCGCTTGATAACTTACAAGTTAAACGATCAGGCCTAGAATTCAACCTAACGTCATTTAGGAGATGGAGCAGGGAGCAAAATTCATTAACAATAGACTCGTTGTTTAGGCTTGCTTTCCATTCCCACATAAACCCGGAGCTAGTGATGCGATCGGATATTACACAGTTTTTCCGGTTTTCGATACCATATAACTGAGGATATCTAAATTGCAAAGAATTTCCACCTATCCAATTATCTTTCCAAAAGAGAAAAGAACGGCCCGATTCAACTTTTAATGAAAAAGCATCAAAAAAACAGTAGTTGAGTTTAACTAGTTCCGATTCAACCCGAGTGATGTTCTGCCAAACACCAACCACTTTTTTTGTTGCCATAACATGCATCGGTTTACTGTGAAGATTGTGAATTGCCATAATTACCTTCTTCCATATACATTCTTTACCATCCCGAAGGCGCCACCACCACTTGGACAATAAAGCATAGTTTTGAGCACGAACTGAACCGATCCCGAGACCGCCTTCACATTTGGGCGCTAAAACTGTAGACCAAGCGACCCATGTGATCTTTTTATCACCCCACAAAAAACTTCTTCTAATTTGTTCTAGTTTGTTAATTATGCACGCGGGAGCTTTAAAAATAGAGAAATAATATAAGGGTAAGCTACTTAATACCGATTTAACGAGTGTAACTCTACCTCCAAAAGATAAATTTTTTGATTTCCACCCGGATAATTTTGAATTGAAACGATTGATTACCGGTATCCAATGTTTCTTAAGGTTCATGTTGACACCAACCGGGACACCTAGGTAAGTGAACGGAAAGGAACCGGAGACACAATGTAGAATGTTGGCCCAACTCTCTAAATGCGATGTGGAAACCCCGATCCCAAACACTTTGGACTTGTGAAAATTCACTTGTAAGCCCGATGAAACATTAAAGCATTTGAGAATTCTTGCGAGATTTATCAAGTTTCTATGTGATCCATCACCAATGAATAAAGCATCATCCGCATAGAATAAATGTGATATATTTGGGCCGGAAGGCCCGATTTGAAGCCCACTAATCAAATTTTTTTCACGAGCGGTCTTCATTGCAACATTTAATCCTTCCATGGCAAGGATGAAAAGAAAAGGAGATAAAGGATCACCTTGACGAACCCCTTTGGTGACTAAAAATTCATTAGTCGGAGACCCGTTGATAAGCACGGACGCATAGGATGATGATAAACACCCGCGAATCCAACCCCTCCATTTATTACCAAAATTCATTTTTTCCATAATTGAGTCCAAATAACCCCAATTGATGGAGTCAAACGCCTTCTCAAAATCAACTTTAAACATGAACACCTTCTTTTTTGCATTTTTCGCCCAAGAACATATCTCGTTAATTACAAGAGGACATTCGAGTATATTCCTACCATTAATGTAAGCGGATTGAGAGTCGCTAACAATATCATCCATTACGGTCTTCAATCTAAATGATAATGCTTTGGCAAGTATCTTGTACATACAACCAATTAAGGAGATCGGGCGATAATCACATAAATTCACCGGATCTTTAATCTTCGGTAATAATGTAATGAATGATGAATTGCAACCTCTAGCGATGGAACCTGTTTGCTCAAAATAACTTACAAAAGACATAAAATCATCAATTAGAATATCATAATGTGTTTTAATAAATTTAAGCATTAGACCGTCCGGTCCGGGAGCTTTTTCACCGCCACATGCCCATATAGCATTCTTTATTTCCTCAACCGAGAAAGGTCTTTCAATTGCCGATTGTTGCTGATTTGACAATTTAGAAAAAGAGGAATTAATGAAAGCCAGTCTCACCGGCCAAGGATCAGTAAATTTAGAAGAAAAGAACCTAAATGCTTCCTCTTTTATCTCGCCCGGATCAATAATCCAGTTACCATTGATTGATAACCCTTGAATTCGATTATTCCTATTCTTATTCCGCAATGTACCATGAAAGAATGAAGTGTTTTCATCACCATCCACCGCCCACTTGATATGAGAACGTTGTTTTAAATTAAGTTTTTTAAACCGTTCCAGTTCAGCTAGTTTTATCTTGGCATCCGTAATCGATTGAATTTCAGCGGTGGTTAAAGCCCTAGTTTCAGCCAAAGAATCGAGATTATTAAGAAGTTTTTTAAGGTCATTTTGTTCTTTATTTTCATTCCTGTATTCCACATTTCTCTAATTCTTTATTGTAATTTTGATATGCTTCAATTTGGCTGCAAGACGACGATCGGGTAACCCGAACCCGATGAAAGTGCAACATGCCTGATTAATTAAATCCGAAAACCCGTCACGAAGTAACCACGAGTTGTAAAATCTGAATGGCGGTGGACCAAAATCAATAACAGTATTGATGAGGGTGATTGGCGAATGGTCAGAGTGTTCTCTTGGTAAGGCAGTGACCGAAGACAAAGGTTGAGCAGACATAAAATTTGCACAAACCAAAAATCGATCTAATTTGCTTATTTTATAACAATCAGGGCTCAGATACGTAAAACACCTACCTCCCATGTTAAATTCTAGCAGACCGGCTGATGTGATGAAGTTATTAAAATGATTTGCCGAGACCCTGCAAAAATTTGAGTTAAATCTTTCTTCAGGGCACCGCACCGAGTTAAAATCACCGAAGAAGATCCAAATTCCTTGATGTAAACATTTTAAATTCGCTAATTCTTCCCACAACTGCCTTTTTTCAGGTATCGATTGGGGTGCATAAACGTTGACAAGAAATGTATTACCACTAAAACCTTTCCATTTCCCACCAACAGTTAAACTATATCTAGATTTCGAGCAAAAATTCATGTCGAAAATCTCCGGATTCCACATACTAATTATACCTCCAGATCTACCAACTGCATCAATTGAATCTGAATGCACAATATTATTTCCCCAACACCCGTGAACATCGATAGAACTGGAATTTGAAGTGTGCGTTTCCTGCAATCCAACGAAATCAATCTTATGTTTTGCTTTCAACTGCCTGACCCAGTCAATTTTGTGAGTTTCACTCACACCCCTGATATTCAATGATAGCAAATTCATTGAGAAACATCGGCAACACCATAGCCAGAGAATATTCCTTGTAAGATAGGATTGTCTTCTCAAATTTGAAAACCAACCTCGATGCCAATCGCGGCAGTTTTAGTGATTTCAGGATCAGATTGAGATTGAGATGATTCACTGAGATTATTGGAACACGCAGGTCCGACATTTAAGTCAATCGAATTATTTGGAGCAGTGTTTGCCGACGGGATGTTGTGATGAACGATAGGAGCTGAATGTCTAATTGGGGAGAATCTCCTACGTTTCTTTGAGATGGAACCAGGCCCATAACCTGATTGTACACGGCCCATAGTGAAAGGATTAATATCAGAGTCCAAAAAATTAGGCCCGCATGGAGCAGTGCTAGGGAAAGGCCCAAAGTTTAGACTTGGCCCACTTGAATTAGGTATGCCCCACGGAACATTAAACACGGGAACTTTGGAACTGATGACCGAATCTGCAACATTCGATGTACCATCATCTCCATCCTTGGGAACCACATGCGACCCCTCGTTATTCTCGACATTTAATACGCTGTTGGAATTAATTTCCTGAGTGTCGCTACTATCAATGTTGACCGGAGAGTCAACATCAACCGAGTCGTCATTATTTTTGACCGGAGTATCATCAACAACCGGCACCATGTGTGAATCGGGTCTGAATTCACCATCCTCAACATCATAATTTTCAGAATTTCTTTCCCAGGTATCCGAAATCCCATCTTCACGATCAGAATCATTATCAGATTCAGAATCAACGCAATCATCTTCATCATCAAGTTCACCGGGTTTAGTCGGACGCATTGAGAAAGAATGAGTGGAGGAAGGCTGCCAATCGTAGTAAATTTCAGAAACGCCAATGTGAAAATTACCACCCGCATGAGAAATAGGCAATTCCTCATTGATCCTTGTTGTTGATGAAGAAAGGAATGCAACTTTCACGTTTGTCAAATTGTGACTTTCCCAGATAGGATCTACCATCTCAACCATGTCACCAAATTTATTTGCAATTTTTTCTACATTTTCCAAATCACGAAAGCAAAGTGGAAGACCGCCTATGCGTAACCAAGCAAGTCTTTGAAATTTGATGTTCATGGCGTCCACCCCGATTTTGAGCCATTTAAACCATTTCTTCTAGCTTTCATCGTTCTCAAGAAATCCTTTAGCACTCGATGATCTGTCAAAATATAAAACAACATACATTCCACCATAATAATATGGCTTAACCCCTGAGAGACCGACATCATCGATGAGCATTGGGATGTTTCTAAGTATGTTAAAATCAATTATTTCCCCGATGAGTATCATACTTTTTAAATGACTATCCAAAATTCTGGAGGAGTTTAAGAATAGTGGAGCACGAGTACTGATTGGGTTAGGAATGGATGCACCATTAACCGCATCTGCATAGCTTCTACCATTCACAAAGGCCTCATGAGTATCTTTGCGAACCTGGGGTCGGCGAGAATCACTATGAATGTTATTGAGATTATACTTCACCGGGCGACGACCATTCTCCTGCTTCCTTTGATGTTTGGCCAAATTACATCTTAGTATACATTGACCGTACCTTATTGTACCAATTGATTTCTCAAATTTGATTGCATCATGCACCCCCGTGAATCGAATGAAAGCGAAATACATACCACCTTTGTCCTTTCTGTTGGCAATGTAAATGTCTACAATTTTGCCAAATTGAATGAATCTGCTCCTTAGACCGGCGTAGTTGGCGTCGTCCGGAATGTTTCCGACGAATAAGTTGATTATAGTCTGCTTCCGATTACCCACCTTCCTCCACCCATCTCCGGCGTCAAAGTGACGTTTCATCTTCCGGTTTTCAAAACTATCGGCCAAACTCTAGGGGTTCAAGGATCACTCCTGTAATCTTATATATTAACAACATGATTACGTTAAAATCAGTTATTTTAGGTTTTAGTATGAAAATATAAAATTGTAATTATATTTAAACGTCTTATAGTTAAAATGACATTTTATATTGAGATGTAAAAATTAAAAATTATATTTTCATCACATCGTGTTTGTTGTTATATCTAGGGGCGTCTCCGAGATTTTAAGTGTCATGTGAGAAAACATGAAAATGGACCCCCTAAATACAAGATTTTTATAAAAATTTGAGCTTTCTAATTTTTTTTTCTATTAAATTATTAAGTTGACTTAAATTTTAATACTAAATATATAAGATATATATAAAAATTGGGCCCCTATAAAATATGGGCTCTGTGCGTTTACACCTCCTGCACCTCCTTAAAGACAACCCTGGTTATATCATTTCCCTGATATATCAACTTATTTTTCCAAGTGGTTTAGATAATATCTATAATATGTTTTCTTTTTAATTAAAAAATAATAGAATTGAGAAGCTTTGATTTGTTTATGGTTTTCTTCAACGACGTACACAAATCAAATTTGAAAAGCAAATTTCAAATTTATTAAATTGTATAAAGATTATGTCAAATGATTTGGTGATCATGATACGTATGTAATTGACTAATCAAACCCTCACTAATATATAATCTACTTTTAATTAGACATGTGTACGGCGGACGAATCAAACTGAATCACCTAAAATTGAATTGAACCAAGTATTGAGAAAATGGTTTTGGTCGGATCACGGACCGAACCGATGACACTCGAGACCGAACCACACTGAGAATCGGAAGGAAGTGAACTGAGAACCGATGAAGTTTCTTCAACTTTTTCGGGTTTCTGTCGATTTTGGACCGGACCGAGTACCTATTTTTCATGAAATTACAACCGATAACTGAATCGTAGCTCGGTTTGATCCGTTTCAGTCCGTCTAGTTCAGTTCTGCAGTTTCGTTCAGTTTTTTAATCCAGTTTGCACAACCATACTTCTAATAATTATATACAAGTATTGTCATTTTAATATGTTTACCTGCAAATTACTTGAAAGGTTCATGTTTTATTGTACCACTTAATTATTATAACATCAGTTCTATAAGTTTGTTTATTACATTTGACGTTTTTTGTGTATAGACTTTGTAATACTGGTGGTCCCTATTGCCATTAATTTTTTTAATGACCATAATACCCTTTTGTAATAAAGAGAACATAAAGGACTAAAGGAGTGTGAATGTAATAAGTGGTAAACCACATGAGTTATTCGTGAAATTACTCTATTAATTGATTTTTTTTATATTTTTGTATCCATATTTTTTCACCATACTCACCACTCACCTCCATCTATTTGATTTGAAAGCTTAATCAATAACCATGAGTATCGTCAACACACCTCCTGAAAAGTCGTTCCATCCCCAACCCCCACATTTGGTTGCATTATCTAGTTGTCCCGCCATTGGTGACATTTGATCGACCTGAGTTTGTAAAATACTAACTCCTCTGGTAATCAGCATCAATTGTCTGTTTTTAATTGGCAGTTTTATGAAATAATTTTTTATAATTAAAATCGTCTAATTCAATGTCTTTTTCTATTCTAATTGATTTTCAAAAGTAGATATGCAAGTGATCGGAGGTGGTTGCAGAGAATTAGTTGCGATGAGGTGAGCAATAAAAGATAATTTTTTTAAAAGAATAAGAAATATACGAAAAAAATTAATTAATTGAATTATTTCATGTATGGTTCATGTGTTTTACCAATTATTACATGCGCAATCATTTATCTTCATTATATTATAAAATGCAAAAAAATAGTTTGGTCATTTTAAATTTTTAATAGCGATAATGATTATAAATGTAACAAAGTCTATATAACATAGACGTCTAATATAATAAACAAACTGAAAAGAAATACTTCCTCTATATCAAAATAAGTGAATCACTTTCAAATTTATGTTTTTTGAGGCAAAATAAGGTAATAAAAGATTAGTGAAATTAAATGGGGTAATTAGAATAGATGAGCCCCAAATATAGGAAGATGATAAAAATGAATGAGCCACACACCTTTAATGATATTTAAAAAGGTATAAGTAAGGGTAAAGGAGTAATTTTGAATATAAAAACTTATTAAATAAGGAAAATTATTCACTTATATTGATACATCCCGAAAAAGAGAGTGATTCACTTATTTTGATACGGATAAAGTATGATTATAATTTATAATACGTGATATATGACAATATCTTCCATGTCTAAATTCGTCCTAACATAAATAAGATTACTTTTTTTTTCTCTTTCAGTTTGGTATTTGTATATGAATCACCTTTTTTTATTAAGAACATTTAATTATTTTTACAGTCTTGATTAAACTACTAACTATTATTTTCATATAACGGTAAATCACACATATACAAATATCAATTGATTATATATACAATACTACTTCGTATAACTTAAATTAGTAATGTGCGGATTAACTTAATAAATCATAGATATACAAATTACCGTCTTTATTTAACAAGACCCGGCTCATTTTTTAGGACTTTATATTAGGAAATGAATAAATTAATATGTTATTTATATGTTGGTTATTTTTCTTTCTGACTTTTCTGATAAGTGCAGTTTTTATAACGACATAATGATCCTACATGGTAATTAATTTCTTTTATCTCAGCTAGCTTACTAATAATATATTTGTTTTGTTTTCAGATCCTAGTTGGTAATAAAATAATTTAAATAACCTTATAAGAGCTGGATTTACTTATAAGTTTAAGTTTAGTCCAATTAGATGGTATCTCTTCTCTCGAGTTGAACAATTGCACCCAAAAAAATATTTAGTCAAAGTTACACATGTATATTTAAAAAATTGTGATAAGTGTGTATGCTTTAGGTTCCCGTAACCCCAAAAGTTGACATTTCGATCAATTTCGATAAATTTACAATGAAGTTTGATAAGGTAAGTAAGAAACATAACAATTTAGGGTTTCAATTACAAGTTATAACAGAAGTATATTTATCAATAATATCTTCTTCTTTTTTGGTATATTATACAATTTGTGTTGTCTACACTTTGCATCTAATCATTATTTTGGGATAATGAACGACACTTTCATAATGATAATATCGCATGTTTATTATTTATTTGTTAAGTAGTTTAATTAAATTTAAAAGGTCGAGTATATATCATTTCTGAATTAACATTTAAACGTATAAGTAAAAAAAAAACTATTGATTTTTTTTTAACCGCAAATTAATAAGTTAGTGATTCGACATATACAGTGACATTTAAGTGGCCGTATGTATTCCTCGAACATATCTTTTTTTTTTTTATTAACCTCACATTTTTTATCTATAGGGTAATATCATCAAGTCTTGAAACTTTTAAAGATAATCCCCTTAAAACACTCTTTAGTGACTAATTGATCTAAACTAATTGATAAAACTTGATAAATAATACATTTATATTTGACTTTTGTATACCATCTGAATAGCATGCTATAAAGCGTTCTTTACAATTTTTATATTTGTGAATGAATTTTTTAACTTTTTAAATCATCACAAAGATAGACAAGTAGACAACCAATCTAGTACCAAATGGCGTTTGGTTTAGCGTTGTGGTCATGGTTTAAGTCCCGTCGTGAACACAGATTATAATTAGGAGTATATTAAATTTGTCGTTCAAAGAAAAGACAACCAATCTAGAATTCCAAAACTGCCCCTAAGAAGGTTCAGTCAATAAAGTATTTCTGATACCCCAAAACTTTAATAAAAGGGCTATTCGGTCTTATTTCTCGCACGCGTTGATTAGGAAAAAGTAAACCCTTTGACCCTCACTTTCCTCATATTTTCCTAATCCGGTCTATATTCTTATAAATAACACCACATGCACTCGATAAAATGGAAATACAAATTATTTATAAATTATTATCCCGTAAATTCACATTCATTTCTTCTAACAATTATCTAGATATATTTTTTTTCCGATAAGACTGAAGATCGATGGCGGGAGGAAGCGAAGGAAGATCGTTGGAGCAAACGCCCACGTGGGCGGTTGCCACTGTGTGTTTCGTGCTTATTGTCATCTCCATTTTTATTGAACAAATCATCCATATGATCGGCCATGTACGTATATAAATTCATCTACAGAAAAATGGTCAAACTTTCTGGGTTTTAAGATTTAATGGTACTTTTGAATCTTTTTGTAGTGGTTTAAGAAGAAACGAAAGAAAGCTCTATATGAATCCCTCGAAAAGATCAAAGCAGGTAACTATTTAGTTCGTGGTTTGATGTTTTATTTTCTGATTATATTTTGAGTTAAATCATGTTTTTGTTGTTGTAGAGCTTATGTTGTTGGGATTCATTTCGTTGTTATTGACGGCGGGTACGTCACCGATTACGAAGATATGTATATCGGAAGGGGCAGCCGCCAGTTGGCACCCATGCAGCCGGGACGAGGAGGAAGCGGCGGCGGACGAGGGAGAGAGCCGCCGGAGGCTTTTGACTTGGTCAAAGATGGGGGATAGTGCGAGACGAATCTTGGCTAGCAGTAGCGGTGAAGAGAAGTGTGCAGAACAGGTATTATATATGATTTTCTACGTAATTTATTTAATAATCATAACAAAATATAACTTTTTGCCTTTAATTTATCACATTAATCATTCTTTATTCAATATTACGTAATATTCTAACCATGCAAGTACGCAACAGCCAATAGGGTTGTAAATCATTAAACGTATATAATTATGATGAAAATACTATATTATTTAACTAATTTTGGAATGATTTAACTTTACAGGGAAAAGTATCGTTTATGTCATATGACGGAGTTCATCAACTTCATATATTCATATTTGCTCTTGCTCTATTTCATGTTATTTATAGTGTCCTTACCATGGCTTTAGGACAAGCAAAGGTACACAAGTTTAGCCTACAAAAATTATATTAATTTTTTTTTCCAAATATTTTCCGTGTTGTTATATAAAAGTAGAATTGACAATAGTTATTTATAAACTTTTATGTTATTATAGATGAAAAGATGGAAGCATTGGGAGAAAGAGACAAGAACCATGGAGTATCAATTCTCCCACGGTACGTTTTAATCAAATTAGCATTTATTATCGGTGTACAACCATCGTTTGAGTCTTATTAGATATTTTTTTTAATAATTAAATGGGTTTTCGCGAACCATTAACGCTAAAACACTATTAGTTTTTGCAATGTTTTTAGTTACGCTAAAAAAAAGTTTATCGAAAACATTATCATATATAGTTTAGAACTAAGATTTTAATTGAAAACTTTAGATTAATAGTTATACAGATTAAAACCATAAATGCAAAGAAATTTGATAAGTTGTATGAATTATATGTAGATCCAGAGAGATTTAGATTTGCAAGGGACACATCATTCGGGAGAAGGCACATGAGCTTCTGGAGCAAGTCTCCCATTCTACTATGGATTGTAATTAACTCTATATTTCTTCTTCTCTTAACTCAATTATTGCGCGCTTTAATTATTACATGGAAAGGCCTTTTAAAAGATACTTATAATTAATTAATGATACGTATAATGAGTGATCTAATTAACCATTGTTATTTGGTCTGTGATTTTACATGTATACATATCAATTATAAATGCTAAAAAATCTAAAGTCAAGTGCGGTCACAACACTCCGTCTTAAAGACCTCTAAGACGCATAACAATCAAATACTTCATCAATTTCCTATTTTCCTTGTCATTAAATGTGTTTGAAATTCGTTCAGTACCGATAATGACATTATTTCACGTGTCATTAGTATAATGAAGACATAACTTTCTCATAATTAAAGCGTTAATTACGGGAAAAGAACCTATACTGTAGGATTAGGACGTACTGCAAATCACAAGGAATATGTTCATATATACTCCGTAATATCTTTCTTATAACTAATTTTAGAGTGTGACCGAACATTTGACGTATACATATATTAGTCTCCAATTACGTATCAATAGTTTATTTTTTAGAATTTTATACCGATTCAACTTATAATTTATTACTTTATCTTTATTAATATTTGCTAATTGTTATACTTTCAGGTTTGTTTTTTCAGACAATTTGTCCGATCGGTCCCTAAAGTCGATTATCTCACATTGAGGCATGGATTCATCATGGTGAATTTTCCTTAAAACTTTCTAACGTAACGTCTGATTACATGCATTTTTATACCCAAATATTTTCGTAGAATTGCAATTTCTATTATCTTCTGCAATTTTCCTTAATTTAAATTGTGCTGATCGATATCGACTTCAGGCACATCTAGCTCCACAAAGTCAATCAAGATTCGACTTTCAAAAATACATCAAAAGATCACTCGAAGAAGATTTCAAGACCGTTGTGGGTATAAGGTAACATATTTGTTTGTGTTTTTATAAGTAAGTCAAGTTATTGTTCTATATATTCATTCTATTTTTATTGGTTTCTTATAACAGCCCACCAATTTGGTTATTCGCCATCGCCTTCTTGCTCTTTAACACCCACGGTTCGTTAACTGCACTTGTTTATCTAATTAGTAATTAAATTATGCTTTCAAACACTAATATATTTAACTATAATTATTAATTTATGAAAAAGACTACATCACTTTTTATTTAATCTTTTCCCTTTTATGAAATAAACTTCAACTCTTTACAAAATATTCATTTATTAGTCAAGTTATTGACAAATTCTCTTTATATGGACAGGGTGGTATTCTTATTTGTGGCTACCATTTATACCATTGATTGTGAGTATCTACTTTTTTGTCCCTTCCATACACATTTAAATAACATAAAATTTGAAATATTATTTTTTCTATGTGTTTAATTTATAAAATTGACAACTTGCAGATAGTTTTACTAATCGGGACAAAACTACAAGTAATAATCACGAAAATGGGATTAAGTATTCAAGAGAGAGGAGAGGTCGTACAGGGCGTACCCGTGGTTCAGCCCGGTGACGATCTCTTCTGGTTCAACCGCCCCCGTCTCATCCTCTATCTCATCAACTTTGTCCTCTTTCAGGTAAACTAGTACCTCACGCATCAAAAGTTGTACCATATCCATTGAATATTTTGTACCCTTGTAATCTAACATAATGGTTTCATTTTATGAATGTTACAGAATGCTTTTCAGCTGGCATTTTTTGCATGGACTTGGGTAAGATTTGAAATTCTATTTAGAGTAAATTAAAAAACATATATATCTAAATTCTACGATTTTATCTATATACTTACAATTTCATTTTTTTTTTTTGTCTCTGTACTCTTCATTTTCCCTTATTGTTGTCCCTGTAATCTAGCATGGGGAAAAAGACCAAAATGCCCTCACATGCTTGACATGTGAGGTTAGTTAATAGACCAATTTAGATGGAATGACAAAAATAGGTAAATTGAAGTATCAAGGGACGAAAAAAGGAAATATAAAGTATACGGATAAATTTATATATTTTTTCGATAATATTTAATGTATTTCTAAAATATTGTTTCTCTTTATTAACAGTATGAATTTGGGTTGAAATCTTGTTTCCATGAGCATACAGAAGACATTGTCATTAGGATCACAATGGGGTGAGTTTGAAATTATATTTATTGAATAAAAAAAATGTTGTAACTATATATTACGAGTAAAAGCGATTAAATGTTGGTTGGTTATTTTATTGGCCAGGGTTCTTGTTCAGATTCTATGCAGTTATGTTACTCTTCCTCTTTATGCCCTTGTCACACAGGTAATAAATCTACAAACCATATTATTTAAGTTTTAATTTAAACATTCATTAAATCTTATTTCTACTTTTTGCACAAAAATATAGATGGGTTCGACGATGAAGCCGACTATATTCAACGAAAGTGTAGCAACGGCATTAAGATCATGGCACCAAACCGCAAGAAAACAGATTAGAAAAAACAAAAAGTCGGGTCAAGTAACACCTATGTCAAGTAGGCCCGGAACACCATCCCATACCATGTCACCAATCCACCTTTTACGTAACTATAAAAATGACAATGATAGCTTACAAACGTCTCCTAGAATCTCAAACTTTGACACCGACAATTGGGACACCGATGGTTCACCTTCACCATCTTATCATCAACGTGGTGACACAGAAACATCCACAAGTCATCATCGGATAGAATTAGGTTACATGGACCAGGGTATTAATAAGGAGATTGTTAATGATCCTAATACGTTACAATTGGATGTGGTTCCGGAACCAATTGCTAATGAACAACATGTGGTGACAGTAGAAGTTCCTAAAGAATTTTCGTTCGATAAAAGATCAAGTATATGATAGAGAATTGTAAGTAAATGAAAAAAATGTTAAAATTGATTAAATTTCTTTTGTTCTTTTTCTATGGCTGTTGATCAAAGTATTGTAAAGAAAACATTTACTCCAACTTAATTAATCCACGTACTGTTGTAAAATTAATGTTTTTAATTAAAATTTTGATTGTTTAACTTAATTTTAGGAGTTGGATAGATTTTTTGGTATAGTGTGACCTAAAGGTATACATTCAGTCAACACAAGTCAAACCACAACTCAATATATCAACCACTACAAACATTTCAAGGACTGTAACAGAATGTAACCAATATTAACTAACTTAACCCAAGCTGTTACAACCATAGTTAATTAGTTACAGTTAGATAGCTTAGTTAGCTTTTGACTTTATTTTGTCCTCTGTGTATATAGATGCTAGGCTCATTCTGTAAAAGTACTTTTCACTTTTCTAGCTATGAATACAACTATTCAGAGCAATTTCTCAATATGTCTCGATCAAATTGATCTTATGGTATCAGAGCTTCTCCAAATCAATGGAGAAAGATTCATGACCTAATTTCTTCTTCTTCCATCAATTTCTTCATATCATCTGAAGAATTTCATTTACGATGAGCCCAGCAACAACAACAGATCAATCCAATCCGATATCATCAACTGAAGGTGATATTAACTCCTCGAATCATCCTCTTTTCCTCAATCAGAATGATCATCCAGGTTTAATTCTCATCTCAAAGAAGCTCACTGGATCTGATAATTACGGTGTCTGGAAACGATCAATGATGATTGCTCTCAACGCGAAAAACAAAATGAAGATTGTAACTGGTGAATTAAAGAAATCAGATACTGATCTAAGAATTAGGGCACTTTGGGAACGAAATAATGACATGGTCATTTCATGGATCTTAAACACCATCACTGATCAGATAAGTAATTCACTACACTTCATAAATAATGCATCAGATCTATGGAATGGACTACATGAGCATTATTCACAACTGGATGGACACAGAATCTATCAAATCACTAATGACATAGTTCAAATGAAACAGAACAATTGTACAATTGAGATATACTACCACAAACTCAAAGGTTTTTGGGATGAAAGTGATGCATTAGAAGCACCTTACTTATGTGTTTGTCCCTGCAATTGTAATAATGGTAGGGTAAATGAAGAAATAGACCAAATAAAGAGATTAATTCAATTCCTTATGGGACTAGATGAATGTTATTCAAACATTAGAGGTTAAATCTTACTCATGCAACCTCTTCCTACTGCTGCTAAAGCCTACAGCATGGTTAGGCATGAAGAAAAACAGAGAGAAGGCATTTTACCAAAATCGACCATAACTGCAACTCTGTCTGCTCATTCTAACCAATCCAGATTTTACAATAACAACACAAAATACAACAACAAGTATACTGCACAAGGTGAATCATCCAACAGGAAAAGTAATTTCAAGAAAGGAGTGTACTGTGACAACTGTCTGAGGGAAGGACATACAAAAGAGGAATGCTATAAAGTGGTTGGCTATCCTATTGGTCATCCCTTACATGACAAATATAAACCTCCTAACAAATCCATATCCCAAGAATTAAAGGCACACAAATCTGTAAACATGGTCTATGGTCAAAACAACTCTACAATTGACAACTCAGAGGCTATAAATGCAGAAATCAACATGAATACCAGAATGGATCAATTACAAAACTAGCTCAACCAGGTCATTCTCTTAATGCAAAATAACAAAGAAACTGCAGAAGGTATTTATATTCCTATCACACCTCACATAACTGCCTCTACATACAGTTTAATTGCATCTATAGTTTCTAGTCTTAAAGGGGCTTGGGTTGTGGAGAGTGGTGCTACTGACCATATCTCCAATTCATTATCCCTCATGCACGACACACATCCTTGCCCAACACCAATTTATGTTTCTCTCCCAAATGGCTTTGAAACACGGGTCACTACATGTGGATCTGTGAAAATCAATTCTCACATCACCCTTCATGATGTCTTCTACATTCCATCTTTCTCATATAACCTCCTTTCAGTCAGCAAATTAGGAAGTCACTTACCAATTAATGTTTTATTTACTCCATTGTCTTGTTATTTCCAGGACCATCACAGGAGGATTGCTCATGGCACCCTCTATAATGGTCTCTATATTCTTGAACAAGACAAATCATACAACACTGCTCAACTTCACTCAGCTGCTTCCACAACTTCAAATGAATCTTACCTTTGGCATTCTAGACTAGGCCACTCATCTTTTCATGCTTTAAAACAAATCAAATGTATTTCTCATTTTCTTTCTTGTAATAATTCATTCACTGAATGTACAATCTGTCCTTTGTCTAAACAGCATGCTACTCCTTTTCCAAATAGTAATTCTCATGCAACTTCTCTTTTTGAATTAATTCACACTGATATATGGGGCCCTTATAAACATCCCACAATTAATAATTGTAAATATTTTTTTAACAATAGTTGATGACTATTCTAGAGCTACTTGGATATACCTCATTCCTAGCAAACAACATGCAATTTCTCACATAAAAATGTTTCATTCTTATGTTCAAAATCACTTCAAAACCACCATAAAAACCATCCGAAGTGATAATGGGGGTGAATTTCTCAATTTATCACTCACTGAATTCTTCCACCAACATGGTATTATTCACCGAACAAGCTGCCCCTACACACCCCAACAGAATGCTAGAGTTGAAAGGAAACACAAGCAATTACTTGAAGTTGCTCGAGCCCTTAAATTTCATGCCACCTTACCTGACCACCTCTGGGGTTACTGTATATCAGCTGCATCCTATATTATAAATAGGCTTCCCTCAAAACCAATTCAATATAAAAGTCCTTATAAGTTGGTCTATCAATCACCACCTAATCTTTCTCATTTACGAGTCATAGGCTGTCAAGCTTTTTGCCCATAAACACACTCCAGACAAACTTGCTCCTAGAGCCACACAATGTGTACTTCTTGGGTATCCCACAAATCAAAAAGGATATCTACTTTATGACATTAACACCCACAAAACCTTTGTTAGCAGACATGTACATTTCAACGAACATATCTTTCCTTTCCACAACCTTAATACAACACATCCTCATAGCACAACTTCATCATCCCCTACTGATAATTCACCAATTCTTTCAACTGACCCAAACACCACACATGATTCAAACCCATCAACCACCTCTACTTCTACTAATCCACAAAATTCAAACACCACAACTTCTTCTTCCACAGAAAACACAACTCAATATTCTCCTCAATCCTCACCTTCATCTTCTACTCAAAACACAACTCTGAATTCTACTCCAAATCCCATCCAACATGAATCACAAAGTCCCATCCATTCTCCTACTCAAAACTCAGCTTCTAATTCTCCTACTCAAAATTCAGAAAACCCAACTCCTAACCCTCCAACTCAAACTTCAGACAACTCAGCTCCTATTCCTCCTACTCAAAATTCAGAAAGTTCAGCTCCTAATCCTTCTAATCAACATCCAGCTCCTAATACTCGACGAACCTCCACAAGAACTTCTAAACCACCAACCAAATTCAAAGACTATATTCACTCCTTACCTAAAAATTCAACCAACTCAACTCAGAAATTTCATCACTCCAAATATCTGAATTACTCAAATCTTTCATCATCCTCTTCAAGACACCTCATAAACACTATTAATAACATTCAGGAACCCCACTCATACACTCAAGCCTCTAAAGATAAGAAATGGGTAGATGCAATGCAAACTGAAATTCTTGCCCTTGAAAATAATAACACATGGACCCTCACTAAATTACCTGCTGGCAAAATCCTAATTGGCTGTAAATGGGTGTTTAGAGTAAAATGTCATGCAGATGGTAGTCTTGAAAGATGCAAGGCAAGACTTGTAGCAAAGGGATTTACCCAAAAAGAGGGTATTGACTATAAAGAGACCTTTGCCCCTGTTGCAAAAATGGTCACTGTTCGAACACTATTGGCAACTGCAGTCCATCATAATTGGTTTCTTGAACAGTTAGACATCAATAATGCTTTTCTTCATGGAGATCTCCATGAAGAAGTTTATATGACCATCCCTCAGGGTTACAAACATTCTTCATCACCAAACATTGTTTGTAAACTCAACAAATCCCTATATGGTCTTAAGCAAGCAAATAGGCAATGGTTCAATAAACTCACCTCTTTTTTGATCAACATCAACTTCAAACAAAGTTATGTAGACACATCATTATTTACCTTCTCCAAGGGTACCACTTTCTTAGAATTGGTAGTTTATGTTGATGACATCTTATTAGCAGGAAATGATCAAATCTTTCTCAACTCCATTAAATATCAATTACACAAAAAATTCAGTATCAAGGATCAGGGTCTTATACACTATTATTTAGGCATTGAATTTTTGAGAAACAATGATGGAATAACTATGTCCCAAAGAAAATATGCTCTTGAACTTCTTCACACAGCTGGCATCCTTGATGAAAAACCATCCAATACTCCAATTGACCCTAATATCCAGCTCAATGACACTGATGGAGACCCATTGACTGACACTTCCCTTTACAGAACTTTGGTTAGCAAACTATTGTACCTCACAATCACTATACCAGATCTTTCATTTGCAGCCTAATGTCTGAGTCAATATACGCATAACCCTAGGACTACTCATTTAAAAGCATTACTCAAAGTCCTTCGGTACATCAAATTATCCCCTGGTCAAGGACTCCACTTCCCAAAGCAGAATACTGTAAAACTTATAGCCTATTGTGACAGTGATTGGGCCAACTGCCATACCTCGAGAAGATCAATTACTGGTTATTGCATTTTTCTTGGATCATGTCTTCTTTCTTGGCAATCCAAGAAACAAACTGTCGTTTCACGATCTTCAACAGAGGCTGAATATCGGGCTTTAGCAGATTGCACATGTGAAATCACATGGCTGGAATGTTTATTACGCGATTTCCATGTCACAAATTATTCAGATGCTACTACCATATTTTGTGACAATGAATCGGCTGTTTCTCTTGCTTCAAATCCTGTTCAGCATGCTCGTACAAAGCACATTGAAATAGATTGTCACTTTGTTCGTGATAAGATAAAAGAGGGACACATCAAACCAACTTTTATACCTTCCACTGCTCAAACTGCCGATGTACTCACCAAAGGATTAAGCAAGACACCTCACCATACTTGCATTTCCAAGTTTGGCATATGTGACCCTTACACATTGCCAACTTGCGAGGGGGTAAAGGTATACATTCAGTCAACACAAGTCAAACCACAACTCAATATATCAACCACTACAAACATTTCAAGGACTGTAACAGAATGTAACCAATATTAACTAACTTAACCCAAGCTGTTACAACCATAGTTAATTAGTTACAATTAGATAGCTTAGTTAGCTTTTGACTTTATTTTGTCCTCTGTATATATAGATGCTAGGCTCATTCTGTAAAAGTACTTTTCACTTTTCTAGCTATGAATACAACTATTCAGAGCAATTCTCTCAATATGTCTCGATCAAACTGATCTTATGACCTTCCCTATGAAAAAAGGATATATCATACCCGATTCTCTGATTTGCCAAACAATCCTTGTATTTTGAGATGGATCTTCTTGTTTTTTTGTTCTGATGGTAACATGGGAAGTTTTGAAATGAAATCAAAGCCCCAAATATGGATGAAAATGTAATTTTATTGCAAGTCCAAGACCGTGTAAGGAAAAATGGTTGCTTAGTAATGTAGAGACACAAACCCTTTTTGTATTTGGACTTTGTTTTAGGCACAATTTTTCGGTCTGTTTTTCTTTTCTCATTCAGAAATCTAGCCTTTTGTTTGAGACTCGGGAAGTTTTAGTTGATGATTTTATAAAAGTTGAATTTTCTCCTAAAATTCGTGTTCTTGTGTTAAACAAGTATTGAAAATCAAATCGATAGTATTTTTTATATCAACGTGATTTTTGGATTAGATGTTCTGGATCTTCTAAGGCTAGTGGGTATGGGCACCACATGTGGTGGTGCCCTTTTCCGCCACGTCATCGCCACCTCATACACCACACCACCACCACACCACATATTTTGGTGGAAATACCCACCACACCACACCACACCATTTTATTTTCCATCTCATCATTTCTTTTCCATTTATTTTTTAAACATAATACTTCCATTAAAATTAAAATAACAATACATTAAATTAAAAGTACAAATACATTAAAATAAAAATACAAATACTTAAAATTTAAAATACTTAAAATAAAAAAACTACAATCCTAAATCGCTCATGGCTTTTCGAGCCCTTTCCTTCGCGGCTAGGAAATGTTGAAGATCTTCTTGCGGCAAGCCTGGCGGCGGTTGCATACTCAAAATATTCAAATTATTGATCATTCTTTGTTCGGTTGCAAGCGCCCTTTCTCTTTCTTCTTTCTCCCTCTCTTGCTGGCGTCGTTCTTGTTCCAGTTGAACTTGTTGACGACGCATCTCTACGCGCTCTTTCGTTGCCTCAAAGTGCTCGTCTAATCGTTTTTGAATGTCTTGTCTATGCTTGCTCTTCGCTTCCTTTTCCGCCGCATGCCTACCCGCTCGTTTAGCCTTGTCTCTTCCAATTGGTCGTTCAAGAGGAGTTGGGGTTTCATCAATGTCGTCGAATAGGTCATCGGGAAATTCATCGTCCCCTGCATCAAGGTTGACACGAGAACGACCATCAGAAACGTCAACCGATTGTGAACTTTTTGAGCGCTTCGATTGTTGTTGATCTTTAGTAATTGTGCCGATCCATTTTGGATCCTCTTTTAAAATCAACCAATGTCGATCTAGCTCAAAAGCATGGCCATTTTTTTCAACTTTGTATTGTTTCTTGGCGGCCTCCAAAACATCAAACGCGGCCATTCCGCTACTTCTTTCCGACGAGAGTTTGTTGTATATACCATTGAATTTTATAACCTTGTTGTTTATGTCACGCCATTTGCTACTAAGACTATTGATGAATTTGTTGTTGTTGAAAATATTGGCCGGTGGGTGCAAATTCGGATACATTTTGTGAATATTGGGGTTATTGAAATTGAGGGAGTTGAAATTGAGGTGCGGTTTGTGGATAATATTGTGGATGTGAGACAACACCGGGATTTAGGATGTTGGCGTATTGGTCGTAGCAACCAAATCCTAGGTTCGGTGGTATATTTTGTTGTGAAGGTTGATTGGGTGTTTGTGGAGGATTGTTGTGTGGATCCATTATAAGTAGAGAGGTATGAAGATATGAGTTTGTAGAGAGTAAAATGGGTTAATTGTGTGTATAAAATGAGTGAAAGTGTGTAATATATATAGGTAAATAATTTAATTAAAAAACCTTGTTTTTACTTCTAACGGCTATATAGCCGTTTGACAACGGCTCTTTCCGATCAAATTACGCTTCCCACGCCCGTGCATAGCCGTTGTCCGTGCCCCTCTCCACCCACGCCGACCCCTCACGCCGTTGTGGGGGGGGGGGGGGGGTGTTCCTCGTCCTCGCCACGCCGTGGCTGCCGAGTCACACCCCCACGCCATGTGGGGCGTTGGCCCGTACCGAGCCGTCTAAGAACCAACAGGACATATCAAGTCAATATTATCCATAAATCATAAATGATAAGGAATTCAGCACTGTTCATAGTTGCAATCAGAATGAAATGCTACCACAAAACATGAAATAGATTCATAACCGAAAACCCCACCCACCTCACAAAATTTTCACCAATGAATCTAACAAGGATGCATATATGGAACTTGTATGGACTGATAATTGATAAGTGCAAACCTTTCAGAACCTTAATTGATCATAAATATAGATATCTTATCTTGAAGTAGAATTGCTCATTTGCTTATAAAAAGATGACGGCCCATCTGATAGTCCTTTGACTGGGCCTAATTCTCAGTCTAGTGGGAAAAATAAAATCCTAGTCGGTGGGCTTACTACAATTGTTCCTAACTTCCTACCATCACTGATCCGGTTTCTTCGAATTAAGTAGGACTCTAGGAGAATAAGTTGAAAATAATATATACACACCGTTGAAAATACGTGCAATAAAGATTATTTATTTTGACTCGTTTATTTGGATTAAGTGATTAACATAGAGTAATTACAACTTTAATATAATATATACTTTCTGAGGCATTTTTCAGGATTTTATAATATATACACCCATATTTTTAAAATTTTAAAAAAGTACTCATATTATATCAACATGCGTAAAAACAACCACACGTTACATATAACACATGCTTCTATATGTATGTGGATTTAATTATTTAAGCCTTTATCAATTAGAGTAATGCATTTTAATACAAAAGTGGTTATAACAATAATATGTTAAAAAGCATTGCTACATATATCATACGTTTAAAAACACAGTTTATGATGCGTAAAGTTGAGTCAAGTTGGACATTAATTAACATACGTCGACTCAAGATTTGGATAATCACATGACGACATGATCAAACTTCAAGCCTTAAGGGAGCTATGGTAAAGACAATACAAACATTTTAGAACCATGGTTATATGAGTAGATAAATAAAGTAGATATATAAAATAGAAATATTTAGCATCTACCTAAATTGAATATGAATGATTGTAAGAGGATACAAAAATAGTTGTGCGGTACCAATTATAGAGTTTTTTGCTTAAATGATGCTAAATGCATCAGAAATGCACAAATAATGCAGTTTTTTCACCCATTGCAAAAATAATGCTATCCCCTCTTTGGAATCCCGGATCCCATAGTATCCCCTATCTGAAAACCCGGATACTACCTTTTTCCCAGTTTTTGGTACTGTTTCTGTACTTCTGTACTTTTCCGACACATGCTAGGATCCCCCTTCACAAAACCCGGATATGGGTATCCCCCTTCACAAAACCCGGATCCCCTAGGGGTATCCCTCACTTGAAATCCCGGATCCCCTAGGGGTATCCCACACTGCAAATCCCGGATCCCTTCTGTGGGTAAGCTTATATACGTTTAAATTTGATCCCCAGAAAAAAAAAGCAATTTGATCCCCACAACTTGCATTTTATTGTAAAGTTAGTTATAAAAAAAAGTGAAAAAATATCATTCTTTCATAATATGGAGAAGTCAACAAGCTTTAGTCTATGAACTTAATCAACAGATCGAGATGTTAGAAGAATCAGTTGACCAAATGGGTCAACAAGCTCGAGCGCATGAACTTCGACTTATTATTGACGAGATGCATCAAACAATGCATGAAATGGATAACTTGGCGTATGAAGGGGCGATGGAGGAGGCGGCGGTTCATGAAGCAAGCACAATGCGACGTACGAGGGAAATGACTCCTCCGACATTACATGTTGTGGAGCAGCAAACGCAAAACTCCTCAATAGGTAATCAACAACCAGACACAATTGACTTGGTTGAGGAGTATGGTTGGGCCAATAGTGTAGAGGAATTTTACTTGAATGGGGATAGGTGCGGGAATGAAACCTTTTGCTACATTGTATTCTTAGGTCGTACCCAGGTACCTAGGGAGTTTTGGAGTACCCTGTTAGATGAGAATTCCAGCTCTGTTTTGTGCCATGCGGTACGTAATTTAATTCTGTTATTATCCATATTTTCAATAAAATCTCAAAGGTAAATAAATGTATTTTTATTACAGCATATAGTGTCACACCCCGCCAAAAGTGGTTTGCGGAAGAACGGGCGTGCGACTTCACGAGTAAACATAGCATATGATTATCGTAAACAATAAATGTTCGATAAAAAGAGATGTCACCAAAATTTAATGTGAACAAAGTACTTTGAATCCAAAACATAGTTTAATAAAAATGAAATAGAGAGGTGACATCTTATTAGAATGAATGCTTGACTCCCAATGCATGCGACACTATGCCTAAGCTTTGTTACCTGAAAAACATAATTCAAAGTATCAACAAAATTGTTGAGTGAATTCACAGGTTTTAATAAGTTCATATAGTTTCAAAGTTTTCGTATGCCATCCATGGCAAAAATAGTGTGATAGTATAAAATGTTAATAATAGTCTGCTCAAAAGCAGTAGTAGAAACAATAGTTTTCGTATGCCATCGTTGGCAAAAATAGTGTGATAATAATAACGTTATAAATGACCTGCTCCAAGAGCAGTAGTACGATATAAATCGCGTTAGTATAAACAATAGTTTTCGTATGTCATAATCGACAAAAATATAGTGTGATGATATAAATAGTTAAAGATTGGCCTGCTCCGAGAGCAGTAGTAGAAACATAATAGACGGTGATCCCCCAACAGTTAGCTACGCCATTGAGTTAATATGCCGACCCTAAGCCCATAATCAAACTGCAACTCTAAGTGTGATGTTTCTGTTCTCTAAGATATGCACTCCCCTGACGGTTGGGTAGAACCGTTAAAGTAACAACAAAAATGTGGGAGGAAGAGTCTCAGCCAATGGTACCATCTGCATATCCAGGGCCTAGTCGCAACTAGCTAAGATTATGGCATGTAAGCATCTACCTATGCACTACACCTACTTAGTCCGAGCATAAAGACTGTTTGTCATGTTTTGAATAATGTATCATCACAATAAAAAAATAATGTAAGCATTTAATAAAACAGTTGATATGTTTTTCACCCCAAAGATTTATAAAAGCAGTAAATAAAATACGGTAAAAAGTGGGGCTGTGGACTCACTGTATCGAAATGCAGACAACTGACACATGTCTAATTCATGATGTGTACTAACGACACAAATGCATGTTTTTGCTAGACTTAAATGCAACAATGAATTTTATTCTAAATGAGATGATTGTACTAAAACAAAATGAGCTATAAAAATCGCCGGTTCAAATACCCGATTGCGAGGGTTGTCACATTCTCCCCTCGTTAATGAAATTTCGTCCTCGAAATTTAAGACAATGCATTAATAAGTTTATGGTCGTAAAAAGGGTATGGGAATTTGCGCTTCTTAGATTTCTCTTTTACGACATGTGTTAGAAAGTCTGGTAATTAATACATAGATGTGTGAAGGCTTTCATAAACTTAATGGTTTTAGAGATACTAGTTATGCAAGAAAGACGTACCGGTGCCGCTTAGGGATCTTGACTTGTTTCTCTAGCTTTTAACATGAATGACCTACCACGAGCGGGTGATCGATGAACATCCTGGTTATTATAGTCGTTCTTATGTTTGTTTAGTTTCGGGCACTTGTTTCTATAATGGTTCGGGTTTCCACACTCGTAACACGCATTCGGTTTCGGACCATTGTCCCCTTGGTTTGATTGCTTGACACGACAATCTTGATCCCGGTGTCCCCAACGATTACAGTTCTTACAACGATCACACTTCCCTGCATGGTGCCTTTCACATTTGTTGCATCTTGGTTTCTTTCCGAGGTAGGGTTTGGGTTCAGAGTTGGTTTGGTTTGTGGCAACATAGTTTCGGGCGATTTTCTCATTTTTGTAGGAAGGAGAGTCTTGTCGGTCATTTCGATCATCGTTCCGCATTCGATTCCCATTATCGTTGGGTCGGTTGTCGTTTCGATTGGTGGTTTTCTTTTGTAAAGTACCATTTCGGACAGCATCATCAGTTAATCGCCTCGCTCGGTTTACAGCATCCTCGAAAGTAGTGGGTCCAGCAGCAGTTACATAGCTTCGGATCACGGGAGATAGTCCATGGATATATTTTTCGATCCTCTTATATTCAGGAGTAACCATGTGAGGGACTAACCGTGCAAGCTCTTGAAATTTAGTAGTGTATCCAGTAATATCGGACCCTTCCATCGCGATGTTCCACAATTCTGACTCAATTTTCGCCAGTTCACTACTCGGACAGAATTTATCGGTCAGTTGGCTTTTGAAATCAGCCCAGGTCATTGCATCAGCATTGTCACGACCTAAAGTTTGGACTTGCGAATTCCACCATGATAACGCCTCTTTTGACAGGGTGCTGGCAGCATATCTAACCATATCGTTTGGGGAACATCTAATAATACTGAAAATTGATTCGATCTTTTCAGTCCAATGAACGATCGCGATGGCTTCTTCATTTCCAGAGAACGTTGGTGGACAAAAATTAGTGAATGTATTAAAAGAACATCCTTGGCGATTTGTGTTTGCGTCTCCATTATTGTTGTTATTATTTTCACGAGCTGCTCTGTTCGCTTCATACTGAGCTATCGCTTCGGCAACTCGACGTGCTACCATTTCTTCCACAGTTTCAGCATGTCGTTCATTCCTTGGGGGTTCGTTGGCTCGACGACCACCTCGACGACCACCACGTGCAGCGTTTCTTGAAGACATTTTTGAGTTCTACCAACATAACATAAGGATATGAGATTTCGATATTGTTTATAAAGGTAAGTGTAGGGAAAGTGACATAGTTCCAAGACATAGGTCCGGTAGGGGATATATGATGCATCTCTATATGCAATGCAAATCTAAATGCAATTAGACTCTTTATGCAATGAAAACATTTTTCCCAAAATCGTTTTGAAGTTATAGACTAGACTCGCTAGTTCACTATAACCAATAGCTCTGATACCAATCTGTCACACCCCGCCAAAAGTGGTTTGCGGAAGAACGGGCGTGCGACTTCACGAGTAAACATAGCATATGATTATCGTAAACAATAAATGTTCGATAAAAAGAGATGTCACCAAAATTTAATGTAAACAAAGTACTTTGAATCCAAAACATAGTTTAATAAAAATGAAATAGAGAGGTGACATCTTATTAGAATGAATGTTTGACTCCCAATGCATGCGACACTATGCCTAAGCTTTGTTACCTGAAAAATATAAGTCAAAGTATCAACAAAATTGTTGAGTGAATTCACAGATTTTAATAAGTTCATATAGTTTCAAAGTTTTCGTATGCCATCCATGGCAAAAATAGTGTGATAGTATAAAACGTTAATAATAGTCTGCTCAAAAGCAGTAGTAGAAACAATAGTTTTCGTATGCCATCGTTGGCAAAAATAGTGTGATAATAATAACGTTATAAATGACCTGCTCCAAGAGCAGTAGTACGATATAAATCGCGTTAGTATAAACAATAGTTTTCGTATGTCATAATCGACAAAAATATAGTGTGATGATATAAATAGTTAAAGATTGGCCTGCTCCGAGAGCAGTAGTAGAAACATAATAGACGGTGATCCCCCAACAGTTAGCTACGCCATTGAGTTAATATGCCGACCCTAAGCCCATAATCAAACTGCAACTCTAAGTGTGATGTTTCTGTTCTCTAAGATATGCACTCCCCTGACGGTTGGGTAGAACCGTTAAAGTAACAACAAAAATGTGGGAGGAAGAGTCTCAGCCAATGGTACCATCTGCATATCCAGGGCCTAGTCGCAACTAGCTAAGATTATGGCATGTAAGCATCTACCTATGCACTACACCTACTTAGTCCGAGCATAAAGACTGTTTGTCATGTTTTGAATAATGTATCATCACAATAAAAAAAATAATGTAAGCATTTAATAAAACAGTTGATATGTTTTTCACCCCAAAGATTTATAAAAGCAGTAAATAAAATACGGTAAAAAGTGGGGCTGTGGACTCACTGTATCGAAATGCAGACACCTGACACATGTCTAATTCATGATGTGTACTAACGACACAAATGCATGTTTTTGCTAGACTTAAATGCAACAATGAATTTTATTCTAAATGAGATGATTGTACTAAAACAAAATGAGCTATAAAAATCGCCGGGTCAAATACCCGATTGCGAGGGTTGTCACATATAGATTGTTGGGTTAGAAGATGGATGCGTTATCGGTGGTATGTTGGCTATAAAACTGGAGATTATAAGCGATGGACAGTTATGCCTACCAAGTTTGAGAAATGAAACTTATCGACGCGGACGGGTGGGTGTATGACTCATCGGTAGTACGACTCAAAAAGCGTAAGTACGTGGAAGCCATAAGAGAAATGAAACTTATCGACGCGGACGGGTGGGTGTATCTGGAGCAGATTGGGTTAGATAAGTGGACCCAGTTAAGAGACAAAGGCCATCGACGTTGGGGAAACCTAACATCGAATATTGCAGAGAGTTACAACAATGTGTTGCGTGGAGCCAGACATCTTCCAATTAAGGCTTTGATTGACTTCACATTCATCAAAACTGTCAAGCAATTCAGCAAGCATGCTGAATTCTCGTCTAATTACGAGACACCACTACCGTCACGTATGTGGAATCTTTTCAACAACCGCACCCGTCAGGCAACATTCCATGAAGTAATGCCCTTTGACTACGCGCAAGGGATTTACAGGGTGAGGTCAAGGATTCAAACTGGTGAGAGTGGTGGAAACGATTATACAGTCAATTACAACAACAAGCGTGGGTGTACGTGTGGGAAGTGGCAGACGTTGCGCTTTCCATGTTCACATGTTATTGCCGTTTGTGGTCATATGGGTGTCGACCCGCTAACACTTGTGAACAGAGCGTATATAACAGAGGCGTACAGACAACAATATATTACTGCCTTTAAACCACTACCTCACGGGGCCCTCTGGGAGGATGCTAAATGGAGAATGGTAGCCAGTGAAGGAAGAATATCAACAAAGAGAGGGAGAAGGCAGCATGTTAGACGGCGCAACGAGATGGACCAGCCTAGTACTAGCCAGCAAACCTAGCGAAAGGCAAAACTTTATGGGATTTGTAAACATCCAGGCCATAACAGGCTGAAATACCCGACATTAGATCCTCAATGATTGTATAATTTAAAATGTTGTGTGTTTTTAAATTATTATTCATACTTAACTAATAAAATTTAAATATAATAAAAGTTTTTTTTATTTCAAGTGATATATTAAAACTGTATTACATATCATTCATTCTCACGTTTAACATTAAAAATCAAATTTCGGCCATTAGTCTGATAGTCTGCATTTATGGTAAAAGTACAAACTTCATTAGTCAGAATTTCGTTTTCATTCTTAAATCTCTTCAAGTCACCACTCATTTTAACTTGCCCAGGATAAGCATGGATGTCCATTACTTCGTGAGAATCGCCTCTTTCAATCATGCACTGCTTATCTTGAAGGATGTGATTATGCTGCCTCACAAACCAAGCGGGTATAGTCTAAAAATACAACAAAGATATATGATTTTAGTTAATTGAACAAATATTAAAAATATAAAAAAATATGTGACTTTAGCATACCATCATTGATTTTTTACTACATGTTTCGCAAACTTCATTTTAAATTGCCAGAGATGCAAAACATCTGGTCCTATTTCAGCCAGATTTTCAATATGTTTATCATAACCAGCCTGCTCGTAATTTTGAAAATATACTTGCATCTCGTCATTAAATTCTTCTGCATGTATCTCGGCATAATCTTCGGTTATCAAATTCTCGAACTTAATCTCATCCACATAATTACGAGGCGAATCATGCACGTAGTGATACGGAGGAGATTCATTGTTCGATGAACTCATGATTTAATTAATTTTTTGCTATGAAAATATTTGTATTAAAACCACACAATGGGGATAGAAAGAAGATGATTGTAGTGTGTTATTCAATTTGTAAACATTTTATAAGCATTTTATAAGCCGCTGGTTCGAAGGGGATCCGGGTTTTGCAGTGTGGGATACCCCTAGGGGATCCGGGTTCTCGAGTGTGGGATACCCTTAGGGGATCCGGGTTTTGCAGTGTGGGATACCCCTAGGGGATCCGGGTTTTGCAGTGTAGGAACCTACCTTCGCAGAGACAAGTACAGACAAGTGCAGACAGTACATAAAAACAGTACAGAAAAAGGGAAAAAGCTAGTATCCGGGTTTTGAAAGAGGGGATACTATGGGATCCGGGATTCTAAAAGTGGGGTAGCATTATTTTTGAAAAGCCCCTAAAAATAGCATTATTTGTGCATTTCTGGACCAAACAGCATTATTTTGGTAAATTCTTCCCAATTATAGCATAATCATTTCTGAATTTGGTCATCAATCAAAGGTGTAAAGGCCTTTCACTTTTTATATTTCTCTTTTGCGTCTAATAATTCGCTTATAGCTTTTTTTTTTTCTTCCAAAAAGGGTTCAGGGTTCAAAATAGAAGAGTTTTTGATGGGACGTAGCGGTAAAAAATCAGAAAATTATAGTGATGACATCTATAATTCCATTATCATTTTAATTAAGGGTTAATCACAAGACAAGCATATGTAGACAAATCAAATAATATTATATTCACTCCGTCATACAAAAGACTTCTCATTTCTTCATTAAATTTTGTCCCACAAAAAGTTTACATTTCTCAAATTTAAGGGGACCATTTAATAAAATAATAGTATTACCAACATGGGCGGTCCTAGACGGTGGGCAGGATGGGCAGCTCCCCACCCTAAAAATTTTCCGTTTAATATAATATTTTTATAGGTCAGCTTATTTTTGGCTTTTGCTCATCCAAATATATATAATGTATGAATGATAACTAATCCACGTCATATATTAGCTTAGTGGTTAACACATTAACATTCATTCAAGTTCCTTTCATATGCATATATTTTTTTAAAAAAATTCCTTATTTTTTTTAATATTTATTTTGTTCTATTTATCATTAAAAATTTATTTTCTTTTGACAAATTTTCTCTCTATTTTTCTTGGTCTAAAAATGTTATTTTTGCAATTTATTTGATTAGACGTGTATTTTAACTAGTGACATATTATACCACATCAACCATATATAAACACTTTGAAGAATATACTTCAACATTATAACAAAATTAAACACGGATATGAATTAAGAATACAACCATTGTATACGAAATCTACCACTATAAAAAATGTATTTTATTTTTTATATTGCTAAATTTTAAAAAAATTATTCTTGAATTAATTAACAAGCGAATTTTGAGTTTGACTGTTTAGTTTATGATTAGACTTTCTTCAAATTAAAAATGATTTGATTTCGATTATGATTTGACTTTTAAAAAAAATCACTTAAGAACCTGACTTCCACTCTAAAAGTTTGACTACCTTTGAAAAATTTCCTGGTACCGCCCCTGATTACCAATGATTCCACCAATAAAACATTTTTTCTCTCCAATCTAACTTTATATTTAAATCAAAAGTATTACCAAGGACTCGACTACTAACAATCTCCTAAAAGCTTGTGCTCATATGAAATGAGAACTTTTTTGTGGAACGAGTAATTATGGTATTCAGGGGTATTCCGGTCTTTCAAAAATAACCCATTAAACCGATTTATAATAGAATGAACACGTTTTTTTTTCACAATTAACATGACATTCAACTTATAATACAATTATTCTAGTGATTTACTTTTAATAAGAACAAAGAATAAGATGTCATAAGGTCCGTGAGTTATATGGCAGTCTTTAGTATATCTTTATAACACTTTTTTTTTGTATTAAATGTTCAATTCTGAAATATTCACATTAAGATCAAATTCTTTCATTTTTCAAATTACTTATATTTACAAATAAAATAAAATTAATTACCTTCATTTGAAGATTTTGCTAAAAAAATATTTTTTTTAAAGTTTTTAAATAGTGATCTAAATAGTAGAACTAATTATTGCAAAAATGAAAATTGAAGTAAAAACCTTTTAAATTTCTAAAATGTATGATTAAATTTTTGATTTTAGGTATAGCATGAAATGAAGTATATAAAAATTACTCATGAAATTCCATGCACCGTGGATTTCTTAAACGGAAGAAAGTGGTCAAAACTTGGCACAGGTTGAGTGGAGTTGGTAATTGATCTCGTGGACCATAAGAAGGAACTTTCTTCTTTCTTATTCACTAAGGGGCGTTTGTTTTGGCATAATCCTCCGTAATCTTTCGTAATTGTAATTCAATTACATTACGGAGGACGTTCGGATGAACTTTTTTTTCGTAATTCAGTTACGACGTAATTTCGAATTACGATATTCGTTGTAATTGAATTCCGTCCCAACACCCTATGAATTCAATTACGGTCCTTTAGTAAACTAACAAATTTGAATATTTTTATATGCTTCAGATTTTAAAATCGTTTGAAAAAATATTAAAAAAAATAATAATAAAAAAACATTTTAAAAATTTTAAAAAATTAAAAAATTAAAAAATTTTAAAAATAAGTTTTTTTAAAACTAAAAAAATAATGATTTTTTTAAATAAATAATAAATAAAATAATAAAATAAAATAATAATAATAATAAATAAATAAATAAATAAATAATAACTAATAAAATTTTAAAAAAGAATTTAAAAAGGTTTTTAAAAAAATACATAAGTATTGATTTGAATTACAACTCAAAATTTTGGTATCCAAACGCGTAAGCGTATTCAATTACAAACAAATTCAATTCCAACCGAATTCAATTACAACCGATTTCAATTATATTACGGAGGATTAAGACATACGGAGTACATTTTATATTGGGAAAGAATATACGTAGTATATAGCTTTTGACACATATAAATATATAATTATTATAATTATAGCTTCAAACTAGTTTCTAAGCAAATCAAGGCCACGTAAGGAGCTAAGAGCTCAGATATTCAGTATTTTGCCTTTATGTCGTAGTATCTTGCGAATTATAATATATTCATGCCAATAATATATCTTCACTTTATTTATATAAATCTACATATTATAAAATATACACACATAAAATACTTATATTTTATTTAAATACCCACCCACGTACCCGTCTGCTTCCCCAAACCGAAATTGAAAACTGTTGCGAGCTACTGACTTGATCGTGCCAAGGTTTTAGGCAAACCAACGCTCGTCGGTTGCCAACTGAAGGTGCCGTTGTCACCATCCTAAAATCACTTTCATATTTTATTTGTAGCTGATTCTTTTGTATAGAAAATTCTTCTTAATTTTCATTAATTATAACAAAAATTATAAGTATATAAATCAATAATGGTTACAAAATGTAAGTTGCATAAACAAATTTTAGTTTTTTAGTAACTATGATTTTATAAACTAGAGTTTGGGAACTATTATAATACTGCCATATTAATTATATACTCCTTATAATAATATTTAATATATTAATTATTCATGACACAAATCATGAACATAGTGTAGTTAGTTAACCTGAAATTGTTATAAGTTGAACGGGTAAGGTTCTTAGTATTATTAGTCTATAAGAAGTCCATGCAGGTATATAGACTAATACTTCCTCCGATTCAAAATAAATGATACACTTTAGGTTTCACAGTTTTTGAGGCAAAAGATTATAATGATGATTAAATTTAATTAATTGGATAGTTAGTGGGGAATGGGTCCCACACTTTTTGAATAAAGTGAGGTTAATGATGTTTAAAAGTAAAAAGTAAGGGTAAAAGGGCCATTTCACTTTATTAAAATATATAATTATTGGGTGAGGTCCCACTTTTTTTTTGTCAAATAAGGTAATTTTTTAAAGTGTATCACTTATTTTGAATTACCACAAAAAGAAAAGTGTATCACTTATTTTAAATCAGATGAAGTAATATATTTTACGATTTTGATTTGTTTTGGTATAGTTTTCTTACTTTATATAAGTTATAAAATGATTAACTCGCATAAGCGGAGCCAATTTTTTTTATTAATGGGGCGAGTAGAAAAAAATGTTTTTATTCTTCACATAGCATAAAGAGAGCAAAGATCGTCTAGCACCTCTACTTACTAGATCTGTTTTTTTCTTTTTTAACGGTACATAATTTACTATTATTGTCCCGGAACTTGAACTCATGACTTATAGATAATGAGCAACACTTTATTCGTTTCACCATAACAACTAGGCTACAAGCTTTTTACGTTAATTTGGCATAAAGTATAACTAGATAGAGACAAAAAGAATTTTAATTACTAGTATTAATTAATTAACACCCAGTCGGCACATAAAAACTTTAATCGCAAGAATAAACCGCTATAAAACATTTAGTTAACAAAAAGAATTTGAAAAGGTTATACTACTATATGATTATTAAAAGGAACCAAAATTTAAAATATATTGTATTATATATATTCGCTATTTTAAATGGGTGGCCATCTAGGTTTGGTGATCATGTTATTAAATATTTGCCCATGCTCGCAATGGATATTAAACTAATGACCAAATTGATTGACTACGAAGTTTAACCTAACCATCATTCTTTTTCTCCAACTTATACATGATAATGAAATTTATAATATGTTTATTATCCTTTAGTGTATGTTGCATGTCTCATTCTTCTAATCTATATCGTATACATTTAAATGATTAAAATTTTTATTAATTAACCTTTTAATTGAAAATTTGGTCATATGTCAAACAAACGAAAAACCATTACTTGGACGTATGTTACTGATCCGTACGTCAAGGAATTTCACACTTATCCTCGTGAAAGATAATTGAAATAATTACTAGCTAGTGTATACAAGCATGAAAAACAATGATATCATAATCAACGTCTTTCAGGACACTTAATGAAGATTATTAGTGACGTGTTGTTGTTCCTTTTAGAAAAATACTATCACAAAACAATATTATTCACATAGAGTTGCGTTCAAAGAGCTCCATTATTTTTACAAAATCCCGAGAACCAAATCTCAATCATTGATCAATAACATCTAATGGTCAAAATTAATCACATATTTTATATATTGAGGGGTATTTTGGTCTTTTTTTTAAATAAAAATATTTTTTTATTTTTTATTTTTTATTTTAATTTTTTTTATCTTTTAATTATGAAGTGGTATATTGGTCATTTGACACTTAAAATTTTTTTATTTTTTTTATTTTAAATTTTTTTATTTTAATTTTTTTTTCATTAAAAATAATATTTATTTGATAATTACGTGTATAACTTAATCACATGTGATTGTATATTTAATCACGGTTAATGTTTTAGTTCAATCAAATGTGATTCCTTATGCAATCACATGTAATTCATTAGACAATCACATTATATGTTATTAATGAAAAAATAATAAATTTTTAAAAATAATACTTCCTCCGTTTCAAAATAAGTTATACTCCCTCCGTCCCTAAATAAAGTTCGCATTTCACCTTGAATTTTTGTCCCTAAATAAAGTTTCCATTTCACAAGTTGATGGGGTCCACTTAATAAAATAATATAATTACCATGGACCCCACTACTAACTATCCACTAACAATCTTTCTCTCTCCAAATCAACTTTATATTTTAATCAAATTTATTACCAATAACTCCACCACTAACTTTCTCCTTAAATATTGTGCCCAAGAGAAATGAGAACTTTATTTAGGGACGAAGGGAGTACAAATTATAGTGCACGATATTTGAGGCAAAATATGATAATGAAGGTTAATTAGATTAAATATGATAGTTAGTGGAAGATGGGTCCCACATATATTGACTAAAATGAATTTAATGATGTTTAAAAGTAAAAGTAAGGGTACATGTGTCTTTTAACTTTATTAAAGGAGATAGTTAGTGGGTAAGTTTTCAAAGTGTATCACTTATTTTGAAACACCTCAAAATGGAAAGTGTATCACTTATTTTGAAACGGAGGAAGTATAAAAAAAATAAATAAAATAAAAAAATTTTAAAAAATAAAAAATAATAATTTTTTTAAAATGACCAAAATACCCCTCAATTAAAAAATAAAAAAAATCGAAAATAAAAAAAAAAAATCAACCAAAATACCCTTTCATGTATAAAACATGTGATTAATTTTGATCATTAAATCTTATTGATCAATGGTTGAGATTTATTCCTCGGGACTTGATAAAAATAATAGACCTCCTTGAACGTATCTCTATTTACATAATAATCTAATTTACTTCACAAGAAGTTTTAAGAAATTATAAATATTTCAATACATGTCAAGTGACTTTGATCCGGATGTACTTCGCTTGCCTTAATTTCTGTTGCAACTAGTATAGTACATACTGGTTATCTATTTCAATAGGTGATTTTTGTACCACATCTTTTAATGCTCATACCACAATGGTTGTTTTATATACTTGTACAGTGTGCAGTAATATTTATAAACCGTGGTATATGCATCAAAAATTATGGTACCATAATTAATTCGCTATCTATTCAACCTGCTATTATTTAAAAAATAAATGAATTAATTCATTTTCGTAAAGCTAGAAACCTATTTTGAAATTCCAAAAATCTGAAATTTGTGCTAAAAATATGTGGTCAAATTGAGTCCATGACTGCCCTACAATACATGGAAACCGTGCAAGATAAGGCTCATGCACTCCATTCCATTTGATTTCTTCTTATTTCTCTTTATGTGTGTGTTTTTGTGTGTGTGAGAGAAATAGAAATATTCTCTTTTCATGTAACTATCATGTGTATGTTTTTTTCTCTAGAATATAAATGATTCAAACAAAGGCTAAAAGACGAACAATCTGTCTCACAACTTGATTCAATAACTTGAACAAAAATCCATGGAGTTTTTTTTTTTCTTTTTCTTTTTCTGCATTTTTTTTCATCTTTTAACAACACTTGAGTTACATCCATCATCATCTTCATCCTCAATATCTGTATCTAGTTAATTACCAGCTCCTCTTCACTCATCACTTGCCTTGATTTATGTTTCTTTTTCTTCAAGATTCGATAAAAACGATGTATGTTTATGGGTTTTCTTCATCTTCCAATTAGAACACTTGAGATACATCCATCGATCACAATCATCATCTTCAAGTTATTTTTATAACTTCCTGGTCTAAGTTTATATAGTTTGTATCTTCAATAACGGATATACAGAAAAGACGCCTGGTTATGAGTTGTCTTCATATTTGAAGAACACTTAAGTTACATCACTCATCATCTTCTTCATCTGTTCATGTTTATGTGTTTTTAGTAATAAAAAACTCTTTTTTTGTCCTCATTTAGCTTAAAGTTTTGGTTTTTTATTTATTTATTAAAGATCGATCCAACAAAAATGATGTCTGGTGATGGGTTTTCATCACCACCTTCTTCCCTCACTTCCTTCATCCATGACCCTATCCCAAACCCTAACCCTAACCCTAACCCTAACTCTTCAGCTTCAGGTAAACGAAAGCGTAATCAAGCCGGTAATCCAGGTAAATTAAAACCACACCTATATATGTATATATCTTCTTTCTTAAATCCAAATACTTTCAAAACAATTTAGTACTTCCTCCGATTCAAAATAAGTGATACACTTTCTTTTTTGGGGTGATTCAAAATAAGTGATACACTTTGAAAAATTACCTTATTTGGCAAAAAATAGTGAGACCCTCACCCACTAACCCTCTACTTTAACAAAGTGAAATGACTCATTTACCCTTACTTTTTACTTTTCAACATCATTAACCCCACTTTATTCAAAAGGTGTGAGACCCAATCCCCCACTAACCATCTAATTAATCTAATTTAACCGGCTATCATTATAATCTTTTACCTCAAAAACCGTGAAACCCAAAGTGTATCACTTATTTTGAATCGGAGGAAGTAATTTATTTTGATAATTTTATTCTAGATCCAGAAGCTGAAGTGATAGCCTTATCACCAACGTCTTTAATGGCAACCAATCGATTTGTATGCGAAATATGCAACAAGGGTTTTCAAAGAGACCAAAATTTGCAGCTTCATAGAAGAGGACACAACTTACCATGGAAACTAAAGCAAAGAAACAAAAATGAAGTGATTAAGAAGAAAGTTTACATCTGCCCAGAAAAAAGTTGTGTTCATCATGATCCTTCTCGAGCTCTTGGAGATCTCACCGGAGTTAAGAAACATTTTAGCCGGAAACATGGAGAAAAGAAATGGAAATGCGAAAAGTGTTCCAAGAAATATGCGGTCCAGTCTGATTGGAAGGCTCATAGCAAAATTTGTGGTACTAGAGAGTACAAGTGTGATTGTGGAACCCTTTTTTCAAGGCATGTTTATCGTTTCATTCTCTATTTTTCAATTTTAATTAGTTCAAGATTCATATATTTGCATGTTTGTGTACGTTAAAAACAGAAAGGATAGCTTCATAACACATAGAGCATTTTGTGATGCTTTAATGGAGGAAAACTCAAGAATGACATCACTTCCAATGGTTCCAAACATGGGAAATTTGGGCTTTCGGAATGATTTGATGATGATGAATGGTGGTGGTGGCGACACTACACAGTTTCAAGGTGTGTTTGGTGGTGGTTTAGAAGGTAATATTGATGTTAATGGAGGGAAGCCAAGACTACCAGTTTGGTTAGACCAGAATGCCAACAATCCGCATCTCGAAAATCCTAATAATTCGATGTTTTTGGGGTCATCGAGCTCGAATTACAACAATGGCGGAATGCTACCACCTCATGAAATGGCTAATTGGTTGAGTAGATACAATGGATTACCACAAGGGTTATCTTTGAAAGACGAAGAAGAAAACCAAAAAGAAATGCAATTGAACTCTATGTTTAATTATGGTTCTACATCTCAAAACAACCTCATGTGTTCAACTCTACCACCAATGGCGGCTAACATGTCCGCCACCGCTCTTCTACAAAAGGCGGCTCAAATGGGGTCAACAAGGAGCACAAACTCAGGTGGAAATGATACCGGATTTGGGCTCATGAGTACAACTCTTTCAAACTTATCAAGCCCAAGGATGATGGCTGCTGATGGACCGCCACAAAACAAAGGAACCACCGGTGCCAATGACTTTAGTGACGGCGATTTAACGAGGGATTTTTTGGGGGTCGCCAGAAATGAGAGGAGCGTATCGTTTAATTTACAACAAGAGCTAAGCAAGTTCGCTTCTTCCACAATGGGTTTCAACCAATTCAATCAGAGTCAGGAGTGAGAGAATCTGGGGATTCTAAGAACTTCAACAACGTACGTACTTTAATGACACTTTTAGCATCTGGAAATTGTATTTAAATGATGGTTTTCGGGCGCGGGCTTTTAGTTACACGTTTTTGGACAATTAGTGACAGATTTCTGTCACGAAAATGTGATTTTCACTGGTTTTAGTGACCTTTCGTGCTTATAAAGGTCGTTTTTTAATATATATCGCGATGACAACCGTTACACTTATTTGTTACATGCTACATGTTATATATTACGAACAAAATCGTACAAATACGCTTTACTTTTAAGAATAAATGCCGATGTAGAGCTATTGCTATATAATACTCCATCCGTCCCTAAATAAAGTTCACATTTTGCCTTCAAATTTTGTCCCTAAATAAAGTTCTCATTTCTCAAATATAAGGGGCCCACTTAATATAATAATATTATTACCAATACTTTCACCACTAACTATCTCTTAAAACACTTTCTCTCTCCAATCAACCCTTATATTTTAATCAAAAGTAATACCAAATACCCCACCACTAACTATCTCCTAAAATATTATGCCCAACATAAATGGGAACTTTATTAAGGGACGGAGGGAGTAAATGTTAATAACTTCAATGCATTGAAGTTTAATAAAACAGACAAACATTTTTATGAGCAATTCAACGTCAATCTATATTGATGTTGTAGTTTTTGATTGTATATGGTACAGATATACAGTAATAACTTCAATCATTGTTGTAATGGATGGATCTTCACTATAACTCTATAAGAAAGTAGGAACCAATGCTATAAACAAGAGAAAATTTAATGCTAAATTAAAGATCTATACTTGTATATTTTTTTTAAAAACACGGTGTGGTTCTAATTGTTTTGGCTTTACCTTTCAATAAACTATTATATCGATATATTTGCAAAATTAGAAAATTAAATTCTAAACAACAAAGAAACTCAAATTTGTAATGTTTGAACTAAAACATATATAATTTAAAGTTTTGGCCTTGATAATTAAAAAGTTTTGTGAATCACCTCTCATTAACTATATAATTTAAATTAATTTAACTATAATTATAATATTTTATTTCAAAAATTGTAAAATCTATAATGTATCAATCGGAGGAAATTGGAAATTAAAGTTTATATGGAATGTATTATATTTGAGACACATCTCAATGATGTCAGATTGAAACACCATGCCCTTCATTTTTGTAGTTTTATATGTTTTGTTTTAGTTTTTGTTGCTTTGTTACTCCTACATTATACTCTTAATTTCGCCCCCCTCTCCTTTGTCGACACCACCAACAAGTTCTGCTCCCAAATCCCCACCCGGTCCGGCCTGTATGTTACAGAAATTGATTCGTGATATGTTTATATTTATTATATGTTCGATCGGTTCAAACCGGCCAGTAAAAATATTGATTGTGATTGGTTTAGCTAACTCGAACGAGATCAATAGTTCAACTAATTACATGTGTAAGTCAAACTAAGAAAGTAAGAAACTAGTTTGAGCTAAATTTTACATCTGAAACTAGCTCGATCAACAGATTCACAAATATTCCTAATCTCCATAAATAACCCATGATCAACTTAGAAAACTCAATATCACTATTTTTTTTGAATAATTTCTTATTATATAAACAACTAGCAAAAATCTATATTAGAGAGTACGAGAATTAGACAATAAGTAGATTGAAAACGCCTGCGACACAAGCTAATTAGAATTCAAATGTTTTTATCCTCTATTTAAAATCCAAAAAGAATAAAAATTACATCCAATATCACCAATTTGGTGTAGTTGTCTAGAGAGACATGTACATTTGTATTTGTAGATAAATATATAGGTAATTAAAGACTGTTTCTCCCCAAATTAATCTTAACTAAAATTTCGATTAGGAGATAGAAGATTCACATTGTATTATTTTTTTAGAAATAAATAAAAATAAGAATGAAGAATTATATTTTATTTTAGAAAGATGATGATAAGAGGGAGGAGGGTGTCTTGTGAATTGTCAGGAGAAAGGGAGAAGACAAAAGAGAGTGAAACAAAGGAAGTGTTTGCATTTGCATGTCTTTTATAGAAAGCCTTTTATGGTCCTGGAGTGACTGTACAACTGTTACTGCTCTTTGTACTGTTATGTCTGTGACTGTGGACATCAAACCCCACTCAACTTTTTACCACTTTCTGTTATTTCCTTCATTCAATCACAATCTCCAACTTATCCTACTTTTAACCTACTATTCCATCTACTTCATTTATTTATTTGATTATTATGTATGATAACTATCATATCTATATGTGAAGGAATTCTGTGTAAAAAAACAGTAGACATGTAAGTTGTAACTGATAAAAACGTTAGCAGTTAAAAATAATTATATATGTTGTTCCAACAAAAGTTGTATAGATTTGTCATTGAGTATGATTGAAATTGACTTGCAACAAGATATTAGTGTGATACGTTGCCATGATGGAAGGATTTTTTTGATATTAATGTGACAAGGATAATAAAATTCTGAGGTAATTTTAATGTAACAATTAGTGGCCGGTTGATTAAATCACAACTACCACTATATGTAAACAACAAATTAAATTCCAATATTCATTTCAAAAGGCTTACAAAATGAATGGTTGGATGACATAGGTTGCAGATCTTTCGATAAAACACGTCCCTCACCGTACCACACGCTCTTAACACGAAAAAAAGGAAGAACAATGTATTTTTTTTTCTTCACAGAAAAGTAGGACCAATTTGGTAATGGCTCAATCATTGCCGTTTAACGTCACAAACAAAACATCACAATAAGGCCCACAATGAACCCATGCACATGCTTACTAAAACAAACCGCACCGGAAGCATCGGCACTGCCACTACCTTCGTCGGCTGCCGGAATATCATCACCGGCATTAGATTCCTTCTTCTTCTTCGCCACCAAACATGCTCATTGGTAACAGCACCTAGCTTGTCCACTTGATACACAGCAAGAGAACCGTCTGTGTAGATAGTGTTTCCCACAGTGGCATCAACGACACCGGTGGATATATTCACCTGGTTGCCGGTGGTGGTTATGTTTAGCGGAAACTTGTAATGTGTAGTGTCTCCTGCTTGTGTCCTCAACGGATTGCTACCAGTTTGAAATTGTGAGGCGGATAAAAAGGTTGGAATGACATGAAATTGTATTAGCTCGACTTTTTGTTGATCGGAGAGTGAGTTAAGGGATCCGGATTTGAGACCGGAGAATGCGTTATCGGTGGGTGCGAAAACCGTCATGCCTTGGTCGGAGTTGTTGAGTTGGGTGTTGATTTGGTCTCCGATTTGGGTCATGCGGAAGAGGCGGAGGAGAATGGTGTACTGGCCGGCTTTTTCTAATTAACATGATTCGGTATATACTTTCGATAACTATCGTCTCTTTTGTCCTTGTTATCATTAGCTATCAAGCCGGGTAGTATTGTCTAATATGCACGCATACCCGTGGTATAGTATGTGTATCCTAACAATATAGACCCATACATAGATGCTATGTGGGTCACAACTATATGTTATAAATTTATAATTATAAAAATGGAGATCATTGTTTTGCTTGTAAAAGCAGGAAAACACACAAGGGATGGTGGATGCCTGGATGGTTTTCTGATAAAGGTTGGCTTGTATGAGTATTTTTACTTTAAAAATTGCATATGTTTATAACGAGCAGGGTACCCACAAACTTAGAACCAAAGTCATACTGTATTATACTTCTTCCGTCCCATTAAAAAGTTCTTATTTCTGCCTAAAGTTTTGTCCCACAAAAAGTTCTCATTTCAATAAAATAATAATATTATCATGTACCCTACCACTATCTCTTAAAAGCTTTTTCTTTCTCCAAATAACCTTATATTTTAATAAAAAGTAACTCCAAAGACCACACTACTAACTACTCCCTCCGTCCCACAAAAAAGTTCTCATTTCCCCTCTAAATTTTGTCCCACAAAAAAGTTCTCATTTCTCAAATGGCGAGGGACCACTTAATAAAATAATATTAAAACTATGGACCCCACCACTAATTATCTTCTAAAAGCACTTTTTCTCTCCAGAAAACCTTATATTTTAATCAAAATATAACCATGGACCCCACCACTAACTCTCTCCTAAATACTTGTGCCCATTAGAAATGGGAACTTTTTTGTGGGACGGAGGGAGTATCTCCTAAATACTTGTGCCCAAAACAAATAAGAACTTTTTTGTGGGACCGAGGGAGTATTACACATTGTACAATAAATGCAATGCAAAAATGGATTTTTGTAATAATTCGTATATGTATTTTTAGAGGAAACAATATGCGAGGTTAATAAGACATATAGAACAACTTATGCATGAATTCTTTACTCAAACAAAAGTTATGCATAATGTTTAAAAACATATACCAAGTTAATTCAACATAATCTAATGTTAGGAATATTTATATAATATTCAATTAAAGATTTGATGTGTCAAAAACTTGGAAAGTACAAGGACCTAAATTGAAGATATGAAAGTCGAAATTTGAATGAAGATTTAGGAGATAATCATAAATGTAAAAGATATAGTATATCTTTATTGATTTAAGAAGATTTAGTATTATCTTTTCCTTGTAAATCTCTAGGTTTTCTAGTATATAAAGAAACCTAGAGGTATAGAATTAGTCGTTCTTGAAACCCACGTTTTAACGTGTATGTGTGTGTACTCTAAGCCTCAAGGTCGTATGATCCTGTTAACTAAAACCGTTCTACATATTTATATGTAGAATTGGGGCTTTTATTAATCATTGTATATAAAGATGATGATGAAACCTTGTTGAGCAATACAAATATGTTTATATAATTCCGCAAGTTTGTTATTTGTATATGCTTATTCCAGATAAGAACTAACTATTCTTGAGCCTAAAGATCGACGGTTATATAGAGTTATTCTAAACTCAGCAATTGGTATCAGAGCACGGTGGCTCAGATCTGGAATCAAACAAGGATCTATCAATGATCGCAAGAAGAATCATGAAGCCTACCATTATCAATTTGCTTAATTTTTGGTAGTAATTCTGCATCTCGTACGTATTTGGATAGACCAACACTTGAAACTTTCTGCACTTTGACGCCAAAAGGTTTTGTTAAATTTTGTTTAATTGAATAATGGGTGTTGAACAAGAAGTGGTTGTTCCTTCCGATTTGGCATCAAACCCTTGGTTTATTAGGTTCGAACGGTGGAATAAAGATGAGAATGATGAAGGAAATTAATTCAGATCTAAATACTACTGATCAGTAGTATATCAAAACATTACTGATGTTTGTTCGATATTACTTACTACTTACTGATCCTATTCACTATTTACTATTGATCAATTTGCATGAAGATCAAATTATAAGCTGTGGTTTGTTGTTATTATTCATGCATGGTTGCCACGTTAACAAATTACATGAAGTGTTGGTGGTATGGCGAATTTGTTACTGATCATATTATTTATTACTGGCTCTAAATTTTACTATTGATCCTATTCGAAAAATACTACTGATCAGCATTAAATGAAGAAAACACTACTGATCAGTAATAGACCGAACTTTTTACTACTGATCAGTAGTATACACATTACTACTGCTGCGTTTGCTGATCAGTATTAAGCAGTACCTGTTCCGAATTTGTTACTTATCAGTACTAAACCGAAGAATTTTTTTTACTGATCTGTAATGAAGAAGAATCTTTGCTACTGATTTCTTCCTTAAAACCAATACATCATACTTTGGAAAGCATGACACACACCATGTTCATTCCATATTACGGTTTATTGATTGTATTTGGTTAATCACTTGTTAATTTTTATTCTTGATAAAAAGAGAATGAAAATAACTAGTGATATTAATGTGAAACGAATCACATTATTCACACACACAGGTTGAAGGCTTGATGAAGATAAAGGAAGGTGATTTTATTTGTAACATATTTGATCTTCATCAGTTGATTACAGAAGAAGAGTGATTATATTTTATTTGAAGAAGAAGTTGAAAGTCTTACTACATAAGATGTTATGTAAAGATGTAACTGCAATTCAACAGAATCTTAACGAAAAGATCTGTTGAAGACCAAGATGTCCTTCATACAAGATTATGACGTTGTTGATTACTATAGTTAGACGGAATGTGATGCATAGTTTGAGTTTCTACTTCAACTTTAAATAGAAGATAGTTGGTTTTCAATGTAATTAATATAGCCTTGAAGAACACAGGAATGATATCACACTTTTAGGGGAAGAAAAAGTGTTGATCATTCAAGGGGAAGTTCAAGTTTCTCGGATTTATTTGATTATGTCAAAAAGGGGAAGAGACTAGAAGATTTCAAGCTAATTCTACAAGTTTTGTCAAATCAAATAGGGGAAGATTGTTAGGAATATTTATATAATATTCAATTAAAGATTTGATGTGTCAAAAACTTGGAAAGTACAAGGACCTAAATTGAAGATATGAAAGTCGAAATTTGAATGAAGATTTAGGAGATAATCATAAATGTAAAAGATATAGTATATCTTTATTGATTTAAGAAGATTTAGTATTATCTTTTCCTTGTAAATCTCTAGGTTTTCTAGTATATAAAGAAACCTAGAGGTATAGAATTAGTCGTTCTTGAAACCCACGTTTTAACGTGTATGTGTGTGTACTCTAAGCCTCAAGGTCGTATGATCCTGTTAACTAAAACCGTTCTACATATTTATATGTAGAATTGGGGCTTTTATTAATCATTGTATATAAAGATGATGATGAAACCTTGTTGAGCAATACAAATATGTTTATATAATTCCGCAAGTTTGTTATTTGTATATGCTTATTCCAGATAAGAACTAACTATTCTTGAGCCTAAAGATCGACGGTTATATAGAGTTATTCTAAACTCTGCATCTAAGCTTAAAATTAGATTCTCCAATTTAAGACCTTATTTGAGATAATATAATATAAAATAAAATAAATGAAATAGAGTGTTTTGGGGGGGCGACTGCGTCCGCATCGTCCCTGGCAGCAATTTGACCTGTAACTCCAAAGTCCAACCTTCCTTCAGAGCTCCTATACCAATGGCCGAATACCATTCTCAATCGCCATGAATTTTTTTTCCTTCCGATCATCATCGGTCTATGCTACCATGATCAACACCACCACCACCACTTCTCAACCATCTGCTTCTTCTTCTTCTTCTTCTAACACCGCCGCACAATCTCTCGGCCTCAAAAACTTCTTCAAAACTCCCGAAGGCCGTTACAAGCTTCATAATGATAAAACTCATTCTTCTTCTCTTCTTCCGTACGCTCTCGCCAAATCAATTACTCAGGTATTCATCTCGCACATATTAATTTGGCTGAAATCAGATGATATATATTATGATCTGTGTTCGCTTTTTGTTAATTAAGTTTCAGTTCAATCGTAGATGTGAATTTGAAGTTCGGATTGAAGTTAGGTAATAGTGATTGATATTGATTACATAAACCCTAACTTACAATAATTTGATCAAATTTCAATCCTAGTACCTTTCCTGATGCAAAAATAACATGGATGTTGATGCAAATTCCTATCCAGCATTAAACTTGGAACAGTGATGAGAATATTTGTTTTCGTGTTTAGATTACTTTAGCACACCTCAAGGATCAACAGGTTCAGGCAGCTACAATTTCACCTGCTTTGCAGCCAAGTTCAAGCTACAGTGTTGCTGTTAGTGGAGTGAGATATGTGACATCAAAGTTCTTAGGAAGCAGTGGCAATGGCAGTCGAATGCTTGGATTCTCGGGAGGAAATGGGACAGGAAGTAAAGCAAATGGTGGAGCCAGTAAAAGTGGTCATGTTGCAGGCTTAAATAATGGTAGCAGCTCAACGATTGGCGGAAATACTTCGGATGGTAAAGGGACTTATTTGATATATAATGTAGGAGATACTTTGTATATTACAGAGCTCAATTCAGAAGAAAAGGTAATGTATTGAATGTTACATTATTACTTGATGGTTGGATAACTGGATTGAATTATAACTAATAAAACATACATTTTTCAGGACCCGATAAAATCGATTAGTTTTGGCAACTCAAACCCTATATGTCATGCATTTGATTTCAAAGCCAAAGATGGGCATGACTTACTAATTGGATTGAATTCTGGAGATGGTAATGCATTTTCCAAATTCTTTTTTAAAAATGAGTTTTGTAATTGACTTTACTAGAGGTAATCAGCTTTATGTAGCACTTAATTTTTGTAGTATACTCGGTATCCTTGAGACTACAGTTGCAAGATGTTGGGAAGAAGCTAGTTGGTGCTCATCATTATAACAAAGATGGAGCCCTTAACAACAGGTATCAATAATATCTGTATATAATTGACCTTTACTTGACTTTAAAGGTTCAAATAGTCTCATTGATCAATCAATTCCCTTTCCTCAACAGTCGGTGCACTAGTATTTCATGGATACCTGAACGTGATGGTGCTTTTGTTGCTGCTCATGCTGATGGAAACTTGTATGTTTATGAAAAGGCAAGCCGCAAATTAATCATTAACATCTTTCATATCATTATAGCCACTGCTTCTGGTGTTTGATTAAATTTTATTTTATTCTCATTAATTTTATATTTAACATATATAGAGTAAGGACGGTCCTGGTGATTCTACATTCCCTGTAATCAAGGATCAAACCCAATTCTCAGTCGCACACGCACGTTCTAGTAAGGTACATCACCAAGTTTTCTTATTGGAATTTTTTTTTTTTTTTTTTTTTAATTTAATGAATTAATCTCATGAAACAGAGTAACCCAATTGCTAGATGGCATATATGCCAAGGCCCTGTTAATGCCATTGCATTTTCAGCTGATGGAAGACATTTAGCGACTGTTGGTAGAGATGGTAAACTATTTATCTGCTTTCATAAGTCATTTCTATGATTTCCATACTTTATATCATTATTTCTGTATAGGTTATTTACGGGTATTTGATTTCTTAAATGAACAACTGATATGCGGTGGAAAAAGTTACTATGGTGCTCTTCTGTGTTGTGCTTGGAGGTAAAATCAAACCTCATTGTTTTAACATAATTTCCTCAAATTTCGTGTTAATTTCATAAAATGTGTATTACTCAGTCCGGATGGAAAGTACATTTTGACTGGTGGAGAAGATGATTTAGTTCAGGTTTGGAGTATGGAAGACAGGAAAGTGGTAGCATGGGGAGAAGGCCACAATTCATGGGTAATTTTTTAAATTATCAGTAACCGATTACCGTTACAAAATAAACGAGCATCTATGTTTGAATTATGAATATTTATTTTATTTAGATTAAATGGATTGCAGGTTAGTGGAGTTGCTTTTGATTCATATTGGTTACCACCAACTTCAGAAGACGAATCTGAAAATGCAGTGTATAGATTTGGTTCTGTTGGTCAGGTAAGTTATATTTTGAATTTTGTTCTTTTTTTCTCTTGAATTTTACAAATAGAGATGATATAAATGGTGCAGGATACACAAGTATTGCTTTGGGATCTTGCAATGGATGAACTTGTGGTGCCACTTAGACGTCCAGCTGGCGGGTCCCCCACTTACAGCAGAACCCAGTCATCTCATTGGGACAGTGTGGTGCCCGTGGGCACCCTCCAACCGGCTCCCAGCACAAAAGACGTCCCAAAACTCGCACCATTAGTTGCTCACCGTGTTCATACTGAGCCACTTTCTGGACTCATTTTCTCTCAGGAATCTATCCTCACGGCTAGCCGGGACGGCCATATCAAGATTTGGATCAGGCCCAATTGCCATGTCAGCAGTTCTGACACCTCTACACCCACCACAAAACCTCTTGGCTCGGGTTTCAAATAAATCGAGGGTGTTCAAAGGAATGAGTTATTGTTATAGTGTTGATTTTTGGATTTGTATTTTTGGGTAACTTATTGTATCTTTATTTGTATGATTTTGCCGGTGTTACAAAATGTAGGATAATTGATTTTGGATCTTTGGTTTTGGAATTGTAATGCTATGTAGCAGTGTTTTTTGCCTTTAGCATTATTGTCTACAATTTGAAATACACATTAATTCTACATATTAGAATCAACATTACAAAAACCAGGTTTTGTGGATCTAGAAAAGCCCATTTCAAGGTTCTACTGCTTGTAATTCTTTTAAAGCATCCTCTGCTTTCACTTTCTCGGGAACAAAATCTACATAAACAAAAAAACACCATTAAAAATGATAAAATGGACGGATCAAATTATGAGTCAAAAACAGTTCTGGTTAAATCAGTAGGGCCGGGTACACCCAAAACAAATTTCTATACAAAAAAGTAAAATGATTTAATAAGAGATTTTAGGCATTAAAAAGACACTTTGGACGGCTTTCAACTTGATTGGCCTGTTAGAGATGCAACATAACCAGAATTGACCCATTTATTTGTGAACGGGTCGAAATTGCCACCTTTTAATTGTGGTGAATAAGATACCTGAAAGAAAGTCGAATCTCCTCCGCTTACTAGTGACTGAAGCTGATTCAAGAAAACAAATAAGCAAATTTTATTATGTTTTTTTTATCTAAATGCGTTGGTTAAACCTATGATATACTACCTCCGTATCAAAATAAGTGATACATTTGAAGAAACACAATTTTTGAGGCAAAAAGATTAAAAGATAGTTTAAGATATATTAAAATAGATAGTTAGTAGAGAATGAGTCACACTTCTTATGAATAAAGTGATATTAATATTGTTTAAAAGTAAAAGTAAGGGTAAAAGAGTAATTTCACTTTATTAAAGTAGATAGTTAGTGGAGAAGGGGTCCCGTTTTTTTTACCAGATAAAGTAAGTTTTAGAAGTGTATCACTTATTTTGTTTAACCCCTAAATAGAAAATGTATCACTCGGAGGTTGTAATATTTTAAAGAGCTCAAAATTAATATTTGAACAAGGGGGTACAGTACATAGCACTGAATTTAACTTGAAAACAAGAAGAAATAATCAAAATACCACATTACTTGTGGCAAAAAGGGCAAGACCTAATATTTACAAGTTAATGAGAAAGCTAAGGCACACAACTTACAAAGGTGTTTGTAATCGATATACTTCTTGCGATCCATATAAGCATTAGCATATGCTTCTGTAGTGAACAGCTGGAGAAATTTTTCCTGCACACCGAAATCAATCTTATCTTGTTTTTCTTTACGGTTGCTCAAAATAAACTACGTATCAAGTTGAAGACTCTCAAATAACTCAAAGTATAAGATATAGAACCCTGAATTTATGAATAGAAATGAAAGAAAAGAGAAATTTGAGTTACCGAAGCTTTATTAATGATAAAAACGGCTTCTTGAGTGATACGAATGTTAGGATCTTCGCTTTTGATGATACGACTCACACGATTCATCGGAATCTGATACAGTGAGCTACTCTCGTTCTCTTCAATCTCTTCTTTCATCTTCTTGGAAGCGTCAGTGCCGTTCGCTGCAGAATCATCTAAGACGTCGAATTCACCAGACACTTCAAATTCTTCCGCTGATTTTGATTTAGATTTCGATTTTGAATTTGAATTTGCTCCGTTGCTTTGGTGGTTGTGAGATTTGGAGCTGGAAGACTGAGTGATCGGAACTTCCACCGGTACATTATTTTCTCCTTCTTTCTTGATTTCACGTTTACCGTTGGCTTTCGCCGTTGCCGGAGCTTTTTTGCTTCTTCCTTTTTCAGGTTTTTGCTCAGTCGCCATTGAGCTGCAATGTGTCACACCACTTCACATTAATTGGCACGTTGGTAATTTCTATAGGCCATTCTATAAACCCATAAATTTATTCTAGTCTATAAAAAGCCCAATATTCAATTAAAAGGGCCTACTATTGTTGTGTGTCTCATTAGAAATTAAGCCCTTAATCATCGTATTATTTATATATCATTTTTTTTCTTGAACAGCAAAATTTATACTTCCTCCAATTTAAAATAAGTGATACATTCTTGATTTCATGTTTTTTGAGGCAAAATATTATAATGGGGGTTAAATTAGATTAATTAGATGGTTAGTGGGGAATGGGTCCCACAATTTTTGAATAAAGTAAAGTTAATGATGTTTAGAAGTAAAAGTAAGGGTAAAGAGATCATTTCACTTTATTAAAGTAGGTAGTTAGTGGGTGTGGGTCCATTACTTTTTACCAAATAATGTAAAATTTCAAAGTGTATCACTTATTTTGATACATCCAAATATGGAAAGTGTATCACTTATTTTGAATCGGAAGCATATCATATTATTTTTATTAATCTCCAAACTCATATTTTTTTATTACAATCACCCATCCATCACCTATCATCACTACTACCACCAACTACATAACTATCACTTCCGTAAAATATAGTTACAAGTTATTTGAATAATAGAGTTTCCTTTTTACCTATACTAATCTTTTTAATGTGCGCCATTGACTGTTAGTTGCTTGTAATTTGTAGTAATAATTGTAAAGAACTAACAAGGCAAACCGCCCTTCACCTCTAGACTCTAGTCATTCCCAACTATAAATGATAATATAATTTAACAGGTTTGGTTTTTAAAAAAAAAAACAAATATGAACCAATTTCCATTGCTATCTATATACAAATAGAGGACAACTAAAAATCGCAAGACACCCTTTTGGGAATAAATTCAATTTTTAAAAGTTTCAACCACCTGTAAATGACTCTCAAAGAATCAGTCACCTATATGTCAATTTTGAAGTTACTCGGAAGATCGGTTTTGGGTTGCTTGTTGTACAAGTAACTATCTTGATCACTAAACAAGCTGCTGCTGCTGCTACTTGCAACCACTATCTCATTGTTGGTAGGTGACATTTTCATAAAGTAACTATGCCTGTAAAAATTACACATCATGGGTCAAAAAAATTATAATTTCCAAGTTAAGAAAATTAAATACAAAAATAGAATTAAAAATTGAAAATTGAAAATACGATCGAGAGTCTATTGTTAATTCAGGATGAAAAGCAGTTGCTAGTAGATTGCCCTGTTTCACAGCTACAATCACTTTGCTATCAGCTTCACCACTCTCCTAAACAACCAAAACAAAAGTTACATCAGACTTCAAATAGACATGGAACTTTTGACCCATTTAGTTAGAAAATCAGTTTATTCGGGTTATGTTTAATCTCAACGGGTCAAACAGGTAAAAAAATCAGCAAAAAATAGAAAGGGTCCAGATGGGTCGAACCATCAAACGTGTGTAGATTGTAGCCCAGTCTGTACCTTTAATTCATACAAACCACCTAAATAGTGCTATTAATAAATAATATTACTGTTGAGATGTATAACTTTTGTAATCATGTTTAACACACTAACTATTAATTCTTAAAAATTATAAACTGATATGTTGGTAATGAATATATAGTCAGTTTTACACTTTAACATCTATTTTGAATTCCGCAAAAGACTACGGTATGACCTAAATAGAGCAAAATCATTCTTTATGAACGGGTCGATTTGGGTCATGCTTTATCTCTAATGGGTCAAATTGGAAAAGTTAACTAAAAATAGAACAGGTTGAAAGTTGCCAAAAAGCCAAAGTGTATTATATATGCATAAACTTTTAAAAAAAAATGAGATTACTAATGAAATAATATAATTGATGTAGTCATATTTGACCAACTAATAACTTACAGAAAAATTTAAAAAAAATGGATCGGTTACAACCTGTACCAAAAATTACTCTTTTGACCCATTACACAACCTGCCCCGATTCACCCATTTTCCCATACCTATATTTAATGATCCAACCACATTTTAACAACAAAAATGATTTATTTTAGTGATATTAACAAGTGAAAAAGTCAAACATCAAGAAGGCTTACTTGGTTGATTGGATAGAAACAGAAGCCAAGACTTGAACATCAGGTCCCACTTCCAGTTCCAGAATTGCAGGAGCACGGATAAAAACACCACGAGAACTTGGTGGGCCCCCTTCTGTAACTGCAAGTTCTGGTTCTGGAATATCGGCCTCAAAGCTCTGAATCTGTGCAAATGATATTTGAAAGTTGAAACAAAATAAAATATAGCAAGCTTTGAGATGAAAATCACATTTTAATTAAACCAATATTAATTTATAATTATATAGGTACAGTTTTAGCATGGTTTATAAAGTAAGTTGCAATATGCCAAAGAAATTACGATGAACTGTACAATTAAGCCCTCCTATTTTCTGTCCTGAAATTAATATTTTCTGTTCCGCCTTCCTGATTTCCACCCCAATCCTCCTTAACGCTACACACACAGTTAAATTAACACCGGCGATGTGTTCGTTGAATGAACTCCGACCGCCATCTGGTTGATTGATTTGAGGTGTAATTGAAATTGGGGGGTTTCATTGTTGAGAAAAAAGGCCGCGGTTATTGGAACTTTGATATCAACGGCTAATTAATTTATAAAGTGTGAAATTATGAAAATGATACCAACATCGAGGGGTTATTGGAACTTTGATCGGCTTATTAAAAGATGGGTCACGGGAGTAAACCCTGAATATATTTGTTGGTGCAAACGGAAAAGTTAGAGGGAAGAATCTGACAGGAGTACCCGAAAATAACACCTTTTATCATTTATGAGTTTTTTTTTTTTTGGAAAAAGAAAGAAAGAATAGTTTGGAATTTCGTAAATGTATCATATCTTATTTTGGTGTCGAATGTTTTAAAGTTTAAAATATGTGTTAATTGTTAAGTTCGATTCGTGTAGAAAATCAATTATAGAAGAACCGACAAGAAACAATTTTCATTAGGATGAATCTATTGATGGTTCGACACTCAACCGTGACATCAACTGACAATTCAGTTTATGTCAAAATGAGCTTTTACGTCAATCTAACTAACACTCAATTGACACACGCGTGTCAAACAATACATACTTCTCCGATTTGATTTAAAATAAGTGCTATATTTTTTTTATATGGATGATTTAAAATAAGTGCTACACTTTTCTTATTTGGTAATTTCTTTGTATATAAAATTATCATTTTATCCTTACTTAACTTTATTAACATTATTAAGATCACCTAATTTACTTTCTCCTTCTTCAATAAAGTCAAAGATTATATTAGGGTTTAGGACCCTTCTTCACTAATTATCCCTTTAATCTATCATAATTTCTATTATAATGTTTTGCATTAAAAAGCGTGAAAATAAAAGTATAGCACTTATTTTGAATCGGATAAAATATTTACTTAGTTTTTATATATAAAATACAAACATACACAAAATACTCACAAATTTTACCCACAACACGTCACTTACCACTTCATTTTTACTAAAGCATTTCACCAACGCAATAGCTTCAGTTGGGAGAATCCCTTTGATTGGAAATCGAGGAAACCATTGGTAGCCATCTAACATTCTAACCCTAATAATAATTTCTCATAAACGAATAAATAATGTTAACAAGTATTAAAAACACATGTATGTATATACATATACTAGTTTCAAAGTCCGCCCGAACGGGCGGGCATGCTTCAAAAGAGATATATGAAAATAACAAAATAGTGATACTATTTAAATAAAATTACAATTCATAATTGAAATGATGATAAACAATTTTTGATACATGAATAAATGGTATATGAAATTTAGAGACGGAATAAAACTTATTTGTAAACGACATTTGTTGTTAAGTTAGTGTAATTGTCATCTTTGTCGCAACAAATAACTTTCAATCATTTCTTACTCTTAACTTTTGAGACATCGACAAAGTTATGGCCGAAAAACAAAGTGATGGAAATACATGAATTACCATAATTATAAGGTATATGCGTAGGTAGACTTTTGGGTAGTTACACGTCATCATTTTCGTCCAATAGGCTGCATATATAGTAGGAAATTCTATAAAAATTTACGTTTAGCAAAATTTTCACCGTTCGTGATTTTTCACAGTTTATAACCTACAATACAAATTTTAATTGGTTAATACAAATTATTTCAAATAATATAATAACTATTAAAAAACATATAATTAAATTTTTTTTGAATACTATTACCCCTTTTTTTTAACGGCTAGTTAGAAAGTCAGTGGTTCGAGCCTAGATAGTGACATCCACAAGGGGTCGTATGCCTTCCCTCGAACCCTCCACTTATGATGCATACAATTTAAAAGTAATTAGAATATTATTAACATGCTTATTAAATATAAAAATAATGAAGAAATTTAAATGAAAATTACTTACTTCATTTTTTCAATTTAAATTTATTTAGTTTGTTAATGTTATTTTTTGCGTTATATATCATACAGAAAACTTAAACAACAATTTGAGAATTTGAGTTATATATAAGAGTTTTGAGTTAAAAGATCAATTATTAAGATAACCTATTAGTAAATAAGCTAAACGGAATCAAAGATCCAAAATTTGTTAAATATTTTGGTCGAATATTTATAATTAAGGTAATCTTTATTAAGGAACATTGTTAAACATTAATATCAAAGATTCAAAATTTTTAAATTTGTCAATCCGGATTTTAGGGAAATTTGAATTTAAAATTTTGACTTTCTTTTATGAAAAAATAAGGTAGATAATTATGAAATTGATAAAATCAATTGAATGTGGAGATTGTATGTATAAATAAACTGGATATTCAAAAACTCAAATTAAATATATCTAGAGATTGTCAACTGGTATGAAAATTATGCACAAGATTAATGGATAGTTAAATAAAATAAATTAAAACAAAAAAAATCATGAAATGTCTACTGAAGTGTGATTCTATTATAATGGGTAAAGCTCGACACCATTGGATTGGTCCGGATAATATACCTTTTTTATATGATAGAATAATATATCCGAAATAATACAGCTGTATTAGTTATTGTATATGAATGGAATTTATATGATTGAATAATTTCAGGTATCTTTTGACGTGATTATAGTTTGTTACCATAAATGCAGGAGTTTTGATTTGAACACCAAACGGATTTGTTCATGAAATGTGTGGGCCAATCGGAGAATTACACGTGGTAAAACCGGCCAATGAGAGAGCTCGGAATTGCCTAGTTGTCAAACCCAAGTCAAATTAGGCCTCATATATAGGAGAAAATACGTGTAACGCGTGAACATTTATGTGTTAATTCCATAAAGTTTAATGAGGGCAAATGGCTAAAAACAAGGTTTAAAGTTGACTTATAAATAGGAATACCGAAAATAGAAAAATACGAATAAAAACAGAGTACATTTAAACTTTAAAGCACTTGGAAATATAAAATTAGAAATGCTATCAAATTATTGGCTCAAATAAATAATGTCAAATTAAACAAATATACGGGCCCTGTAAAAAGACAATTGAGGCCCTTCAAGAACTCAAACTTGATATAAAGTTAGAATAAACAATTCAGTTTAGCACTTTTGTACCAAATAAATAAGTAATAACTCTTACGTTTATTTACCTTTCTAGTGCTGTAAGCCTGTGACTCTGTGAGGGTGTGACTATGATTTTGTATTAGTTATCACATAAATTTCTACAACATTTTACGATAGTGGAGTGTTATAAGCTACTATTTACCTAAGCAACGGTCTATTGGTTGCTCGTTAGGCACTACGTATATTAACTAGATTATTACTTAAATAAAAATATGTCATGTTAAAACCAATGAGTATAAAAAGTATAACCAAAAGTCATCTCGAACGAGAATAAGGTATCATTTGATTTCAACTTAATGAATTTAACAGGGAAACAACTATATGAAAAATGTCATAATGAGTTTGTTTTTTATGATTTGACGGGAAAATCATGGAATTATGTTATCTCCATACCTCAATAAGTCACAATTTTTTTCATTTTTTATATTTATCCAATCTAAACTCTGACTATAACAACATATTTTTATAGAGTCCAGTTAGAAGAGTTTTAAATTTATAATGTTATTTTTTTAAAATAAAATTTGATTTTGAAATTTCAAACTCTACTAGTTATATTATACATTAACATTTTATTATCATTAAAAACTTCAATTCAACATTAGATATCACTTAGTTTTGTTTTTATTACAATAATGGGACTTTGTAAAATAGTAAAATTATCATATTTTATTATTAAGACTATTAATGTGCATATAAAATAAATGAGAGTATTAATTTATCTATATAAATACTTTGACTGGCTTAATGAATAAAAAACAAACTTAGCCCTAACTCTACTTTGATTTTTAACATAGGTCAAATATATATAAATTCAAACTAAAATGGTGTATTGAACATGATTGTAATGTATTTATGTATGACTAACAAATCATGTGACCAATAACTTTTTTTATGAGATTTGTAATTTAAGAAAACATAATAAACATGATAGTGTGATACATAAACCGAAAAAGTAAAGGGAAACGGCTTTTAATAAACAAAACTTGAAGGGGGTTTAAGTGTAAATTCGTCAACGACAAAACCCCTTTTCACTTTCATTCCATTTTCTCTCAACAAGTTTCAGTTTTTTTTTTCTTCTCAAGGGTGCTGGGAAAGCTTATTCTAATAAGGTCTCTCCCAACCGTGACGCGTCACTAAACCCATCACTAAACCCATCCTTACTGACGGGTTACTGACGAGGTCGTGCCAACAGCAACACATCACTAACCCATCACTAACTCATCCCCACCTAAAAAGAATATTAAAATATTTCCCAAACCTCCCCACCCCCACACAGATCGCTCGACGTCCATTCTCCCCGCGTCGCCTCCTCGACGTGTTCCTAGTGACGCGCGGCCATGACATGATGGTGCCAATGGTGATGGCTTTTGACGGGGCTTTTTTTGGTGCCGACGTCCTCCACGACGTGGCGTTGGCAGCCTCCTAAGCTTATATAAGCCTTAACAATCTCTTTCTAAAGGGATTATTAAGGCTTATAGCTCATAAGCCATAAACACCTTTAAATAAGCTTTCCCAAACACCCAGAATCACACATATATGTAGGATTCCGTTGTGCTTCCGGTGAGATTTGCGCGTAGGAACAGTTGTCTCCGCCCCCTCCTCCGTGTAAGTGACTTCGGAGATCGGATTTTTTTATCGGCTCCGGTGATTCCGTCATCGCCGGGATCTGCCATGGCTGTACGGTGAGGTTCTAATGTTATCATACCGATGATATATTTCGATCTCGATTATCTCAAATTTTGCATATGTACCTAAATTTGATTCGATATTTCGCAAAAATAAAATTGAGTGAAATGTTATGACGTTTTCATGGATTACGATTTGAAGATGTTGAATTGATGTGAGTTTCATCAGTGTCTTCATCTCTGAGCTCCAGTGAGATGTATTTAGGGCTTTTTCATGAAATTTAGCCTAAATGGATGGATAGATCAAATTTGAATTGTAGTTTGTTGAGATGATGACGTATAGTAGTTTCTCAAACTGCAGGTTTTGATTTTGTGGTATAGATTAATTTGGTTTTAGAGAATTTAGGGCATACAGAAAGATAATGAGAAAATTGGTCGAATTTCTGACAGAAGTTGCTAACTGTTAAGTGTTATGTACTTGTAAGATTAAACAACTTTTTATCTGACAAATTTATTCAAAGAATAAGAAGAAATTAAGGTAGAGAAAATGAAGAACAAGAGACAAAATTACGATAATCGGTTAAATTACACATCAGATGGTTCTTTTCTTCCTGGATTATATGATGATGTAGCCCTAATTTGTCTCGCGTGGGCATGTCGATTCGATTATGCTTCATTATCCTGCTTAAATTCTAGGTTTAATTCGCTTATGAAGAGTGGTTATTTATATGAATTAAGAACACAATTAGGGATAAAAGAGCATTGGGTGTATATGGTTTGTGATCCTAGAGGATGGGAGGCATTTGATCCAATAAGCAATAAATGGATGCGATTGCCAAAAATCCCGTGTGACGAGTGTTTTAATCATGCAGATAAAGAATCATTAGCTGTGGGTAGTGAATTATTGGTTTTTGGGCGCGAATTGTTTGAATTTGCTATATGGAAATACAGTTTAATTCACCGAAATTGGGTTAAATGTGAGGGAATGTGTCATCCTCGTTGTTTATTTGCTTCCGGAAGCTTTGGGTCAATTGCAATTGTTGCAGGAGGTAGTGACCAAAATGGTAACATTTTGAAATCTGCAGAATTATATGATTCAACAACCGGTAAATGGGAAATGCTGCCAAATATGCATACCCCACGAAGATTATGTTCTGGTTTTTTCATGGATGGAAAGTTTTATGTAATTGGTGGGATGACAAACCCTAACGATTCATTAACGTGTGGTGAAGAATTCAATCTGAAAACGAAAAAATGGACGAAAATTGACGGTATGTACCCGAATGTAAACCGGGCTGCAATGGCACCACCACTTGTTGCGGTTGTTGATAATCAGATATATGCGGTTGAATATTTAAGCAATATGGTTAAAAAATATGACAAAAATAATGTTAGGAAATAAGGAATACGTGAGAAATCTTATTAGATGCAAAATGAAAATTAGCTGTACAAAATGTCCAGCCCACACTATTTATATGTATAGCTGAGACTGACTAACCAATTAGACTAACATATCTGAGACTGACTAACTCATTAAAGTCACATTTTAACAAATCTCCACCTTGACTTTAATTCTACTAAAGTACAAGCATAAAACTCTACTTCCAACTGTCAATGTTTAGAAGATCTAAACAGTGCCTGAATTTGTTCAAAGTAACTGATTTTGTAAGTGCATCAGCTGGGTTATCTTCAGTTTTCACCTTCTTCACTTTAATTCTTCTTTCTGACCGAATAAAGTGATAACGAACATCTATATGTTTCGTTCTTTCATGATGCACCTGATCCTTTGCAAGACAAATTGCACTTAAACTGTCACAAAAAATCACAGCCTGATCTTGATGAAAACCAAGATCACCAAGCAAACCCTTCAGCCATATTCCTTCTTTGGCAGCCTCCGTGAGTGCCATATACTCTGCCTCTATTGTGGATAAAGCAACTGATGGCTGTAATGTTGCTTTTCAACTTACTACATCATCTCCAACAGTGAAAACATATCCCGTCAATGACCTTCTAGTATCAAGATCAACTGCATAATCAGAATCAGAATACCCAGCAACAAAACAGTCTCCTTTTGCTCCATAAATGAGACCTACATCAGCTGATCCTTTTAAATACCGAAATATGCGTTTCACTGCAACCCAATGTTCCTTTCCTGGACACGCCATATATCGAGAAACAGCACTGATGGCATGTGCTATGTCAGGCCTAGTGCATACCATAACATACATAAGACTACCTACTGCGTTTGAATATGGAATTCTGCTCATAAACTCTATTTCAGCCTCTGTTTGAGGTGCTAAAGCCACTGACAACCTGAAATTTGCTGAAGATGGAGTACTCAACGGCTTCGCTGAACTCATACCAAATCGAGAAAGAATCTTCATAATATAACTTTTCTGTGACAAGAAAAGTTTACCCTTAGATCTGTCCCGAACTATTTCCATCCCAAGTATCTTTTGAGCAGCCCCCAAATCTTTCATATCAAACTCAGAATTAAGTAGTTGTTTTAACTTCTTAATTTCAGACATATCTTGAGCTGCCACCAACATATCATCCACATAAAGTAGCAAATACACACGCGAACCATTAGCTACTTTCTTATGATATATGCAGCAATCATAGGGACTTCGATTAAACCCGTGGCTCACCATAAAACTATCAAATCGCTTATACCACTGCCTAGGAGATTGCTTCAATCCGTAAAGCGATTTCTTGAGCTTACACACATAATCTTCTTTCCCTTTAACCACAAACCCCTCCGGTTGATTCATATAAATTTCTTCTTCAAGATCGCCATGTAAAAACGCTGTTTTAACATCCAATTGTTCTAGCTCCAAATTCTGCTGTGCTACTAGTGCCAACAACACTCTAATGGATGTATGACGCACCACCGGAGAGAAGATTTCATTGTAATCAACCCCTTGTTCTTGACTATAACCCCTAGCCACCAAACGAGCCTTATACCTCACGTTTTCAGCCCCGGGCAGCCCCTCTTTACGCTTAAAAATCCACTTACAAGTCACAACTTTTCTGTCTTGGGGTAATTTTACCAACTCTCAAGTCCTATTCTTGTGTAGAGACTCCATTTCTTCACTCATGGCTCCAATCCACACATCAGCCTCTTTATTTGTTATTGCTTCTCTATAAGTAGATGGCTCAAAGAATTCCACTTCTTCCGCAACTTGCAGCGCATATGCCACTATATCTTCAAAACCATATCGATTTGGCCTACCAACTTGTCTTTTAGGCTTGTCTAACGCTATGGATCGTAATTCCATAGGCTGTGACTGAAATTCGGGCTCAATATGATCTGTTTGAACCATGTTACTAGGCTGTCCAGCAACATTTTCATCCTCATCAGAGTCATTTAACTCATACTCCACCTGTTCCGAGCCCCCCTCTTCATGGTCTTTTGAACTAGATGAACGCCGTATATTTTGTAACATCTTTTCCTCATCAAACACTACATCACGGCTGAGAATTACCTTTCTTTCATCAATAGACCAAATTCTATATCCTTTTACACCAGCCCCATATCCCATAAACAACCCCTTTTTGGATCTTGGTTCTAACTTTCCTTCACTCACATGGTAGAATGAAGTGCAACCAAACACTCTCAAGTTTGAGTAATCCGCCGGCTTTCCGGACCACATTTCAATTGGGGTTTTACAACCAATGGCTGTAGATGGTGATCTATTCACCAAATAGCGAACTGTGTTCAATGCTTCAGCCCAAAAACCTTTAGAAAGACCCGCATTAGACAACACACATCTAACCCTTTCTAACAACGTTCTATTCATCCTTTCGGCCACTCCATTCTGCTGTGGAGTGTGTCTAACTGTATGATGCCTTGCAATCCCCTCATCTTTGCAAAACCGGTCAAATTCATTTGAACAAAACTCCAAACCGTTATATGTTCGCAACCTCTTTATTTTCCTCCCAACTTGATTTTCAATGAGAACTTTCCAATCTTTAAACTTCTCAAACGATTCACTCTTGTGTTTCATGATAAACACCCAAGTCATCCTTGAGTAATCGTCAACAATTGAGAGAAAATAACGACCACCACCAAGTGAAGGTGCTTGTGAAGGACCCCAACAATCAGCATGTAAGTAATCCAGAGTGGACTTAGTATTGTGAACAACCTTTGAAAAACTAACTCGCCTTTGTTTTCTAGAGATACAATGTTCACAAAATCCTAATTCAGCAACCTTATGATCTCCAAGAAGCCCTTGCTTGCTTAACATGATCATTCCTTTCTCACTAACATGCCCCAACCTCATATGCCACAAACGGGTCAAATCTGACTCGTTTTTGTCAGATTTATGGGCCGATGGAGCTGAATTAGAGGCTGGTGAAGCTGATCCAACAATCGTACTGCCTTCAAGCACATATAAACTACCTTTCATGACTCCTTTCATCACCACCAATGCACCTTTAGTGACCCGAAGTATACCATGTTCACCACTATATTTGAAACCCTTTGAATCTAAAGTTCCCAACGAAATCAGATTCTTTTTCAACGTAGGTACATGACGCACATCAGTTAATGTTCTCACCACACCATCATGCATTTTTATACTTATCGACCCTATTCCAACAACTTTACATGGATCATCATTTCCCATTAAAACACTTCCTGTTGTTATATTTTCATAAGTATCAAACCATGCCCTGTTTGGTGTCATATGAAACGAACACCCGGAGTCAAGAATCCAAACATCTTGCTGACTTTTAAATTCAGTAACTGCAAGAACGAGGTCACCCTCTGAACCCGAATCATCTTTACCAACAGCAGCGGATGCCCTCTCATATCGTTTTGGGCATTCATTCTTCCAATGTCCAAGATCACCACACTTGTGACATGCATCTTTCGAGCCAGATTTTGATCCCCGAACCTTGGATTTGGATATGCTTCTTCCTTTCCACTTGCCTTTGCCTTTTTCTCGGCCTCTTTCTCTACCTTCATTTACCACAGATAATCCAGAAGATTGACTTTCTGATCCATTCCCGGAAGCTTTATGGCGTAATTCTCGTGAATGCAAACTTGAACGAACTTCTTCCAAAGTGATTGTGTCCCTTCCAACTACAAACGAATTGACAAAGTTTTCAAAAGATGGTGGCAGTGAAACCAACAAAATGAGGGCAGCATCCTCATCATCAACCTTGACCTCAACATTCTTCAAATCCATAAGAATGGAGTTTAACTCGTCAAGATGTTCCTTCAATGGCATCCCCTCCTTCATTCTAAGTGAAAACAACCTTTGAAAACAACCTTTGCTTTAACAACAATTTGTTTGTTAAAGTCTTTGTCATGTAGAGACTTTCAAGTTCTAACCATAAAGATGCAGCGGTCTCCTCATCCGCGACCTCGTAAATCACCTCATCCGCCAAGGACAACAAGATAGTACTGTGAGCCTTCTCATCTTGTTGATTAAAATCAACATCAGTCATATCTTCGGGTCGTTCACCAGACAAAGGAATCCAAATTCCTTGTTGTTTTAGAAGAGCTCTCATCTTTATACGCCATAGACTAAAATTGTTCTTCCCAGTAAACTTATCGATCTTTATCATCTGTGAAGGCATCCTTAATTTCTTGAATATACCAGAAATCGATTACCAGAAATTGAGTCTCCAAAAAAGGATCTTGAATCGCCAAAAGAAAAAATCGATCCACCTATAATCGAACCCTAATCAGTTCAATTGATCGATCACGAATCCAACAGAGAATCGCTCCACCTTTGATCGATCAGAAACTTCTAATACGCTCGCCTTGAATTCGTCGTCTAAAGGCGTCTTCAAGAAAAACGAAATTGATTGCCCATATTGCAATCGTAAGAATCAAAAAAAGAAAACAGATCAGATCGCCTTCATCAATCGCTGGAGAAGAATCGAATACGAGAACCACAGAAGCGTGTATTTCAGAACCACGCTCTGATACCAATTTGTTAGGAAATAAAGGAATACGTGAGAAATCTTATTAGATGCAAAATGAAAATTAGCTGTACAAAATGTCCAGCCCACACTATTTATATGTATAGCTGAGACTGACTAACCAATTAGACTAACATACAATGTTGTAAAAATCGCTCGGCGGTACCTCGGCGGTCGACCACCTTCAAGCGATTAATCGGTCTCGGCGGCGATTAATCGGTTTCTAGGCGGGTACTATTAAATACAAAGAAAATTAATTTTTTTAGAAAAATATATATAATATCTTAACAAAATAATTAAATTAGTCAATAACAATATATAAAATACGAACAATAAGTTTGAATACTGGATTTTGGAAACTTAAGTTGGATCAGGGTGTTTTGAAATATAACAAAAAGAAGCCCAATAATGAGCCCAACCAATCTATCATTCTAAAACAGGCCCACTCCAACTTATTTATCAATTAATATACCAATGAAAACCTAATTTCTTCATCGCCGTCTTTTTTCCTCTGCAACATAACGACTGAAACAAAAAAACAGGCCCACTCCAATCTTCTTCATCACCATTTTTTTGACCGCCAAGGGCCGCCAAGGACCGCCAAGGGCCGCCTAGGACCGATTAGGACCGAGTTTGACCAAAACCTTCAAACTCCAACGATTAGGCAATTTCTCACTCGGCAGCCGACCGCCAAGCGCCTAGGCGCCGCCTAGGCGGCCGCCAAGACCGATTTTTACAACACTGCTAACATATTTGAGACTGACTAACTCATTAAAGTCACATTTTAACAAATAAAAACTCATGGGATGTTTTGGGTCGACTTCCGGTTCGGGCTGATTCGTCAAACGGGTGGGGTTTAGCGTTTAGGGCTTGTGGTGATGGGTGATGAACTTTTGGTTGTTGGTGGTCAAAGGGGGGCAGAAGGTGAATCCATTGTTCTGAATTCATGGAACCCTAAATCTGGGGTAAAAAATGGAATTTTGGATTGGAAAATTCTTGGGGTTAAAGAACATGCTGGTGTGTTTGTTTACAATTGTGCTGTCATGGGTTCTTGAAGCCTTAACCAAAGGTATTTTTCATGAAGATGATCTGATTCACTTGTTTGTTTGTTTTTTTTTTGTTTTTTTGTTTTTTAATTATTTTTATTTGGGGTTTTTCCATTTTCTTGGGGTTGTGTAATCTTACTTTGTGCCAATAAATTTCAAAGGTATAATATGGAGATTAAGCTGGTAGAGTTACTCTTTTATGATTATGATACATGTATGTTATTTGATGCTATTGTGTGTAGTACATATATGAATTAACATTGACTTTCAGGTTGCAAACAGGTCGGGCTGAGTTTGAGTTCGGCTCGATGACTTTTAAAGAAATTTAATTTTGATAATCAAACTTAACTTAAAATATGTGTAATAGCAATGTTCGACAATACTTTTTTCAAATATGTATAAGATTTACAACAAAGTAAGTTATAAAGTCTTATACTACTATAAAAGTCTAACAATAATCAAATTCAACAGTACCATTATTTGAAAATTCCAATTTGTATCTATATGTTTACACCTACACTACACTACACACTCGTGAAGTCGTGATATATATGTAAGTGTTCGAACTCGATTTTAAGCTTGTCTCAAAATTTCATGATTTTTATTGAAATTTTAGCAAGTTTTAAAATAAATTAACAGATAAAGCCATTTTTTGACACTAAAAAAGTATCACTTATTTTGAATCGGATGAAGTAATTGTTATATCCGTTTTAATTTTATTGTTCATGTTCCTTTTTGATTTATTCTAATATTATTGTCAAATTAAAATATTCACCAATTAAAAAATAGTTAAGTGGAAAAGATAGAATTTTATTGATTAGACAGTATAATAAATACAATTTTCTTAGACTGTTTAATTTTTGTCTAATGAATAATAATTTTCTGACGAATGAAGTATTTTAATACTATAGCTTATTAAAAATGTTCCCTTTTTATTTCCGAGCCATTTGGATTATTTTCAAGCTTTTAATGCTTTTTTACACTTGCATTTGGTTTCCTTATTATAACTATTTTTGTTAATTACATAAATCAAATAATCCATCGCATTTGATTTCCTTATTATAATCTTTCAGTAAATTACATAAATCATTCATGTGGTTAGTATGCAATTATGGATTTTATTACACAAACTTTTCTTTTATACAGATAATCTATAATATCTTTCACTTTCTGTTTTTAAAATTTTGTTTTGAAACTTTCTACAAATCATTCATGAATTATTATGTGTTAATGGTTAGTTGAGTAGTATGTCATAATAGTTATTTATGGTTATATAATTTATTGGTTAAGTTACCATGCTTGGTTTCATCCAATTGATTCGTTTTCACTATAACTAAATTGAAACAAATTGTTTCTAGAATCACAAATTATGAGCGAAACAAATAGCAACCAAATCAGAAGTTATTAAAGTTCACTACTATGACGTTGTTAAGCTTATCAAATGCACAATTATATTATATATTTATTTCAATAATTAGATTTTCATTAACATACGGACATGATAATGTGTTGATGAATTATGGCAAAGTAGTTAGTGGCACCAAGCGATGAGTGGTTACCATCATTGATAAGACAAAATATGGAGGGGTAAGAATGACTTTTTAAGTTTTTTTGTAAGTTAGTAAACAATGAAAACTTTAAAGGGGGTATTTTTGACATTTCCCAAACCACAAGGCTTTATTGGGCCAATACGAGAGATGGGATGCAGATTTTGAGTCGACACTCGACCTGTGACTTTTTTTAGATGTTGACAATGCATTTCTATTTTTGTTTTGTATTTTACTTTCTGAACCTTGTCTTTTTAGTTTTTACCCGTATATCATTTATTTTGAATTAAATATTGTTGTTATTTTTGTTATTTTTGGCATCTTCAATTTACAAACTTACATTGCGATATCAAAGATTGGAAGAGATGTTGGTGGCCGGCAATAAGGAGAAGGATGGAGATGAAAGCAGCGTGATTAAGATCTTCGTATCATCGTATGAGGTCATGTTAACCAATTAAAATTTGTTAAAGCAAAAAATTGGACCCATTAAATATGACTTCTCGTGTTGACTTAAATATGAGTATTCACAATCTGTGGCAGAAAAAATAATAACAAAAGAAATAATACTAATAAATAGTAATAGAATCTGCATATTACATACGCACAAGATTTGTAAATGGTAATTTGCAATTTTTTTCTTCAGAAAATGGGGTGTGTCATAACTTCAAAAGAAATGTTTATGATAGGGAATTAATTTTTAGATCACATATTTTGAAGTTTGTACCTGTATAATTATTTTTGCAAACTGTATAAACACATAAAGCAACTCTTATGGTACATGAATTAAAAATTATGGTGAAAAATCACCACTTGTTTATGATATGGTGACCCTCAATACTAGTGGACCCATGAGTTTTTAAAGTATGAGTTTAGTTTTCACAAATATTTTCAGGTTTGTATAATATTTATCGTTTATTTGTCGGGTTTTGAAAAATATATAAAGGAGATGTGTGCTGAAATTTTGGTTTTTGATGTCCTGTGATTGAGTTCTTCAAAGCTTTTGTTTTATACTTGTCTTGGTAAAATACCTCCTCTTTCAAAATTATTGTTTTATACTTATTTATTTATCACTTAAAAGCTTTTTAATTGATTGAAATGTAGAAATACATAATTATTTTAGGACAAGAAAGAAACGTTATTGAAATGAACAATAAAATTAGTAAGAAACGTTCAACATAGTCCTTGATTTTTATGTAATTTTAAGTGATAAATTTCAGTCATTGGATTTAATCAATCTCAAATCACCACCACTATTACATGTGATTCAATACATCAACACCATCACCATCCCATGTGTATTAAATCACATGTGATTGCACACTGCCGACCACCATCACCACTCCATATGTATTAAATCACATGTGATTCGATACCGTCGACCACCACCACCACCACGACACCACCAACCTCTGCCGGCCACCTTCTCCACCACTGGCAACCCCTCACCACTATCGACTGCTTTCAATCACATGTGATTGTGTATCTAATCACATGTGATTGTGGCGGCGGTGTGCGGTAGTGGTCGTCGGCGGTGGGCGGCAGTGACCGACGGTGGTAGTGGTGGCTGGCGGTGGTTGTATATTGAATCACATGTGATTTGATGATGATAGTAATTAAAAGATTTTTTAATTCATTAACTAAGATTTATCCCTTAAAATTATATTAAAACCACGGAATACTAAATACAATTCTAAAATTAGTAGGGGTGAGCATGGGGCGGGTTGGGGCGGTTTTTCACTAAAACCAAACCCCGAACCGCAAACTTCGGTTTTTAAGAATTAGAAACCGTTCGGTTTCGGTTTTTTCGGTTTCGGTTTTTCGGTTTTTCTCAATAAAGCGGTTCGGTTTCGGTTTTTTTCGGTTTTTTATTTTCCTTAAAATTTACTAATTTGTTAACTTAAAAGTTATGATCTAAACTTTAGTATTTATATAGTTATAAGACCCGGAAAACAATGAAAAAAAACATGTGAAAAATAACAAATAATATATACATAAAACTTTCTTTTAAACAGTTAAAGATCAAATATTTTATAAATATACAAATTATTACAAAATTTGGAATATATATATATGGCGGGGCGGGGCGGTTTTTTCGGTTTGGTTTTTCGTATGCACCCAAAAACCGCCCCAAACATTCGGTTTTTCAAAAAGTAAAAACCGCTAACATCGGTTTTTCAAATGGTTCGGTTATTTCGGTGCGGTTTTTTCGGTTTTTTCGGTTTCGGTTCGGTTTTTCGGTTTTTGTGCTCACCCCTAAAAATTAGTATAGAGGTAATTTGATATTGATTTCTAATCTTGTCCCATGAAGCGTCCGGCAACCAAGCATAAACCCTATCTATATTATATTACTTCTTCATCTACTACTATAATAAATCAAAGTCTATATGACCACATGTCTCCTTCTTAGACCACCATTATGCCACGTGTCTATCTCCTATGCACCCTCTTTTTTAATTTAATTTTTGATACCGTATATTAAGCTTTCTGTTTATCTAGAAGATATTTGAATTTCATATTAGAATGTTTATCTATAATTCCTTTCTTAAAATATCTTTAATATATAATTCGAAATTGTCCATGATTTGAATCATTCCATATATCTCAACTAAATTCTCGGTAAAATTCTGGTAAGTCAAAACTTATATTCATCTTATTTAAACAAAAAACTAACAGAAGGGTGTCAACATTCGATCAATAGAATTCTTCAATATATGCTAATATCAACCATCTCATAATTATTTATAGGGGTGAGCATAAAAACCGAAAAACCGAACCGAACCCGAAAAACCCGAAAAAACCGAACCGAAAAAATCGAACCATTTGAAAAACCGACATCAACGTTTTGATTTTTGGAAAACCCGAATGTTTGGGGCGGTTTTCGGGGGCATATGAAAAACCAAACCGAAAAACCCGCCCCGCCCCGCCTTTATATATATTTCAAGTTTTATAAAAATATTCTTATATTTTTAAAAGATTTGATATAAATTTGTTTGCAAAAGGAAAGCAACCATGCAATGAAACTTCTATGGATGAAGATATTGACTAAGATTGTTGCGAAAGATGGTTGGATGTTATTCTATTATTAATTTTTTTTCAAATTATGTTAGTTGAATTTATTAGTACATTCTATTAAACTTACTAGTTGTTTTTTATATATAATGAAATGAGTTAAGGTTTGGAAGTTTGAATCATAATATTAGTTTTTAAGGTAACAAATTGGTAAATTTAAAGGAAACTAAAAACCAAAAAAAGCCGAAACCGAACCGAAAAACCCGAAACCGAACCGAAAAACCCGAAAAACCGAAACCGAAAAACCCGAAACCGAACGGGGTGTAATTCTCAAAACCCGAACTTTCGGGGCGGGGTTTGGTTTTAGTTAAAAACCGCCCCACACCGCCCCATGCTCACCCCTAATTATTTAATCTAACTGTAGTATATTACAGATTTTTGTTGCATTAATTGACTATTATGGTCAAATTAAATTATATTTATATTCAATTATTTTTTTCTGTAAATGTTTCTTTCAATAAAATAGGAAATTTAATTTTTTACTTTAAAAAGTAAAATTAGCAGTAATTTACATTGAATGTTTGAATTTAAAAGATCAATACACAACAACTTAGTATTTGACATTTTTGATTTAGTCATATTGTAAGATATGTTAACTTTTGACTATTGTGTTAACTTAGTATTTGACTTTTTTTTTATTTGGTCATATTTATGTTTCATATATATATAAAATGGTATTTATTGTTCAAATTCTTAAGTTTAGGGCCACATATAGCTTAAGAAAATATTAATGGTGGTAAATTATATACACATAAATACTGAAGCAAATGAAGAAACCTGATCTTTGGTTCTGATAAAGCAAGGAGCTCAAGTTGTAAGTTAATTTGTTTTTCTCCTTTATTATGGTTTATTATGTTTGCAAAGCATGGATTTCAAAATGTTTCCACTATATCTCAGGAGTAGTCAAAGGAAGTACGGCGGGTCCGAGTTGCTGTTAGTCCTTTAAAGCCTATGTTCATAGATACGATAAGTCTGTAACTTCAGGTGATTAGATTTAGAATTCAAGGTTTTATGTGTGTTTTCGGTTGTTGTTTTTTTTTTTTTTTTTTTGGGTTGATGTTTTTCAGAGGGTTTTTTAGTCAACTTTTCGTGGAAGGAAGTCAATTGTCAAGGAATGTTTCTCCAAGAAATACACACATAAAGTGCCATGTTGAGATGAATGGCTTATATCCATAAACAGCTCTCAAATGCAGCAAGCTTTCAACTATGTAAAATCACACGTTCTATTTAGCTAATGGGTTGAAACGGGTCAAGTGGTATGAACATTTTTTGACAGCTTTTTTAATTTTTTTGGGAGGTATGAAAATTGATTTTGGACGAATTTTAATCCGTTTGACTTTGTGCCAATTTAAGTTTAAATTTTCGGATTGAGATTACAAGTGCCATCTTTCAAATTTCTGCAATGTAGTCCAAAATTTAGAATTTTGAATGAAGTAAAATGTTGTATTTAAAGAAATGTTTAGAAATTTATTAACTTATTTTGTTTGTTAAATACATCGTGTTTTATGTTAAACACATTTAGTAATCTTTTATTGAATTAATTTGTTTTATTTGTTATTGTATGTTTATCATTTTATTTTTCCCTAATCATATATCTTCATATTTATATCACTATAGACAATTAAATATCATAATTTACGTTATAGAAGCGTTAGTATAATTTCTTAACGTATATATAATAATCATACAATTATCAATCATATTTATGTTCAGCTAATTTACGACCACCAGTGAATTTTCACGGGTTATAATAGTTACAAATTTTAAGGTTGAGTCCTCACCCGATCCTTGATTAAGTTAACACTTATTTTCCCTGGTTTATGATCTTTTACATATTTAACATAGGTTTTCACGATTTATATATGTATTCTATGATACTTACTTTCAGTAAATTTTACGACAGCCCGTGATTTTTTCACGGGTCAGAACCTAGTTACCATATATATTAAGGGGGTGATTTTTACACCACAATTTTTAATGTATCTACCACAATTTATGTTTGATATACTTATACAGTTAACTATAAAACTTGTACAGTATGGTATAAGAAGTAAAAGTTACGGTGTAGAAATAAGATCTCATATATTAATAGAAAATAGATTTGGTTCCAAATATGGAGGAATCAGCATCCAATCCCCTATCGATCTCCTTCCTCTGATTCCCTGTCTTCCTGACAAATAAAGTCGTCGCCGGCGGTGAACACTCCGCTACAGTACGCCAACAAAAAAGAACTTATTTATGTATGTAATAAGCCCTACGAAGATAATCTCTCGATTTCCCATCTTAAACCCTATTCAAGGTGATTCCTTTATACTCCTTTGTGCGTTTGTTTCAAGGTTTCAATCTTTTTAATCCACAAATTAGGGATTCCTTTCTTATAATTTCAGTTGTACCAAAGTTCTCGATTTCAAGAATTCTTCAACAGACCAAAGGATTTCGAGGAGGATCGGTAAGGAAAATGGCATGGAGTTTGGAGAGATGCGATGAGGGAACTGAAATTAGGGCTGGGATTGTTCGACCGGCGACGGAGGTGTACGCCGGGGAAGCAGTTGAAGCGTTAAAAGCTGGGAAAGTTATAGCTGTCCCAACTGATACACTATATGGTTTCACTTGTGATGCTTGGTTTGTTTTGTTGATATCCTTTTGTTTTCAATTTGTAAATGCACACCAACTGTTCGACTTTTTGCTTCAGTGAATGAATTGGAAGTTTTTTAAATGCTGATTGTGTGTTGTTTGGGTTCTGGTGCAGCTCTGTTGATGCAGTTAATAGAATATATGAAATCAAAGGGCGTAAACATACGAGTCCTTTAGCAATTTGTGTTGGTGATGTGTGTGATATTGGACGGTTTGCGGTTACAAACCACCTGCCTGTTGGCTTGCTTGGTTGTCTTCTTCCTGGCCCAGTAACTCTGGTGCTAACAAGAGGTTTGTGTTTCTTAACTCTGTGTTAAGAAGTCTCTCTTTAAGTTCAATATGGTTGTTTCACATTCCTTTTATTTAACTGTTGAGACTGCTAAAATTTTGTATTTATTTTCAGGGGAATCAAGTATTCTTGAGAAATCTTTGAACCCAGGATTAGATAGTGTGGGGGTTCGAGTACCTGATTCTGACTTCATCAGAATGATTGCCCGTGGGTCTGGTAGTGCATTGGCTCTAACCAGTGCAAATCTTAGTGGTCAACCGAGTAGTGTAGACATTAAAGATTTCAAGAATTTGTGGGAACATTGTACGTTTGTTTATGACGGTGGTATCCTTCCAGCTGGACGTGCAGGGTCAACTGTTGTTGACCTAACTATGGTTGGAAAATACAAGATCTTGAGACCAGGGAGGTTAGGCTCCAAATTCAATATGTCTATTCAAAAATTAGTGGGTCGGGCTGGTGGGTAACGGGTCAAAATCTGGTAGCATGCAAATTCATTGCTTTGAATCTGATTACCCAAATCTCTGAATTTGGTAATAGTCAATAAATGAAGAAGTAGTCCAAATTTTGACTTTTATTCTGTGTTATGTGGGCAGTGCCATGGAAGAGACCATTTCAATATTGGAGAGGCATTCTCTACTAGAAATAGGAGCCACTTCTTGACCTTCCATCCTTTGATCCAAACGCAAAATCAAGAATTTCTTCAATGTTTGACTTTGACTTAGTTCCAGATTTGGGTTTTTCTTCAGACTAGTTATGGAAGATGTTTATCATTGGTAAAATATGCTAAACTTTGACTGACCGCACGTAATTTACTGTGTAGAATATTGTTGAATTCATAGCTCCCATGTTTCTTTTGAGGTGATTAAACACCATTTAAATGAATAGCTTTTTTGAAATTATTTTCATTAATTAGCTTGGATGATTTATGGAATTATGATAGCGTAAGGATATAGACATGAACTTGTGACTTATACAGTAATAGTAAAAGAAATTATAATAACCAGATTTTTATTGCCCCATGTTAAGGCTGGTTAAATCAAAAAAATGTAATTTACCTAATTCCGTCATAAACATGTATATGGAAAGGTAAGACGTAGAGATGACATATATACCTCTACTTCTAGTTTTTATTGCCACGTGTATAAAGACATTGCTATAATAGAGAATTCTTTTTAGTTTTTACCAAACTTAACTTCTCGTATGATGGAAATTATAAAAAAGTATAAGTTGATTAAACCCTTGTGTTTTTTTTTATATTAAATTTAAACATTTCAAAACTTTATATAGTTATAACAAAACTCGAGCTATATCGCTATTACATTTCGTTTACGATCATCACAAGCATTCAAGGTTTAATAATAATAAAGGTTGATCATGGACGAAATTAACTATATTAAAAGAAACAAAATAATAAATATAAATATATAAATCAAAGCATTTTATAACTATTTCCACAGTGCTTATCAAAATTTTAACAACCCCGAGAAACAGAAAACTGCAATTTGCATGATGCGATGAATGTGTATGATATCAAACATTGAATATGTAGATCTACGTCTAAATATAGCTAGTGATCGATGTGTTCCTAACTTGAATGAAATTAGAATTTATAAAAGAAAAACTCCAACCTTGCCGCTTGACTGTACGTCGGATATTCTGTTGCCGTTTCCGGTACAAAGCTCCGACGAAACACGCGGCTGCGATCAATCCAAACGCAACTCCCACCGGACGACGATTCCTTCACTCTTCACATGACATCACTAGCATCAAACGGTGACGGAGACGGGCGGTGATGGAAAAGATGACGCCGGAGAAGGTGACAGATCTGAAGGCGAGACTGAAATTGAGTCGTCTGAACCGGATTGTGGAGGCGGAGCTGGTGATGGTGAGTATTCCGGTGGATCTGAATAAGAAACGGCGAGAGCAATTAGAAGTAGGAGTCCGGCATTGTGGTGGTGGTAAAGGATTGGTGGAGTTTGATCGGAGTTTATGGAAGAATATGTGATTGAAGTAAAGCGATTGAGGAAACGTAGGAAAAAAGAGATCGAACGTGAAAACTCTCTATCAACCGCCGTCGGTTTGGGAAAGCGGCGTTGACAATTGACTTTTTTTAATGCATGGGGATTTGTTTGACCGAATAAAACAGGCCCAAAACCAACCAGGCCTAAAAGAGGACTCTAATAATCCTGGGCCAAGACAAAGAAAGAAGACCACTGGATCAGGGCCGTATATCAACATTAATATAGAAAATAGCTTAATTCTATATGTATTGCATATATGATTGATTGATCGTTCTGTAAAAATGTAAGAGAGTCTACTTGGCGGAAATCTATTGGCCGGAGTTATTGTTTTCGAGCACACGATTGCACAAAGTCAGGTTATATTTCCGTACTTCTGTTTCTAGTTATTGCTAAATTTAGAGTCTTTCAGTTGTGTTTTGCTCAAATTGATCTACTTATGACATCGATTTCCATACTCATAACCGTAAACTCAAAATATTTAGAGCATAAATGTGGAAGAAAATCTTGATTAGAAATTTCACATTATTCGAATAAGCAGTGGATCAAACTTTTGGACCAGCAATTAAGACTGATTACAAAACTAATGCATGAAATATGTGTTGTTACTCTAGACGTAATGTTGATAACAATACTCGCTGTTTTTGTAAGTTTTTAGCTTATAGGATAAATCGGTTCAGAGATAATGTGGTAATACGGAATTACATGCATTAATTACTAATAATTAATAATGACATCACATCTTGTACTCTAAATCGCAAAAGAAATAGGACAAAAAATACAACAATCAACTAAATTATCCGCTTATTTTTAAGCACGTCAAACCGAGGGTAGAATTGTACTTTCTCGCCTCGAGTTGGCTCTACGGTTAGCCACCACATAGTACGCACCCATTGCTAGAAGAACCACAAACACAAAACCAAATATTACACCCATAGTACCCCCGACTCCAACTTTACTGTCACTTTTATCGGTTTTTGCAACACTTTCCTCTGCTAAGCTCGACTGAACCGTTGAAGCCATGGGTAACGGTGCACAATTGGACTCATCACACGGGCCTTGAATGGTTGTTGGGTTTGCTTTCGGGTGGAAGAAATTGTATGCGGATGGTGAGAACGCCATTGGGTTTTCATAAACCAGCCCGTGTGGAGCTCGATCTTGAGCTTTTGTAAAAGTGAAGGAAATAAGAGTTAGAATGGTAACAAAGTGAAGAAATTGAGAATTCATTATAAGTTTTTTCTTAGGGTTTAGTGTGACTCAAATGCTTAAGAATGTAGCAATACTTTTGGGGTATATATAGAGGTTTTTAGTTTTGGTGTATTGGTGGTTGCTTTGCTCTCAATTTATGTGATGGCATTAAACTCATAAAATGGGAACAAAATCATGAACAAAATGATAGCTATGGGATAGTCTGAAATAAGTAAACTCAAAGACGTTTTAAATGTGATTGTAAAGTAATAAATACTTGCATCATTGACATGATTATAATTTAATTTGCATTTCATACAATAATAAAAAAGTGAAAAACATTATGGGGTTTGCTTAGCTTAAAGGGCCTGTGAGCCAAATAGTATTTTAAAGGGTAAGTATTCATGTCATATGTGTGTGTGTGTAATTATAGCGTGACACCCTCTTTTGGCTTTACCTTGGTCTTGACCATTATTACAAGGCGGGAACCGCATGATGGACCTCAAATTAATGTGTTCTTCCTTCAAGTCCCCATCTTGCCATTATGATTCATTTTTCTATACATTAACATAGAGGTGGTTGGGTTTAGCCAAAATCCGTTATCTGTTAAGCAACTTACTTTTGATGCACATCAATTTAAAACGGGTAATTCAGGTGTACGTAAAGATTCAAATACACGATGGATGACTATCAATCCAGTTAACCAGTGTTATGTTTAACTAATGTTTAATACAGTTTAATTAACTTTTAATCACCTATTGGATATAAAATAAATTAAACAATTAACCAAACTTTAGATTGATTGGCTAAAACAGCCACGGATTTTGGATCCTTGTGATGTACGTTTTATGATTTATTGTGTATTCAATGATAGTTTTATCTACATGAATTATAGAAGATGACTATACAATATTTATAGAAAATAATGTCAAACAACGGCTCATCATAGAGCATTCATGTTCCATGAATTTTGGATTACTTACAGATGTTATCAACTTATCATATCGTTCTCTTCTAGGTGATTTAAATTATAATAATCTGTTTGATCATTATCATTGTTACAAAAAACAACAGAGTATCAATTTTAACACTCTAATAGTTAAACATTAAAGAATGATATTTAAAGCACGTCACTACAACAATAATAGGCTTTTAGGACCTTTTTTCTGGTACACTTTTATAGTGTCGTCCTAAAATCATATCTAATAGGACGACCCACTTTTTGAGTCCTAATATGTTGTAATCTAATAGGACACTTTATATGTAGATCCTATTAAACTAATTGATAGGACCTTTGTCAATTGGGGTTTTATTATGATTGGATGTAATAGGACATTTGAAATACATGTCCTATTACATTAAGCTTCATAGGACACTTATTCATTGAGGTCCTATTATATTGTAACCTAATAAGACACTTGATATGCGGGTCCTCTAATATTAGGTTTTATGGGACATTAATTCGCATGAGTCCTATTATAAGGATACATATTAGGACCTTGATACAAAAGTCATATTACTTTAGTTTTATGGGTCGTTTATCTAATAATGTCCTATTATAATGTGATCTAACAGGACACTCGATATGCGGGTCCAAATATATTATAGTTTATAGGATGTTTATTTATATGTGTCCTATTATAATTTAAATAATATGACACTTGATGCATATATCATACTACACTATGTTTTACATGTCGTTTTTTCTCGAGGTGTTATTTCGGCGGAGTTTAATATATATATAAAGGCAAAAGTTAATTCATTAAAAGAACTAGTAATAAGCTAGAAATGACAATGCATAGAGAAAACCTGGAAATAAAAAACCCAACCTAAACAATGCCGCCTAAAATAAAAGGAACGACGGCTAGATCTCGAACTTAAAACACAAAAAACAAATTATACACCTCGAAAACTCATCACTTATAGGCTTGTAAAACTCATAAAGCTAACTAACTCGCATTTAAGATCCAGAAAGGCTTGAAGTGGAATCAAAGCCACTGGACTTAGGAAACTCTTTGGAGCTACCTAAATGACATGTATATGCACCCAGTTACGTACGAAGAATAATTGCGTCCTGACGTATGCTTTGCACCATGTTGAGTGTCAATAATGATTGAATCATTGTGTGCGTTTTGCACCATGTTGAGTGTGAATAAAGATTTCATCCTGACATATGCTTTGCACTTTGAGAATAATGGTTTCACATGGACGTATGTTTTGCACCATGCATGTCGAGTGCATGTTAGAAGGAGCATTCCGACGAATGCTTGTGTATGCTTTTTCCTTTAGTTCAAAGATTTTGTCCCGTTGAATTTACCTTGCCAAAGTTTTTTAATGACACACTAATTTTATCCCATAGTCACTAAGAATTGTTTAAGTCGAGGGGAGTATCCAGTTGAATACTTATGAGAGACTGTGCACTCTTTTGTACTTCGTTGGAGTTTTTGTCACACTGTGTGTTTTTCTTTACAAGGATTCAATGAGGCATGTCATATATGGTTCTTTCCCTCGTTCAAGACATCCAGGTCGTACTCTTATATCCTTTGACCCGAGTTTTTGTCCCAAAGGATTTTATTCCATAAGATTTTTAACGAGGCGAATCTCTAATGGATTGTCTAAAGATACAAGACGAAGAAGTACAACTATGATTTTGTGTAAATCTAAACAATCAGGAGAAATGTTGTTACTCATATTTCAGAATGATTGATTACTATTGAACATCATCATAAGTATACTTTATGTACATAAAGTGTACAACCATATGTTATGAAATTATAACCGGGTTGTGTACTTGTCTTGTTGCATCTCTAGTATCTATTCTATCTTATGTACTTGTAGATTCAATATCTAATGAGAATGTTGTTATGATCCTTATTAAATTGAGCTAATTCACAATATTATAATCTGGTTCAACATGCCTGACTAATTTTAGTTACGTGTTAAGTGTTTTATACTTCCTCCGTATCAAAATAAGTGACACACTTTTTATTTTGGGGTGTATCAAAATAAGTGACATATTTTGAAAACTTTCCTTATTTGGTAAAAATAGTGGGACCCATACCCACTAACTATCCACTTTAATAAAATGAAATTACACTTATACCCTTACTTTTACTTTTAAAACTCATTAATATCACTTTATTCAAGAAAAGTGGGACTCAATCTCTACTAATTATGTACTTTAATAGATTTTAACCTCTACTTTAATTTTTTACCTCAAAAAATATGTAAGTTAATTTGTGTCACTTATTTTGATACGGATGAAGTATATTTTTTATATATTTAAAGAAATTTGTTAGTTTTTAGAGTTTTTTTAATTTCTTCTAATATTTATTTTGTAATGTTTAGGTTTTTTTATCCTTTTTTTCATCTATTCATCTTTAACATAATTTAATTTTTCATTGATATTCAATAATCAATATTGTAATCAGGTTCAAAACATGTGTCACTATTTTTAGGATATCGAAATCCAATTTTTTTAAGACACTGCTAATAAACTTCTCCAATAACCTCTCGATACCCCCAACATCGTGCAACCGCCACCGCAGTAAGCCCACTACAGCAACATCAAAACACTAACCCCCCACCAATCCACCGTCTCCTGCGTCAAATTCTCTATCAGCGTTAAACTCCTCGCCTCACCTTCTTTAGACAAAACCCTAATCAACTAGAACACTTTATACCTAACCCTTATTTCCTGTCTAATTGGCCACACCGACGACGTTTCCGATCTCGCATGGTTTGGGTGTCAGCAATTGGAACTTGCTTGAAGACGCTCATTATGATAAGGTTCCGGCGGTTTCGTTTACTAAATTCTCACCTAATGGGAAGTTTATTCTTGCTGCAATACTTGCTTGGTGATAATCTGGATAGTTAATTTGCTATGAAATTGTGTTAATTTGTGTTGAATTTCGTCTAATTTCTTAAGTGATCGTGTGATTACTGAAAGTATTACTGTAATTTATAGTACTAATAGGGAACTTTTATAGTATTTGGGTACTTCGAAAGGTGAAATCATTAATTTTGAATAAAATTAGCTTAATAGAGCTAATTTGATTTGATATTAGCTGATTACCGAATACTAGATTGAAGTTACTTGTACTGCTTTGTTTTATTTAATATATTCTTAAATTGTTGTCACCATTGCCAGTGATCAGTCGATCACAACTATAACTGTAAGCAAATGATCAGCGTTCCTTATTTTTATAACATGCACAAATTTGTTGACTTAATGACCGAGATATTTGTGATTTAATGTTAGGTGGATGCAAGACATGGACTGGCTGTGAATACTCTAAACTTAAATACTCAAAGATTGAGAATGGGGAAAGTTGCAGGTGAATTGTTTTAAATCACTAAATAACTTTATTACATTTGTCTTTTATATTCACAGTTTTGATTTTGCTTTTGTTGATGCCGAGAAAAGAATGTATAAGGAACACTTTGAATTACTTCTAAAATTGGTTAGCAGCATAAACTATTTTTTAAGCAATCATACATGTTTAGCTTCACGTAATACAATTACTTTTACTAGTTTGATTTTGCAGGTGAGACTTGAGAGTAGGTGGTGTTATAGTAATTCATAATGTGATTTGGCTTGGAAAAGTTGCTGATCCACTGATAAAACTCTGATGGTGGTACATCCTTTTATCTTTTTTATAAAACATTATTAAATTATGCTCTTTTATATTGTTGAAATGAACTCTGGGTGCGTATTGAAACTTGAAATGATAGTTTGCAATCTATTTCGCAGCTTAAAGCATCTCACTAGTTGTACTTTTTGCCGTTTTTGCAGAAAAATGGAGTAAGAGGTACATAAATTCATCTCTAATGTATGCTCAAACTACACCAAATTATACAATGTAGTTCAAGACCATGAGCTGCTACATTTTTTCTTGTTATTGATGCATGATGATTGAAGATGATAAACTTCTACTTTTCTATTATGTTATTGTTGATTTTTGGAAGACATTTATGTTACTTTGCTATCATGTTATTGTTGAAGAAGACATCTATGTTAGATGTTATTTTAACTTAATTATTTGGAAGAATTCTCCTTTATAAAATGACATCTTTTGATGCATATTGAATTTATTTATTTTATTTAGTTGTAATATAGTCTGCTTTTTGTTTGAACACAATTAATATGAATTAAACATGTTTATGCAGTAAACGATTCTCTTTTATTAGATGTTGAAATTCATCGTACTATACTAAACTGGGTCCTAACAATAAGCATCCGTATTAGGACCTTTTTCTTCAATGAGTTAATACACTATGATTGTGTGTCCTATGAAAATATTTTTTTAGGACACATACATGTGTCCTAAAACATAATAGAATGGTAATAATATATTAGGACACCGTAAAATATCCTATTATGTGGTTTATTTGAATCCCAATTATGTCTTACAAAAATTTATTAGGACTCATGAATATGTCCCAAGACATAATATAATGATAAGCATATATTACAACACAATAAAACGTCCTATTATGGGATCTATTAGGACACCATTTTGATCGCAAAAGGTAACTTTATGGGACTAAAGAATTAGTTTTATAAGGTTGGTTTTTTATTAGGACACTTTTAAGTGTCCTAGTCATCTATTACAACCCTCTTAGTAGAGACACTTTTATATTAGTCCTATTAGATCAAAAGTCCTATAAACTAATTTGATAGGACACTAACGAGAGTCCTATAAGACCAATTTTGGATTACTTACAGATGTTATCAACTTATCATATCGTTCTCTTCTAGGTGATTTAAATTATAATAATCTGTTTGATCATTATCATTGTTACAAAAAACAACAGAGTATCAATTTTAACACTCTAATAGTTAAACATTAAGGAATGATATTTAAAGCACGTACAATGTGTCGTGTCAAATTAAACCCGTACTAAAGACGTTCTTTTGCGTCTTTTAACATGATTTTAACACTTAACAAAATTAACCTCTGTCTTTTAAAATTTATGTAACATTCATTTAAGATCCACAAAAATGCCCCCCAAACCAACACTATATTACCAAAAAACACAAAATACCCCAAAAATCCCTTTGGGTGTGCGTTAAAGCATTGGCGTGAAGATATAACACCACTTTAACATGGATGGTGATGTGGTGTTGGGGATGTTAAAGAGCATTTGGCGGTCGACGCCCAATGGCTCTTTAAGGGTGTAACTGATATTTACATTTTAGTATGACGTCAAAATGTGCGAGTATAACTTACGATGAGGCCATGCCAACGACATCGGTGGACTGGCGAGTTCTGGATGGTGGACTGACGAGACCATGCCAGCAGCTTCATGGACTTACGTGTTCTAGATAGTGGACCGACGAGACTGTCAACGGTGTTAGTAGATTGACAAAGTCTGTATGGTGGACCGACGAGACCATCATACCGGCGTTTAAGTTGCTAAAATGGCTTTTAATTCCTATGATAAACTTTTATTGGATGTTAGTTTTCCTATGGGAATTATCTGAGAAGTGATACTTCTATTATCTAATAAAATTTCGTGCGGCTCTTGCCCTTCTTTAGTTCAAAAATAAAATAAAATTCTTATTAGTTTGTTGGATTATAATTTGTTTAAAGTGGACCAAGCAGTGACGGCCTTTATCTAAACTTTTTTGAGGAAAATGCATTAAATTTCTCAAATAAAGTCCTTTATTCTGATTTATGTTGCTCAGACAGGTTTTGATGCGGCCCTTCCGAATTTCAATGAAGTACACATCTTTTGCAAAACTAAATAAAATAATGTAAACCACGCAAATAGATTTTTCGTAGCAAAAAACCGATTCCATTACCGAAAATGACAAAAATAAATATACTAGAAAAAAACATATAAATGGGTTAAAGCTACAATGACCAAACACGTTTCGTAGCTATATTATTAATATGAAAGCGATAACTAAAAATAATATTAAGAGCAATGTACAACCATATATCACCCAGACACCTACCTCATCACCATTAACATATAAGGTGGTGATAAATACACCACAACTTTTAATGGGTTTACCATAATTATTACTTTAAGTAGTTGTACAGTACGCTGTAAAACTTATACACTGTGGTATAGACATTAAAAACTGTGGTACGAAAATGACTTATACGTTAATACGTTATACCTCCATAATTAGTAATTAGATAACCACGATGACAATAATGTATTTTCTAATCGACAAACTGACATTTTTTTTTGTCAAATACTCTATTTTGTTCACAAAGTCAATTGCACTCCGCATTCTCTTACCTCACTATATAAGAAAGTCTAATCTAATACTTCTTTCGTTTCAAAATAAGTGATACATTTTGGCTTTCATATTTTTTGAGGCAAAATATCATAATGAAAGATAAAATTGGATAGTTAGTGGAAGGAGGGTCTCACACATGTTGATTAAAGTGAGGTTAATGATATTTAAATGTAAAAGTAAGAGTACATGTGTAATTTCACTATTTAAATGAGATAGTTAGTGGATGTTGGACCCACAACTTTTTACCAAATAAGGTAAGTTTTCAAAGTATATCACTTATTTTGAAACATCTTAAAAAGAAAAGTGTATCACTTATTTTGAAACAGATGGAGTATTATCAGTAGGCATTTCATTTTTTACAATTTTAAAATAGGTGATACTATTTAATAATTAATTATATTTGATAAAAGTTAGTGGGACATGTATCTACTAACTACTTTTTTTAATATACTGAAATTGACATTTTATCATTATTTTTACTTTTAAACAACACTTTAAATATACTAAAGACATCTCTCATTAAGTAACCAATTTAATATATATTCTAACCTTTGTTACAATCTTTTACTTAAAACCGTGAAACTAACATCATATTCCATATTCAGATATGGAAGAAGTATATGTTTTTATCCACCAATAAAGGAAGCTCGTATTCGTCACATATATCATATTATTTTGATAAGAGGAATGATATTTGTGTCTACTCATTTGATGATAACAAGTGTCAAAATCAAGGGATGATATTAGAAAAGATAATTAATGAATTACACATATCAAGTTTATAGATGAGTAGGCACAAATATCATTTCTTTTTTGATAAATAAAACATACTTCCTCCGTTTCAAAATAAGTGATACACTTTGAAGTTCACGTTTTTTCTGGTAAAATATGATAATATGGGTTAATTATATTAAATTGGATAGTTAGTGGAGGTTGTGTCCCACATATATTGATTAAAGTGAATTTAATGATGTTTCAAAGTAAAAGTAATGGCAAATGTATCATTTCACTATATTAAAGAAGATAGTTAGTGGGTATGAGCTCCACTACCTTTTACCAAATATGGTAAGTTTTCAAAATGTATCACTTATCTTGAAACACTCCAAAATGAAAAGTGTATCACTTATTTTGAAACGTAGGAAGTATTGTATTACGCTACGGTAAATTTACAACTTTGACATCTACAAATTTAATAATTAACGTAAAAGAAAATTCTAACGTATGTTCCTAGGACACATGATAAAGCCATTTTAATAAAGTTAGAATTTTCAAAAATGAATCAATTAACATCAATGTTACTTAAAGTTTCTATTTTGTTGTGACGTATTAAATGATTTTTGTAATTCAATTTGGAAGGTTAAAGATCATTAATTGGTTTTATCATGTGCCCTAAGGACATATATTAGAAAAACTCTTTTATCTATAACTGATAACTACGCTTTTAAACTGAACTTGTTTTTATTAAAGTTTAAAAAGTACATAAAATGGTATTAAAATAACCAGACTTGCAATTATAAAAATTAAAAAGAGTTATCATCATTTCATCCGTGTCATAGACTCATAGCCCACTTAAACAAACAGCTCATTTGCCTTTAATCAGCAAAAAGGAAATAAATAACTGGATGAGGAGGCACGTACGTAGGATTTCACATGAATGTTTTTTTGTTAATTTATAGTTATTACTTACAAAAAAAGTTGTATATTAGTTGTAACGTGTTTTGTATAATGGACGTGACATGATATGCTAATTATGGATTTATAAATTTAATTAAGCTTGTGGATTTATAAATTTAATTAAACTTATATAAGCTAATAAGTTTATAAACATTTTAAATAAACTTTCCTGAACAACTTCTTAGTAGTGTTATTGACCTTATCTTGTTAATAGAATAACAAAATGCTAAGATCATGAGAGTTCGAGTAATTTAAAGAATATGCTTTAAAGATAAAGGATATTATAGTTCACTAGAGAAAGAAATAAATACTTTAAACAGAGATAAAGACATTGCATTAGGTTGTCGGGGTTTATTTTTGTTTTATTAAACGAAAAGGATATATTACCCAATGTTTAAAGCTAATGAATCTTATCATCACTATTATTATTGTTATAAAGAGTTTATTCTTATAAATTAATTTTTATTTTTGTAGAGCAATTTTATATTAAAGAATAATCTTTTATCATATTTTGCATTTTATCCATCTCCTATTAAAACTTTGAGAAATGATATTTTCTAACATTTTCTTTCTACTCATATTTCTATCCACTTCTAAACTTGACATGTGTAAGCTACTAATTCTCTTTGCTCAAACATAAATGATATTTCTTCCTACCCATAAGTTTACCAACTTCTAAGCTTACTTGTGTCATACACTAATTCTCTTTACTCATATCATCCATTGATTTTGACACTTGTCATGATCAAAATGGGTTGAAAGAAATGGTATGAAGAAATACCATTACTCTTGCTCTCATATCATCCATTAATTTTGACACTTATAATAATCAAATAGGTATTCATATTAATAAGTACAAATGGCAGGAACCACTACCATTTCTCTAAAACTTTTTCTTCCAAAGAATCACCTTCACGATAACATTATCAATTATCACCAAATAAGTTTAAGAATCATCTCGTCTAAGATCACTTTTTTAAGGGATGATTCGTACAGAATAATATTTATTAATACAGAACAATTTTATCTCGAATGACAATTATGTCATTCCTTTTCTTTTATCAAATTTTACATTTCATCCCTCCCTTTAAGGGCATGAGTGTCATTTGATATAAAATTGTTCTACATGAATAAATATTGTTCTGTACGAATCACCTCCTTTTTTAATCATCTGCCATTTCCGGACTAAAAGTGTTAAATAAACTTTAACTTTCCTTTCGTAATGAATAATTGCATTAATAAAGTCTATGCTTTAATGACTCATCAGTTAGTGTCGCTCATCCTTTTCACTACAAAGATAAGTACGAATAAATCGATCATGAAGTAAACTTTATATGGAATTTTGTATGAATAAGCGATCACTCACATAAGAGGGTAGCACTTTTCAAATGTAGAATGAATGAATCAAACATTTTTCATAAATTTACCAACACAAACTCTTAAATTCCATATTTCCACACCTTTTGATCTTGAAATACTTGGATCACAAAATCAAAATTTTAAAAAAAAAATATAAAATAAAAACGACACTTGCAATTTACACATAAACAAGACTCAAATAACATAAATTACAATTACATAAAACCCATTTTTCCAAGGAAATTTTCATAGATATCTACAAGGCAATTAAGAATCGCCATGGATCATGAACATCTTTCAATCTTAAGCATTGCTTCTGAATGAACCAAGTGCTTTAATTGCAGCGGCTCTCAGTACAAACTGGTGGTAGACTGCGGCGGCGAAAGCTCCGATGAATGGTCCCACCCAGAAGATCCACTACAATTTGGAATTAAATTAATTCATATAAAATTAAATTGTATTTCAAAAGTATTAGTAAAAAAGGAAAATACATACTTGGTCATCCCAGGCCTTGGCGTTGTTGTAGATCACGGCGGCGCCAAAACTTCTGGCCGGATTGATACCGGTGCCGGTGATTGGAATGGTGGCCAAGTGTACCATGAACACAGCGAATCCTATGGGCAGTGGTGCCAATACCTGAGTAATTCATTTTTATAAGTATTAAAATATTAGTTTATAATTACACATAATTAATATGTAATATTACATTCGATTTAAAATAAGTGATATATTGTTGATTTTATAGTTTTTGTAACAAAAGATTATAATGATGATTAGATTATGTTAAATTAGATAGTGAATAATGAATCCCACACATTTTGTATAAAATGAGGTTAATAATGTTTAAAAATAAAATTAAGGGTAAAGAAATCATTTTACTATATTAAAATAGATAGTTAATGGGTGTGGGGTCTACTACTTTTTACCAAATAAAATAATTGTAAGTTTTTAAAATGTTTCACTTATTTTAAATCATTCTAAAATACTCCCTCCGTCCCACAAAAAACTTTACATTTCTCATGAGCACAATATTTTAGGAGATAGTTAGTGGTGGGGCCATTTGTAATACTTTTGATTAAAATATAAGGGTAGATTGGAGAGAGAAAATGTTTTATTGGTTGAATGATTGGTAATATTATTATTTTATTAGGTGGGCCTCCTAAATTTGAGAAATGTAAACTTTTTTATGGGACAAAATTTGAAGGAAAAATGTAAAGTTTTTTGTGGGACGGAGGGAGTATCATTTATTTTGAATCGGAGGAAAGTATGTAATTTAATGAAGGAAACGAAAGATGAGAGGGAAATGATAGAATACTTACAGGAACATGGGAATCTCGTGCACTCCTCTTAGGATCGGTGGCTGAGAAAACAGTGTAAACAAGAACAAAGGTGCCGATGATCTCAGCACCGAGGCCGGTGCCCTTGTTGTAACCGTCGGCTAACTCGTTAGCACCACCACCGTACCTGTTGTAGTAGGAGCTTTGGAAAGCTTTCACCAAACCCACACCACAAATTGCACCCAAACATTGGGCTACCATGTACCCTACAGCCCTTATCAACGACACTTTTCGGGCCAAAAACAGCCCGAATGTCACAGCCGGGTTAATGTGTCCTCCTGGTTCATTTTAGCAGTAACAAGTTATTTTCATCTTTTTCTTACCAAAAGAAAAAAATAATTTATACGTGATCAAAATTGGTTCGCAAATAGCAAACAACTTTCAATTTTACAGGTTAATTTATGATGTGTTTAGTTGCAAAAAGAGTACTTTATTTTTCAATTTTATTTTTCATTTTGTTTTCTTAAGATGTGAGTAAAATAAATAAAAAAATGTTTGTTATGTAGCAACTATGGTTCTAGTACATACCAGAGATACCGGCGGTGCAGTAAACGAGGATGAAGATCATGCCACCAAATGCCCAGGCGATACCAAGGATGCCAACGCCGCCACACTGGTCGGTATTCAAAGTAGGATCGGTTTGACTTTTGTATCCGATGACAGTCAAAACGGTGACGTACAAGAAAAGGAGTGTTGCAACAAACTCGGCGATGAGTGCTCGGTAGAAGGACCATTTGGTGAGTTCATCGGCGTCAAAGAAAGGGGCAGGAGGTGGATCGTGGTAGTCCTTGGCGGCGTATTCACCACCACCACCGTGCTCCGCCACTTCAACGTCTTTAGTCATTGTTTTTTTTTGGACACAAGTATGAGAGGGTGGGAAGTGATAATGGTTTGTGAGTGAAGTGTGGTGTGTTGTAAATGGTCGTATTTATGGAGGGTAGTGAGAGGAAAAAAGAAGCACAATGATTAACATTCTATTATTGATGGATTAATATATATTTAAGTTTTTTTTAGTGTTAAAAGTTGAAACTAAAAAAATTAGATGAAATCTCGTCCATATCTTTTTATTTTCTTTTTTATGATTATTCTAAGAAAAAAAAGGAAACCGTTATTATTTTGGTTTGCTTTGAAAGTATTTGCCGCCCACAAATAACAAAAGAAATTAATTGATCACTTTGTCCCGCAAATTCTGCCAACGGTTCTTTTCCTCTTCTTCTTTTTTTGGTTTTGTTTACTTTGTATTTATAATTTGGTGTCAACTTTACCAATTAAGAATATAACTTTTTAAGTTATTGGAGTTCTTTTTTTAAATACACAATTGCATCAAAGTTAATTTTGTCATTAGTGTTTAACTGTTACAAAAATCAATTTTTTTTTACATCCATCTTCTCCAAATTCTCTAGCGTTTGTTTGGGAAAGCAATGACTACCCTAATTTTTGTTAGTAGACTAGCCGTAACCTTCTCCTTTTGGATATCTTTTATAATGATTGATTGTCGATTTTTTGTGAATTATTATTACACGGTTCAAAGTATTATCATAATCATTGTAAGAGCACCTTAAATGAAATGACCTCTTGGAGGTCACGAAAATTTTGAACACTTACCAGATGGTTAGGGAAAAATTTTGAACGGTCACGGAAATGGTTACGTTGCTTACATCACGAGCAATCTCGACCAGCCCGGCGGATACCATTATATACATAAATACCATTTTAAATTCAACACGTGTTTATTCCTTTTGCATTTGATACTTTCAGTTTCCTTGCACCTGAGGCGGTGGAGCTTCTCAATAGAGTTCAACGTGTTATGCAGAGCAATGTTATGACACCTAGATTTACAAATGTTGTTTTTAAAAGAATTAGTTTTGCAATTCAAAAAGGGATAGCGGCGTAACTTGTTACCCGTTTGCCTTCTTTCTCTATGTAAAAAACGATCTTTTTAAAAAAATTTGAAATGAAAATGGTTCAAAATACGTAATATGATAGCCATTAATTTCATACTTATAATTAATAGTTTAAATGAATGTGTTTTACATAATTAAAAGTGATCAATACTGCAGAATTCAAGTTTAATTTCTTTTCATTAGGTGTTTAAAAGATCAGTTAAAGGTTCAGTATCATGGCTTCAATGGCTCAGTGTTATTGATATCTTATGATCAGTCTCCGGGTTCTCTACTGATGGGCGATCTTGCATCATTCATCAGACTCTATTGCTTCTGTTTTGGTGCTCGAGTTTTTCGTATAGTCATTTCTTTTTTAGCCAATTACACGTTCCTAATTTCTTAATGAGGTTTTCTACCATTTATAATATACATATATTATTTTCTCTTTATTTGAATACGATGTTTTATCTTATTCATTTGTGTTTATTGTGTTGTCAAATAAGATCGAAGAACCCAATTCTTTTGTATTCATTAAATTTTGAAGAATTTGGACCACATACAACAACCCAAAACGAGAGCACATGGTTGAAGTCACATGCTTTCAATGAATGATCTCTATCACATTTTTTTTTCCTAGTTTTTTCTTGTTTGTAATTTACGTCTGAATCGATTCAACATACGGCTAATTGATTTTCTCTACTATAGATTACTCGCCACGTATTTATAAAATTTGTTATTTTTTGGTTACAGGTATACATCATCAAATATATATACAAGTATATTATATATAAAAGGTTTGTTTTTATTCAGTTATATATTAATATCTTTTTATATATGAAAACTATTCCTTTATATATGAAAAGTTATATTAATAAGTTGGTTATATATGGTCTAAATTATGTGATTTCGGATGTTTGTAGAGGAGTTATATACTTAGCTATTTGGTAAATTTGGTTGTGGAAAAATAGATTAGTGTTTACTCATGTTCACGAGAGAGATAATATTATAACGTTAATTGGAAACACTGGGTTGTTAATCCAATGAATTTGTGATCAGATCATGTTGTCTTTGTTATTCTTGTTTGATTTGTTTTTGCATTTGTTGCTTCGTTAGTACATTTTGTTTTGTTTTTCTTTTTTTTGTTTTTTTTTTTTGAACGGCACCTAATCTACTCCTATTATCCAGGACGGGACTTGAACCCATAGATCATGGGCAACACATTACTCATTTCCACCATAACCACTAGGCTACAAGTTTCGGATTGTTTTGTTTTAATTAGTCGTCCTTTTCAGGATTTCTTGTATATTGATGAGGTTAGTAGGGATTAACTATATATATATAGGTAGATCCCCAAATTCCTAAACATGAAGCTCGACCACGTCACTAATGAAGATGACCCATGTCACAATTAGACCGGATACTAATGATGGCCCACGTCACAACTCCGCCACTAATGAGCGTCTGTCAAATCATGACCGCCTGTCAAGATTGTCAGCGCCTGTCAAATCATGACCGCCTGTCAAGTGATCATCGCCTTTGTCAGCGCCTGTCATTGGAGTCGTGGCTGACGTCCCGTCATAATGGCGTTTCATGACTGCTTTATTGCAGTCATAATAGTAAGGCGTTACACACGATCATTACGCTATCATAATGGCGCTTCATGACTGCTTTATTGCAGTCATAATGAGCCAACGTTCCATATACCTGACAATGACCATATAAATATATGGCCTAGCTCATTATCGACGCTAGACTGACAGACACACACACACACACACACTGAGACAGATTAAGAAGTCTAAAACACAGAGTTAACTTACACTCACTTTCACCTTCGCACTCAACCACGATCACCCTAGGTTCGCCAAGAGCTTGTTGGGTCTGCACTGTGATTATCACAGGAGATCTAAGGTTGACGTCGCCTGGTCTTTGTGTTTGACAATCGTTGTTCGAACATTGGCGCCATCCGTGGGACACGTTTTTAAACGACGTTTCACTTTTCCAAACTTTTTTCCTCAATAATCAAACCGTTCCTATGGCGGATACACAGCCATCGTTGGTCACTTCTTCATCGCCATTAATAACCACTACCGTGATTACCACTATACCCGAGGCGGTGATAACCTCGCCTAGTCGTATCATGGAGCCATACGTCGATTCTGAGTGGACAGTGTCGGATGTTAGGACGACACGAGGGTATCCCTCTTTAACAAGTCCACTTTTCTCCACAAGGCTCGTTGGATCAAGTTCGTTTACCTCACCACAGCCAGTGACGCCCATCCCTTCAGTTCAGCCTCTTTTGTCCCACGGGACAAGCTCTCAAGAGGATGGCACGGATCCGGTCAGACAGCCTGTTTCCAACTTTCCGCAGGCCGCTACGCCAGGGGTTCGGGAGGATCCAATTGTGGAGTTACTCCGCAGGTTGACTCAGAGTACTCAGCCGCCACCACCTCCTCCACCACCTACTTCATCGGACCTGTTGTCTCAATTGGTGGCGGCGTTGCGCCCAGCACCGCAGCCAACGGTTGTTCAACCAGTAGATCCGTTGTCACAATTATTGGAGCAGTTAAGACAACCACCCATTCACACCCCACCACCACATCCACCACAGGACACATCTAATGACATGCTGCGCGTGTTGCAAGCACTCGTGTCCGCAGCCGTACCAACCCGAACGGCCACTATGCCTTTGTCGGTGGTTAGTTCGAAGTTCTGTGACTGGGTGGCCAGATTTCCACTCCCTGACAAACAAAAAGTTCCGTCCATCGTTGGTACTTACGACGGTACACGGGATCCTGATGACCACCTTGCTCTTTTTGAACAGGCCATTATGACAGCGAAATGGCTCGACCCAGTCGCTTGTCACATGTTCCCTGGCACGTTGCAGGGTTTCGCTCGTGATTGGTTTGCTGACTTACCGGAGAGGAGTATTCAAGACTTTGCAGATCTAAAGGCTAAATTTGTGACTCACTTTATCCAGCAAAAGAAGCAGCAGAGAACTCATATAGAAGCACATTTGCTGCGACAAAGGGAAGGCGAGGGGTTACGCGACTTCATTCAGCGTTACACGCAGGAGTGCCAGAAAATTGTCGCCTTACCCGAAAGCCAACAAATTTCGGGTTTTACCCTCTCCTTGCTTCCAGGACAACTGCAAGAAAAGTTAATCAAGAGAACTCCAATTACTTTCAAAGAAGCCACGGACAGGGCATATGACTATCTAAGGTCAAAAGAAACTGTCTCCCTGACAAGAGAGGTAGGCGGCAAGTCATGGACTGACACGTCAGATCGCAGGCATGATGCTCTAACTGGTGATTATCAACGAGATGAAAGGAGCAACCGGAGGTTTGGCCCATACGATAAACATCCGTCTGAGCGTGCTCTTAGCAAAACACCAAAAGAAATCTTGATAACAGAGCAGGTGTGCGCTACCTTCACACCTCCACCCCAGATGGAGCATAGGTCGGGTACGAAAAACATGAATAAATACTGTGATTTCCATGAAGATCATGGACACGACACGAATGCCTGTAGAGAGCTAAAAAGGGAAATCAGGCGGGCTTTGGAAGAAGGCAAGCTAGAACACCTTGTTCCTGGCGCTAAGCAGCAAGCAAATAAACCTCCACTTAAGAAGAGTTATGCCTGGCAAAAGAAGGGGGACGACACAGAACATCCCGGACCACCTGATGGTCATATCCTCATGATACATGAGGGAGCCAATATTAACTGACATATCAAGGTGCGATAGTCTTTACTGTCATTTTTTCCTTTATGTTTTCAATACATGTTTCCAAGCACATAGAATGTCATAGTCATGCATGAAACTGACGATAATAGCATTTGGTCTGATCTTGTATCCCAATATTATCTCACAATATTATTTTTCTATGATTTTTGCATAAACAAATAAATATTGAAGTAAGGATTCAATACAAAAAGCATAAGGCCACAATAGACATCTCAGTCTAAAGCCAAACATGCATTTTCATTACGTACAATGTTACAACTTGAACACGCATGTGCATGTACACAACTAAGAACATAGTTCAAATACAACATGTATGAAGCCAAGAAAGACAACCTTGTTTGGCCAAATAACATACAATCATACTCGTCTTTTAATCTACTTGATAAAAGATAAGCACTTCTCACTGGGAAGCGACAATCCTCGCGAGTAAACAAAGTAAAGGTTAACCAACAAAAGTGCCATTGGCACAGTGTCACAGGCACAATATGAAGCATACATCTGAGATACCCAAATCCACCCAGGTCATTGGCATGCAAAGGCATCATGGGCTCTCCAGAAAGTGTCATACGAACAATCAAATATACACACTGTCATGCACACCCAAGACGGTGTCATGGACACAACATCCATAATAAAAAGATAAAAACAAAAATGTGTTATTGGCTTGATCATCCAATAAAACATTATTTTCAAACCAAAGCAATGGACAAGCAAGTACGTAAGGTAACAAGCAACTCAGTTAAAACCTGCAGCAAACAACATACAATTACAGTTAGGAAGGCGTTAACGATTTAAAGCGTAAAAACGTATAAAGGTCCAACTACACCGCCGGTCCGCTACCCTCTAAACACCTACGGACCGTAAGACCCTAAAGCCGTTCCACCAAACAAAAAGAACCGCCGGTCGTACACCCTAAACCGCCGGTCGCCGGTCCACCTAACAAGTTCAACCTAGGCTAAACCCTAATTGCTACTCAACTCGGTCTTGCGACTAGCTTTATCGACCACGACTTGTGACCGCCGGAGCCGGTCCACATTGTTTCGATCAAGACCACCGGTAAAGCCCTAGATCGTCGGTTCCCCAACCCGTAAATGTGTACCGCCGGGCTCCCTGGTCAATGTGTACCGCTGGTCGTAACCACGGAGGGAAAGAGGCACGAAGTGTTTAGGCGAACAACCTCCGGCCGATTAGTTACAACATATGACTATCTGCTGGTTGGACAGGCCAAATCCTCGGTCCCCAACACCCTACAACCGCCGGCCGTGTGAGTAGTTTGTAGCCGGTCCCCAACACCCTAAAACCGCCGGCCGTGTGAGTAGTTTGTAGCCGGTCACCACCAAACCCTAAAATCGTCGGGCCGTAAATCTAAGGTGTCGGGCTCGTACCCTGAGCCGCCGGTCCCGACGATCGAATTTGGTCTTTGCCCGCTGGTCGATTTTTCAACCGCCGGTCTAACTCTACCGCCTGTCTAAAAGCCGCCGACCGTGACAACCACCGGTCCATCTAAAACCGCCGGTCAAGGCGCAGCGCCGGTCGAATTAACAACCTGCCCGAAGATCGCCGACCGTAAAAACTGCCGGTCCACCTAAACCCGCTAGTCAAGGCGCTAAACCGCCGGTTGAATACCAATCTGCACCCGCCGGTCTAAACACTAATCGCCGGTCTACGCGCGCCGCCTGTCTTGCGACCGCCGGTCTCACTTAACCGCCGGCCGGCACGAATGCTTGTACCGTTGTACCGCCGGTCTCGCAGGACTGTTATACCGCGGGTTCCCTCGATCGAATTGACAGCCGGTCTCATCTAACCGCCGGTCTACACGCAGATTTCAAGTCCAGTCCGCCGCGCTGCCGGTGTGACTTGCGGCCGGTCCGGTTTGCCGCTAATATTGCTTGCGATGTCGATCGACGTTACAGCCAGTACACTCGATCGAACAAAAATAAGAAAACGGGAAGAAGCCTTACGGGTGATGATAGTTCAGACTTGCAAACCGTTACTTTTGGCAAATCTTAACTCGGGGGCATGATGAGGTTAGTAGGGATTAACTATATATATATAGGTAGATCCCCAAATTCCTAAACATGAAGCTCGACCACGTCACTAATGAAGATGACCCATGTCACAATTAAACCGGATACTAATGATGGCCCACGTCACAACTCCGCCACTAATGAGCGTCTGTCAAATCATGACCGCCTGTCAAGATTGTCAGCGCTTGTCAAATCATGACCGCCTGTCAAGTGATCATCGCCTTTGTCAGCGCCTGTCATTGGAGTCGTGGCTGACGTCCCGTCATAATGGCGTTTCATGACTGCTTTATTGCAGTCATAATAGTAAGGCGTTACACACGATCATTACGCTATCATAATGGCGCTTCATGACTGCTTTATTGCAGTCATAATGAGCCAACGTTCCATATACCTGACAATGACCATATAAATATATGGCCTAGCTCATTATCGACGCTAGACTGACAGACACACACACACACACACACACTGAGACAGATTAAGAAGTCTAAAACACAGAGTTAACTTACACTCACTTTCACCTTCGCACTCAACCACGATCACCCTAGGTTCGCCAAGAGCTTGTTGGGTCTGCACTGTGATTATCACAGGAGATCTAAGGTTGACGTCGCCTGGTCTTTGTGTTTGACAATCGTTGTTCGAACATATATATTTGGCCCTTCTTGGGCTTTTGTTAATAATTGCTTTTCAAAAAGAATAGTGCGTGTAGGTTTTCTCTTTATACTACATAATGTAATACGAAATGATCGATATAGTACTTGTGTCATACTGGTATTTTACGTTCACGTATGAATTAATTGTGTTTTTATTAATAGTTATCTAAATTATGGTTTATGATAAATTGGTATTCTCTATAACAATTTAATAAAACTAAAACCTAAAATTTATATTTATAAAATAAAATATGATCTAATAGATATAGAGAAATGTTATTTAGCTCATAAAATATACGGAGTACTTACTTACAAAATGACAACACTTGGCAAAATTAAAAAATATCATAAAATTAAAGAATGAAATGACAGGAAAAAATGATAAAGATACATGTTATTATATCATTCACATAGTTATGTTTACGGATCTAATTAACATGTATAAATAAAGTTTCTTATAAATATATTCTAGCAAATTCCCAAAAAGTTACGATTATATTACTAATCTTACCCTAATGGTTGGAGCAGTTGATTAATATGTTTTGACAGGTGGATTTATCTGGAAGACACACCCACCTCAAATAATAGGATATCTTCATATCTATTTTTATAAGTTATCTAAAAAGAATAATGATTATCAAATCATTATTTTATATTAAAGATGATGTTAGTGATGTGTATACTTTTATTGAAATTTCAAATGATTATGAATTCTAAGTATATAGGTTAACTTTATTTGCATATATTATAAGTATTGTCGTCATGAGCTTTACCAACACAATTGCACCGTCCAGAAATTAAAATGAAACCGCCCAGCTCCTTTGGTCCACAATTTAATGAAAGTATTAACATTGTAATGATTAATAACATTCCTACATCACAATCATCAAAAATAATTAATAGACTAGTCATAAGTTTGGATTTAATACGTGTCAAATGAACGACCTTATTAAATCCAAACTTATGAAATGTATACATATTACACGTATTTTTTAATTGTTTTAAAGAAACGTTATTATCATAAAACTGAGTTTTTATAATTGTATTTGAAAGATTATTACTTGAAAAAGCATAAAGCTATTTTGTTTTGCAATGGACATAGTAATGAATTTTCTTTGTGGTATTTATACACGTTGTGCGCAAATATGTTTGTAGATAGAGAAAGACTGGGGCATATGGTTGCCTCAGTTTCTATTTCTATGCAATCACACAAACAGAGTTGGTTACAATCAGCTGAACACCATGAATAATCTTAGAGGTTTTCTTTCATAGGTCACAGGTTCAAGACTAGCTATTCCTCAAGAGGTAAAAAAGGAGGTGTGTATTCTTCCCTAAAAAGGTTATAGGTTTGAGGAAGGCATAATATCCTCTTAGATGTCACTATTTGACACGAACTATTAACTAACTGGTCGTTAAAAAAATTCTCTCATACAGCGATTCTATTTGCTATTGTCTTAGAAGACAAGGGGTCTAAGTCGCCATTCTTCTTTAAAAGAAAGGTCCATTTGGGAAAAGCAATTTAGACTTACATAAGAAATTTCGCATCTCCTTACCAATAAGTATTTTACTTCTTGCAGTAATCACTAATCAGATTATAAGACACAATCATGCAGAGGAGATGAGAAACGCCATCATATCATAATTAGGGTGTAATCAAGACAATCCAACCTGCGAGCTACTCGAGACCGACAAGAAAAACGCTTAAATCGACTCGGTATTAATGCAGTCAAGCTCCACCTACTCGACTACACTTTCAAGTCCACATCGAGTATTTTGATACTCGGCTTAGAGAGCTTGTGAGTTTTATCAAGCTTGGACGATTTTACAAATTTGCCCTTTTGTGTATTAGTTTATACACACAACTCTTCCAATATATAGCCGAGCCGATCCGAATTTAAAAGTTCCGAGTCAAGTCAAACCATGCTTATTGAGTTGATGAATAAATATTTTATCTTTTGTACTTATGGCTTGAGTCAAAGTATCGATTACCTAATCGAGCCGTGCTAGAGTTTGAAAAATAAGACTCAATCAAGCTTGATTTTTATAATCTAGTCGAGCTTGAGCTAGGTAGTGTGTCGTTTCAACTCGGCTCGATTACACCCTACTTCCAATGGATGGTATAGCTTAGGTGGCAATGAATCATTGGTCATAAGTGAAGAATCTTTGATAGTAGCTTAAGATGCACTTGCGTAAAAAGACATCCTTTAATAGAAAGATACACGATTGTAACTGATCTCGAGGCCCATCGATATGGATTGAATATTGAGGAGTTAAATTAGTACTCTTGCTATTTCTTCTTGAAATTTGAATGCTCTGATCCACCATTGACGGAAGGAAAAGAAGGGAATCATTGGATAATTATGGTTTTCAACATACAGAATTGCAAAGCCCACAGGATGGTTTAAAAAACCCATTTCAAAATAAGAGCAAAGTTGATAGGCTAATATAGGAAGGTGCAACACAAAGCAGAAGTAAAACATAACTTGTGCTATATGAAATAATTTTTGTGGCTTCCCCTGATACTAACACAAAATATTATAGTTCAGTTTAAGGTTTACAACGAGCGATTTGAACAAAACCAACCATATACAAAATTATATACATACTAAGGGTTTACTCAAACGATAAACTAATCAATTGGATAATCACTTTCCAAACACTAAGCTAACATTGCCTTACCATGCTATCAATGTATTATTTCTGCAGAAGTGTGTTACTTAAGTACAACTACAGCCACCATAAAAACAAACAGTTTTTTTTACTTCATGACAGAGCAGGAATGTTATTAACAGAAAGCAACAAAGTCTTCCACATTAGTTGTCTAGAAACAAGAATTCAAAGTTCCAAATACAAATGCATGTCAAACAACAAACCAACCATCCCCTTAAACTCTAATCATGTTGTTTATCACTTTATCTGATGCATAATCCCTAATTTTTGCAACTCTAACTCTAACACGTGAGTAAGCAGAAACAAGATGATGATGCATATGAAATAAAATGTTACATGATTCATCATCTCAAGATCAAGAAAGATTACCAACGAATTGGAGACTTGATCAATCAAAACCATTCATTAAACCAGTTTGAAAAACGAACAATGGTCCAATTAAAACATACATGAGGTAAAATATTGCAAGAGGGCATGTGTTCATAATCAGCTTAAGTTCAATGCAATTATAACATGCAAAGTGACTAGAAATTCAGACATGAAAATTGTGATATGATAGAAACAGCTTAATAAAAACTCTCGAAATATCAAAACACAGACAATAAAAACAGAAAGTAAAAAAGCTAACAAAAGTTCTCACTTGGATAAGAAAAAAAGCAAACTTATCAATCCTGAGGAATCTCAACATCACCCCCAGCTATTTCCTCCTGCAAATCCTTCGGATCCTTTCCATCAACAGTACAACCAACAGAAACACAAGTTCCTAAAATCTCCTTCACAGTTCCCTGCAACTCCTTAGCCATAGATCTCGGCCTCATAACTTTCGCAATTTCAATCACGTCGTCAAGAGAAATGTTACCGCTATGCTTAATGTTCTTCACCTTTTTCCTGTCACGTTCCGGCTCCTTTAGGGCTTTGATGACCAGAGCGGCGGCCGAAGGTACGACGGAAACTTTAGCTTGACGATTCTGCACCGTTAGCTTAACAGTAACTCTGAGACCCTTCCAATCCTTGGCAGTTTCCTTAGCGATATCTTCTCCGATTTTTTTCGGTGAAAGACCGAGTGGTCCAATCTTTGGAGCGAGTGAGCTAGCTGCACCTACTTCACCTCCGGTGACCCTGACATAGACGTCGACTACTTGTGATGGATCAAACTTTGGCGGCATCTTGGCGGGAAAGAGATTACGACGGCGGATACAGCCTACAAGTTCGGTGTGAATCGTTAAAAAGGAGCAAAAGCTAGGGTTTTGCAGGTGAAAATTTTGGGCTTGTTTGGATAAAGGCTTAGTGTTGGGCTGGACTTGCCATAGTTTGGGTTTTGGACCTTCTGGTGATGTTAAAAATCTCGTGTAAATTGTATTTGAATGCATAATATTTAATAAATTATTTTTTCCTAATAACTATATTAATATTGTAATAATATAGTCTTATAATTTAGTCGTTTGTATAGCTCAAAAAGGAGATAACGAAGCGTGTAAACCAAATCGACCATACGACATGTAACTGAAAGCAAGAGTAAATAAAAATATACCACAACTTGAATATTTCATCCGTCCCAAAAAAAAATTACAATTCTCTTAAAAATTTTGTCCCACAAAAAAGTTTACGTTTCTAAAATTTAGGGGCCCACATAATAAAATAATATTATTATCAATCATTCCAACAATAAAACACTTTTTTCCTCCAATCTAACATTATACTTCCTCCGATTCAAAATAATAGCTACGCCTTCCTTATATGAGTGATTTAAAATAAGTGCTACACTTTGAAAAATTACATTATTTAGCTAAAAATAGTAGGAACCACACACACTAACTATCTACTTTAACAAAGTGAAATGACTCATTTACCCTTACTTTTTACTTTTAAACATCATTAACCACACTTTATTCAAAAGGTGTGAGAATCATTATCCACTAACCATTCAATTAGACTATGCGTAATGGGTGACCAAACCCAGTTTGGTCAGCCCTACTACCTCTGCGACACATCAGCTTTCTCTCTCCTGATCAAACACATGAGTACATGACCAGACAGCGACCAATAGCCCGCAATGGGTGACCGATCGATAATATTTTTTTTAATTTTAATTAAAAACAATACATTAAGAATAAAAAAAACATTACATTAATAATAAAAAAACATTACATAAATAAATTAAAACTACTAAAAAAAACAAACTAAAAATCCAAATTATATTTGGCTTTGATTGTCGCTTTCTTCTTCAAAACCCACTCGAGCTTTTTGTCGGTTAAGTGGTCATGTGGTTCATTGTAGAATTTCATTTGTTTGAGCTCTTGGTTTCTTTTTGAATATCCATGAAATCAGTTATAGACGCTTTGCGGAGGTCAAAAAAGTCGTTTGTGGCCTCTTTCCAATGCCCGACTAATTGCTCAGCCACAGGCCGACATCTGAACCTTGAGCAGCTGATGATGATGATTTCGTTGCTTTCTTCTTCGCCTTGTCCCGCCCCATTGGTCGAGTGGGTGCAACTTCCACTTCTTCATCATACCTATCCACACCGACCCCTGAACTTTGAGAAGCTGATGATGACGACGTCCTTGATTTTTTTCCACGAGTCTTCGCGAAAATCGCCAATTGTTTTGGGTATTCACGCTCCTTCCACTTTGGATGGTCCTTCAACAATCTCCAGCACTCCACCTCTGTGAACTCCAATGCATGTTCAGCCCTAAATTCACCACAAGCCCGCTCGTACAAAATTTGACCGTTCGCCCCACTTGGGTTTCTTTGTACGAGGTTTGCATAAATCACACAAAAGTTTGTAATTTCAGGCCGAAGCCTATTCTTCCACTTGCGGTTTAGTAAGTCGTATGTGTGGTTCGTCTCACCCATTTTTTTCGCAAAGTAAACTAACACATCATGCCAAAATCCAGAACGCACCCTGTATGTAACGACCCGAAATTTGTAAATAAATAAATTGTGTAAAAATATGATAAATAAGGATAAATCGTTTAAAAGACGTAGGAATTGGTTTCGTGTCATTTGGACACCGTTTGATATGATTAAGGTCGAAACCGGGCTGAACCGGACAACAAAAAGTTGCAGCCTAGCTGCCTGGAGGAGTTCGCGACGCGAACTATAGTTCGCGGCCGCGAGGAATGGACAGAGAGTTTGGGGTTTCGAGGCTTGGAGTTCACGACTGGTTGCCGATCGCGAAGTGTTCCCGACGGGGGAAGTTCGCGACGCGAACTCTAGTTCGCGAACGCGAACTGTTCAGCTGTATAAATATGCGGGTTTAGCCTAGGTTTTAGGGTCCAACAACCCTACTTCTAGCTCAACCGTTTTTAGAGAGAGAGCTCGTTTTTGGTGACATTTGGCTCAAATCTTCATCAATCTTGGGGATTTTAACATCAAATGTAAGGATTCTTGATCCTTCATGTTTGGTAGTTAGTTTTTCAAGCTTTTCTTGGGCATCAATGGTGGTTTGGGGAACCAACCATGTCATCTTGAGGAAGATGACCAAATGTGAGTGTAAACCACTCCTTGTAAACTTGTAATCAATGTGTACAAGTTGGATTTGGGTTTTATGGATAGAAATCTTGAACTAGGGTTTGAGATTTCACCAAGTTGTAGGAACTTGGTGGTTGTGAATGTTAATATGGATTAATTAGTAGCTAGTTATGGATTGTAACTAGGTTTTGTGATGGTATTGATGTTAGGTCAAGAAGACCTTGTGATTGGAAGTGCTTCCTTGATTTGGAAGTAAGGATTGTGTTGTTGAACACAAGTGTTGGATAGCATTGCTAAGGTGAATACATGTGATCTTTTCTGAGTACATAGTAAACGATTTTTAAATGATTGAAAATGATTAAAAGAGTTTTTATCGAATGAATGTTTTAATTAAGAAATTGATTGAAATGCTTAAATGTTATGAAATGAAATGTGATCTTGATATGATGAAATGATGATTGAAATGGAGCAATGGCTCATGTTTGTTGACCAATTTTATGTTAGTCAAATATCCGGAAATGATAACCCATTCTTGGGGGAGTTGAGATTACTACTTGGGGCGGTACCTCCCTGTGCAAGGGTAGTATATCTATGTGAATGATAACCCGATAATAGGGGGACTATGATAACCCGATAAAAAGGGGGATTACGATAACCCGCGAGACGGGGGAGTTGGTGATCTTGGTAAGTTTGGGAGAACCCCAATTACATTGAGATCTTTTGATAATAACCCACATCGGGGGAGTTGCTTCGGGATGACCCGTTGCGTATGTGTGAGCTTAGGATAAGCTCGAGACTATGTTTGACTTATGTGCAATGTGATATTTACTTAAATATTAGTTAATTGCAAATGTTTATAAACGGGTCTAAAACCCATGTTTCTCACGAGACAATCTTGTCTCACGTACTACGTTTTCTTTTATGTCTATGTACTCAGGTTCAGGAGCTAAGGATTAGGCGGCCCGTAGTTGTAGCATTGGATGATTATGCTCGGTGTACAATTTTGATTCCCTTAGACTTTAGTCTCGATATGTTTGTAACACCGGTTTGGCACCTATTGATCATTCCAAATGTTTTAGTTAAACTATGTTTTTGGATATTATGGGTTTTTGGATGTTGAACTTATTTATTTAAAAGTTTAAATTGTTGAAAAATTGAGGTGTTACACTGTAGTTCCCATTAACGACATTTTCGGAAGTGTCGATCCAAGCCTTGCATAAGGCTATCTCTTCGGGCCTCGTCAATGTCACGCTTCTGCCGGTCACCCCCTTTGTCGGTGGTTGACGCCTTTTTGATACCTTCTTTTTGGTTGGCGCTACAACGGGGGAGTCGGAAGACTCGACGTCGAGGGGAGCGGCGGGAGTGGTTGGGGAACCACTTTCTGTTCGTGGTTGGTAGTCGTATTGGTCGAGCCCGGCGAAAGGATCAAAATTTTCCATACCAAAATAATTTTGGTATTGTTGTGGTGGTTGTTGATGTTGTGGTGGTTGTTGTGGAGGGTATGGTCGGTATGGTTGTTGGTAGTAGGGGGAGCAAATGGATTATTTTGATAACCTTGTGGTTGAGGAGTAGTTTGGTGTACGAAAGTTGGTGGTTGAAAGTTGATAGAGGGTGATTGAGAGGGTGTGGGATTGTTTGCTTGGCGTCGAGATTTTGAAGTTTTGTCTTTGTTCTTGGAAGACATTTTTGGAGAGGGTGATTGAGAGAATTGAGTGTGTGTTTGAATTTAGAAAGAAAAGAGAGTTGTGCATTATATATGAAAGAATTGGGTATTTATAAGGTAAAAAGGGGTTGTTGATTTAAAGAAAATAGCCGTTGGGGGGGGGGGGATTGGAGCCGTTAAACGGTCGTAATGGAACAGTCGAATAGTCGACCGTTGGACACGGTCGACGCGTCGCAGAGGGTGGGGCATAACGCGGGGGACGCGTCGGGGAAGAGGAGGTGGCCGGTCGCGACCGGTGGGCGGGTCATGCATTACGAGTAGTCTTAATCTAATTTAACCATCATTATAATCTTTTGCTTCAAAAACCGTGAAACTCAAAGTGTAGCACTTATTTTGAATCGGAGGAAGTATTTTAATCAAAAGTATTACAAATGACCCCACCACTAACTATATCCTAAAATATTGTGCTCAAATAAAATGTAAACTTTTTTATGGGACGGATGGAGTATATGATTGTAAAAGTTGTAATTCGATCGGATTAATATTTGAATTTGCAATGTTAAGATATAGTTATCGATATTTAGAACCTAAAATTTGTTTGTTGACACATCGCAATCATTCTTTAGTTTGTGGTTACAGTTCCATTATTTCTGCAATATTTTGTATGTGATATTGTGATTGCTTTAATTGATCAATACTTTCCAGATTTCATTTTAACAATCATTTTTTTATCCGTTGATAATTTAGTGCTAAGAGTCATAACAATTAACAACGTATATATTACAGATTTGATTTTTTTATGTGTAAACAATTACTAATTTGCTAATAACAACGACAACAATTAGGTCATGTACATCGCGAGCAAAAGTCAAATACTTTAGAGAGCTCTTGTAACGAGAATATATTTTTAATTTTTTTAACAAACCAAGTGTCATGAACTCGTGATGTACAAGTAATAATAGACATAAATGCATAATGGGCCCCAGGAGAGAGACTTAAGGGGGTGTTGAAAAAAACTAATTATTTGATTATGACGATCATTAAAATATAAGAGCATAAGGTCTGGTTTGATGTTAAAGCTACTTTTGGCCCTTTTACATGGTTTTAACACACCTTAAAATTATCTTTTTTGGTTTAATATCTTTATAATATTCATTTGGAACCCATAAAATACCTCAAATAAATCACAATTTACCAAAAAACAAAAAGAGCCTCACCTCAAACAACCTTTGACGGTCTGTTGTAGCCTTGGCGAGAATACTATAACATATGTATAACATGGTACACAGTATGACAAATCATCATTTAGCGGTGTTAAACCTCTTTTAACAACCGTATGCTCTAATGCCTACACCAATGTTCGGATTTGTTCACATATATTAAAACATAATAAACCGATAGATTGTTTTAAAATGTTTGATAAATTAGGAGTATACATCTATATATAAGTAAGAATATTTAACTCCTCACAAGAGGTCATGTGTTCACACCTCGCCGATAACAAACACTTGGACGTGGCAAAATAATAGTTAAGAAACAGTCACATAGATACTACATTTAAATCATGTATTTTTAAGTTCAAAACTCTCAGTTTTCCGGATAACGGAAAACTTCATCAGTTTATCTATAAAAGTTTATACATAGATGAGAATAAGCACATTTATCTTGAATAACTTTATGGAAAACAACTAATGTCGACAATAGTAAGCATTTTGTCTTCGTCTACACACTTAAAAACGTTTTTGAGCTATACAAAATATAATAAAACGATAGAGAAATGTTCAAGGTAGTCCAAGAATTTTGGCTAGTCCCAAGGGATAATTAATAGTCATTGGATCAAGAAAAAAGTCAAAGGTCAAGATCAAGATTCAAACCATACAAGCACATGTACTTCAATACATCAATACCCCACCCACCTTCGGCGGCCGGCGGCGGCGATGGGCGGCGGCCGGCGGCTGGAGGTGGCCGGCGGCGGTGGTGACCGGTGGTGGTGTCCGTGACTGGAAGCACATGTGTTTGAAACACATGTGTTTTGAAAATAAAGGAGTGTATATGTACAGCCAAACATATGTGTTTCAAGTAATGAAGCACATGTGTTTCATAACGTCAAGCACATGTGTTTCATAACGTCAAGCACAAATGACTTGCTTGTAAGTTACATGTGTTCAGGAACAAAAACACATGTGCTTGGCTTTATGAAACACATGTGCTTCATAATGATATATTCGTCACTTGTTTTGATTTTTTTTTCTTGTTAGTGAAGCACATGTGTTTCATAACGTCAAGCACATGTGCTTCGTGATTCAAACACAAATGACTTGCTTGTAAGTTACATGTGTTCAGGAACAAAAACACATGTGCTTGGCTTTTATGAAGCACATGTGCTTCACAATGATATGTTCATCACTTGTTTTGATTTTTCTTCTTGTTAGTGAAGCACATGTGTTTCATAACGTCAAGCACATGTGCTTCATAATGATATGTTCGTCACTTGTTTTGATTTTTTTTCTTGTTTGTAAAGCACATGTGTTTCATAACGTCAAGTACATGTGCTTCGTATGCTCCCCTGTGTGTTTAGGAACTCATGTTTTAGTGACTTGAAACACATGTGTTTCGTGACCTGAAGCACATGTGCTTCGGAATAATATGCTGTTTTTTAATGAAGCACATGTATTTCAATACATCAATACCACCACCACCCCCATTACCACCAGCACCTTCACTGTCAGCCACCACCGCCGCCACCGGCCGCCGGCCACCGGCGGCGGACGGCGGCCGGAGGTGGTCATCGGCGGTGGCTGTAGGTGGCTGTTAGGTGGGGGATTTAATCTTGACCATCTTGATCCAATGACTAGGATTTGTTCCTTGGCACTATGCAAAACCCTTGGACTTCCTAGAATACACCTCTAAAACGATAATAAAGTACCCCGAACACATCTTACGCGTGTCATTTAAAGGGAAAAAAATGAAAGAAATAGAGTTTGAAATGCACCACATAAAATGGCTATTTGAAAGAGACCGAAGTAGTATTTAAATACACGTATGAAATAAATGCAACAACAAATTATGGCCAGACCTTAATGAACAAGTGTCATCTATACACAAATATGAAGGAAATGAACTTTTGAAATGCACGAGATGCACTTGAAAACATTAAGCAACATTGAAAGCACCTTATGCCATTGTGAGGTGCTTATTCAATGAGAATGAAGTGGTCAATACGTTCCGCTAATTATTCAACTATAAATAACAAAAAAAAAAAAATTAATATAGAATTATAGGAAAATTGGTAAGTGACGTTAGACCTGTGCCAAACGGATGGTGTTGTTTGGCAACCGACTCACCTTGGTTGAGTTGAACTGTTGGCATCACTATTCGATTGGTTGTTGTCGGTTGATTTTATGTGTTAACCGAAGAGAAAAGTGAGGGGTGGGAGAAAGGAAGATGTATTATTATATGGGTATTTTATGTGTATATATATGTGGGGTCTAAAAATATTAAGCAAAAAGTATTGTTTGACATGCGTGTTATGTTTGACACCGGTGTTAGCTACAAATTAAGCTTGCGCGCACGGCGCATGCAACAGAGTAAATTTTTTTCTATTTCGCTAAATTTAACAGGTTCAAACATAAATTTTCATTTGTTTTTTTCTATATCGCTACATTTAACTTAGGTGATTAAAATGATAAGGTTAGCTATACACATGTTTATGCTTATAATATGTATATATCAAATAAAATGTCATTACATCCTCTTTCGGAAAAATGACATATGTTTATCTATGTTTAAGATTTTGGTCATAGCTTCGTACGTACAAATAAAAAATGTTTGTTCTAATGTTAAAATTGAATATGATAGCTACAAAACTAAGCTTAATATAGTAATCTATTTAAGAGATAGTTATAGTCGTATTAAAAAAACTAAGATAAAATTTATTTATTGTTCAACTTGATTGAGAAAGTATTTGGTAATTTGTAGGAAAACACCACACCACAACTTTCGTTGACCATTGTAGACGTTGTCAACTTATGTGTCCCTGCCTTGTTATTTCGTTTCGAGTCAATATGTAAAATTAAGCAGTTTTCCTACAATAAAATGTCAACCACATCCATTAAGCTATTAATTACTAACGGAAGTTTTTTAAAATGTTTAAAAGATGGTTTATGGAAAGATGGAAACAGTAATTTTACATCTAATTTGCAAATAACATGATTAGGAAAAAAAAAACAATAATGGATCGATTAGCGGCTATTGTTAGCTAGTGTGACAGTGACAAAAAGGAGCGACCTTGAGGTGTCATGGACAAAACGCGCTATCCTCCAAATGCACCCCCACCCCATCGGCTGCTCCACCACCTTTTGATAAATGACTCAACACGTGTCATGATCCTGGAACGCATCAGCAATACGGGCGTACAGTTCTCCATGCACCAGGTGCGCAACCGATACTCATCCGCGCGTTGTGACAAACAAATCTCTCATTTTTCCCCTGTTCCTTGGTAACGATTATGAAAATCAAGGAGAACGAGACACGTGTTTTTGAAGAAATCCATCTTGCTACTTGCAAGGTTCAATAGATGATGAGATCGACGAGTTTTGTAATTGCAAATCGTAAATATACAGTTTTTATATTAAAAGATATTTTTGTAACCGACTAACTTACTCGCTATTTATGGATTTTTAATAATATCTTGGTAAACGTATGTACTCGGACCTTTTGAAAGAAAAATAGCTCCAAAATTATTTCATAATCGTATATCAAATAGATGATTTTCTTTAACATCTTATCTAACCCCATCCTATAATTAATCTTTTTACTTTTTTTTTTTTTGAAACAGCAAATGAAATAACGGAAACCTACTCGTAATTTTTCAGCGAGCACCCCGAGTTCGAGCTCCGCATAAGCGGGCAAACCCAGCCCCCAAAGGAATTTCCAAGGAAAACTCCTCATATGTGCCCGTGTGAGGTATGAGTTAAATTACGCTAATGCAACGCTCCCAAAGGTATTCGCACTCACGACCTACAGCCCACATGGGTATAAACCCGTTAGGCTGGCCATCATTGGCAATCTTTTTACTTTTAATTAGAAGCTAGTATGATTATTTATATTTTATATCTATCATATCATATTCTTTATATGAGTAGTATTGTTGTGTTATTTCATGCATTTAAAGGCTATACTAGTTTTGATTCGAATAAAGTGAGACTCAAGAAGTACAACTTCTATCTAGCTTGCAATTCAAACGTCTTTTTGTCAATACATACATTGTTAATTAGTGAGATTTTATGCATTAATACTACAAACTTTAATTATCTTTTTCGTAAGCTAAAACTAGTTAAGGTCGGAAAATATCAAGGACTACAACTATGATGAAATTAGAGAATTTCAGCTGACACGTTTTTCGTCCATCATCTAGCAGTATTCGAGATGTATAAAGATACTTTATTAACTAACGAAAAATTATATTGATTTCTTCTAAATTTTAATACATATATAATATATTCATACTCATTTAATCAATATAAATATCAAAATTAAAGTATAAGATTAGGAAAGAGTATTATTAATGTATGTTTATAAGTAATATGATAATAAATGAAGATTTAGGGTATGTTTGGGAAAGCTTATTAACGGGGCTTATGAGCTTATTGGTTTATTAAGCTCCAAATTCAAGCTTATTTGGAGCTTAATAAGCTAATAAGCTCATAAGCCCCGTTAATAAGCTTTCCCAAACCTGCCCTTAATAGGAAGGAATTTTTTTTTGGGTGACAAAATAGGTAGGGGTGAGCATAAAAACCGAAAAACCGAACCGAACCCGAAAAACACTAAAAAACGAACCGAAAAAACCGAACCATTTGAAAAACCGACATCAACGCTTTTGATTTTTGGAAAACCCGAATGTTTGGGGCGGTTTTCGGGGGCATATGAAAAACCAGACCGAAAAACCCGCCCCGCCCCGCCTTTATATATATTTCAAGTTTTATAAAAATATTCTTATATTTTTAAAAGATTTGATATAAATTTATTTGCAAAAGGAAAGCAACCATGCAATGAAACTTCTATGGATGAAGACATTAACTAAGATTATTGCGAAAAATGGTTGGATGTTATTCTATTATTAACTTTTTTCAAATTATGTTAGTTGAATTTATTATTACATTATATTAAACCTACTAGTTGTTTTTTATTTATAATGAAATGAGTTAATGTTTGGAAGTTTGAATCATGATATTAGTTTTTAAGGTAATAAATTGGTAAATTTAAAGGAAACTAAAAAACCGAAAAAACCCGAAACCGAACCGAAAAACCCGAAACCGAACCGAAAAACCCGAAAAACCGAAACCGAAAAACCCGAAGCCGAAAAACCCGAAACCGAACGGGGTGTAATTCTCAAAACCTGAACTTTCGGGGCGGGGTTTGGTTTTAGTTAAAAACCGCCCCAAACCGCCTCATGCTCACCCCTAAAAATAGGTGTGGTTCAAGTTTAATTAAGGGGGGAAATTTTAATATGGAAATAGACATGATATACAGTTCAATAAATAATTATGAGCCGGTCGAAATAATCACCAAACAATGAGGTTGCATGGAAATTTAAAGTTAAATAATGAATTTTAAATATAAATAAATAATAAATAGGGTTTTGTTAATGATAGCTTTTAGGACTGTCATTAAGAGGTAGTTGGATGCATAAATTCTTTGTACTTTTGTTAGTGGAGGATGATTCCTAAAATGTAGGGGACGATTATTGATTATTGTACAAATTTTGATGCATGTTTTAGCCTCTTATTGACAGCCTTTATGGCTGTCATTAACATTTTCCTAATAAATAATACTCTCTCTGTCCCTTAATAAAGTTCTCATTTTAATTGAGCGCAAATTTTTAGGAATTAGTTAGTGGTGTGGTCTTGATAATAAATTTGATTAAAATATAAGGTTATTTTGGAGAGAAATTTTTTTTTAAATATAATTAGCGGTGAAGTACATGATAATAATATTATTTTATTGAATGAGTGTCTCTAATTTGAGACATGAGAACTTTATTTTGGGACAAATATTTTGATAAAAATGAGAATTTTATTAAGAGAATGTGTAATAAAAAAGAAAAACAAACAGTTTGGAGAGAGAGAGAGAAAGAGGAGCTTGAAGAAGTCTATAAAAAGAGACAAAAGTGATCAATCAAGAGGACTTGCATATACAGAGCTAAATCCAACCTAATTTTCCAGAGGAAACTTCCAGTCCATTTCAATGGCGGCATCGAGGACATACTTCGGTAGAGGAAACCACCGCTACTTCTCTGGCGAAAACGAACTCCCTGCGGCGACAAATTTGACGTTTGAGTTCAACGAATTCGACGTATGGAACGTCGCATCGTCGCCAGAGTTTCATAAATCCGTAACCGGAGCTCGAATCTCGAGGAAATCGGTACCGGCTACGGAGAATCGGAAGGAAGTTAGACGAACGGCGTTGTCTCTACCGGTTGATGTTCCTGACTGGTCAATGATTCTAAAAAATGAGCCGCCGGAGAACCGTGCCACAGCTTGCGACGGCGAATACGATGAGTTTGACGACGACCTGTATGGCGGCGGCGATCGGATTCCGCCTCATGAGTATTTAGCGAAGGGGAGAAATGCATCGTTATCCGTACACGAAGGAATTGGAAGGACTTTGAAAGGAAGAGATCTAAGTAGAGTTCGTGATGCTGTTTGGAAGCAAATTGGATTTGAAGATTGAAAAGTACGGATTGGCGGTTAACAAATCATAATTGATCCTAAATTTTGCATACACGATGATCAAGTAATCAGATATAGCAGTAAATGTTCTTTACTTCCCTCTTATTATAATATTAGAAATTTAGAAGTTGGATCCACTATGGAAATATTCTTTTGTTTTGACTTGATTTTGAATTTCCGGTGAACAATTTGTTCATCGGTTAGATGCGTTATACGGATTAATATGTAACTGCAAATGCAATTTGCAAATTTTGAGGCAGAAATGAGTATTTTGTTTGATTTTTGGGAATTGTTAGAAAACATGGCGAAAGAAAACTTGAATTTGTCGGAGATGGCTTGTTGTTATAGTGTAAACAAATTGACTTTGAAATTGTTGACTATTGACTAATTCTCGTTAGAACTAATGATCGACTATTGACTAATTCTATTTTAATTTCACATAACGTTATTATTTTGATATTGAGTCTAATATTCAATTAACTTATTCACAAAGTAAAAATCACGTTTATTAACACATTGCATACGAAGTGTATTTAACAATATATTATGTATAAAACATATGTAAAATATGCATATTATTGTAATTAGCTCTTATCATTTATATTAACCGATCTTAATACAAAAGTGGCAACTTTAGTAAACTTTAAAATTGTTAAAACTACGTGGTGAGAATTATGTATTTTAACTCATTTATACTGATTGTCTTTGAACAAGTAATATATCTCTACATTTTTATGCAAATTAAAATTTCTATTTAATAGATTTTAATTTCTTTTATTTGCGTTTTTACTTGATATAGAATAGTAGCAGCAATAATAAGTTATAGTGCACATTTAAAAATTAAAATAATGGTTGGTTTTTTTTAATGTGTATTATATAGGTACACGATAAAATGATTTAATATTCTTAAATTTTCAAATTAAATTATAATATATATCTAATACATCATCGAAAAATATTCCATCCGTCCTAAATTTATTGTCTACTACAAAAAACATACAGTTTAAGAAAAGTACATTAATTATATTAGGTCACCAATCAAATAATATACTAGACAATAAAAATATGACGGAGGGAGTAGTAAATATGGATTTTTTTGATATATTTTTAGAAGTCTTGGGTCCAAAATAGAAGTTTTATGTTTATTTTGAACATAATTTAAAAGATCTCCGTTCGCACCTACTTAAGAAAACATTTTATTTTATTTGTGCAAAAAACAAAATTAATGAAACATTTATTACTTTTTTGTCATTATAAATTGATTAAGGGTTTAGAATGAAACTCCTTTTAACTATTCCATAAAGGAGTTTCCTTGTATTCTTTTTTTCAAATCTCATGACTGTCTAAGGGCATTTTGGTAGGGGGAATTGAAATAGAGAAATGGAAATGAAATGGATTTTCGTTGTTTGGTAAGGTAAAGAAATAAGTAACACGGAGAAATTGAATTCTCAGGAAATCCATTCCTTCCTATTTTCATTTCTTTACTTTTGGAGGTGAAATCAAATTTTGTAAGCAAATTTCTCCGTGTCTTTTTTACTGAGAAATGGGGCAACTAATAGAAAAAAGGGTATAAATTATAAAAGTCACGTGTTAGGCACATTTCTAAAATCACGTTCAAAACCCTAGCCTCTGGTTCTCCTCCTTCACGCTCTGCTTCTGTTTCGATTTCTCCTCTGCAGTTTGATTAAACCTTGTCCTCATCCTCCATTACGAGTTATGTAATTAATAAGCTTCTTCATATTGTTTAATTTTTAAATTTTTATTCTTGCTCATGGGATTTTAACTATTCGTTGATTTTTTAACCATTTGTCCCCAATTTTTTATACTTAGAAAGTTAGAATATCAAAACATATGCATGAGTTTTAGTTATATGCGTGATTTTTTAGTGCAGTGAGTTATTCTAATCACTTTGATTCCAATGTGATGCTGCATTATAGATGTATGATTTTTCAGTTTTGGTTTAGATATAAGCTTCGGTTTAATAAGATGATATTAGTGAGGAGTGATTATGCATATTGAAAGAAACATAAATGTATGTAGGCTCAACTAGGATTATTGTAATTTGACTACAAATTCTGCTGGTATGTGATTTGTGCTAATGTTTATATGTATATAAACGATTTACATTTTCAGTTTCATTTGTTTGTATTTTGATATATAGGAAGGAGAACTAATGATGTTGATGATGATTTAGCTTCTGTTGAGAAGTTGTAATTGCTTGATTGATTTATGCTGTGAATTGTGCTGTAGGCTTTAATCAAAAAATGGGATCATAGCTTGTTCTATATGTGTTTGGATTAAATTTTGAGGTGTTGGAGCATAAATATGAGCACAGATTCTTTTAGCAAGATTTGTGCATATTTTGAGGAGAATATCGGCAGAATTTAAGCAGATTCATATTTTGAGGGATGTAGTGATTTGATCATAGGCCTAAAAAAAAACTCAGAACACTTTCATTTGTGTTATATGAGATTTGATTAGACTTGTAATATATGAGATTTGATTAGAGTTGTTTCTTCATGTGCTATGATATTTGTTGGTTTAAATCATATGAAAAAAATAAATCATTTCATTTCACTAGTTTTTGTTATCAAACAGGGGAATTGATTTCTCTGGCAACTCCTCATGCTAATTCTCTGACGTTACCAAACAATGGAATTCATTTTATTTCTCAGCCTATTTCATTTCTTTGCATTTTATTTCTCTGCTCCATTTTATTTCTTTTAATTTCTCCCTACCAAACGCACCCTAAATTCTTTCACAATGAAAGTGTAATTATCAAAACCTCAAGGGAAATATTATAAATATATTATGAGCAGTAAATATGTACGAATTTGTACGCCTAATGTATATAGGTAATAGTTAAAATTTCATTTCATAATAGCATATTCGAGTTTCATTTCATATATTATCTATCCTTCATAGAGTTGTGTTCTAGGTAGTCCAATGTTTTGTATAGTCTCAAGGGATAGATCCTAATCATTTGATCAAAATGGTCAAGATCAAATCCCAGTGTTTCAAACACATGTGTTTCAAGTCACGACCACCACCGCCGGTCACCACCCCACCGCCGGTGTAACGACCGGAATTTTCGGTTAATGAATTAAACGGAAATACTGAGGAATAAAGGTAGTAAAATGTTTAATCGAGTCTCCGTTGTGTTTTATCGAGTGTTTGGATGTTTGGGACTTGGTGTAACCAAGTATGGGTCAAGACTTGGATGGAAACAAGTTTAAAAGGAAAGATACTGACCCAGACAGCCCTCGCGGCGCGAGCCAGGCGCGAGGCAGTCGCGAGGTTGAACAGGAGCTCCAGAGGTGAAACGCGAGAATCAAGAGTTGAGACAAGAGCCGCGAGCGAAACGCGAGCGAAACGCGAGCGAAACGCGAGGTCTGTATTTCAGCGGCAACCAGCAGGCGAACCCGCGTCACCTCGCGGCGCGAGGTGGGCGCGAGCGGGGCGCGAGAAGCGTCTGGAATATATAAACTTGTGTGTGAGCTAGGGTTTCATTTCTCATACATTCCCAACACATAGTGCAGCCGATTTGGGAGTGTTCTTGGTCGTTTTTGGAGCTAAGGAGCTCAAATCTTCATCTTCTTGAAGGATTGAAACATCAAGGGTCAAGAAGACCTAAAGATTGGTGACATTTCACAAGTTTGATAGCAAGGATTCGTGTTGGTAGACACGATTTGGAGTCAGCTTGGCTAAGGTGAGTACATGAGACTTTTACTGGGTACATAGCAAATGATTTTGAAAACTATGATGTTTTAAGAGTCTTTATTAATAAACGTTTTAATAAAGATATGATTGATATGATGAGAAAATGCTAGTATTAGACTGTTTTAGTATATCTAAACGATTGTTGATTTTGAAAGAGATTATGATAATGAAAAGTAATTAGTGAGTTTTCATAAATAAGATGTATGAATAAAGATAATGATTTAAAAGAGCTTGATAATCGGTTTATTAATAATTTGTATTAATAAAGCTTGAGACAATGATTTTTATGTAATAAGTATCGATTAGTATATTATACTAATGAAAGTAGTTATTGAATTACTAAGAGAATAAGTAACAAGTGACTAGTAATAAACGTGTATTCTAGTCAAAGTAAGATGATTTCTATAAAAGATAAATATGTTTTAAATTAGTAAAGGACTTGGTAAAGTCAATGTTGAAACTGAATAAGTAATGAGAAAGATATGATAACTTAGAATAGAGGTATTCTAATAAATGATAGAAATGATGAAAGGAGCTGATGCTCATATGTGATGAATGGAGCTGAGGCTCATATGTGATGAATGAGATATCCGGAATAAGACCGCCCAGAAATGGGGGAGCATGAGACGTCTACTTGGGGTGGTACCTCCCTGCGCAAAGAGTAGAATGTCACAGTTTACGACACCCAATGATGGGTGAGCATGACGGCCCGGGAACGGGAGAGCTTATGAATCTCGGTAAGATGGGGGTTCCCAATTACCTTGATAGTTACCTATGACGTCCCATATCGGGAGAGTTGGCTTCGGAGAGGTCCGTCGCATATGTGATAATGAAAGTGTAAGTTTGGAGATAACTTACAAGTATGTGATTAGATGACGAGTAAGCTTACGGTAAGCTTATTAGTTTATACGGTTAAATGAATAGAAGATGAATTATGAATTAATAAGAAATGATAAGGATAAGTATTTTGATATTATAAATATTATTTTATAAATCTTTTGAGAATGGGTCGAAAACCCATGTATCTCACGAGACTATTTTGTCTCACGTACTACTTTGTTTTTGGCTATGTACTCAGGTTCAGGATCGTTGGATTAGAGGGTCGCGATAGAAGTGGCCTAGCGTTGTCTAGCTCGGGAGCTCGTAGGTAGATCCCGTTTATCCTATGGTTATGATATTATCTTTGTAACACCGGATTTAATAACTCTGATAATCTTTTCAAAGGTTTTTGTTAAACCGTATTTTGGGAACATTGGACATTGTATTATTTTTATTTAAAAATATGATTTAAAAAGTGTTTTGAAAATTGAGGTGTTACAACTTGGTATCAGAGCTATAGTTTAAGTGAATTAGGTAGGTTTGACCTCCCTAGTCTTAAGCTATGCTAAGTAGGACCATATGTTTTCCATAGGATGTCCTTGATTAGTCTTTTGAGACAGTAAAGTATGGGTATATTAGGGTCGATCCCTAAGAGAAGAGATAATGTTTGGGCTTTATGGGTTATGTTTGACTAATAAGTCAACCTTTGAATTCTGATGGTTTAAAATGTTGGTATAGCAAATGGTGAACCCAAGAAGTGGAGAGATTCCACGAGACCATGAGACGGATTCAAATCGAATCCCGACTCATCCCGGTAATAATGGAGAAGGTTCCGGTTTGGATGCAAACCAAACCCCGGTAACTATGGAAGCGATCAGAAATTTGTTTCATCAGATGAGGGATGAGGTGAATGAGGATGTGAACCGGATCATGACTAACCGGTTCAATGAGGAGAAGAATGATAATTCGAAGTCCCGTGGGGGAAGTAAGTCTTCGGGTAGCAAGACTCGTACCGAGGAGCCATCGACCGAAGGAAGTGATGATTCGGGGTCGGAGGAAAGGGAAGGTTGTACATATAAGGCATTCATGACGTGCAACCCCGGCGTGTATTATGGAAGTTCGGAACCGAAGGTCACGATGCGTTGGATTCGGGAAACCGAGCAAGTACTAGAGAGTAGCAAGTGTTTGAAGAGAGATATGGTCACCTATGCATCCCGACAGTTGAAGGATGAAGCGTTGACATGGTGGGATACCATGTATGAGACGTTGGGAAGGAAAGTGTACAAGATGTCGTGGAAGGAGTTCACGAGTAGGTTGAAGGAAAAGTTTTGTCCCGAGAGAGATCTAGAAGAGTTGCTGGAAGAGTTCATGTTCATCAAGAAGGGTAATATGTCGGTGGAAGAATACACCAAAAAGTTTACGGGATTACTTCCGTTTGTGATCAAGTCTTATCCGACGGAACGAATGAAGGTGGTTCGATATGCAAATGGACTACCACCGGAGTTTGAATTGGAAGTCAAGCGGGCGGCCACGTTAGATGAGGCCATTTGTACCGCTCGAGGTGTTGAGAGGGTTCTTCGGCGAAAAGCACAAGAATCGGCGTCAAAAGGAGAAGAGAAGAAGCTTGATAGTAGCTTAGGATCAATGAAGAAAGAAAAGTTCAAACCGAGTTCGTCAAGGCATGGTAGTATTGGGAGTTGTCAAAGTTGTGGGAAGAATCACCATGGAGAATGTAAAGCAAATTCGGCCATATGCTTCAAGTGTGGACGAGTAGGGCACCGAGCAAAGGATTGTAAAGTAAGGAACCTCGAAGAAGTGGAATGCTACACTTGTCACGAGGTGGGACACTTTAGTAGTGCGTGCCCGAGGAAGAGAAACGACACGTCAGCAACAACCGCCAACAAGAATCGGGTGAAGGGAACTCATGGAGCCGCTTCAGGTAATTCGTTTATGAAGTTTTGATAGATGATTAGAATTTAATTGCTTATGTGTCGCACAATATAGTGCTTATGTGATCTACGTGTGAGAATAATTATTGATGGAATGTATGATATGAAAAGATAAATTTGGGAGATAATCTCCCCGGGTTATTATGTGTATAGTCGAATGGGTTGGCGACCGGTATGTCGCGAGAAATAAGAATAGGAAGGATTATGTTAGCGTAAAAATATTGAAAGTTGGATCATGAGGGTGGTGAATATTTTCCATATGAGAATGGTAGTACAATGAAGTACTAAGTGTTAGTGTGAGTCGTGAAATACAAAAAAAAAAAAAAAAAAGGAAAAAAAAAAGAAAAAGAAAAGAATATATGTAAATATAAAATGGAACCTTAGTGATTGAATACGATTGATTGAGTGTTGGCAAATAGCCATGGCAAATGGTTGTGTAGGGGATGTCGGGTGTGACATCAAGAGTGAAAAAATTGTTTCGGTAAAGGTTTATTGAAAAAGTATGATAGTGTACGTATGGACACCGATCGAAGTCAATTGGTTGACTTAATATGGTCGGGTGAAAGAAAAAGAAAAAAATAAAATAAAATAAAATAAGAAGTTTTAGTGATGATAGAATGAATCGAATAAGGACGATTGATAAATGAGTAGATTGGTGGAAAGCACTAGAAACGATTCTATGTGTACCGTGTGGTATAATGTATAAGTGGAAAATCGAAGGTCAAATATGAAAGAAAATGATAGCATGATGCTAAGTGTAAAGATGCATACATGGATTGTATGCAAGATGAAATAGTGTTGTATGAGTCACTCTGGATTGGAGGCTTTCCGATCATTGTGACAGTTTGGGATCGTGATGGATTGGAGGCTTTCCGATCATCTCGATAAGATAGTTAAAGTATAACTTGTTATATAAGGAATATGATGTTTGTATTTGACGTATGTAGAACCGTATGGTTAGTTGTTGTTATGATTTTTATGGCAAGTGAGAACTTGGGTTGAAAGCACGGGTAGTGTTTAAGTATAAGTAAGTGTAGGAGATGCCTACAAGTTCATGGGATATGAAAAAGGAATGCTTTTAGGAAGCAAAGTTGTTAGTAACCAATGAGTGGTGAAAGAAGTACAATGGGTGGTTAGGCCACGATTGGATATGATTGAGGCTCTAGAGCCGGTAATCGGGAAATTCAAGTATGGTATAAGGATATTTGAAGGAAATTATAAAGGGTATAAGTAATTGGATGAAAGTTAAAAAGTAATAGAGATTTGGTATCGATTCAAACGGAAATTGTTAATCGATTGTGGAATTGAAATCGAAGAGAAGAGGAACAATTGAGAAAGGAAATTTAGATATTGAAATCGGGAATGAAAAGCTTGGGAAGCGATGCCTTAGTAATAAAGAATATGTGGAATTTAGCAAGGTAAGTTGACTTTATTCATAAGTCAAGGTTAGTCAACTAGTAGATTGTTGACTTTGGTCAAAATTGGATTTTGACTTTCGTTTAAAAAGGGTTTAGTCGAGGATAAGGTCATAATGTATCACATGTATGTGTGTATGATAGTGGTTGATTGATTAATGGAAATAATTGTAGTCAAAGGGTGCGACTTTGACCTTTGGGCAATTCGAATAGAATTTAGAAATCGAGTATGATTGTTGTTGGACCATGAAGGTAAGGTCGATTGTTAAGGAAATTATGGTTAATGGAATCACTAGTGGGTAAGGAAATTGTCAAGAAATGGTTGACCTTGTGCTAAGTCAAAGATTGGACAATGTTGACAATTTGGTCAAAGCGAGGGGTTGACTATCATTTTGGTCAATTGGTTATTAGTAATGATTGGGTCAAAGCATCCCAATGAGTACAAAGAGTTTGGTTAAATGATGGGAGGTGTTAAGGTCAAATTGTAAAATTTTGAACCGTTCGGGTATTAAGAACTGAAGTTGGTTTGTGACCCGTTTGAGTTTAACGGAGTCAAGTAAGGCAATCAAATGCATAAGTGTTATTGGATCCTAATTTGGAAGTGGAATGTGGATTGGAAATCCTTGAGTTGATTCCGAGGACGGAATCCTTTTTAAGGGGTGAATAGTTGTAACGACCGGAATTTTCGGTTAATGAATTAAACGGAAATACTGAGGAATAAAGGTAGTAAAATGTTTAATCGAGTCTCCGTCGTGTTTTATCGAGTGTTTGGATGTTTGGGACTTGGTGTAACCAAGTATGGGTCAAGACTTGGATGGAAACAAGTTTAAAAGGAAAGATACTGACCCAGACAGCCCTCGCGGCGCGAGCCAGGCGCGAGGCAGTCGCGAGGTTGAACAGGAGCTCCAGAGGTGAAACGCGAGAATCAAGAGTTGAGACAAGAGCCGCGAGCGAAACGCGAGCGAAACGCGAGCGAAACGCGAGGTCTGTATTTCAGCGGCAACCAGCAGGCGAACCCGCGTCACCTCGCGGCGCGAGGTGGGCGCGAGCGGGGCGCGAGAAGCGTCTGGAATATATAAACTTGTGTGTGAGCTAGGGTTTCATTTCTCATACAACCCCAACACATAGTGCAGCCGATTTGGGAGTGTTCTTGGTCGTTTTTGGAGCTAAGGAGCTCAAATCTTCATCTTCTTGAAGGATTGAAACATCAAGGGTCAAGAAGACCTAAAGATTGGTGACATTTCACAAGTTTGATAGCAAGGATTCGTGTTGGTAGACACGATTTGGAGTCAGCTTGGCTAAGGTGAGTACATGAGACTTTTACTGGGTACATAGCAAATGATTTTGAAAACTATGATGTTTTAAGAGTCTTTATTAATAAACGTTTTAATAAAGATATGATTGATATGATGAGAAAATGCTAGTATTAGACTGTTTTAGTATATCTAAACGATTGTTGATTTTGAAAGAGATTATGATAATGAAAAGTAATTAGTGAGTTTTCATAAATAAGATGTATGAATAAAGATAATGATTTAAAAGAGCTTGATAATCGGTTTATTAATAATTTGTATTAATAAAGCTTGAGACAATGATTTTTATGTAATAAGTATCGATTAGTATATTATACTAATGAAAGTAGTTATTGAATTACTAAGAGAATAAGTAACAAGTGACTAGTAATAAACGTGTATTCTAGTCAAAGAAGAGTCAAAGTAAGATGATTTCTATAAAAGATAAATATGTTTTAAATTAGTAAAGGACTTGGTAAAGTCAATGTTGAAACTGAATAAGTAATGAGAAAGATATGATAACTTAGAATAGAGGTATTCTAATAAATGATAGAAATGATGAAAGGAGCTGATGCTCATATGTGATGAATGGAGCTGAGGCTCATATGTGATGAATGAGATATCCGGAATAAGACCGCCCAGAAATGGGGGAGCATGAGACGTCTACTTGGGGTGGTACCTCCCTGCGCAAAGAGTAGAATGTCACAGTTTACGACACCCAATGATGGGTGAGCATGACGGCCCGGGAACGGGAGAGCTTATGAATCTCGGTAAGATGGGGGTTCCCAATTACCTTGATAGTTACCTATGACGTCCCATATCGGGAGAGTTGGCTTCGGAGAGGTCCGTCGCATATGTGATAATGAAAGTGTAAGTTTGGAGATAACTTACAAGTATGTGATTAGATGACGAGTAAGCTTACGGTAAGCTTATTAGTTTATACGGTTAAATGAATAGAAGATGAATTATGAATTAATAAGAAATGATAAGGATAAGTATTTTGATATTATAAATATTATTTTATAAATCTTTTGAGAATGGGTCGAAAACCCATGTATCTCACGAGACTATTTTGTCTCACGTACTACTTTGTTTTTGGCTATGTACTCAGGTTCAGGATCGTTGGATTAGAGGGTCGCGATAGAAGTGGCCTAGCGTTGTCTAGCTCGGGAGCTCGTAGGTAGATCCCGTTTATCCTATGGTTATGATATTATCTTTGTAACACCGGATTTAATAACTCTGATAATCTTTTCAAAGGTTTTTGTTAAACCGTATTTTGGGAACATTGGACATTGTATTATTTTTATTTAAAAATATGATTTAAAAAGTGTTTTGAAAATTGAGGTGTTACAGCCGGCAACCACCTTCGGCCGCTGTCCGCTGACGGCGGTGGTGGTGGCTGATAGTGAAGGTGCTGGTGGTAATGGGGGTGGTGGTGGTACTGATGTATTGAAACACATGTGATTTACTAAAACACAGGTGTTCCAAAATACAAACGAGCATAATACTTCAAAGTGTAACGACCCGAATTTTTGTGATAAATAAATTCTAAGAAAATATGATAAACAAGGATAAATCGTTTAAAGAACGTAGGAATTGGTTTCGTGTCATTTGGACGCCGTATGAGAAAGTTATGGACGAAACCGGGTCGAAACAAGGAACAAAAACTGCATCCCGTCTGGTGCAGCGAGTTCGCGGCGCGAACTAGGTCCTCGCGATCGCGAGGATCGGGCAGAGACTTGGGATTTTCTGAGATCGGAGTTCGCGGCTGGTTCACGAACGCGAATTGTTCACGACACGCGAAGTTCGCGGCGCGAACATGGGCTTCGCGGCGCGAAGTCTGTCATACACAGCATTAAAGTCGGGTTTTAGCTCATTTCATGCCATCTCTAACCCTAGCTTCTCTCCCAACGAGTTTGTATACATTTTTTAGTGGAAAACATCATTTGGAGCCGATTTCTTCATCAAATCTCGTGAATAGTCACTCCGAGTTGATGATTAATGGTATATCTTCACTCCTTTGTAGTTGTAGCTCTAGATCTATGGATTTTGAAGCTTGGGTTTGAAACCCTAGTTCTTAGGTGTATGGGTTATGGTGAAATAAATGATGTATACACTTAATAGATGGTATTTCAACGAAGGAAACAAGTGTAAGGTTAAGATTTGCAAGAATCTTAAGGGTTGGTTAACCTATTTTATATACCATCAAAATTGGGGAAAATGTTATTAAAGGGTGTTTATAGATAAATGGACACATTGTTAGTAGTATGTGATGTTGAATATATTGTGATTAATGTATTAGGCTTTTGGTGAAGTCTTGGAAGATTGGTTGATTGTTGGAGCAAGGAATTGGGTGTGAAGAACACGTTTGGAGCATTAATTGCTAAGTTGAGTACATGAGACTTTTAAACTGGGTACATAACAAGAGTTTTGAATATACATATGATATTTTTATGAGTCTTTATTAATAAATGCTTGATAAAAATAGTGACTGAAAATGGTGAGAAAGTAGGTATAATGTGATACTAGAATATATCTAGTATGGTCGATGATTTTGGAAGTAAATATGATAAACTTAAGTGGTTATGGAATCTTTAATAATGAACCATAATAATAAAGTTATGAAGTAAAAGAATGTATATCGAGTCTTTATTAATAATTATGTATTAGTAAAGCAATTGGAAATGGATAGATAAGTAATGAGTATCTATTGGTAAGAATTACTAATAAAAGAAAAGAACAAATATACATATGAAAATGATTATGATGTGATCACTAATAATTATGTATTATAATCAACGAAGAGATGAAAGTATATGAAATAGATAAATAAGAAATGTATCTTATGAAATAAGTGAGTATGGACCTCCTAGGGTTCATAAACGTAGAAGTATGTGCGAGATGTTAAAGATCGGGTCCACGGGACCATACAGGTACGTTCACTCTATGTTGAACTAGTTATATATAGTTATTATTAGATAACTAACTTGTTTGATGATTTATGTGATAGCCGAAGGCTTTGATTGAAATAACTGTTGAGTTATGTTCAGAATGAGATGATGTGATGATGCGGTGGACCCCCGGTCATGAGGTGTGGAATGAGGGGCAGTTGGGTGGATTCCCATCGAGTCATCCACGTTGGTAGTCTTGCTAACTGGACGTATTCCGGCGAGCAATGTTTTAAAACCCGGATTTTGAATCGGACCGGCCGACCCTTAAAAAACGGTCGGACCGGACGGTTGAACCGGATTTACAAAGAAAAGCCTAAAATACACAAAACAAACATTATAACAATTTCAAAAACAATTTTCCAACAAAGTTAAACATCCATACATATCAAAAATTACACAAAACATTTAAAATTCAACTAAAAGTTTGGTGCTTAAAACTTCAATACAAATTGCATCACTCTTTCGGCATTGGAGTGTTGTATAAATCTAATTCCCGATCGCTTAGTAAGCGGAATTCACTGTCATCTTGATCCTCATTAACAAGAACATCTCCTACAATATAAAATATTATGTTTTAGCCTAACATAATAATCTAATAACATAGTAAAAGTACATGTATTAATGGTACCTTGGGATTGAGAAGCCGCTTCTTGCTCTTGTTCATCAACAATATTTTCTAAATCATCAAAATTGAGTTCCCCTTGTGCTTCTTCTTCAACAACCCAAAAGTCCGTATTATCAACACATTCATAATCAATCGGGTCGTACGACCTCTTATCAACTTTGAGCCTAAAAAGATTATCAACAAAATATAGCATGTAAATATAAAATTACGTTAGAATTATGACAATAACTTTAAAATATCATACCTATTTTTTAAACGCAAGTTGTAATGAACAAATACAAGGTCACTTAGTCTTTGATGTTCCAACCTATTCCGCCTTTTTGTGTGAATCCTTTCAAATACACTCCAATTGCGTTCACAACCCGAAGAAGATGCGGTTTGACTTAATATTCTAACTGCAAACTTTTGCAATTTTGGGCAATCCCCACCAAATAGTTTCCACCACTCATCTAAAAAACAAATTGTTAGAAGTTAGAATAAAAAAAACAATACTTAGAAATTAAAATAATAAACAAGAAATGGTTTGTTAATCTTACCGGGACGGGTAAGCTTTCGTGCTGCAATAGCAGTTCTTCGACCAAAACTACCTTGGCAATCTCGAAACTTGCATAACTCCAATGTAATATTTAAAGACTCTGAACCACTGTAATAATTCTCAACCATATCAATAAGACCTTTATGAACCTCTTTCTCGTTTAAAAAGTTTTCTTTGTCATATTGAAAAGCAGGATTTAACCAATAAGCCGCACAATGAATTGTTTTACGTATAGTCTTATCCCAACGAGTATCAATTATGTCCGTGTATGGTTTGTATAACGCTTCTTTTTCTTTAAATAAATCTATAACCCCTTTCCTTGCCCTATAAATCCCTTCATATACATACCCCATAGCGGGTTTTTCATCAGAGTCACATAAACGCAAAAGCCTCAATATAGGTGTCATCACTTTCACGGTAATTAAAACATTTTTCCAAAATGTTTCATTCATAACAATTTCTCTACATTCACGTCCATTCCCCACTGTCAACATTTTCTTATAATCATTAGAAATAACCATAGCTTGTAATTCAGCTTTATGGTCATACAAACTCTTTAATGCAATGAATGAGGTACCAAAATGAGTAGCACCCGGACGGATTATTTCGGTCCAACCAGGCCTTTGTCTCAACCAATTCAGTGGCCACTTATGGTTATAAATAAAAACTGTAACCCTCGAAGCAAGAGTAACCAAAGATGACACATTTTCCAACTCAGAAACATCTTTTAATATAAGATTAATACAGTGTGCTGCGCATGGAGACCAAACAATAGAGGGATATCTCTCATTCAACAACTTACCAGCAGCTTTGTAATTAGCAGCATTGTCAGTAATTAGTTGAACAACATTCTTTTCACCAACCATTTCAACAATATCAGCAAACAAATTACGTAAATTTTGAGCATTGCTTTGAAAATCAGACGCGTCAACAGATTTAAGAAATGATATCCCTTTAGGACAATAAAGCAAAAAATTAATCAAATGGCGTTGCCTAATATCCCTCCATCCATCACTCATAATTGTGCAACCACTATCTACCCAATCACTTCTATACTCATCAATTATAAGTGAAACTGACTTTTTTGCATCTTTTAACAAATTTACCCTCATAGCATGATAAGTGGGTGCTTTATAACCATGACCCATACGTGCAATTTGATTTATTGCATGTTGAAAATATGGAGAGTTGCATGCATTCATAGGTATACATGCGTCATAAAACCACATGGCAATAGCTAAATCTGTATCATGTATTTTTTCTTTAGTATGCATAGCGGATTTAATACCGGGCTGAGAAGGATCGTTTCTACCTTTGGTAAAGAATAAATTTGGTGTAGATGTAGATTTCCTTTTCCCAATTTTAACCGGATGCAATTGTGTTTCCTCTTCCTCTTCATCAGAATCCAATACGATGCTACATCCGACATTATCCTTTGACTTTTTTTCGGCTTCTTTGCATAAACCGGCCATTTTAAATCTTAATTCCGGAGTTACCTTCTTACATTCCGAAGCATTGTCTTTAACGCCGGCAAGATGCTGTTTAACTCGGTTTATTCCCCCACCACGTTGAATTTTATCACAGAACTTACACTTAAGTACCTTTCTCCCATTTTCGGTAATTATTTCTGCATATTCCCATGTGGGATCTTTCTTAGCTCTAACATTGGCTTTTGGTTGTTGCTCCGATGATGTATCCATCTTTCTACAAAATTAAACAAACATTAATAAGCATGTATAAATGAAAAACTTATGATGATGATTTGGTTCTATACCAACTGCATACGTAATATATCAAAAAATTATCAAATTTACTTACTGTAATCAAATACAATATACCATGTTGGATGTTTGGTTCTATAATCAAGTGGCAAAAGGAAATTTAAAAGGAAAATTCATTACATCACGTGACTACTGACCTACTGCTTATCAAACTATCAATGAATTTAAAAAGGAAATTTCATAACTTCAATTTCACGTGATGGCAATCGTAAGAAACACTGGTTTAATCAAAGAAACATTAAAATTAAACAGATCGGACGAAGACAATCGTAATCGAAATCAAACTAACAGATCAAAGAAGACAATCGAAATCAAACTGTACAGATCGAAGAAGACAATCGTAATAAATGTAATATACTAATATTGTAAAAACCTTAAGTTTAATACCTCAATGATCACATGAATTGAAGAAGACGACGGCTATGTGGACTGTGGAGTACGATGAGAAGAAACGAAGAAGACGACTGCTGGGCTTTTTGGCATGCAAGAAACAAACCGTCTTCTTTTATTAGGGTTAATTTTCAATTAAAAAATATACAACCAATCCGGCCCAAAGCCCGGTTTAAAAGTACCGGTTCGACCCGGTTCCGTCAAAAACCGCCCGGTTCATTTCCGGTTCGTATTCTGCTTATCCGCCCGGCTAGTCCGGCCCGACCTCGCTCACAAATTCCGGTTCGACCGGTCCGACCGGCCGGTCGGACCCGGTCACGAAAACACTGCCGGCGAGTAAGGCAGGTATCGGTAGATTGGGTGAATCCCTCTTGCCGGTATCTTGAAGCTTATTAATGGCGATGGATTTCGGTTAATAAGTTAATATAAAGCTTACTAATGGCGATGGATTTCGGTTAGTAAGTTAATGTGATTCTAATACATATATGTTTATGTATTAGGTGTGTTTGTGCTTCTAGCTAGTTCGGGGGCAACCCGATAGCTAGATATGATTGCTAGGTGAGCAGAAATTGATAGGGTCACAATAGGGTGACTAGATGGCAGTGAGATAGTTAATATATATATGTTTATATATTTATGAAATGATTATTATTATTGGGGTCTAAAACCCATGCATCTCACGAGACTATTTTGTCTCACGTACTGCGTTTATTTTTGTGGCTATGTACTCAGGTACAAGTTTGAAGCGATAGAAGGTTGCACTATGAGTGGCCTTGATATGTTTAGCTCGGGAGCTCGTAGGTAGATCCCGTTTGCCTATGGTTTTGATATACTTGGTGACACCGTATTTTTGTATACTCTGATAAATGTTTTAAAGTTTTTGTTAAACTGTATTTTGGATTACATGGAAAATGTTGGAAATCGTATTTAAATGTTTTAAACGATGTTATAAAAATAAGAGTGTTACACAAAGCACATGTGTTTCAAGTCACGAAACACAGGGGATCATACGAACTACGAAGCACATGTGTTTTCAAAAGGTGAAACACATGTGTTTCAAACACATGTGTTTCAAGTCACGACCACCACCGTCGGTCACCTCCGGCTGCCGTCCGCCGCCTGCCGTCGCTGTCCGCTGCCGTCTCCGGCCGCCGGTGGTGGGTGGAGTATTGATGTATTGAAGCACATGTGTTTGTAGTAGTGGTGGTGATTTGAATCTTGATCTTGACATTTGACTTTCTTGATCCAATGGCTATTAATTGTCTATTGGTCTAGAAAAAATCTTTGGACTACCTTGAACATTCTTTTAATAAGCTAAGCTAAATATTATTTTTAAAACTACTTTTCAAAACTAAAAAGCCAATAAGCACGTTTAACTAAAAACACTTTTGGAGTTCAAAAAGCTTATCAAAACATACCCCAAATCTAGAATCTTTAGAGGGTTTCTTAAAAAACAAACATCATACATATACATACAAATATTGAAAATGCCAAACAAAAAATAAGAATTTTTTTACCTTGAGACTAAAATTAAGTTCACTACATTGTTAGTGTACTTCAGCACCATTAAAACCCTTTTTTGTTTTCCATTTTCACTTGCCCAACAACTTGCAAAAAACAAATAAAATAAATAAATAGAGAAAGTGACATCTATCAAGAAGCAAGAAAAAAACTAGCTTTGGTATTTGAAAGGTAAAGAAGAGGGTAATTTGATAATTTCATTATCATTAGAAAGTAAGAATTTAAAATGCAGGCTTTTGATGCATGTTGTACCTTCATTAAATTTCAAGTATACAAAATAAGTTAATATTTTTTAGATGGCATGACATAAAATTATACTCCGATTCAAAATAAGTGATACATTTTGAGTTTCATAATTTTGAGGCAAAAGATTATAATGATTGTTAAATTAGATTAATTGGATGGTTAGTGGGGCATGAGTCCCACATCTTTTAAATAAAGTGAGGTTAATGATGCTTAAAAGTAAAAAGTAAGGGTATATGAGTTATCTCACTTTGTTAAAGTAGATAATTAGTGGGTGAAGGTCCCACTATTTTTGCCAAATAAAGTAATTTCTCAAAATGTATCACTTATTTTGAATCACCTTTAAAAAGAAAGTGTATCACTTATTTTGAATCAAGTATCAATAAAATCAATTAATATATTAATTTCCTTAAACACAAAGCATTTTAAACGAATCAATTTAAGTCGTAAGAAGCAACAATCAAATAATTGACATGATTGGGAATTTGCTTGCCACAATTTTTTTTTTTTTTTTTTTTTTTTTGGTGGCATTTTGGATTGACACTTAGGCATCTCCCAACCCTTACCCATCACTAAACCCATCACTAGCGCCACGTCATCACATCCTTACTGACACGCTACTGACACGGTCGTGCCAACCCTACCCATCACTAACTCATCACCTAAACCCATCATTTCCACATCATCATTTTTAATTAAAATTTAATAAATAAAAAATATAAATTTCTTGAAAAAAATAATATATTATACCTATTAAAACAAATATATATAAAAAAGTTTAAAATTAAAAAATAATGAAAAGAAAACAGAGAAAAAAAAATTTATATTAAAATATATACAAAATGTACAAGTTTTGGTCCACAAAGTACAACTCCTCAAAACCCCTTCTCTCTCTTCCCCCTTCCTCTCTCCCCCCTTTCTTCTTTCTCCGCCTGCAACGCCGCCAGCCTCCCCCGTCCTCACCCCGACGGCTTCCCAAGGACATCACCCACGACACGCCCGTGCCAACGGCGTCGTGGGGCGACGGCGAAAAACGGGCCACGACGGGTCCTTGTGACGGACCGTTGGCAGGGGTCTTAGGAAGTCAAAGGAGATAAGGACACACTTATATGTTGTTTGTTAGATCGCATTTGCTACTAACAAATGCTTTCAAAATGAGATACACTCTTACAAATTTATATGATATACTTAAACTCATAACATTACCTATAATAATATTCACCAGGGGCAAATGAACAATTAATAAATAATAAGTTCCGACAATCAATTAATAACATGTTAGTTTTTATATGTGATGCGTATCTTTGCAACCTACCGCGAAGCGCGAGCTTCAATCCCTCAACTGCATATATGTATGATGTGTAAAGACATACAACGAGCAGACAAGATAATTTATTTTTATGTTTATTATATGAGTTTTTAGAATATGCATTTAATAAGGATGCTGAGTTTTACAGAGGATCAAGTAGAAAAATAATTACGCCCTTCTCCCATTTACTAGCATTTTTGTCTTCCATTAAAACCCTTTCTACTAAAATGGTAAAAGTTAAAATTAATTAATACTGTATTATTTAATAAATAAGAAATAATATTGTTTCCTACTATTTGTTCCTATTAATCTTTCTACTTATTAATTGAGACAAATGTCAAAATCAAATGTTGATATGATAAAAGAGAATTGTACATATATACAATTAGCATAGTGCTAAAGTGAACTATGAACAGTAAAAATATATGCTATCATGCGCGCCAGAATCTAAAATATATATGAAGGCTGTTTTTGAAAGTTTGTAATAATAGTTTATGTGCTGAAGTGGAAAGGTGATGATATATAACTTGGTGGACAAGTGGTCGAAGCTTTTGCAGCAGTATCTGTTTTTCCCTATTTTTCCTATTATTGCATTTTATTTTAGTTTTACACTTTTACCCATATTTCATGGCATACCTTTAATTATCAAAAGTAACTAACTTGCCTTTATCATTTATTATTGTAAATGAAAAACTAAAATAATTTATAAAATACGTCAAGCTTTTTAAAAATCAACAACGATTGTATATATGCTTAAGTTTGTATGTAGATTAGATGGTCCGATTAAGTTGCAATATACAAATATAATACGTTTACAATGTTTGTTTTAAATATGACGGCTATAGTGATAAGTTTAACACAAGGGATGTATGTTCAACCAAATCAATTTAACGTAGCTTTATTAATATCTTTTTATTTTTGGTTACTATAAGAAATCACATTACAATTTTTATGTTTGCAATGTTCGAAACTATACAAACAAAGAACACGGTTCACAATGAAACACCGTTCCAACAACATTCGGAACATTTTTTAATGAAAATTTCACATTTTTAATGAAAATTTTAAAATTTATATTGGTGTACATATTATCAACATAAATTACTTTTATCATCATGTTATAAAATTATTTTACAAAATAACCCCGCTGCAACGCGCGGGAGGTTAAAATCCTCGTTAGTAGTACATATGTTATATGCCACAATGGTGGGTACGAAGATGATAACAAATAAGTAGTAGAAATCTAATTGCGTCATTAAATGCATATATTAATAAAAATCATGCACTTAACTTAGTAATACTAACTTTAATCCCTCGTTTTATACCTAAAAAGAATGATTAAATTTGTTAATTTTGTTATAGTGCGTGCGTTATCAGGATTCAGGACCTCTTTGTCCTTTTGCAACCTGCCCGCTTCTTGGCTCATTTTGGGAGCTCATCTCATAGTTAATCGATTTGACTGTCTAAAAATCAAAAACAAATTAGGGTTTTTGTTCGGTTTTGCTTCAATCATTCATAGCGGCTAATCGTGAATCTCTAGTTTCTCTTTTTTCTCCTACACATCTAGGGTTTGCAGATCTAAAACAACTCATAATTCAACATGTTTTGGCACCTTACAGCTCTATCTGCTTCTTCACCGGTAAGTGAATTCACATGATATCTGTTTATTTATTTAAAGATTCTTCAAATGCAATTGTCAATCACAAGTATTAAATGTTTTATGTGATTTGTGTTAGTCGTGTATTGTTTTTCCTCTTTAGTAATGGATCCTGTCTATTAATTATGCCTTGTTGAACTATTGGACTAGTTAGAGCTTAAACTTAAGAAATTCGCTCAATGGATTATCACCTCGGTCTATATGATTAAGCAACTAATTAATGATGATTAGTGTTTTTTCAACAGCTTAAATTAGTTATGATAACTTAGTATCAGTTGTATGTGGAAATGACCAAATATAAAGCAACCATGCATGATTTATAAGCTGTCTAAGCTACACAAAAGGTCATAATTGTCATAGTTTCCACAAACGAGCCATATAACAATGGTCTTATTTTGTTATGCAGCATTTAGATTTCATAGTTTTTATGTCGTATATATATTCTTTTAACATTTTTTAAAATTTCTGTCATATCATATGTGTAGGTTGAGTCCATCTTGGACAAAGAAAACTTCACATTGGAAGAGCTTTTGGACGAGGAAGATATAATTCAAGAATGCAAAGCTTTGAATAGTCGCCTCATTAACTTGTAATTATAACTTTTATCTTAGTTATTTAAATGAATACTTTTGCAAATATAACTTTTTTTTTTCTTTTTCTAGTTTGCGTGACAGAGTTCAGATTGAACAATTACTGCGATATATCACAGAAGAGCCACAGGAGGATGCTGACAGCAAACATATTTTCAAGTAACTCATTATTTGTTACTTCACACGTGCTATACCTATACAACATTTGATTTAAAATTTAAAATTGTTTGTTTTTTTAATAATTTCTGTTACATTTTTAGGTTCCCTTTCATTGCTTGTGAGATCTTTACATGCGAAATTGATGTGATCTTCAAAACTTTAGTGGAAGAAGAGGAGGTACATATTTATATTACAATTTCTGAGATGTATAATTTATTTATTTTACTACATACAGTCTCACATAATCTTTTTTTCCAAACGCAAACTTGCAGTTAATGAATTTACTTTTTTCGTTCTTGGAACCGACCCGTTCTCATAGTGCCTTATTAGCTGGATACTTTAGCAAGGTGAGTGTTATTTTAACTGCTGCATTGTATTTTTTATTATAATAATAATATTTGTTTGAGCTATTTTCTGAGCTGTTGTAGGTTGTTATATGTCTTATGTTGCGGAAAACAGTTCCACTTATGAATTATGTTCAAGTGAGTAAACTTTTATAATTATTAATTATTATCTATTTATTACGATTTTTTATTAATATATTTTTTTTTTTTTTACTTTTGTTTGTATGTCAACAGGCTCATCAACATGTTTTCCAACAACTGGCTGATTTAATTGGAATCACATCAATCGTGGAGGTTAGTAGAATTCATATTTTTATTTTATTTTATATTATGATAATTCTTACTTGATGAATTTATTTATTTTTATTTTATTTTTAAACACAGGTTTTAGTAAGACTTGTTGGAGGTGATGATCACATGTACCCTGATTCTGTAGATGTGATGCAATGGTTAACTGATAGCAACCTGTTGGAGATGATTGTGGATAAATTAAGTCCATCTGTGAGTATAACTTATATACACGGTATTTGTACATATATATTACATGTATAATTAGTTAAATAGATACATATTACAACTCTAATTTACTCTCTAATTAAAATTACTTCAGAGTTGTCCTGAAGTACATGCTAATGCAGCAGAAACTTTATGTGCTATAACAAGAAACACGTCATCTCCTCTTGCCTCTAAACTTTCTACCCCAAGGTTTGTACTTTGTATAGTTTTTTTGTTTTTGTACTTCCTCCGTATCAAAATAAGCGAATCATTTTAAAGTTTACGTTTTTGGAGGCAAAATAAGGTAATAAGAGATTAGTGAAATTAAAAGGGGTAATTAGAATGGATGGGCCTCACACTTTTTACTATTTTGTTGCTTTTTCTAAATGGTGAAAAAATCAAATATAGGAAGATGACAAAAATGGATGGGCCCCACACTTTTTACTATTTTGTTGCTTTTTCTAAATGGTGAAAAAGTCAAATATAGGAAGATGACAAAAATGGATGGGCCCCACACCTTTAATGATGTTTAAAGAGGGATAAGTAAGGGTAAATGAGTAATTTTAAATATAAAAACTTACCAAATAAGGAAAATGATTCACTTATTTTGATACATCCCAAAAAAGAAAGTGATTCACTTATTTTGATACGGAGGAAATATTAAATAATATATATTAATGTTTTTTGTACAGCTTTGTTTCGAGGATTTTTGGTCATGTTTTGGATGATTCACATTCAAAATCAGGACTTGTTAGCTCATTATCTGTATGTATATCTTTGTTGGATTCAAAAAGATCAGTTCCTTCACCTCCCTTTCATTCGTTTAGAGGTCATAATATATACGAGTCACCTATTAAAGTCAACCAGGAGACTGTAGGAGCAATGCTACCCAAACTTGGTCAGTTTTCTAACATATTAATATTTTTTGTATTTCAAGTTAATTATCGAGAATTTTTTTTTTTTTCAATAAATTAAAATACTTGTTCATTCATTACGGTTAATAATGTAGAGTTTTGATGAGCTGTCAAAATTTTCAGGTGACTTGTTGATGTTATTGAATGTGTCACTAGATGACAAAATCTTGCCAACTACATATGGCCAGTTGAAGCCGCCTCTAGGAAAACATCGTCTAAAGGTTAGTTTACATTATATGTTTTTAATTTTTTTAATATAAATACATTAATTGTTAATGTTTTAATATTGGTGTTTCATGGGTGGCGTGCAGATTGTGGAATTTATTGCAGTTTTATTGAAGACTGGAAATGAAATTGCAGAGAAAGAATTAATCAGCTCTGGAACTATACAAAGAGTTGTTGATCTTTTCTTTGAGTAAGCAAAGCACACCACTAATACTCCTATAATCATGTAGTTGAATTTAAATGGTCAAACTAATTATATTTCTATATGATAATTTACCTAGGTACCCATATAATAATGCTTTGCATCATCACATCGAGAGTATAATATATTCTTGCTTAGAAAGCACAAATAATATAATCATTGATCATTTGTTCCAAGGATGTGGCTTGTTGACCAAGATTCTTCAAACAGATAATAATCCCTTCCTTTCTGGACAACTTAACCAGGTAATTAAACAGTAATAACTTGTTATTTTATTTGGATATTGTATCATTAAACTTGTACAGAGTGTTGTGGCCCTGATATTCTTTTTATGTTAAATAACTTTTTTTTTATAACATAAGTTGTAATAGTTGCTGCTATTCACTTATTTGTGCAGCCTACATTGGCGGCTTCTGGAAGAAATACACCCCGGCTTGGGAACCTTGGACATATCACTCGTATTGCCAATAAAATCATGCAGTTAGGGAATACAGACAGTCGTATTCAGACACATATTCAGGTTACTATTATTTTTTAAATAAAAAAAATCAGTTAGTATAAAGTATAAAGTATAAACTATTGGAAACATGCTTCTGCATGCAAGGATCATGATAAAATATATTATGTTCCAGATATTGTAGGTTGGTTTTGTTTTGTTTTTTTTTTTTTTTTTGTAAATACTTCCTCCGATTCAAAATAAGTGATACACTTTGGATTTCACGGATTTTGAGGCAAAAGTTTATAATGATAGTTAAATTAGATTAATTGGATGGTTAGTGGGAAATGGGTCCCACTCTTTTTGAATAAAGTGGAGTTAATGATGTTTAAAAGTAAAAGTAAGGGTAAAGGGGTCTTTTCACTTTGTTAAAGTATATAGTTAGTGAGTGTGGGTCTCACTATTTTTTGCCAAATAAGGTAATTTTTCAAAGTGTATCACTTATTTTGATACACCCCTAAAAGGAAAGTGTATCACTTATTTTGAATCGGAGGAAGTATAATATATATTATTTTAATGTTTCTAATATCCATGTAATTAAAAACTTGTGATCTAGGAAAGTAGCGAATGGAATGAGTGGAAGGATACAGCTCTCCACGAGCGTAATATGGTTGAAAATGTTTATCGATGGGCTTGCGGGTATGTTTCCTGCTAAATTCATAAATAAAATGTTTACTTTTTTTTCTTTCTACATTAAATATTTTATTTAATTTCATCGTGGTGATATTTGTTTTTGTTTTATATATATTTTCAGTCGACCAAGTTCAGTACATGATAGAAATAGGGATAGTGATGAAGACGACATTCATCATGATAGAGATTATGATGTTGCTGCTTTAGCTAATAATCTAAGTCAGGCATTTAGATACAATGTATATGATAATAATAATGAAGAAGAAGAGGTATGTTTAAGCTCTTTTTATATTTCTTAATTTAATCTATTTATATAATTTTTAATTTTATGCAGGGTCATGGAACTCTTGGTCAAGGTGGTGAGGTAATATTATAATCTATAAATTATTTTATACATTTGACATGTCATTTTAATACGGGTGGAAACACAATTTAAATATTTAATTGAATTTTGAGATGCAGGAGGGTTACTTTGATGATGATTCTGCTGAAGTTGTAATATCATCCCTAAGGCTGGGTGATGACCAAGGCAGGTAAGTTTCTGGAAATGAATATAAAATCATTCTCTTAAGTCAAACAGGTCAAACTTTGACTTTTTTTCTTTTCTTTTGGGTTTCAGCGGTTTGTTTACAAATTCAAACTGGTTTGCTTTCCAAGATGATAAAATGGGCGATACACCAATGACTGCCACCTCAGCTTCAGACATAATGGATGAGATTAACTTAAATGAATCATCAAATAATGATGATGATGTGGTAGTTGGTGTTGATGAAGAATTCCTTGATTCCAAAAATTCCAATTCTACCCCTAACCCTAATCCAAGCCCAAATCCGTTTAGTGAAGATTATATTCCAAATACAGGCAGAGACTCGAAAATAACCGAAAACGAAATAACCAACAATTCCGATCCCGATTTCTTCAGATTCGAGTCAACCGACAATGAAGACCTGTTTGCAGACCAACCCATGCCCGAATGGGTCGGATGGGGCGAGCCCGTTGGCGGGTCGGGCATGAACCCGTTTGAAGATCACAATAACATTGGAAATGAACCAGTAGAGGTGGGCCTGGTACCAAACGGGTTGGTTGGTTCAAGCCCAAGAGAGGTGGAATTAGAGGGGTCAGAAAAGGGTATGGATAAAGCCCTGAAAGAAGGTATTGTGGGTGAAGCGGGTGCTTTAAAAAGAAATGTAGTTACAGTTACACACAGTGACGGTGAAAAAGAGAGTGATAATGAGGCAAAAGAGTTTAATGATAGTAATTATTGGAGAGTTGATCAAGAAATTTCTGTTTCCGAATGAAATTGAAAAAAATTATGTTTTGTATTAAAGTGATTGTACAGTAAAAAAAAACTATAATTTTGTTGAAATGGATATCACATAGTTGTTGTGTTGTGTAGGTTAATTATCTGAAATTCATTATTGTTGTTTTCTAATTATGTTCTACATATACTTCTTGTATCCTCCGACACTTCGTATTTTTGGTCCTCTTTTAGTCGATATTTTTTTTTTCTATTTATTTTCTGTAGCTTTTTCTAACCTCTCTAATGACTAGCCGTAATCGTATATTATTGTTTTTCATTTGTTTAGTATTGGTTGGTTGCTTAATGTTTAGTATATTATTCTTTTTATGGTTCAAGTGATATCTAACCAAGTCTTGAATTTAGTTTTGCTGTTCAAAAAAAAAAAGTCTATGAGTTTAGTGGCAACATTTTTTTAATTAATAATTAATATTCAAAAAATACTTTTGATGGCCATTGCTAAAATAACAAAATTTCCTTAAAAAAAATCAGTTTTACTATCTTATTTTCAGCCCGAAAGCGAACCCACACTGAGAAACTGGGGTTTGAATCAGTTTTGAATTTTGAACCAAAAATTCAAAATAGAGATTGAAAAAAGATTCAAAATTCACAAGCATACTACCCTAAAAGTTGTAAGTCTTGCACAAGATGACAGACATTACTCATGAACAAAGTCTATTGTGTGTTGAATTTGACTTAACACCATAATTATTATTATCATTAATTCCTTCTCCCTTTTGTCTCATTTCAATCACTTTCCGGTGAGAATTGGAGTGCAATGCCGGAACAAACGTCGGACTTGCTGCCGGCCGGTACTCCGGGAACAACCGGCCCGATATGTAACGCATCCCACAAGCGTTACAAAGCGTTTTTGGGCCCATTGGGCCTTCTCTCCATTGTGGAGTTTTAGTCATTTCACAATGGCTGCATTTCTTCATTTCATTAACAGCCTGTTGATCAACAACTCTCTTCTTTTTCTTTAACTTTATCTTTGCCATTTGGAGAGGAAATTGTTGCAATGACCTTGACCATGGATTGACAGTTGACTTTGAACGTTTGGTACGGGTTCTTACGGGAATGGCTATTTGGGTCCCGAAGGAGCTCGTTTTTGTCTTTTCGGTTGAGGTTGAGCTGCGATTTTGAAGGACCGAATCAGGGCTCGGTGCCTCGAAGAATTTTCGTATTCGGTGAAGTGTTTTTTCTTGTGAAGAATCTGGTGGTTGCGGTTTTGGTTGAGATTTTAAGGTTTCTGTTTTAAGAACGGGCTGATATTTTGGTTCACGAGGCTCAAGTTTCTGAGAAAAAGATACCAAACAAATGTATAAGTATGAGAACAAGTAAACTATGCGATGTAGAATACCAAATGTACAAAACAATGCATATCAAATAGCCCGAACATAACCAGCATAAGTGCATAACCTGTTTGGGTCAAACGGGAACCCAACCCAAACATGACCATTCATTAAATGGGTTATGCAGAGTATATGACCCGAATCCATTTACGACCCAACCCCAACTTTTCGAGGCACGGGCCAGGTTACGTTTCGGATATATGAGCCCAATAACCCGAACACGAATTCCAAGCCTTAACATAAAATCAACAAAAGCCAGAATCTTTTAACAATGTGAAGAAACTACTTACAATGCCACCGAGCAAGCTGCCACCGACTGGCCGGAAAACCTCCGAAGGAATTGGGCCAAGTTTTGAAGCCCAATCTTCCAAACTCTCCACAGGGAAATCCAAATTATTAAGCATGTCACCAAAATAATCATCATCAAATAAATCATGATTATAATCCGTAGCTTTACACATTCTCTTATTATCCTGGGAAATAAGCGAATTATAATAGAAAAGAAACAACGATAAAAATCCAAGTTTATGCATGGTATGGTTTCGTAATGTGTTATACAAGTTAATTACGGCTTATATACAGAACAATCCTATCAAGAGAGGGTCAAAAAAACATCCGAATTTTATGGGTTTTATTATTTTATACTATACTTTTAATTTTAATATTTATCTCTTAGTATCTTGTAAAGGGTTAGTCATTGACACGTATTTGACTTGATTAAGGTTCACTTCTTGTTGATAAGGCAAATATATCTTCAAAATAAATAAAATAAAAACCTTAATTAAGATTAAGAGTCTACAAACACGATGTATATACATAGATATCCTTTCTCTTAAAATTTCAACAAAGGCAAACCTCCTATAATTAAGCAAATAAAATACCAAACCAAGATTCTTAATCACGATTAAATATTCTGTCCAGACAGAATCTTATCAGATAATTTTAATTAAAAATAAGAGTTAATTACATGAATGGTCCTTTAGGTTTATAGTAAATTTCACCAATGGTCCTTTAGTTTCAAAAATTACACCGATGGTCCTTACTTTTGAAAGGTTTTTCACCGATGGTCCTTTACGAAAAAGTCCGTCTATTTTTTAAGTTAACTAACATCACATGTGATGCACATGGGGGTATTTTGGTCAATTTATCTTTCCCCTTCTCAATTAAATTACACGGATGGTCCTTTAAGTTTATAGCAAATTTCACCAATGCGTCTTAAATTTACAGTGAAGATGAGAGAGAGAGTAGGGTTACAGATGGATTACTGTTTCGTGTGTGTAAATATGAAGGAAGTAATTTTTTAGGTTTAGGGAAATGGGGAAATGGAAGAGATGATGGAGTTAATACGGGTGATAGTGCATGGTATCACATGGTGGTCCACACTGTACCTGATTAAATTTTGTACTATACCCAAACCATTCAAATTACAACATTTTTGTATTTGGTTTTTATCTAGACATTCAAAAATAGATGTAGTTAGGTGTACTTTGACAAAAGTACACATTTTAAAAATTAGGACAATTTTACACTTACACATTTTATTTTTATCTACAAGTCTACAATTGTTAGTTTTAATATAATTTTACAACTTATGATAAAGTTGCTTTAATATAATTATACAATTTATGGTAAAGTTTGTCCAGTGTATGTATGAAATAATTGTATGTTATACAAATTACTCACTTTAAAAATATTTATACAACTTAATACATTGTAAACAGCATTTCAGTGTCGCTATAGTTTATACTTGAGATTATTTAGTATAAAATATTGTTTCATTATAAATTACATTGTATGTTACCTAATCTTAACCTTTTAGAACTGATAAAATTATTGTTCTAACTAATTAAAACCTTCACAAATTGCATGTCTATTATTAAATTTTGTGTCTTCTAGTAATATATATTAATGATTTTTATATACTTTTGTTATGTAAAATGGAAAAGGAGTAGGTGTTGTCAAACGTCATCTTAAATTCTTAACCATTCTCCGTTAAAAAAAAATTTCTTAACCATTCTCATCTGAGTCTCGTTGACACTTTTCGATGAGCTAATAAGAGTGTAAAATTTAGGATTTTAATAATAGAGTCGGTCAATTATCAAAACCCTAAAATTTAATATTTAATAATTTTTATGTGATTTTTTTTAACAGCTCAAACCATTCTCAATTCTACATTTTTTGTCAACGTCGGGATTTGAACCCACAATCATGTGGGTCACATAAACACCGGATACCGCTAGGCTATAAACTATTTGATATTTTTTTTATTTGTTAGCATGGGTTAGATGGTACACAATAATTTTGTTACAAAAACATGTGTTAGATAATTATAAATTTGTCCCTTATTTGTAAACTCTCATCTCGTCTAGCAGTGTATAACCCATAAAGTATCGAATTTGGTCGACTTATAAGAGATGATCTCGAAAGAAGACCTCTAAGTCAAAGAAGCTATCTTGGTATTTGCAAGTTCAAAAACAATTAGCCAGTTTACGAATTTTCAACTTCATACAAAGTTGTTAATTTTGTATACATGCATTTATGTGTCTACGTATTTAAGACTAGTTTCAAAGCCCGCACGATTGGGCGGACATGCTTCGAGATATAGAAGGCATAAAAATGAGAATGATCGCGTCTTAAATATATAGTCATTTTTTATTGAAATGATGAATAAACATTTTGTTATACACGAATAATTTGTAAAAGTAAATCAAAGATGAAATAAAACTTATTCCTGAAGTGAATGTAAAGTAGACACAATTACACACATGATATTTAAAACGACACTCTTCCCATGTCATATGTGTAAACATCCACAGTTTTACATCCCAAGAATGAGTCACTATACCAGATATCTTAACAAGATATACTTGAAGCGTAACCTCCCTTATTGTAAATAGGTGAGCCTTTAAATAAGCTTAGATGTAAAGTTCACGGTTTTTAAAAAGATGCATTAATAACATGTTTCCATGGAAAATGCTTGAGGGCTGCAAAAGCTATGGTGATGGATGGAATCAAGTGGGCTCATGAAATATGACCCGTAGATAATGTAACGATCATGACAGCTAGACCAGACGAGCCAGCTAGCCCGATTCAGTATCACTATTCCTATGAACTCTGCTCCAACCTGTTTACCAATACTATAAGTCTATAATCAACCAAAATGAAAATTTGACACTACAACAACAACAAAAGTTAAAAAAATTCAAAAATATTAAAAAACTTATTATTTTTACCTTTTTTGAAAGTGAAATAGGAGGAGGTGGTAAGTGATAGGCAACAGTAGGCAAAGTGTCTTTTTTTAACCAAAGTTTCAACACTAAACCATTTGAAGTTGCTAAGAAAGTAAGAAGTGATTTCCTAAAGGCATATTTTGAGCAATCCTGCAAGAACATAATACTACTTGAAGAATAATAATAAATTACTTGAATTAGGGCTACCTTCAATCATGTATCAAAATGAGCTGATGAGTTAGTAAATAAGGGGAAAATGTACCATCCATAATTAGTCAAGTGATAAAATTAGTCATTGCTTTTGCGCCAAGAAGATGCATCCCCAATCGAATTGTTCCCTTTTACTGCTATGAATCACGGGCATCCGGACCAAACTGAGAACACCAACCATTTATAATCTGAGGATTACATGAGTCAAAATGAAATTTCCATACATAATAAAAACATACAAACATGTCCCAACAAAGATTGATCACTTGGATCTCTTCATTTGTGTAAATATAATTACCAAAATGATTTAGGTATTTTTATGCATTAAAATAAACACTTTCGATCCACTGTCTTTTAAGTTAATAGTTTTATTTGACCTGTTAGAGGAAACATTACGCAAATGGATCAATTCATAAGCAAATGGATCAAAACAGCCACTTGTAGATACTATCAATAACTTACCGGTTTGCAATATTAATTATAAAATAATTTGTTTTTTTAAATAAAACAACTTTAGAAGCTGAATTAAAAATAGAATTTTAGCAAAATTTGATGTAAGATTTTAGAAATTGTGTTGCGTACATTAAAATTACACATTGGAAGACTTTTGACACATCTGACCGGTCAAATATATAACATAACTCAAATCATTTCCAACAATGGTATCTTTAAAATCTTATCTAATAGACAAAAAGTGTTGACCTGTTGCAAGGTAACTTCCAGTATGATCAAATTCCACTTTAATTAACCAAAAAGACCAGATTCCAAGTGAGTCGGGCCTGGTGATGTAAGACCAGTCGGTCAACACTTTTCTACCCAACTTCTTTTTTAAAACGGTTAGATCGGTTTTACAAATTTAAAAACCCATTGGTTGAGTGTTGACACATTAAAGATATAAAAACAATCTCAACACAAAGGCATATCTTCTTAACATTACCAGATTGTGTTGGGGTGTCATCAATAGCTAATGAAAAAGTCATGAAGTTTCTCAACTTATGAAGATCCCACAACTTATTACCATCTTGAGCAGCAGTCTGAAAAATTCAAAAGTTTGTTTTAGGTACATTTAGAGCTAAAAATGGTTTTTTATGAGGTCTCTAAAGAAAGGAAACTTACAGCAAGAAAGTAAGCATTTTCTGGAAAGGAAATTGCAGTTACTTCTCCAACATGACCATCAAATCTTGTAAGATTTGCCTGCAAATGAACAGAAAAAAACACCAGTCTGACATCAAATTAAGAATGTGAACAAATGTTTTTTAGAAATTTGAAAAAAATAATTAAAAAATCTAAAAAAAAAATCAAGTAAACTTGAGAATTGTCTAAACATCAAATTTTAATAAAATAAGGAATTAATTAATCAGACAACATAATTTCAAGCAAATTGATTTTGATAACTGAAAATAGACTTGATCATCACAGACAACCCATCTGAGCAACAAAATTACTAATAACCACCGTCATCAATACACATTCTTGGCCCTAATTCGATTGGGGAAGCGATGTCCAATCTCATCAATTAGCAGAGACCATGGAGGATCTCATCAAGTAGCCAGAACCAATTTGCCATTCATCGCATCTCCATGCATATGAAGGATTCGACGGCTGTGTCTCAAAAATATGAGGGCACGTAAAGGGGCAAGAGAATTTTAAAAAGCATACACAATTGAAAGCGTGAAGGATACATGTGGTGTAATAACTGGTACATGAGATGAAGATAAAGAAGATGATATTGGATGGATTATATCCAACAAAAGAGATTCAATGATTGGATTAGGTATAACATTGACCATTTTTACAAAAGCTAATTTCATCACTTTTTGCTTTTTGCTTCAACGGTTGACCAACTGTCATCCTGTCATGCATGAAAGTTAGTTAACTCATCATTAACACAATTTATAACAATGAATACACAATTTTGTTACCTGATCATCAGTTGTATTAATGCTTGAATCAGAAATTGAAGGACCCTGTTCTGTATCACAACCATAAGATCAACTTTAAAATTGACTACAATTTTTTTATTTTGTAAATAAAATAAAATCAACAGTTAGTTTTATAACAATATCTACCTGACGTTTTATTATCTACATTTGATGCCATTAATTGAGAAATAACTTGTGCCCCAACAACATTTGCAAACATTGTTGCAGATTCTCTGTGGTCTTCTGTTATTCCAACATATAACATATCATCCAACCTTTTCTGCACCAAACCACCATTACTTAAAACTCGACCCACTTACTTCAAAACGGGTCAGTCAATATGGGTTTTTTTAATCTCAAACACATCAGATGAAACAAATTAGCAAACAATAGTATAGGTCAAACGACCCAAACAGGTTGAAATAATATTGATTTACTCAGATTATTATTGCAATAATAATTATTTATTAAAATATGTATACCTTTGCAACTTCAAGCACATATTTTCCAAGAATCTGATGAGCTATTACACATTGTCGCAAGTCATGTGCCTCACGAATATTAGAATTATTTGTTAGTCCTGAAACCTAAACAACTAACACTTAGCCATAAAATATTAAAATAAATATAAATAATAATTTTTTTTTTTTTAAGTTCACAATTTATTTATAAAAGTTTATAACTTTATATTATATACCTGAAATGTGGCACCGTTGTGAATAATATCCAAAGCTACAGGGTGATTAATATATTCATGTAATGGCATAACAATTTCCTCCATATCATATGAATTATTCCCATAAATATAAGGTGAGCCCCTTCTTTTTCTGCTATCTCTCTGTTCATTACATCAAAGTAGAAAAAAAAAATAAACTTTTTAATAAATTAGAAAAAGGGTTTTTTTTTAACATTCTTTATAAATTTAACATTTTTTTTATAAAAATCTACAATTTTTATATATAAATTTGACATTTTATTAATAAAAACCAACATTTTTGAAACCATATTTTTTTTTGTAAAGAACACCTTTTAATTATCCAGTTGGGACATAAATCCATCTTTTAATAATCTAATTAGAAAAATAGATGATAACATTAGTTATACCCGAAAAAATAAATCCTCCCTCATCCAAGGGACGAGATACTTCCATGGCCAAATATCGAGTGTACTTATTCCACCATTTTTTGACCGAACTCGATTTGACATTTTTATGACAGCTGTCAAATTAGGCTGAACCAAAAACCTAGCAGCTACTTCTACTGAAAATTCATAAGCACTAAAAACACGCTCGATTGGATCCCTTAATATTGTTACAACTGATGTTTTTTCTCTAGGAAGTTTTGACATCATGCTATAATCATCATGAGTTGCCAATAATCTGCAATCTGGTTTTCTGCACAACACAAATTACTATCAAACAACCATACAAAATATTCAAAACATGAAAATCGATAAACAATCAAGTTCTAAGAACTATAAAACCTACCGGGGATCAAATCGCAACTTATCATAAGAGCGAGGGCATTCTAGAGAACTAGAATACAGTTTCTTTAAAAAGCTGTAAGGATTATGTAACTGTTATAGTTTAGCAATATAAAAAAGAAATTAACTTCATAAGAAAAATGGAAGTTACCAATGAAAATAAGTTCGGCCTCCCGTTCTTGGGACATGAAGAAAAAACAGCAAATCTTTTAAGGATATGACCGTTTTTTGTATCTGAATGAAGGGAAGAAGATGCCCATTGTTTGACTGAACTTTTGCAGTGCTCGAAATCATATGAGCTTGAAGATGGATATACTGTTGTAGGATAAATTATCAAAAATACAACATTTAAATGTAAAAAAATAGAATAATATACATTAGTAATTGAAGATTAAGTACAAAAATGCATACCTAGGGCTAGAAGCATCAACAGCAGAGTAAGTCTGAGAGCATGGCCCATTCTCCATTCACTAAAAGTTAAAACAGATTTCAAATTATGAAAGGGATATTTTTTACTATCAAAACGCAATTTAGCAATTAACAGGCACAAATGTAAGCTGTTTGATCAATCTAAAACCTCAAATATGAAAAATTAACATTAGACATAAGCTTAACAAATTAACGAACCCTAATAAATAAGAAGACATGAACAGAGCAGACTGAAGCAGTGAAGCGTGACAATTGAGGAAAAATTAGGGTTTAAAAGAGTTTGGAGATTACCTATGCATAGAATGAAGAGATCTCGTGCTCATAAATTCCCTCGATTTGTGTTGTTGGGATTCCACACGACAAAGTTCAAGATCATGGTGAGTGGGTCCACTGATCGAATTGTTATTTCATAACTTCGATTTATCTCGAGGAAATCAAGGATTCTGATTGTCTCTCCCTCCGGCAGTAGCACGGCGGCTTAACGGAGGAGAGAGAAATAGGAGGAATTTTTGTTGAGTTATTGTCGCCGGTGGAAGTGAACGAGGACAGCTCAGAAAGCCAGAACCGTCTCACTGTTTTCTTTTAACTGAATGCAACTTATTTTAGGTAAATACTAGGCAGTTAATTGGGCCGTGATAACTACGGCCTATGAAAATCGATTCAAAAGATGACTGTGATAACAATAAGGAAGTAGCAAAAGCTGAACTGCTTTTGAAACATCAGCAGTTGAACTTAAATCCTAACTCTAAAACAGATTTAGGAAAACAAAATCATTTTCATAATCACCTCATTTTAATTGTTCTATTTTTTAGATGACTTATTAGGTTCATAAAGTAAATGAAGCAACATCCTTATAAGCAGTGACATTTTTTTAAAACTGAAGGTGTCACAAAAAACGTATGTATATACAAAATGTTTAACATTAGTTACATTTGGGTTAATGAAATGAAGTATAGTATGCTTTAAAGTGTAAGGTCTTTCAATATATTACGTATCTTCCTAAAATTCAAAGCTTCCTTAAAGCTAGGCTTCTTCTTTCATTCTTAGTTTATCAAACAGAAACCTGTAACTTTTTGTATGTTTTGATTGGAGGTTGAGAGAAGTGTGTGTTGACAATAGAGTCTCTTGACTATATTGAAAGGAACATGAATTGCAACTTACATATTTTCGGCGCAGTTGCTCTGGAGATTGATAGTCATGCACTTAAGAGACTGACAAGAAGGCGGTTCTTGAGAAGATCAAATGATAGAAGTCCTTTTCTTTAGTGCGCCGGAATGGTCTTTCAAGCGAAGGCAACCTTTTCAAAGCGATCAGATTTTGAAATTTTAGCTTAGCTAATTCCTTCCAATAAAATAAATTTTGCGACGATGCATGTGTCATTGTCTCTATAGCATAGCAAGGAACAAAACACGGTCAAACCAATGTTCATAGTACCCTTACTTAAAGAGTTAGTTTGTTATTGTAAAGATACTTTTTTTTAATGATATTTAGCACATTAATTATTTCAAAAAAGATTATTGGCTTCAAGAGCAATAGGGTTACATGTAAAAAAAAAAAGTTTGTAAAACATAACATACATCAAGGTTTGTTCGGAGCTCAACATTGGCTTCAAGAGCATGCATTGCCCTTGCACATGTGCGTGTTTTCTTTACACCATCACCATTTGATTTACCAGTACCTCTCAATCTACCAAAATATTAAAATAAATCTTGATTAATAAAACAATTCTATAAACTTGTAGTGAAAACCTAACTCACCTTCTAGCTTCTTGAACACGTAATTAGCATCCATTTCTTTGCTGGGTGGATATCTTGAAGGCTCACAAGCATAAGGTTTTGTTGTAAAAACTGAAAACACATTTCATAACCGATATTAGAAATGTACAATTACAATTATTAAAATTTATGCATACTTAGTACTCACTTGACTTACCAAAGCAGCTGTTGCAGTTCAATGTTCAGTCGGATCCATAGAAAGAAGAGTATTAATTGTCGGTAAAGATGATGGTGGAAAATCTTTACATGTTTCTTTTATGCATCTTCTGTATGACTGTTGGGGTAATATTGTTGCATGTGGAACCTTTGACTTTTTCCAATATTCTTCTAAAGGAGAACCACATAACTTAAAGATCTTGTGAAGCTGCTCCACCTAGGGTAAATACGTAATTTCACATAACAGGAATCACAAAAAAAAAGTGGCAAGATAGGCAGGTTGGTTACCGGACGAAACCAGTCCGGATCACTTTGGCCCATATACATTTTTTTTATTTTCTTTTAAATTATATAAGATGTAACATGTTGGCTATGATTACAAAAACTATATAATCATATTAAAAAATATACTTCGGGAGTCAACCTATTTGACCAATTCCCCTTTAAGCTCATATTCTTTTCTTAGTTGACCCATTACAGATCAAACATAACCCAAATTGACCAGATTAATAAATGGGTCAAATTTCAAACATTGTTTCAAAAACAAATATCTATTTGTTAAAAATTTTGAAAGTTACCTTTGTACGACAAGGCATTATAGATTTCCCAGCCAATAACTTTGCTAAAATGCACCATGCACGGCTGCACTCCATAAATCAACAAATACACCATGATCAGATTAACAAATTATATTGGACTTGGCCGAATTGCCCATTCTGAAACCTTTACTTTGAACATTATAATCAATTTCCTAAAGAATTTTTATCCAACAACACCAAACTCAATGCTAACAATTTAAACTTGGGTACCTGTTTTGTATATCTTAAGACGAAGAAGAGCCAGCCTTTCTTGTGGTCTCTGATTTGTTAATGTAGCAAAACTGTAATAAATATCACAAATTAGTTCATATAAAAACTAATTAAATCTTAGTAACTAAAAGAAAGATTTCATGTTGCAAAATTTACCCAAAAACTGAAGGATTCAAGATCATTTATTGAAGGGATTAGTCCTTCGGCTCTATATAGTTCCATAAGCTGTGTCTGATCTGCACAAAAAAAAAATACTTTTTTAATGTTCATTTTATTTGTGATTTCCAAAGTGATTATGTTATTATTTACAATTTTTTATAATATAATTACATTACCTCTTTGTTCAGCCTCTTGAGCCACCTTTATCCATGATCGACCATATGCCTACTTTTTTATTCGTTGTTTGTTGCATGTGCGGATTGCCAATCCCATCTCTAGACAAATTTCAGCCTCAACCCATGTGACCGACTTCCTAAATAGCTAACCTTTTCCTATTTTACCCCTTTGGCCCATTATAGAATGCAACCCGTATAGAATGCAACCCGAATCAACTGGTTTACATATAAATTGGGTTAAAAATATCACCTCTGGTCATATGAGATGTTTGCATATCCAACTCCCCGTATCATCCATTTGAGCTTCTACCATCACATTTTCGAACACATCATCCGTCTTAATACTTGATCGAATGCCCTTTTTAGAACTAATTTCCAAATCATTAACGCCAACATTGCATCTTTTGTGGTCATCGATATTCACTACTTCTGAGAACAAACATATACAAACTTTTCCAGTCAGACAATTATACAAACACTTGGTGTGCATTCAAAATAGTTCACATGTGTAAGATAAAGAACACTCGAATGTAATATTCATGTAAGAACCAGTTAATCACATAGCCACAACAACTCATCAACTTCCCATAATTCAAAATTTAAGCTGAATTAGGGCTAAATCAATCACCAAACTCATATTAAAACCCTAAGAGAGATTTGATTATTCAACTTGGTGAGAAAACTAATCCAGGTTGAAAATGTAAAAGAGAAGGTTAATCGAAAAATCTTGTAAGTATTTGCTATTTCGTATTTTTATCAATCAAAAACAAAGATCAATAGGGGTTTAGGGATAAAGATGTAAACCAATTTTTTAAAAATTTGGTCTCAAAAGCCTAACCGTACAATACAAAAAGAGCCCTAATTTTAGAATGGAAAGAAAGATAACAGCTTCTTTTAGACAAGGAGATCGAATAAGAGAAAGAGGAAAATGAGATTTAGAAATTGATATCTTCAATCGTACTATGGTGGACATGAGTTTGGGCGGCAAACAATCTTGTGATTGGAGAAGGAGAAGCAGCTCTAAAATATTCAAGGTTTTGATATATGATGAAAGTAACTGCACAGGCATGTGACAAAATGACGAAGTATACATGACGGAAGGCATGAACAGCCGGCGATCTTCAATTGGCGCTGGTCATCGACGTGGGCGCTAATTCCCTCTATTTGCATAACAATTGTTTTATGCATCGTGATGGTCTATATTGAAGGTGGCAGCACAACATAATTTCTTAATCTCAGGAAGAAACTCACTGCTCCTGACATATAATGAATCAACAAATTATAAGAAGTGTCTAATTAAAAAAAATTGTCCAGAATAAGATATAAATTGATCAAATTACATACATGCATAATTGCTGGAAAGAGTGTGCAGAAGATGCAGAGTGTATTGCCATTTAAGGGAAAATATTCATCTTGAATTTAAGACACCACGAGAAAGACGTACAAAGTCACTTATAACAGAATACGGATACGTGTTTGTGAACTCAAGTAGAATCTTTATTGTATTATAACAGGTAAGAATGTGTGTGACCATCAACATGTATTGTAAAAAAGTTAATTTACACAACTTATTAGGCGTTACTAAGAATTCACTTCTAACTTGATTCTTGAACCGCAACCCATGATGTGAGCTTTTTCGGGATGATGACTGAATATCCAAAATACACGTCTAGTAGACAACGGATCCCCATCATTTAACCTTCAAAACAGGTATGGCTTTCTCAGGCCCTGCTTCACAAGTAAAGGAAACATGTGTTCTTCATAGTATGCATCAATTCCTTTGCTCTTAAAGCACCATTTTCCCAATTCAATCTGTAACATATTCAGATAAAAAAACCATTTAATCAAACAATTCTAATAATGCATTCATTATTGACATAGTTTATGTATAAGTAGGTAACGAACCGCAACAGTTCCGGATTGTTTCTCTTAAGGCGGCTGCTTGAATTTCTTCATCTAATTCCAACCTCCCTGTTAAACAATTGACCATATGTTAAAATAAGATTCCATAATTACCATTATATTGTGAAAATAACTGGAATTAAAAGTGAATGATTTATACCTCAGGGATTAACGTTCCTTTGCCTTTTCTTTGAGCAAATATCACAAGAACCTCGAGTGCATCTTCTATGTTCTTTCCTGATGTCTTGATGTTACATTTAAATCTGTATACACTAAATATACAAACTAAGGTTTTAGATAAGGTACTCTTTATGGTTCATATACAAATTACACCTTAAATAGATTCTTTAAGGCCTCTTATACAATAGGTTAATGATAATTAGGTCAAAAAAAGGGATTGAGTGAGGGTTAAAACCTGCTGCAGACCTCTTTCAAAGAAGATTAAAATATAATTAATGCATTAAAATGAAAAAAGCACCAAATTACAGAACATACAGATTAAAGGTTAAATTAAATTAATCATAACCTTTTGTGCAACAGGTTAATAGTAGTTAGGTCATCAAAACAAAAGGCTATGAGATTACACAATTTCAAGTAATATTGATGATCAATATACAAATTAAGGCTTGAACTGAGTTATTAACCTTGTAATGAACAGCTACGTAATAAAAATTAGGGCAATAAAATGAAAAAGTTACCCAATTACACAACTTAGAGTATAATTAATGATGAATATACAAATTAGAGAAATAAGAATCTGAAATAGCTTACCTGTAGAGATGAATTGAATGTACAAGCGATAAATACGTATAATTAATGATGAATATACAAATAAGAGTTTGAAATAGCTTCCTGTAGAGATGATTTGAATGAATAGGAGGTCAACAGTTTAGGTCACCAACGAAAGCGACCGCAAACAAGATCTCTTCAACAGCTACTCCCTTCAACTACTGATAACAAAAAACCTAATTATTATCAGTTTTTAATTGAGAATTTGCTCAATTTAAGTCTTACCTGTAGAACCAATGAAATTGAATTTTTCTAGTCGTATCTCAGATAACCCATTGAAAGAAGACCTAATTTCAGAATGAAAAAGAATGCAACAATAGCTGGTGAATATTTCCAATTAGCAAGATGTAGCACCGAGAAAACAAAAAATTGGCAGCAAGAAGTGATAAACAAAGAAGGTCAAGACTCGGAACGAGAAAGCAACAATCCCGATCGAAGATCGTGGCATACCTAGTGAACTATGTTACCCTCATCACAAGTTAGAAGAAACTAATTGATAAACAGAAAGTCTCTTAGGTTTCTCTATTAACGGGTTCCAAGATTTAGAGAAACCCCTGATAAAATGATACAAATATGTATTTTATTATCGATGTTCGTTAGAATGAAGGGATTTATCTTCAGGATTTCTATAAACACAAAATTATGGAAATACTCATGAAAATATAACCTAAATCAAGATCATTTTATGTAACAAGCATTCTTGACATATGTACTAACCACCAAGTTTGTAGACAACAGTGAAGAGAAGTCTTTGTTGTTTCCATAGCTGAGATCTACCTAAGAAAAACTAAATGTTACTGTGTTCGAGTAGTAGAAAGTAATTTTAAAACCAACGTGTGTTACAGACAGCTTTAAGTAGCAATAATTAACCTGTAAAGGGTTGGAAGTCCATATCTGCAACTATGAAATTAAAAAAAAAAAAAAAAATGTTTGTCATATACACAGAGCAAATGGAAACCTACAACAACAAAACACCATAAGACATCAAATGGATTATAGGAACTAACCTACAAAGCTTGTAACTGTATCAACTTTTTTCAAAAAAATCACTTGAACCTTGAACGATATGTAAATTTGCTATAGGTTTACCTTCAGTTTCCACTTGACTGGTAAAAGATTAATCTGTGGAACAATAATAATAGTGAGAGAGCATGTATTAATGGGAATGGAGGGATGGACAAGGGCAATAGGGTGTAGAAGACATACTTAATAATGGACTATCACAAAGTGACATGTAAAATACAATACCAGTGGACAGTGGGTAATTGTTTTATCAACATCACCTGAACCGAATACATATAAACAAAAAAAGGACAATTTAAGCAAGAACTAAGAAAGTGGTACAAGGTACAAGCAGATCCTAATAAATGAGCAATCAAAGAGCAATCGACAACAAGTAACATAAAAAAGAAAAATTAGACTCAAAAACGTAATTGTACAAAACAAACTCACAAATATTCGAAATTGCTTTGTATCAATTGTTATTGTTTTCAAAAGTCCATATTAATTCGACCTAATCAAATTTGATCGAAATTTAAAATTAAAATCATTTTACCAAAATTACCGTGATCATGTCTCTTAGGCATTTAATCAAACACTTGTTAGGCAATAAGATAACATTAAGTCATTTAACATATCATGCCTTTTATCCCAGCTTCAAATTAGACAATGGATTACTTAACACTAAACATTAATCAATTGACAAAATCAAGTTACCCATTTTGTGGAAGGTGCAATTGATTCCAATATCAACTGTTGTTTTCTGCTACCATTTATTTTTCTAAACAATACCGTTCGCAATAATAAGCAGGAAGGAAAACTAAAATAGATAAAGGGAGTTCAATCTTCCTCCAATTATCAGTAATTAAAATGGAAACAAGGTAAACCCTGAAAACCCTATTTGGGAAAAAAAGCCCAAATTTCATAACGGAAGAAAAAGATAACCATACCTTGTGATCTTTCTAGCTTTTCCAAGAAGGGCAGCAACACAACAAATGAGAACGAAGAGCAATGAGTAGAGTTTTTCGTCCTTCTTAAGCGCTCGCTTGTCAGTACCAAACAAAATTGCTTACAAATATGAAATCAGCTTCTTCAAATTACCAAGAACGTTTGACGATGCCGGAATATTCAATCAAAGGAATAAAAGTCACCATTAAATGAAACACTGATTTGAAGAAGAAGATTAACATGGAGACGGTGCTTTGAAGATGAAGAGCGTTTGATTTTTTGTTGCGGAGAGGAGAAATTGAGTTTAGACGGTAGATATGGAGGCGGTGGACATGACGATGAGCTTGGGCGGTACACAATCTTCTGATTGGATGAAACAATCAGGTCATCGACGGTGAACTTGGGCGGCAAGCCATTTTCCGATTGGATAAAACAAGCACGTCGGCGGCGGGAAATTTCTTATTGGAGAGTAGAAGCAGGACGTCGACGTGCAAGTTTCTATTTGCATAAATGATTTAATTAAAAAAAATATTTTGCAAAACTAACTTAATTCTAAAAATGATTAAAAATATATATTTATATAATCTCTACACTATTTTATTTCTTTCAAGGATATTTTATACTTTTAGGGTATCCGTTCCAGGAGCAGTCTCTAATCTAATCTAGTTAGAAATATAAATATCCACATTTTAAAGTTAATTCTCATATTATACATGTAGTTTTCTTACATGCAATACCAAACATACCTCGAGTTAATTTTCATACACTTTTGCTAAACACAATGTGGTTACAACTCGTTTTACCATCAAATTATGATACTCCGTACAATACAATAACTAAAATACATTAATCATTCATTAACAACGAACAAAATTTTAAAGTACGTTACTAGAAGTACATGAAGAAAATAAAGTATGTTGATACTATGTGTACGAAGTATTATGCTTAAAATAATAATTTTTGTAAAGTACATTTGCTACTTTGTGCTTTTAACTCTTTCTTTGTATATGTAACTATTCAAAAAACCCGATAACTTTGTGCCTCTATATATCACATTACAACATAATATATATTTATATGCAAGTGCCCTTTCTTCTTTCCTTTAAATAAGCTTTATCTGCATTGGTAAGCCGATCTTGAAATAGGGCCCACTCACCTTTGCACCTATCTTTTACCTGTTATTAAATAAAATTAAAAAAAAAAAAATCTTATGATTTGAGTAAATTATTTGTAAAATGTAACTTACCCCTTGCCATCCATATTCACTGTTTTCAAATTGACCCTGCATTAAAGACACAATCTTTAGGTAAACGGATTGACCCGAAACGCTTTCTATTCATAATTTGTGTACTGTTAATAACGAGTAATATTGACCCACGCGTTGCAGCGAAATTTTAAAGCATCTATTTTCTTAAGCAAAAACTTTATAAAAAATTCATAAGATTTATCTTATATTATTAACAATATTAATAGTTAAATAAAAATAATTTTCGTACAAAAGAATTTTGGGTACAAACTATATGGCTCTACCAAATGAGAAGGGTAGTATGTATTACTTTATATTTTAATACTGACAATATTAAAAAAAACTATAAAAACAAATATAATAGTCTTTGACTCTTTGGTGAAAGTGTTAAATGACATTTCATTAGAAAATCTATCTATTGTAAACAAATAAAAAACTCTTGGAAGATCATATGATATCCTCTAAAACCTCTAATACCACATGACAACCTGATAGACCACCTCATTTATTAAATTATATTAATTATTAAAAAATATTGATATTATAATTTCCGATAAGTTTTAAACATACATCCAAAAATTAATAACATTATATAAATTAAATTAATTATTAAATATAACTTGGCATTCATCTACTTGACTTGCCGGTTAGTTTTAAACAAATATCCAAAATCAAAACAAAATAAAGTTAACAGTGCTCTAATTAAATATTTTAAAAATCAACTATTTTTTATTATTATTTATGAACAGTGATTTAATATTTTTTTATGTATGGTAAATGTATAGTATAGTAATTAATTAGTTTGTCAAATATAATTACAAGTAATATATTATTTTAATAATAATAATCTAACTTATTGAATTAATAACTTTTTGGGAGACTTTCAACCTGCTTCCTTTTATGCAATTTTTTGATTTTACATGTTTGACTTGTTAAAGATTAAAATAACCCAAATTAAAACTGCCATCTCTAGTTATCTTAACAAATTATTATTATTTTTTTCATTTTTTTAAATAAGCATAAAAATTATGATGCCCTTACTTGACTCCCAAGTGAAGGAATGACTTGATGAACAATCCATTGTGAATCTACCACTCCGATTTTGTCATGTGCAGGCTGTAAGAATGGACAAAAGTATTTATCAGATTATTAAGATGAGTAATATACTACCATAAATATCTTTATGGTAGTACATTTATTTAAACTATTAAAATAGTTTTTTATAGATCTTATTAAGTAAAACAAACCTCTACACATCTTCTAAGAGCAAAATCCAAACCCCATCCATGCACCAAATCATTCTCCATGTGCATAAAAAACTAAAAATTAGCTTCACTGTAGACAAAATAACCCGTGGAAAGATGGGCGGGTTAGGTAACGGGTCAAGACATATTTACCTGAATCATATACCAAACACACCGCCAAGCTTCCCGAGAAAACACGGGAGCCATAATCTCTACAAATCTGGAAAAAAAGAACAAAAATTTTGGTACCACTAATTAATGCATTATTATTTGTGTATGTGTGTGTGTGTGAGAGAGAGAGAGATAGATAGATAGAGAGAGAGAGAGGGAGAGAGAGAGAGAGAGAGAGAGAGAGAGAGAGATAACGCTGCACATGGAGGTAAATGAGGATCACTACACCATCCAGGTTTCTCTTTTGTATCCCTGGTAGATATATACATATACAATTATACATATACATATAATAAATATATAACTAAAGTTTGGAAAACATATAAAAGCTACTTCAAAGACAAATTGTAGTAGAGATGGAAAAATGGGCACGATGGGTAACGGGCCAAAACAGGTTCATGTCCAAAAGGGTTGAAACAGGACGGGCCGGGCTGACCCATATAAACTTTTTTGTCTTCTCTTCATTAAATTCTATAATTAAGCAATGTGATATATACTAAAAATAAAAAGATAAAATAAAAATGATAAAACCTACTTGTGGACTTCTTTATCACCTCTTCTCTTTGTCATTTCCCAAGTTAATCCATTATCGGGCTCTAGGCCCGGTTGAGAAATTTCCAAACCGTGTTTCTTAACTAATTGCATATACCTGAAACATTATGATAAAAATATTTAATCCTTTTTTTATATTTGCAAATCAAGAAATGTATCATTATAATTTATTAGGAAAATTTGAAGAAGAAAAGTACATGTCCCCATTAAAATGTTCAACACCAAGATCCTCATCCCAAATGAAAATATAATCATATGCTGCCACAATATCCGGATGCATAAACCTCTTTGCATACCACCTGTACAAAAATACATAAATAAAATGGATAATAAAAATTTATGTAGTAAACATGAAAATTTTAATTAAGTTTTAAATTATACCATTTTGTTTGTCTCTTTACACTAACATGAATCGCTTTCTTTGACCACTCATATCGATCCCATTCGGTTGTTTGACCATCATAGTGAAAAAGCAAGATTTGGAAATCCTCAGAAAACTAAAAATATCATATGATTACACCTCAATATTCTAAAATTAAAAATTAAGCAATTAAATTTAAATCCAATGAACATAAAAAAATAAAAATAAAAATAAAAATAAAAATAAAAATAAAAATAAAAAACCTTTTCTACTGCTGCATTAATGTTGTCTCTTTGATCCCAACCAACTGTAAAAGTCACCAAGTATTTTGGCATCTTTTTCAAATCCTGTAAAGTCAAACACATTATAAGTTGACTTGGCCCATAACCCATTTATGAAAGTTAAACTAGGGATACAATTTTTCATGTATTTCTTTCAGCGATTATAAAATATTTTTTAAACTAAATAACCTACAGAAAATATTGTTTCTGTATAAACCTCTTAAATACATACCTCTTTAGGTTTTCCCCATAATCTTCGCAAATATAAATCTGTTTTTGAGACTACAATTCCTGGTGGTAATGACTCAGCTCCATGGGGATTTGTTGGAACATAAATCTGGAATTAAAATAAATAAATAAAATCAGTTAAGTATTTATTCGAACCCAAAAAATCATGTGAAACTATAACACAGGGAAAAAAAACTTTAATTACCAAAGTAAACCAGCTAAAAAACTTGTAATAACCAAAAGGTCCAAAACAAACTATAAAAAGTTATAATTACCAAAATGGACCACCACCCTAACTATACTTACTATTTTATGGCATATTTTCAAAAAAGAAAATATGATAAATTAGGTAAGTTTAGTGCCATATATCCAAAGAATAATATACCTTAGGTGTTACAGGAGTATTAACCGAACCAATATTTTCAGGGAAATTACGTTTGAAAGCTTTTGATTGATCTTCGTTCATTGTTATTTCAGTTTTTGAATGAATGCTTGAAGTTAAGTTAATCTGAAAGATATTAATAAAACAATCAAATAATTTATGGTGTTTGCAATAAAAGTATATCCCAATAAACCAAAATAACCGTACCTTAGTTAGAGTAACATAAGGAAAATTAACCCCGATTAAATATCCAAATATGATTCCTGCAGTTACGGTTATGACAAGTCTTGCACCATCATTTGGCTTCTTTACAACACTGTAAAAAGAATTATAGTTATAAACAAACCAACAAGATTAAATCTGAAGTTTAACATAAATATACAAATCAATACTTTATACTTACCCTCGGTGCATGTTTCTCATTGTGTAAAGAAAGCCCAAAATTTTAATTTATAAAATCAGGAAAAATCAGTTAGGGTGTGAAACAGTGTTACCAGGCATGGAAATACCTGAAAAAAAGGATTAGGAACAAAATATATGATGTTTTATAACACTAACTCAATATTTCCACTTAAAGTGCATAATATCTGTGCAATAAGATTTTATGAAAAGTAAGAAATGCAGACAATAATGAATTAAAATAACATTTGACTTACTCATAATTAAGCTAAAAGTATAGGTTTACTAATTGCAAATTGCTTAATTAAAAACTCTAATCCACATTGATAAAGACCTCACAATAAAAGCACATTTGAAAAAAAAAATCAGGTATATAACTTCAATGACAGTAATTTGAAGTTGAACAAATGTAATAATATTAATCCATATAACGTACAAACCCTAGACACATTCCAGAAATCGATTTTACGAAATGTAGAGAAGGAACATACAGTTTACATATGAAATTTGCATGAAAGTTATAAAATCGTAAGATAAATTCACGTGCTTTTACAGAAATTTTAGGTTAGATGATGCTTACAGGTTTCTGTGATGATACGACGTCGTGTTGAGATATGAGTATGAAATTGGAAGGTTTTGCAATTGCATGCAGATAATTTGGTTTTATAAGTTGAGAAAGTGTCATAATTTGCATAGCATGATCATGTGATGTTTGTTTGGTACGCGTCAATTTCCATTTTTCGGGGACAAATGAAATGATGGGTAACTGCCGATCAGCAGGCGGTGTTTTCATTTTCTCTAAATTCTTCTGTTCACACACTTGTTTTTTGACGTATCATTTGATTTACTATATGAATTATATATACTTTTTTATATAAAATTAAAAATAAATTTTATATTTATAATTTGTTTTTGATGTATCATTTGATTTTTACTTAATTAATATACTTTATTTTAAAGAACAATATCATGGGGCATTTGTAGAAAAATATGTTAGTGTAACAGGAAAAACAAATATTTTTACTTAATTAATATACTGTGTTTAAGAGGTTTTAAATAAAAGAAAAAGAAAATTTGTAAGAGAAAAAAACGATATTCAAAAAGCAAATATTTTTATTTTTCATGAAGAAAATAAGAAAAATTAATAATATTTTGTGTTCCTGAATATGGTAAAGGGTTAATGAGAAATATCATCAAATAATTTACCCTTAATATTCAAATTAATTAAGTTAGATTAAGGCTAATTAGATAATTGAGTTTTTTCTAAATAATTATTTAGTCATTTCTCTCCAAATCTTCATATTTATTGAGGAAATTTGTGAAAAAAAAAAAAAAATTGACAAGTATTTCTTTCTATCTTCTTTAATTTTAATTTTAATTTTTTTTAAAATTACTCGGTACAGTTTAAAGAAATACAAACTTAACTAACTACCCAAATGACAGACTTTATCAGTAACTTAACTAACTACCCAAACACATGAAGAACATTGTTTCGGTCCTAAATATGGCGACAACAAGCAACAAACAAAACCGTAGTGTGAAAGACCTATTCGTTTTATGTTCCTAACGCTCATAATATGCTGTTGATTACCGACAATACAAACGTAATTAATAACAAGTTCTCAATTAAAAAATTAAAATTTTCATTTTCAGCCATTAATAATCATCACATAAAACTGACTTTATAGCACACAAAATCCATAGCATTTTTCACGTTCCACTGTTACATACATGGTTTCGGTTTCATAAACAAAATGTTCAAGTGGTCAAAGAAGTGGTGGCTGCAAGGTGAGTTAGAGCCCGTTTATGGTAAAGAAGGCGTAGCTTTTTGTACTTGTGAACAAACGTTGCCAGATCAATCTCCTTTTCAAGAAGCTGCTCGTGAACCTTTTCAGATTCTTCATCTGTTCTATTCATAGATTCTGAATCCAACCAACAAAATAGATATTAATTTACACATACTATCATTCAAATCTTAATTTGACCAACAACAAATATACATTTCTCCATGTGTAGTCATTGTATAAACTCTTGTCCAGTTGGGTCATTTTTGTGTCCCACTTGGATTGTTAAAATGTGATTTTACAAAAAACTAATTGTTTCAAAAATCATAATTTTTATAAATAAATATGTTATAATGATAAATATTATAGAATTGATTTTAAAAGATCCAATTAGGATACAAAACTATCTCTTAATGACCCAATTGGACAAAAAAATGAAGAAACAGGGACAATATTAGACAATAAAAAACACTAGATATTTATGAAATTGGTTATTTGGGTATTGAAAGAAAGAGCATGTTTACCTTGTAACTTGTGTAGCAAGGAACCCGGGGAGTAAGATTTAAGGAGTTCGGCTTTTCGCTTGGTCAGATCATTTAGTTTTTCTTGAGCAGATGCTAACTCACTTGTTCTTATTATCATGCACTGCACCACAAGAAAATAGTAGACATTTCATTATGATTAGGTTAATTTGGGTTTAATTATCTCAAACAATTCAAATAAAAGACAGCTAAAAAAGGAACTGGTCATGTCAAACGGACTTCTAGTAAATTTGGTGGTTACTAATGGTTTGCAGTACATGAAAAACTCACCTGGTTCCTCAATTCTGTAATTTGGGGTTCTTTTTCCAAGTTTTCTCCTGCATAACAAACATATCATATATATTATACTCTTTTCATCACACAAAACTTACATTTATTTGTTGGAAACTTGGGAGTTGGGATGGATAATTAATCAAACAAACAAACAAACAATTTGTATAAAAGTTTCTATATTACTTACTAGCAAGCTGCAGAGTTTCATTTCTGAGCTCATCTCTTACCTGGTCAAAGTCAAATAAATGAAAATATGAGGATATAAAAAACAATTAAAAGATCAAATTCAAAATGTCAAAATTGTACCAATTTGTTAAAAAGTTTGCAGCTTACATACATTGTTCTGAGTTCTCACGGGATCAATTGAAAGCAAGAATTGTTGATAGGCCTCAGGGTCAGATAAAAGCTTCCGTAACTCATCAACACTACATTAATTAAATAATGCAATATATCATAAGAAAATGATAAATAAACAGAAATTGTAATATTTGATGAATACTAAGCTATTTGAAAAACAACTACCTTTTGTCTTTAAGATATAGAATTATGCCAGCAGCATCTGTAGGAGAAACATGAGGTCGATCTCCAACCCTTTGTGTGTAGGTGTTAGAGTGAGTGCTATTAGGAGTAGCAGGGTGAGATGAACTTGGTGAGTTAACAACAGATGGAGGATACCATGAATTTGTTGTAATTTCTTGTGGTCTTGGATCAACTTGTTGATCTTGAGAACCCCTGAAAAATTAGAAGCTCTTATTTTAATTACTAAGTTAATGAATAATAAACAGTTAATCGACTACATAAACTTTAATTATTTCATTTTCATGTAGCCAAAAGACAGAAAACACAAGAGTTGCAGCCAAACGTTTGCATAGATATATTACAAGATAGTTAAAATGTAGACAAAAATCCTGTATGAGCAGTGGTTTATAACTTAACTTCATGACAAACAAATGTAAAACCATGGAGCAATGGTTTAATTATATCTGATATCGGTCTTAGCATATTTACAGGATCCAAGCACGGATAACATCATTGCAAATAAGAACATTATACTACAAGCACATGTTTGCGAACTCCAATTACATGGATTAGAATTGCAGCTGGATCAAATCAATTGAATTTTCTGATCTAAATGAGCTTACACAACGTAAGTCAGATATACATTATACTACCGAAAACCAACCATTCAATCTAAACAGATAAACCCTAACGCCTCTTATATTAATTTGTAAGAAGAAAAAAAAAGATAAGTGATTACCAGAATTTAAACATAATTGTCAGAGGCCGTCGGTCTTCCGATCGGTTTAGTGGTAGAACAATCGAAACTGTAAAAACGCACAGAAGACACTCCGATACGATGAGAAACAATTTCACAACTTACGTCCTGTATCACAGCGTGCCGCTACCGTAAGGATGAAGAAACGGAGATTACAATGAAGAAAAGAGATCGATGGAAGAAAATATACAGCCGGAGATACGAATTTGGGTTTTACCGGAAACGTGTTATCCGATACTACTTTCCCAATGTGGCGATTTATACACGAAGGAGATCAATGACAAAAGACTTTTTTTATTCTATTGACTTTTGAGTTACAGTTATGTCCCTTGTACTTTTAGTGTTTTACACTTTTACCCCTTAAAGATTTGATTTTTTTTAAATCGATCGGTCTACAATAGTAATTCACTAATCATTTTTTTTTCTTTAGAAATGCTTGTATTTGGAGTAGTATACGAAGCATTACTTTTAGATACTATATAGATCACAATTGCTGAGATATTCATAAAAGGTATTGGTTTAACTAGTTTAACACCAGTGAGCTTAGGATTCTCCCAACAATCTCGTCGATTTGTGACATCATTAGTATCAACACGTCGGTTGCTTCTTTTCCTTCTTCTAGTCGGATATCCAACGTGACTAGTTACGAGTTGTAGAGTAATAAACAGAGAATCTAGCATTTGTTAGACTTTGCTAATAAGTAAAGAATCTAGCTCTTTACTTTACTTTAGTCATGTCATACTTTAATCATGTCATATTGTAACGTGTCGTGTAAAGATGTTTTCTCTACAGGCATCCACCTGTGTATAAATAGAGGCTTTAGTCTTCATGAATAAACAAGCAATATTTGAGTATGAAATATTCAGTTCTTAATGTGTTAAAATGAGAGTGAAGGAAAAGATATTGTTAAAATTAACTTTTCAATTTCTTGTTAAGAGGAAGAGGGTGATGTGGCGCTAATATGACAAAATTGATAGAATTAGAGATGAATTAACCATAAGGAGAGGCCTTATAAGAACACACAGACACCGCAACTTATAGACCAATATAAGATATCTCTTCAATTTGTTAAATCATATCATATCATGCCAATAATAAGATGGATAATTTGAAACTTGTTGCAAATCTACGAAGAACAAGTGGTAAAGTTCCCAGTCAAAACTACAACATTTTTACGCTCGTAGAATTTACCATTACTACTTACTAGTCTAACACTGCATGCAAATTTTGTACAATCTATATCTATATATAAACATATACTAATCTAGTTAGTTATTCATCATCCGACAAACAAACAAGATCATGGGCAGAAGAGTGTGGGATGATGTCATCGGTTAGGTTCAACATGCCAAACTCTGTTCCTAGGTCGGAGGGAGTTGTTAGATTGTTGTGCCAACGAGTAGTATGGGGAAGCACCGATGAGGTGGCAGGTGGTGGCATCCCCCGTTGAGATGCAAAAACATAAATATCAGGTAATGTTGATCTAAATGGTGGGGCCGGAGCCCGTATGTCACTGCTGCCCGTATGTGGGGCCGGGGGCCGCATTTCAGTGTGGGTCGTATATCTGGGACCCCAGCATCGTTTCTTACATGTCGAATATGCTGCCTTTGGGTTTCCGTGTTTATTCTTAGATTTGCAGCAGAGAGGTCCATGGGAATCCCCAGCTGGCTGTCTGCGGTGTGCTAGAGGAGGTGATTGGGTTGACAGTTGATGGTGTGGGTGGTCTGGTGGCTGGGTTGGCGGTCGGTTTGTGGTGGGTGTGCTTGAGGGGGTGATTGGGTTGACAGTTGGTGGTCTGGTTGAGAGGCTGTTGAGAATGGGAGGGTTGATATTAGGTGATGGTCGGCTCGAGAAAAGAGCTGCTGGTTGGTGGACTATTTGTAGTGGCGGTGGCTGCTGGCTTCCTGAAAACTGGCCAGGTGTAGGTCTCACGAAAGATTGCCTATGTGGTTGCACTGCAAAAAAGAAAAAAGAAGGTTAAAAATGGAGTTTCTATTGTTATTTTTCTAATTTTATAGCTTAATATTTATAAAAGTAAGCATACCTTGTTGCTCAGGCATAAGCTCTTGACATTTTGCCCTAAAAGCATCTGCCAATATTTTATTCATAATAAGTCATTGGTATGAAGTTGATTCTTTTTCGATAGGAAAGCTGCATCTGCTTCTTGACGTTTAGCATCATATTTAACCCTAATTTGAGCAATCATTTCAGCTATTTCCTTCTCACATTCAAAGTTTAGCCTTTGTTTCTGCAAGAAAAAACAAACCCTAATGACAAATGGAGATTATTATGAGTTAACTTATCAAGAGACTCACAATGTCCTCATGGTATTTGATCACATTTTCCTCCACTGCATGTAACCGCTCCATTTCAGCTCGAAGCGGGTCGGAATGATTCGACATCAGTGGGCCAATGTAGTTAATGTTATCAAACCAGTCCTAAGGTGTTCTGGTTCTGGGTTTCTGTGGTAGATGAAGGTAAATCATGATCTGATGAATCTTCCGGAAGGATATGACCAGGGTCTACAAGTTGTAGATATTCATCATTGGTTTCAGACAATAAATTAGGATCAGCTTGCCCGTTTTGATCTTGAATTTCACTCTGTGGAAGCTGTTGAAGTTGAAGAGGCTCGTTTTCAATTTCCTGGAAAGAGTAAAACAAGTTAAAATTTTAATTTTAATTTGATGCACAATTTAAAAGATCCAACATACAGGAATTGGCTCAACTGAATGTGTATTTTCTTGTGGTACATCTGCAGGCGGCGGATTACTTGTACTGGAACCACACAAATCACTATGGTGTTCACCATCACCAGCAGGTGATGTACTAGGCCTAATACCACCATTTTCTGCATTCTCTTCATTGTTGTTGCCAGCTGGCACTCCCATCTCACCAGAGTCCACAAGTGGTTCCACGTCATTAGGACTGGCCTCATTACCATCTCTATTACAGTTTCCAGCTGGCACTCCCATCTCAGTCTCTACATGTGGTGCCACATCATTAAGAACAATCTTGAGACCGTATCTATTACAGTTGCCAGCTGGCACTCCTATCTCACCAGAGTCTACAAGTGGCGCCACGTCATCAGGACTGGCCTCATTACCGTCTCTATTACAGTTGCCAGCTGGCACTCCCATCTCACCAGAGTCCACAAGTGGCGCCACGTCATCAGGACCGGCCTCATTACCATCTCTATTACAGTTTCCAGCTGGCACTCCCATCTCACCAGAGTCCACAAGTGACGCCACGTCATCAGGACTGGCCTCATTACCTTCTTCGGCAGCATGTGATGTACTAGTGCCTATAATCCTATCTTCAGCATTCTCCCCATTGCAGTTGCCAGCTGGCGTACTCATCTCACTAGATTTGACAGGTGGAGCCACATCATCAGGACCCGTCCCATAATCATCTTCAACATCATGTGACATGTCAGCATTGCTAGTGCCTAGTTCAGCACGTTCTTGGTCAGAATCAGCTTTCCCCACTTCCATTTCAACCGGGTCAACATCATCATTCTGCTGAGCTGGAATTTCTCCAATAGGTTGACTTAATACCATTGCATCAGCCTCTTCCATGTCAGCATTCTGCTGAGCTGGAATTTCCCCAACACATTCACTCAATGTGGTTGCATCAGCCTCTGCCACGTCATCAGCCACCTGTTTTCCAGAGGTATGAGAACCTGTAGGCTCAATGTCATCAGCACCATTATTATCATGCACATGTTCAGCATGACTTTTTCCTTCATTCAAAGTGCGGTCCACGTGCACCACCGTTGGGACCCACGCAAAGAAACTTCATTCTCATCTGCCACCAGTGTTGACTTTGACTTCAATTCTTTGAGGCAAGTCTCCCTCAATCTTTCATATTCTTCCAGTTTTTTAACAAATTCTTTTTCTAATATTATTAGTTTCTCTGATCTTAGCGAAGGATTACTATGCAAAAACCGGACAAAAGCTCCATCAACTTCATAATCCTTTTCTAAGCCCGCCTTTTTCTTGTCCCATATTCTGTTAAAGTTTTCAATTTCTTCTTCATGTTGACTTTTTTCAGTTTGAAGTGCGGGAATACAATCTGTTAAAGCATCGGGTATTTCTGTATGTTGTAAAAACTAAAAACTGTGGATCATTCGGACCTTTCAATTCATAGATGTAGATCTCGGACCTATGAATGGGGATATTCCCGAAACTGACAAACAAAAAAGGAAGTGAGTTAGACAAAAAAAGAAGCAACTTGGACAAAACGCTTCTTTTGCTAATTCCAGTTTTTTACACACAGAGTCTGTTTCTTCATACGTGCAGCTGAAATCCAAGTGTTTCTTTGCAAGATCAAATGATTCCCTCCTATCAATCTTGTATTTTGCTAGTGATGAACCGATCCAACACTAATATAATATCATAAAAATCATGTTAATTCAATCTGTTAAAACCTAAAAGTTCATTTTATAAATATATTTTCTATTTTACACATGTATTAGGTATGTTAAGATTTCATACCAGTGATATAATGAAAGCTTGCAATGTAGTTGTGTGTTCCTTGCTGACATGGAAATTTTCAAGTACAAAATCAAGAAATGTTTCCACCTTTATCTTCACATCCTCCTGCATTTACAGTCAGATATATTATATATTCAATTAATTATGGTATTTCATATTTGTATTCAAGCGGCAATTTTAACCTAGTTTTATTATAAATCTTAAATCTCAAACAGGTAAAAGTAAAACTTAGCTAAATGGGCCCACCAGGAAAAAAAATGCATAAAGCGTTTTTATTCAAAGATCTAGATGATTATTGTAATAATACTATAAATAACGCAATATATATTTGCAGAAAATATAATATAAAAATGTACAAAAATCAGGAGCATACCGGAAAATTAAAAACATTACAGAGCTCAGAGACAGTGGGCTTCAAGAGGTCATGTAGACTCATTTCATTACTGATTTGAGTAGACCAAAACCAATCACCTGAAAACAACATATCAATATCTTCATCTAAAAATCAATTTATTACAATTTATAAATAGACAATATTGCCCTTTTACCTTCAATTACGGGTCTCAATTGAGCAGATTCAGTTGTGGTATTCAAAGTCTTCCTACGTCTTTTTGCACCACTTATCTCTTCAGATGAATCTGAAAAATAATTGGGTCGTTTTCTCAGTCTTGGGGTTGACTCAGATACAAATTTCCAAAGTGGGGCCCGCCCGTCTAACAACTTTTTCCAAAATGAATGAGGTTGTTCTCCATCGGGTAAATTGATTTTTTTCTCACTGTGCAAAGGAATATTTATACCATAATTTTCAACTCTTCTGATGAACAAGTTTTCAGTATCGTTGCTTTTATATTTGTGAGAAATTAAATATAAAAACTCATCGATCACATTCTTTGAAAATAAATCTTCAGAGGAAATATTTATATTCTCATCAGATGAATTATGAAATTGAGTAAGTTTGTTGAACAAGTCTGATACACCCCATGTAAGTAAAGCGTCATAATTACTCCTTAAATTATGCATTCTGATATCGATAGCAACGTTTTGTTCAGCAAGTTTGAGGATTTGTTCTTCGAGTGTTGATGAAGAATACAAACGGGAAATCATTATTTGTTCTGATTGTGAATCGATATGTACTTTTTGCAATGATTTTAAATCATTTGTTGGAATTAAGTCACTGTCGAATATGATGATGATATCAATTGATGATAGCTTTATGCTTTGGTGACATGCACGTGATTCTAGCAAGAAGATAAATCGACTCGTTTCTGTATTGAATTTGTTTACAGATGCTTGCTTTTTTGATGAAATTGTTCCAAATCCATCCACGCGTTCATAAGAATCTTGACCAAATCTTTGAAGGATGAAATCTTCTAGTATGTTTTCAATCGAAGCTGAACCACTTAAGGTACCCCGTATAGGCTACATTTGGAGAAAAAAAAGGCCAAAATACATTTTAGTACCTTGAACTTGGCTGGCTAAGTTTTCTACTACCCTGAACTATTAAAGGTGTAACATGATACCTTGAACTTGACAAAATGGTAGATTTAGTACCCTGACAATGAGCCAAGGTACTAAATCGACCATTTTGTCAAGTTAGGGTACCATGATACACTTTTAATAGTTCAAGGTAGCAGAAGACATAGTCAACCAATTTCAGGGTAAGAATGTATTTTAAAAAAAATATATTGTAAAATGTGTGAGAAATTATTGTAGCTTAAAATGACAAAAAAAAATTATTGATTTATACCTTAAAAAGAATAAGGACTCTTAATTGATGTTTTTTAACTTCTGGCAGTATGAGATCTAGAAATTGTAATTTGCCACTTGCTTTAATACCAACATCCAGTAACATATTCGGTTCATAATTCTTCAAAATCTTGGTTTGAAGTTTAGGATCCACGAGATAAGGGTGATTACAACACTTCAAGGAGCAAAATAAGATCAATTAATTAAATCTGATTATAAACAGCCTTAAAGATTAGATATAAATCTATTAAATTGAAGAAAAGTAGTGCAAAAACAAACCTTTCGGATGGAAATAAGAATTTCACTTAGAGCTCCGAGAGTATCACTTTTTGAGCATGAACGAAGAGCAATTGCATTAGAAAGTAGTGTAGCACAATATTGCTCAAGTTGCATGTTTGATATTTGAACAGGAACCCAAAATTCAACAAACTTTGAAGAATTGGTAGTTAAATCATTGTTTTCTGCATTCTCCATAGCACCAGCAGTTTTGCATGTCCCTATAACCTAGTACAATCATTGAATAAATAAACCTATAATGAGTCAACTCAGCTAGATATTTAAAATATATATAATCAAATGAATGACCAACCTTGTCACAAGACTCAGGTTCTTGTTGATTCTCTAAATCATCGTTAACCCTGCAAGATAAGAGTAACTAATCATTTTAAGCTGCATAAAAGGACTCAACTAGGTATAACATAATGATATCATGAAATAATTACGTTATAAAAATTAAAAAATAAAAAACAGATTCACCTGGATGATGATATGATGAGTTGTTTCTCCAAATTACCAACATGTTCGACTTGTTCTAAATCCATCAAATTTTCATTTAATAATATGTTTTTATCTTTATCATAAGTTTCTTGATCTTTTGGGCTACTTGGTGACACTTTAACTCCAGCTACAGTTTGATCATCTTCTTCTAAGCTTTTTAGCTCATTATCAACAACTAATTCAATTCTTATCATTTGAGGCTTAAATATGGTTTTATAAGGATGTGAGGAAAATCTCTTCCTTTTTCTATCACCAACATCTGGATTATGTCTTTCATTCTTACTATCCTCATTAACATCTTCTACACTTTGTTTTGATCTGTTTGAAGATTTCTCTTTTTTTGACCTCATTTTTGGCAAATCGTGAATTTCTACCAACTTTTTGCCTCTATCAGACCTCCTTAAAGGACTGGGGCCCACCTGTTTTTTAGTTCTCTCATGTTTCTTTTTAACTGGTGTAGGGTTTGGAGATGTTTGTTTCTCAATCCGTTCAGATTTTCGAGTATTTACAGAAGTTGTTGTTGCTTGTTTCTTTGATGGCGTTCCTCTACCAGATCTTCTTAAAGTAAAGGCATCAGCTGATTTTGTAATTATAGCAGTGGATGCATCTTTCATCTTTACCATCTGGAGAAACTGCAGATAATCAATAAATATAACAAAATCCAGTAGATAATAAAACTGGCCTTTACTCTTTATCAATCAAATGGTAAGTATAATATTAATATATTTTACAAATGAGCAGCCTAGATCATTAACCTGTTGAAGATTACTTAACCCTAGCTTGCTGTTCAGTAGGATACAGATTTGGTGCATATTAACACCAACATTTTGTTACTACCACTATAGCAGTACATTTGCAGAAACATACGTACGTACTGAATTTTACTTAATTGCTATGAATATTCATCCCTATTTTGAAAAGTAAAGCCTACACAGCTGAGACTACATCACTACTAACTATTAATCGTACTCATGCATAACTGATGATAGAAATTTTGAAATCATAAAACATGGAAGATGAGTTCAGTTTGATACCTACGTTTTTATGTGACAATTTGTCGAGCACCTGGAAGCTGCTTTTCGTTTCAGTGACTCTAATTCCGCGAACATCAGCTTGAAATGATCAAAGTATAAGAAACGCCCTCTGGTGGTACTATGAGATGCACATTAATGAACATAAATTCGTAAACAAGTTAACCGAACAAGGAATTCAGTATCGAGTGCAATTTCATATGATTTGACGACAAATTTGCAGAGAGAAGCTAATCAAGAGCTTAGGGCTTATCCAGACCACTGAAACGAGAGAAATAATTAGCGGAATCGGAATGTAAACCTAAAGTGAGATTTTATGTCCCCGATTCTATTTTGGAGAAAACGGAATATGAGAAGAAATCAGTGTCTTGAAACGAAACTAAGGGGGTGTTTGGGAAAGCTTATTTAAGGGAGCTTATGGCTTATAAGCTTATATAAGCCTTAATAATCCCTTTTTAAAGGGATTATTTAAGCTTATATAAGCTTATAAGCCATAAGCCCCTTTAAATAAGCTTTCCCAAACACCCCCTAAGTTAGTTAATTCCTGCTTTGGTTAAGCATCGAAGTCAAATAATAATTAAAAGGCACGTGATTAGAGAAAATGTTTGTTTAAAAAGCCTACAAAAGTTTATTAACCGGTCAAATTTTTTTATTTTTTTAGTTAGATGTTCGACGACATATACATACACTGACATTCAAGTGAGTTGTATGTATTCCTTAAACATATTTCTTCTTTTGGGGGAATAAGTATCACTTCATTTTTTATCTCCCGAGGAATGCTCTCAGCAAGTCTTGAACCCAAGATCTTTTGAAGACAAACCCTCCAAGACAACATTTGATAGTCAATTGATCTAGACCAACTGGTTTATTGACAGGTCGATTTAATAGTAGAGTTTATAAGTTTAGTTAAGGGGCTTTTAATTGATCTGGAAAAATCAAACACGACAGGATAACTCGAAACGAAATTAGTAAGTTTGAGTTAGTGCTTTCGACACGTTAAAGTAAACGGATTGACTCGACATAACCAAAAGTTAAACGAGTTGAGTTAATGTCAATTCTTTCAGCTCAAAAATTAACCTAAACCATCTGTTTATAAAATTTATGATTTTGGAACTTATTAGAACTTTAAATTTGTATGTGTCTATGCTTTAATATTCGGTTAATCGTTAAATGCAATTTTCAAGAGTTAAACGCGACAATCACGTCAGTTGGCTTTCACATGTTTCATGGCTTCTATGGGTCGTGTCGGGTTGACACGAAATTAATTGTGTCGTGTCTAGGTCAACGCAACGTTTTGAACATGTTTATTAAATGTGCCAGGTATTGATTTAGTTGTATCAGTCTGTTTAACGACTCAATATGAAATGACACAACCCATTTGTTGTCTACTTTTAAATAAGCTTTTTTGATGTAGATTATAAACTTATTTAGGGGTTATTACATGATCACCCTCTCATTTCATTATAAGCCTAGTCCACCTCATAAACACCTTACTTTCAATGTGTCCTTTTTAGCTATGTTACAATAAATTTAGATAAACTCTTCCAAACATTTTATATATAATTTTGGGCCATAGGTTGCATATGTGCGGATGGGGGCCGGATTTCGCCGTTTGTTTTGGGTCAAAAATGTAGGGTTGGACAATGGTTTCATTGTTGATTCTTGAATTCGTATTAGACATATCAATTGACTTGATAGTGGGTGATGGTCTGTTTGGTGTGTTTGATCGATTAATTGGGCTGATGACAGGTGGCAATCAACTTGGTGTGGTTGAAGGGGTGATGGGGGTTGATGCCATGTAGCAGTCCGGTGGTGGTAGGGGTGGTTAAGGAAGTAATCTGACACCAAGTAGTGGCAACATTTTTGTTACATTATAATGGAAATCAAAATTGACAGCTTTGTCACAAATCCACATCTCGGGATCAATGGATCATCCACCTTGGGGTATGATAACTTTGATGCACTGATGATGTTAGAGAAAGAGGATATTTTAGAATTCAGATGGTTTTGCTCGAGATTTTGTCAAGAAAGTGAAAATCGGTGGTACATTGTTGCGTGACTCGGTCGGCTTTTTACGAAGGGTTTGTAGTGAAGGAGGATGTGTTTAAGAATATGATTAACTTTATGGACCCTTGTTGCATAGTAGTGACACATCAACATTCATCTTTTTACATTTACAAATCAAAATGTACCACCGATTTTCACTCATAACTCGAGTCATTGAATGGTCCCTTTTAGAACCCATCAAATTACCCTCCCTCTTACTCACAAGTCACAACACACACCAAAACTCCATTTCACACGGCGCCAAACCCCAACTAGGCTTATAAATTACTAAATTAGTTACTTAATAAACTCATCGATGTTTGTAATTAAACTATTACAGTATATACTTTTATTTAATAAATCTTTCATGTCGTCTCTTCTTTGTCCTACTCCCATATCACGACACATTGGTTTATATATATTTTATACACATATGCAATATAAAGACACATTATGTGACCGTTAATAATTGTGTATGATATAAAGTAATAATTTATAAATGTCGTTAGTCGAGAACAGCTTGGCGAATAAGAATACTAAAGTAATAATTTATGAAAACAACACGTACAGAACGACAAAACACGTTAGAACAAAAGCATATGTATCTTTTCTCTGTCATGAAACTACATACTACTATTTCAAGTAAGAGATGAAAGTGATTTTTATTTATTTTTCCACATTGATGTAATTGTTTAAAAATCAAATGATAAGATTATGAAAGAGAATTAATGATGATAAATTAAAAAAATTTAGTAGAAATCAATAAATTTTTTCATTTCAAACATATATCTCTTCAAACAAAAAAACAACACTTCTGTTTATTCATATAAAATATAAATAATCACATTTAATAAATTAAATCATATATGACGTTAAGCTAGTGATTGAAAAAAGTTGGTTAAAAGTTAAAACACTTAATTATTTTGAGGTTCATCTGGTCTATAAAGCTTCAACCAACGGTTATTCAAAGGTTGAATCGGCCTTGCGTTAGCATCTGCATCATGTTGCATCATCATCAATCGGTTAAAATTACGTATGTATATATATACCATATTTATATAAATATTTGATAAAATAAAATTTATAAAACCTTACATCATGAACAGCTTCATGGAAAATATGCACTTGTTCTCGTGATATTGTTCTAACCTGACAAATTTCAAAGAACCAAATGAACATTACCAGATGGACATAGTTAGAAAGATGTAAAAACGGTCACAACAACAAGTATGTCAGTACATCAAAAGAAAAGAAAGACGAGAATACTTAAAAAACATAACAAATTATTATTACCTTGTAAACAATGGTCCAAATTACATCTTGGGTGCATGGAGGTGTGGTGAGTGAGCCAATATAACGGTAATATTTCCTACTCCCAATTTTAATTTCTCGCGGATCAATTATTCCCACGTTCGTTTCTCCTCCTTTTGTAGACGCCGATGCTTTAAAATATGGTTCCATCTGACCACATTTTTCGAAAATACGAATCTATATTATTATATGTAAAAACAAACACTATAGTCTATAAGTTAAAATTTAATATCATCAAAAGAACTTCTGTTGACCTACCATTGATAAAAGAGAATCAGGACGACCAATTTTGTACATGATTCCAGTAACTGCAATTTTTCCGTCTGTACTCTGATGAACTAAGTGTAGCTCCAGATTTAATCTGTACATGATGTAATTAACGAAAATGTAATTTTTTTTCTTTGAAATTTTGTTGGGTAAACTTTATTTTAAATTTGGTAAAAATGAGGATATGTTATTGTACCTTCGACCATTGATGGTGTGTTCGGAAGGGGCGTGCCAATGAAGCTGATTTAGTAGATATATGGTTCCGTTTATATGAATATGTCCTGCTCCCCCAATCCATCTTAGCTATTATTCATATATACTTATTGTTAGAGCAATAAATTATGATCCATGTATATATTGTTTATATGTTATAGCTTAATGTAGTAAAGGGCCAAAGGGGTGTTTGAGAGTGTTGACTTATTGGTTTTTCAAGAAGTTAAAAAAAAAAACTTCAAAAATGAGTTTGCATACCATCATATCGTGGCCTCGGTTAATAAGAGTGGAATTTGCAGGCTTATAATCTCTATCAAGTCTTCCAAGGTTTGAAGTCGTTTGAACCCTTTTATGGTCGAGATCTATTGGAGATTGCAAATCTCCTTGATTACACATGCTCCATTCGGGATGGATCTCTCCCCAATGATGTGGTCCATTTGGACTATTCACATCATACGTGAACTCATGTTCATCATCTGCATCATCAATCATTCGATCATAACATGTTTCAAGTTAACGAAATAGATACAATCGATCAAACAATGATAATTTATGACAATGTTGAAGTTAAAGCAATATAAGCACTCACCAACTTCTTGAGATGTAGCAAGACGTACACAGAAGATGATGAAAAGAGCAATCAATATTGAAGAAAACTTTGAGTTTTTGTTATCCATTTATAATTTATTTGTGGTTATATGAGAGTTTTTGTATAAGCTATATATATATATCGATGTTTGTGCATACATATATGACTCACGCGCGCATTTATATTTTTATTGTGAGAAATAGATGATAGGTGGGAAGCTAATCGATCAATGTCTTAATTATCGTTATACTGAACGTGCTGGACCGTTAAACTTGTCAGAATCAATTAACTATAGAGAAGTTAATAAACACCTTAGATCTAATTGACTATAGAAGTTGCAGCGGATCAACACTATATCAATGTAATTAAGAACAATGAACTGTAAATAATATGCGAAAGTATTAAGAATACAGTTTCACAAAAAGCTTCAATGTATATTATCAAGTTAACAATACACACGTACGTTTACAATTCGTAAGGAACTATTTATAATAGTCCTTGAAGCTAAACTATTTACCCTAGTTATTCTAGGACTTTGATTTACATCGAATTATAAAGATATACATTGATTTACATTCTATAACTATCTCTACGAAGATCTCGGACTTGATATGCTTCCAAAACGCGTATCAGTAGTAAACTGCAATCACCAGTAGTAAATTCATATCATCAGTAGTAATCTTGGTGATCAGTAGTAAGTCCAATATCAACGTCAGTAGTAACTACTATTGATCAGTAGTATCTTCAATAAGCTTTGATCAGTAGTAACTAAGTTATAGTATTCACCAGTATCAACTTCATCAGTAGTAAATATTTTCTGCCCCATCAGTAATAAACATAATTATTATTAACTGCAGCATCAGTAATAAGTTGATCTGTGTTTTGCTCCAACAATCTCCCCCTAAACTTATTGATTATCTCTTAATCAATCAAGTTTCTTTTGTTCTTCTTCTTCTTTCCTTCTCTTCTCTAGGGTTCTTTGATTTTGAGCTTTTCTTTGAGCTATAATGTACTTGCTGTTTCTTTTTGTAAAATAATTCAATTTGTTCTGAAACATTACTTCATCATATGGCTTCATCATGGTATTTGTGAATATCTGATACATTGTCTTCTCAGAGTGTGGATATTCCTTTTTATATAAGTACAGTTCACATATTTTTCCAGATTTTTCAAAGAAGTACATTTGAGCAGTTGGAATCACATTCCAATGATAAACATTTTCTTCACTGGTAAATTGTTCTGGATAGTTGTCTGGATAAAATGCAGCATCAATCATTCTAGTTAGGTATCCAGCTCCAGATTCTTTCCATGATTTCTTTCTCATCCTTGGTTTACCAATGATCAATAGTTTAATAACATCACTTCTTGAACAGGACATGATCAATGGTAACCATCCAGTGAATCTCTGTACAACTTTGTCTTCCCTTATGATCTCTATCACATTATTATTCAAAATTCTCCAATTTATGATAGGATTGTTCTGTAAGGGAGCAACTGGTAGATCAAGAACAGGAATGACTTGTAACACCTCAAATTTAATGCCAAATAGTGGCCAAATTAAAACATTTTATAAATAGAAGAACATCCCCAATTTAGATTTACAAAAACCTTGGTATGAAATCAGAGTATAAAAGTAGGTGTTACAAAATAGATCATCACCAAGCTAAGACTAAATCCAATCTAGTGTTCTTCTATTCTAGGTCCCGCATCTCTATCCATGCGTACCTAAGCCTTCGATCCCGAACCTGAGTACATAGCAAAACAAAACAAGGAGTACGTGAGACAAAAACGTCTCGTGAGCTACATGGGTTTAGACCCGATAATAAAATGAAATGTTACGTCTCATATAACCAATCAATATACATATATATATATATATATCCAACTATCCAGTCTAGTCACCTTAGTGTGACCCTAACAACCTTGCTTACCTAGCAATCACAACTAACATGGATGAGTCGATGGGAATTCACCCCAACTGCCCCTCACTCCACACCTCATGACCGGGAGTATCCCGTGACATCGCATAACTAACGTGGATGAGTCGATGGGAATTCACATGGGAATTCACCCAACTGCCCCTCACTCCACACCTCATGACCGGGAGTTGCCCGTGTCATCTCATGACTATCGTGGAAGAGTCGATGGGAATACGCCCAACTGCCCCTCAATCCACACTTCATGATCGGGAGTAGCCCGTATCATCACATCATCTCAATCTCATCATAACCCTATGGTTATGCAAATCTAGCTCTCTTCTAGCACTTTCATCATCATCAAGTTAGTTCAATACTATCATAGGTATAACAAACTGTCAACTACTAGTCTACACAATTAAGCAAATAGACCATAACACAAGTAATGAAAATATTTAAAAGTGCTATGTACTCAGTAAATTCCACACGTACTCACCTTAGCAATATGATGCTCAAATCGTGTTCTTGACACCCAATCTCTTGCTTCACAAACCAATCAACTTTCCAAGACTTCACCAAAAGCCTAATACAATTATCACAATATGATCAACATTACAATCTACTAACAATGTGTTCATCTATCTCTAGATAACACCCAACAATCCATTTCCCCCAAATATGGTGATTACCAAACCCTAGGTTTAACCAACCCTTAAGATTCTTACAAATCTTAACCATACACTTGATTTCCTTGATAATATACCATCTATTAAGTGCATACACCATTTGTTTCACCATAAATCACCAACCCAAGAACTAGGGTTCCAAACCAAAGCATCAAAATACATAGATCTAAAGCTACAAAGATCAAGGAGTGAAGATATACCTTAAATCTTCACTTAGGAGTGAAATCTACCAAGCTTTGATGAAGAAATCAACCCAAAACAGCCCTTGCACTCGAAAATCGGCTTTGGAAGAAACTAGGGTTTTCAATATGCATTTATGGCTAAAAACCCGAATTTATTGCACTGGTCGGACTGGCTCGCGCCGAGCTCGCGCCGAGCTCGCGCCGCGAAAGGACGCGGGTCTTCCCGCTGGTCTCCGCTTTATACCAGACTTCACGTCGAGAAGTCAACGCGAAAGTCAACGCGAATTCCTCGCGTTCCAGCTCTAGCCTCTCTGCTCAACCTCGCGTTTCGCTCGCGCCTGGCTCGCGCCGCGAACCTACCTGTGCAGCAGGGCTGCACTTTTCGGTCTAGGTTTCAACACGGTTTCGTCCATAACTTTCTCATACGGACTCCAAACGACACGAAACCAACTCCTACGTGTTTTATATGATTTATCCATAATTATCATATTTTTATACAATTTATTTATTTACAAATTTCGGGTCGTTACAACTATCTACCCCTTAAAAGGATTCCGTCCTCGGAATCGCTAAGAATTTCAATCCACATTCTACCGAGTATCCATTCTCATCCTCCCGCGGTTATTACCGTTAAACTTTTCTCATCCCGAACTAGTCAACAATATGAATGTAAACACTCAATTAATCCCGTTAGATCCAAACGGGTCAAAAATCAATCTTAAGCCTTTAGTGCCCAAATGGGCCAAACTTGCACAATTTTTGACCACAAGACTTTCAATCCTTTAACCGATCATCTTATACACATAGAAATGACATGACCCACGCATTATAATCAACTAATTGACCAACACCAATGTCAAAGTCTAGCTTCGACCAAGTTACCATATTCCAACATCGTCTAACCCTTGACTTAAGAACAAAGTCAACTATACTTCAACAATTTCCTTTACCATCGACCTCTAATTATGATTTATCAACCATTAGATACCCAATTCCCAAATTCAACTTGAAAACTCCCAACGGGTCAAAGTGACATAATTTGACTATAACTCTTTTAATTACGTCATTACCTCTTTCTCATACACACAACTAATACATTATACTACTATCATCGCGAGCCATTCGAAACGAAAGTCAAAACCCATCCTTAACCAAGTCAACTAATCATATGTTGACTAATCTTGACTTTTGCCTAAAGTCAACCATACTTTTTCCAATTAACAAATTCCCTACCCTCGAGATCTCATTCTCGACTTATCACTTCCGGTTACACCCATTAATGTTTCCTTAACAATCGTCCATATTTCCAAAATTCTCATCTTTTCACATTTCTCCGAGTTCTCACACTACCTTATGGTCACATCAATCCTTATCGCTTCTTGACCTTCATTCGGTCACTTATACCATTACTTAGAACCATTTCAATCACCTTCGCCTCACATACCATAATTTCACACAAGTTGACCATATCCTGGTCCTCAATAACAATTGCTTTCTAACATCATCCTTTTTCTCATATTCGAGAAGTCGTAGGCATCCCATACCTATACATGACCTAATGCAACCCGCATTTCCAACCAAATTTTCATTTACCATAACATAATAGCAATACTCATTAACCACATGGTGCTATCATCGTCATATAAACGCATAAGCATACACACCTACATATATATATACCTATATATATATATATATATCTATCACGCCAACTCAATCTAAACGTATCTATTGTGCACATATACAACCATATGCACATGCCACGCCAATGTCATCTGACATCCATCTTTTCGCATCGCGTAGCCTCGCTACTATATTACCCATTCGATCATCAAATCGCTCATCGTGCGTTCTAGCACCTCTCCTATAAAAATCGCATTATCGTTTTCTCCCCTATTCATATGTCCCCCCATCAAACATAGTACTTAGCACATTTCATATAATATTATCTTTCCAATTATTATATGCCTTCCAAGGCCATCATATAGTGCACATGCATTGTACCCCGCGGGTATACCAATAAAATCTCCGATTGTCGTTTACCGTTTCACTTACACATCAATCACCCTTAACCGGTCCATTTCTTTATTACCGATTTCCAATCCTTTTATTACCACCGGGGTAACCACCAATCTATTCCTTTAACCAAAGTTCACCGGCCAACCCGGTCACCTTTGAGTCAACCAATCGACTCCGGTCTACATTTGTAACCCATGACTTGGCACCCATTAGCCCAACATTCCATGTTCCCGTCTTTCTACATCGCGATACCTTGAGATATTTATTTCCCAGTCGTAGTCTCATACACGCTATGTCATATTATATCACATCATTATTATGACATTTTGCCCATAATCGTTATCTTACCCTTAATATCAAATCGATCATCCCTTGCCACGAAACTTGTTATGGCTACATGCCAATTTTTTTTTACTCCACTCTTTCTAACAATTAAAATATGTCATTCCTGACACTTACTCTTTTCCACCTATGTTACATTTATTTGTTCCAAGGCATCACTATACCTTTAATCATTCTTTTCTTTCCCATTTACATATATTAACATTACACTACTTATCCATATTCTCGCCAAATACTCAAGTCTCAATTCCGAGATTTCTATTTCCAAATTTCCCTCCTTACTACAATTCTTACCAAAACTTAGTACTTCATTGTACTATTATCCATTTGTTTGAAACATTTACCGTCCTTGCGGTTCATCTTTTGATACCATATATTAACATCAACCCCTACATCCTTACTATCTGCGACACACCGAACCATATTCCTTTTTTAAAAAAAAAATAATTTCCTTACACATAACTAACCGGGAAATCATTCCCCAAAATGAATATCCACGTCATACAACTTATTCCCAATTTCCTATAACCACCAATCCGTGCGATAATCCAACCATTAAGCTATAACCACACAATATCTTGGCTTGGTGCATACTCAACCAATCCATACCGATAACCACATCAAACACCCTAATTCCCATGGGCAACAAATCCACCTTAAACTTTCTACCGTCTATTTCTATTTCACAATTTCTATAAACACATTCAACCATAGACGTTTTCCCGTCGGCTACTTCTATCTCATAAACCTCATCTAACATTTCGGACGGCACACTCAGTTTACAACCGAACTCATAAGACACAACGAATAAGTAGAATCCGAATCAAATAATATAGAAGATGGCATGAAGTTAATGAATAAAGTACCTGATACTACATCGTGCACCTCTCTTGCTTCCTCTCGAGTCATCTGAAAGGAACGTCCCTTCACTTGAGCCGGTTCCTCTTTCTTTTGAGCCGCGGGCACCTTTGGCTCGATCCTCTTTTTCGGGCACGCATTGCTATAGTGTCCCATTTCATGGCACGAGTAACACTCCACCTCGGAGAGTGTCTTGGATCTACAATCCCGTGCTATATGCCCCGTCTTTCCACAAATATAGCACACCTTCGAATCTCCTCGGCACTCGCCGGCATGGTTCTTCCCGCATCTCCTGCACGGGGCAACGCTTCCTTGCTTGAAGGAGTTTGATGTGAACTTCCCCTTTTTAGAAGTTCCCGAGCCACTCTCGGCTTTCCTTTTCTCGTTCACATGGGCCCTCACGGCAATCCTTGTCGCATCTACCTCTTCCACACCCCGGGCGGCACCAATGGCCTCATCGAGTGTGACCGCTCTCCTTACCTCCAATTGGTAATCCCAAGGTAGCCCACAAGCATACCGGACTACCCTCGATCCTTCCTCAAAATAAGTTCTTGCAACAAACGGGAGCAATCCCGTGAATTCCCTTGAGTACTCCTCAACCGACCTATCACCCTTCTTTAGGTTTACAAACCTCTCATGCATCTTCTCCAATTCCCTGTCGGGGCAAAACTTTCTCTTCAACCTCGTGGTAAAGTCGTCCCATGACATCTTCTCAATCACCTCCCTCCCGAGGGTCTCATACACGATATCCCACTACACCATGGCATCTTCTTTCAATAGTTGTGACGCATACGTCACCATATCGGCATCCTTACACTTACTACTACCGATAACCCTCTCGGTTTCTCGGATCCACCTCATAGTTACTTTCGGGTCCGAACTACCCGTATACACATTTGGCTTACAAGCCATGAAGGTCTTAAAAGAACAACCATAATTTTTATCGGGTCTCGCCCTTGCATCACTACAACCACCTGTGGAGGATTTCTCCACTCGAGTGCCACCATCCCTGGTTTTCTCATCCGATCTAGCCTCGGATACACGATCTTCACCCGACCTCTCACGGTCCCCAATGATGCGGTGCACCTCATCGGCCACCACTCCCCTGAGTTGTTCAATAATAGCTTGGAGGTCCGCCATGGTCACCGGAGTTCTATTAGCTCCGACCTCCGATTCATCAACTTGATGCATCGACGGTTGACTTTCCTGTTCAACCACAACCTCGACATGAGGTATTTCTTCCTCCCGGCCCTCCGGGGCTTTACCACTTCTATGCGTGGTCGCCATTTCTTTCGACCAAGACTAAACGAAAGACATTAAACATTTAGTACTTTGTGTACAACCCATTAGTCGCATAAGACTCAATATCCATAATCGTATCAATTCTCATCGGTCCCCCTAGGTTCAACCCTAAACTTAATATAAAGTCTCAAGGTCAACCTATCGATCTCAAGGAATCTTACATTCCTAATGCTACAGTCTAAGACTAGGATGGTCATCCAACCTAATTCACTTAAACTATAGCTCTGATACCAAGTTGTAACACCTCAAATTTAATGCCAAATAGTGGCCAAATTAAAACATTTTATAAATAGAAGAACATCCCCAATTTAGATTTACAAAAACCTTGGTATGAAATCAGAGTATAAAAGTAGGTGTTACAAAATAGATCATCACCAAGCTAAGACTAAATCCAATCTAGTGTTCTTCTATTCTAGGTCCCGCATCTCTATCCATGCGTACCTAAGCCTTCGATCCCGAACCTGAGTACATAGCAAAACAAAACAAGGAGTACGTGAGACAAAAACGTCTCGTGAGCTACATGGGTTTAGACCCGATAATAAAATGAAATGTTACGTCTCATATAACCAATCAATATACATATATATATATATATATATCCAACTATCCAGTCTAGTCACCTTAGTGTGACCCTAACAACCTTGCTTACCTAGCAATCACAACTAACATGGATGAGTCGATGGGAATTCACCCCAACTGCCCCTCACTCCACACCTCATGACCGGGAGTATCCCGTGACATCGCATAACTAACGTGGATGAGTCGATGGGAATTCACATGGGAATTCACCCAACTGCCCCTCACTCCACACCTCATGACCGGGAGTTGCCCGTGTCATCTCATGACTATCGTGGAAGAGTCGATGGGAATACGCCCAACTGCCCCTCAATCCACACTTCATGATCGGGAGTAGCCCGTATCATCACATCATCTCAATCTCATCATAACCCTATGGTTATGCAAATCTAGCTCTCTGCTAGCACTTTCATCATCATTAAGTTAGTTCAATACTATCATAGGTATAACTAACTGTCAACTACTAGTCTACACAATTAAGCAAATAGACCATAACACAAGTAATGAAAATATTTAAAAGGGCTATGTACTCAGTAAATTCCACACGTACTCACCTTAGCAATATGATGCTCAAATCGTGTTCTTGACACCCAATCTCTTGCTTCACAAACCAATCAACTTTCCAAGACTTCACCAAAAGCCTAATACAATTATCACAATATGATCAACATTACAATCTACTAACAATGTGTTCATCTATCTCTAGATAACACCCAACAATCTATTTCCCCCAAATATGGTGATTACCAAACCCTAGGTTTAACCAACCCTTAAGATTCTTACAAATCTTAACCATACACTTGATTTCCTTGATAATATACCATCTATTAAGTGCATACACCATTTGTTTCACCATAAATCACTAACCCAAGAACTAGGGTTCCAAACCAAAGCATCAAAATACATAGATCTAAAGCTACAAAGATCAAGGAGTGAAGATATACCTTAAATCTTCACTTAGGAGTGAAATCTACCAAGCTTTGATGAAGAAATCAACCCAAAACAGCCCTTGCACTCGAAAATCGGCTTTGGAAGAAACTAGGGTTTTCAATATGCATTTATGGCTAAAAACCCGAATTTATTGCACTGGTCGGACTGGCTCGCGCCGAGCTCGCGCCGCGAAAGGACGCGGGTCTTCCCGCTGGTCTCCGCTTTATACCAGACTTCGCGTCGAGAAGTCAACGCGAAAGTCAACGCGAATTCCTCGCGTTCCAGCTCTAGCCTCTCTGCTCAACCTCGCGTTTCGCTCGCGCCTGGCTCGCGCCGCGAGCCTACCTGTGCAGCAGGGCTGCACTTTTCGGTCTAGGTTTCAACACGGTTTCGTCCATAACTTTCTCATACGGACTCCAAACGACACGAAACCAACTCCTACGTGTTTTATATGATTTATCCATAATTATCATATTTTTATACAATTTATTTATTTACAAATTTCGGGTCGTTACATGACTTGCTCTGTTTTTGACTTCTTTTGAGCACTTTGTTCTTGAGAAACCATCTTTTTTTTCTTTGTTGATGGCTCACCAGTAGTTGAGATACGATCCTTCTTGATTAAGTTTGGACTGATTGGGATTAAAGTTTTAATTGGACTTAAGGCTTTGGATTTCTTTTCTTCTTCTGCTTCTTGTTCAGCCAAGTCTTTCTTCTTTGCAGCACAATATCTTTCAATGATAGTCATCATTTTCATTCTACCAAATGACTTAGAATTTTGCCCTTTTGATTTCAAATATTCAATCATATTGGCTTTATGTTCATATACATCATCTGTTAGCTCACTTTTAGTTTTCTTGCATTCAGAGACCAGATATTCAAGGCATTGAATATGTTCTTCTTCAACTTTTCTAAATCTCTTGAATTCTTCCATTTGAGCTTCTATCTGAGCATCTTTGATTTGAACAGGTATTTCAGCTTATTGAAGTTTTTGACCTTTTAATCTTTCCTTTTCAGTTTTCATTTTCCTTTCCTCAATAGCTTGATACATAGCCACTTTCTCCAAATATCTCTTGTGCTTCACCTTCCATTTAGACTGTTTATCAGCTCTGACAAGATTTATCTTGTTTACCATGTAATGACCCTGTGCTCTGTTGGGGTAATCCTCATCATAAGTTTCTTTGCCCTTTCTAATATGAGTTGAAGGTGGAGGTGGAATATATTTCATATCAGGCACACCACCGATTATTATTGAATGAGAAAATAACCTAAGCTCATTTTGTTGCAGTATTTTTGGATGTGGAGGAAGTGAGCACTCATCAACCTCAAACCAATTCACATTATCATCAATGTCAGGTATGATAAGTGGTTGATCAGGTGTAGGTGGTTTGGTGATGATTTCAAATCTTTCTCTTTCAATTAGCTCTGGTAGCTGAAATTCTTCCTCTTCAGTAGTAACCAGAGTAGTTACTACTGGTGTGACTTCAGGAGTTACTACTGATAGGGCATCAGTAGTATTTGGTGCCTTCAATTCCTCTTCTTGACTTACTACTGCTATGATATCAGTAGTAGGAGTTACTACTGGTATTTCTTTTTCAACTTGTTCTTCCATTGTAGCAGTAGTAATAGGTTCATCTTCTGTAACCATCATTTCTGGGCCTTCATCAACAGTTGTTTCTTTTAAATTTAAGAGAGAGGATGCTGCTGCTGCAACTGATTCATCAATCATTGTTTGAATGTTATCCTTCTCCCCCTTAGTGAGCTCTACTGGTGGAGCCTCACTATCATCAATCTTCTTCTTCAATTTTCTGATGATTTTAGTTTGTTGATGAAGCCTGTGCTCATAGAATATCATTCTCTTGTTGATGGTGTTCATATGCCTTTTCATTGCAGCCATTGTTTTCCCTTGGTTTGTAAGATATTTGAGACAATCTTGTACAGTGGATTCAAGAGAATCCACTTTATCCGTCAATTGTTTTGTTTTATACTGCCCTCACTCCATCTAGCAAGATCATCGGGCTCACTAACAGGTACATTGGCTTTGAGGTTTTCCATCCTATCCATCAATTCAACAGATCTGCCCTCATCACTTCTTGGTGATTCATTGGGTCTTTTGGACATCCTCTTCTTCCTTGAAGAAGCAGAGATGCCCCCCCTTGTGGTTTCTTGGCACCGGGGTCCTTTGAGTAACTCCTCAAATGAGTCATCACTCAAAGTTGCCGAGGTCTGGGTCTTAGTGATGTTCTCACTATCCCGTGCACCCACCTTTGGGGCATCAGTAGTGAGAGCCCTCGCCTCATGTCCTCTCTCCTCCTTGGAGGACAACTCTTGGAGCCTGGGGTTTGACTCAATTTGTCCCCTGGTGTCCTTTGAAGAAATTTTCTTTCTTTGATAGATTGTGGAAATGTTTTTGATTTTATCTGGTAGGTCTTCCACAGAGTGAAGAGTAGCACTCTGCAGATTTATGTCAAGTTCCTGGGACACATTCATGACTTCTGTTTGAGTTGGTGATTGAGTGACTAGTTGGGGTGGTGTTTGGGCTGTATTTGGGGGTGATGGAGTGGGTTGAGGTTTAATTTGGGTTGTATCTATGATTGAACCCTCTCCAATTTGTGTTTGATCTTTGATCATGTTAGGAAACAAAGGGGTTTCCTTGCCCGAAAATTTAAATTGTTTTCTCATATTTGAGAAAACTTTCTTGTTCAACTCAGGTAATATGAAAATGTTTTTAGGAGTTGACAAGTTTTGTAATTCACAGTTTATGATATGTTGTAGAAATCTGGGATACATTAAAAATTTAGAAGAACTAAGATTTCCCAACATACCTTCAAAAATCATGTAAGAAAAATTAAATACTTGGTCTGTGCATAAACAGACAACAGCAGAGGCTATTGCCTTATTAAACTCATTCCAAGTACTTCGTTTAGGAGAAATACAATGCTGAATAGTATGTACTAAAAATTTCCATTGTGGGGAGAGAAGACCCTTTTGAAAAGTTACTATATTCAGTCTTCCCTCATAACCCATTTTATTTAAAATTTCAGCAATGTATTCCTTAGGAAGAGTAAACATACCTGAATCATCGTGTAATTGTAGATGGTGTCGAATTGATTGTTCTGTGACTGTTATATGCTTTCCATATACTTTTGATTTGATCATAGATATGGTTGTTCCTTCTGTTTGTTCAGCATTGGTCCAGAAATCCACCAAGTGCTGTTGATATGATTTTGGTTTTACAGTTAAAGCAAACTGTATATAAGAATTTCTCAAAAATTTGACTATCGGACGAAAATCTTTTGTTCCGTCGGGATTCTTTAGGAAAGCACACATATTGTGAAATTCTGAATATTTAAGATCGGTTCGCACATCGAGAGATTGTAGAGTTGCCATTGATGTTGATTTTGAGAGAGAGATGTAAAGGGTTTTTGATCGAACGCTAGGGTTTATTGAGAGGATTTTGCAAATCGAAGTGAAGATAATGCTAATTTAATCGACTGCCGCCTTTTATATCTTTTGATTTAACCTGCAAAACGACTAAAATGCCCTTCGAATCATAACATAACGGTTATTTTCATGGGGGTTAGTTTGGTAATTGTGATTCTGAAAGACCAATAGTAAATGTGATATCAGTAGTAAAACGTCAGTAGTATCTACTAACATCAGTAGTGACTAAGGATTTTGACATCAGTAGTAACTATAGACATCAGTAGTAACCACCAACATATATGACCAGTAGTATATGTGAATACCAGTAGTACTGACTGACCAGTAGTATTTATGTAAACCTAATACTGACCAGTAGTATATGTGAATACCAGTAGTATTGACCATAGAAACGCGATTCACCAATTTGGCCATGAACTGCGCACCGGACGCCGTGTACCGAAACACGGTACATTTGCGTCCCGAACGCTGTCGGGATCGTGATATGTTATGGCATATTGGAGCTCCCGATCACTAGACAAGTATTTTTGTTGGCTTTATGTAATTAAAGTTATTGGTATAGGATTAATTTTTTTTTTTGTAAATGCTCAAGTATTTTCGTTAATGTCTTTGAAGTATTTATGGATTTTATGGTATGTTATTGTTTTTGGACTTTGAAGTTTCAACTTTAAAACTATAATTATAATTATATATATAAAAAAATGATTTTAAGGGTACATCATACCATATTATTTGGTACATCATTCCAAAATGTAAGGTACAATGTACCGGACACGTACCGAAATGAACCTACCCCCTTTGTACCGGATACACCTAAACTAGTGAATCGCGTACCCGTTCCGCGTACCCGTACCGGAGTGTACCACGTTCTATGTGACTATGGTATTGACTTACCAGTAGTATTTTGTGCACATGCCTACAATCAGTAATAAAGATCTACCAGTAGTAAAACACTTCAAATAGATAACTTTTTACAACAAAACTTTACACATGACTTTAAGTGAGATTTTAATTTATCAAAATCATTCCAATACTGCTAACCAAGAAGCTGAATCTTCCTACATCAAAAGCTTTTGTAAAAAGATCTGCTAATTGATCATCAGTATGGATTTTAACCACTTTGATTAATTTCTTTTCATTGCAATCTCTTATAAAATGAAATCTTATTTCAATGTGTTTGGTTTTAGAGTGTTTTACTGGATTGTTCACAATACTAATAGCACTTTGATTATCAATAAAAATAGGAGTTTTAAGGATAGAGATACCAAAGTCTAGAAGCTGGTTTTGAATCCACAGTACTTGAGCACAACAAGCAGATGCAGCTACATATTCTGCTTCAGCAGTTGATGTTGATACATTTGTTTGCTTCTTACATTGCCATGACACCAGTCTTGATCCAAAGAATTGACATCAGTAGTGGACTTTCTGTCTTGACATTCACCTCCATAGTCACTATCTGTGTAGGCTATGAGTTCAAAGGGTGAATCATGTGGATACCATAGACCTAGTGATGGTTTGCCTTTCAAGTATCTGAATATTCTTTTGACAGCTTGCAAGTGTAGTTCTTTAGGTCTTGCTTGATATCTTGCACACACACAAACACTATACATAATGTCAGGTCTTGATGCAGTTAAGTACATCAAAGAGCCTATCATTGATCTATATAAGTGTTCATCTACATCCTCCCCCTCAACATCAGGATGTAGGTGTTTGTGTGTTTCCATTGGTGTACTTGCACTCTTACTGTCTTTCAAATCAAATTTCTCCAAGATGTCTTTGACATATTTTGATTGATTTATCAAAATACCATCTGTTCTTTGACTGACTTGGAGTCCAAGGAAGAAGTTCATTGGACCCATAGAGCTCATCTTGAATTTAATCTGCATCAGTTCTTCAAATTCTTTGCATAATACATCATTTGTTGAACCAAAGATGATATCATCTACATAGATTTGTACCAGTAGTATATCATCTTTGACCTTCTTTGTAAACAAGGTTTTGTCAATGGCTCCTCTTTTAAAGTTATTTTTCAATAGATATGATGATAATGTGTCATACCATGCTCTTGGTGCCTGATGTAGGCCATACAGAGCTTTATCTAGTTTGAACACATAATCACCATGTTTTGGATCTTCAAAGCCTGGAGGTTGGCATACATACACCTCTTCTTCAATCTTCCCATATAGAAATGCACTCTTCACATCCATTTGATTGACTTTGAACTTCTTGAATGAAGCATATGCTAGAAATATTCTTATTGTAACACCTCAATTTTTAAAATACTTTTTAAATCATATTTTTAAATAAAAATATTACAAGTTCATTATTCCCAAAATACGGTTTAACAAAAACCTTAAAAACATTTATCAGAGTATTAAAATCGGTGTTACATTATAATATCATAACCATAGGATAAACGGGATCTACCTACGAGCTCCCGAGCTAATCAACACTAGGCCACTTCTATCGCAACCCACTAATCCATCGATCTCGAACCTGAGTACATAGCCAAAAACAAAGTAGTACGTGAGACAAAAATAGTCTCGTGAGATACATGGGTTTTCGACCCATTCTCAAAAATAATAAAAAGTCCTTACTATTTAATTCTTTCCTTTATTCACTTATTAACTATCAACTTATTATCTTATCGTTTATTCATACTTACTAGTAAGCTAACCGTAAGCTTACCCATCACATAATCACATACATGTAAGCTATCCTTAAGCTTACCCCTTTTTATCACATACGCCCCGGATCATTCCGAAGCAAACTCCCCCGATGTGGGTTATCATTAAGATCACATGGTAATTGGGGTTCTCCCAAACTTACCAAGATCACCAAATCCCCCGTCTCGCGGGTTATCGTAATCCCCCTTTTTATCGGGTTATCATAATCCCCCTATTGTCGGGTTATCGTTCACATAGATATACTACCCTTGCGCAGGGAGGTACCGCCCCAAGTAGTAATCTCACTCCCCCATAAATGGGTTATCGTTATCCGGATACTTTTGTTATACACATTGAACATCAAATACGGGCCTATGCCCCACCAATTCATAATCAAACACAAATTAGAATACATCTATTCTAATTATCATATTATTCTCTTTTAGCATAATCATATTTCATTTATCTTTCCTCATCACTATCATCGTATACTTTACCCTTAAATCTACTAATAAGATTCATTTCTTATTATTCATATTCATAAATATATTACCTTTACATTGACTAGAGTGCATACATAACACTAGTCAAATCATACTTGTTCCCTTAACGTGATAACACTACTTTTATTCGTATGTTTTACTAATAAACGTTATTACTTTAAAATCTTTGTCATTTGCTTAATTGTTAATTCTTACTAACAAAAGCCAATTTCATACTCTTTTAACCATTATCATTATTAATACTTTTTATCAATAACCTCATTAATCATTTAATCTAATCACACTTACTTGCAAAAATCATCAATTACAATAACTATGTTCTATTAGCAATTCAATCAAATTTCATTATCTTTCCAATCACTTTCTTTATTAAAAATATGTATTAATAAAGACTCGATAGATATTATCCATTTTCAAAACTCTTTTACTATGTACTCAGCTTAAAAGTTCACATGTACTCACCTTAGCCACACTAACTCCAATTCATGTCCATTGACACGAATCCTTGCTTTTCATCTTGTGCAATGACACCAAGTCTTTAGGTCTTCTTGACCTACCATCAATACCATCACAATAACTAGTTATTAACCATAACTAATCACCAAACAATCCATATCTACATTCCTAACCACCAAGTTCATCCAACTTGGTGAAATCTCAAACCCTAGTTCAAGATTTCCATCAATAAACTCAAATCAAACTTGTACACATCGATTACAAGCTTACAATGAGTGTTCTACACCCATGATTAGTCATCTTCCCCAAAGATGACAGGGTTGGTTCCCCAAACCACCATTTTTACCCATACAAAGCTCACAAATTAACTACCAACTATCAAGGATCAAGAATCCTTACCATTGATGTTAAGATCCACAAGATTGATGAAGATTTGAGCCCTTGAACACCAAAATCGCCCACTCTCTCTCTAGAAAACGGCTGCATACTTCAAGGGTTTCAAGAATGAGAAAACCCTAGCTTTTCACGTTTTTATACTGCCAGGAACGAGTTCGCGCCGTGAAGAAAGTTCGCGCCGCGAACTTCCCGCATCGGGAACTCCTCGCGATCGGCAACTGGTCGGGAACTCCAAGATCAAAAACCCCAAACTTGCTGTCCAATGTTCACGACCGTGAACTGTAGTTCGCGTCGCGAACTGCCTAGTGCAGCTAAGGCTGCACTTTTTGTTGTTTAATCCGACCCAGTTCCGTCCTTTACCATATCAAACGGTGTCCAAATGACACGAAACCATTTTCCACGTCTTTTAAACGATTTATCCTTATTTATCGTATTTTTCTATAATTTATTTGATTCAAAATTTCGGGTCGTTACACTTATGGCTTCAATTCTAGCAACAGGAGCATATACTTCATCATAGTCTATTCCTTCTTCTTGAGTGTATCCTTGGGCTACAAGTCTGGCTTTGTTCTTGATCACTATACCTCTTTCATCTTTCTTGTTTCTAAAGATCCATCTTGTTCCAATGGCTCTTTTTCCTTTGGGTAAAGGTACAAGTGTCCAAACAGCTTGTAACTTGAATTGAAGGAGTTCTTCTTGCATTGCCTCAATCCAGTTTGAGTCCTTCATTGCTTGTTGGATCTTCTTTGGTTCATCCTGAGACAGAAAGCATTCAAACATACATTCATTAGCAATTAAACTTATATTACACATATTTGCAGTTAAGCTTTTGTTTAATTTGCTTCTTGTTTGCAGTGGTGAGTTAACATCACTTAGAACAAGGTCTAAAGGATGGTTCTTCTGAGTCCTTGTAGTTGTAGCTTTATCAACTACTAGTTGATTTTCAAGATTGGACTCATTTGTCTCAGGCAGTTGTTCCTCTATTGATCCTTCATTGTCATTGATGTTTGGTTCATCATCATCTTGGTCAGAGTTACTACTGCTATTGTCTTTATTGAGATCAGTAGTATTGTTGTTGTTACTGGTATCAGTAGTATCTTGAGAATCTAGGTTATTGTTGGGACCAGTAGTATTTTGAGTACTATTACTGGTATCAGTAGTATTTGAATTACTGCTGTCCTTATTCTCAGAGTTACTACTGGTATCAGAATTTGAGTTATTACTGACATCAGTATTAACTATTGGAGCAGTATTAACTACAATGTATCTCATCTCCTCTTGACCAGTATTGACAGATGATGTTCCTTCCTTTTGAGTGTGACAATTTGAATTTCCTGCATTGAAGTCCATGTTAGAATTAAAGGATTTGGTTAGATTGTCTATATTAAATAGCCAATCTGGACCATTTCCTTGTTCATTAGAAACATTTTCATTAAAGGATACATTGATGCTTTCTTCAATTATCCTTAGTCTTTTGTTGAATACTCTGTATGATTTGCTTTGAGTAGAATATCCCACAAAGATTCCATCATCAGCTTTGCAGTCAAATTTACCAATTTGTTCTCTAGTAATCAGAATAGTACAAGGACAACCAAATGATTTTAAGAAACTTATGGAAGGTTTTCTTTTATTAAAAAGTTCATATGGTGTTTTAAAATGTGGCTTCACTATTAATACTCTGTTCTGAACATAACAGGCAGTATTAACAGCTTCAGCCCAAAAAGTGATTGGTAACTTTGAGTCTGCTAGCATTGATCTTGCTGCTTCAATGATGGTTCTATTTCTTCTTTCAGCTACACCATTTTGTTGAGGAGTTCTAGGTGAGCTGTATTGCCTGTCAATACCTTTAAGATCACAAAAGTTAATTAAGTTAGTATTTTTAAATTCTGTGCCATTATCACATCTTATGGCTTTAACTTTTTGATCAGATGTGTTCTCCAGTTTGACAATTAAGTTCTTTATGAGTTCACTTGTTTCATCCTTTGTCCTGAGAAAGAAAACCCATGTATATCTGGAAAAGTCATCAGTAATAACAAGACAATATTGTTTCTTTCCAATACTCATTACATTTGTAGGTCCAAATAGGTCCATATGTAAGAGCTGTAAAGGAACAGAAATAGAGTTCACAGATTTGGACTTATGAGAAGTTTTGTGTTGTTTACCTTTTAGGCATGCAACACAATGATGATCACACATGAATTGTTTTTGAGGTAGTCCAATGACTAAATTTCTTTTTACTAAATTGTTCATGTTTTTGAAATTAGTGTGACACATCCTTCTATGCCATAGTTCTGATTCAGTGGTGTTTGCCTTGGATATAAAACAGTTGACCTCATTTGAAGTAATGAGTTCTCCCCCTATATCCAGGCAATACACATTGTTTCTCCTTGGAGTTCTTAAAACAACATATTTTTCATCTAAAATAAAGTCAGGAGAAAGAATGATGCACTCAATGTCTGTGAAAAGAATTTTATTCTTTTTATCACACACTTGAGACACACTGACAAGATTGTATTTTAGTTCAGCTACATAAAATACATCATCAAAGGTAATTTTGCCATTAGTAACAGTACCTTTACCTGTAATCTTACCTCCCTGTGGGTTCTCACCAAATGCCACATATCCTCCATCAAATGACTTGAAATCTTTAAGAATTTGCAGATTTCCAGTCATGTGCCTTGAGCATCCACTATCAATATGCCATGTTCTTCCTTCTTCTGGGATCTGAATGCTCTGCACAAGTGAGTAAAGGATTAGTTAAGTTTGGGAACCCAAGCTTTATATGTCTTGGGTTCATCCTTTGAGAAATAAGCTTTTGGGGATTTAACTTTAAACATTTGTGGTACCCATACTTGTTTATTACTGGTGTTTTGTTTTACTACTGCCCTTTTGAAAGTATTGCTGGTGTGAGAATTTTCTACTGATCTTGGTTTATACCCGTGATTTTTAGCTTTTGAATGTTTTACTACTGATGGACCAGTAGTATTTGGGTACTTACCGTGTTTAGAATGACCAGTAGTGTTTTTAGGGTTGACACCAGTAGTATTTTTGAAAGTTGTTTTGGGAGCAGTAGTATTTTTGTAATTAGGGTTTTTACCAGTAGTGTTCTTGTACTGGTACCATACAACATTATAATTAGGGTTAACACCAGTAGTAAATTTGTTAAAGTTTTTACTGGTGTTGGAAAACTTAAAATATTGTTTATTTTGATTGGATTTTCCATTGTTCTTGAAGTAATTGCTGTTCTTTGGGCTTCCAACTCTTCTGTTTTGCACAAATCTTGGTGCACTTCTTCCAAAACTTGGGGTTTCAGCAATTGGAGTTTTATTTTTATTTACTACTGAAGAACCAGTAGTATCTTTTAACTTTTGAGTTTTTGCATTTTCTTTAAAAATTTTAAATTCCTTTAACTCTTTGCAGTTTATTGGATTGAAGTGACAATCCTTTGCTAAATGATTTACTTTGTTGCAAATAACACATTTTAATTTATTATCTTGAGCCTTTATGATTTTTCTTTGTTCTAAGAGTTGGTTCCTATTTCTTTGATTTCCCCTTTTTAGAATTTTGGGTATATTTTCTGCATCATATTTAGGAGATTCATTTGGACTTTGTGCTGTGTGAAAACTTGTATCAATTGATTTTGGTGATTCAGTTTGAGAGATTGTAAATTCAATTGATTGATCATCATCAGAAGAATCATTTGATTCAGATGATTCATTATGTGATTCAGTTTGATTTTCAGTTTTTAATTCATTAATTATTCTTTCTGAACTGGTTTTAAGTGGTGGAATGATTTTATATGGAGGTGGAACAACATGATATCCCACCCCATGAACAACTTTTTCTGTAGTTTGATTATTAGTTAGTTCATCAAGAATTTTAGTACTTCTTTCAAATTTTTTAATTGTTAATTTATTTTGTTCAATTTCAAGTTGACATTCTTCTAATTTACTTGTTAATTCTTTATTTTTTAATTCATAAAATTCTTTCTCATCTACAGCTTGAAGTAATTCTTCCTTTATCCGTTGATCTATCATCTGGTACACCTTTATCTGATGTTCTTGATCAGTAATCACACCATCAAATTCATGATTTCTTCTCACTGCTTTTGCTAAATCTTCATTTAATTTAGTGTTTTCTTTTTCTAGTTTAACAATTTTAGCACATTCAGAAGTACAAGGTTTAGGTTTTACCTCAGTTTTGTTGTCAGTAAAAGCCATGAGAGCTTGATTTTGAGCATGCTCTTCTGCTTGGAAGCTCCAGTCATAGCCTTGTCCTTGTTGTGATACAAGGGCAGTTGATTTTGATCTTTTGTCTGGCTGAGGACATTCTTTTGCAAAGTGACCAAGGTTGTTACAGTTGTAACATTTGACTTTAGTTTTGTCAAATCCAGCTTTGTCACCTTTGTTGAAGTTGAGGCTTGTCCTACCAGTTCTCTTTAAGAATCTTTTTGTCCTTAGGCTCAGCATAGCCATCTGCCATTTAAGATCCATCTCCTCAAGATCATCTGGATTCAATTGTTCCAAGTCACCACTAATCAGTGCAGTATGCACATGACTAGTGAAGAAGGATTCTCTTGCAGTATCCTCAGAATCTGCAGCCTTTCCTGTGAAGGTTTCCTGACCTTGACCTGTACTAGAGACAAATGCAGCATTATTAGAAGAAATAGAAGGGTTCTTTTGGTTTACCTCAGTTTCAAATACTCTGAGATCATTGTAGAGTTCATCCAACTCTTTTTCTTCTAGAGCATCTCTTTGTCTATATACCACTGTATACATGGCCCATTCTTCACTAAGAGATCTTAGGAACTTCATGTTGACATCTTCTAGATCCATCTTAACCCCAACCTGATTAAGTTCACCAATTAGTTTGTTGAATCTGTCAAACACTTGAGTGAGTGTTTCATTGGGTTTTCCTTTGAAGTTTTCAAAGTCTTGTTTGAGAACAGACTTCATGTTCCTCTTGGTGCTCTTGGTCCCAATGAATCTCTTCTCCAGTGCTTCCCATAGTACCTTTGCACCATCATACTCAACAAAGAGATGTTGATAATCGTTAGGAATGGCCAGTAGGAGAGTGCTTAGATCTTTAAGTTCGATTCCTTGTCCTTCTTCTCCTTCTCACATTTAAGTTTGTCTGCCTCAGTTGCAGAGCTGCTTGCTTGACCAGGACCAGTTTTGTTTCCTTCAAGGACAACTTCCCACATAGAATAATCTGTAATAAGCATGTATTGCTTAATACGATTCTTCCACATCCCAAAGTTGTTGGGAGTGAGTATAGGAATTTTGTTGGTCTGAGTGCTTTCATTGTTATCAGTCATGATTAATAATGTGTGTGTTTTAAAGATTAAAACTTTTTGTTGTTCTTAACAAATAGTAGATCTAGAACCAATAAGCTCTGATACCACTTGTCAGGATCGATTAACTATAGAGAAGTTAATAAACACCTTAGATCTAATTGACTATAGAAGTTGCAGCGGATCAACACTATATCAATGTAATTAAGAACAATGAACTGTAAATAATATGCGAAAGTATTAAGAATACAGTTTCACAAAAAGCTTCAATGTATATTATCAAGTTAACAATACACACGTACGTTTACAATTCGTAAGGAACTATTTATAATAGTCCTTGAAGCTAAACTATTTACCCTAGTTATTCTAGGACTTTGATTTACATCGAATTATAAAGATATACATAAATTTACATTCTATAACTATCTCTACGAAGATCTCGGACTTGATATGCTTCCAAAACGCGTATCAGTAGTAAACTGCAATCACCAGTAGTAAATTCATATCATCAGTAGTAATCTTGGTGATCAGTAGTAAGTCCAATATCAACGTCAGTAGTAACTACTATTGATCAGTAGTATCTTCAATAAGCTTTGATCAGTAGTAACTAAGTTATAGTATTCACCAGTATCAACTTCATCAGTAGTAAATGTTTTCTGCCCCATCAGTAATAAACATAATTATTACTAACTGCAGCATCAGTAATAAGTTGATCTGTGTTTTGCTCCAACAAAACTGATTATAAATCTTTGAATATTTATAATGCTATAATTATGTAAATTATATACTAATATCAGAAAACTAGAACTAAATACCATAAAGAATTCAAAAATATATTTAACATATATTTTTCATATATTTTTCAACTAAACTTAGTATTTTTAAGCTACAAAACATATATTAAAAGATCTGTATGTGTATTTAATTTGTCATTTTTTTAGAAAATTAGATTTTTACGTCTAAATGGCTGGTTCCGGTCGAGTTATAATCAATTTAATCGGCTCTTTTCGACCGACTATCTTGCCATTTCTGGGCTCGGTTGAATTTTTAAAACATTTGTGGGAAGATGAAGGTGTGGATGTGGTGAAATGGGAGTTCGATATTGACCAAATACCATGTTTTAAAGTAACATTAAAAGGATTTAAGTTTTCTTACTTGTAACAAGCGATTTACGTATTTCTTCACGGGTTTTGGAAGGTGAAAATTTGAAGTTTGGGAACACCATATGACGTGTCAATTTGGCAAGTTGGCAACATTACGGAAATTCAAATATGAAGTTTTTAATTTACTTCTTTCTTTTTTTAATTTACTTCTTTCTTCTTCCATGGAAGATGATTATGTGTTGTTTTATAAGTAAACTACATAAACTTTAATTGTGATTTGCATGATATAATGAATTTGTCATTCTTAATTTTGAAAAATTTATCAATAATACTTAATTAGAATTTAAAAAATTATTAGCAATACCTAATTTTGAAACCTGTAATATCAATACTCCTTAGAAAATTAACTATTTTTTTTAGTTTAAAAATCGTTGATGTTACAATTTCAAAATAAGGATATCTATATAGTGAAAACCACATTTACATATTTATGTTATTCTTTTACATAATATTAAAAAAAAGTTAATTATACTATAATTAACCCTTAATAAGGGCAATTGGCCTACAAGTCTACAATAGTCTTATATCACTAAATTCCTATTTTAAGGAAATTCAATTTACAGTAAGTGGAAGGTAGGAAGTTGTTAAGTTTGGTAGGAATTAGTATTAACGTTCAAAATTGATGTTCCCACATTTAAATAATCAACAACCTTGCTTTTTCTTTTTTTTAACGGCAAATCTAATACTCTTAAATAACCATCTACGCCTACTATGGGACTCGAACCCTCAACCACTAGGATTGAAGGTAAACATCTTACCACTAGGCCATTGGCCCTTTAGTAACAACATTGCTTCGACAACGTAATATAGTATATCTTTTTGAGTTAATTAAGTTGGCGTTAACTTTTTTTTGAAACGGCAAATCTAATCTACTCTTAATTACCACCTATGTCCACGATGGGACTCGAACTCCAGACCTCAAGGTTGAGAGTCATACACCATACCGCTACTGAAATATTATCACTACGCAATATTTCAAAAAATACAATAAAAGTTTTAAACGAAAAAAGTGACGTTAGGCACAGCAACTAGTTAACGGGAACACTCTTGAAATTGCAGAAGCTAACAAAAAAATATTATTCTTAAAAGTTAAAACGGGTTGGGTTAGTACATGGGAGATTCTTGTATCAAGTTGTAATTATTATTTTGTCTTTATTTATTAATATGTTTTGAAGAACAATGCATACTTCATAGTTCGAATCCTTCATACACGCGGCGTGGATATAATTTTTATTCGCTAACGAGTGCGTACGTAATACTAATATTGTACCGCACAAAATAGTAGATAATATAATACTTCATATTTATTACTGTATATAACAATTGTCTTAAATTCAATATATAAATATGTATCAATTCAAATTACATGTTATAAGTTATTTTTTATTTACAATATACGAGTTATATGTAAATTATCAATACTTATAATTAAGATATATATTATTTAAATAATTTTTTTTAATAATAAATCTTAATCTACTCCTAATTACCACTTATGTTCATTACAGGAATTAAATCTCTGACCTCAAAGATGAGGGGAAAATATTATAACGTTAGGCTAATGGCCCTTTTGTTGAAACAATTTCATTTTGATTTTAATACGTATTTAGTATTTTATAGGTTGAAATTAATTGACATTAATATGTCTTTATTAGAAAAAAAATTATTTGTATAAAGTTTGATACTGAAAAGGTGAGGATGATAATTTCAAATTTTTAAATCTAAAGAGTAAGAAAACTAAATTCTTTAATGTTATAGTTAGAAATATTCAAGGTAGTCTAAGAATTTTACCTAGTCCCAAGGGACAATTAATAGTCATTGGATCAAGAAAAAGTCAAAAGTCAAGATCAAGATTCAAACCACACAAGCACATGTGCTTCAATACATCAATCCCCCACCCACCTCCGGCGGCAGGCGGCTGGCGGACGGCGGCCAGAGGTGGCCGCCGGCGGTGGTGACTGGTGATGGTGGTCGTGACTGGAAGCACATGTGTTTGAAACACATGTGTTTTGAAAATAAATGAGTTTATACGTACAGCCAAGCACATGTGTTTCACGTAATGAAGCACATGTGTTTCATAACGTTAAGCACATGTGCTTCGTGATTTAAAGACAAATGAATTGCTTGTAAGTTACATGTGTCCAGGAACAAAAACACATGTGCTTGGCTTTATGAAGCACATGTACTTCATAATGATATGTTCGTCACTTGTTCTGATTTTTTTTCTTGTGTACTGAAGCACATGTGTTTCATAACGTCAAGCACATGTGCTTCGTGATTCAAACACAAATGAGTTGCTTGTAAGTTAAATGTGTTCAGGAACAAAAACACATGTGCTTGGCTTTATGAAGCACATGTGCTTCATGATGATATGTTCGTCACTTGTTTTGTTTTTTTTTTCTTGTTAGTGAAGCACATGTGTTTCATAACGTCAAGCACACGTGCTTCGTGATTCAAACACAAATGACTTGCTTGTAAGTTACATGTGTTCAGGAACAAAAACACATGTGTTTGGCTTTATGAAGCACGTGTGCTTCATAATGATATGTTCGTCACTTGTTTTGATTTTTTTTCTTGTTAGTGAAGCACATGTGTTTCATAACGTCAAGCACACGTGCTTCGTGATTCAAACACAAATGACTTGCTTGTAAGTTACATGTGTTCAAGAACAAAAACACATGTGTTTGGCTTTATGAAGCACGTGTGCTTCATAATGATATGTTCGTCACTTGTTTTGATTTTTTTTCTGTGTAGTGAGGCACATGTGTTTCATATCGTCAAGCACATGTGCTTCGTGATTCAAACACAAATGACTTGCTTGTAAGTTACATGTGTTCAGGAACAAAAACACATGTGCTTGGCTTTATGAAGCACATGTGCTTCATAATGATATGTTCGTCACTTGTTTTGATTTTTTTCTGTGTAGTGAAGCACATGTGTTTCATAACGTCAAGCACATGTGCTTCGTGATTCAAACACAAATGACTTACTTGTAAGTTACATGTGTTCAGGAACAAAAACACATGTGCTTGGCTTTATGAAGCACATATGCTTCATAATGATATGTTTGTCACTTGTTTTGATTTTTTTTCTGTGTAGTGAAGCACATGTGTTTCATACGTCAAGCACATGTGCTTCGTATGCTCCCTTGTGTGTTTAGAAACTCATGTTTTTAGTGACTTGAAACACATGTGTTTCGTGACCTGAAGCACATGTGCTTCGAAGTAATATGCTGTGTTTTAGTGAAGCACATGTGTTTCAATACATCAATACCACCACCACCCCATTACCACCAGCACCTTCACGGTCAGCCACCACCACCGCCGCCGGCCACCGGCGGCGGACGGCGGTGGTCGGCGGCGGCCGGCGGTGGCTGTAGGTGGCTGTAGGTGGGGGATTTGATCTTGGCCATCTTGATCAAATAGCTAGAATTTGTCCTTTAGGACTAGACAAATCATTTGGACTTCCTAGAATACAACTCGTTATAGTTAAACATCTGTATTTTATATCACGAATCATATTTCCATATCTAAGCGAGAATTTAATATTTTAATGTAGTTAGATTTTTTTTTTTTTTTTTCAAAAGTCTGTATCTCTATTCCACTCCATTACTTTATGGGAATTGTCTTTATTTCTTATTAAATTATAGACCTGGCTGCTAATACGGTGATATTCATGGTAGGTGTCAATTAATTATCCAACAAATTAGGCATACTTCATCCTATTCAAAATAATTGATATATTTTCTGTATTTAGTTGATTTAAAATAAGTGATATACTTTAAAATTTTACTTTATCTGGTAAAAAGCAGTGGCTACACACCCACTAACTACCTACTTTATAAAGTGAAATGATCCTTATACCCTTATTTTTTATTTTTAAACATCATTAACCTTACTTTATTCAAAAATTGTGGGATCCATTCCCGACTAACTATCCAATTAATCTAATTTAACCCGTATTATAATATTTGCCTCAAAAATCGTGAAACTCAAAGTGTATCACTTATTTTGAATCGGAGAAAAGTATATATACTTTTTAGATATGAAAATTAATTTATGTATCACATCTTTTAATGCATACACCATACTATACAGTTACGTTTTTCTAAATTAAATGTAGGGACATAAAAGGTTTTTAATATTTGGTAGTATGTGTCCCTAGGGCATAAGTTAGAAAAAGCCTACTATTATTATGATTTATAGATTAAAAGTTGTGATGTGAAAATCACCACCTTTTAGATATATATGGTTAATCTTTTTAGTAAATACCGGATATAAATATAAATATTTGTTACTTCCCCAGTTTCCCTTAGTTATGATACTTAACAAAAAGCCAAAAAGATTTTCAATATCACATCATCAAATTCTTGAAATTAATATGAAAGTGGAAACATTGAAAAATGAAATGTCAAAATCATAGATAAAATTCAAAAAAGTTACCAACTTTGTTGAATTAAATGCGGATGGGGATTATCTTTACTGAATTCAACACGACTGAAAGGTTCTATAATAGCTCTGGCAGTTTTGCGCCACTATAAAATTGTTTTAATTTACTTCTAGATTATCACGCAAATCTTTTAGAGATGGAAATCTATGTTTAATATTTTTAAACAAAATCTCTTGAGGTAACATTTTAATTAGTCAAAACAAGTATTTTCAAAGTTTCAAACCATATACTATATACAGTGGCATGAACCCATAGCATGTTGGCCATACACAAGTTCAAGAGCTGCCTATTAAGAGAGTTCATCTACAATGAGACGAATTTCTTTTAACTCTATGTATTAATATATGTTCATTAGATGTCTCAAGTACTTTATTAGGTTTATGCACATGAAAACAATTATAAGATTAATTACAAATTAGAATTTTATTGCTTTTAATTTTAGAATTTACAAATTTAGGGATGTTTTTGTAATTATACAGGGCTTCCAAATTATTGGGGCCGACCCTGATGCATAATTACATGGATTGATAATATGACACAAAACTTTGAGATGCGAAAAGCACATTGCTAATCTCGTCGCTTTTTAATGACCTTTTTATATCCGTCACTATTCGCATTTTTGTTATTGAATGATGTCGCTATATTTGACGTTATTCTTGAGCAAAGTTGTAGACGTGTAGTGCTTTATCGACATTGTTAATTTATGTGGCTATTCCAATCGCTATTTTTATCGTCATTATTATCATCACTATCTATAAATACATTTGCTAATTTGTGTGTCTGCTTCATCAACTCCGCTTAACAAAGAAGGCTCGTCATATAAGACTAGAAAAATGCATCTGACAATCTTTGAGGGCTGGGGTGGTCACGAGATTGAGCCTAGCCACAAATATTAGAGCTTTTGGGATTATTTTTCCTTTATCTTCATTATTAAAGTTACAAACAAGTTCGAATGCCTTGTGAACAATAAAAATAACAATATATCTAAGAAAAATCATAATCTTTTTATTTATGTGTAAACGAATCATACAATAAGTAAATAAATAATAATATGTGTCTAAATTATACAATGGAAAATGAACTAATAATGAAATAAAAACGACACTTAAAATCAACGAGTAACATTTTAAATACAATGTGTCGGTCTTGAGTTGTAAATCAATCAAGTCAAAACCCTTAGTTTTTGTCATCGCTGCCTGGCCGGTAAAGCTTCAACCAACGATCATTTAAGGCTTGAACCGGTCTTGCATTAGCATTCGACTCCTGTTACACAATAGACTAGTATCAACAAGTACACAAGATTTATAACAAATTTATAAATAATTATAAGACAATAATAAAGATACTTAATTTCTTTAGAGAAGGAGTGTGGTGAAAAATAATTATAAGACGTATATGTAAAACTCACATCGTGGACTGCTTCATGAAATAGCTTTAATTGTTCTCGCGAAACCGTTCTCACCTGATAAATTTTAGTATTTTATAACTTTATCATGATCAATATAATAAACGTTTAATAAAAATTATATAATATGGTGCAAATTTAAGATAACTATAAAATTTGTTACCTTTCTAACAATAGTCCAAGTAACATTTTGGGTGCATGGAGGAGTAGTAAGTGAGCCAATATAACGATAATATTTTCTGCTCCCAATTTTTATTTCTCGTGGATCAATTATCCCAACGGTTGTTTCGACTCCTTCCACAGAAGCCAATGCTTTAAAATAAGGTTCCATCTGATATCGATAACATGTTTAAAAATGCAAATATTAAAAAATTTATATCGAATGAAAACTATAGGTTAAAATATATATTTGTTACAAAAATGTTATTAACATACATACCATCGATAAAAGAGAATCCGCGCGACCGATTTTGTACATGATCCCAACCACTGCAACTTTTCCGTCTGTACTTTCATGAACCAAATGTAGCTCCAGATTGAATCTGTAAATATCGTATCAATTAATTAGGGGTGAGCATAAAAACCGAAAAATCGAACCGAAACCGAAAAAACCGAAAAAAACCGAACCGAAAAAACCGAACCATTTGAAAAACCGATGTGAGCGGTTTTGAAATTAGGAAAAACCGAATGTTCGGGGCGGTTTTCGGGTTCATACGAAAAACCGGACCGAAAAAACCGCCCCGCCCCGCCATGTATATCTTTCAAATTTTATAAAATATTTTTATTTTTATAAAGATCTGATTTTAACTATTTTCTTTAAAATAAAAAAGATTTGAGTATCATCGCAAAATTTACTCCTATTTTTTCTAGGTATTTTAACTATATAAATACTTAAGCAAATAATCAGTATGGTAAAAAAAACTCTCGGTCAACCATGGAGGACAATCTGCAAAAAGAGGTTTTGTTTCTTCTTAATTAGTTTTTGCTCATAATAAAATTTCTTTCAATACAGTTTGAAATATTCATCCATTTATTTTGTCTTTTAGTAGTGAATTAGATCATTTGGCTTTTAGTTGGTATATTAGTATTCACAATTCATGTATCAATTCAATACGAGGCTTAAGGAACTGTACAAAAACACTTATGTATCAATTCTTCTCGATTTATGAATGAGAACATTAATGTTGTAGTATTGTTTTCGTTATGTTCATCATCTCATTCTATAGTTGTGAAAGTTCATTTTGGTGTAAGTGTTGTTTATTGTCTTAATATGTTGTATGCATTTGGCTCTTATTTTCTTCAAATTATGTTTGGAAAAAAGTTCTAGTTATGCAACTTTTAGTTATATGTCCGGGCTGTTAACCTAAAAACTTTATGGTACAAATAAGAACCGATCTTGTTACCTTTTATCTGCAGTATGCACCTGATATTCGCAATGAGGGTGAGGTTAGAAACCAAATGGATGAAGACGTGATTGATTTGGATAGTGAAGATGTTAATGAGACGCCGAATAATAACGAACCTGCTGTTGGGAGTGATAAGAAGAATGTTGGCAGGAGATCATGGGTATGGAATCATTTTACATACGTAAAAGGTGTTGGCTGCTGGAACAAAAAGGAATGGTACAAGTACCTTGATTCAACATCTTAATATTGTCTGCAATAAATCACCTGTCTACAAAAAGCCTGACTTGAAGAATCAAGCTACTTTGAGTTTCAAGCCCATACCTATTGGGGAATCAAGTAAAGGTTTGGCTTCTCACTCTTTTAGCCAAGCAAAATGTAGGAAATCAATGGCACAAATGTGCATCATAGACAATAGACCTTTTAGTGTTGTTGATGATCAAGGATTTAAGGAATTTGTATGGAATTTGAACCCTTTGTTCAAAATGCCATCTAGGTGGACCGTTGCTAGAGATTGTTTGTCTATATACAAAGAAGAGGCAAACAAGCTTAAAACTCTTTTAAAAAACCAAACTGTGTCACTAACAACTGACACGTGGACGTCAGTTCAAAATTATAATTTTATGTGTCTTACAGCACATTGGGTTGATGATAATTGGACGTTGAGGAAGAAAATTCTGAATTTTTGTCAAATTTCGAATCATAGAGGTGTGACAATAGGAAAGTTAGTTTATCGTTGCTTGCAAGAATGGGGAATTGATCGGGTTTTCACAGTCACGGTTGACAATGCTTCATCTAATGACGGGGCAATTAAATATTTAGCGACTATGCTTAAGGGACCTAATGCTATCTTAGATTGCAAGTATTTACATTTAAGATGTTGTGCTCATATAATTAATCTTATTGTTAAAGAGGGTTTAGAGGAGCAGTTTGAATGCATCACAAAGATTAGAAATGCAGTAAAGTACATTAGATCGTCACCATCTAGGTTAGAAAGCTTCAAAGAGAGTGTCGAGAAAGAAAATATTAAATGTAAAAGGAAACCATGTCTTGATGTCGAAACCAGATGGAATTCAACATTTCTGATGTTGGATACAGCTGAGAAATACTCAGCCGCATTTGACAGGTACATATTTTTCAAGTTGCTATATGTAACATCCTAAAACTGGCCTAGATGTTTTAGGTATATTTTGATATTTGAAAATATCTATTTGACCATATGTGGAATAAATTGATTAAGTGTTAAATGAATTGTTTGACCTTTTGTCCTTTTGTGATATTTTAATCAAGGGATTAAAATATCTGTTTTCTGAAATGTTTAAATGAAAATGTGATTTTTTATATCTTTGGATTCTCCTTTTAATATCGTCTCCAGAAATTCTTTCGTTTTTAAAATTGGAACCCGTTTGGTATTTTAAATAAATTAACTACGAAAGGGACTTTGTTTATCGTATTTGTTTAAAAGTGGAAAGATCACAAGTGGGCCCTTTTTTTTGGAAATTTCGGCAGACAAGAGGGAAGGGGGAAACCCTCCCTCCTCACTTTCTCCATCTCTCTCTCTCTCCACGTCTCTCTCCTCTCTCTCTCTAACATCTCTCTAAAAAACCCTTTTGTGTTCTTGAGTTATCTTGAAGATCCATAGCTCGTTTCTTGGCCAATCTTTAATCCGAACACGTTTTTGGAAAGCTCTTGAGGTAAGCTTCAACCTATACGTGTTTATTTTCGATTCCATGATAGTTGATAAATTAGGGTTTATGTGTTCTTGAGTTTTGGTTGGTGATTATGGTGTTAAATGGTATGTTAAGTGTTTATGCAAGGTTTGACATGTTTTGTTGTTTGGGTACAAGTGATTTAGCACAAGGTACAACCTTTTTAGCAAAGTGTACACATGGGTGAGTGGGTGTGTTCGTGGGGGGGGGGGGGTGTGTGTTCGTGTGTGTGTGTGTGTGTTCGTGTGTGTGTGTGTGTGTATCAATTGTGTGGTTTTGGTTTATGCTTCCAACTTGACTTAATATGGGTTTTAATGTTATTGTGGGTTGAATTAATATGTAGGAAGTGATAATATGTCAAATATGTTAGTTATGGATTATGTCAAGTTTTGGTGAGATTTGATAGCTAGTGTTTGGATGATTTGGGTCAAAAGTTATAACTTATGATTTTGAAGTAAAATAGTTGGGTTATGATAGTTATGAACTTGTAGATTATAGCATTTGTAGTTGTGTTTGGATGTTTTTAGTTAGAAATGGTTAACTAGTAAATTGGAAGTAAAATGCATGGATTGTTGGTAACTTTGAGCTTGATGAATTGTTACATGATTATGACTTGTTAAGTTATAGAATTTTGTGCTAATTGATGGAAATTGGAAGTGTTATAGTCATGCTCGGGTTTTGACCCGTTTGGGCCGTTTAGTGGTAAAATGATTTAAAATAACTTGGATTGTGAAAGTGTAAGTATTTTGTTAGGATTATGTGATTAGTAATGTTATTGGTAACATTTGGTGAATTGCAAGCTGATGTTATGTTTACAATTGTAGGAGGTATTATTGTTTAATAACCCGGTTTGACCCGTTTGAATGTAAGACTTGCAAAAGGATTATTTGACTTGTTGTGTAAGTATAGAAGGTCATGACATGTTCATATGATGGTTTAAGTGTTTGGCTATTTAGTTAGTGCAAGTGTTAGTGTTAAATGTATATTTAACATTGTTTATAATTTGGTGGAATTATATACTAATTCGGTATTCCTTTGGTGTACAGGAATCGGGATCGTGACTCAGAAACATTAGACCTCTGAGTTCGACAAGTGGAAGGTTTCGGTGAGTGGATTTAACCTCCAACTTGTGTTTGGTTACAATTGGTTCGGTATATTGCATACTTGTGAAAATGCAGGATTTTGGCTGATCTGGGAAGATAGCGGCGCTATCTTTAGATAGCGACGCTATCTTGATAAGGTCCGGGAAAGTGTCGAAAACAGAACACCGAAATAGCGAAGGACAGGAAATAGCGACGCGATTTTGTTGGAGATAGCGTCGCTATCTTCTAGATAGCGACGCGATTTCTGGGTTGGACAGTTTTGTCGTTTTGCTTATCTTGCTTGCTAGTTTAGCACCTATTTGCTAGAGTTGAGCCAAATAGGTTATGTGCACAAAGTGAAGAGACTTGGCTTGATTGCAAGCAACAACTCGGTGTGTTGGTTAGCCGAGGCTCGGTGTGTTTGGTAACCGAGGTTTGAGAAGTCACTGCGCTGGGCATCGGGTGTCGACTAAAGGGTATCCGACCTTACCTGTATTTGTTGCATGGTTAAGGGAGGTTGTGGCCCGGTTGTTGGGCACGAAACGCTATCGGTTACCGTGGTTTGGCCGACCATGGTTTAAGGCTCCGGCAGGACCCCGATCTTCTCGAACAAACAGTGTTGTCCCCAACCGGAGATGTTCTAGAACTTCCGTGTTTTAGTGGACGGTGATTCGTAGTTACGTGGCCTTTAGACCGTAGGGATGCCTATGCTAGCTTGTTGGGCTTTACAGAAATTGTAGATTATATTCATTCACTTAGCTTTGTGCTAATCCCTCCCTCGTTGAATCTTTTCAGATGATCGGTGCTTTGGACGGGATGATTGACCAAACTCAGTTGATATGTTTTAAAAAGGAGCCATGTCGTTTAAGTGACACCGTTAATGTATTGTTTACCGTTTAAATAATTAATGTTTTGAAGTTTATTTTGGGACATTTGGTTTGTAAACCTAAACCTAAACTTATTATTATCTTTATGCTTCCGCTAAACTAACCTAGAGGATAACCTAATCGCCTTCAGGCATTTAAAAAAAAAAAAATGCTTCCTAAATTTTGCGGTGTTACACTATATTACAATTAAGCCACAAATTTATTTTATCTTACATGATATGTGTTTTTGTTAGCAGACTTCAAATTATAGATCCAAACTATAGATCATACTTTCAGAGTGAAGTCCAGGATGATGGTGAGAATATGACCATGAAGAGAAAGAAGAATGATCGAGTTCTTGGGGCTCCAAACGAAGAGGATTGGGAGAACGCTCGGTAAGTTAATCGCTGAAAAATAATGAATTAGATGTTAACGTAAACTTCTTTACCGCTTTAAACTATTTGTTTTCATTCATATGTTAAGTATGTAATATTTTTTATTAGATAATAACAGTTACCTGATTCTTTTGTGTAGGTTTTTTATGGAGTATTTGAAGATCTTTTTTAATGTTACAAAAAAGGTTTCAGGGTCCAAGTATGTGACCTCAAGCTTATTTTTTGGTGAGCTAGTAACGATGCAATTAACTATATCGAGAATGTGTCTACAAGTAGATGACAAAAAGAAGAAAATGGCGATGTCGATGAAAGACAAATATAACAAATATTGGGATAACATTGATAACACAAAATTTTTATTGCATGTTGCCTTGGTTTTGGACCCCCGAAATAAGTTGCGTTATCTTGAATATTGCTTAGGGTTGATTTATGGTGAGAAATCAGATAAATTTAAAGAAGTCTTGGAACAAGTTAAATCAACGTTAACTGATTTATATGATCATTACAAGATGAAAGTGGGCAAATCAAATGATCGAAACACGACAACTTCTTTGTCTTCTACTCCTCTTTTTGATACAGGCTTTGAAGTTGATATTGATGATGGTTATGAAAAGTACTTGGAAGAATGTGGAGATGGGGATAGCAATACTGAATTAGATATTTATTTGGATGACGCGGTGGAGAAAAAAATAAAGGGGGATAATACATATGATGTTTTAAACTGGTGGAAACTAAATTCAGTTAAATTTCCTATCCTTTCTCAAGTGGCCAAGCATGTGTTGGGAATGCCTATATCTACAGTTGCATCAGAATCTGCATTCAGTAGTGGTGGTCGAGTAATTGATAAATTTAGAAGCTCCCTTACCCCAAAGACGGCTGAAGCTTTAATTTGTGCACAAGATTGGTTACGGTCTACACCGATGGATTTGCAAGAAGTGGCCCCAAATGGTTTACAATTACAAGACTTGGTGGAGAATTTAGAGAATCTGGAAATCGGTAAATAGTTTACCTTTTTATTTCTCTTGAGTCTTAACTATGTCTAATATTTTTGCATAAAATTTATTATGTCATGTTATATTTACTATCAAGTATCAACTGTAATTTTTCTTTTTCATTTTGTAGATTTTTTTGCGAAAGAAAAGCATCCACGCAATGACACTATAATGGATGAAGATTGGGACTAAGATTTGTTTGCGAAAGTTTAATTGTTGGATGTTGGATATTATTTTACTATTATTCGTATTTGAGTTATTTTAGTTGAATTTATCTTTATATTATATGAAAACTTACTAATTGTTTGCAAATTTTAAGGAAAACAAAAAAACCAAAAAAACCCGAAACCGAACCGCTTTATTGAGAAAAACCGAAAAACCGAAACCGAAAAAACCGAAACCGAACGGTTTTTAATTCTTAAAAACCGAAGATTGCGGTTCGGGGTTTGGTTTTAGTTAAAAACCGCCCCAAACCGCCACATGCTCACCCCTACAATTAATTACAACAATTTTCGGGGTCTCTTTTTTTTTATCTAATTTTTGCTACCGTAAAATTGAAACACCAAATATGATACCTTCGGCCATTGATGGTGTGTTCGGTAGGGGTGTGCCAATGGAGCTGGTTAAGTTGATACTCGGTTTCATTTATACGAATATGTCCTGCTCCTTCGGTCCATCTTAACTGTATTCATTCGTAGTAAATTTCATTATTATTTTATTACTACCGTATATATACATCTTTAATAATACATTTTTTTAATAGCAGAACACACACCCTATAAACTACTACTAAATCATAGTGCAATTAAGCGTACCATCATATCATGGCCTCTATTAATAAGAGTTGCATTGGCAGGTTTGTAATCTCTATCAAGCCTTCCAAGTTTTGATGTCGTTTGAACCCTTTTATGTTTGAGATCAATCGGAGATTGCATGTCTCCTTGGTTACACATGATCCACTCAGGATGGATCTCTCCCCAATGATGTGGTCCGTTTGGACTATTTACATCATACGAGAACTCACGTTCATCATCTAGATAATCACCATTAACAAAAATTTAATAAATAAGCAACAAAAGGACAGATGATTATACGTTTAACCTAAAGTGATATTGGGACTTACCAACTTCTTGAGACATAGCGAAAGGTAGACAAAAGATGATGAAAAGAGAAATGAAGAATGAAGAAAACAATAAACTTTTGTTGCCCATTTATTTATGAATATGTGAAATCTTATTAAGGTTTTGTATAAGTTATTGATGTTTGGTCATGTATATATATAGAAGGACATGATGAACATAAAATGATGTTGTCATAGAGGTTGATGTGAATGTAGAAATGGAATTTTGACTTTGACCATAGACTATCTTTCAATTATTAAAAAACAAATATGGTTTTTGTTTTCAGAAAGTGATCGATGAGAAATTTCTTATGTTTAGCAGCCAACTTTTAAAGTATTAGAACTTAGAAACAGGTCCGAACCTGGACATAGGCACCAAGGGCCACAAAATTTAGGGTCAATTTTCAAAAAATTAATCTAGATATATACATGTGTAAGATTACTTGAATCAATGTAAACCATATGAAATATTGAAATCCGGAGGACTAATGAGCTCAAAAGAAAAACCAGACATATAACTTGGGGATTAGAGCAACACTACTAATTTGACAGTAGAATTTTACTTTTGATTTTTTTTTTTTACTTAGAAGCCCTATTTTTAAGATAAAGCTCAGGACCCAAAATTTAATTGCATCGCCTACTTAGAAGATAGATTAAGGGTGTGCTTGGTTGGATGTATTAAAGGATGGGTAATGGGATTGATTATCATTGAATATGCTTGATTTATTGAAAGGTAATCAATCATTGCTCATTACTAGGTAATACATCATTACCCACCAAATTGGGGGTAATGAACTAGGTAATGCTATAACACATAATTTATTACTTATTATTATTATATTTTATGTAATATTATTATATATATTATTAATATATAAATATATAACATAATATAATATAATATAATATAATATAATATAATATAATATAATATAATATAATATAATATAATATAATATAATATAATATAATATAATATAATATAATATAATATAATATAATATAATAATATTATATATATATTTATTTATTTATTTATTTATTACATATATATAATATTATATTATATTATATATATATATATATTATTAATTATATAATTATGATTAATAATATTTAAATAATTATTTAGTTATTATTAATATTATTTAAATATATATATTAAATACGTTATTTAAATATTTTTAATAGTTAAATATTATATATATATATATATATATATATATATATATATTATTTAAATATTATATACATATTATTAATATTATTTTAATATATATTATATAATACATTATTATATATAATTCTATAAACTCCTTAATAACCAAGCAACATCAATGATCAAAGGAATACTAAGGAATGACAATTGCATTCCTTAGTATTCCTATTACCTTTCCCTTTCTCATTACCCACTTTGAACCAAGCGCCCCCTAACATTTCAAATCCTCTACAGTAAAAATAGACAAAAATAAACAGTAAATAAATAATTTGTTTGTATATATATTATATATGCGAAATGCGATTATACCTTTAGAAAGAAGATTAAACGGTAGTTGCAAAAGTTCAAAAACCATACGCTTGAAAATTTCAAGAAATATGAAAATATTGTACTGGTTTAATTTGTAGTAGTTTTCAGAGACACCCAAAGTTTATTTAAGATCCATTTATTAAAATAGGATTTAGATAAATGAAAAGATAAACGAGCAACAATATGTACTATTAGTTGTTCTTTATTGAAAAACTAATTCTTTTAAAAAGAATATTTATAGATTTAGTTATTATAACATTACTATTCATAACTTGCGGACTCTGTTGAGGAACTATAAACTACCTCAAGTGCAAGGAAACTAAAAGTATCAAACGCGAAACGAATAAACATGTGTTGATTTCCAATACATGCTTTCTCATAGGAGTGAGCGCGGCCCAGAAACCGAACCGAACCGAAATAAAAAATTATGAATTTTCAAAATCGAAACCAAATCGATTACATGTTTTCGGTTTTGGTTCATTTTTTTACACAAATGCTCATCCATATACAAAGACCGAACCGATACTAAGCTGATAGAGCGAAATTGAAAATGATTAATTTTCAAAACAAAAAACCGAACCGATTACATGTCTTCGGTTAGGTTCAGGTCGGCTTTGGTTGGTTTTTGGTTCGGTTAAGTTTTTCGGCCCAAAATGTTCACCCCTACTTTCTTGTGTTTTGTCACTTTGCACGGAGCGGATTTTAGAACAACATGTCTCACAATAAAATCTTGAGTACTCAATACCCACTAAATATCTTATTTAATAAAATAAAATGATTCAATTACTCTTACTTTTACTTTTAATAAAAGAAAGCATTTTTGAATTTTGCCACGTAGTTCTTTCCACGTCATAATGACGTCATTATTCGATGCTGACATGGCTGCCAAGTGTCTGCCAACTAATCACACGTCCATGTGCCTGCAATTCGAATTGATTTATTAGGAATGTTCTACGTTTTATTAGGAATAAATTTATTAGAAGGAAGACTTTCGTTATACACATTTAAGCAAAAACGGAATGTTTTTAATAATATATTTATATATATGGTAGCATTCATATTAGACGAATTTTGCCACGGTAAACGAATTTTGTCATTTATTAGGAATGTTTTACGTTTTATTCTTACTGCATATTAGGAATGCCAACTGTGCGCAAGGATTACTATTGTGTTCCCCATTTTTTTTAGTAAACAATTAATTCTATCACTTTTCTCTTAATCATGACAGAGATTTGAGAACACAATAAAATGAATTTTGACTTTCTTTGGTTATTATGACTTTCGTTATATATTTAAAGAAATAAGGAAAAAGTTTTTAATACTATCTTTATATATATCAAGTGAATAATATTCCGAAGTTGAAACAACATTATAAAACACTATATCGACTATATAATATGGCGAATTCTCGCTTTATGGTGAAATTTTGATTGACAATAGTGGTAGAACTGACAACTAATACGGTTCTGATACACACCAGTTCTGTTGTATGGTTGCACACCAGGTGTTCGATCTAATGCCAAAGTGGAAATGTCCAGACAACTAATGACTTATGTTAAGGTATTTGTTTTAGGGGATTTCAAGTTTAATCAACTAATATGTGGCTTTGTATGTGGAACAGATAAGAAGGTTTTTACCAATTTCTATATCTTTGAATGGTATTTTACAGGCGTAGATGCAGAATAATTTTATACACAAAGTTGTGAGCAGTATCTATTTTAGGCTAAATTATAGAATATGTGAAATTTTATCAGAACCAATGCATATGTGTTGTTTACAACACTTTTTAATATTCAAAATGCCCAATGCTCATTCCTTTTGAGAAATTGGGTAATGATGATGGTTATATTGTAACAGTTGATGTATATCAATGAAAGCATACAATTTTTAAAGTAGGTTTTGAATGATTTTAACTTTAAATTTTGTATTTGTATATAAAGTGTGTAATTTTATTAGGACTATTAAACGATTACCATGCTCAAGTATTAAATAATGAAAACCATAAACTTGGTTTGTATTTTTAGGTGCTGCCAGTTATTTAGTAGAACTTGCACCTATGACAAACATGTATTCAATAGTAGAACTTTCGTCAAATAGAAACCTAACTTGTATTTTTTCCAGTGGTGACTAGGCCGGTTGTTTAGTAGAACTTATGATTAAAAGGGTCAAAGGTCGCCCGAATGTATTTGTAATGCATATAACCTCCTAAATCATTTTATAAGCCACCCGTGATTTATCGTGGGTCCAAAATTATGGTTTTTACTATATCCAAGTAAAAATAGTGAAAAGTTTTGTGCTAAAAACACAACTTTTAATGTTGTGTTAAAATGTTCTCTGAAAATTCAATTTTATAATTAATATTTAATGTCATGTTAACTAGGGCCATATGTCATGTTTTTGAACAATGAAGATCAAGAAAGTGTTACACATTTGTAATCTCTATAATTGATGATCTGAAAAATATATGAGAATATTTATTTTAACTACGAAATAATTTCAAATGACAAAATTTTCGGTGAATAAAGTGTTCTTAAGCAATCAAAGATTATGAAAAATACACATGAGAATATTAAAAAAAAAATTATAAGTCATCCGTGATTTATCACGGGTTATAGGCTAGTTTAATAAAATAAAATGACTCATTTACTCTTACTTTTACTTTTAAACATCATTAAACTTACTTTAATCATAATATGTGGGACTTATTACTTATTAGATATCCAAATTAACTTTCATTACAATCTTTTGCCCCAAAACATATAATCTAATTTGTCTCACTTATTTTAGAACGGAGGAAGTATATTGTTTGCGGAAGTTTTATCATAACACTATGAGAACTTTAACACTTATAATCATTATTTGTTTTCTTAATTTCAAAATACCCTTTATAACTTATATGTAGGCAAGGTAAAAGTATCTGAAAATTAAAATATTAAAGTAACGTTTTTTTAGATTTTACAAGTATAACATTCTATTTTAGAACTTTATATCAAATATGACCGATTATATATATACTTTTTAACTACTTCTAAATCAATTTAAATTTTGTGCATAGTAAGAATTTAACCCATTTGAAATTGATTATGTGTGTGTGAAAAACAAATTCAAAGTACAACGTTTTATATGACGGAATTAGAGTTTGGAACAAAATTCACTTGCATCTTCCCCAAGCTACCATTTTGTTCTATATATAAAGATACACAAATTTTGATTGGGACGTCGAATTAATTGGCGCTATATAGAAATTTCTTGGTGTGAATTTATCCTTATAACTTTATAAGCACGCGAAGAAACTGAAGAAAGTCTTGCTTTAACCATTTATATTTTAATAATTAATATCGCATCGCTCGGAGTAGCAGTTTATGACGGGGTATGAGTATCCACTTTTTCAAACAAATGAGCCTTCATCATGAGAATAAATAAGATAACAGGATTTGTTTTTCAAGTTTATGCTCTAAAATATATTTATTTTGAATTGTTGATCCTGTTATGACGAAAAATATAAACGAACTATGAAATCTATGTTTACTTTTAAAAATGATGATATAGATCATAAGATTTATAATACAATAATAATGATTTTGTATATAAATAGATGATCAAATTACTTTTAAAAACCACAAATATATACGCATAAAATAAACCTATTTATGCAGGGTTTAAGCACATGTGTTTTAGTAAAAGAAGAAGATTGTGTGTCGTATGACTACTCGTATCATGTCTTAGTAGTTAGGTGTCATCAAAGGTGTTATCTTGTTTATACTATTAATTTATATCATCAGATTATATTTCACATATTAATATTTAGATAATTATCTGTTTCATAATGTTGGAATTTGAAATATATATCTGCCAACTTATTTTTCATAAGTTGTAGTTTCTTTTTGAATCAATGACGTTGTTTGAATATCTAATCAAATATGGTTAACTTAATGACGCCTCTAATCGTTTCTTAATAAAAATTATGTTTCTAGAAGGGAAATGGCCAAATGGGCTGGACTAGTTTTGCTTCCTTCTCCATCACTATTATTGTAGACTAGTTTTTTCATTTCATTTTATTTTAAACTATTGAGTTTCTAGAAGGGAAATGAGTTGGACCAACTCACTATCGACTGTACCTATGTATTTATGTACGTAATTGTGTACTGCATACACGGCTATCATAAAGCACGTGAGGCCAAAGCGACTATCAACATATGATCGAGCGAAAATATACATAGAATGACGAGGGTGCATGATGTCTAATTAATGCTTATTCTTGTATTAGTGTAAAAGATTTGTTGTATTATTTTCCTAAGAAAGTTATTTATAATATAATATAGGAGAACTTTTTTTTTTAAACACGAAGTTGGTACGGGTGAACTCCATGATCACAAGAGGGTTTTTTTATTTGTTCATAGCAGATATTGAACCTGAAATCCCCTTATAATTACGTTTTTATATTTGTAGAATAAATTTAACCATTGAAGTTTAAATAAGAACTATAAAAAAGAACTGAGAACCACACAATTTCGTATTAACTCATTTCCATTCACATGTAGTAATATTAATGGGGTTCAATTAGAATCACAAAATGTTAAAATTTCAAAATTTCACTTATTAATTCACACGTTATCTGTAACTTTATTGGACGTATAAGTTAAAGATGTGCTAATAATCTAATATTCACGAGTGCATAGATATGAATTAATACCCTGTATATCACTTGATAGGTAATATTTAAAGTTTGTATTGCGTTTACTATATGGTACAATATCTAGATCACTATATCCACATCATAAGATGATTGACAATTCCTATTACAAGAAACTTAATTCACTAGATCATGTAATTAATCATGGCAATTTGTTGTGATTTAATGGCCAATCCATGATTTGACTTTTTAATTAATGGTGGAAAGCTTCTATTTATAGCGATGGTGGGAAGTTTCTATTTCTAGTGATCAAAAACTTGTATTATTGGGGTAGTATAGTTTCTCCACTTAATATTGCCTCAATAGCACCATGTCACCAACACATATAACCATAGTTTATTAATTTTTATCTCACTATAAAAGTAACTACATCTTTTACTTATTAACCATCATCAACTCTCTAAAGGATATGAAGTTTGTTGTAGTTACTCTCATGGTGGTGCTAATGGTGGCACACACTTCATGCTTCGCGCAAGAACACCACCGCAAAAATTTGAAGGGTGCCATTGTTCAAGAGATCCACCAACGAAAGGCTGAAGAAAATACGGATAGCAGTGTTAATAACCACCACTACATTCCCCGACAAGACTATGGCAACGGTGGTGGGTCCCCTGCCGCCGATGCTAGTGTAGAGAACCACCATTACCTTCCAAGGCAAGACTTGAATAGTGGTGGTGGTTCCACCGGAGATGATAGCAATGATGACATGAAGCCTTGAAAGTATATAGTTTTGCTAGTAAAACTATCGAGTATCCCTAGCTTGTATGTGTATAGTTGTGACAGTTGTACTCTATGCTTTGAGATGGGTGTATGTTATGTTGTCTAGTAGTACCATAATGCTAGGAACCTTGTACTGCTTAGGTTGTTGTCCTATGTAACATACTATAATAAAAGACATGATGTTAAATATATATATCGAGGATTTGGCTGACTAAATGTATCCGAAAAACACTTCAGTTTAGGGGTGAATGTGGTCTGATGACCGGACCAAAAATCGATAGGACCAAAACCGAAAATCATAATCAGTGTTGGTTTGGTTCGATTTATGTCGGTTTTTGCTTTGGATCGGTTCTTCTGCCAAAAATGCTCACCCATATCCGAGTACCTGTAAATCATGAATTTACAAAACCAAAAACCATAACCAGTGTTGGTATGGTTTAGTTTTCGGATTGATTTGGCATTTCAGCCCATCTGTTCATTTTTTCCGGCCTAAATGCTGACCCTGATTTAATTAATCAAGAATTTTGTATTGGTGGTTGTTTTGTTATCTTTTCGGACTTTTGGGTCGTAAATGCAATATTCTTTGTCCGATAAACCCTGAAACCCTAATATAAGCTTCGGAGCAACAAAACTCACAGTTCTCTTCATAACATCATCTTATCCACATCCCGGAAATCCGCAGCATTTCCAATGGCGTCTGCTAATGCAATCACTACAGCTTCAATCTTTTCTTCGCATAAGAAGGTAATTATTAATTTAATACTCCGTATGTTTTACTTTGATTTCCATTTCGTATATGTGTTAGTCAATTACGTTTTGTGGTGATAAATTGGGGGTTTTATACGAGCAGGAGAGTTTGATTGATGGTAGTAGGAGGATTAATCAGTTGCAGACAGCTCAAAAGATGAGGCAATCGCATCGTCGATTTGCGGTTCGAGCTTCGGCTAAAGATATTGCGTTTGATCAGCGTTCGAGGGCGGCTATGCAGGCCGGAATCGATAAACTTGCTGATGTTGTTGGCCTTACTCTTGGCCCTAGAGGTATCACATTTTCGTTTCATTTTTTTGTGATTACCAATTTGACAATTTGGATTAGTGATTATAATTTATATGAGTGGTCAATTTGTTTCGATCTAAGTTATGTTTGAAATGAGCTTTTTTGGAGCTTAAAAGCTTTATATTTTTGAATAATAAGCTCCTATTATTCCAACCATCTTCTTTCAAGTTTCAAGCATAATTGGCCTAAATTTACTTGATAATGCTCATTAATTATTTGAGCTCTTTAGGGAGGAATGTTGTCTTGGATGAATATGGTTCCCCAAAAGTGGTTAATGATGGAGTTACAATCGCAAGAGCAATCGAACTACCCGATGCAATGGAAAACGCCGGTGCTGCACTTATCAGAGAGGTTTAAAATTACACTTTTACCCCCTATATTTCTTTTAATTGCAACTTGCAACTACTAACTAATTACTGGTTTACACCTTCGGACTACACAATGATGCTAAATTTTGTCATAGGTTGCAAGCAAAACCAATGACTCAGCTGGTGATGGTACAACAACCGCCTCAGTTCTGGCCCGTGAAATTATCAAACTCGGGCTTCTGAGTGTCACATCTGGTGCTAACCCGGTTTCATTGAAAAAAGGTATTGATAAAACGGTTTTGGGCTTAATTGAGGAACTTGAGAAGAAAGCAAGACCCGTAAAAGGGCGTGATGATATTAGAGGTAACTAGATTTCTGTGCTGTAAGTTTTAGTATATGTTTTATTATTTTTAATTGAAATTTTTTATTTCTTTTTGAAGCTATTGCTTCGATTTCGGCTGGAAATGATGATGTCATCGGAACCATGATTGCTGATGCTATCGATAAGGTGGGAGCAGATGGTGTTTTGTCTATTGAGTCTTCTTCTTCCTTTGAGACAACTGTTGATGTTGAAGAAGGAATGGAGGTTTGTCTTAAATTGTAAATTGTGATGCTTTTTTTAATATTTCGGTACGGGTAATATATTCGGTAGAATTTTGACCAGTTTGACCCGTTATTTATTTATATAATTTATATTTCTTGATGTGGTTTTGCAGATAGACAGAGGATACATCTCCCCACAATTTGTTACCAACCCTGAGAAACTACTAGTTGAATTTGAAAACGCTAGGGTTTTGGTTACAGACCAAAAAATATCATCAATAAAGGATATAATTCCATTATTAGAAAAAACAACTCAATTAAGAGCTCCTTTGCTAATTATTGCAGAAGATATTACTGGTGAAGCTTTAGCAACACTTGTTGTCAACAAATTAAGAGGTATTCTTAATGTTGCTGCAATCAAAGCACCTGGTTTTGGTGAGAGAAGAAAAGCTTTGCTTCAAGATATTGCCATCATGACAGGTAAACAGTGGTGGGTTGTAACGGGTCAAAACTCAAAACGGGTAATCTAATATTTTGTATATATTATAGGAGCCGAATATCAAGCTAGTGACTTAGGTCTACTAGTTGAGAACACATCGGTTGAGCAGCTCGGTATGGCTAGAAAAATCACAATCAGCAAAGACTCAACAACCATAATTGCAGATGCTGCATCAAAAGACGAGATCCAATCAAGAATTTCTCAAATTAAAAAAGAATTATCAGAAACAGATTCGGTTTACGATTCTGAGAAATTAGCAGAGAGAATTGCAAAATTATCAGGTGGTGTTGCAGTTATAAAAGTCGGTGCTGCAACCGAAACCGAATTAGAAGACCGAAAGCTCCGGATTGAAGATGCTAAAAACGCAACATTTGCTGCAATTGAAGAAGGGATTGTTCCTGGCGGCGGTGCTGCTTTTGTGCATTTGTCGACTTTGGTCCCTGGAATTAAGGAGAAAATTGAAGATGCTGATGAACGATTAGGCGCTGATATTATTCAAAAGGTTAGTTATGACTGTTATGTTCTATAATTTGATTTATTGGGTAAAAAGGGTTTAATTATTTTTCATTGTTATTTTGTAGGCGTTGGTTGCACCAGCATCTTTAATAGCCCAAAACGCGGGGGTTGAAGGTGAAGTAGTTGTGGAAAAAGTAAAAGAAAGTGAGTGGGAAATGGGATACAATGCCATGTCAGACAAATATGAGAATTTGGTTGAATCGGGAGTTATCGATCCTGCAAAAGTAACGAGATGTGCTTTGCAAAATGCGGCTTCGGTTGCGGGTATGGTTCTGACCACACAAGCCATCGTTGTGGAAAAAGCTAAACCTAAGGCACCTGTTGCTGGTGCACCACAAGGTCTTTCTGTATGATTCCATTTTTGTAATGAATTTGAGATGGAACTTTATTTGTAACCGGATAACATTCACTTCAACTTTTTTTCTTCTTCTGTAGTTTGGTTTGGTGGTTTAATAATCACGAATTGGAAGCAGACTCTCACGACTGTATATTTTTTCAGGATTGAATATCATTGATTTTGCTCTATATAAATGGGATTGATTTAAATCAATTTAAAATTGGTTTGTCATTGTGTCAGAAATTACCCGAAAGCTAGATTGATTTAAATGGTTCGTTTCCAATCAATTTAAACTCAATAAACTGAAGTTTTAATCTTGTGCGAGAGATTTTCTAATTCAAATTAATAATTGAAAAATCAGTTGTACATATCAAGCAAGGAAAGATGACTAATTTTGATCAAAGTTTATGCTTGTGTTAGAGATAATGTTGGTAAGACGGCCATTGCCTCGCCATCTATAACAAGAATCCCAGTGTTGTTGAAGCACTTGGTTGTAAATTTGGCACTAACACAAATAACGAAAAAAGTATAACTAGAAATCCATGAGAAGAAAAAAACAAAAACTATCTTCAACTTACACATATTTCTTCTTCAATTCTCGTATACTAATTGCTTCAACTTCACCAACAATCTCCTCCTTTACATAAACGGGAAATCTAAACCATATTTTTAAAAAAAGTTCAAATCTTTGTGGCAAATGCATATATGAAAAGACAAGAAAGGAGTTATATAGTTACAAAATGAGAAGCAATGATCCTCGGGAATAAAGAAGCAACAAGCATTCCGGGAACAAGTATATTCCTTGCGTATTCGAGATCGAGATGCAAAGGATTTGCATCAAAACTGATGTTTGAATAATCAACAAGATCTTGACTTGAAAAAATTCTTGTTTGTTTCAATTTGTCTCCAGTTTTAAGTAAGGGGGTATCGTGATATTAAAATGTAGTTGAATAACGTACGCTTGATTGTCATTGGCTTTTAATACGGTATTGCACCTACAAAAAATCTATCGATTAATATTAACGCTTTATTAAGGAGAGATCATGCTAGACAATGGAATTATTATCCCATATCTCTCTGACGCATTTCATCAAACGGTTGGCGGGCAAATTACTTATGACAAACGAACATAGACATTACTTGAAGATTAATTGCATAGAGCATAATGACAGTTTTAATGTATCTACGATGCATTGCATGATAGAATATAGGGTGTGTGTTTGTGTGTGGGGGGTTACCTGAGGAAGAGAAGGTGTAAAACAGCAGAGGAATGATGGGAGCAATTGGAGATTAAATTGTTTATTACATGGGCTTATAAGAAAAATTAAGGCTCAAATAACATAGGTGTTTATTATTGGGCCAATTTGGGAATTTAATTGAAAAGAATTATTTGGCGCAATTCATATAAAAAATTTAACAATCCGATACTTTCATAAAATGGGTCGGTTTCGAAAGCTTGGTCTGCTGAAGACGGGGCTGGGTGTACAAATGTTTGGCCCAATACGGGTCCCGTTAATTTACAATTTTGGAATTAGTGCATGGCCCACTGATTTAGGGTGTGCTATTCATGCTTGTAGTGTTGATGATACTGATAATTGGAGTAAATATTATTATTTATTATTACTTTTATATGTTGGTTGTGTTATGAATTCATTAATTTATTTAATTTTTATTTTTTTGATTTTTAGTTGAAGGAAGATATGTCGGTTTATGGTAGTGATGAAGAGGATGATGATGATGCATGTGAAGTAGTGATGAGGATCTTAGTGATGAAGCTAAAGAACATATGCATGAAGAGGTACTGTTTGACCTATTTGACCCTTGCAGATATGAAATACAACTCAAATCGACCCATTTATCAATAAATGGGTCAAAAAACTGAAACTAATCCCTTTTTCTTTATTTATTCAGATGGAAGGATCATGAGGAATCAACTAAGTCTGATGAGGGATACGATGATCTTGCAATGAAAGATATTCAAGAAAACGGTTATTTGACCCACATAGAATTAGAATCCAAAACTAACCGATCTGCCACAAACAAATACAAATAAAATCTAGACCATTTCTTGAGCACCAAAAGTGAGCCTGTTATGGATTTAGTGGCAGTTAATTCAGGTATCCTAAAGGATAAAAGATTGCTATCTTCCGGAAGCCTTAGACTTAGAGGTCGGTCCTACAGTGTTTCAGCCTCCGCGAAACATGACCGACTTAGCCCGCCCGTTTGTGGAATCTTGAGCCCACCTGTTTCAAGTAGGCAGGGCCGTTTCAAGCCGATTTGGGACCCGGGGCAAAATATAAAATGGGGCCCTTAACATGCTCCGAACCATAATACATAAAAATAACAACTAAATAATGCATTTTCCAAATATAAAATGGGACCCTTCCCTAATATCAATCAACTATTATTTTGGGCTAAGTTTGAGTCTAATGAGCAAGGTATGATTAATTTTTTTGGGCTAAATATATAAAGAATTATTAAAATAGGGGGCCCTTTGGCGTTTGGGGGCCCGGGGCGATCGCCCAGCTTGCCCAGCCCATTGAGCCGGCCCTGCAAGTAGGTGGCAGTGTTAGTATTATGTAGTATCAATTCTTTTTTGATGTTTGTTTTACGTAAGATCTGTTGATTAGGTCTTTGGTTTCAATTCTATTTTTATATTATTTTTCAAATATATATACATATAGTGGTGGTGACTGTTGATGGTAATTTTAATTTTTTAAAATTTAAGGTATTAATAAAGACAATTATAAGTAATGAAAATATGGTCTAGTATCTCTCTCAGTTGGTTAGGCGTTATGTTAATAACGTAGATATTGCAAGTTCAAGTCATGCATATTTTTTAAATATATAAACCTGTCTCAAAATAAAAAGTGGTTGGCTGAAAATTAACTATTGGTAATTTAAAAATGAGTAGTGGGACCATATAAATTATTTCACCCACCACATTGTACAAGATTTAAAGCATATTGTACAAGTACTGTAAAATAGTTATTGTGATATTTAGAGTAATTTATGTGATCTTAAAATCACTTCCTTTTAAAAATGTCTTAAATAGCTAAAAATAAAATATTGCTAATTTATAAATGTCTCAAAATATGTTAGATGGGATTTGCTACTTGGAAAGGGGAAGATGAATCTTTTGTTCAATCCTAGATTGTCATTTGCCCGTTTGCAAGTGGGGGCGCGCACCCAATGAAATCCTTTGTATATTCCGCCTAATGCGGAACTAAAATAAATTAATCACATCTAGTTTAAATAAGCACATCCAGTTTAAAGTCTTTGGTTAGAGTGTACCATGTGAACATGTCTACCGATATTATTCCTTGATTTTTATTATTAAATCCATAATCCTGCCATCAACCCCCAATTGAATCATCAACCTAATACTTGACAAAATTCAAAAAGATCCATATCTAAATACTAGGATATTTACCATTAGATTACCAAAGATCTTGTAGCTTAATAATATAAATTATTGTTGGAAGATGATTCTCATTGGCTTGTAGTCATGGGTTCGAGTTATGTTGACGATTATATAATGTAGATTTAGGAGTAGTTTAGAGGGAGTATGTGTTTTGCAATTTGAAAAAAAAATTTACCATTGGACTAACGCTTTTTCTTTTAAAAGGTAGTTCTGTTATAAGGCCGGGATTCCTAGGGTGGCCGAGTTTTGGTTGGGATATACATGAACTAACAATTGTCGTGTTCCTTTACTAATCTTTCACTGATCATCTAGTAAATATTTACCTAGTGAGAGATTGAACCCATAACCTCTAGAAAATCATTCAGAAACTCTTACTGGCACACTCTTCATCAGGTCCGGTCAATCACTTTGTTACCGCCTGAAATGCATGGATAATAAACTATATGGATAATAAACGCTATATTAGTTTGACTTCTAAGTTTACTAACTTAGCATATTGTTGAACCTTCGCACGTTATAACGTAATCAATACTTTAAATTTAATGTGAATATTTTGTATATGACGAAAGTTTTTATATACAACGTATTTACATTCACTCGTTTCATCCAATGGATGTAAGTTAATAAACCAATTAAAGTTAAATTGATATGAATATGGATCACGGAAAATTAATGGATATGGATATCATTATACACACTTCATACATATGATCCATTATCATACCTAACTGAAAGCACCCAAATGATACAAGGTTTCTAAACAACTTTATGATCGAATAAATAAGAGAAACCTTTTTTGGTACCGGAGGTCTGTATACCATTAATGTTACTTTTTATACCACCAAATCAAATAAGATTTATTTGAAGGCCATTGGAATATATAAAAATTTGCAACCTAACGAAACATAGTATACACACTTTTGGTGGTGTATAATAAATAAGATAAAAACATGGTATACAAACATATATTGGTTTATGATCGAATAACCTTTTTTGAAGTATTATTGAAGATGTGGTAAACGATGATCATGTATCCGCGTTTCGCAACGTGTTTGCAAGAATATACATCATGTTTATAAATTAACACATTCATAACACTATATTTTGTAAAATAAAAACATTATGTTATTACATGTAATTTGATCAGAGTGTATGTATTTTCCAGTGAGTCAGATAGATGTCAGCAGTACTACGTACAAACACTCAACAGGACCATGCACCCCACACAAATATGTTAAAAGCAACCCCAACAATGGCAGCAAGCTAGCAATGTGACATGTTCATGATATAGATTCAAAGTAGTCGCCAACACCTACCAGCTCTTTGCTGGCATATATTTCAATGGTTGAAATTTTTTATTGATTCCTATTAAATTTTACAAGTTTATTCTCCTACATATAAATGATAAATATATGAATTTCACTATTTTTTTTCCTTAATTTCATCTTTTGATTTAAACACTTGTGTTGACCAAATGAGCAGGAAGATTTAGTAGGAAGCATCTTTACATCTACAAGGTGTCGATCGGTGCATGTGATGTTTCGTCACCGATCGTTCTTTTTTTATATGAACCTGTAAATGTGAAGAATTTAGTTTAGAGGTTGACAAAGATTTCAGCAAACCATATAAAAACTTTGTATAATCGCCAAGTTAAAATCAACAGTTAATTGTCAATTTGTCACATAAGAACACATAAGAAAATTTTGTAGGAAAAACACAATGTTTTTATATGGTTCAACAATCTGCTTACACATTAGCTTATTGTTAGAAATGTGTTATTCACTTTGTAATTACATTACTAAATATCCAGAAAAATAGTATATAAAACTTTTATCGTTCATTATTTAATTCATATCAGCTTTATCACATAAGATTAAAATTTTCTAATGTATTATTCATGATCATCTTTTCACAGAGTATGTATATATAATGAACTAAATTTCGCCGTTGAGTCTCTTAGCTCAGAAACCAATTAATAACACACTGAAATTAGTAAATTTAATTATATTAAGGCGATATTTGGAATTGCTTAATTACTGAAAAATAAATTATGCGTTTGAATATGGATAATCGGATAATTAGCAATTAGAAAACATGATTATGAAAAATAATGTTTATATTTGATTATGTTTTTTTAAATCGTAATAATCAGATAATCAGTTTTTTTCAGTGTTTGACAAATCTGATTATTTATTTAGTTAATAGGTAAAATACAAATAATCGTTTTTCAAAACGCAATAAGCATCTCACCACCTGATTTTCCAAAACTCTATTTTGGATGCTCCAAAACCCAAATAATTAATTATTTTAGATTTTTTTTCAAACTCTTATTTTAGATTTTTTTGCATATTTAAAACGCAATAAACATATAATCTGCTACAAAACGTAATCTCAAACACCCTTTAAGTTTGTATAATCCTGAAATAAGCTACTTAGATCACAAGCAAGTTTGTACAATCCTGAAATAAGCTACTTAGATCACAAGCTTCAATTCAATAGTACAGTACTTACTTAGAAAACTCTAAATCACAAGAACTTGATATTAGGGTCCCAATTTCTAAAACTATAATCATAATATGTTAATTTATTATGGTATAAATTAACTATAAAAAAGAATTAACATACTCAAGACAAGTAATCTTTACTAATTATTTTTTTTTTGAAAAAAAGGGTCGATATAAACAAATCTTGTGCCACAGTAAAAGCTACAATCCTTACTAATTAAAGAGAAACACACACAGAAAACAAGAACAAAATACCCACCTGATGACCAGTTTGGGAGAGTTGGAAACTGACACATTTGTTGAGTCAGTTAATTAGTTATAAAATACCACCAGCAATTCAGAGAGTACAACTCTTGAAGCCACCAACGTTTGATCTGCTATGCTGCTTGTAGCCGTTTTATTACCGAAGCAGCATCATCAAGATTCTCATCTTCAAAAGCTTTTTTTGCATTTTAGACGTGAATCTTGATGATGCCACGCCGGAAAACAACGACTGTCCGGAAAACTGATCGGCGACGGAGGCAGATAGTAACCCTTTGGAAAGAAAGAAAAATAGGGTTTGATTTGAGATTTCTAGATGGAATAAAATGGCTGAATAATAAAATTTGCAGAGTGGGTTTTCATGGGGTTCAATCTCAAACTCTCAATATTTAAGGCCACGAGTGACGGTGTGACGTGGCACATCAAGATTGGTGGGATCCTAAAGTCGTTGAAGTGAGGAGTACCAAATAAAACCAAAAGATTTACTGTAGTATCTCTTTTTCAAAATCTTTAAACTAAATAAAATAAGAAAATATAATTTATAATAATAACAAAACCCTATTTCTCTCTTTCTGTGATCGGAATTGTTGTTTCCGGTGCCGGAGAAGGATATAATCTATAGCAAAAACGCACCTATGTGTACAGATTCCGGCCGATCAAAAAGGAACTGATGAACAAAAAGAAAAAGAGAGAGTAGGTTGGATACCCGGCCATATCACAAAAGTAAGAAATAAGGGGAAAACCATCAAAGATCAAGAATATAAACGGATGGATTGATTTGGTATTTAATATATGATGGTATACCGGAAAACAGATCGATTTGAAAACAACCAGCCGGCCGGAGATCTGAGTTTGCTTAGAAATGGTGAAAATAATCTTCATATGAGGAGAGGAAAGAGATTAATTAGGAATTTAGGATTAGGGCACTCGCACAAATGGCGGGGAATGTGGACTTAAGACATACGCAGTAATATATCGCTTAAACTATGAGAATTAATTTTTACATCATATTCTTTTATCATTATAACACACTATATAATTGCATAATGTATAATACAATTATTATGGTACATAGATTAAAAAATATGATGTAAAAATCACTACCTTTAACCTATACAATACATACCATAAAAATTTATTCCTTCAAAATTCAGTAATACACTTGCTAATTCATGAAATACTTGCTTTTATAAGTATTTTTATGTTCTTTAGTTGACTATAACCAACTTAGATAATGGACCATATATATGTTCATTGACAATAAATTTCCTTACTAATTCATTAAATCTTAAAATAGCATAGTCTTGTCAAAGAAATGAAAGATGAGAGATCCCCTAGAACATTGAATACTTCGTCTTTGACTTGATCATCACAGATTGTATGATGAACCGAATGCAGTTCAATTCCTATTTGTCCAGATTAATCCGAGTCGGTAATCTGCAAATAAGCGATATGCCACTTGAGCATATTAACTTTACCGGGTGCAATTTTGTTCATGGTAAAGTTTATGATGTCACTTGGGTTTTCAACAATGATATAAATGGTGGATGAATTAATGAATTATCGATTGAACCAATTGGTCTAATTAATTGGTCACCAAGGGTTGGTTGCCTTAGGATGTTTGCCTTCAAGAGGTCTTGGGTTCAAGACTTGTTGAGAACATTCTTTAGGAGAAAAAGGTGGTGGGGTTTATTTCCCAAAAAAAGAGATATATTCGATGAATACATACTGCTCAACCACTAACTTACTAATTTGCCGTTCCAAAAAAAAAATTATCGATTGACAAATGGAGCAACCCGTTAGCCGTGAACCCTCTGATCGATGGGGGATCTAAGGTGCAAATCCACCAATCAGGCCCGGATCCGTTAGTTATCTATTTGTAGTTCCCGTTTTTTTACTTTTTATATTTCTCAAGAGCCTTTTGCAACCTGATCAACTAGACACTTAAGAAAAAAAAGACTTGATTTGCCAATTATCTTCAATGGTACCGCCAAAGTCATTTCCAACCCCATAGAATATAACATTTGGGTGAATTCTACCTATAATACATTTCTCATAGTAATGTTACTGTTATATATTATATATTGCTTTTTTATGCAAATGAAGATAAGAAACCAATTTTATATGTTTAGATGTAACCCTTGCCTTTAGCCTACCGGTATGGTGTTGGCCCACATCCTTGTAGTCGGTGGTTCAAGTCTTATTATTGACATAAGTGATATATATTTATGAGTAAATTATGATTTTGCGTTCAAAAAAGAAAGAAGATGTAGCACTTTGTAACGGCTCACTCTATCCCCTAGGCCCTAACCCATATGTTTAATGAACATTTGAAGCTTCACCGAGTTTTTTTTCGAATGATCGTGTGAGTCCCACTTGAGCTAACTTTGGTGACCTTGTAAGTGAACCCGAGGCTACTACAAGTACCTTTCAAACATGTGGAACCGGCAAACCATCAGCCAAAGAGTTGGGGCAGGTGCCCCTAATGCAGTGGCGGATCTACATGTATCTAAGGGGGGTCCATGGCCACCACTTGGTGGACCACCCATGTGGAAAAAAACCTAGTAAAATTTTTTTTTTTTGGAAATTTTTATATGATCTCTACGTAAATTTGTATGAAGGCCCCGGTTGATTTTGATCATAGATTCGCCACTGCCCTAATGAGTTGCATCTTATGGGATACGAATTTGAGACCTTATATAGAGAAATCCAAGATCTTATCTCTTTGCCACCCCTTCGATTAAAGCTTCACCAAATTGCTCCATAAGCTTAGGCATAAGCTAGAATTTTGTCAAGCACGTACTTCTTATATTTAGTAGTGTAGTTGTACCTCTAAGTTCTTGACTTGTAACTCAAAACTTTACATTTGTCAACTGAGAAATAAGATGATTACATACGTTCTTGACTTCTAAGTTCATAGTTCATCTATTATGGCCTGAAAATCGGATTGTTACTTTAAAGTTTTATAAGTTTGAATAGTACTGTTAATATTATAGTTCGATATTGATAAATCAAGACAACTTTTTACACAAGAAACTGTGTTATCCGATACACATAACGCGATATTGAACTTTTTATTTTATATAAAGTATTTTTTTTTTAATAAATAAAGTTATATTACATTTGATCTGATCTTAAAATGAAAAATTAAAAAAATAAAATCTGAGGCAGAAGATTCTCTGTTCTCCAACAACTTGTAGGAGACAGAAACCAAGTCACAAGACTCACTTTTAAGAAGTGGGTTACATTGTCCGTACAGCTTGATGTGCTCATTTCATATACTACCTCCGTATCAAAATAAGTGATACATCAGAGGTTTCATAGTTTTTAAAATAAAAATTTAAAATGTGGATTAAGATGAATTAAAATAGATAGTTAGTGGAGATTGGATCCTACTTTTTTTTAATAAAGTGATATTAATGATGTTTAAAAGTAAAAGTAAGGATAAAAGTATAATTTCACTTTATTAAAGTAGATAATTAGTGGAGAAGGAGTCCTACTTTTTTTGCCAAATAAGGTAAGATTTAAAAATGTATCACTTATTTTGATCCACCCATTTTAAGAAAGTGTATCACTTATAATACGGAGGTAGTATTATTTTTATTAAAATTAATGTTTGCATTTTGAAACGAAAAAGTACTTTTATTATTAACATGTATTCTCTGTTTGATATTATTTATAGAATAATTGATATTGCGGGTGATTCAAACATATAAAATTACTTTTCGCTCTTAAAAAACCAAATTTCAAAAACATCCATTAAGGATACTTGGATTAATTAGATATTTAATAATTTTTTATAAAAAATATTTCTTATGTATTTATATTTAAGCATCGTTTTATATAAAAATTATAAACTTATCTGTTTACTTTTAATTTTTAAAAACAAATTGTTATTGGTTAGTTAATTTTTAAAAAGAAATTCTAATCAGTAAGAAACACAAGTTTACATTTTGGTGATACTGAATTCAGTCTCTATTTATTGACTTTTTACCATTGACCTTTTTAGAAATGAGATGGTTATACAAGATTATATTTTTATTACAAATATAAGATATCTATTCCTTAGTTAGCGGATCACATAAGTTCAATTCATGCAGCATTAGACCATAAATTGTCACAAACAATATAATAAAAATGAACATTTCAATAACTAAATGGACCAAATTGACTAAATATGAGTGAAATTCACTCCAAACTTGTAGACTAAAGTGCTGGCCCATTATTAAGAACTAAAATGGGCTTAGAAATTTGGGCCGATTATTTTCTTTTATCTTTTAATCAGACTTCAAGTTATTTGTTTGATTGTCTCCATTCTAGTTACAATCATTTATAGTATCCGTTGTGGAAAGTGGATACATAAACCGGCAGAAACTGATCGGTTATGGATTTGGTTAACTATACTTACATTTTCTGGTTCCATTTGGGTCAATACATAGATAAAACAATCCATGTAGAAATTACTTAAACTTACAATCTTTTAGGGCAGTTTGTTTTGATGTAATTCTTCATAATTGGAATTTAATTCAATTATGGAGGGATGTTTCGATGAAATTATGTTTCGTAATTCAATTCCTACGTAATTCTAAAATACGTTATATGTTGTAATTGAAATGTTTTCTAAAAACCCTATGAATTCAGTTACGCTCACTAACAAACTTGAATAATTTATATGTTTCAAACTTTAAAATTATTCAAAATATTTAAAAAAATTTAAAAAATAAAATTTTAAATAGTTAAAAATAATTAAAAATTATAAAAAAATTAAAATTATATAACTAAAATTAAAAAAGGTAAAAAAATAATAAAGTTTAAAAAAATTAAAAAATAAAATAAAATAAAAAATAAAATAAAAAATACATATGTATTGATTTGAATTTCAACAAAAAAAGTTTATAACTAAACGCGCAACGGATTTCAATTAGAAAGGAATTGAATTCTAAATGAATTCAATTTCTTTGTAATTAAATTCCTTTGTAATTGAATTTTATAACGGAAGATTACGGCATTCCAAACGACTCCCATTAATGAGCTAGTAAATTTATAGCTCTAAAGTTATGCTATTTTAATTAAAACTACAAAAATAACGATATTCAATCACGTCAAAGAAGAAGTATAAAGAACGTAAAATGTAAACAACAATACCTTTATTGGGAGAGAGTAGAGAGACTGTGTGTCTTCTTTTTATATTTGAATCTTATTAACATTATCAACTCATGGCTCATGCATACATGGAGAGGTTATCATCTTCCTTTCTTAGAGATATCTTGAGAGTGGACTATTTTAACCGTTGACATTTCAGTCTCTAAATTTATGATTTATGAGAGACCTTATTAGTTCTCAATAACCACAGTTCTCAATAGAGGATCGAGTAAGCTTATACAGTTATACAGCAAACTCAAGTATTAAAATTTTCACGTTGTGAAAATTTTATTGTCTCATATTTTATAAAGGAAGGTTTTCGCATCTTAAGTTTCTACTCAATTTGCGAGCCGACTAATCTTAAGGTGCGGGTGAACCTCCGTTAGAGATGGCAATCATGTCGGGTTTGCGTTAGCGGGTTCGGGTTCACATGCTTGCGGGTTAGAATCAGTCAACTCGACCCGACCTATTTTGAATTTTGGGTTAGAAAAATCGACCCTAACCTGACAAATATTTCAACCATTGGAACTAAAGCACGACCCATCTGACCCACATAACTTAACACGTTGGTGGGCCAAATGGGTTAGCCGGTCAAAAATGAAAATTTGACCCAAATAGAATGATATTCGTGAGAAACTGAAAGGTTAAGCAGAGATTTAAAGATATTAGGGATTTTATAGTATTTACATCATTTTAAAAACAAAAGTATACAAATCAAGCGGGTTGGCGGGTCAACCCATTTATACACAAGCTAAGTTGAAGACGACCCGATATATAAATGATGAGTCGACCTGTTTTTGACCCGAATTTATATAGACTCAACTTAAACCTGAATATTTTTGTGACGGGTTTTGGGTCGTGTATGGAATTACCCCTGACCTCCCGGGCCATAAGGAGGTATTTTTGTTCCCAAAGATTGAAATTGACTTCCTAAAATTTCACTTTTATGTAAATCAAATCCAGCCACAATTTAACTGTCACAAATTTATTTTTTTAGCTTAGGGTTTCTAACATATCAACTACTTAGAAGTTGTGAATTTAAGTTTTAATTGAGACATAAAATTGTGCAAGTATTTTGATTACAAATTCATTTTTAAATTATTAGTCGCTTCTGGTCAGCTCAATGATTTAAATTAAAGCATTAATTATCAACAATAATACATCTATACAAAGATATTTTAGTATCAAAGAATAGAATGATATTTTACTATTTTTTTCATCACACGTCTGATGTATATTCACAGATATTCTTAAGTATGAAATGCATGTTAACATTGTCAACTCATGCGAACATGGAGAGCTAATCATCTTCCTTTCTCAGAGATATTTGAACTTTAAAGAGTTGACTATTTTAGGCTTTGACTTTTCTTTATCTAAATTCGTATAACTTATGAGAGACTTATCAGTTACTCCGAATATCAACGTGTCATTTAGAAAGGACATATGGGTGTTTGGTTTGAGGATAATGTTAGTCGGGCCAGTCAGGTCGGGTCTATTCGGGTCTTCTGTTAATATTGGGTTTTTAAACCCGGCCCAACCAACCCGATTCCTTATCAGGTCGGGTTTCGGGTTATGATGTCTTACCTTATCGGGTTTCGGCTTGACCCGATTAAACTCGATTAAAGTCTAAGTATTTAAAAAAAAAAAAGATATATTAACCATAATTATATCAATGAATTAGCAAATTAATAATTATAAATCATTCAATAAACAATTACATATGCTTAATCAAAACTCATAAACTTTAATTTATTATATTTATTTTCATTTTTAATTAAAATTCCTAACTCAAGTGTAACCCGACCAACCCGACCGGGTCAACCCGATAAACCCGAACATGAATCCTTATCGGGTCGGGTTTCGAGGTAGGAATTGTATACCTCAAACCCGACGGACCCGACCCAATAAGAGCTCAACCCGACCCGATAACCCAATAGACACCCCTAGGTGTCGTAATGTTAAACCCATGTCAGATCTTATTTGGTGGCGCTAAAGCTCGTCAAACCACACCAGTAGTAGCGTTAAATGATCCGTCGCCATCGGTTTAACACACATTAAATTGATTTTTTCCTTTTTTTATGTATCGTAAATTTGTTGGTTGAATATTTACATCACACATTTTATTCTATACATCATAATAGTTGTTTTATATATTTGTACAGTCTGCAATAATACTTAAACAGTATGTTACAAGCATAAAAAATTGTGATATAAAAATTAATTTCCTTATCGTTAATTGTTGTCTTAGGAGTTTATAGGTGCTCGCCATTTTAAGTTCGGTATTTCGTGAGTATTTCCGTGTTATCTAGCTTCTTAATATTTTCCATGTAGTTAAAAGAAAACAAAAACCTTCCAAAAAATTTTGTATTAATTATATTAGAATAATCTGTGATCTGTATATTCATGTACGTAAGCAAGGAAATATAATACAAGCTAGTCAATGTCGATGCTTCTGTTCAATTATTAAATACTTCTATTATCGCAGTTGAAAAAAAAAATCGTGTAGAACTTTATACACTTTTATTAAATACTCCCATTGTCGCAATTGAAAAAACAACCATTAAATTAAATCGAGTAGAAGTTTATATATTTAATCGATATTATGATGTGTTGAAATTCAGAATGCCACTTTTTATATAATTTTATCCTTTCCCATTACAGCCATTTTCTAGCAATTCCCGCTTAGATTCTTTTTTTTTTTTCCTTCTCAAGACCATTTCCAATTGTGACGTTGATAAAATTTTCAATATTTCAGAAAGTATGATACTTTTCATTCACGACATAATCTACAAACTTTAAGTTTTCAGTTGAATAAAGTAGAATCTTTGAGATTATAAAAGAACCATAATGTTAATGGAATATACATAGGATACATAAGACTCGGCGTAAGAGGGACGAGAAGTGTCTGTCACCCACTCTGTGATGCGTCATCCCCTTCCTCTTATTAAAAAAAAAATGAAATAATTTGAGTTTCACGATTTTTAAGGCAAAAGATTATAATGATGATTAAATTAGATTAATTAGATGGTTAGTGTGGAATGGATCTCACACATTTTGAATAAAGTGGGGTTAATGATGTATAAAAATAAAAAGTAAGGGTAAAGGAGTCATTTCACTTTATTAAAGTAGATACTAGATAGTTAGTAGTTGTGGGTCCCACTATTTTTTTTGCCAAAATAAAGTGATTTTTCAAAGTGTGTCACTTATTTTGAATCACCATAAAAAGGAAAGTGTGTCACTTATTTCAAATCGGAGGAAGTATGTGATTTGAGTGACACATCCCAATGCACATATGACAAAGATCTATCACCTACACGTCTGACGGAGGACGCTGTGTATGGTGCTTTGTTGACTTGTACCTTATGTATGATAAGTGATACGTGTATTAATAAAATTAATTTTAAGGTTTGGTTGCGGGTTTGGTCACTGCTATGTGGGTTTGGTCGGGGTTTGTCATGTGTTTTCAAACTCGTTGGGAATCTGACGAGATACATAAGACGATTTCTACCGATGAGATTGTGCCAACGGTATTAGTGTAGAGATGAGATTTACATAAGCAAACGACGAGCTTGAGATGCTCCGTTGGGAGCGGTCTAACGTCCGTAAAATCCTATTAATTAACTATACTACATTTAGCAATGAGGATGAATAGTGCCAACCAGCTGGACACCTCCTGCTTCCACCTCCTGCTTCTATTGATCTTCTCTGATGGACACCTCCTGCTTCCACTAATCTACCTTGATGAATTGCCATCTCATTGTAGCTTCATAATCACGCTCCTTCATACCGACTCATCGCCGTTGTTACTCCTTCTTCTTCTTAGGGTGACTTTTTAGTATTTCTTTTAAAGTTTCCCTTTTCTATTTTGGGTTTCTCACTTTTGAATTAGGGTTCCCATCAAACCTGTTATCAGTTGGATTTCCGTTTGCATCACATTTTCAGGGCTGTTATTTCCGTTTGCATCACATTTTCAGGGGCATTTTCTTCAGGTAAGTTTAGTATCCTATTACTCTTTAAACCTTTTTTCACGAATTTGGCTATTCAGTTTTGGAATTAGAGTCTCTCAGCAAACACTTTCCATCAGCATCTACACTTCTGCTGCTATATGTGAAGGTAATCTTATTTCTTCAAGTTTTGTTAATTTTATTTTTAAGTTTATGCTGAGTACGACCATGATTCTAGATTTCTAGGGTTCCACTTCAATTACGTTAGTAAAAAGGAGGAAGAAGAATTGGGGATTTAGGGAATTCTTTATTTTCGAACTATTTGGAGCTACTGCCACTGCTCTCGCTGTATGTATTCTCTTCTTGAAGTTTAATCTCTGTTATTTATTACTATTTAGTCTATATTCATTGATTAATTCTTCAGTTTGGTGGTTATGCACTTTCCAGTTACTAATTATTTAAGTTGATTATGGACAAGTTGATTATGGACACTTATTTTTCCATATAATTATGATTAGTGAAGAAACATTGTAGGTGAATTATTCCCATAAGTTTGGTAATTTAGTACATTGATGTTTAAACATCTTCAAATTACTCATTCAACTAATTTAGTAGGTTGGACATATGCTCCATTGATATGTTGGACTTTTCTAGGTTAATATGTGCAGTGAAGTAGTGAGAAACATATTATCGGTAGAGTAATGCATTTATGAATTGGAATCGGTAGAGTCATGATTTTATGAATTGGAATACATAGGGTATCTCTGTATGTGACATGAAGAGACATACATTTTGAGCTGGTATTTGGGTTGCTAAAAGCTTATTGTTGTTATTACCATAAGTGCATTAACCATTGGCGTTTAGTGGAAAATTTTTTATCCATTTTTAGGTTAGGGTGAATTCATAGGAAAGTTTTAACCAATTTGACTCGTTTAGGATAAATATGAAATACAACCCAAATCCACTCATTTTAGGAACATATATTAGAATTGAATTTACAATAAAAAAAACATGTGTATCACAACAATCCTCTTCAAATTTTGGTTAGCAAAACTTTAATGAATCATCTTTTTTGTTTTGATTTGTCATTTCTTAGAACCAGTTTTAAGCTTTGACTTTTTTGGATAACTAGGGTCAAATTGATTATTTTAGAGGCTACTTTGACTTTGGGTTTTTCTAAGGACAAATATGTGTATATGAAGTTACAACATTTGAATTGATTATTACGAATATATAAGCAGTTTTCTAATATGATGTAGGATTACTGTTCTGTACTAATGAAAACTTTGGTCACCTTTAATTGTTAGAAGTTACGACAACGTATCTTGACCTGTAGTTAACCACTAAGTTTATTTTATTTCCTAATAAATACCCATTTTCGCCTACGTTAGACCCATCTGACCCGTTTGCGCCACATCACATGTTTGACCCATTTTCGGTATCATATTAAAATACCCCGCGGCAACGCGCGGGGTAAATCCCACTAGTTATGTACATTGAACACACATGTACAATTGTCTTTATACATTTTCAATCAAAAAGTAAAGCTGGAACAACCTTCTCAATTATTCTCCACAGAGAACCAAACTTATTTAAAAAAAGTATATCAACAAAATGATAATAAAAAATTACCCATAAACAAAATTAACTTTATAATACAAATGTGATACAAAGTTACTATTCACTTACATTTGATTGGTCAATTGATATTTTACTTGCATTTGATTGGTTAATTGATATAAATAATAAATATATAAAACTAACATTTGAGATTAAAAGTCATATGTGGTTATGATTGGTTGACAAAGTAAATCACCACTTTCTTTCGAAACCCAAGTTCAAGGCTTCGGGTGCACTTGCTGAGTTCTGAACAACTCTATATAAATGTCGATCTTTAGGCTCAAGAATAGTTAGTTCTTATCTGGAATAAGCATATACAAAACATATAATTGCGGAATTAGTTGAACATATATGTATAGCTAAACAAGTTTTCATCATTAAAAGCCTCAATTCTATATATAAATACATAGAACGGTTCTTCGTTAAACAGGATCAAACGACCTTGATGCTTAGGTTTTACACACAAACACGTTAAAACGTGGGTTCTAAGAACATCTAATTCTATGTCATTAGGTTTCTTTATATACTAGAAAACCTAAGACTTACAAGGAAAAGATAATGACTAAATCTTTTAAACTAATAAAGATATACTATATCTTTTTACATTAATGATTATCTCCTAAATCTTTATTTGAATTTGAACTTTCATATCTTCAATTTAGGTCCTTGTAGTTTAATAGTTTTGACTAATCAAATCTTTAATGAATATTAATGAAAATATTCCTAACAATCTTCCCCTATTTGATTTGACAAAACTTGTAGAATTAGCTAGGAATCTTCAAGTCTCTTCCCCTTTTTGACATAATCAAATCAATCCGAGAAACTTGAACTTCCCCTTGAATGATCAACACTTTTTCTTCCCCTAAAAGTGTGATATCATTCTTGTGTTCTTCAAGGCTATATCAATTACATTGAAAACCAACTATCTTCTATTTGAAGTTGAAGTAGAAACTCAAACTATGCATCACATTCCGTCTAACTATAGTAATCAGCAACGTCATAATCTTGTATGAAGGACATCTTGGTCTTCAACAGATCTTTTCGTTAAGAGTGTTGAATTGCAGTTACAACAATACATAACATCTTATGTAGTAAGACTTTCAACCTCTTCTTCAAATAAAATATAATCAATTATCTTCTGTAATCAACTGATAAAGATCAAATATGTAACAAATAAAACTTTCCTTTATCTTCATCATGCCTTCAACCTGTGTGTGTGAATAATGTGATTCGTTTCACATTATTATCAGATACGATCAATAAACCGTGGTATGGAATGAGCATGGTGTGTGTCATGCTTTCCAAAGTATGATGTATCGTTCAAAGAAAGAAATCAGTATCAAAATTTTCTTCAGTACTGTGTAATACTGATCAGTCAACGCAGCAGTAGTAACATGTATACTACTGATCCTTGGTAAAAATTTCGGTTTGTTACTGATCAGTAGTATTTTTCTTCATTTACTACTGATCAGTAGTATTTAATATGGATCAGTAGTAAACAGCGAAGATATTCCGTAATCGAGACCAGCACCAGTAGTAATCGGACCAGTAGTAAGCAGATATACTACTGATCAGTAGTATATTAGGAATTTACCAGCAGTAGTATTGAAATTTACCAGCAGTAGTAATTTTGATTTACTACTGACGAAGATCAGTAGTGAGTCAAATTGAAAACCTAATTTCTGTTTAAATTGTTTCCCAAGTTAATCTTAATCTTAAGATCAAAAGGAGAATCACCATGGGAGGAGGAACATAAGCTTTTCCTGATTTAGGCAAACACTGTCAGCTTTCCGATTGCAAACAGCTTGATTTTCTTCCATTCAAATGTGACGGTTGTATCTGCGTATCATTGATTTTGAAAGAAGGTCATTGAATCTCTGCCTTTCGCACATACGGAATTAACCAGATTATCATGTTCAATGATTTGGGGATTATCCGATATCTCGATTCAATTGTGACCACCTCAACCGGCGAAGTGGAACTGCCATTAAAGATGTAATATTCAGCGGTCATCGACACCGCTCTGCCCTGTACCACACCCTCCAAATCGTTACCTGTGAGTTTGATCGGTGAGCCGTCGGCGTCCACCGATTTGTATTTTACCTGGTAACGAGGGTTTTGCTGCTGTTCTTTTGATGATCGAACGTTTTACCCAAATTGATTTCTTTTAATGAGTTTTAACTTTTCCAGTGGGTTTACGGTAATTAATAACATGGGTTTTATAAAAGTACCGTAATATCTCAATCACCCACTCAAATAGATGTCCTGAATGTGTCCCAGGAACATGATTTAAATCTGCAGAGTGCTACTCTTCACTCTGTAGAAGTCCGACCTTTGACCAAATCAATCCAAAAACATTATAAAAGGAAGAAATCTTCCTTAAAGGACACCAGGGGACAAATTGAGTCAAACCTCGGGCTCCAAGAGTTGTCCTCCAAGGAGGAGAGAGGACATGAGGAAAGGGCTCTCACTACTGATGCCCCAAAGGTGGGTGCACAGGATAGTGAGAACATAACTAAGACCCAGACCTCGGCAACTCTAAGTGATGACTCTTTTGAGGAATTACTAAGAGGACCCCGGTGCCAAGAAACCACAAGGGGGGCACTACTGCTTCTTCTAGGAAGAAGAGAGTGTCCAAACAACCCATTTCATCACCAAGAAGTGATGAGGGTAGAACTGAAACTGTTGAATTGACGGAAAGGATGGAAAACCTTAAAGCCAATGTACCTGTCAGTGAGCCCGATGATCTTGCTAGATGGAGTGAGGGCAGTATTAAACAAACACAATTGACGGATAGGTTGGGATACCTTGAATCCACTGTACATGACTGCCTTAAATATCTCACCAATCAGGGAAAAACAATGACAGTAATGAAGAAGCATATCAATACCATCAACAAGAGAATGAGAATGTATGAGCACAGGCTTCTTCAACAAACAAGAATTATTAGAAAGTTGAAAAAGAAGGTTGAAAATAGTGACGCTCCACCAGTTGAGCTCACTAAGGGGGAGAAGGACAATATTCAAACCATGATAGATGAATCCATTGCAGCAGCAGCAACTTCTCTCCTCAATCTCAAAGAAACAACAGTTGATGAAGGCCTAGAAAAGATGGATATTGATGATGAGGCTACTACTACTGCTCCTATGGAAGAACAAGCTCAACAAGAAGAACCAGTAGTAATTCCTACTACTGATATCATAGTAGTAGTAAATCAAGAAGAGGAAATAACTGCACCAAACACTACTGATGCCCTATCAGTAGTAACTCCTGAAGTCACACCAGTAGTAACTACCTTGGTTACTACTGAAGAGGAAGAACTAAATTTACCAGAGCTAATTGAATGAGAACGTTTTGAAATCATCACCAAACCACCAACACCTGATCAACCACTTATCATACCTGACATTGATGATAATGTGAACTGGTTTGAAGTTGATGAATGCACACTTCCTCAACATCCAAAAATTCTTCAACAGAATGAACTTAGTTTATTTTCTCCATCAATAATAATCAGAGGTGTTCCTGATATGAAATACATTCCACCTCCACCTTCAGCTTGTATTGGAAAGGGTAAAGAAATTTATGATGAAGATTACCCTAACAGAGCACTAGGTCACTACATGGTGAACAAAACTAATCTTGTTAGAGCTGATAAACAATCAAGATGGAAGGTGAAACATAAGAGATACTTAGAGAAAGTAGCTATGTATCAAGCTCTTGAAGAGAAGAAAAAGAAGGCTAAAACTGAAATACCTTTTCAAATACCTGTTCAAATAAAAGATGTTCAGATAGAAGCTCAAAAAGTAGAATTTAAAAGACTCAGAAAAGTTGAAGAAGAACATATAAATTGTCTTGAAGATCTGGTATCTGAATGTAAAAGAACTAAAAGTGAATTAACAGATGATGTATTTGAATAGAAGACAAATATGATTGAATATTTGAAATCAAAAGGGCACAGTGCAAAGTCCTTTGGCAGAATGAAAATGATCACTATTATTGAAAAATATTATGCTGCCAAGAAGAAAGAATTGGCTGAACAAGAAGCTGAAGAAGAAAAGAAATCAAAAGCCTTAATTCCAATCAGTCCAAGTTTAATTAAAGCTGGTAGTATATCAACTACTGGTGAATCCTCAACTCCCCAAATTAAGAAAAGAAAGGCTATTACTCAAGAACAAAGTGCTCAAAAGAAGTCAAAAACAGAACAAATTATTCCTGTTCTTGAAGTACCTGTTGCTCCCTTGCAAAACAATCCAATCATCAATTGGAGGGTTATGCCTAACAATGCAATAGAAATTATAAGGGAAGACAAAGCTGTACAAAGATTTACTGGATGGTTACCATTGATTAGAAGCTGTTCAAGAAGTGATGTAATAAAACTTATGATCATTGGAAAACCAAGGATGTCAAAGAAATCATGGAAAGAATCTGGTGCTGGATACTTAACAAGAATGATTGATGCTGCATTTTATCCAGATAACTACCCAGAATTATTTACAAATCCAGAAAATGTATATGCTTGGAATGTAATCCCAACTGCAAATATGTACTTCTTTGAAAGGTCAAGCAAAAGATGTGAGCTTTATTTGTATGAAAAAGAATATCCACACTCTGAAAAGGTTATGTATTAGATATTCACAAACACAATGATGAAACTATATGATGCTGTAATGTTCCAGAACAAATTGAATTATTTCACAAAGAAAAATAACAAATACATCATTGAACAAAGAAGACAACAGAATCAAAGAACCCTAGAGAAAAGAAAGAGGGAAGAAGAAGAACAAAAGAAACTTAATTGATTGAAAGAGAATCAATAAGTTTAGGGGGAGATTGTTAGAGCAGATCACAGTTCAACTTACTACTGATGCTGCAGTTAGTACTGATCATAGTTATTACTGATGAAGACTATGGTTGTTACTGATGGGGCAGAAACACTTACTACTGATGAGTTGATACTGGTGAAGTCTATAACTATGTTACTACTGATCATGCACATATTGAAGATACTACCGATCATTAGTAGTTACTACTGACGTTGGTTTTGGACTTACTACTTGATCACCAGAGTTACTACTGACGATGCTTATTTACTACTGGTGATTGGTATTACTACTGGTATACGTTTTGGAAGCATATCAAGTCCGAGATCTTCGCAGAGATAGTTATAGAATGTTATTCAATGTATATCTTTTATTATTCGATGTAAATCAAGTCCTAGAATAACTAGGGTAAATAGTTAGGCTTCAAGGACTATTATATATAGTTCCTTACGAATTGTAAACGTACGTGTGTATTGTTAATCAATAATATACATTGAAGCTTTTTGTGAAACTGTGTTCTTAATATTATTACTTATTGTTCTTACAGTTCATCGTTCTTAATTATATTGATATAGTGTTAATCCGCTGTAACTTCTACCATCAATTAGATCTAAAGGTGTTTATTAACTAATTTATAGTTAATCGATCCTGACAGCACTTTTTATTTATTTATTTGATTTGGTTTTTTTTAACATCAATTCACCCATCTTTAACTTTTAAATTTTTTTATTTTAAACCATAAGATATCATAATGGAGCAAGAAGATTAACATTAAATTTGTATTATATTGTTTTTTTGTTCATGAATAGAAAATAATAAATCATATAAATCGAATCTAAATTTTAATATAAAAAGTGTAAGTTTTAAACCCCACAACATTGTGCGGTTACCATTATACTTGTTTTACACACAAAAGGATCAAATTCAATCAATTCAGGTAGTAGAATACACAAGACCAAAGAAAAACCTAATTAACCCCCAAATTAATACAAGATTTAAATTAGTTCAAATTCAATAATCAGGCATTAGCAGAAGAATCTTGCCTTGTTGTCAACAACCGTTATTCTTCATCACCGAGGTAGAACACTAATAAGAAATTAACCGATTCCCCTAGCTTCACCACATCCACCGCCGCCGAAGATTAACTTTGCCGCCAATCCTCATCTTCAATTCGTCTCCAATCTCCACCTTTAACTGGACAAGATCAACTTTGTTAAGTACCTCTGGATTTCGATTTTAATTTTGACAGTCCCGGTGGCTTAGGGTTTTTGGGGAAGGAGATAAGTTTTGATTTCGTGGATTTCGATCTCATGGCTAGATTCATGTGGGGGTTTTTATTCGATTTGTTCTTGCCAGGAAAACATAGATGAATTTCAGTGAGGGTTTAAATTTCTGGTAGTTCATTACTCCGTATAATATATAATCCTTATCATCCCATGAGTTTAAACTACTTAATTAAATTGAAATTGGGCAACACTTCTATCATCCATACCAATATTAATGAGCGCATTCAAAGACTACGCAATATATTGATTTTATTGTTCAAACACGTAATTCAAAATTACACTTACAAGTACATTCTTAGATATACTCTGCTTTCATGGGTTGAATTTGCTATTCAATTAACCATGCATTAATTAGTTTAAATGAAAAAAATCAATTAAGCATGGTTAGGGGTGTTCCCCGGCGGTGTTGGAGCTGAGCCCACCTTGCCACCACGCTCCCCTCGGCTGTTCTCGGCGAACCGAAGACTTGCTTGATGCATTCCCTTTTGTTTCTCTTCCTCGGTCCATTCGGAAACATAGTAATTCTCTTCACTACCTTTTACGATGTCTTGAGTGGGTGGGAAAAACATGCTCCCCCATTGTGGGAAGTGAACGAAGCTCACCGGAATTGTGACAAGCATGATCATGATGCCCATGTAAGACAGCCCCTTTTCGGTGGAGAACGTTGAATTTGCAAAGAATATTAGTTGAGTTAAACCCGAGCCGAAGTTCCCACCGGCACCGGTCATCCCCGAGATGATTCCAAGTGACCGCCGGGAAATGAAGGGAATGATGCCGAATGTGGCCCCACATGCCGCTTGTGCTCCGATGGAGAAGAGCATCATGAAAGTGATGGCTAAAGGCAACGAGTTGACCAAACCAAGGCACAGACAGAAAAGACCGCCGGCGGTTTGAAGAAGCCACAGGTTCCATAGTCGACCTCGCATCCCAAATCGTTTGGCCATGTAATCTGACGTGAACCCTCCAAAGGGACGAGCGAGAAGGTTTGCCATTCCAAAGCAGGCAGCAACGATTCCGGCAAGGTGAAGCTTTAGGTCAAATCTATTGATCGATTATACAAAACAAAAGTTAATATGCATATAATTAAATTTTAAAGGTGCTTTTTATCTTACATTTATCTTTTTTTAGATTTGATTTCTTCTAGCTATTGAGAGATAAGTAAAAGTAAACAAGAAGTTTAATTAAAAAGAATTATACCTGTCATAGAAGTATTCCGCGATGACGTTGTCGATTGTTAACTCGACACCCATCGAGTAACCATAGAGTAGTACAAATATCCACGTCCGATAGTTTGTGACAGCATACCATAGTACCTAAAAAGAAAGTAATTAACAAAATTAGCCCAATTTATTGTTTGTACCGTTGATGGGCCGGTTAGAAATTAGGTAAAAAATATACCTTGCCGAATTTATCTTTCGCAACATCACCCTTCTTCTGAAGTGCACCAAGGTTACCATCAGGCAAATCTTGACCAAGAGTTAGCACCAAAATGCCCATAATTACATTAAACCACCCCGGAATGAAAAACGCGATCCTCCACGCCGTGAAGGGTGTGGCACCGCATTTCTTGATGATCTCAAACAACACCGGCATAAGGAGTTGCGTGGCCCCACCGCCCATGTTCCCCCACCCGGCGGCCGTCCCGTTGACCAGCCCAATAATCTTGCTGTTAAACATGGTACTCATCCAGTACTGGCATGACACAAACGTAGCCAAAGAAAACCCGATCATGAAGCGGACAGCTATGTAGCCACTCGCGTCACTGACGAAAGACATGCAGAAGACGGTGGGTGCCGACAACATGATGAGGAAAGCACACCCGTAACGAGGCCCCAACAAGTCACACACGGCACCCATCACCAGCCTCGAGAAGATACTTCCGGAAACGGAGGCCACACCGGCGTTCCCAATGTCGGATTTGGTGAGATCGAGGTTGTCCCGGATGATGGGGACCAGGGGAGCCGCCGCAAAGGTGGAGATGAAGGTGGTGAAGAAAGAGATCCAGGAGAGATGGAAGGTTCTCATGTGCGGGTTTGCAAATGAGAATAGTTTAAACACCGTTGCCTTGTGCTCCGAGTCCACCGGTAAGTCAAATTTGGCACTGCGGTCAGTGTGCACCATCGGAGACGCCACAGAGAAGGCCAGCACCGCCTCCCGCCCGGTGACTCCATGCATGGAGCTTCCCGGAGATCCTTCAATCTCAGGCATTAATGTAATTGTCACTACAAGAAAAAGAAGCTTTAGTGAGGAAAAAAGTCCTCACCCAAAGTCCAAAAATCCTCACTAAAGATTAACAGTGAGGACATATCCTCACCTTAAAGTCCTCACTATAGCCCCGAGACAATATGTCTTTCGTGAGGACCATTTTTTTCTATAGTGAGGACATCTGACTACTATAAAATAAATGGAAAAGAAATTGATATTAAATATAGTGAGGACATGTCCACACAATAGTTAATTGAATTATACGGTATATTTCTACTTATTATACATAGTTATTATATAATAATTAGATATAATTAATATTTGTGAGGATATACGGAGTATAATACGGTTACCAATCGGTATATATTGTATAATATAATTAGATATGGTGAGGACACGTCCTCACCATAAGGTAATTTATAATTGTTTTAATACAGCTGTATTTGCTATTTCCAGCCCATTTTCTAGGCTTTTTACATGCTTTCGGCAAGCCAAAAAATTCAAACAACATTAGTAACAACATCCTTAACAATATTATCAATAATACAAAATATCATCGAAGTTTGACAAAAATAAGTATCGATGCAATAATCTTATATAGTTTTATAACTAGAAAACCTACAATTCAACCCTCGTCCTCGTCCTCCAAAATCACATGCATTTCCTCATCCCCCGTGACAACGTCTTCAAATTCAAAATCTATGTCGTAGTGGGCTTTCAAACCGCGTTGGATGACGCTCAATTTAGCCGATGTTTGTGCACATTTAGCCTCCGTTTGTGCACATTTAGCCTCCGTTTGTGCACATTTCTCCGCCACCAACGCATCAACCTCTTCTTGGGTGTATAAATGTTCTCCAACATGTTGAGATCGTTTGGCTAAGATAACCGAAGAAGAATTGGGACGACGTATTACTTGCCCACGACCTCGCTTGTGTCCGCGACGTATGCCTAACACTTGGTCAATTATTTCATCTTCAGTCAGTGGGTTCGGAACATCGATTTGGGAGTCTTTTAACGCCACCATGTTTTCCTGTTTAGTTACAAAATGTTTAGTTAAAATAGAGATGAGTATGGTTTATATAATTTCATATATCTAAATAAAAGAAATTACTTACATATTGTCGTTGAGCAACATTACCACCACCATCAGCAAAGGTCCCTTTTCTTATATGATTTTCTTGAAACGAGTCAATATGGCTTGGATATACACCATTGGCTTTGTGCTGAAAACCCATAAAATGAATTAATTATATAGTTAATTTAGAAAGTACCGATCCAAATAATTTAGATAATTATTTAGTTTGACCCAAACCGGAAATAACCGATAAGGGTATGGTTCGTTTATAATCTTTTATAATTCAACAAAATTTCTGCACAAAAAATTGCAGAAAAATGGCTTGAAAACAGTATAAAAAAATAGAAGAAAAAAATATATTTTTTTCTATTTTTTGCTACTGTTATCAAGCAATTTTTCTGCAAATTTTGTGTCATTTTGTGCAGAATTTCAGTTGTGTTACAAAAGAATATAAACGAACTAGACCAGTTCTCTCGGTCCATCATAATCAGGTTTTTCGGTTCCCGGTTCTAGCCGGCTCGGTCTGGTTCGCGGCCCATGCATAAGCCTAGGTTTAGGTTAAAATCTCACCCCTACGTATAATTACATTGACTTACCCGTTCATATCGCGTCTCAACGTACGACTTACTACCATGGTAACTCGGATATTGTTGCATAGCCTTATTAGCAGAATTGACATGTGCTCTATGAATGTTGTCTTCTTTAGTGTAGTAGTCAAGAAGTTCATTCCAACTTTCAGAAGACATATCAGACGGTGGTTTTTGGCGGAGTGCTTCCACACACCTATGCCCACCTCTGTTCGTGAAATATTTGTTCTTAAATTTATATTTGCTACTTGAATACAGTTTCGCACAAAGCGTCGACACCCCAGTCACAATGTTTATAGCGAGTGTCTGGCAGCCATCAAGGTGCGGTTTCATATTAAAGTACGTCTGCAATTTATAAAAAAATAATTAGCGATGTATATTTTAAAGTTTCAATATATATTAGACAATGTCAACCTCGATTTGGGGCCATATAGTGGTCTTGAACTTTGCAGGGACTTTCTCCCAAGTATCGAAAGTAAAGGGCACACTATTCCTCAAAGTTACCCCAAGCAAGCTTTTGAAATCTTTAGCTAATGGACCAACCGGACGAAATGTATGTTGGTCTGTCACGTCAAAGCTAATGTCTAATGGCTTATGATTGCCAATTTCCCATAGCTTATTAAGCTTGCAACTTTTGGACTTTCCACGAGTTTTTTTCGAACCTACAAATTCAAGACAAAAAAAAAAGTTACAAGTAAAGAAAATTCAAGTAAACAAAGTATTCCAGAATTTTCTTACCTGTAGTTGCACAACCCGAAACAGAAGTCATCTAGAAAATCAAATACAAGAATAAAATCCTACAAGATAAGCATAAAATGTTTGATAAAATCAACAACTACAACACAATTTAACAAGATCACAAATCTTCACTGTTTTAAAAAACACAAAAGAAATTTGTTGTTTTAGAAACATACATAACGGTTTCAATTTGGACCAAGTGAAATTCACAAGTCATCACTACTTTAAACAACAAAACTTACCCAACTACTACACTTGTGAACTGCACGATTCTTCAATTTGGACCAAATCTTCACTGTTTTAAATATAAACAGATCAAATATGTTTTAAATAACCAAACAACATCATGTAATTTAAACTTTAATTACCAAAAACTTACCTGAGATTGAGGATAGCAGGGGCCAAAGAACTCCAAATATGTGCGGCTATAAAAATAAATGTATTAAGAACTCAGATTATTAAGAACTCAAATTAAAAACCCTGATTATTAACGACTGTAATAACAATAGCTCCAATTTTGTGCGGCTGTTCGTTCCCAAATATCAAAAAGAGACGACATCGTGTCATTGTCTTCTCGATTCGTAAAAATCAAAAGAGATTTATACTATACATTCGGAAAAGGAAGAACTGGAGAAGATTACCGGTTGAGAGATGATGATTCTGCGCGGCTGGAAGAAAGATCGACCGTTCAATCGACGGGTGGGGTGAGGGACGATGGTCTGGTGTAGTTTGGACTTTGGAGGCTGTAGGCGTGAATGAAATGGTCTGGTGTAGTTTAAAACCCTAAACTAATGTATCTTTTTTGTATTTACTTACTTCCTACTCGTTCAAATATTGGTCTTTATTTATTAATATAAAACAATATATTATATACTCATATTTAGTTTACATTTTTTATATTAACTTGTTTAAAATGAAAAGAGTTACTTAGAATAGGCATATAAATTAGGGGTGAACATGGTACGATACCATGTATATTTTCCTCATACCATACCAACTATACTTGGCACACTAATCTAGCTACCAGTACCGTACCAACTATCTTTGGTACCAATTTGTTTGGCTACCAACAATCATGGTTGGTACGAATTGGTACTGGCTAAGTTGCACGGAAACGCCCAACCATAAGTCGTTCCCGTTTCCGATACTGCCAAGAAACGGATCCGGCCCCCATACGCCCAGAAACATTTCTGGATCACCCGATACGTTTCGCTCGAAATTATATACTTTAAGTTCTATATAAATGAGCTCTTTATCTAAAGCCCAGGTACGTTGGTAGCATGTTGGGTGGTTTTATTCGGTACAAATTTGACACCCCTAATGTAAATGAGCCGAGTGGAACTCGAGCTCGATTAGGCTCATTTGAGCTTAGCTCAGCTCTTTTAAGTTTTCATAGATGCGGGCCTAAACGAGCTCTTTATCTAAAGCTCAGGTTCGGGCTCATTTAATAAACGAACTCTAAGTTAATCTCAAGCTCGGCTATAACTCGTTTAACTCGATCTTTTAACGAGTTGGGCTAGAGTAGCGAACCCGGACCCGAACCCGCGAACCTGAACCCGACCTGTATTGGCACCCCTATCGAGAGAGTTGGGGAAACATACCTTAAGGGTTTTGCAACAGAAATACACCACACTCTTCATGATTAGAGACTTGCATAAATTTTAGACATTAAATCGTCCGTCAAGTCTTCCATTTATAGGGATTGCAAGACGTGAAAACTAAGGTATGTATGTATTGTACACGTGTACGAATTATGTTGGTCTTGCATAAATTGTAAATTGCTCGATATATGTTACTATTTGTGACTCACGGTCTTGTATTATACTTGTGTGTTTCTATGTCACTAAAGCTTCAGATGCTAAGAGATGTTCATATAACCATGAGTATTTCAAGTACTTAGTGTTGTATTTGTCTTCAAGACCAAGTGTGTCACTGTTAAGTACACATTGAATCTACTATGACCATCTGAACGGTTGGTCACTGATTCTGCACGAGGAAATGATCGTTGCTTCTTTGGATGTTCATACAGAGTAGTTGAGTTGGTGAGGATTTGAATATATCAGATACTCATATACTCACAATCTGAAGAACTCATTTGTAGATTGTCTTCCGACTATTATCTATATGTCTTCATTAAATCTATTTCACTAATGGTTGTTTTCAGCGACCCAAGAACGTATAACTTCAATTTATGATCAACTGAAAACCTCGATTGGTAAATTGTAGAATAAACACATATCATTCAACCATAATTTTAAAAACTTTCTATAAAATAATATATATCACTGATAAGTTAATGATTAACAACTACAAATAGTAACATATATCGAGCAATTTACAATCCTGATTATTGGCTCATAATTAACAATAATATATATGGAATTAGAAACTATTTTAAATGCATATTATTTAGTGTGTAAAATTAAAAATTAAAACAAAAATACAAGCAAAATTATAATGAGGACATGTCCTCACCAAAAGTAAGGCGCCATTTTGTAAAATTTTAAGATTTTGGTGGGAATATATTTTCATTTTGGAGGCAAATGAAAAAACTTTATGCTCAGGATATGTCCTCACCTAAAGTAACCCGCAATTTTATAAATTTGGGGGGAAATTGATTTTTTTTTAAACCTATTCAACTTTTGGTACGAAAAATCAAAAAATGAAAGTGAAATACAAGAAAAAGTTATAGTGAGGCCATGTCCTCACTAAAAAATAACCCACGTTTTTATTTATTTTTCCGGGAAATTAATTTTTTGTTTAGCTCCTATTTAATTTGATAAGAAAAATCATATACGAAAATTAAAATTTTTAAAAAACATATAGTGAGGATATGTCCTCTCTAAACTATTTGTCAAAGTAAAAAGTCAATAAAGACAGTTCCTCTGAATCCTTTTAATTTTGATGAAGAAAAATAAATCAAAAATAAAAACTAAAATATATATTGTGAGGACATATCCTCACTATACAGTAAGTCAAACTATTTTTTCAATAAAGTAATATAATTTTGTCTTTTAGTGATCTATGGTGAGGACATGTTGTCCTCACTAAAAGTTTTGGTGACCATAGGTCTTTTTTCTTGTAGTGTGTAATTATATATATATTTCAAGTCTTTATATTCTGACTTGAATACTTTTAGTTAATTTGTTGTTGTGTTGCTAATATGTGTTTACCAGATATGATCGAGTGTTTATATAGGCAAGGTTAAAGAGTTGACAAATGAAAAGGGCTACATTAGATAGGTAGTTGACATTCCAGAAAGGTTGTGGATATGTTGTTTAATAAAAAAATATATATATTCCATTTGCCGCATACGATAAGAACAGTATTTGGGCTTATCGGATATACCAAAAGATAACATGGCTGTCTGTCGAACTTAGATATGCTATCAACACCATATTTCTGAAGATACGGTAGTTCATGTTAGCTTCTAACTTCAGGTCCAGCTAAATGTTAGCTAGTATTTCTGCCATCAAAAACAAAAAACAATATATATATATATATGCCTTAATATATATTCGGTTTTCGTGTTTCTATGGATTAATTGCTTGTATTCCTTGATTATTTTACTACCCATAAAATGATATCATGAAATGTAAAATCCACTAAATTTCTTTTTCTATTCACATATTTTAATTTATACACTTGTATAGTAACAAGTATAGTTATACCCGCGCGTTGCGGCGGAATTTCAAAATATAATTTTCCGATGCAACACGTAAATTCTTATTTTAATTGATTTTGATTTCTATACTTATATGTCGTTTGATTTAAATAAAAATAAAAATTGATTGATCTAATAAAAATATTTTTATAAAACTACTTGTGTTAACTTTTTTTATTATTTTTTTTTAGCTTCTAAAATAGTATTTGCGTAACTATGCCTCATATTTACGTTTTAAAGTTATAATTTTTTTCTAATATAAAGAAAGCGAACTCTAAAGCAATATATTTTTAAACTTTTATTAAATATAAAAATATGTTTCAAGTGGGGCTTGAACCTTGGCAAGTTGTAAAAAAGGCAGGAGTCTTAGCAAGGCCAACTACCAAGCATTGTTTGACATATTGAATAACTTCTATATATATATATAAATATAAGGGTAATTTGTCACTAATTGACCAATCAACTTCAAACCACTAATTGACCAATCAACTTTAATTTTGTCACTAATTGACCAATCAACTTTAAGTAATATGATATCACTATTGTATTATAAGGATAATGATCAAATGAGTATAAAGAGAAATAAAAAGATTTAGTAAAAATAATATCATGTCTCTCATATTTTATTTATTTTAAAATTTAAATTTTTTTATTTTATTTAAAATTTTTTAAATATTTTTAATTTTTTTTTCTATTTTTTTTCTAATTTATGTTTTTTATTGCATTTAATATAGGTTGTGTTATACTATATTTTGTTTGAATTATATAAATAATTAATGTATTAAATATAATTATAGAATATATAATGAGCGTAGTAATCTAATTTTATTAATTAATACTCCCTCCGTCCATAAAAAAAAGTTCTCACTTCTCTTGGGCACAAGATTTTAGGAGATAGTTAGTGGTGGGGTCTTTGTAATACTTTTGATTAAAATATAAGATTAAATTGGAGAGAGAAGGTGTTTTATTGGTGGAATCTTTAATAATAATATTATTTTATTAAGTGGGCCCCTCAAATTTGAGAAATGAGAACTTTTTTTGTGGGATAAACTTGTAAGGAAAAATGAGAACTTTTTGTGGGATGAAGAGAGTATAATTTAAAATGTTGCAAAGTATATGGATATACTATATGTCATCAAACCTTTTGTGCTCGTTATTATAATTTGTGCATGTTGGAGAAACATCATTCTTTTGAAATCTGTTGTTCCGCTAATATGTCATTCTCTCCCCACTCGATAGAGATAAACTAGTTGAAGTTAACCAATCATTATTTATATATACACCAGTTTGTCTATTTTTAAGAGGTGTTTCCATTATAAAGGCTCCCAGGTGGTTGAATTCATACCCGTAATTTACTATGCACACGACCTAACCCTTTGTCCTCGCGGTTCTCGAACCTTCTCATGGTTGGTCATCTTGTAAATGTTTGCCCAATAAGAAATAAAAATTCGTGATCTCTAGCCTCTAGGTAGTCATTCATAAGCATTTACCATTAATTAAATCATATACCCAAATTAGAGAATAAAGAATGGTTAAGAATGATACTTCGTATAAACAAGTTGATTAGTTGACTTTTTAGATATTAATTATACATTGATATCATCAGCTTCATCTTGTGGTAATATATGTACGTACTTGTACTTCTTTTGACATCACATAAATAAGAACAACTATTAATATTATATAACTCAAGCAATAATAGACCTTAACAAATAAGTGCGTACGTAACTACTACGAGTATATTATAACTTGCAACGAGACTTGTGAGACCTATATATACATATATTTATATTCGAAAAAAAACCCTTTGGTATGCTTGTGAAATCAAACTATAAATGTAAAGACTTGTATATATAGCTCCAATACGACAATTATAAATAGTGTTGGGCTTATCACTTATCTCAAGGGTTTACATTTGTATTTGACAAAAACAAAGAGTTTATTTACATAACCTTTTATAAAGGTTGCTAACGATCAATGTACGTAGAACACACTAAACGTTGAAGATTCTTAATCATACGAATGGCAGTTGACCAAGGATCTAATCCAAAGCAAAATAAAAGGATGCATGTGTTATTCTAAAGATTCCAAACGTTTTTTCGAAATCGTTAATGACATGTAATTAAGAGCGACATACTTCTTATAATTGTGCTCATTTTAATATTATACTACCTCCGTATTGTAACGACCCGAAATTTGGTAATAAATAAATTTATAAAAAATATGATAATTATGGATAAATCATATAAATTACGTGGGAATTGGTTTCGCGTCGTTTGGACACCGTACGAGAAAGTTATGGGCGAAACCGGGTCGAGACAAGGACGAAAAAGTGCAGCCCTGGCTGCACACCAAGTTCGCGCCGCGAAGTAGGACTTCCCGATCGGGAAGTCATGGCAGGGAAAGAGACCGGTGGACGCGATGTAGTTCACGATTTGGTTAACGAACGCGAAGTGGAAGAAACGCATAGTTCGCGACGCGAAGTTCTAGTTCGCGACGCGAAGTCTGTTCGACAGACATTAAAATCGGGTTTTCAGCCATTTGTGCTATCTTCAAACCCTAGTTCTTCCCTTTGGCGATTTTGGAGCTCAAGTACAGATTTTGGTTGATTTCTTCTCAAATCTTTGATAGATTTCGCTCCTAGTTGAAGATTAAAGGTATCTCTTCACTCCTTGATATTTGTAGCTTTAGATCCATGTAATTTGATGTATGAGTTTGAAACCCTAAGTTCATGGGTTTCGGGATATGGTGATGTTGATGATGTATACACCTGATAGATGGTATGTTATTAAAGGAAACAAGGGTATGATTATGATTTGTAAGAATCTTAAGGATTTGGTTAAACCTAGGGTTTGGTAAATCACCATAATTGGGGGAAATGTGTTAATAAGTGTTATCTAGAGATAGATGGACACACTGGTAGTAGAATGTGATGTTGATAATCTTGTGATTATTGTATTAGGCATTTGGTGAGGTCTTGGAAGTTGACCGAATTGTGAAGCAAGGAAACTGACGTGAAGAATACGGTTGGAGCACTTATTTGCTAAGGTGAGTACATGAGACTTTTAAACTGGGTACATAGCAAATAGTCTTGAAAGTACATATGATATTGTATCGGTCTTTATTAACAAATATATGATAAAGATAGTAATTTAAAATGTGTGAGAGTATGTAGAATGTGATACTAGAATGTGTCTAGTATGATTGATGAATGTGAAGTAAATTATGATAGATCCAAGTAATTATGGAATCTATATTAATGAACAATAAATATGTAGTAAGTGATTAAAAGAATGTATACGGAGCCTTTATTAATAAATATGTATTAGTAAAGCAATTGGGAATGATTTTGTAGTAATGAGTACCTATTGGTAAGATATACTAATAAGAGTAAAGAACGAATATATATGAGAAAGAATATGATGTGACTAGTAATAATTGTCTATTATAGTCAAGGGAGAGATAAAAGTATTATGTGATCTATAAATAAGAAATGTATCTTATGTATAAAGTAAGTATGGACCTCATAGGGTTCATAGATGTAGAAGTAACTGTGGTTGCTTATGATCGGGTCCATGGGACCATACAGGTACGTTCACACTGTGGTGGACCAATTATATGTCGTTAGCGTTAGATGACTAACTTCTTTGATGTTGGATGTGATAGCCGAAGGCTTTGACTGTCATAACTGTTAGGTTATGGTAAGAGAAAGATGGTGGTGACGCGGGGGACCCCTGGTCACTGGACGGTGGTATATATGTTTATACACCGAGTGTATATATGTTTATACACTAAGCACACGGGTGCTTCTAGTACGCATATGTTTGGTACTAGGTATGTTAGGTTCTAATACATATATGTTTATGTATTAGATATGTTGATTGGACGGTGGTATATATGTTTATACACCGAGTGTATATATGTTTATACACTAAGCACACGGGTGCTTCTAGTACGCATATGTTTGGTACTAGGTATGTTAGGTTCTAATACATATATGTTTATGTATTAGACATGATTGGGCTTCTGGTACATATATGTTTATGTACTAGATATGATTGGGCTTCTGGCACCTATACGTTTGGGTACTAGATATCTTTGCTAGGAAAGCAAAGTAGTTAGAGTCACAAAAGGGTGACTAGACGGTATTTATGTAGTTTATATATATGTTTACATATTTATGAAATGTCTATTATTGGGGTCTAAAACCCATGTATCTCACGAGACTATTTTGTCTCACGTACTACGTTTGTTTTGTGGCTATGTACTCAGGTACAGGTTTGAAGTGATAGAAGGTTGCACTAGAAGTGGCCTAGAGATGCTTAGTTCGGGAGCTCATAGGTAGATCCCGTTTGCCTATGGTTTTGATATACTTGGTGACACCGTATTTTTGTAAACTCTGATAAAGGTTTAAAGTTTTTGATAAACTGTATTTTGGACAATGTGTCAAATGTTGGGAAAATGTATTTTAAATGATTTAAACGATGTTATAAAAATACGGGTGTTACAACTTGGTATCAGAGCTATAGTTTAAGTGAATTAGGTTGGATGTCCATCCTAGTCTTAGACTGTAGCATTAGGAATGTAAGATTCCTTGAGATCATTAGGTTGACCTTGAGACTTTATGTTAAGTTTAGGGTTGAACCTAGGGGACCTATGAAAGTGATGTGATTATGGATAATCAGTGTTATGAGACTCATGACAAGTACACGAGGTACTAATTGTTTAATGTCTTTCGTATAGTCAAGATCGAAAGAAATGGTTAACACTCGAAGAAGTGGGAAAGCCCCGGAGGGCCGGGAGGAGGATACACCTCATGTTGAGGCTGGGGTTGAACAGGAAAGTCAACCGTCGATGCGCCAGGTGGGTGAATCGGAGGTCGGAGCTAATAGAACTCCGGCGACCATGGCGGACCTCCAAACTATTATTGATCAACTCAAGGGAGTGGTGGCCGATGAGGTGCACCGCATAATTGGGGACCGTGAGAGGTCGGATGGAGGTCGTGTATCCGAGGCTAGATCGGATGAGAAAACCAGGGGTGGTGGCACCCGAGTGGAGAAATCCTCCACAGGTGGTTGTAGTGATGCAAGGGCGAGGCCCGATGAAAATTATGGTTGTTCTTTTAAGACATTCATGGCTTGTAAGCCAAACATATATACGGGTAGTTCGGACCCGAAGGTAACTATGAGGTGGATCCGAGAGACCGAGCGGGTCATCGGAAGTAGCAAGTGCAAGAAAACCGATATGGTGTTGTATGCATCTCAATTGCTAAAAGAGGATGCTATGGTCTGGTGGGACATAGTTTATGAGACCCTCGGGAGGGAGGTGATAGAGAGAATGTCATGGGATGAGTTTACCGTGAGGTTGAGGAAGAAATTTTGTCCCGACCGGGATTTGGAGAAAATGCATGAGAAGTTTGTGACCCTAAGGAAGGGTGAGATGTCGATCGAGGAGTACACGAGGGAATTCACAGGATTACTTCCGTTTGTTGCTAAGACCTACTCCGAGGAGAGGTTGAGGGTAGTTAGGTATGCTAGTGGGCTACCTTGGGATTATCAGTTGGAGGTAAAGAGAGCGGTCACGCTAGATGAGGCCATTAGTGCCGCCCGAGGTGTGGAAGAGGTGAACGTGGCAAAAGTTGCCGAGAGGGCGTATGTGGGAGATAAGAGGAATGCCGAGAGTGGATCGGGTACGGTTAAGAAGGGAAAGTTCACGTCGAACTTCTCTAGGCAAGGAAGTGTAGTCTCGTGCAAGAGGTGTGGGAAGAATCATACCGGTGAATGCCGTGGGGAACCAAAAATTTGCCATGATTGTGGAAAGACGGGACATTTGGCCCGAGATTGTAGATCCAAACCTATGGCCGAGGTTGAATGTTACTCGTGTCATGAGAAAGGGCATTATAGCCACGTGTGCCCGAAGAAGAAAACCGGAACGCTTGTGTCAGCGGCTCAAAAGAAGGCGGAGCCGGCAAAGACTATGCAATATATTGATTTTATTGTTCAAACACGTAATTCAAAATTACACTTACAAGTACATTCTTAGATATACTCTGCTTTCATGGGTTGAATTTGCTATTCAATTAACCATGCATTAATTAGTTTAAATGAAAAAAATCAATTAAGCATGGTTAGGGGTGTTCCCCGGCGGTGTTGGAGCTGAGCCCACCTTGCCACCACGCTCCCCTCGGCTGTTCTGGGCGAACCGAAGACTTGCTTGATGCATTCCCTTTTGTTTCTCTTCCTCGGTCCATTCGGAAACATAGTAATTCTCTTCACTACCTTTTACGATGTCTTGAGTGGGTGGGAAAAACATGCTCCCCCATTGTGGGAAGTGAACGAAGCTGACCGGAATTGTGACAAGCATGATCATGATGCCCATGTAAGACAGCCCCTTTTCGGTGGAGAAAGTTGAATTTGCAAAGAATATTAGTTGAGTTAAACCCGAGCCGAAGTTCCCACCGGCACCGGTCATCCCCGAGATGATTCCAAGTGACCGCCGGGAAATGAAGGGAATGATGCCGAATGTGGCCCCACATGCCGCTTGTGCTCCGATGGAGAAGAGCATCATGAAAGTGATGGCTAAAGGCAACGAGTTGACCAAACCAAGGCACAGACAGAAAAGACCGCCGGCGGTTTGAAGAAGCCACAGGTTCCATAGTCGACCTCGCATCCCAAATCGTTTGGCCATGTAATCTGACGTGAACCCTCCAAAGGGACGAGCGAGAAGGTTTGCCATTCCAAAGCAGGCAGCAACGATTCCGGCAAGGTGAAGCTTTAGGTCAAATCTATTGATCGATTATACAAAACAAAAGTTAATATGCATATAATTAAATTTTAAAGGTGCTTTTTATCTTACATTTATCTTTTTTTAGATTTGATTTCTTCTAGCTATTGAGAGATAAGTAAAAGTAAACAAGAAGTTTAATTAAAAAGAATTATACCTGTCATAGAAGTATTCCGCGATGACGTTGTCGATTGTTAACTCGACACCCATCGAGTAACCATAGAGTAGTACAAATATCCACGTCCGATAGTTTGTGACAGCATACCATAGTACCTAAAAAGAAAGTAATTAACAAAATTAGCCCAATTTATTGTTTGTACCGTTGATGGGCCGGTTAGAAATTAGGTAAAAAATATACCTTGCCGAATTTATCTTTCGCAACATCACCCTTCTTCTGAAGTGCACCAAGGTTACCATCAGGCAAATCTTGACCAAGAGTTAGCACCAAAATGCCCATAATTACATTAAACCACCCCGGAATGAAAAACGCGATCCTCCACGCCGTGAAGGGTGTGGCACCGCATTTCTTGATGATCTCAAACAACACCGGCATAAGGAGCTGCGTGGCCCCACCGCCCATGTTCCCCCACCCGGCGGCCGTCCCGTTGACCAGCCCAATAATCTTGCTGTTAAACATGGTACTCATCCAGTACTGGCATGACACAAACGTAGCCAAAGAAAACCCGATCATGAAGCGGACAGCTATGTAGCCACTCGCGTCACTGACGAAAGACATGCAGAAGACGGTGGGTGCCGACAACATGATGAGGAAAGCACACCCGTAACGAGGCCCCAACAAGTCACACACGGCACCCATCACCAGCCTCGAGAAGATACTTCCGGAAACGGAGGCCACACCGGCGTTCCCAATGTCGGATTTGGTGAGATCGAGGTTGTCCCGGATGATGGGGACCAGGGGAGCCGCCGCAAAGGTGGAGATGAAGGTGGTGAAGAAAGAGATCCAGGAGAGATGGAAGGTTCTCATGTGCGGGTTTGCAAATGAGAATAGTTTAAACACCGTTGCCTTGTGCTCCGAGTCCACCGGTAAGTCAAATTTGGCACTGCGGTCAGTGTGCACCATCGGAGACCCCACAGAGAAGGCCAGCACCGCCTCCCGCCCGGTGACTCCATGCATGGAGCTTCCCGGAGATCCTTCAATCTCAGGCATTAATGTAATTGTAATTATATATATATTTCAAGTCTTTATATTCTGACTTGAATACTTTTAGTTAATTTGTTGTTGTGTTGCTAATATGTGTTTACCAGATATGATCGAATGTTTATATAGGCAACGTTAAAGAGTTGACAAATGAAAAGGGCTACATTAGATAGGTAGTTGACATTCCCGAAAGGTTGTGGATATGTTGTTTAATAAAAAAATATATATATTCCATTTGCCGCATACGATAAGAAGAACAGTATTTGGGCTTATCGGATATACCAAAAGATAACATGGCTGTCTGTCGAACTTAGATATGCTATCAACACCATATTTCTGAAGATACGGTAGTTCATGTTAGCTTCTAACTTCAGGTCCAGCTAAATGTTAGCTAGTATTTCTGCCAGCAAAAACAAAAAACAATATATATATATGCCTTAATATATATTCGGTTTTCGTGTTTCTATGGATTAATTGCTTGTATTCCTTGATTATTTTACTACTCATAAAATGATATCATGAAATGTAAAATCCACTAAATTTCTTTTTCTATTCACATATTTTAATTTATACACTTGTATAGTAACAAGTATTGTTATACCCGCGCGTTGCGGCGGAATTTCAAAATATAATTTTCCGATGCAACACGTAAATTCTTATTTTAATTGATTTTGATTTCTATACTTATATGTCGTTTGATTTAAATTAAAATAAAAATTGATTGATCTAATAAAAATATTTTTATAAAACTACTTGTGTTAACTTTTTTTTTTTTTTTAGCTTCTAAAATAGTATTTGCGTAACTATGCCTCATATTTACGTTTTAAAGTTATAATTTTTTCTAATATAAAGAAAGCGAACTCTAAAGCAATATATTTTTAAACTTTTCTTAAATATAAAAATATGTTTCAAGTGGGGCTTGAACCTTGGCAAGTTGTAAAAAAGGCAGGAGTCTTAGCAAGGCCAACTACCAAGCATTCACTACTACAGATCGCATTTGTTGTTGCGGACGTATAAATTTATATATTGCGGTGGTATGATAAAACCGCAACAACAAATGCAGTTCGCACTGCAAAAGAAATAACCGCAACAACAATTCAATTTGTTGTTGCGGCCATGCTAAACCCGCAATAACAAATCCATTTTTGCGGTCAAATATTACCCGCATTAACAAATCCATTTGTTGTTGCGGCCATATATTACCCGCAACAACTACAAAGTTTGTTGTTGCGGCCATGCTAAACCCGCAATAACAATTCAATTTGTTGTTGCGGCCATACATTACCCGCAATAACAATCTAAATTTTCAGTTTAAATTAGTTAATTAATTGGCAAACAAAAACAAATTTCATAAAGATACAACGATAACATTACATCATGTTGAATTCATGTTGACAAACATCAAAACCTAAACAAGGACAACCAAAACCTAAACACAAAGCTAACAAACATCATGTTGAATTCAAAGAAGAGTAACGTTGAAGATAACTCAAGCACCTCTGTTTTTTGTTTCGAGATCAAGGGTGAACATCACATTTTGGTTCGTGCGGATGCCCATCTTGTGTTTGAAGTCGACCATATCACCATTTATAGTCATATGGTCTATAAAACGATCATTGGGCCTCCTTCGATCACCGTGGCGTTGTAAATTGAAAACCATGTATGGGGGACTCATCTCAAGGTTTGACAAAGCACACAAATGACGCTCATTCCAAAGTTGGTGATCCCATTTATAGTGCGGATGCCCATCTTGTGTTTGCACGATATTAAGGTTCCGTCATCTTATTCAGCTAACATTCAAAGATTTGTATCAATGAAAGATTATAAATTGCTTGGGATGAAGTCTCACGATTGTCATGTTTTGATGACACATATGATTCCAATCGCAATTCGTGGAATTTTACAAGATGATATCCGACATACAATCACAAAGCTTTTTTTGTTTTTCAACAATATTCATACGAAAGTTATTGATGTCGAAGATTTGGACAAATGGGAGAAAGACGTTTATGTTATCCTTTGTGAACTAGAGATGCACTTTCCACCATCATTTTTTGATATAATGGTTCACCTAATATCTCATATCGTACAAGAGATTAAGGCATGTGGTCCTGTATTTCTACGTTACATGTACCCTTTTGAAAGATACATGGGAATATTGAAAGGTTATGTAAGAAACCGTAATCGACCAGAGGGAAGTATTATTGAAGGGTATACTTCTGAAGAGGTGATTGAGTTCTGTCAAGGTACGTATGTAATATATATGATCAACTATAGCAAAAATTAATTTATTATATATTTTGTTTTTGTTAGGCTATATGGAAGGTGTCAAAAGTGTTGGCGTTCCTAAAAGTCGCCATTCAGGTCGACTTGAAGGAAAGGGAGGAGTAGGTTTTAAGATAATAGTGCCAATGCACGGAGAACTACAAGTTGCTCATTTAGTAATCTTAAAGCACATGACATGCCTCACTCCATATGTTGATGAACATATGGATATGTTAAAGTCGACGAACCCGGGTAAACAAGAAGTGTGGTACATAAACAACCAAAACAAGGATTTGGCAAGTTGGTTGAAAGAGAGGGTGACAACAAGTGACGACGTTGATGACACTGTCAAAAAATTGGGACAAGGTCCAGATGCTAGAGTAAGAACTTACCAAGGATATGATATTAATGGTTATACATTTTACACCAAAGATCAAGATAGAAAAAGTACAGTGCAAAATAGTGGAGTTACAGTAATAGCATCAACAACCGAAATCGATAGGCGTGATCAAGATACATTGATAAGCATCGCAAAAGATTCTTATTACGGTGTGATAGAAGAAATTTGGGAATTGCAGTATTCTGATTTCATAATCCCAGTGTTCAAGTGTAAGTGGGTATATAACCGTACGGGTGTTAAAGTTGACGAATATGGTTTTACACTTGTCGATCTTGAAACTAATGGCTACAAATCCGAGCCATTCGTTCTCGCAACACATGTATCACAAATTTTTTTCGTCAAAGATCCAAGCAAAGCAAAATACCACATTGTGTTGCAAGGTAAAAGACGTATTCTTGGGGTTGATAATGTTGTGGATGAAGAAGAAGACGACAACTTCGATGATTTACCACCATTTTCCGTCGGTATCGAACCCGGGAATTTTGAAAACATGAATAGAAGCTCATATGTACGAACTGACGGAGAAGGAACATACATTTAATAACTCGATCTATTATATATTATTGAAAATTAATATTTGTATTATATATGTGTTTTAGTACTATGCAAATTTATAATTAACTTACTGTTTTATTCATGTGTAACATTTTTTTATCAATTTGAATTTCTTACTATGCGAAAAAAAATGAAACTCAAAACCGCATTAACAAATCAACAAAACCGCAACAACTAAATCATCAAACCGCAACAACAAACAAACCGCAATAACTAATGGACAATAACCGCGGTAACAAATAGAATAAAATAACCCGCTAATACGTAGTAAAGACCCGCTAAAACGAAATTGTTTATTCCAAAATTTTCAAATCCCAAAACATAAGTTATCCAAACATCGAATCCTTTAATCACTTTTGCACAAAACCTTCTTCGACCAAACCATCCGTTTTCTTCACCAAAATCACTCTGCACTAGTTCGCCGGAGTTTGGATTCACCGTCGTTTTCTTCACCTTGGATAGTAACCGACGTTGCTTTCACCACGTCGTATCCTTAATCACTTTTCCAAAAACCTTAATCACTCGATCTCGTCGACCTAAACCCTAGTTTACCGTTACATCGCCGATTTTCCTTACCAAGCTAGGTATTAAAGTATTATGTTAATGATTTCTTGTACGTGTTTGTTATGCATTCGTTCTTAATCATCTTTTTCTGTTAACGTATTATGTTCACGCATTTGTGTCGTAATTCTGCAGAAATGGCCGATAATCAAGAACGTAAGAGACGTAGAGGCGAACGTGGTCCTGCATCTTTTGGGAAGAAATATAAAGAAGATGTATATAAAACTGAATTTGATGAAAATAATATCCCTCTAAGTAAAGAACTGACGTCATGGTTTGGGATGACGGTTCAACATCGTTTCCCGCTAGCAACTGATATGGGCAAAATGGACAAAGACATATATGAAAAACTATGGCTGGATACCAAGGTATATATTTATTAGAAATATGAAATAGTTGTTAAGTGATGATAGCATATAATTTATTTACTCTAAATTGTAGAATATGTGGAATATCGAGAACGATGATGCAAAAGAGTTAATGAGGAAGAAAGCTGTGAAAATTGGTACTAATTTTAAATCTAGGCTTGTTAAAAATTTCGTCCTTACAGGTAAGGATGCTTGTGAGAAGTATAAGTTTCTTAAAAGGAATGATTGGGAAGCATTTAAGGCACAAAGAAGCACCCCAGAATTTATGGTATCTCTTAATTATATTATATGTTTAGTGTTGTACAATATTTTATTATTAACAACTTGTTAATTTGTGTAGCTAAAAAGGGAGAAAGCATTGGCAAGCAATAAAAGCAGACAATTCAAGGTCCGCGTGGGCCGAAGCGGGTGGAACCGTTTTAAAAAAAATAAAAAGGATGCAGTTTGGTCTGAACTTCTACAAAACCATAGTGTTCTTTCGGAGATTCAAAATGAACGGTCTAAGTTGTTTTTGATGGGTTGTGCAGTTAAGAATAGTGAAGGAAAGTTTGAACTTCCTAACGAAGCGATGGACAATTTCCAAGTTTTGGTAAACTAAGTTTTATTTAATTGAATATTTTTATCTTTTTGGTAAACAAATATTTTTTGTAGCTCGCGGAAGAGAAAAAGATGATAGCGGATGGTACTTATGCAGAAAATAAGAAGGATCCTTTAATTGTTCTCTTAGGACCCGAGCACGGGGGACGATCTCGGACCGTATCCGAGGTAATTGGATGCACAAAGGTCAAAGGTGGATTGATTAGAAATGTGATCCCGCAAAGTACCCCCGCGGTCAACACAAGCCACCATGATTCATGTGGGTCCCGTGAAACGGTGGAACACTATCCACCTATTGAGGTAACAATTTAAAAGTTTTGCAGCCTATACTATCCAGCCTTATAATTGTATCTGTTTTTACAGGTGTTGTCACCGTGTGAGTTGCTAGTTAGGGTGGCGGATGCCCATCTAGTCAAAGTTGGTTATGGACGAGTATGGCCAACTGTGGTATTCCAACTGTTACATCATAAACAGATTGCCGATGGTTGTGTAAAAGTCCAAGTGGATTCCATCGTGGCAGGAAAGGAGGATTTGCCTGTACATCCTCTTACAAAAACAGATGATGTCCAACTGGTTGAGAATTTGCCATATCATATAGTACAGTGGCCAAGATACGCAGTGAAGGTATATTTTAGTTTATTTTTATTGTTTGTGAACGCTTTTATCTAACGTTGTAGAGATGTTTTAGCTTATCGGTGATGGACTTGTCAATTCCCCGGAAAGGGACTTGAGAGAATCCTCTCCATTTGATTTATCAACCAACAATGTTTATATACCAGAAATGCCCGAAACTTCAACATTCCCTTTAGACCAAGAGTTTGTTAGTTATGCACAAATGGTTAGTCTTATCATTATCATTATTTTAATCATTATATTTAAATACTAATGTTTTTATGATTACTTGTGGTAGTTGCAATCGGAGGATCCAACATTCCCCGCAGCCCAAACCGTCCCCGCAGCCCAAACCGCCCCCGCAGCCCAAACCGTAACCGCAGCCCAACCCATTAACCCAGCCCAAACAGCCCCAATAGCACAAACCATTATCCCAGCCCAAACAGTCCCCATAGCCCAAACAGTCCCCATAGCCCAAACAGTCCCAGAAGCCCAACCCGACAGCCCAGCCCGAACAGACCCTATACCCCAAACACCCACCACATCCCAAACCGTCACCACACCTCAACCTGACAGCCCAGCCCGAACCATCCCCGAAGCCCAAACAGAACCCGAAGCCCAAACAGAACCCGAAGCCCAAACAGAATCCGAACCCGAGGATGTTCCTCTAGATCCTCAGTACGACCTGCATTATGCGATGGTAGTGGCCGATGCTCCCCAATTTCTCCCAATACTTGATGCATTCTTCAAATATAACAAATATGGTCTTAGTGTTCCTTCCCCTCCGGGTATGTATCCGGAGATATATTCAGAAGGCATCCCAGCAACCGAGGTTTTACAATTTGCTCGATTCCATTGGGTTGATAGCAGCATGATACATTGTTTGTCAATGTAGGCTTAATATTTTAATATTTGGGTATAATTGTATTTATTAACTTTATGTTGTATATTTAAGGTATTATTATGCAATGGCCGGCAGCGATTCACGATGTGCATTTTTCAATGCACACTATATTACCGAGCCAGAATGTCGCACCAACAAGAACCATGTCATCCAACATATCAAGGATGTTTTAAATCATCATCCAAGCAAGTCATACATTCTTGCACCATACTATCAACAGTAATATTTGATTTTCCATAATACATGCAACACTGGATGTTTTAAATCATCATACAAGCAAGTAACTTTGATTAATTGCTTGTGTTTACTTGCAGGCAACACTGGATGCTTTTTATCCTCTGTCCTAAAACGAATATTGCATATATTGTTGATTCTTTAAAGCGTGAATCTGGTCCCGATTACTACACTCTTGTAGGAGTAATCAATCATATGTTTCCCCGTAGATTTAAATGGATAAACACAACTGTATGTTTTCAATTTCCATTTTTTACCAATTTATTTAAGATGTATAAAATATTCAATATATTGAAATATTACAGTGCTGGAAACAAGACCAAAGCTGGGAATGTGGTTACATTGTTAGTCGACATATTGAAGAATTTTTACAGACCATACAGTTTAACATCAACCAATCTGTAAGTTTATGTTATAATTTTAAAATATTACTCATTTAGATGTAAAAATTATTGATATTAATTCTTTTTCATGAGCAGATGTGGAAGAGTAATAAGAGTTTTGATGCTTCTATGATTCATGAATACATAGAAAGGTTGTTGCCACTGTATCTCTAATGGATGAAGAGGTGCAAGCAAAGTGATGCCACTTATTAAAGGTTAGCAATTAATTAGCAAGTGTAAATTCTTGAACATATAGTTGTAAATTTATGAAACACGGTCCATTACAATGATCACAACCCTGCAAGTGTATATTTTTTTGACATTAAGTTACTGTGCTGTTGTATATATGTTTTTGGGTGCTATCTTTAAATATAGAATATAATATATATATATATATATATATATATATATATATATATATATATATATATATATATATATATATATATATATATATATATATATATATATATATATATATATATATATTGGAATGATTTTTTTTTTGTTTATTTTGAATAATAAATATTGCGGTTACTTTATCATGTGTGCGAATAACTAATATTGCGGGTATGTGTAGTGTGCGAAAAACTAATAGCGCGTTTTTTGCTTTAATGTTGCGGTTTCTGTCTTATTGCGGTCTCAGCGTTTGATATTGCGGTTTCTCTTTTGTTGTGGTGTTGGCTTTAATATTGCGATTTCTTTCTTGTTGCGGTCTCTGTGTTTGATATTGCGGTTTCTCTTTTGTTGCGGTGTTGGCTTTAATATTGCGGTTTCTTTCTTGTTGCGGTCTCTGTGTTTGATATTGCGGTTTCTCTTTTGTTGCGGTTTGTGTTGTTTGATAGTGCGTAGTTTGTTAGTGCGTTCCTTTCCCCGCAACAACAAATCGTTTTACCCGCAACAACAAATCGTTTCTGTAGTAGTGATTGTTCGACATATTGAATAACTTCTATATATATATGGGGGTAATTTGTCACTAATTGATCAATCAACTTCAAACCACTAATTGACCAATCAACTTTAATTTTGTCACTAATTGACCAATCAACTTTAATTTTGTCACTAATTGACCAATCAACTTTAAGTAATATGATATCACTATTGTATTATAAGGATACTGATCAAATGAGTATAAAGAGAAATAAAAAGATTTAGTAAAAATAATATCATGTCTCTCATATTTTATTTATTTTAAAATTTAAATTTTTTTATTTTATTTAAAATTTTTTAAATATTTTTAATTTTTTTTTCTATTTTTTTTCTAATTTATGTTTTTTATTGCATTTAATATAGGTTGTGTTATACTATATTTTGTTTGAATTATATAAATAATTAATGTATTAAATATAATTATAGAATATATAATGAGCGTAGTAATCTAATTTTATTAATTAATACTCCCTCCGTCCATAAAAAAAAGTTCTCACTTCTCTTAGGCACAAGATTTTAGGAGATAGTTAGTGGTGGGGTCTTTGTAATACTTTTGATTAAAATATAAGATTAAATTGGAGAGAGAAGGTGTTTTATTGGTGGAATCTTTAATAATAATATTATTTTATTAAGTGGGCCCCTCAAATTTGAGAAATGAGAACTTTTTTTGTGGGATAAACTTGTAAGGAAAAATGAGAATTTTTTGTGGGATGAAGAGAGTATGATTTAAAATGTTGCAAAGTATATGGATATACTATATGTCATCAAACCTTTTGTGCTCGTTATTATAATTTGTGCATGTTGGAGAAACATCATTCTTTTGAAATCTGTTGTTCCGCTAATATGTCATTCTCTCCCCACTCGATAGAGATAAACTAGTTGAAGTTAACCAATCATTATTTATATATACACCAGTTTGTCTATTTTTAAGAGGTGTTTTCATTATAAAGGCTCCCAGGTGGTTGAATTCATACCTGTAATTTACTATGCACACGACCTAACCCTTTGTCCTCACGGTTCTCGAACCTTCTCATGGTTGGTCATCTTGTAAATGTTTGCCCAATAAGAAATAAAATTCGTGATCTCTAGCCTCTAGGTAGTCATTCATAAGCATTTACCATTAATTAAATCATATACCCAAATTAGAGAATAAAGAATGGTTAAGAATGATACTTCGTATAAACAAGTTGATTAGTTGACTTTTTAGATATTAATTATACATTGATATCATCAGCTTCATCTTGTGGTAATATATGTACGTACTTGTACTTCTTTTGACATCACATAAATAAGAACAACTATTAATATTATATAACTCGAGCAATAATAGACCTTAACAAATAAGTGCGTACGTAACTACTACGAGTATATTATAACTTGCAACGAGACTTGTGAGACCTATATATACATATATTTATATTCGAAAAAAACCCTTTGGTATGCTTGTGAAATCAAACTATAAATGTAAAGACTTGTATATATAGCTCCAATACGACAATTATAAATAGTGTTGGGCTTATCACTTATCTCAAGGGTTTACATTTGTATTTGACAAAAACAAAGAGTTTATTTACATAACCTTTTATAAAGGTTGCTAACGATCAATGTACGTAGAACACACTAAACGTTGAAGATTCTTAATCATACGAATGGCAGTTGACCAAGGATCTAATCCAAAGCAAAATAAAAGGATGCATGTGTTATTCTAAAGATTCCAAACGTTTTTTCGAAATGGTTAATGACATGTAATTAAGAGCGACATACTTCTTATAATTGTGCTCATTTTAACATTATACTACCTCCGTATCAAAATAAGTGATACATTTGAGAGATTGCGGTTTTTGAGACAAAAGATTGGAAAGTGATTTAAAATAGTATAAAGTGGATAGTTAGTGGATAATGAGACCCACTTCTTTTGGATGTAGTGAAATTAATGATGTTTAAAAGTAAAAGTAAGGGTAAAAGGGTAATTTTACTTTATTAAAGTAGATAGTTAGTGGAGAAGGGGTCCCACTTTTTTGCCAAATAAGGAAAGATTTTGAAGTGTATCACTTATTTTGTTCCACCCTTTTAGGAAAATGTATCACTTATTTTGATACGGAGGTAGTATATGTATGTTTATGTAGGTAGTTAAATAATTGTACTTTTAAAAGAATGTTATGGTTTATGGCAATCAAAATTCTCAACGGACAATTTTTAATCACCTACGGATTTTCTGTTGGTATTTACCGACGGGATCGTTGGTAAATAAATTTACCAGGTGGCTTTTACTGACAGATGATTTCCGTTGACAACGGATTTAGCCAAATTACTAACGGATCTCGTCCGTTGATATTGATAATTTTTATAGTATTACGTATTATATCATTAGTTGTACTATTTAAAAAGTTTCCAAATGAATACTACATACAGTAAATAAGAATACATTTAGAAGTAAAAGTGCCTATTGAAAATTAAAACAAAATAAGTATATTGCATAAATCATTAAAACTTCATGTTTTTTGTATGGAAAAGAAAAATTCAGTAAAAACACAATGAGGAATTAGGATTACAAAGCACCACAAGGAGTGAATCTAATAAAAAAGAAATGTTCAAGGAGGTCCATTTTTTTATGAATTCCCAAGGATAAATCTTAACAATTGATCAAGATCTAATGGTCAAAATTAATCATATAGTTTATACATGAGGGGTATTTTGGTCATTTGGCACTTAAAAAAATCGATTTTTTTTTTATATTTTATTTTTTTTAATTATCCTTTATTATTATTATTTTCGTAAAAAATAATATTTACTCCCTCCGTCCCACAAAGAAGTTTACATTTCTTTTAGGCACAAGATTTTAGGTAATAGTTAGTGGTGTGGTCAATAGTAATACTTTTGATTAAAATATAAGGTTTGATTGGAGAAGAAAGATTGTTAGTGGATATTAATGGTGAGGTTCTTAGTAATAATAATATTTTATTATGTGTGGTCCATCAAATGTGAGAAATGTAAACTTTTTTGTGGGACAAAAGTTTAGTAAGAAATGTAAACTTTTTTGTGGGACGAGTATTTGATAATTACGTGTAATACTTAATCACATGTGATTTTAGTGTAAAATCACATGTGAATTTATATTTAATCACATTTGATATTTAGTACAATCACATGTGATTCGGTATGCAATCATATTATGAGTTATTAATGAAAAAAATGATTTTTATTAAAAAAAAAAGTTAAAAAAAAATAATTCTAAAATAAAATAATAATAATTTTAAAAAAATGACAAAAATATCCCTTCATGTATAAAATATGTGATTAATCTTGACCATTGCTTATAATTAATCAATGGTTGAAATTTGTCCCTTGAGATTTAATAAAAATTAAGAAATTTCCTTGAATACAACCCTCCGATCAAAACACGGAAATAAATTAACAACACAACAGTACCCCACGACAATCGAAGAAAACAACACCAAAACAAAAATAGCACCAGCCGACGAAAATAACTAACAACCGCAAGACTTTTAGACACAACACCACCTACACTTAATTATCGTTTGTTTAACTAATCCGTACTTCTTTCTAAGTTTTAGATTATCGTGGTGACCATATGTACAGGGCGGATCCATTGCAAATTAAGGTAGGCATGGCAAAAAAACCCAAACCCGACGGGGAAAACCCGAACCCGAAAATTTTCGGGTCGGGTCGGGTATGTGATTTCGGGTTTCGGGTCGGGTCCGGTTACAGTTTTCGGGTATTTTATCGGTTTCGGGTTCGGGTTTAGTTACCCCCGACCCGACCCGTACCCGATATGTGTAATTTATTTAGTTTTTAATTATTTTATATATAGATATAATATAAGGGATTAAAGTCATTTAGGGTTTTTTATCTTCACTCACTCACTCACTGCAGCCTCCTCTGCTCTCGTTCTCTCGTCTCCTAAACCCAAACCAAGCCTCTTCGCCTCTCGTTCTCCACAACTTCCGGCGACAACCACTGCGACCACCGGCTCTCGTTTCACTGCAGCCTCCTCTCTGCTCTCAACCACCGACTGCCTCCTCTCTGCTCTCGTTCTCCGCCTCTCGTTTCCCTCGCGCTGCTGCTACGAAAGACAGGCGACAGCCCTCATTTTTTGATCTTGCACGCTGCTGCAGTGCTGCTGCTACGTTTCCCTTCCGCTGCTTAAATCTACGAACGACCAGGTTATAAATTTGTTGATTTGTTGTTGATTGTTGATTGTTGATATTCTGATTGTTGATTTAGGGCAGATTTAGAGCAGATTTAGGTTTTTTTGACAAATTTAGGGCTGGTTTTTTTACAGATTCAAAATGGTTTATTTGACAGATTTAGAGGTATTTTTTCACTGTTTTAGAGCAGATTTATGATTTTTTTACTGTTTGGGGGCAGATTTAGGCTTTTTCACAGTTTTAATTATCCTTTTTCACAGATTTAATTATCCTTTTTCACTGATTCTTGTATCTGTGTTTCAGTTCATATGGATTCATAAGGAGAAGGTGCTAAATCTGCTTCAAACACTGCTGCTCCTGAAGGAAGCAGCCAAGGGATGCATGATTCTAATGAACCACCACCAACTAACTCTAGTACCCAAGGTGAGGCTGAGAATGTCGTTGATGAGGACGATGGTGAAAATGTTGGTTCTAAAAGACAAAGATCTGTTGTCTGGAACCATTTTAAAAAGATGAAAGTGAATGATCTAATTAAGGCGGAATGCAACTATTGTAAGAGTAAGCTAGGAGGAAGTAGCAGACACGGCACGAGCCATTTACGGGAACATATTAAAATTTGTCCACAACGGAAATTTAAAGATATAAGACAAAGCATCTTGGTTAAGGAGCAAAAGAAAGTTGATGGTAGTTCATCATGTCTCTCTAACTACGTCTTTAATCCAGACAAATCAAGGAAAGATCTCACGGAGATGATTATTGTGCACGAGTATCCTCTTACAATGGTGGAGCATCGTGGTTTTAGAAAATTTGCTCAAGGCCTTCAACTTGTCTTTAAGGTTCCATGTCGAAATACAATCAAGAGCGACATTTTAAAGATTTATGAATATGAAAGAGTGAAAACTAAGAAGCTATTGGGGAGGATCTCAAGTAGAGTAGCAGTAACTACTGATATGTGGACAGCTAGCCATCAAAGAAAAGGGTTTATGGAGGTGACTACACATTTTATAGATGATTCTTGGAACTTGCAAAGCCGAATCATGAGGTAAAGCTTAATTATTGTACCAGCATAATTAGTTTAAATGTATTTTTATTTATACTTATATTACACATTAATTTTCAATAGGTTTATTTATGTGCCTGCACCACATACAGCTGAAGTTATTGCAGAGATTCTTCATGATTGTTTATGTGATTGGAATATCGATAGAAAAGTGTCCACTATTACTGTTGATAATTGCACCACAAATGATGCAATTATTAACAAGTTACTAGAGAAGCTTCCGTTGAGAAGACTCATGAGGCAAGGAGCGTTGCTTCATATGCGTTGTTGCGCACACATTCTCAATTTGATTGTTCAAGATGGCTTGTCTGTTATTCAGGAAGGGATTGAAAAAATTAGAGATAGTGTTTCGTTTTGGTCAGCAACAGGAAAGAGGCAACAAAGATTTGAGGAAGCGGCTAATCAATTAGGAATGGAATACACAAAGAAACTGATACTTGATTGCAAGACTCGATGGAACTCTACTTATTTGATGCTTAATGTTGCTATACCTTATAAAGATGTTTTCATGCGATTAAAGGCACGAGAGAAAAGTTATACTTGTTTGCCTACGGACCTTGATTGGGACTTTGCAAAGGTGATATGCGACAAGCTACAAATATTCTATCGGGCAACTCTTTTGTTTTCCGGTTACAAGTATCCTACTGCTAATGTCTTTTTCCCTTTGATATGTGAGATTAGTTTTAGTCTGCGTGAATGGTCCAAGTCTAAAGTTGATGTGATTAGATCGATGGCAGAAAATATGATTGTCAAGTTTGATAAATATTGGTCTGTAATCCATGGGATTATGGGGATGGCGGCGGTTTTAGATCCACGTTACAAGTTAAAGTATGTAAAGTTGCTTATGCCTGCATTATATGGTGAAGAAAAGGCGAATGACGAGTTTAACGCTCTTGAGGAGTCCGTCAAAGCTTTCTTTAGAGAATATGAATCTACAAACTCACGTGGAAAAAATTACTATGAAGGTATAGTCACATTAGTTATTTCTTATTGTTATAATAAACAAAAATTGCTAATGATTTATCTTGATTTACATTGATATGTAGGTGGTGGTTCTAGTTCATGTTCTTTCAGCTCGGGGTTGTCATCTGAGTGTTCTTCTGGTAATTTCAAACAATTCATATCCATAGTTAAATCCAAAGCTAGGGAGAATGATGATAGCTCAAATGATTTGGCGGAGTTGGATAACTATTTGAAAGAAAATCTTTTGCCTGAGGAAGTAGAACTTGATTTGTTGATGTGGTGGAAGACGAATGGAAGTAAGTATCCGACACTTCAAAGGATAGCAAAAGATGTATTGACAATTCCTGTTTCCACCCTTGCCTCAGAATCCGCGTTTAGCACAAGTGGAAGATTAATAAGTCCTCACCGAAGTCGGCTTCACCCAAAAACTTTGGAGGCTTTGATGTGTGCTCAAAGTTGGTTGTTGAATGAGATTCGAGGTAACACTATATTGTATATTACTCTTGTAATTTTTCATCATGAATAATCATATAATATGTTTATGTTATTTGTTTTTAGATATAGAAACTTGTTCGGAAGAGACCGACACATTTTGTCGCACCGTTGAGTATGATATGGACGTGGAAGAGACCGAGGTAATAATATTTATAATAATTAGTATCTTTGATTTTGTAGCTTTTATAATTGATGGATTTCTTTATGTAGGGAGGTACTAAAGAAAATGAAAAAGATTAGACTATTTTGGATGATTTAGTATTGTGCTTGATTGCAAGAAGCCAAGAAGTTTGTGGTTGTGACTTGATTAGTTAACAAAAAACTTGATTTCTTTTGTGTTTGTTTTAGACATTGGAACAATGTTTTGGATTTGTAATTTGTAAACACTTTGTAGTTGTATGTGGATTTGTGTTTTAGACTTTTTCTTAGGTTTCCTATGTTTAATGTTACGCAGGGCAGAATGCAGATTATGTTGTTTTGTTGCAGATTTTATGTTTTCAGGTTTCTGTTCGGGTTTCGGGTTTCGGGGCCTGATTTCGGGTATCGGGCGGGTTCGGGTATTATATAATACCCGACGGGGGAAACCCCGAAAATACCCGACGGGTATCGGGGCGGGTACGGGTACAATTTTTGATTTCGGGTTCGGGGGCGGGTATGCCAAAACCCGCCCCGAACCCGCCACATTGCCATTCCTAAATTAAGGGGGTGCAAGGCCTCCACTTGGTGTGCCACTACTATGTGAAATTTTTTTTGATAAAATAAAATTAGTGGAAATTTTGTATATGGTCCCGCTCAAACTTTTGTAAAAGCCCCGTTTAACTTTAGTCATGGATTCGCCACTATGGAAATTCCTTTCCGCGCCATAACTTTTACTTCTTATACCATATAATACAAGCTTTACAGCTAATTGTACAAGCATATCAAACAGTATCTGTGGTAAATGATACTCCCTCCGCCCCACAAAAAAGTTCTCATTTATCACTAAATTTTTGTCCCACAAAAAGTTCTCAATTCTCACATTTGATGGGCTTCACATAATAAAATATTGTTATTACTAAGACCCCACCACTAATATCCAATAACTATATTTCTCTCTCCAAATCAACTTTATATTTTAATTAAAAGTATTATCAATGACTTCATCACTAACTATCACCTAAAAACTTATGCAAAGGGAGAATAAGAATTTTTTATGAGACATAGGAAAAATAAAAGTTGTCGTATGAAAATCACAACTTTTTATCAATAGTCGTGTAATACTAACACTTTTCACACGTATTTTGATTTTCTTCTAACAAGTTTTTTTCTCATGATTAGATACTTGGTACCTCTAACAAAGTTTTTGTGAAGATCGAATAACTCTTCATAAACATAGATCTTTAGGCTCAAGAATAGTTAGTTCTTGATCTGGAATAAGCATCTACAAAACATAAAATTGCGGAATTAGTTGAGCATATATGTATAGCTAAACAAGTTTTCATCATTAAAAGCCTCAATTCTATATATAAATACATAGAACGGTTCTTCATTAAACAGGATCAAACGATCTTGAGGCTTAGGTTTTACACACAAAACACGTTAAAACGTGGGTTCCAAGAACATCTAATTCTATGTCATTAGGTTTCTTTATATACTAGAAAACCTAAGACTTACAAGGAAAAGATAATACTAAATCTTTTAAATTAATAAAGATATACTATATCTTTTACATTTATGATTATCTCCTAAATCTTTATTTGAATTTGAACTTCCATATCTTCATTTAGGTCCTTGTAGTTTAATAGTTTTGACATAATCAAATCTTTAATGAATATTAATAATAATATTCCTAACAATCTTCCCCTATTTGATTTGACAAAACTTATAGAATTAGCTAGGAATCTTCAAGTCTCTTCCCCTTTTTGACATAATCAAATAAATCCGAGAAACTTGAACTTCCCCTTGAATGATCAACACTTTTTCTTCCCCTAAAAGTGTGATATCATTCTTGTGATCTTCAAGGCTATATTTATTACATTGAAAATCAACTATCTTCTATTTGAAGTTGAAGTAGAAACTCAAACTAAGCATCACATTCCGTCTAAATATAGTAATCAGCAACTTCATATCTTGTATGAGGGACTTGCTTATCTTAGTCTTCAACAGATCTTTTCGTTAAGATTCGGTTGAATTGCAGTTACAACAATACATAACATCTTATGTAGTAAGACTTTCCACTTCTTCTTCAAATAAAATATAATCAATTATCTTCTGTAATCAATTGATAAAGATCAAATATGTAACAAATAAAACTTTCCTTTATCTTCATCATGCCTTCAACCTGTGTGTGTGAATAATGTGATTCGTTTCACATTATTATCAGATACGATCAATAAACCGTGGTATGGAACGAGCATGGTGTGTGTCATGCTTTCCAAAGTATGATGTATCGTTTAAATAAAGTAATCAGAAAAAAAATTTAAAACAATGCTGCAGTTAGTACTGATGCTGCAGTTAGTGATAATTATGTTTATTACTGATGGGGCAGAAACATTTACTACTGATGAAGTTGATGCTGGTGTTATCTATAACTTAGTTACTACTGATCATACAAAGATTGAAGATACTACTGATCATTGTAGTTACTACTGACGATGATTATGGACTTACTACTGATCACCAAGTTTACTACTGATGTTACTTATTTACTACTGGTGATTGGTTTTACTACTGATACGCGTTTATGGAACATATCAAGTCCAAGATCTTCGCAGAGATAGTTATAGAATGTAAATCAATGTATATCGTTTATAATTAGATGTAAATCGTATCCTAGAATAACTAGGGTAAATAGTTTAGCTTCAAGGACTATTATATATAGTTCCTTACGAATTGTAAACGTACGTGTGTATTGTTAACTTGATAATATACATTGAAGCTTTTTGTGAATCTGTGTTCTTAATATTCTTACATATTGTTCTTACAGTTCATTGTTCTTAATACATTGATATAGTGTTGATCCGCTGCAACTTCTATTATCAATTAGATCTAAGGTGTTTATTAACTTGTCTATAGTTAATCGATCCTGACAAGTGGTATCAGAGCGTATTGGTTCTAGATCTACTATTTGTTAAGAACAACAAAAAGTTTTAATCTTTAAAACACACACATTATTAATCATGACTGATAATAATGAAAGCACTCAGGCCAACAAAATTCCTATACTCACACCCAATAACTTTGGGATGTGGAAGAATCGTATTAAGCAATACATGCTTATTACAGATTATTCCATGTGGGAAGTCGTTTGTGAAGGAAACAAAACTGGTCAACTTCAAGCAAGCAGCTCTGCAACTGAGGCAGAAAAACTTAAATGTGAGAAAGAAAAGAAAGATAAAGGCATCGAACTCAAAACTCTAAGCACTCTCTTACTGGCCATTCCTAATGATTATCAACATCTCTTTGTTGAATATGATGATGCAAAAATACTATGGGAAGCACTGGAGAAGAGATTTGTTGGGACAAAGAGCACCAAGAGGAATATGAAGTCTGTTCTCAAACAAGACTTTGAAAATTTCAAAGGAAAGCCCAATGAAACACTCACTCAAGTGTTTGACAGATTCAACAAACTAATTGGTGAACTCAACCAAGTTGGTGTAAAGATGGATCAGGAGGATGTCAACATGAAGTTTCTAAGGTCTCTTAGTGAAGAATGGGCCATGTACACAGTGGTGTACAGACAAAGAGATGCTTTAGAAGAAAAGGAGTTAGATGAACTCTATAATGATCTCAGAGTGTTTGAAACTGAGGTAAATCACAAAAACCCTTCTATTTCTTCTAACAATGCTGCTTTTGTATCCAGTACAGGTCAAGGACAAGAAACCTCCGCAGGAAAGGCTGCAGATTCTGAGGATACTGCAAGAGAATCCTTCTTCACTAGTCATGTGCATACTGCATTGATTAGTGATGACTTGGAACAACTGAATCCAGATGATCTTGAGGAGATGGATCTTAAATGGCAGATGGCTATGCTGAGCCTAAGGACCAAAAGATTCCTAAAAAGAACTGGAAGGACAAGCCTCAATTTCAACAAAGGTGACAAAGCAGGATTTGACAAAACGAAAGTCAAGTGTTACAACTGTAACAACCTTGGTCACTTTGCAAAAGAATGTCCTCAACCAGACAAAAGATCAAAATCAACTGCTCTTGTGTCACAACAAGGACAAGGATATGACTGGAGCTTCCAAGCAGAAGAGCATGCTCAAAATCAAGCTCTCATGGCCTTTACTGACAACAAAACTGAGGTAAAATCTAAACCTTGTGCTCCTGAATGTGCTAAAATTATTAAAAATCTAGAAAAAGAAAACAATAAATTAAATGAAGATTTAGCAAAAGCAATCAGAAGAAATCATGAGTTTGATGGGGTGATTGCTGATCAAGAACATCAAATAAAGGTGTACAAGATGATTGATCAACGGATCAAGGAAGAATTGCTTCAAGCTGTGGATGAGAAAGAGTTTTATGAAACAAAAAATAAAGAACTAACTAGTAAAATAGAAGAATGTCAGCTTGAAATTGAACAAAATAAATTAACAATTAAAAAGTTTGAAAGAAGCACTAAAATTCTTGATGAATTAACTAATAATCAAACTACAGAAAAGGTTGTTCATGGGGTGGGATATCATGCTGTACCACCTCCATATAAAATCATTCCACCTCTTAAAAACAGTTCAGAAAGAATCATTAATGAATTAAAAACTGAAAATCAAACTGAATCATCTAATGAAACATCTGAATCAAATAATTCTTCTGATGATGAACAATCAATTGAATTTACTATATCTCAAAGTGAATCACCAAAATCAATTGATACAAGTTTTCACACAGCTCAAAGTCCAAATGAATCTCCCAAATATAATGCAGATAATGTACCAAAAATTTTAACAAGGGGGAATGAAAGAAATAAAACACAACTCTTAGACCAAAGAATACCTGAAGGTGCTAAAAATAAGAAACTAAGATGTGTTATATGCAATAAAATGAACCATTTAGCAAAGGATTGTCACTACAATCCAATAAACTGCAAAGAGTTAAAAGAATTTAAAGTTCTTAAAGAAAATGCTAAAACTCAAAAGTTAAAAGTTACTACTGGTCATTCAGTAGTAAATAAAATTAAAAATCCAATTGTTGAAGATCCAAGATTTGGAAGAAGTAAACCAAGGTTTGTTCAAAACAGAAGAGCTGGAATCCCTAAGTACAGCAATTACTTCAAGAATAATGGAAAATCCAATCAAATTAAACAATATTTTAAATTTTCCAACACCAGTAGAAACTCTAACAAATTTACTACTGGTGTTAACCCTAATTATAATGCTGTATGGTACCAGTACAAGAATACTACTGGTAATAACCCTAATTTCAAAAATACTACTGCTCCCAAAACAAATTTCAAAAACACTACTGGTGTTAACTCTAAAAACACTACTGGTCATTCTAAACATGGTAAGTACCCAAATACTACTGGTCCATCAGTAGTAAAGTATTCAAAAGCTAAAAACAATGGGTATAAACCAAGATCAGTAGGAAATTCTCACACCAGTAATAACTACAAAAGGACAGTAGTAAAACAAAATACCAGTAATAAACAAGTATGAGTACCAAAAGTCTTCAAAGTTAAATCCCCAAAAGCTCATTTCTCAAAGGATGAACCCAAGACATATAAAGCTTGGGTTCCCAAACTTAACTAATCCTTTACTCACTCGTGCAGAGCATTCAGATCCCAGAAGAAGGAAGAACATGGCATATTGATAGTGGATGCTCAAGGCACATGACTGGAAATCTGCAAATTCTTAAAGATTTCAAGTTATTTGATGGAGGATATGTGGCATTTGGTGAGAATCCCCAGGGAGGTAAGATTACAGGTAAAGGTACTGTTACTAATGGAAAAATTACCTTTGATAATGTATTTTATGTAGCTGAACTAAAATACAATCTTGTCAGTGTGTCTCAAGTTTGTGATAAAAAGAACAAGATTCTGTTCACAGACATTGAGTGCATCATTCTTTCTCCTGAGTTTATTTTAGATGAAAAATATGTTGTGTTAAGAACTCCAAGGAGAAACAATGTGTATTGCCTGGATATAGGGGGAGAACTCATTTCTACAAATGAGGTCAACTGTTTTATATCCAAGGCAAACACCACTGAATCAGAACTTTGGCATAGAAGGATGTGTCACACAAATTTTAAAAACATGAACAATTTAGTAAAAAGAAATCTGGTCATTGGACTTCCTCAAAAACAATTCATGTGTGATCATCACTGTGTTGCATGCCTAAAAGGTAAACAACACAAGACTTCTCATAAGTCCAAAACTGTGAACTCTATTTCTGTTCCTTTACAGCTCTTACATATGGACCTTTTTGGACCTACAAATGTAATGAGTATTGGAAAGAAACAATATTGTCTTGTTATTACTGATGACTTTTCCAGATATACATGGGTTTTCTTTCTCAGGACAAAGGATGAAACAAGTGAACTCATAAAGAACTTAATTGTCAAACTGGAAAACACATCTGATCAAAAAGTGAAAGCCATAAGATGTGATAATGGCACAGAATTTAAAAATGCTAACCTAATTAACTTTTGTGATCTTAAAGGTATTGACAGGCAATACAGCTCACCTAGAACTCCACAACAAAATGGTGTAGCTGAAAGAAGGAATAGAACCATCATTGAAGCAGCAAGATCAATGCTAGCAGACTCAAAATTACCAATCACTTTTTGGGCAGAAGCTGTTAATACTGCTTGTTATGTTCAGAACAGAGTATTAATAGTGAAGCCACATTTTAAAACACCATATGAACTTTTTAATAAAAGAAAACCTTCTATAAGTTTCTTAAAATCATTTGGTTGTCCTTGTACTATTCTGATTACAAGAGAACAAATTGGTAAGTTTGACTGCAAAGCTGATGATGGAATATTTGTGGGATACTCTACTCAAAGTAAATCATACAGAGTATTCAACAAAAGACTAAGGATAATTGAAGAAAGCATCAATGTATCCTTTAATGAAAATGTACCTAATGAACAAGGAAATGGTCCAGATTGGCTATTTGACATAGACAATCTAACCAAATCTTTTAATTCTAATATGAATTTCAATGCAGGTAATTCAAATTGTCTTAATCAAAAAGAAGGAACATCATCTGTTTATACTGGTCAAGAAAAGATGAGATACATAGTTGTTGATACTGCTCCCATAGTTAATACTGATGTCAGTAATAACTCAAATATTGAAAGCAGTAGTAACTCTGAGAATGAGGTCAGTAGTAATTCCATTACTACTGGTACCAGTAATAGTACTGAAAATACTACTGGTCCCAACTATAACCTAGATTCTCAAGATACTACTGATACCAGTAACAACTTCAATACTACTGATCTCAATGAAGATGATAGCAGTAGTAACTCTGACCAAGATAATGATGAACCAAATACTAATGACAATGAAGGATCTCAAGAAGAACAACTACCTGAGGCAAATGAGTCCAACCTTGAAAATCAACTAGTGGTTGATAAAACTACAACAACAAGGACTCAAAAGAACCATCCATTAGACCTTGTTCTAAGTGATGTTAACTCACCACTTCAAACAAGAAGCAAATTAAATAAAAGCTTAACTGCAAATATGTGTAACATTAGTTTAATTGCTAATGAATGTATGTATGAATGCTTTCTGTCTCAGGATGAACCAAAGAAGATCCAACAAGCAATGAAGGACTCAAACTGGATTGAGGCAATGCAAGAAGAACTCCTTCAATTCAAGTTACAAGCTGTTTGGACACTTGTACCTCTACCCAAAGGAAAAAGAGCCATTGGAACAAGATGGATCTTTAGAAACAAGAAAGATGAAAGAGGGATAGTGATCAAGAATAAAGCCAGACTTGTAGCCCAAGGATACACTCAAGAAGAAGGTATAGACTATGATGAAGTATATGCTCCTGTTGCCAGAATTGAAGCAATAAGAATATTCCTAGCATATGCTTCATTCAAAAGGTTTAAAGTCTATCAAATGGATGTGAAGAGTGCTTTCCTGTATGGGAAGATTGAAGAAGAAGTTTATGTTTGCCAACCTCCAGGATTTGAAGATCCAAAACATGGTGATTATGTGTTTAAATTGGATAAAGCTCTATATGGCCTACATCAGGCACCAAGAGCATGGTATGACACACTATCATCATACTTATTAAAGAACAATTTCAAAAGAGGAGCCATTGATAAAACATTGTTTACAAAGAAAGTCAAAGATGATATACTACTGGTACAAATCTATGTAGATGATATCATCTTTGGATCAACCAATGATTTATTATGCAAAGAATTTGAAGAGCTGATGCAGATTAAATTCAAGATGAGCTCCATGGGTCCAATGAACTTCTTCCTTGGACTCCAAGTCAGTCAAAGAACTGATGGTATTTTGATAAATCAATCAAAATATGTCAAAGACATCTTGGAAATGTTTGACTTGAAAGACAGTAAAAGTGCTAGTACACCAATGGAAACACACAAACACCTACATCCTGATGTTGAGGGGGAGGATGTAGATGAACACTTATATAGATCAATGATAGGATCTTTGATGTACTTAACTGCATCAAGACCTGACATTATGTATAGTGTTTGTGTGTGTGCAAGATATCAAGCAAGACCCAAAGAACTACACTTGCAGGCTGTTAAAAGAATATTCAGATACCTGAAAGGCAAACCATCACTAGGTCTATGGTATCCACATGACTCACCCTTTGAACTAATAGCCTATACAGATAGTGACTATGGAGGTGAATGTCAAGATAGAAAGTCCACTACTGGTGGATGTCAATTCTTTGGATCAAGACTAGTGTCATGGCAATGTAAGAAGCAAACAAATGTATCAACATCTACTGCTGAAGCAGAATATGTAGCTGCATCTGCTTGCTGTGCTCAAGTTCTATGGATTCAAAATCAGCTTCTAGACTTTGGTATCTCTATCCTTAAAACTCCTATTTTTATTGATAATCAAAGTGCTATTAGTATTGTGAATAATCCAGTAAAACATTCAAAAACTAAACACATTGAAATAAGATTTCACTTTATAAGAGATTGTAATGAAAAGAAATTAATCAAAGTAGTTAAAATCCATACTGATGATCAATTAGCTGATCTTTTTACAAAAGCATTTGATGTAGGAAGATTCAACTTCTTGGTTAGCAGTATTGGAATGATTTTAATAACTTAAAATCTCTCTTAAAATCATGTGTAAATTTAGTGTTATAAAATATTTGTTTTAAGTGTTTTACTACTGGTATTGCTGTACTACTGGTGTGAAAGTGTATGCACAAAATACTACTGATAGTTCATTACTACTGGTGTATTTTAGGTTTACACGGATACTACTGGTAAGTCAGTACTACTGGTATTCACATATACTACTGGTCTTGTGTGGTAATGGTTACTACTGATGTCTATAATTACTACTGATGTCAAAATCCTTAGTCATTACTGATGTTAGTAGATACTACTGACGTTTTACTACTGATATCTTATTTACTACTGGTCTTTCATAAACACAATTACCAAACTAACCCCCATGAAAATAACCGTTATGTTATGATTCGAAGGCTATTTTCGTAGTTTTGCAGGTTTAATCGAAAGATATAAAAGGCGGCAGATGATTAATTTAGCATTATCTTCACTTCGATTCTCTAAACACTTCTCGATAAACCCTAGTTTACGATCAAAAACTCTTCATCACTAACAAAATTCTTGCAAAAACTCAAAAAAAAAAAAAAAACAATGGCAACTTTACAAGCTCTCGATGTGCAAACCGATCTCAAATACTCAGAATTTCACAACATGGTTGCATTTTTAAAAAATCCCGACGGAACAAAAGATTTCCGTCCAATCGTAAAATTCTTGAGAAATTCGTATATACAGTTTGCCTTAACTGTAAAGCCGAAGGCATATCAACAGCACTTGGTGGATTTCTGGACCAATGCTGAGCGAACAGAAGGAACCACATCATCAATTATAAAATCGAAAGTAGATGGAAAGTACATCACTGTATCTGAACAATCAATCAGACATCATCTACAACTTCATGATGATTCAGGTATGTATACTCTTCCTAAGGAATACATTGCTGATACTTTAAATAAAATGGGGTATGAAGGCAGACTTAATATTGTAACTTTTCAAAAAGGCCTTCTATCCCCACAATGGAAATTTCTGGTTCATACCATTCAGCATTGTATTTCTCCTAAAAGAAGTACTTGGAATGAGTTTAACAAGGCAATAGCATCTGCTGTTGTATGTTTATGCACAGACCAGGTATTCAATTTTTCTAATATGATTTTTGATGGTATGTTGGGAAATCTTAGTTCTTCTAAATTTTTAATGTATCCCAGATTTCTACAACATATCATAAACTGTGAATTACAAAACTTGTCAACTCCTAAAAACATTTTTGTATTACCTGAGTTGAACAAGAAAGTTTTCTCAAATATGAGAAAACAATTTAAATTTTCAGGGAAGGAAACCCCTTTGTTTCCAAACATGATCAAAGATCAACCCAACATTGGAGAAGGTTCAACCATTGCTACAACCCAAGTTGAACCTCAACCCACTCCATCACCCCCACATACAGCCCAAACACCACCCCATATAGCCACTCAATCACCAACTCAAACAGAAGTCCTGAATGTGTCCCAGGAACTTGATATAAATCTGCAGAGTGCTACTCTTCACTCTGTGGAAGACCTACCAGACAAAACCAAAAATATATCCACAATCTATAAAAGAAAGAAATCTTTAAAGGACACCAGGGGACAAATCGAGTCACACCCCAGACTCAAAGAGTTGTCCTCCAAGGAGGAGAGAGGACATGAGGGGAGGGCTTTCACTACTGATGCCCCAAAGGTGGGTGCACAGGACAGTGAAAACATCATTAGGACCCAAACCTCGGCAACTTTGAGTGATGACTCTTTTGAGGAATTACTCAAAGGACCCCGGTGCCAAGAAACCACAAGGGGGGGCATCTCTGCTTCTTCTAGGAAGAAGAGAATGTCTAAAAGACCCAATGAATCACCAAGCAGTGATGAGGGCAGATCTGTGGAATTGATGGAAAGGAAGGAAAACCTTAAAACCAATGTACCTGTTAGTAAGCCCGATGATCTTGCTAGATGGAGTGAGGGCAGTATTAAAATCCAACAATTGACGGCTAAAGTGGATTCCTTGGAATCCACTGTACAAGATTGTCTTTATTACCAAACAAATCAAGGAAAAACTATGGCTGCTATGAAAAGAAATGTCAATATCATCAACAAAAGAATGAGACAATATGAACTTAGGCTTCATCAACAATCAAAGCTTATCAGAAAATTGAAAAAGAAGATTGATGATAGTGAGGCTCCTCCAGTTGAGCTCACTAAGGGGGAGAAGGATAACATACAGACAATGATTGATGAATCTATTGCAGCAGCAGCTTCCTCCCTCTTGAATTTAAAAGAAACAGAAGTTGATGAAGGCCCAGAGATGATGATTACAGAAGATGAGCCAATTACTACTGCTATGGAAGAACAAGTTGAAACAGAGATACCAGTAGTAACTCCTACTACTGATGATATAGCAGTAGTAAGTCAAGAAGAGGAATTAACTGAACTAAACACTACTGATGCCCTATCAGTAGTAACTCCTGAAATAACACCAGTAGTAACTACTCTGGTTACTACTGATGAGGAAGAACTACAATTTCCTGAACTCATTGATGCTAGGAGACATGTCATCATTACCAAACCACCAACACCTGATCAACCACTTATCATACCTGACATTGATGATAATGTGAATTGGTTTGAGGTTGATGAATGCTCACTTCCTCCACATCCAAAAATACTTCAACAAAATGAACTTAGAACATTTTCTCCCTCTGTTATAATAAGAGGAGTGCCAGACATGAAGTATATTCCACCTCCACCTACAGCACATATTGGAAAGGGTAAAGAAGTATATGATGAAGATTACCCTAACAGAGCTCTTGGTCATTACATGGTAAACAAGATTAATCTGGTGAGAGCTGATAAACAAGATAAATGGAAGGTGAAGAATAAAAGATATTGGGAGAAAGTAGCTAAATATCAAGCTCTTGAAAAGAAGAAAAATCAAAGAGAAATTCCTGTTAAATTACCTGTTCAAATTAAAGATGTTCAGATAGAAGCCCAAGAATCAGAGTTCAAAAGGTTTAGAAAAGTAGAAGAAGAACATCTAAACTGTCTAGAAGATCTTGTAGCAGAATGCAAAAGAACAAAAGGTGATTTACCAGATGATATATTTGAACAGAAGTCTCTTATGATAGACTTTCTAAAGACAAAGGGTCACAGTGCAAAATCTTTTGGAAGAATGAAGATGATAAACATAATTGAAAAATACTGCACTGCAAAGAAAAGAGACTTGGCTGAACAAGAAGCTGAAGAATCAAAGAAAGCCAAAGCCAAAACTTTAGTACCAATCAGCTTATATTTGCTCAAAGCTGGTAGTGTGTCTACTATTGGTGAATCCTCATCTTCTCAGACAAAGAAAAGAAAGAATGAAATTCAAGAACAGAGTTTTCAAAAGAAAGCAAAACAAGAAAAAATTATACCTGTTCTTGAAGTACCTGTTGCTCCACTTCAAAATAACCCAATTCTAAACTGGAAAGTCTTGCCCAATAATGTTCTATTAGTTGTAAGGGAAGACAAAATCATTCAAAAGTTTACTGGATGGTTACCTTTGATCAGATCTTGTACAAGAAGTGATGTGATTAAACTTCTGATCATTGGAAAACCAAGAATGTCAAAGAAATCTTGGAAAGAATCTGGAGCTGGATACTTAACAAGAATGATTGATGCAGCTTTTTATCCAGATAACTATCCAAAGTTATTTACAAATCCAGAAAATGTGTATGCATGGAATGTTCTCCCAACTTGCAATATGTATTTCTTTGAAAGATCAAGTAAAAATTGTGAGTTGTACTTATATGAAAGAGAATATCCTCACTCAGAAAAGGAAATGTATCAGATATTCATCAACACTCTAATGAAGCCCTTTGATGCAGTTATGTTCCAAAATAAATTGAATTACTTTACCAAGAAGAACAGCAAATACATAATTGAACAAAGACTTCAACAAAATCAAAGAACATTAGAAAGAAGAAAGAAAGAAGAAGAAGAACAGAAGAAAACTTGATTGATTAAAGGATAATCAATAAGTTTAGGGGGAGATTGTTAGAGCAAATCACAGATCAACTTAGTACTGATGCTGCAGTTAGTGATAATTATGTTTATTACTGATGGGGCAGAAACATTTACTACTGATGAAGTTGATGCTGGTGTTATCTATAACTTAGTTACTACTGATCATACAAAGATTGAAGATACTACTGATCATTGTAGTTACTACTGACGATGATTATGGACTTACTACTGATCACCAAGTTTACTACTGATGTTACTTATTTACTACTGGTGATTGGTTTTACTACTGATACGCGTTTATGGAACATATCAAGTCCAAGATCTTCGCAGAGATAGTTATAGAATGTAAATCAATGTATATCGTTTATAATTAGATGTAAATCGTATCCTAGAATAACTAGGGTAAATAGTTTAGCTTCAAGGACTATTATATATAGTTCCTTACGAATTGTAAACGTACGTGTGTATTGTTAACTTGATAATATACATTGAAGCTTTTTGTGAATCTGTGTTCTTAATATTCTTACATATTGTTCTTACAGTTCATTGTTCTTAATACATTGATATAGTGTTGATCCGCTGCAACTTCTATTATCAATTAGATCTAAGGTGTTTATTAACTTGTCTATAGTTAATCGATCCTGACAGTTTTTCTATTATACACTTTTGGAATTGGAAATGTTTATGACTTGAAAAAAAAATATTACGCGACATCTGTATAGTTTTGTTTTAGTAACATGCATGGCTTTAAATGTTAGCAATATATGTTAACATAAGATTTAATATAATGAATATTATCAAATATCGTACAGGCATGTCATCGGAATTAATTTCAAAGGTGTCAAAATTAATGTAACTGTTAGAGTAGTGGGTGTGAGCACCGCTAAAGGCTCGGCAAGCGCCTTTGGCGGCTGCCAAACTCTTTAACATTATACTGTACCCTGCGCCAAAGGAGTCTTTGCCATCGATTTGGCGAGCGTTAAACTCATTATTATGATGAAAACAAATTCAATTGTTAAACCCATTTTAAAGCCCGTAAAACTATTTAATATGACTTTAATATAAGGGCCGCTTTTAAGAACTTCTAAGAAAAGTTATAATTGCGAAACTACGTACCTCATGTAAACTTCTTCAATAAAAAAGAAAAAGTGGATGTTGTAGTTGTACAAATGAAATTTACAGTTACTTGTTAAAGCAAGTGGCAATGCGCCTCCCTTATATATGGCGAGATATTTACACTTGTTTGTATGCATCTTTTGGGATATACGATGAGCCTAAGCACTGCTCCTTTACAAGATGCGGCAAATGGGATTCCTTAAAATTTAACTTAATTATAATTAACCACAACCTTTTGGGAGTCCCCACTAGCTATCTAATTCAACTCTTTCCTTTTGTCAACTCCTTAACCCTGTTTACAAGTATATAGTTTTAAACCCCTCTCTGGACATGACATCTGTATTATATATATTAAAATGATGTTCCTTTGTCTCCTGTGGCCTATATAAACTCTAGCTTCAAAAAGATATCATAAACACAACAACAAAAGCATTTCAAGTCGGCAACAAAGTAAAGACTTGAAATATATATATAATTACAATTACATTAATGCCTGAGATTGAAGGATCTCCGGGAAGCTCCATGCATGGAGTCACCGGGCGGGAGGCGGTGCTGGCCTTCTCTGTGGGGTCTCCGATGGTGCACACTGACCGCAGTGCCAAATTTGACTTACCGGTGGACTCGGAGCACAAGGCAACGGTGTTTAAACTATTCTCATTTGCAAACCCGCACATGAGAACCTTCCATCTCTCCTGGATCTCTTTCTTCACCACCTTCATCTCCACCTTTGCGGCGGCTCCCCTGGTCCCCATCATCCGGGACAACCTCGATCTCACCAAATCCGACATTGGGAACGCCGGTGTGGCCTCCGTTTCCGGAAGTATCTTCTCGAGGCTGGTGATGGGTGCCGTGTGTGACTTGTTGGGGCCTCGTTACGGGTGTGCTTTCCTCATCATGTTGTCGGCACCCACCGTCTTCTGCATGTCTTTCGTCAGTGACGCGAGTGGCTACATAGCTGTCCGCTTCATGATCGGGTTTTCTTTGGCTACGTTTGTGTCATGCCAGTACTGGATGAGTACCATGTTTAACAGCAAGATTATTGGGCTGGTCAACGGGACGGCCGCCGGGTGGGGGAACATGGGCGGTGGGGCCACGCAACTCCTTATGCCGGTGTTGTTTGAGATCATCAAGAAATGCGGTGCCACACCCTTCACGGCGTGGAGGATCGCGTTTTTCATTCCGGGGTGGTTTAATGTAATTATGGGCATTTTGGTGCTAACTCTTGGTCAAGATTTGCCTGATGGTAACCTTGGTGCACTTCAGAAGAAGGGTGATGTTGCGAAAGATAAATTCGGCAAGGTATATTTTTTACCTAATTTCTAACCGGCCCATCAACGGTACAAACAATAAATTGGGCTAATTTTGTTAATTACTTTCTTTTTAGGTACTATGGTATGCTGTCACAAACTATCGGACGTGGATATTTGTACTACTCTATGGTTACTCGATGGGTGTCGAGTTAACAATCGACAACGTCATCGCGGAATACTTCTATGACAGGTATAATTCTTTTTAATTAAACTTCTTGTTTACTTTTACTTATCTCTCAATAGCTAGAAGAAATCAAATCTAAAAAAAGATAAATGTAAGATAAAAAGCACCTTTAAAATTTAATTATATGCATATTAACTTTTGTTTTGTATAATCGATCAATAGATTTGACCTAAAGCTTCACCTTGCCGGAATCGTTGCTGCCTGCTTTGGAATGGCAAACCTTCTCGCTCGTCCCTTTGGAGGGTTCACGTCAGATTACATGGCCAAACGATTTGGGATGCGAGGTCGACTATGGAACCTGTGGCTTCTTCAAACCGCCGGCGGTCTTTTCTGTCTGTGCCTTGGTTTGGTCAACTCGTTGCCTTTAGCCATCACTTTCATGATGCTCTTCTCCATCGGAGCACAAGCGGCATGTGGGGCCACATTCGGCATCATTCCCTTCATTTCCCGGCGGTCACTTGGAATCATCTCGGGGATGACCGGTGCCGGTGGGAACTTCGGCTCGGGTTTAACTCAACTAATATTCTTTGCAAATTCAACTTTCTCCACCGAAAAGGGGCTGTCTTACATGGGCATCATGATCATGCTTGTCACAATTCCGGTCAGCTTCGTTCACTTCCCACAATGGGGGAGCATGTTTTTCCCACCCACTCAAGACATCGTAAAAGGTAGTGAAGAGAATTACTATGTTTCCGAATGGACCGAGGAAGAGAAACAAAAGGGAATGCATCAAGCAAGTCTTCGGTTCGCCCAGAACAGCCGAGGGGAGCGTGGTGGCAAGGTGGGCTCAGCTCCAACACCACCGGGGAACACCCCTAACCATGCTTAATTGATTTTTGAAAGCTAAGATGTATTTTTATTTAAATAATTGCGTGTGTAATATGCAATGACCAAGAAAATTTGACCTGTTTTCTCAACATTGTATTGCTTAAAGTATGAAAGTAACTTTTGGGCCTACAATCTCATATATTGTTGCCAAACTCATGTATTCCTTGATAATTTTGTGGTGGATTTTTTTTGGTGGTTTTATTGATTTATATGCCAATCGTGTTATTTCAAGTAAATGGTATTAGTTATGCACTGTTGATGTTTAAAAGTACGTTTAATTAGCTTGTTTTACCAAGTAGACTACAAAAGTATTACTTGTTTCTAATCATTTTATTGTTAAAATCTCAAAAGAAAACTATATATAGTATGTCCAAGTTAATGCTCAGAGATGATTGTAATTATTAGCTTGAAATAAAGATAACAATAGAATCGTTAGAATTGCTCACGAGATATGTCCAAGTCTGTTTGCATTTTAGTTTTGGTCTCTAATTAAAGGGTACAAATGTCATTAATTCGATAATGAATGAAAATGCATGTGTATATGAGATTCCCCCAATGATTTTTTCCCGACTAATTTAACATTTTGCACTAAAAATGATTTAACGAATTTAATCAGATTGGATTTGATCAATAGGTAGAATTGTCTGGCACTTCTTACAAAATATCTGGTGCAAACAATTTCTTTTAACGTTGAATTCTATCAAAATTCAAAACTAACAAGAAAGCTAGAAAACAATACAAACAGTATAAAAAATTGGGTTTTGATAATGACAGCTAGGGGAGCCCAAATGGTCGACCTGACCCGACTCAAACCCGAACCCGATTATGCTAATCAGGTCGGGTCTATTAGGGTCCTATGTTATTATCGGGTTTTTAAAACCGACCTGACCGACCCGATTTGTTATCGGGTTCGGGTTAGAATTTTTTACCTTTGTCGGGTTCGGGTTGACCCAGTTAGACCCGAATAAAGTTTAATTGTTTTATTTCCTATAAAAATTAAGATATTACTATTAAATCAATTAATTAGCAAATTATATGATAAATCATTTAATAAAAATCAATTAACAATTAGAAGTGTCAAATAAAAACTCATAAAATTCAATATACGAGTATTAAATAATTTTTTTTAATTTTTACCTAATATTCCTAACTCAAGTGTAACCCGACCATCCCGATGGGGTTAACCCGACAAACCCGAACCCGACAAACCTGAATCCTTATCGGGTCGGGTTTCGGGTTAGGATTTTTTTACCTCAAACCCGACGGACCCGACCCGATAGAAGCTCTAAACCGCCCGATAACTACCCCTGAATCTTAGGAACTACAGCACTACTCCCCCCATTAATTAATGTACAACTTTTATGCGTATAATGACTGTTATTATCAAAACCCTAAAAAATTATATGCGACTTAAAGTGTGGAAGCAATTTAAACATAAATTGTACTATTATACATTTGGGGTTCAATTTTTCGTTAGAACACTATTCATAAGAGATGACGCCGTTAGTCATATTAAGAGTGATAAGTTTATTCTTTTTTCGTGATTACTATGTCAAGACTTAAATTGGCCCAAGCAAAAGCCCAATACTTAAAAGTTTTAAATAACAAACTTCCTAATACAGCTGCAACATGAGGATAAACCATAATTATAAGAAGATGATCGGTGTAACCACATGTTAAAAGTTTGTGTTGCTTAATTAAAGGGGGAAAAAATGTAAAGTACACTAATGAAAGAATAAGAAAAGCTGCTCATAATAGTACTAAGTTGTTGAGATGTCCCACATTGGACAAGAAATGAACCAGTAATGTGCTTATAAGGGTCATGGCATACTCCTATTACAATCAATTGGTTTTAAGATGGAACCCAACAAACTTACATGGTATCAGAGCAAGGTTCATCCGTAGTTGGTCAAACGACCACACGGACCCCCACGTAACCCAAAAATATCCACGTGTTAGGCGCGAAAAAAAAAAATGACGCCACACGTGAGGGGACGTGTTGAGATGTCCCACATTGGACAAGAAATGAACTAGTAATGTGCTTATAAGGGTCATGGACTACTCCTCTTACAACCAATTGATTTTAAGATGGAACCCTACAAACTTACATAAGTACTATTGGTGTTGTTGTAAATAAAAAATGGAGGAATTAAATTTGATAAAAAATGAATCTTAATCTCAAGAAAAAAGTTTATGTTTTAAAAGCCGCAACACCATTATGCTCGTATAGCACATCGGATATAAAAACGAAAACATTTATACATTATCACCTAATTGTTATTCCTGGATTCTTTAGAATTAAAACTATTTCCATTCCGGAATATCCTTGAATACTTTTCCAACTGCATATATATGAATTTAAAAGCATTTGCCAAATAATTCTGGTAAGAAAATTTTGGATGGTAAGAGAAAGACAAGAGCCTCAAACCAAACTGGAAAAGGTGTTGACGTATATACAATCCTACCCTATATATGAGGCCTAAATTTGAAGAGGGTTTGACACCATGGCAACTCCAAGCATACCTATTCGTCCATAATGCCACTTGGAATTCCCTGATTGGTCCACGTCATTTGCACTAATACAAACGAATCTGGTACAGCTTACGGTCTACATTCATATGCTCCATATACGGCAAACGAATCTGGTACGGCTTACGGTCTACATTCATATGCTCCATATACGGCTTCCTACATACAAGGAAACAAATAACTATTTAAAAGATCGTATCCTACCCTATATATGAGGCCTAAATTTGAAGAGGGTTTGACACCATGGCAATTCCAAGCATTCCTATTCGTCCATAATGCCACTTGGAATTCCCTGATTGGTCCACGTCATTTGCACTAATACAAACGAATCTGGTACAGCTTACGGTCTACATTCATATGCTCCATATACGGCAAACGAATCTGGTACGGCTTACGGTCTACATTCATATGCTCCATATACGGCTTCCTACATACAAGGAAACAAATAACTATTTAAAAGATCGTACATACAAATAACTATTTAAAAGATCCTACATACAAGGAAACAAATAAATATTTAAAAGATCAATCAGCGACTCAATCGTATTTATTCAGAAGTGATACACGACTCAATATAATTTCCATAAAAACCGGCATTCTATGATTATCTTCCCATATTTTAAAGATCAATCACCTTATATTAGTCCTCATGCTTTCGGAATTAACACACTCATTGCAAACCACCTCCATCGTGTTCCGGTAATTACACTAATTCAACAGCAAATGTCGTTTACAAAGAAGTCTTATTTCGTTTGTAAATTATATGTAACATTTCTTCAATTACCGTTTTTTTGTATAAAATCATCATCACATCTATCGATTATTATGTCATTTAGAAATATATAAAGTTTTTGGACATTTTTCTACATACTAAAATTTACAGCATACCCGCCCATCGGGCGGGTTTTGTAGCTAGTATTTTATATGGGTCCTGATTTGCATAAGAATTGATTTTTTTTGCACAAGGAAAATTTCAAGTTAAAGGACCATTTTACCCTTAAAATAATATAACTCAATTCCCTTTTTTTCTCTTTCCGTTTTTTTTCTCTTTCCGTTTTATTTGTTTTCTAAGTGCGATTTTTTTGGGCAGTATGCTTTTGTATGGAACAAGACTGAAACACGGCAATAACAAAAATTTGTTGTAGCTTCGTACGTGGGGCTACGAGCCTATGATATTAAAAGGTAAAATACAATAATTTTAATAGCAAAAATGGTTTAAAATACCATAAAACTAAAAACCCAAAAAGTTGTGATCGCATGAAACAAAGTGTCAACCAACAAGTTGGAACAAACACAAAAGTGTGTTTAAAATCATAGAAAAAAATATCTAAGGTCCTTATTAAACAAACTGGATCTTACTATAGCCACAAAGCATCATCCGAAAATTCAGGATATGCATTTAAATCAAAGTTGCTTTCATGTTGTGTATGACTAATCTCGTTACCGGGTTCATTGTTACTTTGAAATGCACAAGTAGGAGTTGAAGGATTATATTTATGTGATGATTCCACATACTCAAATCTTGAAGGATCTCGTGTTGTAGAAGTCGTTCCTTTTTTCTTTTTCGACTTTGGAGGTCTTCTTTTTGGTCGATGAATCACCGGCTCAAAGAATGTATCAGATTGATTTAAAAGTTTAGCAATCATCGACTTAGCGACTTCTTTCTTGTTTAGGGGCCACACTTGATACTTTGAATGCAACTCGTCAAGCAACTTATCAAACTGGTCATCGCCGCCATTGTGTGGGTTGTCTTCTAAATTTAGAGATAATGTATTAATCCGCCAATGTGGATGAATAAGATCCAATGAAAGTGTCATTCTTTATCCATATTTTATCTCGTGAGCACATGGAAGACCCATAGTTGTCATAAATTGACGGCTGCACGAAGTCATTACACCTAAAAAACCAAATAATTAATAAAGGTTAAACAGAAAATTTAAAATCATAGAATCAAAATAGATAACATTTGGAAATATTACCATCTTTTATTTTTTCATATTGCTTATATATCTCATTTAATGCAAAATGAGATACATTGTACAAAAGTTCTCTAAAAATAGGTATATTACACTTGTGAGAAACTTGAATTTTCTCACTTGCGAGTTTCACTTTAATCTCATTAAATTCATGCTCAAGTGCAAGACAAATTTTGTCTTTCACTTCTTGAAATCCACCTGTAGAAACTTGTAAGTACAGTTTGAGTTTAGCATGAGCACCTTCAGCTCTTGAGGTCGAATGGTTACCTAAATGTAAGTACTTACCCGTCCATGCACTAACAATTTTTTCTTTCCAACACAACCATATGTTCTTTATGTACTTAACCGCATCATTTTCTTTATAAAACAACTCAAATTCACCTCAATGTTTCTCAATAAGTGCCTCTGTTCTCGAGTATACCACATTATTCCAACTTATCATAAAAATATCAAACTCTTCAGCACGTGTAAAATGTTTCTTACAATTTGCCAAAACATTTTTTTCAATATGCCAAACACACAAAAGATTTACCGCATTTGGAAATACATCACTAATTCCATTCATAAGTGCCAATTCCCTGTCTGACATAATCACAGACGGTTGGTTATCATATCCGATAATCTCCTTAAACGCACGTAGTGCCCAACAATAACTTTCTTGATCCTCTTTTTCCAAAAAAGCAAACCCAGCATAAAAAGTGGTATTAAAGCATGAAACTCCGACTATATCAAGGAGAGGCATATTATATTTATTAGTTTTGTATGTGCAATCCATGAGAAATATATTAGAGAAAACTTTAGCCAACTTAATTGACAATGGGTGTGCGATGAACAAACGAGTTATACGTCCTTCAGGATTATGTAAAATATCATATGAAAACCCACCTTTTTCAAGTTCCTCAAATAAGGCACTAATCATTGACCGATTTCTTAAACTATCCTTACGAAGTTTTGCCTTCAAGTTGTATATAGTTCTAGAGATTGTCGGGATATTTGGATTTTGTTGACGCAATGAAGAAAGAATTTGCCTTGGGGGTATTCCAGAAAGGGTCATGTGTTTTACAGTTTGTACATCGTCAGGTAGTAATCGACGGAACGATGGATGCCCAGACATATCGGTAGACGGTTCATGGTTATGTGTCAAGTTTTTTGCCTTAAATACCCAAGTTCCATCACTTATCTTTTTGCCGTTAATTTGGAAAGGGCAATTGATCAACCGCGACACACTGCTTTTTTTCCGTTTATCCCCAAGACACCGTACATCTCGATAGGACCCGCTTCGGTCGCATTGGAAGGTGACATACTTATCTTTTTTTGAGTCACAAATAGAAAGTCCATAACCTTTAGCAAAATAAAATGTTCGTACACTCTTTAGTAAATCATCATAGGATCCGAATTTAGAGCTAGACAGATAAACTTCCTCACTTTGAGTAATCGGACTTGTTGAGTCAACTGAGCTCATCTGTTTTATAAAAAACAAAAAAAATATTAAAACTAAACATATACAACTAACAAACTACAACCTGAGTAAATATTAAAAATATAAGTGTCTTCAAACACACCTAATCAATTAATTATAAATGATGAAATACAAATTTAAGCTTGTAAATGAAACAAACAAATTTTACAAGAATCGTAATTATTATGAGGAAATTGAATTGTAATTAAACAAATATCTTGGATTGCCTCCAAACAGTATTCTAAAAATTAATTATATATGAGAAAATAAAAGTGCAACTTAACATTCAATGGTCATTTAAAACATAATTGTAATAGTATCATTGATTGTTTTAATCGATTCTTGTGGCAGAGGAGTAAGGTAAAACACAATTGTAATGGTATAATTGTAATGGTATAACAAGAATCAATTACCAAAAAAAAGGAACAAGTTAGTTTACCTTAATACAATCGAAGTGATAGATGAGTTGTTGAAACCAAAGAAAAAGTTTATTGGAAACGAAATAAAGGAATAAGGGATCGGCTGTGTTTTTTTTAGGGTTTGTAGGGAAGGTGAAAAATTAGATTTTTATTATGTTAAGGGTACTGCCCAAAAAAATTGCACTTAGAAAACAAATAAAACGGAAAGAGGAAAAAAAAAAAGGAAAGAGAAAAGAAAGAGAATTGAGTTATATTATTTTAAGGGTAAAATGGTCCTTTGACTTGAAAATTTCCTTGTGCAAAAAAATCAATTCTTGTGCAAATCAGGACCCATTTTATATATGTTGTTTAACAAAAAGAAACATACGACTTTTGTTGTTTTATAAGTGATCTTTTGCGTATTTTCTTCACCTTCTTCGAATGATGTCACATGCATAACAAATATAATATATGAAAGGCGCTGAGACCGTTAATGTCGTTATCCTTACATGATCAAGAAAACGAAAGCTTATTATTTAACGTTTTCATTTGCAAATTAACTAGAATTCATATGAGTTTTTCTTTCAAGTGGTACTTAGTTTCTAAGGAATATAATATGATCAAATTTCAATCAATTTTGTGAAGAGTTCTTAACCTTCAAAGCGTAAATCATCGTATTTATAAGGAATACGATAATACGAATATAAGGAGGAGTTATAACTCAAACGAATTACGAATCTTTTTATCTATGCTATAATGTTCTTGCCGATAGTACGGCGTCTTTTATGACAACGAATTAAATTACAAAACTAATACAATCACCTCAGGTTTTAAAAACATTGGGGCAAAAGAATGGGCTTTGGATCTTCTTAATTGTTATAGAAGTATGTACGTGGGCTTTGATTTACCTTTTGCGAATGTTAATTAGTTGCTAGAACCCAGTAGTACCGAGATATCTTTAAAATTGGCTATTTGATAGAAATCAAATTTAAGAACTCTATTTTCATCATTCTAAAGTGTAATAAAATAACTCAAAAAAGATTATAAACTTTTACCTAATAAATTAAGTTTTTTTAGGCAAACTTGATAAAAAAGGATCTCAGTCATTTTTTAAGTGTCAACTTATTTTTAACTTTTTAGAAGCGTGCTTGAAAAAGATTTAGATGCAAATTATCATAAACAATCTAATAGTAATATAGTGGTAAGAACTCCCTGAATGACTTCATAAAGTTTACAAATTCAATCCCTCTCTAGGTAAATCGTAAACATATATATCAGATGACAAGGTGAAGGTTCGGAAATGGCTATGGAAAGTGGGCAACAGTTATGTCACGTATATCACGAGCATAAACTTGACCATCTGAGGAACGAGAATAACTTTGAAAAAAAAAACTCTAACTGAAACATAAGGTAGGTTTAGGATCCATCTTAGACAATCACCACTTGTTCGATGAAATGCCTCAAAGGACCACTGTTTCTTACAACACCTCATTGGTGCCTATCTTGGCGTTTTAACTACTCGAGCGGTTAAATCTCAAAGGCTTTTTACCCAATTGAACTACTTTTACCAGGATCACAAATTGTCAAAGTAGTGTTCTTGAATCTTGAGTGATATTATATTATCATCGACTAACATTAAAGAAAGTTGAATAAGACCCAGATTCCCAATAATTAATGACATTACCAGAAGAAACGAACAATGTTAAAAACAATTTGCAGTTTTAGTATGGACAAGAATCTCTCCAAGTTTCTCGGAACTAAAGACTTAACTTTCCACTACCATCACAAGACTTACAAGATCGAGCCGACAAGCATTTCGTGCAGTAGCTCCATTTCTTCGGTAACCTATCAAACATTTTGTCAATTTTTCTTCAGAATTAAAAACAAAAAAATTAAATACTTACCCAGCTGTGTATCTAGTAGCCATATTTTTTGCATTCAATCTAGCTTTTTCAGCACTCCCATCCGACATTCTTTTCAGCACAAATCCTTCACCTTTGCATTCGGGACATATTCCCGAACCACCACAATCCTCACATGTTCTTGTTGGAGCAGCCTGTGGTTGGTCGCAAATTAGAGCAACAAATGCAATTATCACAACAAAAAGGCGAATTTTAAATTTAGGATTATATAAATATAATGAGATATACCTGGGCTGTCTCTATAGATTTGGTTCTCCTAGCAAGAAGTGTGGCGGCTGCACCCACAACAGTGGCGGCAACTGCCACAGAAGCGGCAGTTTCCGGTAAGGTATCAGAGTTTCTTTTGGTTTTATGGGAAATTGGATGTTATAAAGTGTGGTATTATAGTCTTTAAACTTCAATTTCCTTGCTGTTTCATAAACCATAAGCAAAACCAGTTATGAGTACAGACAATATTAACTGTTTATGTTCAAGGGACCTACTTAATTGAAAAAAAATCATAAAAAGATCAACAAAATCGGGATTGCATAAACCACCATAACTCTTGCAGTTTTGCATTAACTGTAAATTCAATTTCATTAATTACCTTAACAGATAAGATAATAGACCAAAACAAAAAAAAAATCATAATTCCTTTCGAATGCGAACCCTAATTGATAAACTAATAAAGATTCTTATACAGAATACAGCATAAACAGATGATCAAAATATGCGTATTTTCTGGAAGAACATGGGGAAAGTGAAAATAATGGTGGATTTGTGATCTTACAAGTAGATAATGAAGCAACAGGATTGATTGTATGCAGAGAAAGCTCCATTTTCCAGTGATGGTGTTCTTGTGTAGATAAATATCTTTAAACATGTAGATTTCTTTCTCGCTTATCCTGCATATCTATAAGCATTGACGAAATGACAAGTATACCCTTGTTATGAGCATATGAAAAATTAAAAATAATATTCGTTTTTTCCTTGATAAAAAGTCTATTTAATTGGAATTTTTTAGAACGTTTCATTTTGCTAATTGATTTTTTTTTACCTATCTAGTTCTTATCGTTTTTACTCAATGACTACATTGTAAGTTGGTTTCAATATTTATACTTAACTATCAGTACAAATTAAAATATAGTTATCAAATGAAAGTATATAATTATTTTATAATGTTTATTTAGTTTTTTTTTTTTTTTACAAAAGTTATCAAATTTAAGAGATCATAGATCATCTAATGAGTTAGTATAGTTATCTGAATTACGTTTTGTATATTTAATTATTTTTTTCGACTACTTATTTGGTGGTATTTTGGATTTTCTTTTAAATAACTATGCAAATTTGAAGTTTGTTAAAGATCTTTTCTCATACGTTTCTGAAAAGATGTTATTCGTCCATTTTATTTTTTATTTAAAAGAGAATATTTTGTAAACATGTCTCAGAAAAGAATATTTGCTAACTCTAAAGAAAGTAGATAAATAAATAAATCTTGAGTATTAGACTTCTCTAATGGATCTGTTAGTTGGATTGTGAGTTTTATTGATGGAACTAAACTATTGTCATCACTAGATCACTTGGCCCCCGTCATTTTTGCTTCTGCCACTTTGGAGACGAGAGGGATGAGGCTTCGTGAGTTGGTGGGTGGGCCTAAAGGGGTATTTTGTGTGTGTATTTTATAATTGTAGGTCCCAAAAAATTAAAGGAAAGAAGTATTGTTGGCATTAGTACGTCAGTTTAATGTCGGTTGGATGGTGAGCTGACGTGGCGCTGATTTGGTAACAACTGACGGTATCAGTGTCCACCACCATTAAGAGTTGTCTTAGGGAGTGTTCGGGAAAGCTTTTTAAAATAGCTTAAGCTTATTAGCTTATTAGCTTATAAGCTTATTTAAGTTAATAAGCTTTTTTAAAATAAAGTGTTTGGAAGAGCTTATTTAAGCTTATTGTAAAATTACCAAAAAGGATTTAATGAGTAAAAATGTTGTGAAGAAAAGAAAAATGGATAAAGTTAGGTGGGGGATAAAAATGTAAGACCATTCCATTTTCTTAAATAAGCTTTAATAATCCCCAACAAAATAGCTTTTTTAAGGGGCCCTTAATAAGCCCATAAGCACAAACTTATAAGACTATCCCCATTAGCAACCCAACTCAACCCAACTTTAAAAAAAAAAAATATCTCTCTCTTCCATCTATACAACTCAACCCAACCTTATTATTCACACACATTAACAACCCAACCCAACCTAAAATTTTATTACTTACTAAAATTAAAACAACCAATCATAAAATTCCAATTCACATTAAAAACAAAAGGAAAGAATAAAATAATAGGTGGCCCTCATGTGACCTTGGTCTCCTCCACCAACCTAGGTCACCTCTTTTAGTGACCTCCAATAAATTTTTTCATTATTATATTGTGGTGACCCAACCCTCAAATATACCAATGGGAGTAGTCCAAGCTTATCCAAACACTTAATGTAGCTTATTAAACTTAAATAAGCTAATAAGCTCCTCCAATAAGCTCTCCCAAACACCCCTTAGATTTTCCTTTTCAATCCTACGCAAACTCAAAAGGACAGGTTAGCCCCTATAGTTACACCTACACCATCAACCAAAATTGACATATTGTTATATCACAATCAGTCAATCACACGAGAGAAAACCGAATCATAAGTTCATAACTAGGCTAGGTATCACATTTCTTATCTTAGGCTATAGTACAGGCTACCGTGATGATGAGGTGGAGTAGTTTCATGATGTGGTGGAAAGAGGAAACCCTTATGTGATTTCATGGTATGATAATAAAGTAGTAAAATTTGGTACGAAACATTACAATTTTTCTTCATTTAAAAGTTGTCTAGTTCAATCTTAAACGTTACTTTTATTTTAGGGTTATGTCGTTTTTATTGTGTACTGAGAAAGAGCTGACTATATTGAACTTATGAATAAAAAGAATACTTTTTCGTTTCAAAATAAGTACGTATTATATTGTTGTTTCATGATTTTTGAGTCAAAAGATTATAAATGAATATAATGATGAGTTAAAGTGGATAGTTAGTAGACTCACTACTTTTGAATAAAATGATGTTACTAATGTTTAAAAGTATAAGTAATGATAAATGAGTAATTCTCATTATATTAAATGAGATAATTAATGTGTGTGACCCTATTATTTTTTATAAAATAAATTATTTTATATCACTTATTTAAAACTTATATAAAAATAGAAAGTGTATTACGAAACGGATATGTTTGATTTTATAGGATGAATGTGTCTGTATTTACAGAGAACATTAGGGGGTGTTTATGAAAAATAATCTTTACCAAATTGAAATGAAACCAGCTTTGAACCAATGATTACCATCAATCTCTACTCTGTCTTTTCTCTTCAATCTCTCTCACGCTCACAGCGGTCGTTTCCTTCATCAGATCCAGGTTAGTTTGTCACTATCTCAAATCAGCTCTCTTTTCCCCTCTCATTTAATAGTTACAAGTTCTTCATTCTCTTAAGTATATCTCAACTGTATTTCACTCATTTGCTTAATTCTGTTTTTATCTTTTCTAGTTTTTAATCACCCCATTTGAGCTACTGACTCCAAACCCTGATGAAATAAACTAATTTTCTTGTAACAAAAGTCCTGTCTTGAGCTGAGGTTGGTGGTTAATTTTGTTGATGAAGCTAGAATCGTCAATCTTGCTTACAGTTCAGTTTATTCTTTTAGTGAAGTTTTAAGATTTGGTTATATTGCCTATTAGGTGATGTTTTTTAGTTGAGGATGATTGTGCCCACCAGCTGTTTGATAAAAGTCCTTTTCAGTTTCTGCACTTTAATTAATGAAGTATTACTATTAGGGAAAAATATTAATAAAGGTAACCAAAGATCACAATTTTTACAATGTGTACAAGTTGTTTTGTCTCACGTCAGGAGTAAAAGTTCAAGTTTAAAAATGATATATACACATAAGGTACATCATTTTGGAGCTACGGTACAAGCCAGTGATGCATGCACTTATTGTATATCCCACATTGTCAAATTTTGAATCTTTGATTAAATATGGTGTTTTTCTTGATTAAATATCTAGGAAATGAAACAAAAATGTAAACTTTAAACATTTTGATTGCAGGATTTTGAATGATTTGATGTTACATCCAATTATTATATCATTATAATGGAATTTCAAGAAATACAATCACAATCCGATAACTACCGATCATCATCATCCTCAGCTAGCAGTCCAGCTAGTAGAGTACCATCAAGTAACTTCTTTTACTTGAGAAAACCAGGTGCATTAAGACAAACAATTTCATTTGAAGATTCACCCGATTGGGAAGATAATAACTATAATAATAATAACAATAACAATAATAATAATAATAATAATAATAATAATAATAATAATAATAATAATACAACAAATGTGGAAGTTAGGGTAGTTGATGAAGAAAATGGTGACTCAATTAACACTGCAACAACACCAATTTCACCATCTTTATCAAAACTTAATAGTGGGTCCCTCCCATCACCACCATTACCAGAAAATGCAGTTGTTCCAAGAAAAATTGCAGGGGCCACAATTGTATGGAAAGATTTAACTGTTACTATAAAAGGTAAAAGAAAATATTCAGATCGGGTTATAAAAAGCTCAAACGGGTATGCTTTACCCGGTACAATGACTGTTATTATGGGTCCCGGGAAATCGGGGAAATCGACATTATTAAGGGCACTTGCAGGTATTTTATTTTTTATTTTTTATGAACAAAAAAAAAAAAGATTTATGAGAATTTAATATTTTATTGATTTTTTATAGGAAGGTTGGATGATTCGGCTAAAACGTATGGTGAAGTATTTGTGAATGGAGCAAAATCGAGCTTGCAATATGGATCCTATGTAGGTTTCCAAGATTTGTTATTAAATTAACATATTTTATTAGATTAACTAATTAAATTTCCTTTTTTTTTTTTTTGCATTAATAGGGATTTGTTGAGAGAAAAAACACACTTATCGGATCATTAACCGTACGCGAATTTCTTTACTACTCAGCATTATTGCAACTTCCCGGTTTCTTTTATAAAAAAAAGAGTGTTGTTGAAGATGCAATTAGTGCCATGTCATTAAATGATTATGCAAATAAGCTTATTGGCGGCCATTGTTGTTATATGAAAGGACTTCCTGATGGTGAAAGAAGACGTGTCAGTATTGCTAGAGAGCTTGTAATGAGACCACAAGTTTTGTTTATAGATGAACCACTTTATCATCTTGATAGGTTAGTACGCGCACAAAGCAGTGGATAATTATAATTATACTGCTTTATTTTGAGTATATAAGTGTTTACATTTAATATGTAATTTTCAATTAATTAAAATTAATAGATTGATTACTTAAGTGAATATTTTGGTAAATTTTATATATTAGCAACATACCTTGAGTGTTGTTCCTTTTTGGTAATTATAATTTTATTTATTATTGTCCCGTTTAAGTAAATATATATAATCTTATTGCTCTTAATTAACAATTAATTATTCATTTTCAGTGTTTCTGCACTTTTGATGATGGTGACATTGAAGAAGCTAGCAAGCACCGGCTGCACATTAATTTTCACAATTTATCAAAGTAGCACTGAAGTTTTTGGTCTTTATGACCGAATTTGTCTTCTTTCAAATGGAAATACATTGTTTTTTGGAGAAACACTGGCTTGTTTGCAGGTATTTTATGCGTTTTTTTGTATTTTTTAATTAATTTGTTTCATTAAATAAAATAAACATATTTATAATCATGCAGCACTTCTCAAATGCTGGATTTCCTTGCCCAATTATGCAAAGTCCTTCTGATCATTTTCTTCGCGCAATAAACACCGATTTTGACCGGATTATTGCAATGTGCAAAACATGGCAGGTAAATCTTTATTATTTTTTAAAATATATATTCTCCATTTAAACTAATAATTTACGTATTTATTTAAATTTAACAGGATGACAATGGGGATTTTTCAAATGTTAATATGGACACTGCAGTAGCAATTCGTACCCTTGAAGAAACATATAGATCTTCAAATGATGCAGCAGCACTCCAAACTATGATACTTAGGCTTACCGAAAGGGTAAAAATTATTTCAAGATTATATTTTTTAATTTTTTGGGTTAATTTTGTTTTTTACCCTCAAAGTTTCACTAATTTGGTGATTTAAGTCATTTAACCCCCTTAACATTTTATGTTGGCAATGCTTTTATCCTAAATTTTGGTTACATAATTCATCATGGCCTGCTATCATAGGTCAATAATTAACTTTAAGGGTTAAAACGCCTAATTAGTCAGAGTTTGAGGGTCAAAACATAATTAACCATTTTTTCCCTCAAGATAAAGGTAAACATAACTACTTAACCATAATTTATATTTTACAGGAAGGCCCTAATCTTAAAAGCAAGGGGAAAGCAAGTAGTGCTACAAGAATTGCAGTTTTAACATGGAGATCGTTGCTAATTATGTCACGAGAATGGAAATATTATTGGCTTCGGTTAATTCTTTGCATGCTTCTTTCATTATGTGTTGGGACCGCATTTTCTGGTTTAGGACATTCATTGTCTTCTGTTGGGGTGAGTTTGCCTAATCTTGACTTGTATAAAAAGTCAACCAACTTTTTTTACTCCACAAAATATAAAAGTCAATTTGGTCAAAGTTAAAATTTCAAATCTTTAATCACGTAATTTAAGTTAATTGCAGACAAGAGTTGCAGCAATTTTTGTGTTTGTATCATTTGCTTCACTCCTAAGCATCGTTGGGGTACCTGCGCAATTAAAGGAAGTCAAGGTAATTTTAATATTAATAATATTTACAGAAAATAAATCATCAAATTACCATTAATCACATAAATTTAATCTACAAAACTACCCCTATGTTTACTGCAGGTTTTTGCATGTGAAGATTCAAATCAACATTCGGGTGGAATAGTTTTCTTAACGGGCCAACTTTTTGCTAGTTTCCCGTTCTTATTCCTAATATCAATTTCATCAAGTCTCGTTTTCTATTTTCTTGTGGGCCTTAGAAACGATTTCAGCTTTATGATGTATTTTGTGCTCAATTTCTTCATGTGCCTTTTGGTTAATGAAGGATTAGTGCTTCTTGTTGCCACCGTTTTGCAAGATGTGTTCTGGAGTATATCAACACTCGTGTTTTTACATGTGAGTAAAATGACTAAAATACCCCTCAGTATCTGTAACTCACTTCAAGACTCACCAAATTAAGGAAATCATCCCGGAAAGCAAATTGTTGCAATTTTAACGGGATTTCGATTGTTTTTATTAATGATTAAAGAAATTGGAGAAAATTTTATTTTAATATTGCATATATATGTTGTTTTATAGGTGGTGATGATGCTTTCTGCTGGCTATTTTCGAATTCGAAGTGCTTTACCGGGACTTGTATGGATGTATCCTGTATCATACATCGCTTTCCACACTTACTCGATACAGGCAAGTTGGGAAACGGGTCGGGTCGGGTAACGGGTTCATGTCAAAACGGGTCATTTTTAATACTGATCAAAACAGGTCGGTCTGGATGACCCACAAACTTTTTTGTGCCTTGTTCTTGATTTGTATAGATTTGTTAAATTAATACAAAATTTTCAAAACTTTGTGACAAGAACCTTGCTTTATAACACAATAAGATGTGGGTGTTGGTCAATTTTGAATCTTGAAAAACAATTTATTTGTTATCGATTTTGTATTTTTAGGGTCTTTTGGAGAATGAATATGATGGAACGTCATTTGCAGTAGGGCAAGTTAGAACAATATCAGGATACCAAGCTCTTCATAATGTGTATGATGTTTCTCCTGATGATTATTCAAAATGGAGAAATTTAATGATCCTTTCATTAATGGCACTTGGGTATCGTGTTATTGTGTTTCTATTGCTGCATTTTTGTGTGAAGAAAAAGTCGTCTTTGTTTAGATTTGTGTGTTGTAAACTCAAGATGAATGATAGAAGGTGAATGAATATAAAGATGAATATGCACTTTGTATGAACATTTTTGGGTGGTAGTTGTTGAGAGTGTATGGTTTTGTTGTAATTTGATTGCTCCATTTTTGTTCTTGAAAAGATTTGTTGTAGGAACTAGGAAATCCCAGGTTGGTCAAATTTTGTTGTACGTGATCTGCATAGATATTTTCGAATTATTTCCTGACCATCTGATAAATTTTTACTTAGAGAAATGATCGAACACGTAACATATAAGATTAAACCCATGTATTTGTTATATTTTAGTAACAATTTTGGTCTTGTAGGATCTATAAATATAAGATTCGAACTTGGTATATATGTAAACTAATGTAAATGGCTTGCTTATGTTTGGTATTGTTAGTTGTATAGTCTTTAGTTAGTATTTGTTTATTACGTTTTTAGTTGAGGGGGCTAGATATTAATATACTCAAAGACCAATGTGGTCCAAGTCATACTTTTAGGTCCGGTCTTGCTTTGACAAGGTCAAATCTTGATTACGTGTAATTTAATAGGCTATTTCTAAACTTCTCGTATTTGTTGTTGAGTTTTATTTGTGATATATATAACTATTACTGTGATTATTTCCAAATATTTACATCCGGTAAACCAAGTAGAAATGAAACCCAAGTTTGGTTTTTCTAAACAAAAATATTATTATTAAATTATGAATTAAAGTTAGAGATAAATTATTGACCCACTATTCCAACGACCTGTGGGTAGAACCGTTTTCCCAATCTTTCTTCTTTCTCGAAGTTATCATCTTTGCAACTGTGAATCCTATCGAATTACTTCTTCAACTCGGTTTCTCAATTTATGCCCCAAAATGGCACCATCACTGTTAAACGGTGAGAGGGCTGTGGTTTTGGTCTTCGTTTCTATCATTTTATACGCTACACCTGTACCTATTATCTATGAAGCCATAGCTTTTGGTTTGATTACTGTTTTCGGTCGAGATCTCAGTCGAATCATACGGCTCCGTTTTCCCCATCAAGACCAGGTACTTTATTAATCACACCAGTTTGTTAGGGTTAATCAATATTCGTGATTTGATATATGCCGTCAATTTCAGCTGAAATTGAATTCTTATTCGGTCGAATTAGATGTAGTTGCTATTTTTTCCTAACATTGATCAATTCATTTAAGAATTGTTCTTTGGCTCTCAAGATTGCTTAATTTTGAAATTGCATTAGGAAATAACTAAGACATATTGGCTTATCATATTAGGCCAGGTGCTTCATCAGGGATTCTTTTGGGGGCAGTTACCCTTCCTGGTCTTGCAGTTTCAAAGCTGATACAATTATCAAGAGCTTTGTTAGCGAATGAAATACAAATTGGAGGTACATTAAAATATAGCATTTCTATAAAATCATCTTATAAATTCATTATATAATATGTGATTTAAGTTGTTCAATATATCTCCATTTGCAGATGTTGAATTTATACGCTTACAATATTGGGCCACTTTTACCAGTTGCCTTAATGTGCTTATTTTCCTTTGCTTCATTTCCCACAATAAATCCAACAAAACAAAATCAGTTTCATTTCATAGCAGCTGGAACACAAAATTCAGTATTATTTCAATAGCCTTGTTTACAATCACATGCTACCTATCTTTTGCTGCAAAATCATCTAATGGTACGTGTATTAATCAAGTTTATTTTAAATTTTCCATCTTTTTTTAAATTCGAATGCAAAACTGGAACTTGAATTATGATTTACTCATTTGCAGGACCAATATTGACTTTATTGTGGATTGTTTGTCACGGTTTGGCAGCTGTAAAATTCATTCAGCATGTTCTCTACACTTTTCCAGCATGTGCTTCATTCGGTATATGTTTTCCTTTTTTCTTTTTTTTTGTTCATTTTATCACCATAATTTGTGTCAATCTGATTGACTTTTGTTTCTGTTTTAGGGGAGGCACTTTTGGTTACAGCTGGATTTGTTGTTTATTTTGGTGACATGTTTGCATTTACTATATCAAAGGTTACATTGTCATACATTTTTGGCATGAAAATTGTTTCAAAATTGGTTAAATTTCATATTATATAATATACATATTTGACACCATAATTTGTATGAACAGATTAGCAAGCACTCTATCACATATGGGATTGAAAGAAGTGAAACAAGCATTATAATTCAGGTTTTACACTAAAACCCTTAATTTTATATCTTTTATAATTATTAATTATATATTTCTTAACATGTATAAAATTTTTATTGCAGGGAATTCTTCTTGGCCTTCTTCTTTCTCCAATATTATTCAAATTCATCCTTAAAAAATGGGAATTTTATATGACATCTGAGTATAAACGATCAATTTTATTTTTTGGGTTACTAGGATTTATTTTATTATCAGTTGTTCCGTTTTGGATGCAGTTTGTGCACGCTTTTTCTGTTCATCGTTTTCATGGTAATACTTGATATTATCAATCTGATTATTTATTTAGTTTAATATTTGGTTAATTAAATGATATTTATTATTTTCTGTTTTCAGGGTGTTAAACTTTGTTTTCTCTGAACCACATAAAAGGATTTCCTTATGTGTATATTGGGGAGCTGTTATATCTGCATCCGTCTTACGTTTTTATAATATTTCCAAAAACAGTAAAATTGAGCGAATTCTTCTCAGAAAATACTACCATTTGGTTGCAGTTATAATGTTTGTGCCACCACTTATCTTCCAGGTAATATGGGCCTCTAAGTGGGTCGGGTAATGGGTTAATTGGGTAGATCCAAAACATTATTTGTTCGAAATAAAATAAACTTGTTATAAGCAATACATATGATTTACATATTATATACTTCTATATTATTTGCATAAAATGATTTAGGACATTTTATGCATTAAAAATAGACTTTGGGCTACTTTCGACCCTTTGACCATTTGGGTATAAAATATAACCTGTTTGACCATTTAACTAATGTCATCTCATTCTTTTGACAGCCATTGTTTCTGAACTTGGCTTTCGGTGCAGCTTTGGGGATTTTTCTAGTGCTAGAAATTATTCGAGTAAATTCCTCTTGTAAAAGAATTTCTTAATTTTTATTTCCATAATACAAATGTTATTATGAATTTAATCATTCTTTTAAAATTATTATTTATTAGATAACAACATTGTTTTAGGCAGGTATGGAGAATTAGGCCTCTAGGTCCAATTGTACATCAGTTTATGAACGCTTTTACTGATCACCGTGATTCTGATCTTCTTATAGTCAGGTTGGTGTTTATTGTATTATATTATATTCTCCCCTTTACATTAGAATAAATATATAATATTTAATATTAATAAATGTTTTGCAGCCATTTTTCACTCCTTTTGGGATGTGCATTGCCTATTTGGATGTCTTCTGGTTTCAACGATCGTCCTTTAGCTCCTTTTGCTGGAATTCTTAGCCTTGGAATTGGAGATACCATGGTCAGAATGTATTTTATTTTATTTTATATTCATAAATATATATCTAAAATAAAAATGTGTTTTAACTAATACTAAAGTAGTATCACTGATTTGTTATCTAACGAATATTTAAAACCGTTTCTTAGGCATCTATGGTTGGTTATAAATACGGCGTTCTTCGGTGGAGTAAAACTGGCAGTAAGTATAACTTATTCTGGCCCGTCACTAATATCTTGAACCGTTTTCTGACTCTCTTTTTTTTAACTTTTATTTTTATGTTTTTTTTAGAGAAAACGGTTGAAGGAACAGCAGCTGGCATAACATCTGTTCTGGCTGCTTGTTCTGCCCTGATTCCACTACTAGCCACTACTGGACATATGTTCACTCAGGTTTATATCTCTATCTCTGTCTATTAAAGGTGGAAAACCAGACGGGCCAGATAATAGGTCAAAATGGGCCGGGCTGACTTGCAAACTCTCTTTTGTTCACTATTTCAAAAACTTTATAAATAATTAATACGTTAAAATGTAAATCCTAGAATTAAATGACATTTTCAACTTTCAACCCGTTTGACCTGTTCTTCTGCAAACACAACCCAAATCGACCCATTTGTAAGTAAACGGGTTGAAATTGACACATCTAAATCTATGTGGTGCAGCACTGGTTGTCTCTTCTGTTGGCGGTTACCGTTAGCGGTTTGTTGGAGGCTTACACTGCACAGCTTGATAATGCCTTCATACCACTTGTTTTCTACAGCCTTTTATGCCTCTAATTCGTATATAACAATAATTAATATTTAGGAAAATTGATATATAACTTTTTGTTATATTGAGTTTTGTAGAGTTGATAGTTCCTCAAAATTTTGAAAAATTATTCTTTTATTCTGTAAAGAGTGAAATAGAGAGCAACGTGACTAATGTATTGACTTTTTTATTATTTGGTCAACTAGTAACAAATGCATTTAATTAAAAAAAATATGGGAAAAACTCATGTATGTAAAGGGTGTTTATGTTTCGACCAATTCACTTTATGAAAATAACATTGTGATTGTTTTTAACGAAATTTAACTTCAAAGGGACAAATCGATAATTGAATTATCTGGTGATAGGCTAGTGATAAGAGCGCATGAAATGACTTCCTAGAAGAATTGAGTTCGATCTCTTCCCCAGATAAACATTATCAGATGGTCAGAGGAAAATCCAGAAACGGTTAGGTTATATACATCACGAGCAAAACTTTACTATGAAGGAGTCCGTTATAAATGGGAATACTTTCTTTAAATGAAAAAGAAAAGAAAGATCGACAATAGTCTTAAAGCGTTTTAAGGTTGGACCTACTAAAGAATTAAAATTAATAATTAAATCAATCGGAAAATCGATTGTGACTAGACTCGAAAAGGAATCCGACACTGAGATCTTTCGTTCCAATTTCCCATAAATGAATTACGCCAATGTTTATGTGGAAATTTAAGCGTCAAGTGTTTATATCCCGGTACTGAATTGACCTTTGCATCATCCACTTAACATGTGTGTATAATTGATTATTAGAACTGTTTATCTGTTTATTATATTTTGGTACTGACAGATAATCAGTTTGAAGTTTTTGGATAACCAATTGTAAATGTTAGTTATTTATTTGGCTGTTATATTTTTAAAAAGGTAACGATTATAATGACATGATCGACTTTTAATAAATGATGCTGTTGTCTTGTCTTCAAGTAACTCAGACATCAACATATTTTAAAAAAGAAAATAAATAATATCTTCGACAATCCTAATCAATCCACTTACGACTCTCTGGCATTTTTGGGACTTTTTGATGCACTTTTTTAAGTCGAGGTCTTATTGTACCAACAGTACCACCATACTAGGGGTGGCAATTTCTGACCCGACACGAAACCCGACCTGAAACCGACACGAAAATAAACAGGTTTGGGTTGAGGTAAAAAATAATTGGGTCAGTCTCGGGTTGAGTCAGCTGACCCGTTTATTAAATAGGTTAGGTTCGGGTCAATGATAATTTAAATGGGTCGACCCGCCAATCCGTTTAATTATTAAAATATATTTTAAAAATATTTATTTATACTTAATTTATAGTTTACTAGTTAAAACATAATTAATAGTTAGATAAAATTAAAAATATTACTTAGTAATTTGGTGTTTAGTGTATTTTGTTATCAATTTGTGTAATAATAACAACATTTTGACCTGTTTAACCCGTTTAACTTGTTTGACCTGATAACCTGTTTAACTCGTTTTATTAAATGGGTTATATGAGTTAGGTTTGGGTTGAAGTTAAACATGTTAGGGTTGAGATATCTGACCCGTTTATATAAACATGTCGGTTTCGGGTTGAACGTTTCTGACCTGCCAACCCGTGAACCCGAACCTGTCAACCCGAACCCGACCTGAATTGCCACCCCTACACCATACCACCTATTTATTGAAGGTGCAGCTTCATAAGCATAAGGTACAATAAATCACTTGTGTTGTGATTGTCATGGTGTGCTGGTTAGAGACCCTACTGCCTTGAGCTTTTAACCATGGTTGGGTCCCATTCACCTGAGAAACGTTAGGGGGTGTTTTCTGCACTTTAATTTGGATCCATGAAAAAGTCACAGTCTATGGCAGTAAATGAGAGCCAAAAAAGTTCATGGTTTGGGCGTAAAATTTAACGTATGCTAAAGTCTAATTTGACTCACATTTACCTGTCACAGCTGTGACTTTTAGCCATATTAAAGTTATTGAGTCATATAGGCCAATTATATATATTTATTTAGTTACAAAAATTGTTGTATATGCCGAATTCTTTTTATGAACTATGATATAAATTTATATTATGTGTTCTTCTATCTTTGTTTATATAATTATATATGTTTACTATATATAATGCATTTGATACATTCTCAAATTAACAAGCCAACACACTTACTAATTTGCGAAATCTTTGTATTTAGAAAAAATTGACACCTCATGACTTGAACATGCGGCCTTGATGTAATTAGTAAGAGGCTCAACTGAGCTACTATGGAAGATGTTGATCACTTGACTTCAATTACTTATCTATTCAATTAGTTTTATTAATCCATAAATATATATCATTTCGACTTAAATCACATCTTAGGGAACTTCATGGTCTCGTCATGGCTTACAAAGCTTGAAGCTTCACCATACCGCCATGTCACTCTTCACATGGTGAATCGATGCTCATTCTCACACTACACATGGATACATGATCACTCAAACGCACCCGAACCATCGCAATATATCCCCATTGGTGACAATGTGGTAACAATCGAGTTTGGTCGTCATAATAAAATAATGAAAAAAATTAAAGAAGGGTCACTAAAAGGAGTGGTCACATTATTCACTTGATCGATGTGATCCAAGTTATGCTCATGCTCACATTATAGAACTTTTTAACTAATTATATGTTTGGTACAAAGTTTACAATTACATATGAGATGCATCTATAATGGCCAAATTAGGGTAACAACTATTAACGATGAATCCAAGATCAAAGTCAATCATGACTTTTATAAAACTTTGAGTGAAGATCATATAAAAAAATTCACAATTTTTTTTTTTTTTTTTGATAATTTTTTCCACATGGAGTGGCCGACCAAGTGATAGCCATGCACCCTTTTATTTCCCTATAGATTCTCCCTTGACTTCTCCGAGGTACCTTGCCGAAAAAGGTAACTTGTTCTCCAAAGAGTTGCTATTTGGGCCTAAAATTCCATATCGAACCCTGCCTTATGCGCCCAATCGCCCTCACTCCCTCTCTATGATGGTGATTAGACGATCATCTATATCTATACTATATTATAAAGCATTTACCCATTCTATAATTAGCAAGGCTGAAAATTCAGCCAACACACTTACTAAGTATGGAAACTTATCCTTTGGATAAAAAAGGACTAAACAGTGTTTCGAACTCCCGACCTCCGATTCAAACATCAACGCCCAAACCAACTCAACTAGCATTCATGTGCGTTAACAATCCTAAAATGAATAGTATTAACTGTTATCCGCATGTTCGGCCTATCAATTCATCTGCAATGTGGGCTTCGGCACGTGTACTCCACAGTGAATTGGAGACGGCTCCAGACGATTGGAATTCTCCCTCGATTCCTTCGCTCCTCTCCCCCGTCGTATCAAGCCTCATTCATTCTGCAAACGGCTCCTCGGTTCCTTAAAGCTTGGCGTCTTCTTCTTCGTCTCCGCCGGCAGCAGCTTTTCTTCATCTCGCCCGTTTTCTTCTTCTAAAACGTGTTTTCTTTGCCAATTACGAATAGAATTTGTGTTAGTCGGTCTCTATCTTCTTCATCTCGCCCGTTTGCTTGTTTACAGTTGAGGTTTGAAGTTTTGTTTGTATACGTTAATAATTCAATATATTGTTTCATTTTTCTATTCTTTTCGTTATTGAAGAAATGATTCATTTGTTTATTGTATCGTGTAGGAAATCTCACTCACGATTCATGTAACGACCCGAAATTTGTAAATAAATAAAATATATAAAAATATGATAATTATGGATAAATCATATAAAACACGTGGAAATTGGTTTCGTGTCGTTTGGACACCGTATGAGAAAGTTATGGGCGAAACCGGGTCGAGACAAAGGTCGAAAACTGCAGCCTAGCTGACCTGGGGAGTTCGCGGCGCGAACTCTAGTTCGTGGTCGCGAACTTGGAACAGAGAGTTTGGGGTTTTTGGTGATCGAGTTCACGGATGGCTCACGATCGGGAAGAAGTTCGCGACTAGGGAAGTTCGCGGCGCGAACCCCAGTTCGCGGCGCGAACTCGTCCGACCAGGCATTAAAGACGGGATTTTGCTCATTTATTGCATATCAAAACCCTAATTTCTCTCTTTGGCAATTTTCGAGCATAGCATCTGGTTTGGGTTGATTTCTTCACAAATCCTTGGTAGATTTCACTCCTAGTGGAAGATTAAAGGTATATCTTCACTCTTTCATCTTTGTAGCTCAAGATCTATGGATCTTGAAGCTAGGGTTTGAAACCCTAGTACTTGGGTTGGTGATTTATGGTGAAATAAATGATGTATACACTTAATAGATGGTATATTAACAAGGGAATCAAGTGTATGATTAAGATTTGTAAGAATCTTAAGGGTTGGTTAAACCTAGGGTTTGGTAAATCACCATAATTGGGGGAAAGTTGTTAGTAAGTGTTATCTAGAGATGGATGAACACATTAGTAGTAGTAATTGATGTTGATCATATTGTGGTAATTGTATTAGGCTTTTGGTGAAGTTTTGGAAAGTTGATTGGGTTGTGAAGCAAGAGATTGGGTGTCAAGAACACGGTTTGAGCATCATATTGCTAAGGTGAGTACGTGTGGACTTTACTGAGTACATAGCCTTGAATTATTTTATTACTTGTGTTATAGTCTATTTGCTTATTTGTTTAGACTTATGGTATGTTGAGTTAGTGTTAGATATTATTGATAATATTGGACTAACTTGTTTGATGACGATGTGATAGCCGAGAGCTAGATAGGCATAACTAATGAGTTATGATATGATAGTGATGATGTGATGGCACGGGGGACCCCCGGTCATGAGGTGTGGTGTGAGGGGCAGTTGGGTGGATTCCCATCGACTCAACCACGGTAGTAGTCTTGCTAATTGGAGGTAGTCCGGCGAGTAAGGCGGGTATCGGTAGATTGGGCGAATCCCTCTTGCCGGTATCTTGAAGCTTATTAATGGCGATGGATTTCGGTTAATAAGCTAATGTGGTTCTAGTTAGTTGGGGGGCAACCCGATAACTAGATATGATTGCTCGGAAGCAAGGTTGATAGAGTCACAATAGGGTGACTAGATAGATGGATGAGTTACTTGTTCTATGTTTACATGTTATATTATACTTACCATTATTGTTGGGTCTAAACCCATGTAGCTCACGAGACTTTATTGTCTCACGTACTCCTTGTTTGTTTTGCTATGTACTCAGGTTCGGGATCGAAGGTATAGGTACGCATGGATAGAGATGCGGGGCCTAGAGTAGAAGAACACTAGAACGGATTTAGACTTAGCTTTGATTTTGATCTATTTTGTAACACCAACTTTACACTCTGATTTTCATACCAAAGGTTTTTGTAAATCCGTATTTTGGGATAGTTCTTCTCTATATTAAACGATTATTTTGGCCAAATGTTTTGTTATAAAATTTGAGGTGTTACAATTCATGCCTATCAAGTGTTCGATGTAATGCTCAAGTGAGCTGTTTTTCACTTTTTGTCTAATATAGTTGTGCCTAATTTTGTTTTCGTAGGTCTTGTAATAGGTGGAAAATTTAGGGAAAAACATCAGCTTTTCAGAGGAGATGCGATTTTGATTAAGGTAGTTCCTTGTGTGCTTCTTCTGAATTGTGTTGCTTTATATCTTATTTTGGTTTATCTGGATTATGTTTTAATTAGTATGTAAACTTGTGTATAGTTTCTCAAATTTAGGGCTTCGGCCTGCGAACTTGTTTGGCAAATGTTGCAAGAAATTTCATGATCTAATATTGTCATCATTATATTAGATGCTAAACACCTATGGTCATTCTTAAGTTAGGAAAAAAAATTCTATGTTGATTTATATTGATACTAAATTAAATTGCTTGTTCTTATGTTTACACAACATTATTGGTATGAAGGAAATACTTGTAAAAGGCATTTGTTGAAGCTTTCTGAAGTTGTGAAAGAAGGTGTTTATGCTTATGTGATTGGATTTATGTTTAATACTATTATAGTCTTCAATCAAGTAATTTGATTGCTGTTAGTATTGAGACTGTCATTTCTGCTCAATGGTATGATGGTAATATCTCTATTCTTGGTTGTGGGTTTGTAAAACGTGAAAAACCTCGTTGAAGACGCAAGATTTTACACCCACCAAAATTCAAATATGAGTTTGTGGGTTTGTTATTGGTTTTGTCAAAGTTCATGTTTAATTAGTCGCATAAAAATGTTATGCAGAGGATGAAGTATTTGGGAAAAATTATGTTTTTGGTTGGTTTTTATTAATGCAAATTTTGATTGTAAGGCATGGGTTTGATTGAATCAATCTTTAAATAAAAGTTAGTGTTGAGAATATTAATTTGTTTAATCTTTAAAGATTATTAGTACATTGCCAATATATAATTGTCTTTGATGTTTTTTACACATTAGCAAGGCTTAATTTTTATCCTAAATGTTTTGTAACGAGGGTAGTAAATGTCACACTTCGTTGTGGTTGTATATATCTTCAATCTATAAATATACTAAAAGACCTCCAATATAACTTTGTTTATTAGGCAATGCAATTATCTTCATGATTCATTATATGCTCCACATATTCCTAAGATATATTGATTGAACTTGAAGTAATAAATGTAACTATCAAAAACTTTGGGGACTCAAAATGTAAATTGCTAGTGAATAGTAAAACTTGAATCACTAATGTATATAGGTAAGAATTATTGCTTCCCCATCTGAGTCTCTTTATGCACCACATGTTGCTAAATGTTGAATTGTATTTGTCGAGAAGGAGAAATCGTTGCGTAAGACTATATGTTTCTCATTATCGCCACCACATTGTGTGTACTATACATACTATACTATTGTTAGAAGAAAAATATAACCAAATAACATTTGTCAAAATCAAATTAAATGTCGATTCTATGAAAACAAAATAAGTAACAAGACAAGCATAATAGAAAGGTTTGGTTTAATACCATTTTAAAAATTCAACTAGATTTGAAAAAACTTCGGGTTTTGCGTTATGTCAATTAAAATTTCGACGTCGAACAAAGTCCTTATCCACCTTTTAAACCTTAAAAAGTTGAAATTACCTCCACCATCCGTGACCACCACCACCCACCAATTAGTCGCCGTAAAATATAGTCATATGGTACCCGCCGCCGCATTGCGCGGGTACCTGCTAGTATTTCAAAATATAACATTGTAAACTTGTTGTGCAAGCTTTCTATAATGTCCAATTTTCAGCACGTTTGCATGCTTGCTCCAGCTAGTCTATAAACTTTAATGTGGACAAGTTATTTTATCTGCTATGCATAACTAGTACACACACTCGATATTATCTTACAAATATTTTACAATATGTACATGTAAATATAACATATTTATATGATAAGTTATAATATTTGTTCAATAAAGTAGGCATAGAAGTGACTCTACCTTAACAGGGCCCCTTTATGCTCGAAACTTCAATCCTCATGCACATGCAAATGCTCGCCACACTTTTCTCTCTCTAGCTCACTATTGGTGTATATAAGATACTAAAATGGAAGTGGAAATGCACAACAAATAAAGTGCAAAACATTTAATAATAGAGTGTACGAAATTAAAATGGCAAAGGTGAGAAATACTAGTAATGGTAAGAAAAACAATGGCGTTTCGAAGCTTAAGGAGAAATTGCATAAAGGTCTTTTCTCGGCCAAGAAACGACCAGACTCATTTCCTGACCAAGAAATGGTCCCAGAAGACGTGAAAGAAGGTCACTTTGCAGTAATAACATCGGATGATTATGCTACAAAAAGATTTGTTATTCCAATCGCGTACCTACGCCATCCCTCGTTTTTAGAACTCTTGGAGAGAGCCGCGGAAGAGTATGGTTTCAACCATGAAGGTGCACTTATGATACCTTGTAGACCGAGTGAGCTAGAATGGCTGCTAGAGGAACAAATAGGGTCTCAAGATGGTGCAAATTATACTTCGTGTAAAACTATGGTGGAAAGCTATTGAAGATATAAACACATTATTAATTTTCAAATAATTTCTTTCTTTTTCTCAAATGTTTGTTATTGGCACGTCTATATGTAAATCCTTGACAAATGAAATTTGAAGGGTTTTTTGGTGTCATAATTGGTTTCTCTAACGGAATAGTTGGTATAATTTAGTAATTTTCAAATTCATGATAAACACAAAATTGTGTTAGAAGGTATTTTCTACATCATATGCGTGAAAATTTTATAATAAACTTTTACTAATTGTATTAGAAGGTATTTTCTACATCATATGATAGCGAGTGCGAGTGTAAAATTTGTATAATAAGCTTTTATTTGATTTAGTTATTCCATTCCTAAAAAGACGGATTTTATGATATACGGAGTAGTATTTTAATTGTGTACATTGTTCTCAAATCCCAACTTGGGTTAGACTGCAATTTATAAGCCAATTGACCTTAGCATATAATATCAAAAACATCAATGCTTTTAGTCTAGTGATATTGGTGTAAAGTGTTGCTCATAACTTATGGCAATGTCGAAGCTCCGTCCTAGTTCTCCTTTTTTTTATCAAAAAAATATAATAAATAAATAACTATAGATTATGAGTTTAAGTCTCAGTGTAGATAAATTATACTATTATATTAGGTGTGGCTCAATATATATATATATATATATATATATATATATATATATATATATATATATATATATATATATATATATATATATATATATATATATATATATATATATATCAAAAACGTAACCAGATAGACCAGGTTTATTTCTCAAATGCTCCTTAAAGCCCATATATAATATGCCGTTCAAAAATAAAAATAAAAATCCCATATATAATATCACCTTCCCATTTAGTAACCGTTTGATTCTCACACACCCAATTCCGTCAAGTGGGACTAATTCTCCAGTCATCAGTTTTTACAGTGTGCTTTTACCAGCTCCATTGGGACCCACTAACGCAACCGTGAATCAAGGTCAACCCCAAAGTCAAGAATCTAGATTCTTGTAGATGAGATTCTCGGGTGTGTAGAAAACCGAAAAACGAGAACTTTATCTCGAGACACCTTTTCAGTACTCTTTCATTGAAGCAATTTGATCTTGTTCCCATTTATGTTGTTTCATTTGGTTTTCTTCCAATTCGGATCGGGTTTGTACGTATTGGTCGAAATTCCATGTGATCAGGAATTGGTAATTCTCGCATTACAATTGTTGTAAGCAGAGTAAATATACCACAATCGTTTAACCCAAGCAAACTAAAAACATAAAAAATAATACACATGGTTTTGCAGAAACAGGTTTTTTATATTACAGGTAACAAACTTTGTTAATGTTCTCATCCATAAAAAAGTTAACTACTTTTCGAAAAAATCGATTTAGGATTAGCTTAACCGGGATTTTTTTAATTCGAGGTTTTTTTATCAAATTTTTGGGAAAAAAAAATGGTTACCCGAAAACATATATCATACAAAAGCCAAGTCAATGTAAATGAGTCAAACCACCCATAATTAAGCTCCAGCTGTGAATCAACAATAAGATCGTGCCCATGAAAAGTAAGTGATAGAGATTCTATCAGCAATCACAAATTTCAATATCAGAATATTAAATTAATCCACAATAATACTTTCAGAATTATATGAAACGAAAGGCACAACATTTCAGATAACATATGGAATTACCCATTTATAATAAGGTTGAATAGAATTGACATATTTAGATTAGAAAAAAGGTTAATAAGACAAGACAACATTGATATCGGAACACCCTGATAACATACCAATTTGACTAGCATTCGCCTAGTGCCACCACAGCTTCCAACAAATGCTATTTCTTAACATTGAAAAACAATCAAGTATAAAAAAAGCACGAAATCAAAAATATACAAGCAGTCTATTAATTAATAAGCATAACTATAGCTGCCTATGAATGATCTCCTAAAGATCACAAGTTCGATCCCTTTCCTAGGTAAACATTTACCAGAAGGCAAGGGGGAAGGTTTGGGAATGGTCATGTAACGGTTAGGTCGCGTACATCACGAGCAAAATTAGGCCACCCAATGATATATACTTTAAATTAAATATGTGCATATAAACTTTGGTGTAATTTGAGATTTCAGCACAAAATGTCGAAATATAGTCAAAATTAAACATACCAATACTTGATTATTGATAGTTTAATATGAGGATTACCACCAAACCCTTGCTCAAGTCCAACTACATCATACAAATTAAGCCAAAAACAATTATATATGGGCTTACTCTGAACTGATTTTGACTCAAATCTTCGTCTCCATCTTTTATGTCTATTATGTTAAAAGTCAGAAGTGTATGTCTTTGTGTTTGATCGATTGGTGGATAACTGCTTTTCCGGTAGTGCTCCGGCGAAGTAACAAAACAGGGACAAGAACAAAAGAAAAACACTTTTTATTTCGAATCTAAATTTTATAATTTGAATAATTACAATCAAGGAATTTGATTCCTATTTATACTAAACGAACATGTGCGAACAATCAGACACAACCTTTTGTTGTGGCGGTTACGATGGCAGTTAAGGCGGTGCCGGTTCACTTGGTGGTTATAAACCGGTTGTGATGCTTGATACATTGCATCTGCTCAGTATTTGATAATTACTTGGAGTATATACCTTAACTAGTTTCAAAGCCCGCCCGGATGGGCGGGCTAGCTTCGAGATATATAATTCATAAAGACAAAAAAACGTATGAAATTATATAGTCAATAAAATAATAAAAAACAATAATTACATAAATTGTCCCTTTCATCACTCGAGCTTTTCGTTACATGAATAGTTCCTAATTTTTAAAACGTTTAACACTAACGGACCCTAAAGCATTTAAGGCCATCAGTTAAGTTTTTAGGTACATTTGATGTTAAAATTTTCAGAATTTGAGAAGTTGAGAGAAAATCTATAATTTCATACGACCCACATAAAAGGACAATTTATGTAATTACTATATTAAAATAGTAATCTAAATATTTGATGGAGTGATTTGGGAAGTTGAAATATTTTAATTCAAACACTTTCGATGCATTTGACGTGTTCCATATGATAGTACTATTGTACCATTGTTCATTCAGTAAGATAACCGGAACCAATCCATCGAGTCAAAATTATTACCTCTAAAAACATCCATGTTTAGTTACTGTCACAAAATGCTATCATCTTTACCTTTTTTTTTTTGAACGGCAAATCTAATCTACTCCTAAATAACCACATATGTCCACTATGCGACTCGAACCCTCAACCACTAGGTTAGAGGGCAAACACCTTACCGCTAGGCCATTGACCCTTTGGTGCTATCATCTTTACCTAGTTTGACTTTAATTAGTTTTGGTCATTTAAAAAAGTTAACAACAATAGAGATTATTAGTGTAACAAAGTCTATGATCTATACACCAGGGACGTCCAATGTAATAAACGAAGTTCAAGTACTGGGGTTGTAAAGTGATATTGACAATTTTTGGATACTAAGTTTCTAAAAATAATACCCACATTGCATCATGATCCCAACTCACACTATACGGGGACTCTATGGAATAAAGTCAGCATACTATAAATATAAGTTCTATTCTTTTAATAAACTTTAAACATATAAAAAAGATTCTAATTCTAAAATCAAGATCAGCAACCTCTATATCTTCATAGTTTTCCACAACAGCTCCAATTTCAAGAATATGCATACAATACATACTATGATGCAAATAAATTATAAAACAAACATACACATTTCTATCATAAAAGCAGATCCAATTTTCTTCATTAAACATCCAAACATCTTTCTTCCTATATAATTCTTCAATAATCATAAAATTCAAAAAATACCAATCACTTTTGCAATCAGATATGCTAAATACCCTTAAACCAGTTAACCATAAATCTAATTCAACTAATTTACCTATTTATATCAGAAATAACAACTCTAAAAATTCTCAAGCATCCATTTATTAAAACCATAATTATTTATGAAATAGGCAACAATCCGCTTCTGCAATACTTGATAGTACTTTTATGATGACTTGTCTCAAGATCATTATCATTCACACAATCATCGTTGCAGACTAAAGGTGGTGAAATATATATAATATTTAATGAAAATAGCAATGGGAAAATCTGCTTCAATACTTTCCTAATTATTTTTGTTGTGGATGTCTTGACCAAACTAAGAGTTTGAGCTTCATAACAGCATCCTGCTGCATAGAGTTTAAATCATAAAAAAACCAAAATTATCAAAATATACCAAATAAAACTCGAGCTGGTAACAAAAGAGGGTTGGTTATCATTTTCCTTGATGATTTGACATGAGTACTAAAATTTTTAAACTTACAAAAATACCACAACAAAACACAAGTCGGCTAAATTTGTATTAGTCATTTAAAATTGAAATGAAGTTAAAGAGTGATAGCACAAACCTTAGTGTAACCTCAGCAATAGTATTTTCAACATGAATACCAGCAGCTGCTCTACGTGTTAATTTGCCTTCCTGAAGAACATCTACAACAACTATGAAATCGTCACATTCCATATCTCTGAAACCAGCCAATTATGAAAATTGTTACAGACAATGTTAATAAAAATGGGAGATACAGGGCAACTTGCGTTGGATGAAACGGGTTGCTTGTTGGATTGCTAAAGCTTTGGAGTGAAGATGAATACACCTTAAGAGAGTAATCTGTAGAGTAATCCGCAGGGGAAAAGAATGGTGATGTCTGTCATGCTTTGACCCACGAGACAAACATCATCGCTTGTAACATTGACGAAATTGCCCTTTGAGTCATCAACATTTAGAAGCAATCTCATTCAAGACATGTCATCAAGCCATATATAGGTAGGAGTATCTACGTTTCTATTATTAATTACATGTTTTGTCATTAAATTCCAATATTTCCCCTAATCACAAAACAATAATTATTTGTTCTTCAATCTTCAAATTTCAATCACTGATGACATAGCCATTTACTTCTTTCGTATGCTTTTGTTATGTTAGTTCACTCCATCGACATCTTGTTATTCAGTACTTCTTTGATCAAACGTGTTGACCAACTCCTTTGATCCAATGTATCCCGATTAAACAATTCCTTTGATCAAACACCGGCCATCCCGTTTCTTCAGTAGTCCTTTGTGTTATTTTGGATCATTTATATAAAGAAAAGAGATTGTTTATAAACATGAACGTGGGTCACATGTGGGATTGACTTTTTAAAAACATGACACATTTCCCAAACTGACAAATAAAGAAACTACATACAGTAGTTTTTTAGTGATACTCAATGTTTTAAAATCCGGGTTATTGCTCGACCCGGTGCGATGAACGGGCCATGGGTCAACCGGTTCAACCGGTTGAACCGGCGAGTCAACCCGGAACACCTAAAAACATAGAAAAACTTACTAGTTATTGCATGACCACAAATTGATGATATATAATATTGATTGCATGATCACTTGTTGATGATATATAATATCGATAATAAGCAATATTGAATTCGCATTTAATTTATAATCAATAGGAAGTATAAACCAAATAAGTTAAAATTGAAGTCTAATATATACATAATCAAAGTGATAATACACAGAGAAACCTTGGCAAGTTGGCAATGACGGGGGCCGTGAACGAGAAACTTGAATATAGAGTTGCCGTTTGAGGAGATAAAATATATGAAACTGTGAATATAAGATATTTAATTCAAAATATGAAGTATGATTACAATTTACATGAATCTGTGAAACGTGGGAACATCAGAAGCCCAAAAGTCAGGAAGTGTTTTTTTACCAACCGCCGGGTCAATTCCGGGTCTACGGGTCGTCGGGTTTAGTCAAAATCGTCCGGGTCTCAACGGGTCGTTACTCATCAAATACCCGGCTACTTTTGAACCGGTCTCTTCCCCGGGTCCCGGGTTAACCGGGTTGAACCGGCCGGGTCAACCCGGGTTTTAAAACATTGGTGATACTTGCCTACTTGGGATTAAGTGCTGGTCATGTTCTGTTGTAATGTTACTGTGTCTTTGCCTTTAAAAGAAAAAAACTTGGGATTAACTTGATTTAATTGTTTAAATACTATTATGATTTGTTAAATTAATATTTATTAAATATCTATATTTAAATCATTTAATACGATCATTTATTTTGCATAAAATGTACAGTATTTTACAATTTATTTAATGATATTCAATTTTGATTTACCCTTAATAATACGGATTAATAAAAATTCTTAAATGGACAATTTATCCTTAATACGGAGTAATAAAATTTCTTTACTGGACGTTTAGAAACAGTTTGGAATTTGGATGCATGTTCATGAGTTCATCCCACCACTTCGGGGAAGGAGTTTTCTCAGTAACCGTCACTCAATTTCTTTCTAATTAGTCAAATTAATTCATTCATTCATTCATCATCTTCCCATCTAATCCAAATCATTCATTTCATTAATTTGATATGACATTTTTCTAATCACTTCCATTATATAATCATTCTTCACTACTACCATTCACTCCCTCCCTACATTTTCTGCTTTTTTCCGGCAATGGCTAAGGTGATTTATTTTTTGCATTCTTCTACAAATTTGTTGTTTTTCACTATTTATATGATGTGGGTTTTCGTTAATATATGTGGGTTTTGCAGAAGAAAAACCAAAACATTAACAGCAATGTGAACGAAAACGACGGCGGCGGTGACGACTGTGGAAAGAAGCAGAAAGCTGCCGGGGTTACGGTGGTGGTTCTTAAAATGGACTTGCATTGCGAAGGCTGCGCCGGTAAAGTCGTGAAAGCTGTTTGTGATCTCGATGGTGATTATATTTTTAATTTTAAATCTCTGTTTTTCTGTTGTTTACAATTATTTTACCGATTATTTTTGGGTTTATAGGTGTTGAGTCTGTGAGGATCGGTGACAGTCAGTTAAACAAAATAACCGTGACCGGAAACCTCGATCCGGTCAAACTCCGGAAAAAGGTTGAAGAAAAAACTAAGAAAAAAGTGGAACTGATATCTCCGGCGACGAAAAAAACGGACGACGGAGATAACAGCAGTAACTGTTGCAGCGGAAACGACAAAAAGAAACAGCAAAAACCACCACCGGATATGACAAAAACCGCCGTAAAGAAAGACGAGAAGAAACCTAAAGAGGTTCACATACGTTAGCACCTCATAACTCTTATTAACTGACATGCCTTATTAACTAATTTATATCGATTTTGTTAACCAGCTACCGGTGACGGTGGCGGTTTTTAAGGTTCCTTTGCATTGTAAGGGCTGCGTCAGGCGGATTCATAAACTTGTCAGCAAAACCAAGGGTAATTTTGGTTTCTCCGTTTAGCGTTCGACGCCTTCTTTTAAATAAAATCCGGTGGGATTGACCGGCGTTGATTTTGTCAGGTTATGTGGAGATTTCGATTGATAAAAACAAGGATTTGGTGACTGTGAAAGGGGCAATTGATATGAAGTTACTGGCGGAGGCTCTGCAGCATAAACTGAAGAGGGCGGTGGAAATTGTTCCGGCGAAAAAAGACGGCGGCGATGCTGGTGGTGGTGAGAAGGGGAAAGGCGGAGGTGGTGGTAATGACGGAGAGGGCAAAGGCGGCGGCGGCGGCGGTGAGAAAAAGGGGAAAGGCGACGGCGGTGGTGAAAAAAAGGGGAAAGCCGTCGGCGGTGGTGAAAAAAAGGGGAAACGCGTCGGCGGCGATCATGACGGGGATCAGAATGATGGTGGTAAGGCGGAGGGGCGCAAGATGGAGGGTTACGGTGGTCCGATGGGGTATCCATATCCACAAAACACTTACGGGCCGGGTTATGTGGATATCGTGCATGCCCCTCAATTGTTTAGTGATGAAAACCCACACGCGTGTTTTGTTATGTGAAATAACAAGGGTAGAAATGGGAATTGATAATAGACAAAGGGTACTAATGGGAATTTCATATATACAAATACGAGTAATGTTATATTTTTTGACATATTTTTCTAAAAAACACATATATTAAATAATAATGTGGAAGAATTTTGAAAAGATATAACATTACTCGTGTAAAATCAGAATCGAATCCGAATCCTGAGTAGTATATGAAATGGGTCAAATCTGTATTTTTGTAATTCGAAAATATGATGGTTTAGCGGTCTATTTTTGGATGTTAATGATGTAGTTTTATGCATTCAATTGTTTTTGTTTTGTTATTATCATTATTTTCTGATTAAGTCAACACTGTAATGTGGGTGACATAAATCAAATAGTTTTGTAATTTACCTTATTTGGAATAAGGTAATGAAACGTATTTATATTCACTAACCATCTTATTTTATATAATGAAATTATCAATTTACTCTTATTTTTAATTATCATTAGAGTTGTGTTCCAGGAAGTCCACAATATTTATAAAGTCCCAAGGGATAACTAAGAGCCATTAGATCAAAACCAATCAATGATCAAGATTAAAAATAAGTGTTACACATGGAGGGGCATTATTGTCATTTGAAAGGGTTAGTGAGCCCCTGTACGTTCTTATTCCATCTCTTTCTCTCTCTCTCTCTCTCTCTCTCATCCATCCCCTTTTTCTTCTCTGCTACATCTCTTTCCATCCAACCTTCATCCACCAAATCACCATTGATGCATACTTCCGACGATTTCAAAGGAAACAATTCATACATTGCATCGAATCGATTGCAGCAACTGAATCAACAACTTCTAATCACGTTTTTTCTCGAATTCGAGCCCTAATCAAAATTGTGATTGAATAAAATCGCTGTAATCAAACGCAGATCTGAATCTTGAAATTAAAATATCTGATGTTATCGATGAATCTGCATCCAGAACATGTCAATAACAATGAAACAGAGAAAAAAATGATGATTCAGGTAAAAAATTGCAATTCAAGTTTATTAGATAACAAATCACATGTGATTCGCTAACGAATCGCATGTGATTGTAAGCCGTACGTTAATTCACCGCGCTCAATTGAGAACGATAAGCGAATCACGTGTGATTTTTTTTTGCGTAAAACAGGGGAGTTTATAGATAACAAATCACAAGTGATTTGATAACGAATCACATGTGATTGTAAGTTGTGCGTTAATTGACTGCGCTCGGGTGAGATTGATAAGCGAATCACATGTGATTTTTTTTTTGCTTAAAACATGGGAGTTTACTATATAACAAATTACAAGTGATACGTTAAATAATCGCATGTGATGGTAAGCTGTGCGTTAATTGACTGCGCTCAGGTGACATCGATAAGCAAATCACATGTGATTTTTTGTGTAAAACAGGGGAGTATACTATATAACAAATCACAAGTGATTCGATGACGAATCACATGTGATTGTAAGCTTTGCGTTAATTGACTGCGCTCAGGTGAGATCGATAAGTGAATCACATGTGATTTTTTACGTAAAACATGAGAGTTTACTATATAACAAATCACAAGTGATTCGCTAACGAATCACATGTGATTGTAAGCTTTGCGTTAATTGACAGTACTCAGATAAGATTGATAAGCGAATCACATGTGATTTTTTTTTGCCTAAAACATGGGAGATCATTAAATAACAAATCACAAGTGATTCTAAAATAAAATTATAGAAAAACATGTGATTATATATTCTGATTGGTTATATCAATATGCAAATTATGTGGCAAACCCATGTCGTTTGAAATACAAAGGATGTGGAAGAGATAAACGTTTAATGAGTGGTAAAGAAATGAGAATTAAAGAAAGCAACAAGAGGGAAAGAAATTGCAGTAATGTTTAGGGACAAATCACAATAGTAGGACATGTGAAAAATATCACGAAAGGAAAAAGCAAAAAGAAGAACATGATATTGCGAATTCTTAAGCAATTGTGAACAAAGAGTGAAACAAATCTTACACTTAGTATTTTATTTTATTATTTTATTTTATCTTTTTGCTTGATTAAGATAATTTGTAACACTTTAAGAACTCTATATTTGAATAAAATCTTTTAGAAATTTATAATACAAAACAATCACATGTACATAGAATCAGAACGTGTTACTTAGAATTAAATCACATGTGATTGTATTAACTATCACCTGTGATTTCGTTAACAATCACATGTGATTCTGCTAAGTAAAACAGAGTTATTTCATAAAACAGAGGAGTCTATATACATAAGAAAATCACATGTGATCCGAAAGTAAACATCAAGTGCACAAAAACAGAACATGTTACTTAGAATTAAATCATATGTGATTGTATTAATTATCACTTGTGATTTCGTTAGCAATCACATGTGATTCTGTTAGGTAAAACAGAGTTATTTCATAAAACATAAGAGTTTGTATACATAACAAAATCACATGTGATTGGAAAGTAAACATCAAGTACACAAAAACAAAACATGTTACTTAAATCACATGTGGTTTTGTTAACTATCACATGTGATTTTAGCATTCTATATATTAATACAAAAAAAAGCAACAAAAGTGAGCACTAGTTAAATCACATGTTAGTTTTATTTGCGATGCATTGAGTACAACATTGTTAAAAACATACAAAACAGAACATATTGTGGCAAAGGATCACACACATTAAGTACAACTTGTTTTAAAATAAAAATTATTTTTGCATAATTTTATCAAGCTGTACATGGAGCTTTATTACAACTTGATCTGTTTGAACGTGCTGCACGTATTTTCTTTTGGATTTCTTCCTTGGAATCTTCATTGAAAAACATTGTAGCCTCATCAATAATTCTTTTGACATGGAAGTTAATTTCACGAGTTAAAATCTTGCATGCAAAACACATCATTAACTTGTTAAGAATAACTCAATGTGCAACATAAAAAACACACCACAATCAATATAATTTTGATCCGAACACCATGTCATCTTTATTTCCTACAGATAACTATGAGACAACATCATCAACTGGATGATTCATCTTTTTTAAATGGTTTGAGAAACAATATTGCTACAAACAAAAGATTTATTAACAAAAAAAATGTAACGACCCGAAATTTTAAGAAAAAAAATATATGGAAAAAAATATGATAAATAAGGATAATTCATTTCAGAACCGTAGGAATTGGTTTCGTGTCATTTGGACATCGTATGAGGAAGTTATGGACGAAACCGGGTCGAGCCAAGGACCGAAAAGTGCAGCCCTGCTGCAATGGGAAAGTTCACGGCGTGAACTTTTGTTCACGACCGTGAAGTAGCTACAGGGAGTTGAGCATGTTGGCGCGAACTACTTCCCGACTGGTTACCGATCGCGAAGTGCCAGAGACGCGAAGTTCGCGTCGCGAACTTAAGATGGCGATCGCGAACTGTTGACGAGCAGTATTAAAACGGGTTTGAGCTAGGGTTTCTTCATTTTTCCACCCAACACTTGTGCAGCCGATTTTAGAGAGAGAAGGGGTGATTTTGGTGATTCCAAGCTCAAATCTTCACCATCTTGGAGGATCTAAACATCAAAGGTAAGATATCTTGATTGTTGATGTTATCTAGCTAGTTATGAACTTTGTATGGGTAGAAATGGTGGTTTGGGGAACCATCCATGTTATCTTTGGGGAAGATGACTAATTATGGGTGTAGAACACTCATTGTAAGCTTGTAATCAATGTGTACAAGTTGGATCTGAGTTTATGATGGAAATCTTGAACTAGGGTTTGAGATTTCACCAAGTTGGATGAACTTGGTGGTTAAGAATGTTGTTATGGGTTTATTGGTAACTAGTTATGGATAATAACTAGATTTTATGATGATATGGATGATAGGTCAAGAAGGCCTATAGATTGGTGATATCTCACAAGTTGGAAAGCAAGGATTCGTGTTGTTGGACACGATTTGGAGTTAGCTTGGCTAAGGTGAGTACATGAGACTTTTACTGGGTACATAGCAAATGATTTTGAATACTATGATGTTTTAAGAGTCTTTATTAATAAACATTTTTAATAAAGATATGATTGACATGATGAGAAAATGCTAGTAATAGACTATTTTAGTATGTCTAAATGATTGATGATTTTGAAAGAGATTATGATTATGAAAAGTAATTAATGAGTTTTTATAAATAAGATGTATGAATAAAGATAATGATTTGAAAGAGCTTGATAATCGATTTATTAATAATATGTATTAATAAAGCTTGAGACAATGATTCTAAAGTAATGAGTATCGATTAGTATATTATACTAATAAAAGTAGATATTGAAATACTAAGAGGATAAGTAATAAGTGACTAGTAATAAACATGTATTCTAGTCAAAGAAGAGTCGAAGTAACATGATTTTGATAAAAGATAGATATGTTTTAAATTAGCAAAGGACTTGGTAAAGTCAAGATTTAAAATGAAATAATAAAGAGAATAGCATGATAAATTAGAATAAATGTATTCTAATAAGTGATGAAAGGAGCTGATGCTCATATTTGATGAAAGGAGCTGAGGCTCATATGTGAAATGAAAAATCCGGAATAAGACCGCCCAGAAATGGGGGAGCATGAGACGTCTACTTGGGGTGGTACCTCCCTGCGCAAAGAGTAGAATGTCACAGTTTACGACACTCAATGATGAGTGAGTATGACGACCCGGGAACGGGGAGAGCTTATGAATCTCGGTAAGATGGGGGTTCCCAATTACCTTGATAGTTTACCTATGACGTCCCATATCGGGAGAGTTGGCTTCGGAGAGGTCCGTCGCATATGTGATAATGAAAGTGTAAGTTTGGAGATAACTTACAAGTATGTGATTAGATGACGAGTAAGCTTACGGTAAGCTTATTAGTTTATACGGTTAAATGAATGGAAGATGAATATTGAATTAATAAGAAATGATAAGGATAAGTATTTTTAATGTTATAAATAATATTTTATAAATCTTTTGAGAACGGGTCGAAAACCCATGTATCTCACGAGACTATTTTGTCTCACGTACTACTTGTTTTTGGCTATGTACTCAGGTTCAGGATCGATGGATTAGAGGGTCGCGTTAGAAGTGGCCTAGTGTTGATCAGTTCGGGAGCTCGTAGGTAGTTCTCGTTTATCCTATGGTTATGATATTATTTTTGTAACACCGGATTTTATAACTCTGATAAATGTTTTATTGGTTTTTGTTAAACCGTATTTTGGGAACATTGGACATTGTATTATTTTTATTTAAAAATATGTTTAAAAGGTGTTTTGAAAAACGAGGTGTTACAACTTGGTATCAGAGCTATAGTTTAAGTGAATTAGGTAGGTTTGACCTCCCTAGTCTTAAGCTATGCTAAGTAGGACCATATGTTTTCCATAGGATGTCCTTGATCAGTCCGTTGAGACAGTAAAGTATGGGTATATTAGGGTCGATCCCTAAGTGAAAGGATAATGTTTTGGGCTATATGGGTTATGTTTGACTAATAAGTCAATCTTTGAATTTTGATGGTTTATTATGTTGATATAGAAAATGGTGAACCCAAGAAGTGGAGAGATTCCACGAGATCATGAGACGGATTCAAATCGAATCCCGACTCATCCCGGTAATAATGGAGAAGGTTCCGGTTTGGATGCAAATCAAACCCCGGTAACTATGGAAGCTATCCAGAAATTATTTACCCAAATAAGGGAAGTGGTGAATGAGGATGTGAACCGGATCTTGACTAACCGGTTCAATGAAGAGAAGAATGATAATTCTAAGTCCCGTGGGGGAAGTAAGTCTTCGGGTAGCAAGACCCGTACTGTGGAACCATCGACCGAGGAAAGCGATGATTCGGGGTCAGAGGAACGGGAAGGATGTACATACAAGACATTCATGACGTGCAACCCCGGTGTGTATTATGGAAGTTCGGAACCGAAGGTCACGATGCGTTGGATTCGGGAAACCGAGCAAGTGCTAGAAAGTAGCAAGTGTTTAAAGAAAGACATGGTCATTTATGCATCCCGACAGTTGAAGGATGAAGCGTTGACATGGTGGGATACCATGTATGAGACTTTGGGAAAGAAAGTGTACAAGATGTCGTGGAAGGAGTTCACGAGAAGGTTGAAGGAAAAGTTTTGTCCCGAGAGAGATCTAGAAGAGTTGCAAGAAGAGTTCATGTTCATCAAGAAGGGAAATATGTCGGTGGAAGAATACACCAAAAAGTTTACGGGATTACTTCCGTTTGTAATCAAGTCCTATCCTACGGAGCGTATGAAGGTGGTTCGGTATGCAAATGGACTACCACCGGAGTTTGAATTGGAAGTCAAGCGAGCGACCACGTTGGATGAGGCCATTAGTACCGCTCGGAGTGTTGAAAGGGTGTTTCGGCGAAGGGCACAAGAGTCGGCATCAGGAAAAGAAAAGAAGAAGTTTGATAGTAGCTTGGGATTAACAAAGAGAGAAGGATTGGGGTCGAGTTCGTCAAAGCATAGTGGTATTGGAAGTTGTCAAAGTTGTGGGAAGAATCATCATGGGGAATGTAAGGCAAATTCGGCTATATGCTTCAAGTGTGGTCGAGTAGGACACCGAGCAAAGGATTGCAAAGTAAGGAACCTCGAGGAAGTGGAATGCTACACTTGTCACGAGGTGGGACACTTTAGTAGTGCGTGCCCAAGGAAGAGGACCGACACGTCAGCATCAACCGCCAACAGGAATCGGGTGAAGGAAACCCGTGGGGCCGCTTCAGGTAATGCATTTATGAAATTTTGATAGATAATTAGAATTCAATTGCTTTTATGTCGCACAAATTGGTGCTTATGTGATATAAGTATGGAAATAATATTAGATAGAATATATGATGTGAAAAATAAGTTTGGGAGATAATCTCCCCGAGTTATTATGCGTATGGTTATGGGTTGACTCATAAGGACCGTGTGAATCGGTAAGATATGGATAATTAAAAGGGTGTTAGTGGTTACCTTGGTGGTAAATGAAAGATCAGAAGATATTAATGTTGAGAAAGCATGTTTAGTAAAGGTCGATTGATAAATAAATTGGTTAGTGAATTTGTGCATACCGTGTGGTATTGGGTGTAAGTGGAAAAGTGAAAATGTGGATAGAAAATGGGGTTGATTGTGAAAGAAAATTATAGCATGATGTTAAGCGAATGAGGCATACATGAATGGTATGCAAGATGAAATGGTATTGTATGAGTCACTTTGGATTGGAGGCTTTCTGATCATTGTGACAGTTTGGGCCTTGATGGATTGGAGGCTTTCCGATCATCTCGGTGGTATAGTTAAAGTATGAACTGATGTATCAGAATTGTGAGGTTTATATCTGTCGAATGTAGAACCGTATGGTTAGTTGTTGTTATGATTTTTATGGCAAGTGAGAACTTGGATTGAAAACACGGGTAGTGTTTAAGTATAAGTAAGTGTAGGAGGTGCCTACGAGTTCATGGTTTATGAAAAAGGAATGCTTTAGGAAGCAAAGTGGTTAGAAGCCAATGAGTGGTGAAAGAGGTATAAGGGGTGGCTAGGCCACAATTGGATATGATTGAGACTCTAGAGCCGGTAATCGGGAAATTCAAGTATGGTATAAGGATGTTTGAAGGAGATTATAAAAAGGTATAAGTAATTGGATGAAAGTTAAAAAGTAATAGAAATTTGGTATTGATTCAAGTGGAAGTGGTTAATCGATTGTAGAAAATTGAAATCAGAGAAGAGAGAAACAATTGAGAAAGGAAATTTAAATATTGGAATCGGGAATGAAAAGCTTGGGAAGCGATGCCTTAGTAATAAAGAATATGTGGAATTTAGCAAGGTAAGTTGACTTATTCATAAGTCAAGGTTAGTCAACTAGTAGATTGTTGACTTTGGTAAAAATTGGATTTTTGATTTTTGTTTAAAGGAGGTTAGTCGAGGATAAGGGCATAATGTATCATGTATGTGTGTATGATAGTGGTTGATTGATTAATGGAAATAATTGTAGTCAAAGGGTGCGACTTTGACCTTTGGGCAATTCGAATGAAATTTAGAAATCGAGTATGATTGTTGTTGGACCGTGAGAGTAAGATTGATGGTTAAGGAATTGACGATTAATAGAACCACTAATGGATAAGGAAAATTTTTAAGATTTGGTTGACTTTGTGCTAAGTCAAAGATGGAACGATGTTGACAATTTGGTCAAAGCGAGGGGTTGACTATCATTTTGGTCAAATGGTTATTAGTAATGATTGGGTCATATCATCCCAATGGGAATAAATAGTTTGGTTAAATGATGGGAAATGTTAAGGTCGAATTGTGAAATTTTGACCCGTTCGGGTGTTAGGAATTCGAGTTTGGATCTTTGGCCGTTTGGGCATAACGGGTCGAGTGGGCAATTAATTGCGTAAGTATTATTGATTCATAAGTTGGAAGTGGAATGAGGATCGGAAATCCTTGAGTTGATTCCGAGGACGGAATCCTTTTAAGGGGTGGATAGTTGTAACGACCCGAAATTTTAAGAAAAAAAATATATGGAAAAAAATATGATAAATAAGGATAATTCATTTCAGAACCGTAGGAATTGGTTTCGTGTCATTTGGACATCGTATGAGGAAGTTATGGACGAAACCGGGTCGAGCCAAGGACCGAAAAGTGCAGCCCTGCTGCAATGGGAAAGTTCACGGCGTGAACTTTTGTTCACGACCGTGAAGTAGCTACAGGGAGTTGAGCATGTTGGCGCGAACTACTTCCCGACTGGTTACCGATCGCGAAGTGCCAGAGACGCGAAGTTCGCGTCGCGAACTTAAGATGGCGATCGCGAACTGTTGACGAGCAGTATTAAAACGGGTTTGAGCTAGGGTTTCTTCATTTTTCCACCCAACACTTGTGCAGCCGATTTTAGAGAGAGAAGGGGTGATTTTGGTGATTCCAAGCTCAAATCTTCACCATCTTGGAGGATCTAAACATCAAAGGTAAGATATCTTGATTGTTGATGTTATCTAGCTAGTTATGAACTTTGTATGGGTAGAAATGGTGGTTTGGGGAACCATCCATGTTATCTTTGGGGAAGATGACTAATTATGGGTGTAGAACACTCATTGTAAGCTTGTAATCAATGTGTACAAGTTGGATCTGAGTTTATGATGGAAATCTTGAACTAGGGTTTGAGATTTCACCAAGTTGGATGAACTTGGTGGTTAAGAATGTTGTTATGGGTTTATTGGTAACTAGTTATGGATAATAACTAGATTTTATGATGATATGGATGATAGGTCAAGAAGGCCTATAGATTGGTGATATCTCACAAGTTGGAAAGCAAGGATTCGTGTTGTTGGACACGATTTGGAGTTAGCTTGGCTAAGGTGAGTACATGAGACTTTTACTGGGTACATAGCAAATGATTTTGAATACTATGATGTTTTAAGAGTCTTTATTAATAAACATTTTTAATAAAGATATGATTGACATGATGAGAAAATGCTAGTAATAGACTATTTTAGTATGTCTAAATGATTGATGATTTTGAAAGAGATTATGATTATGAAAAGTAATTAATGAGTTTTTATAAATAAGATGTATGAATAAAGATAATGATTTGAAAGAGCTTGATAATCGATTTATTAATAATATGTATTAATAAAGCTTGAGACAATGATTCTAAAGTAATGAGTATCGATTAGTATATTATACTAATAAAAGTAGATATTGAAATACTAAGAGGATAAGTAATAAGTGACTAGTAATAAACATGTATTCTAGTCAAAGAAGAGTCGAAGTAACATGATTTTGATAAAAGATAGATATGTTTTAAATTAGCAAAGGACTTGGTAAAGTCAAGATTTAAAATGAAATAATAAAGAGAATAGCATGATAAATTAGAATAAATGTATTCTAATAAGTGATGAAAGGAGCTGATGCTCATATTTGATGAAAGGAGCTGAGGCTCATATGTGAAATGAAAAATCCGGAATAAGACCGCCCAGAAATGGGGGAGCATGAGACGTCTACTTGGGGTGGTACCTCCCTGCGCAAAGAGTAGAATGTCACAGTTTACGACACTCAATGATGAGTGAGTATGACGACCCGGGAACGGGGAGAGCTTATGAATCTCGGTAAGATGGGGGTTCCCAATTACCTTGATAGTTTACCTATGACGTCCCATATCGGGAGAGTTGGCTTCGGAGAGGTCCGTCGCATATGTGATAATGAAAGTGTAAGTTTGGAGATAACTTACAAGTATGTGATTAGATGACGAGTAAGCTTACGGTAAGCTTATTAGTTTATACGGTTAAATGAATGGAAGATGAATATTGAATTAATAAGAAATGATAAGGATAAGTATTTTTAATGTTATAAATAATATTTTATAAATCTTTTGAGAACGGGTCGAAAACCCATGTATCTCACGAGACTATTTTGTCTCACGTACTACTTGTTTTTGGCTATGTACTCAGGTTCAGGATCGATGGATTAGAGGGTCGCGTTAGAAGTGGCCTAGTGTTGATCAGTTCGGGAGCTCGTAGGTAGTTCTCGTTTATCCTATGGTTATGATATTATTTTTGTAACACCGGATTTTATAACTCTGATAAATGTTTTATTGGTTTTTGTTAAACCGTATTTTGGGAACATTGGACATTGTATTATTTTTATTTAAAAATATGTTTAAAAGGTGTTTTGAAAAACGAGGTGTTACAAAAAACATAATAATTTTAAAGAAAAAAAAAATATGAAGATTGATATAAAACTTACAATAATGTCACATATTCTTTTGTATTTGCCTTAAAATTCCTCCCGATTTGGTTATCAATAACTAGATTTATTGGATCACTCCCAATGCCAAAGGCAAACGTATAGAAATGATTTGCATTAATAATAGGAAAGAAAACCTGCAATAGATTTAAATGTTAAAAACAAGGTAAATTTAAAAAAATAGAAATTATTAGTATTAAAGCACATATGATTGTTAATGAAATTACATGTGATTTTATTATGTATGTAGGACTCCCCTGTTTTTATCAAAAACTCTGTTTTACATTACAGAATCACATGTGATTTTGTTATGTCTATAGACTCCACTGTTTTATGGAAAACTCTGTTTTACATAACTAAATCACATGTGATTATTAATGAAATTACATGTGATTTGATTTAAAATTCCATGTGATTGAAATTATTAATTGTAAATCAGTAAAACAACAAACTTTGGGACCATGAGAAGCCTGAAACATGATCTCTCTATTATGAAAGAAACAAAACAACAAAAAGAAGCTAAGTTATCACAAGTGATTCACTTATTAAAACATGGGAGGAAATAGGATATAATTAAACTAAAATCACATGTGATTGAACTCAAAATCTCACCTAAACAACTATAATTTAGCTTACCAATTACATGTGATTGTAAGCTATGCATTATTTGACTATGATTTAGTGAGATTCTGAGAACAATCACATTTGATTTAACTCACAATCTCAACTAAACAACTGTGATTTAGCTTATCAATCACATGTGATTGTAAGCTATGCATTATTTGACTGTGTTTGGGTGAGATTCTGATAACAATCACATGTGATTGAACTCAAATAACATAACGACAAACAAACGTGTGTGATTTTAAAAACATAGTGATTTTAAAAACAGAGTTAACATATCATAACAACGAACAATCACATGTGATTTTAAAAACAGAGTTAACATAAAAACGGTAAAATCACATGTGATTTACAACTATAAAACACTAGAAAGCTATGATCTACTAATAACAAAGGAAAAATCGACGGATTACAAAACCTAGAAAAGAAAAAACACAATAAATGAACAACTATTTATACAAAAACAGTAAAAAAAGCTAATAATAACAAAAAAAACAAGTTAAAATTACCTGGATGTTGTTCGGGATTGACGGAATCTTCAACAGACGCTATTAGAGAAGGAGAAGATCGTAAATCAGACATTGAAACGATTGAAAAAGTTTTTCTTCGATTGATGCTGTGCGAGAGAGAAAGAATAATGAAGAATCGCCGGAAATCGTCGTATTACGCCGAAAGTCGCCGGAAAGATAGATAAGTTTCAAGTGGTTTTGAGAGGTTTTGAGAGAGAGAGAGAGATGAAGAGACAGGTTCAGAGAGTGGGAAAAGGAGAAATGACAACTGATGGGGGTTATATCACTTGTAAAATGACGGATATACCCCTCCACGCACAAAATCTCTTTTAAATGAGGATATAATCTGGACCATTAATCTCCTTGATCCAAGGGCCTAAAATTATTCCTTGGGACTTTATAATATTACTAGACCTCCTTGAACAAACCACATTATCATTAACATCACTTTATTTTAAAAAAAAAATAAGATTTAAACTATCTATTTTAATCAATCTTAATTAATTCTCAGTATAAAATTTTTTATCAAAAACTTTAAAACTAAAAATATAGAAGTATCATTTATTGTGGGATGAAGTATATTTTATTTCTATTGAGATCTAAATAGGATACAAACACTGAAACACACTATCGAATATCCTTGTATGACAACTAGTTTGGTTTATGAAGCAACATCCGGATTCCGGACTATTCTTTTCATGTTACGATGTTATGGATGTCATCGATTTATTATATGTTGGGAATGTGGGTTGAAAAACAAAAGTTGTCAAACTCGGATAAAGCCAGCGTGATTTATTAGAGCTATGGTGAGGTTATATATTGTAGTTAATCCAGAGTTATAATTACTTCAACTTAAGCGTTTCCTGGGTTGTATATATGAATTGAAGTGCCCCCAAGCGAATATTATAAGATGGTTGTAATGTATAATACATCAATGGGCCATAACAGCGTAGGGTTTGGGTGGCGTGATGCTCCCTTGGTGGGGTGGTGCAACACCGTGTACCACGTGATGCCTCGTTGTGGTGGAAATCGTGATGTAGACCGTTGATGTTTGATGAGAGATGTGTTTTAACCAAATAATGAGGTAGTAATGAGTGTCGTTTACAACATGTACTAATGGTGTTTTATGGAAATCTAAAGTGGCACCTAGTGGTGATTGTAAGTGGTATCATACCCTATACTCTAAGAATTTTATAAAGTATAGGATTTTGCAAAGAGATTGATATTTATTTTACTAAATATTACTACTTACATTTCCACTTTATCTTCTTAGCCATAAAGAGAAACACCTTATCAGTTATCACTAAGGAGATTTAGTACTTTTGGTGCAAGTAGATACCATTGGTGGATTGCAATAAGTATTACTTTATGACTTTATTTACATACGAACAAAGTTGGCCCAAGGGATTGTCCATTTGTCCTTGATTAGTAGGGCATGTCTGTATGAAAAACAAGTGTCACGTGCTTGTGATGAGGCCTCATGTGTGTACGATATAGATATAGTTGTAGGGCACTTGTGCACTATTACAACGAATAATAGTACGTATGCCCTTATCTTTGTGGGTTTTTTTACCATCGTTTATAGAATATGTTAGGTTAAGTGCAAATTGAGCTTTTTAAAACATTTATTTCCTGAAGTTTTTTATTTAGAGGTATTTAGAAGCTTAATTATTAAAAAAAGCTTATTTTTAGACTTACTTGGAGAGGTGTTCACTACTTAGATACAACTTAATTGTCCAATTAGATAATTCAGATTAAAGTAATTGGTTCGGATTTTTGGTTTTTAGATTGGTTTAAAAAAAATACTAAATCCTGGTTTTGGTTTTGGTTTTGGTTTTGGTTTTTTCCGTAGAATCCAAATAGTTCAAATAAACCGAATAGTAGTTTTACTTATTTACTTTTCATATATATGGTTAGAATATATGCCAAATAATTTACATAAACCTAATATCCTTAATTACTTTTGCGTTATATATACTATCTCAACTAACCTCGTTTTTATCTTATAATTTTACAAACTTTCAATACAACTTTGGCTTATAGAGAACAACAAAAGTTAACTACTCAACCTCGTCATTGTCGGTGATACTCTTGATATCGTTTGGTTATAGGAAGTATACTTTCATATATTACTTTTTTTAAATTGTCAAATATAGTTGTTTGAGAATTAATAGATTCACATTGTTATACTTTCTAGCAATGTCCAATAATAATAATAATATTACGAGAATACACCAGTTAATCATATGGCATTTATACCAGGTACACCCTCTATATAACCTATATATATTTTATACATGGAAATATATCGATTCAAAGCAAAAATTGTTTATTTTGCCTGCATTTGCACCTGCACCTTTCTACTTTTCTGATCCTCCATCTTCATCATAACACATGCATATGATGTGAGCAAGTGAAGAGGTTAAGGCGAGAGGATGGGTGCACGGACAAGTGCAGGCTAGCTAATGCAATTTTTCGTTAATATTCGGATCTCCACTTATGGTAGGTACGTAACTCATATTATATGTACACTTTGTTCATGTTCCTTGATGAAAGTGCGTATAGGTCTTGAATCATGTATATTACTATCCGGCTTCGCATGTTACAGTTAAGCTCTCTCTTTTTGTCTCCGTATTCAGTTTAAGTTAGGCATCTGCAAATTCAATCGAGAACCAACCTTAGCCATCGAACCAAATCAGACAGAGGTATACTGATTCGGTTCTTGGTTCCATTTTTTATGCGAAATCGGTTCTCAATCTGGTTACGTTCAGTTCAGTTTAAAACCTAGAAAGAAAAAAGTCTAAGAAACTTTCAAAGATGCTTTGGTATTTCAAAAAAATATAAGTTAATTTCGTTATTTAACATTTTTTTAATCTAAATTGATGTAAGTGATGTAATAGAAACATTTTATTACTTATATTAAGTGTTTAATAGATGAAAACCTTCAATGGAAAATTTGAATACTTGTTTAACTTCTAGATACATTATCTTAACAAATTTTAATGAAAGGGCGAGTTTAGTCACTTTGTTTAATTTACAGGGAGGTAAATGCACATTCAATATTTAAGGGGTGTATAAATGCAACATATCACATTTTCATTTTTCAGGCGAACCGTTTAATCGCCGGCGTCCATTATCAGCATCTACGTCACTTTCGTCTCCGGATTCGCAGTAAGCTTTTTCTATCTCTAATGGCGTTTTTTATGGCCTCAAATTCCTTATCTCTTTCCCTACGATTCGCTACTACAAAACCCTATTATTTTGCATCTCGAATCCCCTCAATTTTGACTAATTCTCCAAAACAGGTTTAAGGTTATAAAATCGCTAATTTGAGCTAATTTTGATGATCTTAATCTTCGTTTATTGTTTCGATCGTTGCAGGTTTCAGTAAATCGACGTCGTTTGATAACATCGTCAATGAATCAGGACAGTGAATCGCCGGAGAAGAATCCGGGGCTCAGCAGTGAACCATCTGCTGAGGAAACTAAGGGCTACTTCATGCAACAAACGGTACTTGATTAAAATGTTTTAATATGTTTATAAATTGTGTATTGGATATTTATATTCAAGCTTGACCTAGCGTTTGGATTGTGGTATGCCGTATGAGACTGTGAATAATATGTAATCCAGTGCATACTTTTTAGTGATTTATTTGTTTTTTTCTTCAGATGTATCGAATTAAAGATCCAAAAGTCAGTCTTAAATTCTACTCAGATATCCTGGGAATGTCGTAAGTCTTCTTAAACCCACCCAAATTTCAATTAGTCCTGAAATTAAGCTTTGCCAAACACTCCCTATGAACTTATCAACTAAAGCTGTTAACATGAGCTTACCCAAACGCCCCCTAAAAAGGGCTTATTGTGTTTTGATAACACAATAGCCTAATTAGCTCTTCAAATAAGCTTACCCAAACACTCCCCTAAATTAATTTACTTTTTCTGGTGATCCTTACATTATTTTTGTAATTGCAGATTGCTTAAAAGACTTGATTTCCCAGATATGAAATTTAGCTTGTACTTTTTGGGCTATGAGGTAATATAATAATTTTAAACTACAATTTAATATGCATAAAAAACTCTATTTAATTAATCTAATTGCTTCAATAAATTCCCCCACACAGGACACCTCATCAGCTCCAAAAGATCCAGTTGAACGAACTGAATGGACATTTGGAAAACCAGCCACCATTGAGCTTACACAGTATGAAATACCTTCATATATTTATTTATTTAATATATATTTTTTTAATTCTTAAATTTATTTTCTCAATTTGTATTTCTCTGAATCTGTTATCTGGTACCACTTTTACAGCAACTGGGATTCTGAGACTGATCCTAAGTTCCAACCATACCATAATGGGAATTCTGAACCTCGAGGATTTGGTATGTCACTCTCTAAAATGCATTTTTAACTGTTTTTTTTTTGTTAGAATTTGCATAATACTCCGTATTAATTTATCCATGCATATCTGCTTCTTTTATGCCTTCAGGTCATATTGGTATAACAGTTAATGATACATATAAGGCCTGTAGCAGATTCGAACGTCTAAATGTTCCATTTGTCAAAAAGCCTGATGAAGGTAGTTTTATTTCTCTAGACTTTTATCAATTTGGTAATTGCATATGTAATTTTTATAGGTTTTTGTCTAAAATAACAATGTACTTCTACATTTGCCCCTGTGTAATCATTGGGTAGTTAAAAAATGGGTTTATGTCCCAATTGGACTGTTTAAAACTATTCCTAAACAATAAGTTTTATATAATACTTATCAATTATCATTATATATAAAATCTAACATTCTTATATATAATTTTTTTTTTTTAAATAAAAGTTGACATTTTTAAAACAGGATGTTTTAACACCTTTTAATGATACAATTCGGACAATTTAACACCTTTTAATGATACAATTCGGACATAAAACCATCTTTTAATGACTCAATTGTCAAAAGTTTGTACAAAGACTAAACATGGATAAATATAAAAGTACGTTGTTATTTTAGGCAAAATAATACAATTATTATAAAAAAGTAATAAATCAATTATTATTGATTTATCATATATAAATCTAACATTCTTATATATAACTTTTTTTTTTTAATTTTATTCTAATAAAAGATGTCATTTTAATGATCCAACTGGGACACAAAACCATATTTTAATGACTAAATTATCAAAAGTTTGTACAATGATTAAACATGGGTGAATATAAAAGTACATATGTTGTTATTTTAGGCAAAAATAAATAACCCATTATTATGTGAATCTTGTTGGTTAATAAAATTATATAATCTTGGAATAAATGGGAGAATTTTGTGATTAAGAAATGTTGTTGCAGGGAAAATGAAAGGGATTGCATTCATTAAAGATCCTGACGGTTACTGGATCGAGATATTTGACCGTCAAAACATTACTAATGTAGCCAAAGCTGCTGCTTCAAAACCTGAGTAAAGGTAATTTCTTTATCTACAGTAATAATTTTAGGTTCAATAATAACCTTTTTTATTGTTATTGTGATGGTGTTTGCAGGATATGTTTCTGATATATGGGTGGAGGTCAAAACTATGCTCAATTGGCTCAAATAGCTCTTATAGTCTCGAACTTGGATTGTTCTACGTCTTGGGTTTTTGTGTGTGTGTGTGTGTGTGTGTGTGTGTGTGTGTGTGTGTGTGGGTATCCAGCTTGAATAATATGAGCCCAGTAACTTGATAGAAGCTCAATGTTTTTTTTAACTTTTTGGCATGTTCTTTTTTATCGTAATGATCGTAAACAAAACTAAATTTATACAGAGTTAATTTTATAAATGGTCCTTTAAGTGATTACAAATTGCAATTTTGGTCCTTTTTTTCAAAGTTCCAAACTCAGTACTTTATGTATTTTATTATTGCATGGATAATCTTTTTCAATGCTTGCAATATAATGGTCATTTAACTAGAGTTGCAATATGTAGTTTGTTAAAAAGATCATTTACGAAATCAACTTATGTACATATATATTTGGCCTCAAAATTGTTTCTGTTATTTATGTGGCATTATTCAAGACTTTTCCGTATTATTAACTTGGCTGGTACGTTATCTTCACATTTTTGCTGGAGTAAATTACATTAAGCATTCTTGTGGTTTGTGTCCCTCCGATTTCTTATTGTTACAACTATATAATGAGAATGAATGAAAAAGGTAAAGAATTTGTGGTGAAAGTGGATCAAACACTCTCCCACTGAGCTATCCAAGGATTTATTAAATCTGAAAAACTCTAGTATCATAGTTATGACATTAAGGGAAGATTGTGACAAGTTCCTTAAAGTTAGAAGCTAAAAATGAAAAATATAAGAATGCGGTGAACGTGGATCGAACACGTGACCTTCAGATCTTCAGTCTGACGCTCTCCCAACTGAGCTATCCCCGCTTACTGTTTATACTGATCTCCAAGTTAATAATAATCGCATTTTATGTTTTATTGTTTAATACTAGTTTATTGCTTAGGTTTTTATTAACTAGGTAACTTAAGCTAGATCATCATACACAAAAAACGAACAAAGTACTGCGGTTAGGTTGGGTCAACCTGATCATGACCAAATTTGGCAAGGCGATCACCTATTTCTTCCAATTCATCATCAATACTTTCTTCCTAAAAAATTTCATGAATAGTTGATATATGTAGAGATAATAATAATAACAATAATAATAATAAAAAAATAAAACAATAAATGTGCGTGAAATAAATACCTTGGCCTGAACTAGTTATTGTCATCGCTGCTTTCTGGTGGCTTCCGAATTGTGTCCTCACGCTGCTTCTGACGTTTTTTAGAACCTTAGTTATTAGCAACATTTTGAAACCTAAGTCAAACCAATGGGTCGAATTAGTTGGACCCGAAAATAGGTTTAAGGCCAGTCCGGAGGTGGCAAAGATGGATTTTCACTTTTTATCATCTCCTTTTAGTTGCGTAGCAAATATCTTTTATATCCATTGTCTTTTCAAGAAGCTTTCTGTAGCATCATTTATATATAGATATAAAGCACATAACTCAGATATATATTTAAAGGTTATTTCTGTAATAAGGGATCCCTCGGATGTCTGAGCTTATAATCGTGATGTACATGATTGAACTGTTACCATAGCTGTTTTCAAATATTTCACTTGTTATCTGGTAGATTTTACTTAGTGAGGGATCGAACATGTAATCTCTAAAGAACCCACCACTACGCCTACCACGTACTTTCATTTCATTAATATACGGTTTTCATAATCTATATCTATACTCCTTTAATAATCATCAAGGAGATAGGGACATTTTCGTCATAACATTAATTTAAGCACTCCGAACTCTGTTACTTTCTCCATCCTCAACCGGTACGTCCCCTACTCTGAATTGAAGGGTCTTCTCCTTCCCCTCCGCCGGACGTTCATAAACTTCTCCTTCTCCGTCCACCGTTTCCGTAACCGTCAATCCAACGGCTTCCCTAACCGTCACATCCTTCCGCCAACAATCACCTCTTTCTGCAACTACAAATACCGGCGTTCAATTAACCGGCGTTCAATCACCTCTTTCCTCAAAATCGTTCATTGAATCGGTTCCTTCAACCGGCGTTCAATTAACGACACAACGATTCATTCCTATATAACCTATTGTTCGAACAACGATTGTCAAACACGTGATGTGAACCTTGGATCTCCCGTGATAACCACAGTGCAAACCCAACAAGTTCTTGGCGAACCTAGGGTGATCAAGGTTAAGTGTGAAAGTGAAAGCGAGAGTGTACGAACTCTGTGCTTTAGGCTTTCTTGGTCTGTTTCAGTGTGTGCTCGACAATGAGTTGGGCCATGTATTTATATGGCAGGTATATGGAACGTTGGCTCATTATGACTGCAATAAAGCGGTCATGAAGCGCTATTATGAGGACGTCAATGATCGTGTAACGCCTTACTATTATGACTGCAATAAAGCAGTCATGAATTGTCATTATGACTGGACGTCAGCCAATAAGACAGTTGATGGCAACTTGACAGGCGCTGACCATTACCATTTGGACAGGCGCTAACAACTTGACGGGCGCGCTGGCAATTTGACAGGCGCTGACCATTTGGACAGGCGCTGACAACTTAGACAGGCGCCGACAACTTGGACAGGCGCCGACAACTTTGACGGGCGCTGACAACTTGGACAGGCGCTGGCAACAAGCGCTGACAACTTGGATAGGCGATGACAACTTGGACAGGCGCTGGCAACTTGGACAAGCGCTGACAACTTTAACAGGCGCTGACAACTTTGACAGGCGCTGACAACTTGGACAGGCGCTGACAACTTGGACAGGCGCTGACAACTTGGACAGGCGCTGACAACTTGGACAGGCGCTGACAACTTGGATAGGCGATGACAACTTGGGCTTGGTAGTAGCACATCTTCATGTTTAGGTGATATTTACCTATATATACATAGGTAATCCCTACTAACCTCATCATGCCCCCGAGTTAGGATTTGCCAAGACAACAGTTTGCAAGTCATAACTATCATCACTTCGTCAGTATTCTTCCGTTTTTTTTTTTTGTTTTTTTTTTTGTTTTTCTCGATTTGATCGGCTGCTTAATCGTGCCCGGGACCGGCGGTAGTATGGCGATGCCGACCGGCGGTCGCAGGGCAGATTCGTTCGGACCGGCGGTAGTAGCGTTGATCCGACAGCGCAGGCTGTAGCGTTCGTTCGACCGGCTGCTCAAGCAGACCGGCGGTCCTAAGCGATACACGAGTGGACCGGCTGCTCATGCAGACTGGAGGTCGACGGGTTGGTCGGCTGCCCCAGGCAGACCGGCGGTCTTAACTTGACTAATACATGCGGACATAAGTTGGTTAATACCGGCGATCGCAAGGTGGCTGTCGATTTTAACCGGTCAATTTTAGACCGGCGGTAGTTCGGGCCAGTTTTAGACCGGGCAAGACCGTTCGATCGGGCAGGGTATTAATTCGACCGGCGGTTTTTAGTTGACCGGCGGTTTTTACGATCGGGCAGGTTGTTATTGTTCGACCGGCGGTTTTAGATGGATCGGTTCTCACGGTTCGGCGGTCGATTTATGGTTTTACGGGTTTGGGGGACCGGGCGGTTTTGGGTGTGGTGGACCGGCGGTCGTTGGTGTTCGGCCGGCGGTATCGGGTTGTTCGACCGAGGATTTGGTTTAGGGTTACGGTTTGACCGGCGGTATAAGGGCTACGGGACGTTTAGGGTTGTATGGGCCGGCACTTATATCGCAAACCAAAAGTAGTCGGCTGGCTAGATTGAACCGCGGCTTGACCGGCGTACTGTTTTATATGCTTTAAACCGTTAACTCCTTCCTAACTGTAATTGTACGTTGTTTGCTGTAGGTTTTAGCTGAGTTGCTCGCTACCTTACAGGTACGTACTTGCTTTTCCATTGCTTTGCTTTGAAAAATAATGTTTTATTGGATGATCAAGCCAATAACACTTTGTTTTTATCTTTTTATTATGGATGTTGTGTCCATGACACCGTCTTGGGTGTGCATGCCTTTGTATGCCAATGACCGGGGTAGATTTGGGTATCTCTGATGTATGCTTTATATTGTGCCTGTGACACTGTGCCAATGGCACTTTTGTTGGTTAACCGTTACTTTGTTTACTCGCGAGGATTGTCGCTTCCCAGTGAGAAGTGCTTATCTTTTATCAAGTAGATTAAAAGACGAGTATAATTGTATGTTATTTGGCCAGACAAGGTTGTCTTTCTTGGCTTCATACATGTTGTATTGAACTATGTTCTTAGTTGTATACATGGACATGCGTGTTCAAGTTGTAACATTGTACGTAATGAAAGTGCATGTTTGGCTCTAGACTGATATGTCTATTGTGGCCTTATGCTTTTTGTATTGAATCCTTACTTCAATATTTATTTGTTTATGCAAAAACCATAGAAAAATAATATTGTGAGATAATATTGGGATACAAGATCAGACCAAATGCTATTATCGCCAGTTTCATGCATGACCATGACATTCCATGTGCTTGGAAACATGTATTGAAAACATAAAGAAAAAAACATGACAGTAAAGACTATCGCACCTTGATAGGTCAGTTAATATTGGCTCCCTCATGTATCATGAAGATATGGCCATCAGGTGGTCCGGGATGTTCTGTGTCTTCCCCCTTCTTTTGCCAGGCATAACTCTTCTTAAGTGGAGGTTTATTGGCTTGCTGCTTAGCGCCAGGGATAAGGTGTTCTAGTTTGCCTTCTTCCAAAGCCCGCCTGATTTCCCTTTTTAGCTCTCTACAGACATTCGTGTCGTGTTCATGATCTTCATGGAAATCACAGTATTTATTCATGTTTTTCGTACCTGGCCTATGCTCCATCTGGGGTGGAGGTGTGAAGGTAGCGCACACCTGCTCTGTTATCAAGATTTCTTTTGGTGTTTTGCTAAGAGCACGCTCAGACGGATGTTTATCGTATGGGTCAAACCTCCGGTTGCTCCTTTCATCTCGTTGATGGTCACCAGTTTAAAGCATCATGCCTGCGATCTGACGTGTCGGTCCATGACTTGCCGCCTACCTCTCTTGTCAGGGAGACAGTTTCTTTTGACCTTAGATAGTCATATGCCCTGTCTGTGGCTTCTTTGAAAGTAATTGGAGTTCTCTTGATTAACTTTTCTTGCAGTTGTCCTGGAAGCAAGGAGAGGGTAAAACCCGAAATTTGTTGGCTTTCGGGTAAGGCGACAATTTTCTGGCACTCCTGCGTGTAACGCTGAATGAAGTCGTGTAACCCCTCGCCTTCCTTTTGTCGCAGCAAATGTGCTTCTATATGAGTTCTCTGCTGCTTCTTTTGCTGGACAAAGTGAGTCACAAATTTAGCCTTTAGATCTGCAAAGTCTTGAATACTCCTCTCCGGTAAGTCAGCAAACCAATCACGAGCGAAACCCTGCAACGTGCCAGGGAACATGTGACAAGCGACTGGGTCTAGCCATTTCTCTGTTATAATGGCATGTTCAAAAAGAGCAAGGTGGTCATCAGGATCTCGTGTACCGTCGTAAGCACCTACAATGGACGGAACTTTTTGTTTGTCAGGGAGTGGAAATCTGGCCACCCAGTCAGAGAACTTCGAACTAACCACCGACAAAGGCATAGTGGCCGCTCGGGGTGGTACGGCTGCGGACACGAGTGCTTGCAACACGCGCAACATGTCATTAGATGTGTCCTGTGGTGGATGTGGTGGTGGGGTGTGAATGGGTGGTTGTCTTAACTGCTCCAATAATTGTGACAACGGATCTACTTGTTGAACAACCGTTGGCTGCGGTGCTGGGCGCAGCGCCGCCACCAACTGAGACAACAGGTCCGATGAAGTAGGTGGTGGAGGAGGCGGTGGTTGCTGAGTACTCTGAGCCAACCTTCGGAGTAACTCCACAATTGGATCCTCCCGAACCCCCGGCATAGCGGCCTGTGGAAAGTTGGAAACAGGCTGCCTGACCGGATCCGTGCCATCCTCCTGAGAGCTTGTCCCGTGGGACAAAAGAGGCTGACATGAAGGGATGGGCGTCACTGGCTGTGGTGAGGTAAACGAACTTGATCCAACCAGCCTTATGGAGAAAAGTGGACTTGTTAAAGAGGGATACCCTCGTGTCCTGACATCCGACACCGTCCACTCAGAATCGACGTATGGTTCCATGATACGACTAGGCGAGGTTATCACCGCCTCGGGTATAGTGGTAATCACGGTAGTGGTTATTAATGGCGATGAAGAAGTGATCAGCGATGGCTGTGTATCCGCCATAGGAACGGTTTGATTATTGAGGAAAAAAAAAGTTTGGAAAAGTGAAACGCCGTTTAAAAACGTGTCCCACGGATGGCGCCAATGTTCGAACAACGATTGTCAAACACGTGATGTGAACCTTGGATCTCCCGTGATAACCACAGTGCAAACCCAACAAGTTCTTGGCGAACCTAGGGTGATCAAGGTTAAGTGTGAAAGTGAAAGCGAGAGTGTACGAACTCTGTGCTTTAGGCTTTCTTGGTCTGTTTCAGTGTGTGCTCGACAATGAGTTGGGCCATGTATTTATATGGCAGGTATATGGAACGTTGGCTCATTATGACTGCAATAAAGCGGTCATGAAGCGCTATTATGAGGACGTCAATGATCGTGTAACGCCTTACTATTATGACTGCAATAAAGCAGTCATGAAGTGCCATTATGACTGGACGTCAGCCAATAAGACAGACGATGGCAACTTGACAGGCGCTGACCATTACCATTTGGACAGGCGCTAACAACTTGACGGGCGCGCTGGCAATTTGACAGGCGCTGACCATTTAGACAGGCGCTGACAACTTAGACAGGCGCCGACAACTTGGACAGGCGCCGACAACTTTGACGGGCGCTGACAACTTGGACATGCGCTGGCAACAAGCGCTGACAACTTGGACAGGCGATGACAACTTAGACAGGCGCTGACAACTTTGACAGGCGCCGACAACTTGGACGGTAGTTTCGATCGGATGTTTAGGGGGATATCTGAAAGAGGCATATATCGTCATTGCCAACGATAATCCATCGTCGGCTTCTTCCTCCATGCCTGGTACGAATTTCAATTTACAGTTATTTAATTAGGGTTTTAATAATTTTGATTTTATGATTTCAATTGTTCAAATTTCTCACAATGTTACGACATAAAATCACAGCAAATACATCCAATTGCTTAAGCCCGCTCAGTTTACGAATTCAAACACACTTTTACTTCAACTGATTCCATAAATTGAAGAAATTTCAAACTTTCGATAGGTGTTGGCGTCAGAAATCAGAGTAGTTCCTTCGTCAGATTCATTTCAAAGTTGTGTATTTACATATTCATTGTACTTACAAGATGCAATCTTTTTTATAGGTTAATGCATGTAGATTAATTAATGAATATAAGAATTTTTTTTCCTGAAATTTCATTGTTTAACTCCTTTGAGCCGTTGAATTTTGAATATTACTTGTTGATTTTCTAACTGTTTGCACAGCATTTTTGTTAAATTTGTATTATCTGTGTAATTTATAATGCTAGATCGAAGCTATTGCTGACGAATTTGGAAATTCAATCTTCTGTTTTTTTTATCCAATGTATATTGTAAGTTGGCTGCATCAATATATAGAATTTAATTTTATATTTATTGCAAATTTTTAATTTATATTTTACGATGTATAATCTGTTTGGATTATGTGTTATTCATAAATTAGTGTTTACTCATCCCTTAGTTCAATTGGTAGTCTTGATTAGGACAGTTAACCAGAAAACCATGTGTTAGTAAATACTAAATAGTCATAAAAACAATATCGTGAAAATTGTAATTGTTGTCTTAATTTCAGGCATGTATCTTAATGTATTTGAATACTGTTTCTGATGATTATAGGATTTTAAGAATAACTTTTAATACAGTTTCTATTTCGTAAAACTTCATTATGGCTACCCATTGGACCCTATTTGAGTACTTTTGTTATTGATAAAATGGGCTTCTTTAGGATTGTCAATAGATATTAACTAAGTTCATAAAAATTAATTGATTGAAATACATTCTACATATTTTTGGTTTCTGAATTTTAATCTTCTTCACTTTCCTGTTTGCTATTTTCAATTGAATTTAGGGATACAATTAAATACTTTGGTATAGATTCATTTTGCTGTAGAAAGATCAATCTGCTTCTTATAATATTATTAATTAATTTGGGCCTAAAATTACAGGTGGTTAATTATTTATTGAATTTTCGTATTTCACCTGCGCATTGCGCGGGCAAAAGACTAGTCTTTATAAAAGAACAAATAAAACAAAGGTACCCATAGGAGTGTGTCGGTAGGGCACTCTATATGAGCATTTTGTCAATTTCCAACTTACCATCAAAAATGTCAACTGCTACTTAAATTCATTTATTGGTCTACCTTGAAAATTAAAATTGTTTAAAAAAATACAACATAGAATATATAATATTTGTCATATTTTGCTTGAAGATGTTGATCTTCTACGCTTTTTTTGAATGGCCAATCATAATTTATTCTTAATTATCACCTATATATACGACGAGACTAAAACACCCGACCTCAAGGATGGCGAACAAATAATATACCACTAGGCCAATAACCCTTTGATATCCTCTATATTTCTTTCTTACTCTTTAATTATTTTAAGAATTATAAAATACATTATCCTTAATTAAATTAATTATCTACTTTGTTTCGTAATATTTGTATTTGAAATCTAAATGGTTTTCTAATACGTTTTGACATAATTGGAAAATTAAAAGTTCTCTCTGTTCACCAATTTTCAACATCTCTAAACACCCAATTTTGAACATTCTTTCAATGTTTTCGTGATTTGGGTATAATGCCGGGCGGTTCGTCTCTGAACCGGGTTGAACCGCAAGCAAAAAATGGAAGTTAACGAGTAAGAACCGGAAGAGTGGGTGTATGGTTGTGCGTGGGATGTTGTGGTTGCATATAACCCCAGCAGGTGGCCGCGATGTTATGGGTTCAAAAGAACTTTAAGGTGTATGACTATTGTAGGGATCCAAAAAGAGACCACACTCAAACACCAGAGTGCTAAAATTGTAATTTTAAGGAAAATGGAGGCTTGATATCAATAACTGAGACTGTTTGATTTTAATTAACGATGAATATCACCTAAATAAAAATTGAGTTAATTAAAAAGTAATATTTTCTAAACCTTTTTAATCAAACAAAGTTAGAATAGCTAATTTCATACAAGAAATTTTAATCCTAATCTAACATGTAAACTACGAATTAATTACAAGGAAAATCAGTTCTGACACCTATATACCCAAAGAAAGTGATAACTACATTCTTAAAAGGTTTTAAAGGTTATACTTCATTAATTTATAATTTATGAGAATTAATTTTCACACCATATTTTATACTCCTCCTTACGTCCCATAAAAAAAGTTTATATTTCATTTGACACAATCTTTTAGGAGATAGTTAGTGGTGGGTCATTTGTAATACTTTTGATTAAAATATAAGGTTAGATTGGAGAGCGAAAGTGTTTTATTGGTGGAATTATTTGTAATAATATTATTTAATTAGGTGACCCCCCAAATTTGAGAAATGTAAACTTTTTTGTGAGACAAAATTTTAAGGAGAAATATAAACTTTTTTTGTAGGACGAAGGGAGTAATATCTACGCCACACTATACAAGTAATCTTGCACACTGTACAAATGCATAATATAATTGTTGTAGTACATAAGTCAAAAGATATGGTAAAAATCACCACCTATCAATTATACATCAATTAATAATCAATTCATATATTTTTGAAATTACTTATCAGTACAAATCTGACCTTTTCTTCACTTTTCAACTAATATCTCAAAACTGGTAAGCTGAAATTATCATTTGAGCCCAACTTCAAAGCAGCCCAAGATTAAGCCCGATTTTATCTTTAGCATCTTGTGCTTTAATATTCAAATCTTATAAATTATCAAGGTTTTGTTAAATATAAGTTTTATGTCTATGGATAACAACTCTATAGTTTTCTATAAGTGAGTTTCTATCAACCGATTTATATAGTTATAAGTATAAATTTACACAAATAACAAAAGCTGACCTAACCATAACCTCGAAGGGCTATGTTTAACCTTTCCCGAATATCAACATAATAAAGTGATTGAATGTGACAAATGAATAAAAAAATAATAATAAGAAAAATAATGTGAATATGGACAAAGCGTCGTGGAGAATGCCCAGGTGACAAATGACCACGGCGTTGAGACAAATGGAACACTGTCCCTCTACATCGTAAAGGGTTTTCATGATGAGGTAGTGGTCACAATCACAGAAGAGTACAGGCGTGAAGGGAATAATATTTGTCATGTAAACTACAAAGAACACTGCCTTTCCATATGTTGCGGGTATAATCATGTGATAAATATTTTTCTCTAAAATTATGTGGTGTTCTGTGGTTAATTAGATCAATATAACAATAACTTTCTCTTGAATGAGTTTGGTCTACAAATGGTCAAACTGGAAACCAATTATCAGAGAGAGACTTGTCAGTTTGTCTCTTTCCGAACGGACTGGTCCGAAAGTTCGGCTCACAACTTTTTATTTATTTATTTTACCTTTGTATATTAAAAGAAACAATAAATAAATAATCACGTTGTTCAAGTTAAAACAAAACTAAAGGTATTATTTAGATATCTCCAATGAACCTTTTTTATGGGAACATCTAATCTGATAATTAAGCTTAAAAATGAAAAGTTAGTTGTGGGTACATTTTAAAATTGAAATGAATTACGACTACTTCACCAAGTACTAGGGATGTGAGTTCTTGAAACACAGAGACCCGAGAAAGAAAACACAAGTTATGGTTGGGTCTAAATATATTTGGGTTAATTCGGGTAACCCTATATAAGCATGTCGTGTTTTGATTGCGTTATGGATAAACGAGTGATATAACCTTAATTGTTTTTCCTTATATTATATAACCTCCAACTAATCACCTCTAAATATTATGGTATAGATGACATGTCATGTGTATATGGTACAAGTTTATATTTTAGCAGTTCACTCAATGACAATCTGACAAAGTTTCATCCTTCAAAATTCATATTTTTCTTTTAATAACATAATATCAGTTTTTTTCAAAATTAAATATAACAACAATAAATGAAAAGTACTCATAGCTTAAAGAATTGAATAAATACAAAGAGATTAGTTGGTTCATTTTTAGGAAAATTCAATGATCATACATATGTCTTTTTACGATTTGTTCTTTGTTAGGAATTGTGCACATGGAAGGCAAATCCTCACATGGGCTCATGATTAGGAGCAATGATAAAACCAGGTTTGGTTATCGATATCATACTTACGCCATATAATGTTTTCTCTCTTCATATCAAATACTTAATCGAACCCCGACCAAATCTCATAGTAGTGAACAAACTCACGACCAAACCTTAAAACTGATTTTATTAATACATGTACCACTTAGGGGTGTTCACTATTCGGATATAACCGGATTGTCCAAATGAACAATTTGGATCGGATCGTTTGGATTAGTTTTTTGGTTTTTTGGATCGGTTTGGACTTGAACCAAATTAATAGTTTGGTTTTCGGATTGGATTTGGTTTTCATTGTAAAATCCGGATTATCTAAAAAATCCAAATAGTAAACGGTTTGGTTTACATATATTTAAATATATATCCAACAATTCTAGCACATTTCTAAAAGATCAAATATCTATGAACTATGGAAATTAACAGAATATCTCATGGTTTGAAATCTTACGAGCTATAAATTAGACTTGTTTTTAAATATAAAGTAGTTTATCGTTTTGATATTGTATATAATAAATTTAATATTAGTTATGTTATATAATTTTGTAGTCTTGTGAAGTATATAGGGCCATCAAGTCGTGTTATCATTTCGTGTTTTTGGGTTACATGACACGAATTTGTTCAACACTAAAACAACACGACACGAAGTCGTGTTTTATTTTGCTAACACGAACACGACCCGATTAAAAAACGATAAACACGACACAAAATAAATAACAAAAAATACAAATTTCTTACTTATTACCCCCTCCGTCCCACAAAAAACTTCTCATTCCACCCTAAATTTTTGTCCCACAAAAAACTTTTCATTTCAATAAAATACTATTATTACTAAGGACCCCACTACTAACTATCCACTAACTATTTTTCTCTTTCCAAACCAATCTTATATTTTAATCAAAATTATTATCAATGACCCCACCACTAACTATCACCTTAAAACTTGTGCCAAAGTGAAATGGGAAGTTTTTTGTGGGACGGAGGGAGTACTAGGGGTGTCAAATTGGTACCGAACAAAACCAGCCAACATGCTACCAACCATACCAAGTATAGTTGGTAGCCAATATGTTGGTAGCCAACATGTTTGGTTGGTAGTACCGTACCAATTGTGTAATCATGGTACGGTAATGGTACACAAATTTTAAATACCACGGTATACCGTACCAACCAAGATATATATTATATGATTTTTAGTTTAATATATTATAACAAACTAGCAACCTATTTGCCCAAGATTCCAATTAGATATTAAAATATACGATATTTTATTTAAATTATAGATGTGCCCAAAAAATATCTCTGAAACTAATATAATATAATAAGACATACTTATTTTAACTTTAAGACTAAAAACATCTTTGAAAATATAATATTTTATATGTACATTCACACAAATCAGTGATTCAGTTACGACAAGATAACTACATCTTTTGTTACTTTATCGTACTAGATTATGTTTATATAGCACGTAACATATTATATCATTTTGCTTATTTTGTTTCTATGTTCGGAACACTTGTTAATATGTTTAACTGGTCGATAATGATAAAATATCATTGTTCTTTTGTTATTAATTTTTTTTAATTTCATATGAGTTAGTGATGTTGGTATATACCATTATCAATTTGTACCAACTAAGATTGTTGGTAGCCAAACAAATTGGTACCAAGTAAACTTGGTATGGTAATTGTAGATAAATCAGTGTACCAATTATAGTTGGTACGGTACGCGGTATGAGAAAAATATACGTGGTACCGTACCATGTTCACCCCTAGGGAGTACATGCTAAAAACACAACGAACACGACAAAAATATAACTATCATGTCAATTTCGTGTTAATCTCTGAACACGACACGACTTCGTGTTTGTTTTACGCAATACGAACACGAATTCAAATTTAAATTTCGTCCCAATTTCGTTTCGTTTCGTGTATTTTTGTCGTGTCGTGTCAGGTTTTGACAGCCCTAGAAGTATATTAAGAAAAAAAACGGTTTGGTTCGGACAAATCCAAACCAACCAAATTGTAATTTGGTTCGGATCGGTTTGGATTTAAATTAGTTTGGATGGTTCGGTTGAACATTTAAAATCCAAAATCCATTTGGATTCACCTATTTGGTTCGGATATATCCAAATTATCCAAACGAACACCCCTAGTACCACTTACATACATAATGTACGATGACCAATGCACGCACACACACAGTGACACAACGACCTTCATCTGTCATGCTGGACGACTGGACTTTCAATTATTAGGAGGTGGGGTGTGTCAAGGGAGGGGACGCGTCGGAGATGAAGGACGGACGACGACCAAAATGCATCGACACACCAATAAGATCATTTTAAATCATTATTAACAATCAATATGTATGTGTAATGTGTGTGTATTAAACAAAGATTGGACTACCATCCTACTTCAACTCCTAGTATCTTTAATGGACCCCTTCTTTGTCCTTTTTCACTACCTTTCCCACTTTAAAATTTTCAAAAAAGTATGTAACACAAGGTCGTGGAGGGTTTTGAATTAAAGTATTGTGATTCGTTGTTGTTGCTCCGTGAAGGTAAAGGTAGCTCCGATCTGGAAATGGCTTTTGTTTTGAGTGATTGTTAGATTCGATGTTATTGCTCCGGATAGGTAGTTCCGATCTGCGTACGTAGTAGCAATTTGAGAAAATCTAATTTGCAAATTGGTTTGTTTTGAAAAAAAAAAATGTTAGAAGTGGCTGGCGGAAAGGTTATAGAGTTTTAGTTTTTATTTTGAACAGATGACCTAATATGCAATTTGATGCAAAATGTTATAGATTTTGAGTTTTTGTGTTTGTTCTTTTTTGCTCATCTTGTTCGTGTGACAACAAAAAACAAAAATTACTCGGAAATGGATGTCAAAAAATGGCGCTCCTCGTAAAATCGGGTTATTAAAAAAATTAACAAGAACATGTCCTAGTTGACCAGTCAAACCGTTCACTATTCACCCTACCATATCAGAACATAAAATTTTTGTGTTAGAATAGATTGCCTATATTGGAACAAAATTGAAAGTTTGATTGCCTTAAATTTGACATTTACCCTAAACTATATGAAAAAAATGTAATTACCCTTTTCATTGAAAAAACAACCCCAACCCAACAATAAAATACTACATAGTACATACCACCAACACACACTGTAGACACACAGTAACAGAAATAGCACTAGTGTCAAAACCCCTCTTTTTATAACCCCAGTTCTACCCACACCATTTTCCCCACGCTTTCTCTCTCTACCTACTACTCTACTTTATTACAATTTGCAGGCAACCATGGAAGACCACACAAATTGTCTTCTTGATTGGTCTTATTTCTGCCATGGAGAGGTCAAAAGCTTCTATTTTTTCAAAATTTTATAATCCAAATTCAGTTATTTTGCAAAAAGATTGAATCTTTCTATCTAAACTTGAATCTTTTTATCTAGTTTTTTAATCTTTTTTTGTGGGTATTGAATTTGATTAAAACAGAGTACAGAGGAATTAACGGAGTCACTCTGGATCACAACAATGGAGCTTGAAGCAGCAACATTTAAAGCTCAAGAAGAATTAAAGCTAAAAGATGATCAATTAATTCAACTCAAACACCTTTTGAACACCGCAATTAACGAAAAAAATGAAGCTCAAAATCGTTATCAGCTTCTCCTTCAACACCGGGGCCACCGTCGAACCACCACACCTCCGCCGCAGTCCGCCGTCTCAAGTGTAGAAGATGAACCGATCACCAATTGTGGGTTTTCTTCCTCTGATTGTGAAGAAAGCATCGTTTCATCGCCGGTGACGGAAACCCAAGTTCGATTAACGCCGTCACCAAGGTCGCCGGATCTAGAATTGGGTTTTCCGGTGAAGGCATTGCCGGAAAAAGGTAAGCTTTTGGAAGCAGTGATAAAAGCAGGGCCTTTGTTACAAAACCTCCTTTTGGCGGGACCACTACCACATTGGCGACACCCTCCGCCGCCATTAGACACTTACGGGATTCCGCCGCCGCCGGTGGTGCTACCAACTCCGCCACGAATTCAACATTTGATTGGGGAGTTTAACAAAAAAAAGGGGTTTTCTTGAAAGCTCTGATTCTTCCAATGAGACCAAGTATCAAAGAATCAGAATTAATTGAATGAAACTAGTTATAATTATAGTTAATTTAGTTTTATTTACCTAGTTTAAGAATTATACTAATTAGTTATTGGGTATTATGAGGCGGAGGGATGATCTACCATTCTACCCATATGTATAGCAAATATCTCCCCCAATTTTCTGTTGTATTGAAGTTTATTTAAGAGTTTATAAGACAGCTAAAAAAAAACTGATACCGTCAGTTGTTACTAAATCAGCGTCACGTCAGCTCACCCTCCAACCGACACTAAACTGACGTACCCATGTCAACAATACCATTTTCCTTTAATTTTTTGGGACCTACCATTACAAAACACACACAAAATACCCCTTTGAGCCCCACTACACAACCGGCGCAATCCTTCCCTCTCGTCTCCAAACTGACGAGGCACCAACTGGCGGGACAACTGACGGGTCCGTGCTAATGATGCCACTCAACTGGCAGAAAAGAGACAGTGTCATTGGCACCCGTCTAATTGTTTCGTAAACATATAATACAACAATACAAGATAGCTTAAATAGTAAAATACTAACTTCGTTTTTTTGTTGTCTTTAAGTAAAGTAGGAAAAATAGTATTATTTTATATTAAATCTTACTACTTTATTTTTATACTTATAAAATTATTTACATGTGTAGTTTACTAATCTCTTTCCTAATCTCATATTTTAATTTGAATACTTGTATTGATCAAATAAATATAAAAAATTAATAGAAAACAATATCATCATCATCTTTCATAAATGATAAATGAATAATGGCTCATGTAATGCATGGCTCATTTCTCTAAATACACATTGCACTAATTAACAATTTCATTATTATGTATTTCTTAAATGCTCAAGAAAATTAACAACTTTCAGTATTATGTATTTCTTTAATGCTCAAGAAAATCTCAACCAAATAAACCCGAGGGTCACGAATTCTCCGCAAGCCTATAAACCTGGACAAAACATCGGCCTTCATGAATATAGAGTATTAGGCGTGATTTGGAAAGTTGTAGCTTATTTGAATTGATTTGGATTTATAGTTTTATCATATCATGCGTTTTAAAACGATGATAGAAGTGAAAATAAATATATGAGAATCAAAATCAGTTCTTTAGAATATTGAGATCATATGATATTAATTTGAGTAGATGGAATTATTTACCAAAAAAGCAAGTAATGTTTGTTAAAGGTACTAGATTTTGATGCCAAAACAACCAACCAATACATGTAAAGCGTTTCTATAACTAACCAAAAAAAGGACCTAGACAACATTAATAATGCATATATTTTTGTCTAGACAACATTGATAAAGCATGTATTGCATCCATGGGTGCTCCTATTTCGTATTTGTTTGAGGTTTGCTATAGGTTTACAAAGATACCAATTATATTTATAAATTAATTTACTCATAGCATTTCAAAATGTTTATAGTATATAAATATAGTAATACTCATTTATTATAGATAAATGTATTCATAATTCATCCATAACTATACATGATGCATGCGACGTCTAATATTTAATTAGGCTTTGGATGCTAATGGAAGATATTGACAAGATGTATGGGCCAACCACCGGAAGGTGAGAAATGTCGGACCCACGAATCAGAATCAAAATCTAATATAAAGTCATTTCCTTTCATTATATGTTTAAATAAAGAGTTTTGGGTTGAGAATTTTAGTATTGTTACATTTTGATATGTGTTAAGCATGATTTTATTTCCTTAACCATTAGTAATGTTTAGTAAAAACTTTAAATAAATGAGCATTCTTTGTCTTTTTTAATTAATGTTTTCAGTATAGAAAAGTGATTTTATGTATCATGAAATTGCATCAAATAACTATATAACTTTTAAAGCAAATTATATAAAGATGCTAAAAACATAATTATGATGATTAAGTACTTTTTATAGTGTACAATTGATAATAATAAACATTTTTTAATTTTTATTTTGCAAAAAAATAATAACTAGGCTAAGAGCTTCGGCATTGTCATCACCCTTCACTCAGCCAAGAATATATTAAAATCAAATAAAGAGTAACAAATACAACCATGAATCGCAGTAAACAAACTGCACAAGCATCATAGCAAACATGTAATGTCAACAATGTTACAGTTAAAAGAAAATACAATAGATTTCCTTGCAACAATCCGGTCATGATGTTTTAAAACTAGTGACAAATGAATCACCAATTAACGAGCGATTTGTAGCCAGGTTTAATGATTTGGCGGGATATGGCTAATAAACCAGTGTACCACGAATATTCACACAACACTGAGTTGTTAAGAGTGCCTTTAGTTGCAAATTGTTTTTTTCATCTTTTTTCTAGAGAATTAGCAAGTTGACTGCATACACTTTAGAGTGATGGTGGTAGTTATCTTTAGGTCTAATCAGTAATGGTGGTAAAGCACTTACCTACCTATCAACCTACCAAAAGTTGTTTTACCATTTTTCAAACTAGTTGTTATGTTCCCTTTTTAGGGGAAATTAGATTCTAAAAACTTGATTACTTTGACTAATAAACTTCCATTATCAAGTTAAAAACCAGCTCGTATTGAACAAACACGCGTTTAGTGTTTACAACAAAATTTTACGCTTGCATGTAAAGTTTAGGTACAAAAATTATGTAAGAAAAACTAAAACCCGTGCCAACGTACTAGTGAGTTGGGGGGACGCCATTGGCATGCCATCATCAGTTTCTTTAGTTTTTCTCGTTGGTTGGGGGCGAGCAAGTGATCCCAAGATTGTGTGTGTGTATTTGTAAAATAAGGTGACATATGAAGTGAAGATGTGTCGATATAAGTGTTTCAGTTGGTGTGTCGGTTTAGATGTGACGTTCATGTGACAAAACTGATCGAACGAAATAAAAAGACATTGTTGGAGTGGACTAATAAATAGTGCATACACGTTCAAATTACATGAATTTTTGTTTCAAAGACGATTTCTTGAACGGAATCAAGAGATCAGCAAGGCAACATGGTCACATCATAGGCTATAATTCGGGAAACATACAGAATTTACTTTTTTTTAATAATTTATACAAACAAGGAATAAAATGTCGGCGCTTCGCTGCGGGATTATAAATCAAATATTTTTTTTCCTAATATTATCGTAGAAGCAATAAACTAAGCAATTTTTCAGAGTTAGCTTATTTGTTTACTAATCTCAAATAATATCAATACATTAGTTATAAAATACTTTACTTTATACTCATGCCCATTATAAACAACCTCATGAATTACTCAAGGCAAAATGCATGACGAAGATATCAAATGTAGAAACTTATGAGTTAGGTAATGGCGAAGATAATTTTTTGAGCCATTTCTAATAATCTAATGTAGAAATTTATAAGTTGGGTCATATTTCCCAATCAAGTATTTCATCCAATATAATTTAAACAGATATTAAAAAAGCAAGTCCCTCAACTAAAAAGATAAGATTGAACAAAGTATATATATGTTAGTTATTATGTATATTTATTAGTATAGGGGTTGTAGATAATATAACTAAAGAATGAGGGACCAAATCTTAAATTTCATTAAAATAATAATTTGGTGATGAATTAATGCAAGAAAAAGCCGGTTATTAAGCATTATTAAAAAAAGAAAAAAAAAACACCAACCAATCAATGCAAAGTGAATAGTAACATATTATATAATATTGTATCACAAATGTACTATAAGAGTAGTTGCAGAAAAAAAGAATTAAATACTAATCACCATCTACTTAAAAGACTGCATAAAACTTGCCTACATGTGTTCTCATTCATCTTCATTATCATCTTTATTGTTGCTTTGTGTATGTTTTTGAGCATTATACATGTCAGCAACCTGAAAGTAACAGTAATTTAACTACTATTAAAATAGGAATTTGACAATTTAAAAAAATAAATAATAAATAAATTTGTGTTCCTGACCATCTCTGATGATGAAGCTTCCTCTGGGCCTTTGTCTTCTCGGACACGAAGTAATCGCGGGAATCGTAAAGAAATGCCCTAGAAAACAAAAGAATTGACAAGTGTTTAATTTTAATCAATGAATAAATCTAATAAACTTTAAATATCTAATTTTGAACTATAAAAAGAAACCTTATTAGGATCAATGGAACCGATTGCAGCACAATAAACAGGGCTAATGGTCAAATCTGCAGCTTTGACCTCCCATACCTAAAACAATAATTAAACATTCATAAATATTTCGTATCCGTCAACATTTTGAAAAGAAAGAAATTAATAAATATTTGATATAAATTCATAAATAACTAATAATTAATTACCTCAGTTGCCTCAAACCACACATCTGGATTTATGGTGTCTGTATATCGGTAGTATGACTGCCAAAATCAACAAGTTATAATAGAGATATATACAATAGATTAAAGGATGCCTAAACATGAAAAAGGGGAGGGGGGGGGGGGGGGGGAGGGGGGGGGGAATTAAAACTAATAATAAAAAATAAATAAACCTTTGGTTTTGGGATCACTTTAGAACGAAGACTGTTAGACCGCTCTTCAAGCATGGCATCCGAAAATCCAGTGCCTATAAAAAAGGCGGATATTTGTATATATATGTACATCATAAAATATGTCTAAAAACTAAACTCATCAAAGTCACACTCAAACTCAAACAGTTGATTATTTAAAATAATAATAGTAGTAGTAATAATAATAAAAATAAATTAAAAAAAAAAACACGTACCGATTTTGCAAATGGTTTGATATTCATCATTATTGTTGTCATAACAAGCAAGAAGAAAAGCACCGTATCCACCTACACGCTTTCCTCGCCCATGAAATGCACCAATCGGTACTAAATCTAGTGAGTCACCAATACTAAACAAAACAAGGAGCACCATTTTAATTATTTTATTTAATAAAAATAAAAAAATTAATAAAAAATGAATACCTGTCCATATAATCTTTCTTTAACTTGAGCCAGTTATTTGATCGCTTTGCAGGCTCATATGTAGCATCTTGAGTTAATGTTTTAATAATCAATCCCTCACAGCTGATAAGATAAAATTAACAAAAATTTAGGCGCCAAAATTATCTACATTAAATATGTATTAATTATTACCTACCTAGCATTTACAGCAGTATCTAAAAACACTTGTATTTCCTCAAGATCATTTGAAGTTATGGCGGTTGCAAGTTGGAAAAATCCAGCTTCTTCCTCAAATGACTCATATAAACGCTGAAATTTAGCAATAAATCAAATTAAAATTTTGTTCGTCAAAAAAAAAGTTTAATTTTTTTTCTTTTTTTTTTTGTGTTTTTATTCTTGCTTACCTCCCGACGAGTACTAAGTTGTTCTTGTAAAAGTTGTTGTCCATTTAGATACAATAAATCAAATGCATAAATACATACATCAACTTTAATTTCACTCATGACAACGTTTTTGCGAGCACGTGTGCTTAGAATCTGAAAAGAGTCAATAACAAACATGTGAATGAAAGGTATAGATGCAATTCTGACCCGTTTATGTATGAACGGGTCGATTTGGGTCAAGTTTTTACCTGAAATGGGAGAATTTTTTGCTTTTTACGGTCATATGCAACCAATTCACAATCCAAAACAAATGATGACACACTTGGTTTTTTAACTCTGAAAAACAGATATTAACTATATATTAATTATAAATATATAACATATCAAGAAACCCGAATAAATACCCGAAAAGTACCTTGAAGCAGCAACAACGACATCCGGGAATTTTTCAGTATTTCTTTCAGCATTTCTACTATATATCTGAACCGTACCATCCTCCAAATAATGTATCTATATAAAACAAAACTCTTTAAAATTTATTTATTTACAATTTGATTAATTTATTAACATCACCTGAGCCCGTTCTCCATCATACTTATATTCACAAGTGAATTCCATATTTTGAAATTTATCTAGAATTTCTGATACCCCTTTAGTAGGTTTAGCTAGCATGGGTCCCACAGGGACACCTGGCGAAAAGCAACATGTTTTTGGGAGATCCCAAACGCCACCAGAAAGAAGAGCAGGAACGATTCTATCGTATACAGGAATTACAGAATACACTTGTTTCACAATTTTAGCAGCCTGAATACATTATAATAAATAAAAAATAAAAAAAAAAAGTCGAAATTAAGAACATGAGATTTATAACTAACGTCAACTGACCTCTTCTAGAGGTGAATCTGAGCGAGCTGATGGCGATTTGTGGTTTTTAGTGTACACAATTGCATGACCTAAAGCGGTTAAGATAGTTTGTTCTGCTAAACCGATTCGTAATTTTGTCTAGAGATATTTATTTGCAAATTATTGAGTTAATTATGAAATAAAGAATTAAATATGACAATTTCGAGCATATATTTTTATGAATATATGAAAAACCTGAAGTAGACGGATTAAATACTGAGGTTCACAGTCAGTTGCTGCAACAAGAAGTCCCTTTATGTGATTCTTCTTCTTATCTTGACTGTCTTTCCCAGATTCCTATCAAGATTTAAAAAACATATCCAGTAACAGTTATATAATATTAATTAATTAATAAACATATAATGATGTTCAAAATCACACCTTTGCAATCACCCGAAATGTTTGAAAAACTTTAGCCACTGTTAATGGGTGTGGTTTACGCATAAGAGGCTGGGACGAGCGACTCGCTTTAGCAACAAGACCCAAATCTCCGAGTTCCTGTAATTCAAAATACAATCAAATGTTTGTTTTTCTTAAACATAACAGAAAATGTAAATAATCAAACATTACTTTATATTGCTTTTTGATATGTGTTTCTTTAGCACCACAAGCTTCTGCAAGTGCTTTGATAATGGAAGCATCCCCAATTCCAAGCTCTAACCCTTCATGAGCTGGTGCAATTCTATTGGCTAAAAGGTATACAACAGCAACTAAATCATCAGGTGTTGTTTCAATCACAGTCCTCAGCATGTTGCAAACAGTTTCAGTAATCAAAATCCGTCCCGATTCATTGGAAACGGCATCGAATACCCGACAAAGAAACAGAAACGGCACCCTTTCTCCTTCATCCCAAAACGCAGCTGTTTTGGGGTTAAATTTATCTGGTTTCTTCTTCAATTGAACGATACTATCATCCACAGTAGTCACCCGTGGTTTTTTTGCCTCCGAAACTGGTTTAGGGTTATCTAATTTAGACCCATTTGAGACAAGGGAATCCAATGTTTTCTCGGGTTTTGGTGAGAGTTTGGATTCGGTAATTCCAATTGAATCTAGGGTTTTGCGTTTTTTGGGAGAAGATGAAGACGACTGCGTTTTGTTCTTCCCACGTGCGTTGGACATGAGTGCATCGAAGGCTGAGGGAGGAGATGAAGACATTTCGTTCGAGACCGATTGTTTGAGAAAAAATGGTAGGGAGAAATAGTTTAAGGAGTGAATGTTTGATAGGGTGAGAGAATGTGGTGGTGGCGTGAATTGCAGTATTACCGGAGCGATAACATCAACCAGCTGAGCTCGTGGTGGTGGTGATTTCAGTAGAGGGAAATGAGAGAGCGTATTGTGAAAGTTTCAGACTTTGGCGGGAACGTAACATATTTGTGCTGTTGCCGGATATTCTACTCCGGGAAGCAAACTCCGATGGCTTAACGGAAATCAGACCATCGTCTATCTAGAGTATAGTATATGTTCATCGGTAATTATAAGTGTCGTTAGCCTTAAAATTAAAATTGTTTTGTATAACCAATAATTTTTACTATCCAAACACATTTATTAATTTGGAACAATTTGTGTTTATAGAAGATGTACATTTGAACTTGCAACATGTGTGTTATTAAGACCAATTAAGTTAATACATCATATGTTTATTACTTGAAACAAAATTATCTTTATTAATCTTTTAAATCTTATAAAGTTTAAACTCCACCACTCCAATTGGTTTTTTTTAGCTCGAAACTAATGGTGAAATTGAGGTAAACCCACTCCAAAAGTGGTTGTTATATTTTGAACATTTAAACTTGAGTCTTGTTTCATTCTTTTTAACAAAAAGATGATGAAACATGACAAGATCAATAGCTTTAACATTTTCCTTAAAATTTCATCAACTATAATCCCAAGAACGAACTTTTCCTCCATTGATAATACACAATGAGCAAAAAAGGCAAACAATTGATCAAACCATAAAAAAAATGGCATCTTTTTTCCTTCTTTTGCATAATTTTCTTTCAATTTCTTCATAATTTTCAGCCATTTATATGCATGAATGAACTATCTCCTCAGTAGAAGGACCTTCTCTTATTTGTCTTGTATTATAAGACTTGCATTCTGCACATTTATGCCCCACTATGTGAAATTGCACACTTGATATCTTCTCACAATCATTGCATAATATCCAAACCTATTTCATAAACATACACAAACAGTTATTTAACTATGCAAAAAGACTGTTTAAAAAAACATTTTCGAATCTAAATGAAAACTTACCATTTTGTTTTGATACCTTTGAGGCATAGGAGTTACTTCAACCTAAAATATATATAATTACATTAACAAAATTAGATAAACAAAAAAAATGATCAAAAAATACATGTTTATATGCAATCCCTTTACATACCTCATGATCAAGCTTTTCCCAAATATCGGATAAATCACATATTGATTTTGAGCAAACAGGGCAATAATACCTGTGACATCATCATGAAATTTTAGATTCTATTAGTTTATACCATTTTTTTAATATCATATTGTACTTTATAAATGTGTTTAATTGAGTTTTACCTATGATGTTGTTCCATCTCTTTCAAGCAATGTAAATGCATTGTATGCCCACATCGTAAGATGGTAAGATCCTTCAATGTGTCAAACAAAAACTGCAAATCAAAATGAAAAATGTTTCATTTTTGGAATTATGAAAAATATTTATAATTTTAATAATAATTATAATGCATCATCTTACCTCAGAGCAGATAGGACAATCATGGTGCATTGCTCTTTCAACACACACATGTGTATCTTTTATCTCTTTCGAGTAACAACATCCTACAATATTTATCAACAAACCAAAAGGTTAAATTTATCTATTTTTAAATAGTAAAAACTAAAATTTAAGGTTTTTTTATCTTGTTATATACCACATTTTTCACAGTGAAAGAAATTCTCTTTGCCACCCGTTCTACATATGCCACATTGATCACAATGGTACTGATTCTTCGAAACCTAAAATTAATAATAAATATGTTTATTTAATTTAGCAACACAAAAAACTCCCAAAATCCAAACTATACACACACACACACACAAACCACATAATCTTGAAAACTTACATCATCATCGAAAAATTTACATTTTTCACAGAAGTAATTCCCCATACATACCCCACAATTGGTACAATTTTGTTGAACCTGAAAAAATTATTCAATGTTAAACCATTAATCATACAAATTTAATGAATTGATTTCCATAGTTTTAATAAAAGACTCACATCTTGTTCAGTGTCACAAAGAGCACATATGACCTAAAACAACAAAAATCAAACCAAAAACAATTAAATTTGGAGTAAAATTGACAACATGATCGATCATTTTAATATGAGATACATAAAACAATATAACCACCTTTTTGACTTCATGTCGAGGAACATCATGCCAATGAACAGGATCAACGTCAAGGGAATTCTGATTTATTAAATTAAGTAAAAAGGTTAGTAACTAATTAGATTCGCAATCTATTTTCATATGAATTGATTCCTAAATAAGTAGTATATAAATAAGTAGTATATGATTAGACGATAATGAATTATTACCTTTGCTTCATTGTGGCAATGACGACAATCGAATATTTCATCACAACATGGTGTCTTGATCTTGCATTTCCTCTTATAATGTGCGCACCTATATAAACATGAAAACAAAACTATAAATTCTGTTTTCTTATATGTGGAATGAGTTACATAAATCACAACCAGTTTAGTTTATCGTATTGGCCCGTTTACGATAAATATTTAGGCAAACACGTAAAAATTTACAATGGTTATTATATTCTGAAAAAAAAATTAATTGAACTTATAACTTATAATATATAATTTTTAAATTTAACTTTTAAATAGGTTGGGAAGGTCAACTTGAATCCAACCCGTTTATTAAACAGATTATTAGTGTTGATCCGCTTAATTTTGTTTCGGGTCAGTGCCTTGTTTGTATATATCTTTATAAGTTAATTTAATTACATTAAAAAAATACAAATCCAAACATCCCCTAAATGCACAAGATGGATTAAATGAACAAACATACAAGTACACAAAGCATCATAATAAAGTTGAAACCAAAAACATACCCAAAATTGCCTTCAACAACCTCCATCAAAGAAACATCTGCATTGGTGACTTGTACATTAGGAAGAGATGCTTTGAGCTCCTTTTCATGGTCCATTTTCTTCTGCCTTCAAATCTATCTATACACACATATACCAATCAATAAATTTCTACCAAAAAATAAATTTCAATGACAGACGGTTTTAAATACATGATTTAAAACATTCAACAACAAAACACGTAAACTGAATCGAGTAATACAGCTCAGAAATTAGGTTTACGACATCGATATTCAAACTGACAGCTCATAAATTATGCTCTCATATGAGTAATCGATGAATGTAGTAGTCAATTTATCAAAAATCAAGCTGGAAATTAGCGAGCATTGGTCGAATGTACGCGGTTACACACCTGAATTTGAAGAAATTAAAGCGCGATTAGAGAAACGAATTATGGCGATCTGCAACTTGTTATCAACGGATCAAATGTAAACCATATAATAGGGATAGAATTGATAATGGAATTATTGATTGCGTTTGTTGGAGAAAAAACAATTTATACTTCCTCCGATTCAAAATAAGTGATAGATGATTAAATTAGATTAATTGAATGGTTAGTGGGGAATGGGTCCCACATCTTTTGAATAAAGTAAGGTTAATGATGTTTAAAAGTAAAAAGTAAGGGTAAAGGGATCATTTCATTTTGTTAAAGTAGATAATTAGTGGGTGTGGATCCCATTTTTTTTGCCAAATAAGGAAACTTTTCAAAGTGTATTATTTATTTTGAATCACCCGTATCACTTATTTTGAATCGGAGGAAGTATATCTTATGATATTTATTTATGAGGAACTTTGATTGCCAATTTTTTGATATCCCACTCGTTCGCTCTTTATCGTTTTCAGCACGCGCTATGTTTTTCTTTTATCAAATTGGCACCAGATTCTGAAAATTCTTTGCAGTTTGGTACATATGTATCTAGTTCTTGATATGTTGCATTCAAACTAGTTTCCTTTTGTTCCGATGGAAATTAATAATCATCCATTTAGTTAATTTTAAGGATCATGCATGCAACCAAGATAAAATAAAGATTAGTTTGTAAATTTTAAACAGACAGAGGGCTGGAATGTAATTTATTTTGGTTTTAGTCATAGTTGCATACATTAAATGTTTAGTTATAGCTTATAAGCACATACTCCCTCCGTCCCACAAAAAACTTCCCATTTCACTCTAAACTTTTGTCCCACAAAAAACTTTCTATTTCCCATATTTGGTGGGCTCCACCCAATAAAAAACTATTATTATTAAAAACCCCACCACTAATATCCACTAACTATCTTTCTCTCTCCAATCTAACCTTATATTTTAATCAAAAGTATTATCAATTACCCCACCACTAACTATTACCTAAAAACATGTGCAAAAGCCAAATGGGAAGTTTTTTGTGGGACGGAGGGAGTATCATTTAATGCTTGATTTCTAGACAAATTTTATAAATAGGCATGCTTAGTTGATTATTACCATAATTTTTCTAATGTACTCTGTATGTATTAGAAGTAAATGCTAACGTACAATTCATAAACATAAAACTCTCATTTAAATAAAATTATATTTAATAAATCTTCTAAAATAATAGAAATCATAATTTATTGATATTATTTAAATACATATTTAGAAAATTATTATTTAACTAAATATACTCTAATGATGACCTTTAACCTAGAAAGACCATTACTACGATTATCTTGTGGGCAAGCAAAAATAATGGGCGTGAGAAATAGTTAGGATTCATTGGATGTGGGCCTGAGCAACAAACAACTTGTAGCCCTTGTATATAACGGCCGCCGCGCCCACGGGTTGGATTGCCACGTTGACATGGGCCCTTAACACTTTTATAATATCTTTTTAAGAACATTAGTCAAAAATATCTTTATGATTTAAGGCACGGAAGTCATTATTTTTCTTCGTAATCATACCAACTAAGAGGAAAAATATACATTTGATTAATAATGAATTTTTTTTTAAATTCAATTGACTTTCAAGGTTGTAACCCCTAATAAAGGTGGGTAGAAAAGTTGGTTTTGAACCGATATTAGTTACAAATTTAATCCTACTTGAGATTCGATTTTAAGCCTGATCATCTGGTGATAGGTTTAAGGTATAGTACGAGTGAAAATTTTCAACACGACATAGAACGAATAGCGATTAGAGTTGGAGGTTGTTAGATATCGATCATGCTATTTATTGGTTGATTTCAAAATCATTGCAAGTTTTGTTTAAATGTTATATAAAATGACTACTGAGCTTTTATATTAGATACTATGTTATTGCTCGGATCGACATCACGATGTCTTTAATATAACTTTTAATGTATAACTTTTAATATCACGATATCTTCAATAATCGAATGGCTTGGTCATACTTTGCATGAATTAATCATTTTTATAAAATATCAATACATATACTAGTGGCAAATCCTGAATACCAACTCTACAGTGGTATGATTCACGCATTTTCGATACTTTAGGAATTTAAATTAAAAAATATTCTCGAACTATCACTTGATGATCATATCATATGTTCTGACTTTCTATTACTGGTAAGCAATTATTGTTTTAATTTAAAATTTGAAGTAGGCTATAAAATTCTTTCCTTGATTCACCAAACTCCCAAGTTTTTTATAGTTTTTATGACAACATTTTAATTCATTTTCTCTTGAACTAATTATCAAGAAGAATATTATTAGAGTCAGGGGCGGTACCAGATAAATTTTTAAAGGTGGGCAAAATTTTGGAGTGCAAATCAGATATTTTGATTGAGGTTTAATTTAAAGTCAAATTGTAAACTAAATCAAATTAGTTCTAGTTTGAAGAAAGTCTAAACGTAAATTAAATTAGTCAAACTCAAAATTCACGTGTTAGTTAATTCGAGAATAAAAATTCTAAAATTCAGTAATATAAAAAATAGATTACAATTTTTTATAATGATAGATTTCGTATACACAATTTATGTTTTTAACTCATATTCGTATTCAGTTTTTAACGTTTCAAGTAAGTTTTTAAAGTTTTCATATATAGATGATGTGGACTAATATGTCACTGATTAAAATATATGTGTGATCGAATAAATGATAAGCATAATATTTTTAAACTAATAAACCTAGGGAAAATGAATGAAAAAAAGAAAATTTTAATAAGAAATAGAGTAAAAGAAATATTAAAACGGAAAAGAAAAAAGAAATTTTAAAAAATATATATGCTTATGGAAGGGATTTAAACTAAATGTTATATGTTTTAAGATACATGAGTTAGCCACTGAGTTAATATATGACGTGTATTAGCTATCGCTCATATATTATGTATATTTGGATGAACCAAATCAAAAAATGAACCGACCCTTAAAAAATTATACTAATTGGAAAAAATTTGGGGTGGGCAGATGCCCACCTTGCCCACCCCTTGGTACCGCCATTGATTAGAGTCGTTCTAATGGTCCTTCGGTTTCTCTTCAATTGGCTTCTTTAAACTGACACCATTATCATCGTGGTGTCAGTTGGAGTGTTTTCAAAGCTTTCGGTTAGATGAAGTGTAAAGCGACGAGATTGTGGGATAATTTTGCGTGTATATAATCTACTAAACATTATGTGGAGGGTATTATTGGCATAAGTGTCTCAGTTTGAGTGTTAGATGACGTGACGTTGGTTTAACAAAAAATAAAATATCAGTTGGTGTCATAGTTGAAGCGATCGTATGCGTTAAATAAAGTCAAATTAACATGCACCATGTTGATCGTAAGAGTAGTTAGGGCTGGCAAAATCTAACCCGCCATGTTAACCCACCTCATTTAGAACCCAAAATTAGCGGGTTGGGTTGTAATAATTGACCCGTGTGTTGTAAGCAGATTAACCCAATTGCAACCCACCATATCAACACGTTAATAGGTTTTGGTGTGCGAAATTAACGTAAACCTAACAAATTTAAAGTTATGGTGCTTGGCATCTTAGCGCAAGTTTTGAGTTTGGCACATGTTAAATTCACATAAGGACTGTTGTGTTTAGGCTTTAGATGCATTTATATATGAGAATTTTACAGACTCGCATACAAGTACGTGTATCGTCAATTATGCCAAAGCGTTGCTATAAGTAAAAAATGTATCTTATGATCCCGATTATATATTATGATTTTGATTTTTATGGAGACAAAAATGATCTATCGATGGGTCGAAACTTTCATCAACTTTTTATACTTCGTAGTTTCTTTTCAAATGACGTGTTTTTTATGAAATCAAAATTAATCTATAAAATGCCACTTTTTTTTTTTGAACGGTTAGACAACAAAGTTTTGAATAATAAAAATATATATATTCTTTAATTTTATGTGGGACTTAATTATACGCGAATAATTCTCTCATGTCTCTCATTTTTCTCCAAAGCCTCAATCAATGACACAATGATAACAGAGGTATAAATTGATGGAACATTCATGAATTTATAATAGAAGGAAAAAAAAACTCTAGAAGGCTAGAAGTCGATCTGTCGTTTAACCACTTAAAGTAGTGACATATATTTTATATTAATCATATTTTAAAAGGTATTAATAAGTAATAACAGAGCCGTGGTTAAAATGCAGGACATGAGAATTATACTTAAAACTATATCTCTTCAACGAATGTTTAAACTGCAGTCACTTGTAAATATCCTGACGTATTATTAATTGTTCTAAAAAGAATTAATTAAGAAGGTATTCTCGTTTATAACCAGCTTCATCGGATGGCAAAACTCGTGATATACGCGACGTAAACGTTACCATTTACGAATCTTCATTTGTTCATCTGATAAATGTTTATTATTAGTTGTTCTAAACACAATCGTATTATAAATATAATTAATGTTGCTTACACGGTTATAATGTCCCATTGCTTATCTAGATGTCGATGTCAAGGCATCATCTCTCAATTTCTTATTAACCATAACGACAGCAGATGCTTTCTTCATGATTCCATTTACACAACAATCTCAATTATAAATACCAATTCCTTGATGCATGCATTTTAGTATGTGTAAATTCACCTTCAATCACACACAATGGACGAGAGAGGAGACTCCTCCAAGTACTCAATTAACCATTTCAATGGTGGAAACTTTAACATGTTCCAGCCCGATTTCATGCAAGAAACGGGTTTCCAAAACATAATTCCGGGCTTTCAAGGCGAGACTGTAAATCCTGTTGAAAAATTCTGCATAGATTATGATTGCAATCACTTTACGAATACTTGTACAGAGATGGAGCTGCAGCTGCCGCCGATATCCTATAACTATAAAGGTGGTGGTGATGTGATCGGTTGTTTTAACATGATGAAACCGAATTATTTGGAACCAAAAAGATGAGGATGTTAAGGTTTCTGGTGATGATGATTCATCTGACACTCCGATGTTGGAACAAAATCACAGATCAACTTAATACTGATGCTGCAGTTAGTACTGATCATACTTAGTACTGATGGGGCAGAATTGTTTATTACTGATGAAGTTGATACTGATGAAGTCTATAACTAAGTTACTACTGATCAAGGCTTATTGAAGATACTACTGATCAATAGTAGTTACTACTGACGTTGATATTGGACTTACTACTGATCACCAAACTTACTACTGATGATATGGATTTACTACTGGTGATTGCAGTTTACTACTGATACGCGTTTTGGAAGCATATCAAGTCCGAGATCTTTGTAGAGATAGTTATAGAATGTAAATCAATGTATATCTTTATAAGTCGATGTAAATCAAGTCCTAGAATAACTAGGGTAAATAGTTTAGCTTCAAGGACTATTATAAATAGTTCCTTACGAATTGTAAACGTACGTGTGTATTGTTAACTCGATAATATACATTGAAGCTTTTTGTGAAACTGTGTTCTTAATACTTTCGCATATTATTTACAGTTCATTGTTCTTAATTTATTGATATAGTGTTGATCCGCTGCAACTTCTATAGTCAATTAGATCTAAGGTGTTTATTAACTTCTCTATAGTTAATCGATCCTGACAAGTGGTATCAGAGCTTATTGGTTCTAGATCTACTATTTGTTAAGAACAACAAAAAGTTTTAATCTTTAAAACACACACATTATTAATCATGACTGATAATAATGAAAGCACTCAGGCCAACAAAATCCCTATGCTCACTCCCAACAACTTTGGGATGTGGAAGAATCGTATTAAGCAATACATGCTTATTACAGATTATTCTATGTGGGAAGTTGTCCTTGAAGGAAACAAAACTGGTCCTGGTCAAGCAAGCAGCTCTGCAACTGAGGCAGACAAACTTAAATGTGACAAGGAGAAGAAAGATAAGGGAATCGAACTTAAAGCTCTAAGCACTCTCCTACTGGCCATTCCCAACGACTATCAACATCTTTTCGTTGAGTATGATGATGCAAAGGTGCTATGGGAAGCACTGGAGAAGAGATTTATTGGGACCAAGAGCACCAAGAGGAACATGAAATCTGTTCTCAAACAAGACTTTGAAAATTTCAAAGGAAAACCCAATGAAACACTCACTCAAGTGTTTGACAGATTCAACAAGCTAATTGGTGAACTTAACCAGGTTGGGGTTAAGATGGATCAAGAAGATGTCAACATGAAGTTCCTAAGGTCTCTTAGTGAAGAATGGGCCATGTACACAGTGGTATATAGACAAAGAGATGCTCTAAAAGAAAAAGAGTTGGATGAACTCTACAATGATCTCAGAGTATTTGAAACTGAGGTAAACCAAAAGAACCCTTCTATTTCTTCTAATAATGCTGCATTTGTCTCTAGTACAGGTCTAGGTCAAGAAACTTCCATAGGAAAGGCTGCAGATTCTGAGGATGCTGCAAGAGAATCCTTTTTCACCAGTCATGTGCATACTGCACTGATTAGTGATGACTTGGAATAACTGAATCCAGATGATCTTGAGGAGATGGATCTTAAATGGCAGATGGCCATGTTGAGCCTACGGACTAAAAGATTCTTAAAGAGGACTGGTAGGACAAGTCTCAACTTCAACAAAGGTGACAAAGCTGGATTTGACAAAACTAAAGTCAAATGTTACAACTGTAACAACCTTGGTCACTTTGCAAAAGAATGTCCTCAGCCAGACAAAAGATCAAAATCAACTGCTCTTGTTTCACAACAAGGACAAGGATATGACTGGAGCTTCCAAGCAGAAGAGCATGCTCAAAATCAAGCTCTCATGGCCTTTACTGACAACAAAACTGAGGTAAAACCTAAACCTTGTACTTCTGAATGTGCTAAAATTGTTAAAAACTTAGAAAAAGAAAACACTAAATTAAATGAAGATTTAGCAAAAGCAGTAAGAAGAAATCATGAATTCGATGGTGTGATTACTGATCAAGAACATCAGATAAATGTGTACCAGATAATAGATCAACGGATAAAGGAAGAATTACTTCAAGCTGTAGATGAGAAAGAATTTTATGAATTAAAAAATAAAGAATTAACAAGTAAATTAGAAGAATGTCAACTTGAAATTGAACAAAATAAATTAACAATTAAAAAGTTTGAAAGAAGTACTAAAATTCTTGATGAACTAACTAACAATCAAACTACAGAAAAAGTTGTTCATGGGGTGGGATATCATGCTGTACCACCTCCATATAAAATCATTCCACCACTTAAAAACAGTTCAGAAAGAATCATTAATGAATTAAAAACTGAAAATCAAACTCAATCACATAATGAAACATCTGAATCAAATGATTCTTTTGATGATGATCAATCAATTGAATTTACAATTTCTCAAACTGAATCACCAAAATCAATTGATACAAGTTTTTACACAGCACAAAGTCCAAATGAATCTCCTCAATATGATGCAGAAAACGTACCAAAAATTTTAACAAGGGGAAATGAAAGAAATAAAACTCAACTCTTAGATCAAAGAATACCTGAAGGTGCTAAAAGTAAGAAATTAAGGTGTGTTATATGCAACAAAATGAATCATTTAGCAAAGGATTGTCACTTCAATCCAATTAATTGTAAAGAATTCAAAGCATTTAAAATTCTCAAAGAAAAAGCCAAAACACAGAAATTGAAAGATACTACTGGTCCTTCAGTAGTAAATAAAACAAAAATTCCAATTGCTGAAACACCAAGATTTGGAAGAAGTGCACCTAGGTTTGTGCATAACAGAAGAGTTGGAAGCCCAAAGAACAGCAACTACTTCAAGAACAATGGAAAATCTAATCAAAATAAACAATATTTTAAATTTTCCAACACCAGTAAAACATTAACAATTTTACTACTGGTGTTAACCCTAATTATAATGCTGTATGGTACCAGTACAAAAACAGTACTGGTAAAAACCCTAATTACAAGAATACTACTGCTCCCAAACCAACTTTCAAAAATACTACTGGTGTCAACCCTAAAAACACTACTGGTTCTTTTAAACATGGTAAGTACCCAAATATTACTGGTCCATCAGTAGTAAAGTATTCAAAAGCTAAACATCATGGGTATAAACCAAGATCAGTAGAAAACTCAAACACCAGTAACACTTTTAAAAGGGCAGTAGTAAAACTCAACACCAGTATTAAACAAGTATGGGCACCAAAAATGTTTAAAGTTAAATCCCCAAAAGCTTATTTCTCAAAGGATGAACCCAAGACATATAAAGCTTGGGTTCCCAAACTTAACTAATCCTTTACTCACTTGTGCAGAGCATTCAGATCCCAGAAGAAGGAAGAACATGGCATATTGATAGTGGATGCTCAAGGCACATGACTGGAAATCTGCAAATTCTTAAAGATTTCAAGTTATTTGATGGAGGATATGTGGCATTTGGTGAGAACCCACAGGGAGGTAAGATCACAGATAAAGGTACTGTTACAAATGGCAAAATTACCTTTGATGATGTATTTTATGTAGCTGAACTAAAATACAATCTTGTCAGTGTGTCTCAAGTGTGTGATAAAAAGAATAAAATTCTTTTCACAGACATTGAGTGCATCATTCTTTCTCCTGACTTTATTTTAGATGAAAAATATGTTGTTTTAAGAACTCCAAGGAGAAACAATGTGTATTGCCTGGATATAGGGGGAGAACTCATTTCTTCAAATGAGGTCAACTGTTTTATATCCAAGGCACACACCACTGAATCAGAACTATGGCATAGAAGGATGTGTCACACAAATTTCAAAAACATGAACAATTTAGTAAAAAGAAATTTGGTCATTGGACTACCTCAAAAACAATTCATGTGTGATCATCACTGTGTTGCATGCCTAAAAGGTAAACAACACAAAATTTCTCATAAGTCCAAATCTGTGAACTCTATTTCTGTTCCTTTACAACTCTTAAATATGGACCTATTTGGACCTACAAATGAAATGAGTATTGGAAAGAAACAATATTGTCTTGTTATTACTGATGACTTTTCCAGATATACATGGGTGTTCTTTCTCAGGACAAAGGATGAAACAAGTGAACTCATAAAGAACTTAATTGTCAAACTGGAGAACACATCTGATCAAAAAGTTAAAGCCATAAGATGTGATAATGGCACAGAATTTAAAAATACTAACTTAATTAACTTTTGTGATCTTAAAGGTATTGACAGGCAATACAGCTCACCTAGAACTCCACAACAAAATGGTGTAGCTGAAAGAAGAAATAGAACCATCATTGAAGCAGCAAGATCAATGTTAGCAGATTCAAAATTACCAATCACTTTTTGGGCAGAAGCTGTTAATACTGCCTGTTATGTTCAGAACAGAGTATTAATAGTGAAGCCACATTTTAAAACACCATATGAACTTTTTAATAAAAGAAAACCTTCTATAAGTTTTCTAAAATCATTTGGGTGTCCTTGTACTATTCTGATTACAAGAGAACAAATTGGTAAGTTTGACTGCAAAGCTGATGATGGAATCTTTGTGGGATACTCTACTCAAAGCAAATCATACAGAGTATTCAACAAAAGACTAAGGATAATTGAAGAAAGCATCAATGTATCCTTTAATGAAAATGTGTCTAATGAACAAGGAAATGGTCCAGATTGGCTATTTAACATAGACAATCTAACCAAATCTTTTAATTCTAACATGGATTTCAATGCAGGTAATTCAAATTGTCACACTCAAAAGGAAGGAACATCATCTGTTAATACTGGTCAAGAGGAGATGAGATACATAGTAGTTAATACTGCTCCAATAGTTAATACTGAGGACAGTAATAACTCAAATTCTGAAACCAGTAGTAACTCTGAGAATAAGGACAGTAGTAATTCAAATACTACTGATACCAGTAATAGTACTCAAAATACTACTGGTCCTAACAATAACCTAGATTCTCAAGATACTACTGATACCAGTAACAACAACAATACTACTGATCTCAATGAAGACAATAGCAGTAGTAACTCTGACCAAGATGATGATGAACCAAACATCTATGACAATGAAGGATCACTAGAGGAACAACTGCCTGAGACAAATGAGTCCAATCTTGAAAATCAACTAGTAGTTGATAAAACTACAACCACAAGGACTCAGAAGAACCATCCATTAGACCTTGTTCTAAGTGATGTTAACTCACCACTACAAACAAGAAGCAAATTAAATAAAAGCTTAAGTGCAAACATGTGTAACATAAGTCTAATTGCTAATGAATGTATGTTTGAATGCTTTTTGTCTCAGGATGAACCAAAGAAGATCCAACAAGCAATGAAGGACTCAAACTGGATTGAGGCAATGCAAGAGGAACTCCTTCAATTTAAGTTACAAGCTGTTTGGACACTTGTACCTCTACCCAAAGGAAAAAGAGCCATTGGAACAAGATGGATCTTCAGAAACAAGAAAGATGAAAGAGGTATAGTGATCAAGAACAAAGCCAGACTTGTAGCCCAAGGATACACTCAAGAAGAAGGAATAGACTATGATGAAGTATATGCTCATGTTGCTAGAATTGAAGCCATAAGAATATTTCTAGCATATGCTTCATTCAAGAAGTTCAAAGTCTATCAAATAGATGTGAAGAGTGCATTTCTATATGGGAAAATTGAAGAAGAGGTCTATGTATGCCAACCTCCAGGTTTTGAAGATCCAAAACATGGTGATTATGTGTTCAAACTAGATAAAGCTCTGTATGGCCTACATCAGGCACCAAGAGCATGGTATGACACATTATCATCATACCTATTGAAGAACAACTTTAAAAGAGGAGCCATTGACAAAACTTTGTTTACAAAGAAAGTCAAAGATGATATACTACTGGTACAAATCTATGTAGATGATATCATTTTTGGTTCAACAAATGATGTATTATGCAAAGAATTTGAAGAACTGATGCAGATTAAATTCAAGATGAGCTCTATGGGTCCAATGAACTTCTTCCTTGGACTCCAAGTCAGTCAAAGAACAGATGGTATTTTGATAAATCAATCAAAATATGTCAAAGACATCTTGGAAAAGTTTGATTTGAAAGACTGCAAAAGTGCAAGTACTCCAATGGAAACACACAAACACCTACATCCTGATGTTGAGGGGGAGGATGTAGATGAACACTTATATAGATCAATGATAGGCTCTTTGATGTACTTAACTGCATCAAGACCTGACATTATGTATAGTGTTTGTGTGTGTGCAAGATATCAATCAAGACCTAAAGAACTACACTTGCAAGCTGTCAAAAGAATATTCAGATACTTGAAAGGCAAACCATCACTAGGTCTATGGTATCCACATGATTCACCCTTTGAACTCATAGCCTACACAGATAGTGACTATGGAGGTGAATGTCAAGACAGAAAGTCCACTACTGGTGGATGTCAATTCTTTGGATCAAGACTGGTGTCATGGCAATGTAAGAAGCAAACAAATGTATCAACATCAACTGCTGAAGCAGAATATGTAGCTGCATCTGCTTGTTGTGCTCAAGTACTCTGGATTCAAAACCAGCTTCTAGACTTTGGTATATCTATCCTTAAAACTCCTATTTTTATTGATAATCAAAGTGCTATTAGTATTGTGAACAATCCAGTAAAACACTCTAAAACCAAACACATTGAAATAAGATTTCATTTTATAAGAGATTGCAATGAAAAGAAATTAATCAAAGTGGTTAAAATCCATACTGATGATCAATTAGCAGATCTTTTTACAAAAGCTTTTGATGTAGGAAGATTCAACTTCTTGGTTAGCAGTATTGGAATGATTTTGATAAATTAAAATCTCACGTAAAGTCATGTGTAAAGTTTTTGTTGTAAAAAGTTATTTATTTGTTTAAATGTTTTACTACTGGTAAGATCTGTATCACTGGTATGTAGGAATGTGCACAAAATACTACTGGTAGTTAATTACTACTGGTGTGTATTAGGTTTACATAAATACTACTGGTAAGTCAGTACTACTGGTATTCACATTTACTACTGGTCATGTTGGAGGTTACTACTGATGTCTATAGTTACTACTGATGTCAAAATCCTTAGTCACTACTGATGTTAGTAGATACTACTGACGTTTTACTACTGATATCACATTTACTATTGGTCTTTCAGAATCACAATTACCAAACTAACCCCCATGAAAATAACCGTTATGTTATGATTCGAAGGGCATTTTAGTCGTTTTGCAGGTTAAATCGAAAGATATAAAAGGCGGCAGTCGATTAATTTAGCATTATCTTCACTTCGATTTGCAAAATCCTCTCGATAAACCCTAGCTTTCGATCAAAAACCCTTTATCAGTAACAAAATTCTTACATCTTTCTCTCAAAATCAACATCAATGGCAACTCTACAATCTCTCGATGTGCGAACCGATCTTAAATATTCAGAATTTCATAACATGTGTGCATTCCTAAAGAATCCCGACGGAACCAAAGATTTTCGTCCAATAGTTAAATTTTTGAGAAATTCTTACATATAGTTTGCTTTAACCGTTAAACCAAAAGCATATCAACAGCACTTGGTTGATTTCTGGACCAATGCTGAAAGAACAGAAGGAACAACCACATCGATGATCAAATCAAAAGTAGATGGAAAGCATATAACAGTAACTGAACAATCAATCAGACACCATCTACAACTACATGATGATTCAGGTATGTTTACACTTCCTAAGGAATTCATTGCTGAAATTTTAAATAAAATGGGTTATGAGGGAAAGCTTAACATAGTAACCTTTCAAAAAGGTCTTCTCTCCCCACAATGGAAATTTTTAGTACATATAATTCAGCATTGTATTTCTCCAAAACGAAGTACTTGGAATGAGTTTAATAAGACAATAGCCTCTGCTGTTGTCTGTTTATGCACAAACCAAGTATTTAATTTTTCTTACATGATTTTTGAAGGTATGTTGGGAAATCTTAGTTCTTCAAAAATTTTAATGTATCCCAGATTTCTCCAACATATCATTAACATTGAATTACAAAACTTGTCAACTCCCAAAAACATTTTTATCATTCCAGAGTTGAACAAGAAAGTTTTCTCAAATATGAGAAAACAATTTAAATTTTCGGGCAAGGAAACCCCTCTGTTTCCTAATATGATCAAAGATCAAACACATACTAGAGAGGGTTCAATCATAGATACAACCCAAATTGAACCTCAACCCACTCCATCACCCCCAAATACAGCCCAAACACCACCCCAAACAGCCACTCAATCACCCACTAACATAGAAGTCCTAAATGTGTCCCAGGAACTTGAAATAAATCTGCAGAGTGCTACTCTTCACTCTGTGGAAGACCTACCAGACAAAACCCAAAATATTTCTACAATTTATAAAAGAAAAGAAATCTTTCTTAAAGGACACCAGGGGACAAATCGAGTCAATCCCCAGACTCAAAGAGTTGTCCTCCAAGGAGGAGAGAGGACATGAGGCGAGGGCTCTCACTACTGATGCCCCAAAGGTGGGTGCACAGGATAGTGGGAACATCACTAAGACCCAGACCTCGGCAACTTTAAGTGATGACTCATTTGAGGAGTTACTTAAAGGACCCCGGTGCCAAAAAACCACAAGGGGGGGCATCTCTGCTTCTTCTAGGAAGAAGAGGATGTCTAAAAGACCCAATGAATCACCAAGAAGTGATGAGGGCAGATCTGTTGAATTGATGGATAGGATGGAAAACCTCAAAGCCAATGTACCTGTTAGTGAGCCCGATGATCTTGCTAGATGGAGTGAGGGCAGTATTAAAACAAAACAATTGACGGATAAAGTGGATTCTCTTGAATCCACTGTACAAGATTGTCTTACTTATCTCACAAATCAAGGGAAAACAATGGCTGCAATGAAAAGGCATATGAACACCATCAATAAGAGAATGAGATTCTATGAGCACAGGCTTCATCAACAAACTAAAATCATCGGAAAATTGAAGAAGAAGATTGATGATAGTGAGGCTCCACCAGTAGAGCTCACTAAGGGGGAGAAGGATAATATTCAAACAATGATTGATGAATCATTTGCAGCAGCAGCATCCTCTCTCTTAAATTTAAAAGAAACAACAGTTGATGAAGGCCCGGAAATGATGGTTACTGAAGATGAGCCTATTACTACTGCTCCTATGGAAGATCAAGCTGAAAAAGAAGTATCAGTAGTAAAACCTACTACTGATATCATAGCAGTAGTAAATGAAGAAAAGGCAGCAAACACTACTGATGCCCTATCAGTAGTAATCTATGAAGACATACCAGTAGTAACTACCTTGGTTACTACTGATGACATTATTGAGCTGCCACCACTACTAGAACCTACAGTGATACTTCCACCATCTCCAAAAAGAAAAACAACACAAATGGTGGTGAAAGATATTGATGATGATATAAATTGGTTAGAAGTTGATGAATGCTCCCTGCCTCCACATCCTAAAATACTTCCTATGTCACAGATACAATACTATGGTCCCAAATTTGCTATTGAATCTGAGCAAGATATGAAGAAAGATAACTACATAGGAAAGGGAAAGGAAGTTGCTGATGAAGACCGACCTAATAGAGCACAAGGCCATGAAATGGTCAACAAAATCAACTATGCCAAATCAGCCAAACAGGATAGGTGGAAGGTTAAAAGAGCAAAATACTTAAAGAAGGTTGAAGTCTCTCTAGCAAATGAAAACAAAAGATTAGCAGAAAGGGCTAGAATATTGAGACAACCATTCACAGAAATTAAATTGGCAGATATAGCAGATATATCAAAACTGCCACAATTTCAACAGAAGGTCAAAACCAAACAAGTTGCTGAAACAAGAAAAGAGCTACAAAGAAGAGAACTAGAAAAAATAAGGCAACTTGAATATGAAACACTAGAACTTCTTGAAGCACAAGTACAAGAATGCAAAGAGCAGAAGGCTGATATGCCAGAACAATTTGCAGAGAAAAAGAGAGAAATGATCACTTTCTTGAAATCAAGGGGTCACAACACAAAGGCCTTTGGAAGAATGAAGTTGATCAATTTAATTGAAAAGTACTGTGTAGAGAAGAAGAAGGATCTTACTGAACAAGACATTAATGAGAAGTACACCACTAAACTTGAACAGATAGACTCCAAAGAAATGAAAGAAAGAAAAACAATAACTGGAGAATCATCTGGTGTATCCTCTCAAACTTCAAAGAAAAGGAAGACAGTTACTTCTGAACTTGAACAACCAAAGAAGAAATTACAAATGGTTCAAGTTTATGATCTTCCCATTGCTCCCCTACAAAATAATCCAATCATCAACTGGAGATATATAGATGATATGATTGAGATTGTCAGAGAAGATAAGGTCACTCAAAGATTCAGAGCTTGGAAACCTTTGGTCATGTCCCTAACCAGAAGTGACATTATCAAGATGTTGATCATTGGTAAACCAAGAATGACTAAGAAGATCTGGAAGAATTCAGCTGCAGGTTATCTTACTGAAATGATTGATGCTGCTTTCTATCCAGAAAATTATTCAGAGAAGTATACAAATCCAGAGAATGTTCAAGCCTGGAATGTGCTGCCAACTGTCAACATGTACTTCTTTGAATATACAAGTAAGAAATGTGACTTATTCCTTTATGAGAAAGAGTATCCTCATTCTGAGAAAACTCTTTATCAACTGTGGTGCATGAATTTCATTAAACCTCATGATGCTGTGATGCTGCAAAATAAGATGAATGAATTTGTGAAAAAGATCAGCAAATATATTATTGCACAAAGGAATAAACAAAACCAACAGACATTAGAAGGTGATAAAAGAAGAACGAAACTGTTGGAAGAAAAGGAAAAAGAAAAGTAGAAGTAAATAGAAACTTAGTTGATTGAAAGATAATCAATAAGTTTAGGGGGAGATTGTTGGAACAAAATCACAGATCAACTTAATACTGATGCTGCAGTTAGTACTGATCATACTTAGTACTGATGGGGCAGAATTGTTTATTACTGATGAAGTTGATACTGATGAAGTCTATAACTAAGTTACTACTGATCAAGGCTTATTGAAGATACTACTGATCAATAGTAGTTAAAACTGACGTTGATATTGGACTTACTACTGATCACCAAACTTACTACTGATGATATGGATTTACTACTGGTGATTGCAGTTTACTACTGATACGCGTTTTGGAAGCATATCAAGTCCGAGATCTTTGTAGAGATAGTTATAGAATGTAAATCAATGTATATCTTTATAATTCGATGTAAATCAAGTCCTAGAATAACTAGGGTAAATAGTTTAGCTTCAAGGACTATTATAAATAGTTCCTTACGAATTGTAAACGTTGTTAACTCGATAATATACATTGAAGCTTTTTGTGAAACTGTGTTCTTAATACTTTCGCATATTATTTACAGTTCATTGTTCTTAATTTATTGATATAGTGTTGATCCGCTGCAACTTCTGTAGTCAATTAGATCTAAGGTGTTTATTAACTTCTCTATAGTTAATCGATCCTGACATCAGACAACCGGTAATTTGGGAACTCCGAGGAACCGTGGTGGTGCAAAAGGAGATCGGACGAGGACTTTGATTTCCGAGCGGAAGAGAAGAAGTGGGATGAAAGAGAAGTTATACTCGTTGCGTTCCTTGGTACCTAACATCACTAAGGTTCTAGCTCTTTTTATCATAAATACTAGAAGTTTCTAGAAGTCGTTACGGTTATATTGTGTTATTTTAATAGTTATGATTGTGTTATCGACTCCACATGTGTCTACATCTTTTGAGATGTCTTTTGCAAAGTAATCTTTGTGTATAGATATGACTGTTTACATCTCTTTCTCGTGGATACTGGAAGCCGTTAGACCATCCGTTGTATTGTTGCTAGCTAATGATTAGATATTTTGCCGCAAAAGAATTTGCTGACGTGGCAATTCAAAAAATTTAATCCGCTGATAAGTGCCAATTTACTAAAGTTAAAGTTATTACTTTATGTTGATTTTTTGAAGTAAATATGATATGATTGTTCTTTAGCTTTTTTTCCAACTAAATAACATTTCTTGATACGTAGATGGATAAAGCTTCGATAGTTGGAGACGCAGCACTATATATTCAAGATCTTCAAACGCAGGCAAGGAATTTACGGGCTGAGATTGCAACAATCGAAGAGACTAAAAACGAAAAAGTTTCATCCCAAAGTTCGAGTGTTTTAGACTCTTTTACAGTAACGAAGAAGATATCTAAGGTTACACAAAATTCCATTTATCACATAAATATGTAAGTATAAAATTAAATGAGAGCTACACTAACTCTATTTTTGCGAGATTTAATTAGTTGGATATGTTTAAATTGGAGGAGAAAGCGTACTATGTGAAATTGGTTTGCATTAAAGGACGAGGGGTTGCAGTGTCACTCCATAAAGCGCTTGAATCGATTACGAGCTTTCAAGTTCATAGCTCGAGTTTGGCAACCGTTGGTGATAAATTTGTGTTGACATTCACCTTAAATGTAAGTTTAACTTTGTATACAACTCTCTTTAATTAAAACTCATCAATAATTCATTTAAATGTGTATTAATTTACAGGTTAGAGCATGTGAATTTGACATAAATCTACCAAATTTGAAGTTATGGCTTGCGGGTGCTTTCCTTAACCAAGGTTTCGAATTCAACACATTTCCATCGCCTTAAATTGGCACTAGGAACACCGGGACGATACATATGCATTTATGTAGAACATTTTAAGGATATTGTGATAAAAATAATAGAACTTCTTTGAAACGACTTCGATTTAGGCTTTTTTTTTTATTTTTCAAAATAAAACAAACTGATCGTGTATTATATTCATTGCCTCTTTGGGACAAAACGTGATGCAGTGAATGACGTCATCATACTAGTTACTATCAAAGCTACAAAATGGAGTGGTCTCTTTCATTATCAAACACCGACTTTCATTTGAGATGTCGATGTCTACACGTCATCTCTCAATTTCTTATACATCGGATGCCTTCACCTTGATTCCGTTTACACCACAATCTCAATTTTAAACCCTTATACTATGTTGGGGTGAAAACGAGCCGAACCGTTCGTGAGCTACTCGGGATCGGCTCGTTAAAAGCTCGAAACGAGCCGAGCTTAAATGAGTATGAGCCGAGTTCAAGCTTAACTAAGAACTCATTTATTAAACGAGCCCGAGCCCGAGCTTGATCCACTAAGATTGATTAGGCTCGCGAGCCTAAACGAGCACATATATATTAATTATTACTCCCTCCGTCCCACAAAAAACTTCTCATTTAACCTTATATTTTTGTCCCACAAACAACTTCCCATTTCATAAATTTGATGGGCTCCACATAATAAAATAATATTATTACTAAGGACCCCACCACTAACTATCCACTAATTATTTTTCTCTCTCCAAATCAATCATATATTTTAATTAAAATTATTACCAATGACCCCACCACTAACTATCACCTTAAAACTTGTGCCCAACTCAAATGGAAGTTTTTGGTGGGACGGAGGGAGTACAAAAATACAAGTATATATTATACTCCCTCCGTCCCTAAAGTTCACATTTCACCTTGAAATTTTGTCCCTAAATAAAGTTCTCATTTCACAAGTTGATGGGGTCCACTAAATAAAATAATATAATTACCATGGACCCCACTACTAACTATCCACTAACAATCTTTCTCTCTCCAAATCAACTTTATATTTTAATCAAATTTATTACCAATAACTCCACTACTAACTTTCTCCTTAAATATTGTGCCCAAAAGAAATGGGAACTTTATTTAGGGACGGAGGGAGTATATATTTATATTTATGTGTGTATGTATACTATACATATATATGTATATAATATAATATAAAAATGAAGTTGTTACATAATATATTAAATATTATAATAAAATAAAAAAGTTTATATATTTTGTGTATATGGGAGCTTAAATGAGCATAACGAGCCGAGCCCGAACCTGCGAAAACCTAAACTAGCCGAGCCTGAGCTTTACATATAAGGCTCGAAATGAGCCGAGCTCGAGCTCCTTAAAACTTAAACGAGCCGAGCTCGAACCTAATCGAGCTCGGGCTCGGCTCATTTACACCCATATATGTTAGTATGTGTAAATTCACCTTCTATCACACACAATGGATAAGAATAGACTTTTCTAAGCACTCAATCAGCCATTTCAATTGCGACAACATGTTCCAACCCTATTTCATGCAAGAAACCAAATTTGAAAACTTAATTACTGCCATTAGAGGCAGGGCAGTACATTATGTACACAGTCCAAAAATCAGATCTAGCTGACTGGAACCAAACTAGATAAAAAGGTTTCGGCCGAACCTAGAACCAATAAAAAAGTTTCAGCTAGACCGAAAACCATAAAAAGGTTTCGGCCAGGCCGAAGACCGAGCATATAGCGTCTTGGACCGGACCGGATCGAGAAACTGGGACCTTTTTCGGTCTAATTTCGGTTTTGGACCGAACCAGACCAAACCGAGAATCGGTTTTGAATGGAAATTCAAATTGAGAACCGGACCAGTATATCCAATTTAGTTCGGTTCCAATTTGGTCTGGACCACCAGTTCTAGCTGGATCTCGGTCTAGTTTGCATAGACCTACTGTAAATCCTATGAAAAACTTAATGACGCATAATATAATTATAAAAAAACTATATTATATACGTAAACAAATTGTTGAAAAATCTTAATATCAATGGTTAAATATGGTTAAAATGGTTTATGTACAACTAAGGAAGCATAACTACTCAAAGGTGGTTAATGAAATTCAAGGGGGTGATTTTTTATTAGTTAATTTACAATGACTTTAAGCCAAGAAAAATTTGTTAACCATTACCCTTAGGACAATGTTTAGCATTTCCCTTAATATATCTATTATAGAGCAGAATTCAAAATAAAGAAGAAAAAAAAAAACAGAAAGCCGACAGATTATAGTTGGCATTATGTTAACCGATCATGAAGAAAAACAAGGCACATCGTTGCAATAATAATATGGAAAACAAACCAGAATCAGTTGATAAGTTTAAGTTTAAAGATTAGCGATCATATCATCCAAATTCCAATCCACTAAAGTGATTCTCACCCAGCAACCGTCCCAACCGCTCCTTGGGCGTACTCCTAGGATGCAATTAGATAATGCTGCATCCACATGCTGCCACGTGTACCAGCTGCTTTTGTAGATGTTGCTGTTTCAATGGGGCATGAAAAGGAATCCGCATTCTGCATCACGTAACAAACCACAATTTCCACTGATTTCAACAATTACATGACTTCAGGATTTGATAAAATCTGTAAACTTGTTCCTTTATTAATCCAAGCGGTCAACTCAGGTTGACTTTCAAAAGGTTTAAGTGGATACAAATTCCCGTCATCAAGTTTCACACCGTAAACAAACGGGAGTCTAAGCGAGACAAAACTTTCTGGTGGTAAAATTACCGAACTGCCCAAACTGAATTGTAGCTTTTGTTCACGTTCAAGGACAGTTGGAGGTAAACATGATACCTAAATATCCAGAATAATAACAACTTCAACAACTAAAATTAAAATTAATAAATTTTATATTTTTTGTACCTCAAATTGAACAAGTGGACATGTAGACAAGACAACCGGGAAGGGAGGTGTGACCTGACGAAGTATATATCATTTTGTATATATTTAAAATAAATTATAATTCAAATTCTCACCAGAAAAATTCTCTGAAGCTGTGAAATGGTGCCAGCAAATTGAACATTTGGTGATTCGTTCTTATTCTTATTAACCTGACAATGTGGACAATTTAAATACAACGGAATATTCCTATTAATTAAAGCAAAAACACCATTTCCATCATCATCATCAAGGTTCATCGATTGAAAACTTCCTTCAAAATCTTTCAAATTATTCATTTTCACAACACCATTTTGGTCTCTTCGTCCTTGACTACCGCTACCCGTTACCTCCTTTGACTTTCCCGCGTTTCTTACCATCCGGTTTGACTGCCGGTTGACTTTTCCTTGACCACCACCATGTTTACCCATTTTACGTTCAGGGTTTTCTTCAAAATTATTAGATTCTTCATCGATTGCATAAATTGAACCGAGCCCGTTCAGATGATCGGGTGTTAATATGAATCGATGTCCACACGGGCATTCGTGTTCAAATCCGATATATATTACCACCTGATTTAAAGAATTTTTACCGTTTATGGTTGTTAAATTACCCGTTTGCAAAAACGGGTTCCCATTTTCGTACCCGTTTGTGTTACCATCCGTATTTTCATGAACAGAAGAAAAAATTTCAACTTTTTTAGATTCTTGATTATCATTTATGTCATGTGTTTTGACTATTGTGACATTTTCTGAAACCAATAAAGTTTTTTTCTTTGATTGAAGTGGTGGGAAACTGGAATTTGTAGCTGCTGACCCAGCAACAACTTCAGAAAACTGTTTTTTCATAGTGAAACCGGGAAGAATTCGACCCGAATTATTCTTATTATCATCAAAGTTATTAACTTTACTATGAATTTCCACCCCATTACCTGGTTTCTTCACTTTTTCATCTGAAATAGCTTCGACCCGCGAATCTTTACTCGACCCGTTTACAGAATACCCATGTAAAAGACCCGCTGGTAAACTACTCACGGGTTGTTCTTTATGTTTTTCAAGATAAAATTTCCATTTAAGAAGAAACTTTTCGGTGGATGAGAACCCGCTTTGAAGTAAACCTTTAGATGGTTGATAATATCTTGACCCGCCAATTCGGGTCAAACTCCAAGATGATGATTGAATCGGGCCAATTGTATTCCCTTGTGGTAAATTAAGTGTAGGAAGAAGCTTATCACACTCTGGGTAACAGTTAAAACTCACATTAGCAGTCTCAAAATCAAACGGGTCAGCCCGTAATTTCCTTGATCTACCACAAGCACACGCACGAAGAAACACAAAACCACTAGAATGTGGTTTAACTTCACTTTTCATATCATGCCTTTGATGAATACATGATTTTCCAGTTAAACTAACCGCATCACACAGCTGTCGACCCGAAACCCAAATAGACGTACACTCATCTTCCAATTTTTTCAAATAAATTTCAACAGCTGGTCCTCTGACCATTGACTTAAAATAGGTCAACGCTTTGACCAAGTGGGCCTCGTGTTGTGATGTCGGGTAACATGTTGGTAAATCATTTAAGTAGACATCTTTAGCAATGGGCAAAGCCCGTTGGCACCATGAAATTGAAAATTTAGTGTTGAGTCCTTTACTATTTTCTAAAATTGTGGCTGCAAGTTCTTGCGGGTCACCATTTTCAATTGTTGGTGAAATATTATTTCGTTGTCGGGATCTTCGTTTGTTTTGTTCGGGCTCGGGCATGGGTTTTGCAGAAAGAAGCCTGTGTAAAATAGTTTGACTTTTAGTCAACCAAACATCAAGATTTGGTAGTTCAGGAGTTGTTGAAGGCTTTCCAGAAGCTACACTGGCGGCGGCAGCGGCGGCTGCAACCGCCACCATTCCAACACCGCCAGCTGGCACATTGTTTGCATTTGTGACCATATTACCCCTACCTCTTAAAATATCACATTGTCTAAAAATAAACTCTTTTACAGAAAAAATATCTTCTTTATTTGAACTTTGTGCATGACTCTCGAGTAAAAGAGAATCTGAAGTCGAAATACCATTTAGAACATTTTCAACAAGGTTTGTAGCAAAATCTAAAGATTCACCCGTTTGGTTTGACTTTTGGTCAACTATTAAAACCGCTTTTGATGCATCAAGTGAAAACAAAGGAGCAAGGTTTGAAACGGGTCCATTTCTTGACCCGGGAGGACCCGTTTCGGAACCTGAAAGTACCCGACATCTTTTAATTGAAAACCGTATCTGTGCCTCGAGAGATGATTGCAATTTTTTCTTAAAACCACCTTCGGGTTTTGTTACAGGGCGTGATAACACAACTATTGAGCCCGACCCTTTTAAGTTATTCAAATTTGAAGATTGATTTGATGATGTGGACTCTGCTGACTCATCAGTGTTAGAACTCGGGTCAGAAATATCATCAAGAAAAACAAAAAGTATAACGGGTGTACATTGTCCTGGAAATAAAGATGTGTATGAACCTAAATTTGACATTAATGTAATTGACGAATTGTGACGGTTTGTGGGTGGCCCGTTTTTACCAGGAGATCGGTTTTTAGAAGTGTGTGAAGAAGGTGAAGTGTGTGCTCTTGATGTTGTTGGTTGTAGTGTTTGTGATTTATTAACTGGGAACATCGCGTTTTTAGCACTTTGTAAGACTCTAAACTTTTTTAGAATTTGAATATCAAAACGTGATCCCTCCTGTATATATATAATCACGTGGCAAACCTGCATTTTAGAAGACAATATGTCCATAATAAAATTAATAAAATGGTGAATTGTACAATAAATAAGTTGCTAGGTTCACTAATCATACACAGGAAATAATAGTTGCAAACAATTGAAGAACATATGCATACATGATTTTTCTTGTTCTTATTATAGATTTCTATTTTGGTTATGATCAGCTAAAACCCTAACTTTAATTTACCAAATTCATCTAAAATCAAGTGATAACACCCTTTGTAGCTCAGTTGTAGCCAACTAGTACAAAATCATTGCACAGTTCAATATAAACATTTGACATTCATATAATTAAACATAGAAAATCCATAAAATCATGCATAGAATCGATCAATTTAGAAGTAAACAAACTCACAGAAAACATAAACAGCATCCCTTGAAAACATACACAGGAAATAATAGTTGCAAACAATTGAAGAACATATGCATACATGATTTTTCTTGTTCTTATTATAGATTTCTATTTTGGTTATGATCAGCTAAAACCCTAACTTTAATTTACCAAATTCATCTAAAATCAAGTGATAACACCCTTTGTAGCTCAGTTGTAGCCAACTAGTACAAAATCATTGCACAGTTCAATATAAACATTTGACATTCATATAATTAAACATAGGAAATCCATAAAATCATGCATAGAATCGATCAATTTAGAAGTAAACAAACTTACAGAAAACATAAACAGCATCCCTTGAAGATCTCCGAACTCCTGCTTTTCAAAAACCGAATCAAACCCACTTGAAACCTCCGAAAATCCTTGAATTACCGGACAATTTGTAGAACAAAGCTGCAGATACAAAATCCCCTTTGCTTCTTCATGATAATAACTAATTTCTCTCTGTTTAAACCAATCCTTCACCTCATCACTCACGATTTCCCCTGTTTTCTCAAACCCCAATGCCACGTCAGCCTTCCCACAGCCAAACACATTGGCATCAATAATCCGGTTGATTAATTGACTCACATCACCTTTGCGACGGCCAATGAAGCCGACCACGACGACGCCGTTTTGTCGGAATGGTGTTGAAGGTGGAGGAGGAAGAGGTGGAAGAGATTGTGTCGGAGGTGGACGGTGGATGGTGACTGGTGGTGGTGGGATAGTGGTGGCGGACGGAGGAGTTATGACGGAAGATGATGGTGGTCGGATTAGAACTCGCATAGGGGAGCGATTTGGTGCCGCCATGGGGTTTGAACTGTGCTCTCGAAACTCCATCGGAGTTGAACAACAAACTAATGGATCGATTTCTTCAGTTAAAGAAAGTAAGGGGATAACTTTGAAACTTCGAAGATACAAGAAGTGAAAATGATGAATTACAAAACTAGTACCTAATCTCTTTGTAGTTACATATTTGGTCCCTTGTTGAAACCTACGAGCTTGGTTGTTAGATTTCAGTCTTGATAGGGGTGTTTTGGATTCCGATTTTTGCAGCATATTATCTGTCTATTGCTTTTGAAAAACGGGTAAATAATCGAAAATGAATCTCTATTTATAATAAAAGAAAGCGTGTCACGTCAACTAATCCATATCACCTTTGCCACGTCATCTTTTCCACGTCATTAATCATCCACCAATGAAAGCATTTCACGTCACCCTTTACATCACCTTTGACACGTCATCTTTGCCACGTCATTAATCATCCACCAATGAAAGCATTCCACGTCACCCTTTTGAGATAAACATAATCCACATACCATCATTTAAGATAACTAAATATGATTTGAATTTTTTGTCATCAACTTAAAGTTTAAAATAAATATGATTTCCTAAAACATATTTATTTTTTTCAATATATAATAAAAAAAATTATAAACTAATTTAAAAAACGTATTTGTTATTTTTTAAAATAATTGCATATATATCTTAATTTAAAAAGGTAATCATTTTCCTAAGGTGGTCATAATAAATATTGTATTTTTTAAGAAACTGATTTATCTTTATTCTTTATTAGACTTTTATAGTATATATCAAAACTTGACATTTTTTTAAACTTAGTAAGTGGTTGAATATTTTTTTCTTTAAATTTGTAAACATTTTTTTATACAAATTTAGTATAATTAAATAAAAACAAATCTCTTTGATTTGAAAGTCCTAACTTTTTACGATTTGTAGACAATGTCTTCTAAAATATATTTCATCAACGAATTGACCGGAAATGTTAAGAATGATTAGGTTGTGGAAATCCAACAATTTCAATAATAAACTTGTGGCCTAAAGAATAGACAAAATGAAAACGTATTAAACTTTCAATTAATCTCTTTTTAATCAGAATTTTAAATGATCACCATCCGTTTTGCTTATATATATTAATTAATTTTTTATAGCCAAATATGATTTATGCCTACATTAAGAAGGATTTTTGTCTAAATTTCTATTTACCTTGAAGTTTTACAAAAGATTTAAAAATGTTTGTAAACAATATGTATTTTATTATAAATTTTGTCTACACTTTATACGATAAAATGTGATGTGCAATTATCGTCAAAATACTGTGTTCTTAATTTTATTGTCGTCTCACATATAAACCTTTACATCACCTTTGTCACGTCATCTTTACCACGTCATTAATCATCCACCAATGAAAGCATTCCACGTCACCCTTTTGAGATAAACATAATCCACATACCATCATTTAAGATAACTACCATTTAAGATAAATATGATTTGAATTTTTTGTCATCAACTTAAAGTTTAAAATAAATATGATTTCCTAAAACATATTTATTTTTTTCAATATATAATAAAAAAAAATTATAAACTAATCTAAAAAACGTATTTGTTATTTTTTAAAATAATTGCATATATATCTTAATTTAAAAAAGTAATCAATTTCCTAAGGCGGTCATAATAAATATTGTATTTTTTAAGAAACTGATTTATCTTTATTCTTTATTAGACTTTTATAGTATATATCAAAACTTGACATTTTTTTAAACTTAGTAAGTGGTTGAATATTTTTTTCTTTAAATTTTTAAACATTTTTTTATACAAATTTAGTATAATTAAATAAAAAACAAATCTCTTTGATATGAAAGTCCTAACTTTTTACGATTTGTAGACAATGTCTTCTAAAATATATTTCATCAACGAATTGACCGGAAATGTTAAGAATGATTAGGTTGTGGAAATCCAACAATTTCAAGAATAAACTTGTGGCCTAAAGAATAGACAAAATGAAAACGTATTAAACTTTCAATTAATCTCTTTTTAATCAGAATTTTAAATGATCACCATCCGTTTTGCTTATATATATTAATTAATTTTTTATAGCCAAATATGATTTATGCCTACATTAAGAAGAATTTTTGCCTAAATTTCTATTTACCTTGAAGTTTTACAAAAGATTTAAAAATATTTGTAAACAATATGTATTTTATTATAAATTTTGTCTACACTTTATACGATAAAATGTGATGTGCAATTATCGTCAAAATACTGTGTTCTTAATTTTATTGTCGTCTCACATATAAAGTTTTTTGGAACAAATTTCATGAAATTATTACAAGCCGCCCGTGATTTATCACGGGGTATAAACTAGTTGTAACACCTCATTTTTCAAAACACCTTTTAAACATATTTTTAAATAAAAATAATACAATGTCCAATGTTCCCGAAATACGGTTTAACAAAAACCAATAAAACATTTATCAGAGTTATAAAATCCGGTGTTATAAAGATAATATCATAACCATAGGATAAACGAGAACTACCTACGAGCTCCCGAGCTGATCAACACTAGGCCACTTCTAACGCGACCCTCTAATCCATCGATCCTGAACCTGAGTACATAGCCAAAAACAAAGTAGTACGTGAGACAAAATAGTCTCGTGAGATACATGGGTTTTCGAACCGTTCTCAAAAGATTTATAAAATAATATTTATAACATTAAAAATATTTATCCTTATCATTTCTTATTAATTCATAATTCATCTTCCATTCATTTAACCGTATAAACTAATAAGCTTACCGTAAGCTTACTCGTCATCTAATCACATACTTGTAAGTTATCTCCAAACTTACACTTTCATTATCACATATGCGACGGACCTCTCCGAAGCCAACTCTCCCGATATGGGACGTCATAGGTAAACTATCAAGGTAATTGGGAACCCCCATCTTACCGAGATTCATAAGCTCTCCCCGTTCCCGGGTCGTCATGCTCACTCATCATTGAGTGTCGTAAACTGTGACATTCTACTCTTTGCGCAGGGAGGTACCACCCCAAGTAGACGTCTCATGCTCCCCCATTTCTGGGCGGTCTTATTCCGGATTTTTCATTCACATATGAGCCTCAGCTCCTTTCATCAAATATGAGCATCAGCTCCTTTCATCACTTATTAGAATACATTTATTCTAATTTATCATGCTATTCTCTTTATTATTTCGTTTTAAATCTTGACTTTACCAAGTCCTTTACTAATTTAAAACATATTCATCTTTTATCAAAATCATATTACTTTGACTCTTCTTTGACTAGAATACACGTTTATTACTAGTCACTTATTACTTATTCTCTTAGTATTTCAATATCTACTTTTATTAGTACAAAATACTAATCGATACTCATTACTTAAAAATCATTGTCTCAAGCTTTATTAATGCGTATTATTAATAAGCCGATTATTAAGCTCTTTTAAAATCATTATCTTTATTCATGCATCTCATTTGTAAAAACTCATTATTTACTTTTCATTATCATAAACTCTTTCAAAATCAACAATCATTTAGACATACTAAAATATTCTATTACTAGCATTTTCTCATCATATCCATCATATCTTTATTAAAAACGTTCATTAATAAAGACTCTTAAAACATCATAGTTTCCAAATCATTTGCTATGTACCCAGTAAAAGTCTCATGTACTCACCTTAGCCTAGCTAACTCCAAATCGTGTCTAACAACACGAATCCTTGCTTTCCAACTTGTGAAATGTCACCAATCTTTAGGCCTTCTTGACCTATCATCCATATCATCATAAAATCTAGTTATTATCCATAACTAGCTACCAATAAACCCATAACAACATTCTTAACCACCAAGTTCACCCAACTTGGTGAAATCTCAAACCCTAGTTCAAGATTTCCATCAATAATCCCAAATCCAACTTGTACACATCGATTACCAGTTTACAATGAGTGTTCTACACCCATAATTAGTCATCTTCCCCAAAGATGACATGGATGGTTCCCCAAACCACCATTTCTATCCATACAAAGTTCATAACTAGATAGACAACATCCACAATCAATAAATCTTACCTTTGATGTTTAGATCCTTCAAGATTGATGAAGATTTGAGCAAGGAATCACCAAAATCGCCCCTTCTCTCTCTAAAATCGGCTGCACCACAACTTGGGTGAAAAATGAGCAAACCCTAGCTCAAACCCGATTTTATTCTGCTCGACCATAGTTCGCGATCGCGAACACCACTTCGCGTCGCGAAGTTCCCGCCTCGAGCCCACTTCGCGATCGGTAACTGGTCGGGAACTCTTCACGTCCGATCACCAAAATCCCTGCCTCGACTTCACGATCGCTAACCCGAGTTCGCATCGCGAACTCCTCAGGTGTCCGAGGCTGCACTTTTTCAACTTTATCTCGACCCGGTTTCGCCCATAACTTCCTCGTACGATGTCCAAATGACACGAAACCAATTCCTACGTGTTTTAAACGATTTATCCTTATTTATCTTATTTTTCCCATATTTATTTTTATTCAAATTTCGGGTCGTTACACTAGTGTTTATTAAAAAGTATAAGAAAATCAATTATTTCCATTTTAGAACATCTAAAATGGAGTTTTAAAAAACGGGTGAAGAGATACTTATTGCGTTTTCAAACTAAAAAACTGATTATCTAATTATCGTGATTTAAAAGAGCATAATCACATTCGAACACTATTTTTCATAATCACGTTTTGTAATATCGAATTATCTAATTATTTATTTTCAAAACACACAATTTATTTTCAATAAAAAATCTATAACACCCCATGATATCTTATGAGTTTAATTAACATAAAATTATACGTTCTCCATAGCATAATTAGTTATACATTGTTGGTTTATTTTATAAACTTCGGGTTTTGTATATTGGATTATCTGAAGTATTGTAAACATTTATAGATTGAAGTATTTCGACGGTACTTAAGAAATGTTCATTCGGATAAAATCAGAAACATAATATTAGAATATAGAAATTTGTGTGTTTTATGATCTTATGTGCCAAATAACGTTAATGACCATAACCAGGAGATAACCTCCTTTCTGAAACCACTGACAAACTGCTTCGAGGCAGTTGAAACCGACAAAAACTACCATAAGAACATGTCAGTCTCTTTCGTCGAAAAATCGGGTTTGAATCTCAAATTCAGATTTTCTATGCATTTAAAAGGAATATTAACCCAGCCATGGGCTACCCACGGACCCCATAGAGACAATATGTTTTAATCAAAATATATTTAAATAAGTGTGCACTTCGCACCATCCTCACTTGTTTAATAGCCATTAAGATTAGTTTTGGTCAACAATTTTATCTCGTTACACTTAAATTATACACAGATCACCAACAATTTTTTGTTTTTGAGATAAAATATATTATAATTAGAGTTATAGATTAAATTAGGTAGTGAATGCATGTTGAGTCTCACTCCTTTTGGATACAATTATGTTAATGATGTGTTAAGAATAAAAATAATGGTAAAAAGGTCATCTCATTATATTATGAAGATATTTTATGTGTGTAGCCTCTACTATTTTTTTATCATATAAGGTAAAGTATCAAAGTATATCACTTATTTTGAAACTATAAAAAATGAAAAGTGTATCACATTTTTTATTTTTTTGTGATACGAAGAAAGTATATACTTTATAAGATCTTTGTTGATTTTAGGTCATCTCATTGGCATAGATAATAATCTTTGCGAATATTGGGTTAAGCATCAAGTCTTGACATGTTATGACAGAACCTAAAATAAACCTTTTAGAAAACATGGTTACGTGTTAAGTTTTGGCAAGTTATGACGGAAGGTAAGATAGACCTTTTAGAACTATGCGAAAGATAAATAAAAATGTTTAGTATGAATCAATATTATTTCTCATTCCATGTTTCCATGTGTTAGTGAACAAATATCGTGTAACTTGATCTACTATTAAAATCTTAATTGTTCATTCTTAGACCACTGACATCGGTATGTCGATTGGGCAATCGTTGGTGCCGGTTATTCTCCAACTGATAGCTCGACCCGTCACTTGCTTGCCATCGGTTTTTCATGTCTCCTAATTAATGAGTAGAAAAGAGTTAATGTAGATTCAATGTTGTATTTTATAAAAAGTATTATGTGTGTATATTTTAGGGTAAATTACAGAAATTGTCCCTATGGTATACCTGATTCTGCATTTCTGTCCCTAAATTTTTTTTGTCAGTTTTTTTGTCCTTAAAGATTTTTGGATTTCACTTTTCTATCCTTCCGTCCAATTCCGTCAAAATTGCACCGTTTAGTTGTCTCATGTGCTTGGCAAATGAGGGCATTTTGGTCTTATTATTTGTTCTTCCTCAATCTTCATCTTCTTCATTTTCATCCCAAATAAAAGAAAAGCCCTTCAAACCCTAATTATAAACTAATTGTTTATAACATAAAAGTTTCTAGCTCCAAAAGATTCTATCCCTTCACACCCTAATTACAAACCAGACTATGTTATCCAAACAAGAACTCATCTGATCGTTTCTTCCCAAATGGTGGATTTCTGATCTGATTTCTACCTCTGTGAACGAGATGAGTTTAAATCGTTTCTTCCCAAATGATTCTCAAATGATCCAGATCTGCAAAAGCAACAAGATTCGGGTTCTTCAAACGAGCTGTAATTCGAGCGACTCTCAAACGATCAGATTCTTCTTCCCCACACGTGTTCTTCTTCTTACCCACACGTGTTCTTCAAATGAGCTGTGATTCTTCAAACGACTTCTAGAAGAACAGGAACAAGTGAAATATTTTCCAACTTTAAAAACAATAACAACTTACATGGAGCAGGGATTGCTCAAAACACAAATAAAGCAAAGCAACTGTTCGATGAAATGCCTGAGAGAGATTTAATCCCAGATTCTGGTGTATACAATGCTTTGATGAACACTTTCATCAAATCAGGGGATGTTAAATTAACAACTAAATTAATTAATCAAATTGAAGAAAATAATCTGGTTCAAGATAATGTTACGTTTCATACAATGTTCTCGGGATTAATGAAATCAAGTGGAATCGATGAAGAATTGTTAATGAAACCTTTTTGCAAAAATCGTAAGATTAATGAAGCATTTGGGTTTTTTAATTACTTAATTTTAAAATTGAAGAATTGGTGATGAAGAATCGTTTGCTATTGAAGGTATTAGGGTTTCTTCAAGCAAGAAGATGAAGGAGAGAGGAACAAAAAAAATTGAAAACAAAAAAATTTGTAAAATGACAAAAACGCCCTCACGTTTTAACCACGTGGTGGGACTTAACGGCTAAAAAGAGACGGAATTTGACGCAAGGACAGAAAAGTGAAATCCAAAAATCTTTAAGGACAAAATAACCGACAAAAAAAGTTTAAAGATAGAAATGCAGAATTACTTTTCAACGAGATAGTGCTTATTCAACTCTCTCAAAATGGAATCTATTCCAAACATATATGCCATGGTTCCTTACTTCGACAGGGTACAGATATCTAAAGTTTTTAGATATTTTTTCAGACCTATTGCGTAGCAGTCAAAAATTTGTATACATTTTTCATGATATTATGCATAGATCAGATATCTCATTGCGAATTCATACTATAGGGACAATTTATGTAATTTACCCTATATTTTATTATGGCTGGTTCTTAAAAAACAGATTGAAGAAATTTTATTGATATGAATATATCAATTGAGTGTAGCAAGTAGGGATGGCAACTAACATCCGATCCGATGAACATCCACCCGATCCGCTCCACTCGTAGTGGATATGGATGAAGTTAAATGGGTGAATATCGGATGTGGAGCGGATGTGGATGTTTATTGGAGCGGATATGGATGATGATTTTCAATCCATGGATGAATCCACTTAACCCGAAATTAAATATATATTATAATTTTATATAACTATAAATATATGTTTTCAATAGTAGGTTGACTGATGAGGCAATTATTTATTATCATTTCCCATACTTGAATTTCTTAGGAACTAATCATTTTATCGTTTCTTATTCTGTTCTTAGTATGAAGGCGACGATCATTATATGACTCGTTACTTTTGAGATTTTTGTGTGATTTTCAATGCAACAACCCATAAATCACAAGCATGTAATTATAAATCACAAGCATGACTCGTTACTTTTGAGATTTTTGTGTGATTATCATAGTTATGTTTCCGTTTGACTCTTCTTTTGGAAGAAACTATGTAAATATGCAATAAAAATCGTAAATCATATATAAAACTATCGTACTTTCTTTAGGAGTTTTTTTTCTTCCGAAATCCAACGGATGTCCATTTACCCGCTCTAATCCAATGGATATGGATATGGATGGATGAAATGATTTTAAATGGATATGGATATGGATATGGATGAGGTAAATTTAAATGGATATGGATGTGGATATGGCATCATCCGATCCACATCCGATCCATTGCCATCCCTAGTAGCAAGTGAGTCAACTAAAATAATTAGTAAAACTGATCAGTTGTCTCTTAAATTAATCACGAGCCAATTCGTGGATCCGCGTGAAAGCTAGCGATCCCACCTTATCATCACTTTCTCTAGAGTTTAATCCCATCCGTTAAAAAAGCTCAAAACAAATCAACGGCCTCCGTGTATGATCCGCCACATCTAAAATCCACCAATCAAATCTCTCCTTTCAATCACTACATAAACACAAGCATTCCCTCCCAACATTTTCATATCCTACAACAATCTACCTCACTCTCTAAAACATCAATCCCTCCCTCCAAAGCTCAAATTCACTGAAAAATGGCGCCAAAAGCAGAGAAGAAGCCCGCCGAGAAGAAACCAGTGGAAGAGAAGAAATCCGCCGTAGCTGAAAAAGCTCCGGCCGAGAAGAAACTAAAGGCTGGGAAGAAGCTGCCGAAGGAAGCCGGCGCCGCCGATAAGAAGAAGAAGAGAAGCAAGAAGAGCGTCGAGACGTACAAGATCTATATCTTCAAGGTGTTGAAGCAGGTGCATCCGGATATCGGTATCTCAAGCAAGGCTATGGGAATCATGAATTCGTTCATCAATGATATTTTCGAGAAGCTTGCTCAGGAATCATCGAGGCTTGCAAGGTACAACAAGAAGCCGACGATTACATCTCGGGAAATTCAAACGGCGGTGAGGCTGGTTCTTCCCGGTGAGTTGGCAAAGCATGCTGTTTCTGAGGGAACTAAGGCTGTAACTAAGTTTACCAGTGCTTAGATTTGGGGCTCAGAATTTGTGATGTTAGCGAAGTGTTAGGGTTTGTAAAAATTTCATCTTCTTGATGAATTGATGTGATTTAGTTGTCGAATTTGAAGTTAATCGTATTTTGTAGTCAAACAGTTGAATCTAATTGAAATTTGGTTTTATATTGCTCTGTTTTAAAAAATTGTCATCTTTCACTTAATATCCATTGATAACTTCAACAATTTAAAATTTTAAATAAAATGATTAAGAAGGTTTGATGCATCCTTTCACTCGTTCAAGTTATTTTGACTCTCTTTTTTTTCTTATTAGCTGAATTTAAAAAGAAAATTATTTTTACATTTTGGCGAAAGTTTTTGACTGATAGAAATAAAACATAACTTATACTGTTAATCTACTCGTTTGTATGTTTGTCGAAGTTCACACCAAGCTGGGCCGATTAAGAAGACGTTAAACTAGCCCGGGGACACATCTAGGCCCAAAATGGTATCAACTAACTAGACCCAAAATGGTAAAATTACATTTGATGACGTCACTAGAACATACCCAGTGCGAAAGTCATATCTCGCAGAGATTTAATACACCATTCAAACTCTCCGACCGCTGTTTTTTAAGCATCCCCAATGGTTAACCTTGCAAAAGCTTATTACTTTTGTCACATCAACAATCCACTAACCAAAAAACTTTTCATAAATTACATCTTCAATGGTTAACCTTTCTAAAAGCTTTTTCTTTTACAATATTTCTAATATACATTTATCTATCTCAAATGTTTTATAAATACCCCTATATATAATTTGACATTTTTTTGACATCTTAATAAATATAATATTTTTTAAAATGTCTCGTATAAAAATATTATAATAATTGACATTAAATATTATATAATTTATTTATTAACTAATAAAAATATAATAAACAATTTATATACTACCTCCGTATCAAAATAAGTGATACATTTAGGAAATTACGGTTTTTGAGGCAAAAGATTGGAAAGTGATTTAAAATAGTATAAAGTGGATAGTTAGTTGATAATGGGACCCACTTCTTTTGGATGTAGTGAAATTAATGATGTTTAAAAGTAAAAGTAAGGGTAAAGAGTAATTTTACTTTATTAAAGTAGATAGTTAGTGGAGAAGGGGTCCCACTTTTTTTGCCAAATAAGGAAAGATTTTAAAGTGTATCACTTATTTTGTTCCACCCCTTTTAGGAAAGTGTATCACTTATTTTGATACGGAGGTAGTATAATATATCTAAGGTTTAAAATGAAAAGTTATTAAACATGAGGACTAAAAGGGACAAACATTTAATCTTAGTTTAAAGGTTAGTAGAAAAAAAGTCATTGGAATAAGCTTTTGAAAAAGCTAATTAATCCAATGGTAAAAAGTCTTTTAAAGACTTATTAAAATAGTAAAAAGCTTTTAAAAAAGCTCCCATCAGAGATCCTTTCATTTAAATATTATAATTTCAAAGTTATCTTTTGTGGTTCAGTGTGAAAGAAATTGAACTACGAAAGTCAAATTGTTTACACATTTTGACATGTGTGCTTAAGTTGTCCACGCCTAATAATTAAATTAAACCAAGAATCGAGAAATGATTTTAACAACTTGGACCAGACCGAACTTGACCGGAAACTGCAGTTTTCTGATTCTTTTTTCAACATTTTTCGGCTTTTGGACCAAACGGACTGGCAATCTATTTTGCATGAAATTATAATCGATATAACTTGGTTCGGATTTGATATATCCAGTCCATTCTCGATGTATGTGGGGCTGGTCAATTTGGCTTTGTGTTATAAACGTATTACAAACTTAGACGCAAAATCTTCTTTGTATAACACCTACAAAAGTTACACACTCTAGACCACTAGATTCAAGAAAACATAACCAACATTCTTGAATTTCAATTAAAAAAATGGCTTCTTTTCTATTCCCAACACCACCACCAACCACCACAACCGCCACCAACAGTCGCTTACTCCCTCCTCTTCACCACACAAAACCCATAATTCTCAATTCACACCCATCACCACCACCACCGTCATTTCGCCGGAAAAAGTTCCTCCCACCACTCCGTGTAGCTGCTCCGCCGTCTCCCTCCGCCACCGACCCATCAATCGATCTTGAAATTGAAGAAATTGATGCGAATTCTTCATCAAAATTCTCATGGAGAGATCATTGGTACCCTGTTTCATTAACCGAAGACCTCGATCCAAACATCCCAACACCTTTTACACTCCTCAATCGCGATCTCGTTATCTGGTTCGACAAAATTAACAACCAATGGGTTGCGTTCGACGACAAATGCCCTCATCGTCTTGCTCCTTTATCTGTAAATCACTTCTTAAAAAACCCTAACTTTACGATTTTTTTTAATTTAGGGTTCTTATCAATCTCGATGAATTACTGTTTCAGGAAGGAAGAATTGATGAAAATGGGCATCTACAGTGTTCGTATCATGGATGGTCTTTTGATGGAATCGGGTCATGTTCTCGGATCCCTCAAGCATCAGCTGAAGGACCCGAAGCTCGAGCTGTTCAATCACCCAGAGCTTGTGCTACGAGGTTTCCAACAATGGTGTCTCAAGGTTTGCTCTTTGTTTGGCCTGATGAAAATGGGTTGGAACGAGCACGTGCCACCATGCCTCCAATGTAATCTCACTCAACTACTTTTAGTATTTAGTTATTTATAATTAATTTGTTTAATTAACCTTCAACTTATCATTGTCAAGAGATAATATAATATTATTAAAGGGTACTTAAAAAGTTCAAAACTTGATGATTCAATTTGCTCAACAATTAATGATTGTTTAATTTCTTGAGTTATTAACTTATTAAACATGTCATTTTTCCCTCGATTTTAATTTATTTTTTGTTTATTAACTTATTATTATCTAGGTTGCCTGATGACTTTGAAAATCCTGAGTTTTCCACGGTAACGATTCAACGTGATTTGTTCTACGGTTATGATACTCTCATGGAAAACGTTTCTGATCCATCACATATTGATTTTGCTCATCATAAGGTGAACAAATTTGAGCTCAAATATATCTAATTTAACTCAATTTTTCTTTATTTTATCCTTAAAACCCAATTTTTCTAATTTAATTTAAATTTACAGGTTACGGGTAGGAGGGATAGAGCTAAACCGTTGCCATTTAGAATGGATTCATCGGGCGATTGGGGATTTTCAGGAGAAAATGAAGGAAACCCAAAAATAAGTGCTAAATTTATTGCACCTTGCTATTATATAAACAAGTAAGTTTAGTGGCTTAAATTTATATGCCATAATATTACCACTTTGCCCTTTGTAGTTGTTACAAAATATTGATGCCATTAATTTTGGTCTTCCTCATTTTTGTACTTGTTGAGGGATAGTTTAGGTATTTGATGAATGATTAAACACTTATGTTAAACTATGTGTTTAGTGGAACAACGAATGGGTAAGGTGAGTTTGGTAATGGGTGAAAGAGAGTAATGTTGGTAGTGGGTTGACCCGAAACTCTTTTGTCCAAAAAGTTTAAGCTTTTCATTATTAAGTTATAATCTAATTATAATTTTCAAAACTAATCTAATTGTTTTGGATAAACTGAATTGGGAGGTTTTATGCATTAATTAAACATACACTTAACGACTTTCCACATGTTTCCTTTTAAACTAATTTCTTTTATGTGTTTGGCCCGATAGAGATTAGATATAAGCAAAATTGACCAATTCATAAAATGCAAACAGTTAATTTTGCTTATAATCTTTTATTAAGGGCAGTTTAGATATTTGACAAATTACATTTTTGTTGTGTCTCCAGAATAGAGATTGACACAAAACTCCCGATTGTGGGTGACCAAAAGTGGGTAATATGGATTTGTTCTTTTAATGTACCAATGGCACCAGGAAAAACCCGTTCCATTGTTTGCAGTGCAAGAAACTTCTTTCAGTTTACAATGCCCGGGCCCGCATGGTGGCAGGTAATAACATTTTATGAATTTCATTATCAAGTTTTTTTTTTCCTGAAATAACAACGCACTTATACTTTTACATCTGTACCTTTTTAGTCATTCGACAACATAATGGCCTGATAAACCGGTAACTTGATGATGCGGGTGGCATATGCCACGTCATCGGTTTATCTGGTCATCAAGTTGCCGAATGACCCAAACAAGACATAGAGCCATCTTTTAATGACCCAATTAGATATAAATTTATACAATGATTAAACATGGTAAAATGATAGGTTGTTCCAAGATGGCACGAACATTGGACTTCAAATAAAGTATATGATGGAGATATGATTGTGCTTCAAGGTCAAGAAAAAGTCTTTTTGTCAAAGTCAATGGACGGGTCAACCGATGTAAACAAACAATATACAAAACTCACATTTACACCAACACAAGCGGATCGTTTTGTATTAGCGTTTAGAAATTGGCTCAGAAGACATGGAAATAGTCAACCCGAATGGTTTGGGAATGCCAATATCCACTCACTGCCCTCCACATATCTTTCCAAACGCCAGGTACTTGATAATGGGTCAAACGGGCCGGGTTAGGCCATTTCAACCCGTTTAACCGATTTGACCCGTTCCTATTATGGCTAATTTTTTTGGTTGTTTATTACAGATGATGGATAGATACGAGCAACATACGTTGAATTGTTCTTCATGCAAAAAAGCTCATAAAACATTCGAGACACTGAAGAAGTTTTTAATTGGAGCTACTGTTGTACTTTGTGCTGCTGCTGGTGTACCTCCTGAGATCCAATTACGTGTTATTTTTGCTGGACTTGCGGTTTTAAGCGCTGGGTTGGCTTATTATTCTCACGAACTCCAGAAGAATTTTGTTTTTGTTGATTACGTGCATGCTGAGATCGATTAAATATCGTAAAATATGTGTAAATTTGACATCATTAGTAAACTATAATACGTATTTCTGTGTTGGTTATAGAAACTAGAGAAATTGGTTGGTTCAGAAATGTATATGATAGTAATTAAATATGATTATTTACGGGCCCCATTTTTCTTGTAAGATGTTCTAGGGCTAATTAAATGATCAAGTTAACTTAAATAAAACTAAAAGACGATTTTTAAGGACCATATTGGTGATATATTAAGAGCGTAAAATGGTCAATTTCACAAATCTAACCAAAGTTAGTTAACGGACCATGAACATCAATGTGCATAGTTTTAAAAAATAGACTATCCATGTATTAAATAAACTCGAGTGACAATCCATAATTTTGACTAAACTACAAGGATAATTAATGTGATTTACTGTCATAACATATTGCAAAATCCATAATTTTGACTAAACTACAAGGATAATTTATGTGATTTACTCTTATTAACATATTGCATTTCGTGTGTTTAGTAGCTAGAAAATCATTAAAAGCAAGCAATAATTTGGTCATTCAACTTGTATACGAATTGCAAGAACAAACCATGTTTGAAACCTTATCAAATCAACTGGTTGTCACATAATCAATCAAAATCACCAAGAATTCGAAAGCAATTTCTCTAAAAACATGATATAAACCATTTTGCAGTAAATTACATTCTGAAACTGGAATCATAAACCAGATATTATCAATAGTTTTATCATTATATGCTCATTTCTACAGGAAATGAGATCATTTAGCAAGTAGGGTTTGGTGAGCCTGAGCCTGGTTCTCTTGGTAGTTAAGTGGCCTCCTGAATAACATGATGTGTGGTTCGGGTCGGTGGATAGCATAGTGAACCCAACCACGACTCTGTTGCACTCCCATTGCACGCCATTCAGTCTAAAATAGATAAAAAGTTTATTACTTAATTACATGTTAACAAAATATAAAGAAAAGAAAAAAAAAACTTGATTTTTAGAACATGATACAGAAAGCATTAACATGGATTGTTACAATGGTTGTATCTCTGGTCTGTAAGCAGTGTGAGAGAGTGAAAAAGGGCAAGTCAGTTAAATTATATCTATTAATTTAACATAAATTCATACTAAAGAATTTGCTGTGGAAGCATTATTTCAATTAAAACCGTGTAATCAGTTGCTCAATCCAATAGCTAAAAAGTAATTAACTTCCGATTTGAATTGATTAATTTCATCTTGAATTCAACAGGCACAAACTAAATCTCTTTTGCAGGAACGATTGAAATTTTTACACAAATGAAAACCTAATAAATCATTAAAAATAGATATATACCTCAGATAGAAGCCGATTCTTCGGAAGAAGCTTAGCAACTTCTGGAGGAAGAACTACATGCCTATCAAATCACAAATTTAAAAAACGTAAAACAACTTACTCAAAATCGACGTAAGAACAACAAAAAAGAGAGCGATTTAACAGAAAACAAAAACAATCGAAGTAATTGAGTGAGAAAAACAATTGATTACCTGTACTCGAACGTATCATCGAAATATTTCTCGGAATACTGAATCTGTCCCATAATCGATTAAATTTCTCAGATTTTAGCAAAATCCTGTTGAAACTGATGTTAAAATAACTGCAGATTATGAAGAATCAAACAAATAGATTGTAGATTTAAGTAGAAGTTAGGAAATTTAAGGATCAACGAAAAGCCCTAGATACCTGTGTGACTGTGAGTGAGAGAGCGGAGTGGGGTTGTGGTGAAAGTAGAAACGGGAAATGGAAATGGACCACAAAGAATACTTTCACGTACATATAATAATTTTTAAAATTAGGAAAATGATAATGACAACCCTTAGAAGACAAAATAATAAAAGATAACCCCTGAGTTTTAAGAATATTATTTTTTAATCAATGTACAAGCTTTTTATGAATGTTAGTGACAGTTCTAAGGACTGTCATTAACAAAACCCTTAAAATTATTACTACTACTTTATTTACTTTCTAACGGTAGGAAAATGATTTCAGTTTTTCAAAATTTGAAATATGACATATCATATAATGATATTTTACTGGTAAGAATACCTAAATGATATCCTAAACACCACAATTTCAATTATTTTTTAGATGAATATTAACGGATGAATATTTTGAAGGTTTGAAACACTCATGAAGTGAGATCCGGTGAGTACTCAAAAAACGGTGAAGACTCGCGAGGATACCTCAAAAAAATTTCAAAAAATTCCGAAAAAAATATATAACTCCCCATGATTATTACTACATTTGACCAAAAAAAAAATTTTGAAAAAAAAATTATGATCCATTTTTTTTGTGGATTATAATAATTATCCATATTTTTTTTGTGGATTAAAATTATGATCCATATTTTTTTTGGATCATTTTTGAAATTTTTTTATTTTTTTTGGATTTTATAGGCTGCGATTTTTATGTTTAAAAAGAAATTTTTTGAAAAAAATTTGTTTTGGATCATTTTCAGAGTTTTTTTTTAGTCATCGCAGTCCTCACCAGTTTTTGAGTCCTCACCGGATCTAGACTCCTCATGATAATAATTATATTATGTACATCACAAGCAAAACTTAACCATCTTAAAAAGCTAGTTATAAATGATATCTTGTACTTAAAAAAGCAACTTTAAAACAATTCAAATAAATATTTTGGTTGATAATTTCATTTATTATATGAACATAAATTAATTTTTTTATTATTATATCATGATTTTACAACGATTAAATATTTTATTTTACGATAAAATTCAGTGTATGTTGCCATTTTGTTTTGAGAATTCATTTTGCACCACAATTTTTTATGTTTATATCACAAAGTACAAATTTTACAGTTAACTGTACAACTAAATAAAACTATAATTATGGTGTATCCATTACAAGTTGTGGTGTATTTATCATCACCCTTTTATTTTACTTATTATAATTACATAGTACACTATATTATTTATGTTTAGTGCTATTATTATTAGACTAAAATATATAGTTTATTTACACTTAAATGGTTTAAGTATACCTAAAATGCAGTTAGTTTAAGTTTTATTTAACGAAATATAATTTACATAGTTATAATTACACAAAAGTTCTTTAAATGGTAGTTATATCAAACTAGTGCTTTTGTGATATTTATGCTTATGTCTAATAATATAACCAAGACAAAAAAATGCGTGAAAGATAAAATTAACTATCTGAACTTTGGCTTACGTCGAATATCGGTGTTACGCATGGTATAAAAACACCAAAATCCAAAAATTAGGATGTTGGTATAAACTAACTTATGGTTCTACAAAACAAGGTATGGTAATACACTTTGCTGTTTAATGAACATGGGATTTGGCCCAGACTGTTCGACGGATTCCCACATGTTAAACATCCATTCCCCACTTTGCTCTCAAATGAGCTAAGGAAACTAGGTTAACAGTCAACCTATAACAGGTCATTCTTTATTTTTATAGAAAGATATGTTTATAACAGGTCTAGCTTAAACATCAAGTATAATAGATTAATATCATAAAAAGTAAGGACTATTTACAACAAAGCACCATATTTTTATTTTTCTCTATAATAATAAACGGAGACCAATGACTTGTGGTAATTGTGAATTCGAGATTCGTCACTATTATAAAACATGTACTTTTTTTTATTTATATTAATTTTACTCTCTTATTAACAAAATAAGAAAAGGGTACGGAAATTATAGAAACCTAAAAAAATATGCATCACTCAGAATACACCAATCAAAACATCAACACACCCTATGGCACATTAACAAAACAAAAGTTCTACGTTTAGAGCAAGGGGTGTGGTGGCTTAAGTCAAACCACCACCTCTGCGCCACCTATGCGCCACCTCATCATTTCACATTTCACATTCAAAACCTCCAAATACCCCCTCTACCCTCACTAACCAACAATACTTCTTTAGGACCCACCAAAATACCCCTAACTTACAAAATACCTTTAAAAAAAAAAGAAAACTCTCTCTCTCTCTCCTCGCCGGTCTCGCCACTCCTCCGGCGAAATGCCTCACTCACCCCACTTGGGGTGTGGTGGCGAAGGTTTTTTTGTCGCCAAAAAGGTGCCATGTCGTCTTTGGCGGAAGGCCACCGCCACCGTACCTAACACTCTTATAATAAGAGAATCGTTCATATATATCTCAAACCAAACACAACCACAAATAAGAGACAAAAAGTACAACACATATCTATTCGCTTAATATCACAAATACATAAGAAAGGAAAATCGAGAAACACAAAAAAACAAACCAAAATCCGATTTCCCATGTGGATAAAGTGGTTGCAAATGCCAAAGGAGTTAAGTTGCCCTGTTTGATACAATCAAGACCCGACCCGTTTCTGGGTCAAGATCACATCATACATTATGGAGTAAATTAATAGAAACTACAACCACCACCAACATCTCCGGCCATGTGTAGGCCTCACCGGAGATCAACCACGGCGGAAGGTGGTGGTGGTGGGTGAGTAGTAAGAGAGGGAGTGTTTGTTAATGGTGGATGTAATGATATAAGGGTTGGGTTTCATGTGGTGAATGGGTGGTTCATGAAGTGATCCACAATTTAGGTCATTGCAGAAAAAGGACAGCATCTTCCATGGGATATCCGGCGACCACCTACTCTTTTTTATCTACCTTTTTTACTCTATTTGTTTTCTTTCCTTCATCATTCTTACTCTTTATGTTATTATGATATTTTTTTAATATATATGTTGTAACAAAATGCATAAAAAAAAAAAAAGAATTGCCGAGTTTTTTATAAATAATTAACAATATGCTTTAATTTTTTATTGATTTAAGAGCCAATTTTTTTAAAAGGATTATATGTTAACATAATTTGATAATTTTAATGTCAGAAAGCTAATTACAACATAAGAAAGCAATCTTGGAGAAGTATCCAAAGCAAAAAAGTTGTTCTTCCTCCATCTTGGAGCTAAGCATAACTTTAAGCAAATTTTTTTTCCACAAGTTTTCAAATTAGCGGTTATTATTATAGTATAAAATTGTATGTATTATCGTTATCTGAATACATCTTATGTTTACTACCTATTTACTATACACAAACTACAATTTGTTGGTGTGCACATCAAACGGTATGCCAACCCTTTGCATGTGGCAAAATTTCACACATTAATTTACGAGATCTTTTAGGTTATTCTTGTTATAAGAGCTCTCTCGGGGTGATCAAACTTATGTTTGTGATTTACGTGACACAACTGTTGTTATGGTCGTTTTCGAATATTCTCATGGCCATCCGATAAACGTCCATAGGCCTCAAGATCAAAGTTGTAACTTCTAACAAGTCATTCGTGCTCCCTTACCACTAGACCATCATCTTTTTATCGTTGAAACAATAAACAATAATTATTTTGAAATGTTTAATGAATGTCTTCTTCAATTCTTTGAGGCAAATAGAGCAATTTGTACCGAACGGTACGTTATAAGTTATCACGACACTTTCCCTTTGAATTAGATAATCATTAGTCACTAGAATTTGTTCCAAGAGTACTTGATGAAAAGAACAAAAAGATTCTACTAACCACCTTTTGCCAACTATAAAAAACCCAAAATTAGCTCGTATATGTTGCGAAACAAAATTTAGCTTCCAAAAAAATGGCTAAAGCTAGGGCGCCATCTCGAGAACCAACCGTTGTAGGGCCAAGACGCTCGATGCTATTGAAGACCATCATTACGGTCTTGCTCGTGCTCCTAATCATGATTGGGCTAACCATTCTAATCATTTGGCTAAGTATTAAACCGAAAAGGCCAGTCTACAAGATCACAAGTACTTCAATACACGACTACAACTTATCCAAGGATCACCAACTCAATGCATCTTACAGTTTTGTTCTTTGGTCGGTTAATCCCAACAAAAAGATGCATATTCGATACAAGAAGACCGAAATTAAGGTTATGTTTGAGAACGAAACAATTGCAAGTGGTGTCATCAACCCATGGCACCAACACAAAGGAGAAAAGAGGAGATTTAATTTGGATCTCGCGTCACGTAATGTGGAGTTATCCGGTGCATTATCACAACATATGGAATTGGCGAAATCGGCGGATCAAATTGTTGTAGATGTGAAGTTAAAGGGTAGAATAAGAGCCAAATTGGGAATATGGAAATCGAAATATTATCACATGAAAGTCTCATGTGTACATGTTTTGGTGCATTCATCTAATTCCTCAAAGGAACCTCAATGGAGGTGGTGTGATGTCGATATATGATTTGTGTGTTTCACATTTGATTTGATTACGATATCAATTTACGTTTCTATTTTTAATGTATTTGAAAAGTGTTTGATATTTTCTTACCGTACGATTTGTTCATTGTATGATGTATTTTATTCTCCCCAATTATCGATTAAAAAGAAGGCTTGATCAATTTATCTGTATTAAATTTATATTATTGCTAACCACCTTTTTTAGGAATTCATATTAGACCAGTCCGAACCTTTGTCAACCTTTTGACCCATAGATTGGATTAAACCAGGGGTAGGTGACATATATTATTCACCAAACCATGTTACAGTAGGAATCATCAAAGCATATAGGATCGGTTATTGCTGCATATATAATTTCTTGTTCGTTTTTAATTTTTTTTTAATGCGATCACTATTTCGTCTCCCGTTAATAATTTTATATTATTAGGATTAGATTGACAACTTAGGGGGTGTTTGGAATAATTTATTAAAGGGACTTGTGCTTATTAGTTTATAAGCAGGTTATTTAAGCTAATAAGTTTTTTTAAAATAAAGTATTTGGAAAAGCTTATTTAAGCTTATTGTAAAATTACTAAAATGGGCATCTTAAGTTTTCAACGAAAAAATAAAAAATATTTTTTTTTAAAAAAAAAAATACTTCCTCCGTATCAAAATAAGTGACACAAATTGGCTTACACGTTTTTTGAGGTAAAAGATTAAAGTAGAGGTTAAAATAAATTAAAGTACATAGTTAGTGGCAGATGAGTCCCATTTTTCTTGAATAAAGTGATATTAATGTGTTTTAAAAGTAAAAGTAAGGGTATAAGGGTAATTTCACTTTATTAAAGTGGATAATTAGTGGGTATGAGTCCCACTATTTTTACCAAATAAGGAAAGTTTTCAAAGTGTGTCACTTATTTTGATACACTCCAAAATAGAAAGTGTGTCACTTATTTTGATACGGAGGAAGTATTAAATTTTAAATAAAAAATAAAAAAATTTAAAATTTTAAAAAAATAAAAAAATTTAGATTAAAATTTATGTGAGTGTCAAAGGTGAGGGTAAAAAGGTAAAATTCTTTAAAAAACTTAAAAATCCCTTTTGAAATGGCTTTTCTAATCACCCCCTAATAAGCTTATAAGTTAAACCAAACACTTATATGTGCTTATTAAGTTAAAAAGCTAAAAAGCTTTCTTAATAAGCTCTCTCAAACACCCCCTTATATATTTTTACGAGAAAATCGAAAAAATAGAAATTAGGTAGTAGTTAAGGGAATTCATTTATCTACCACAACTTTTACTTCTTATACCACAATGTACAAGTTTTACAGCTAACTGTACAAGCATGTCAAGCAACGGTTGTGATAGATGAATTAAAAGTTGTGGTATGAAAATCACCCCCTATTAGTTAAACTTTAATACTTCGTAATAATTTAGAAATCTTTATATTTCTCATAGAGGTCATAACCCATAGGCTAGTATTTCGTACGATGCCTTAAACATACATAACGTACACCCAGTTTAGACTTTTTCCGAGTAACCTTCAGTTTGATTAAAGGCTACTTAGTGAAACATAATTAAAACTTTTTTTTATAATAAGTCAAACATAAACAATCCATTGATAAATATGTCATAATAAATTTGAGTTTCTTTTCCTTTGTAACTTTTAAGATATATGACTACAGATCGGGTTTGTTAGTGTGGACCAATAAATTTATTTATTGCGGTGGTACAATATAACCGCAACAACAAATTCAGTTCGCACTGCAAAAGAAAAAACCGCAACAACAATTCAATTTGTTGTTGCGGCCATGATAAACCCGCATTAACAATTCCATTTGTTGTTGCGGTCATGCTAAACCCGCAATAACAATTCCATTTGTTGTTGCGGCCATACGTTACCCGCATTAACAATTCCATTTGTTGTTGCGGCCATACGTTACCCGCATTAACAATTCCATTTGTTGTTGCGGCCATGCTAAACCCGCAACAACAATCTAAATTTTCAGTTTAAATTAATTAATTAATTGGCAAACAAAAACAAATTTCATAAAGATACAACGATAACATTACATATATGTAACATACTATTATAAGCCAAACCAAAACAAGGACAACCAAAACCTAAACACAAAGCTAACTAACATCATGTTGATTCACATAAGAGTAACGTTGAAGATAACTCCAGCACCACGGTTTTTTGTTTCGAGATCAAGGGTGAACATCACATGTTGGTTCGTGCGGATGCCCATCTTCTGTTTGAAGTCGACCATATCACCATTGATAGTCATATGGTCTATAAAACGAACATTGGGCCTCCTTCGATCACTGTGGCGTAGTAAATTGAAAACCATGTATGGGGGACTCATCTCAAGGTTTGACAAAGCACACAAATGACGCTCATTCCGAAGTTGGTGATCCCTAACAAATTTTGCTGGAATAGTCTGATGAAAGAAACGAAAATTAAATTTATACTGCAAATTAATTATAATAGCAAGAAATTAAAAAGAAAAATCATACAATTTTTCTTGTCATGGACGCACACCATTTTACGATGAAGAAATTATTAACGTGATCACCAATATGCAGACTGCTAGAACTCATATTAGAAACTTAAAAGATCGATTAATCTTACTTTGAAATGTTTTTCTTTGAAACGTTCTTGTAGGTTTAAAAACGCACGAAACGTTCTTTGATATAACAAATTAAAGGAATGAATGAAGTCTGCTTATATATATACTTAAGTTTTGGCGGGATTGGGGATTAGGGTTATGGCGCGCATCACAACTGTACAACCGCATCTCCAAACAAGTGAATAGTCATTTTGATTTCTGCTGCAGCATCATCAAGATTCGCGAGAGAACAAAATCTGCTGCAACATGTGAATCTTGATGATGCAGCACCAGTAAGCAATGACTTAATAAACCTTCATATATATGAAAATTAAGTTTGATCCATCAAAATAATTGCACTTATGGTACAATATATAGAGCTGATATTAATTAGTTCTCTTTTAATTTCAAAGAAACTATCATCACGCATATATTTTAGAATCTCAAGAAATATTTGATTCTCCTGCAACATTACCTTATGATGTGGTAAAAATCGAGGAAAAATATTTGTTGTTGCGGTTTCCAGATATGTTGTTGCGATTTCCAGATTTGTTATTGCGGTTAAGAGGATAAGTTTAAAAAAGTAGCTGCAACACTAGCTGTAACTTCCATCCAACTTGATGTGTATTTACTCGATGCATTAACTCAATTAAATCCCAAAATATTAACTCAAATTATTCTGAAATGCAGTTACACTGTTACATTTGTTAGTGCGGTTTTCCGTATTTGTTAGTGCGGTTTCGCGCTTGAATTCTAGATGACGGTCAATTTTCCCTCTTCAATTTCGACGCCCTTGGTTATTATATATAGTTAACCAATATTATTCTGAAATGCAGTTACAAGAAAACTATTAATCAAAAACCTTTTTTTGTTATTAACATCATGAGTTCCCAAAACGAAAATCTTCCACAAGAGATTATTGATATCAAGTCTTCTACCGACGACGATATCAACAACTACAGAAGTGAGGATCCTCTAGAGCACAACCATTACTTTGCTGTGAAATTGACCTCGCAAGTTATACAACGGAGGGAAATTGTATGCATTCTATATTGTGGTTCTTTTTTCTTTCTATTTACTGTTTATGATGATGAAATATTTTTTTGATTTCTTAATTTCAGACTATACCAGCAAAGCTGGTTCAGGATCTCAAGCTCTTCAACTATAGCACATGTTGTGTCTTCGAGATGGGGGAAATGAGTCAGAGGTTCGTGTTGGTGGATTGTAACACCTCAATTTTTAAGACAAAACATTTGCCAAAACATATCATTTTATAAATAGAAGAACCGTCCCAAAATACGGATTTACAAAAACCTTTAGTATGAAATCAGAGTATAAAGTTTCGGTGTTACAAAATATATCAAAACCAAAGCTAAGCATAAATCCGCTCTAATGTTCTTCTATTCTAGGCCCCGCATATCTCTATCCATGCGTACCTACATCTCCGATCCTGAACCTGAGTACATAGCAAAACAAACAAGTAGTACGTGAGACAAGAAAGTCTCGTGAGCTACATGGGTTTAGACCCCGATAAAACAACAAGTATCACATTATATATATATATATAAACAAATATATATATCTCATCATCATACATTTAGCCACCCTATTGTGACTCTATCATCCTTGCCTTCCTAACAAGTCTATCTAGTTATCCGGAACATCTCCAAATAACCCGTCATCTCACATACTTATTAATCGGGGATCCCCCGCCTTAATAAGCCTTATGGTAACGGTAAGAGGGAATCGCCCAATCTACCATTACCCGACTTCTAGCCGGATCTCGTCCGGTAGCAAGCCTCCTAACACATGATGGTCCATGGGTCGATGCCCAATCAGCCCCATCCAAAGTGACCGGGGATCCCCCGAATCACCGCCACACTATCACACGTCATAACTTCTCGAGTTATTCCATCTAAGCCCTTGGCTATCTCATAATTCATCAAACAAGTTAGTCATAATATTCATAATAATATATAACTAACTCTACATACTAATAATCTACACAATTAATCAAATAGACCAAATCACAAGTAAGAAAACATATTTCAATGGCTATGTACTCAGTAAAGTCCACACGTACTCACCTTAGCAAATAAATGCTCCAACCGTATTCTTTCCGCCGGTTTTCCTTGCTCCAACAATCAATCAACTTTCCAAGATTTCACCAAAAGCCTAATACAATAATCACAAGATGTTCAACATCACATACTACTAATAATGTATCCATTTATCTCTAGATAACACCCATCAATCCATTTCCCCTAAATATGGTGATTTACCAAACCCTAGGTTTAACCAACCCGTAAGATTCTTACAGATCATAATCATACACTTGTTTTCCTTGTCAAAATATCATCTATCAAGTGTATACACCATTTATATCACCATAACCCATAACCCCAAGAACTAGGGTTTCAAACCCAAGCTTCAAGATCCATAGATCTTGAGCTACAAAGATGGAGGAGTGAAGATTTACCTTTAATCTTCAACTAGGAGTGAAAAATCACGAGATTTGATGAAGAAATCGGCTCCAAATGGTGTTTTCCACTCAAAAACGTATACAAAGTCGTTGGGAGAGAAACTAGGGCTTTTGGTCTGCAATAAATGAGCATTTCCCGACTTTAATGCTGATCAGACACCAAAATCGCGTCGTGATCTATAGATCGCGTCGCTATCTTTTGCCCGCGATCCAAAATCGCGATCCAAGACTTCGCTATTTCGGCTTTCTGTGGAAACAGCCAAAAATCGCGTCGCTATCCCAAAAATCGCGTCGCTATCTTGGGCTGTGCAGCCCAGGCTGCACTTTTCGACCTTTGCTTCGACACGGTTTCGTCCATAACTTTCTCATACGGTGTCCAAATGACACGAAACCAATTCCTACGTTCTTTAAATGATTTATCTTTATTTATCATATTTTTTTTAAAATTTATTTATCTACAAATTTCGGGTCGTTACAACTATCTACCCCTTAAAAGGATTCCGTCCTCGGAATCGCCAAGAATTTCAACCCATGATCGACCGTTCATTCCGTTCTCGTTCTCCTGTGGTTATTACCATCACTTTTCCCATCCGAATTTAGTTAACAATAAGTGTTCCCACCTTCACTTAACCCCGCTAGACCCGGACGGGTCAAAAAAATCAATCTTAAGCCTTTAACACCCAAACGGGTCATAATTGCACAATTTGACTGTAACACCTTGAACCCTTTAATCAAACCCGCTATACACATAGGAACTATATGAACCAATCATTATAACCATCGAATCGATCCACACTGATATCAAAATCTAGATTGACCAAGTCGATATAATCCAACACCGTCTAATCCTTGACTTAAGCACAAAGTCAAATATTCTTTAACAATTTCTTTACTTGCTAATGGTTCCACTATTCATCATTTCTTTTACCATTGACCTCTAATTATGATTCATCAACCATTAGATACCCGATTCCCAAATTCAACTTGAAAACACCCAACGGGTCAAAGTCGCATAATTTGACCATAACTCTTTTAATTATTTCGTTTCCCCTTTCTCATACACACAACTGATACATTATGCTCTCATCATCGCGAGTCATTCGAAACGAAATTTAAAACCCATCTTTGACCAAGTCAACTAGTTACACGTTGACTAATCTTGACTTTTGCCTAAAGTCAACCATACTTTTTCCAATTAACAAATTTCCTACCCGCGAGATATCATTCTCGGCTTATCACTCCCCATTATACTCATTATTGTTCTCTTAACAATCGTTCATATTTCCAAAATTCCAATCTTTTCAAATTTCTCCGAGTTCTCACATTCCCTTATGGTCACATCAACCCTTTACCGTTTCTTAACTTTCATTTGGTCACCTATACCATTACTTAGTACCATTTCAACCACCTTCGCCTCACATACCATAATTTCACACAAGTTGACCATATCCTGGTTCCCAATAACAATTGCTTCCTAAAAGCATCATTTTTCTCATATTCTAGAAGTCTAGGCATCCCCTACCCATACATGACCTAATGTAATCCGAAAATTTTACCCCAAATTCTCACTTATCACAAAGTCATAACCATTCACATTACTCACATGGTTCTATATTCGTCACATATATATATACATATAAATATATCATACAGACACAACAATCCATAATATAACTATCACATCAAGATGATTGGAAAGCCTCCAATCCATCAAGATCTAATTTGTCACAGTGATCGGAAAGCCCCCAATCCAAAGTGACTCACACCATCCAGTTACCGGAAATCCTCCGATCACGGAATGGAATCATTGGGATTCGCCCAACCGACTCCATCCCAAACATCATAGTAGCCGGGGACCCCCCGAGCTAAACACATCCTTTCATCCTTACCCTATCTTGCATACTTCACTAGTATACACCTTTCACATCCCATACTTTACCACTATCTTACCCATTTAATCGTCTATTTATGCACCATGCAATTTAGCACATTTTTCCCATAATATCACGTTAACATTTTTCGTTCATATCCAACACATTTCTCATTGAACATACAACTTAATACTTTTCATATAACCTTCCATTTTCATTATCATATGCCTTCAAAGGCCATCACATAATGCACATGCATTGAACCCCGCGGGTAACCAATAAAATTTTCGATTACCATTTACCGTTTCACTTACACATTAATCACCCTTAAACGGTTCATTTCCTTATTACCACTTTCCAAATCTTTTGTCGCCACCGGGGTAATCTCCAATCCATTCTATTCACCATAATTTGCCGGTCAATCCGGTCATCCTTGAGTCAACCAATCGACTCCGGTCTACTCTTGCAACCTATGCTTTAGCGCCTAATAGCTCAACACTCAATGTTCTACCTTTATACATCGCGGTACATTGAAATATTTATTTTCCATTTGTAGTATCACACTACCCCATGCCCCATACCGTCATGCTATTACCATGACATGTAACCAATAATTGTTTTCTTACCGTTGATATCGAATTCATCATTATTGTCACAAAACTTGACATAGCTATATGCCAATTTTTTTTTACTCAATCACCTTTGACAATCAAAATTCGACGTTCCCGACACTCATTCATTTCCACATATTTCCCATTTATGAGTTCTACGACATCACTATACCTTAGTCATTCTTGTCTTTACCATTCACGTGTAACAACCATTATGTTACTTATTCGTCTTCTCGCCAACATCCAAGTTCCATTCCCCAAGGTTTCTATTTCTAGAATTCCAATTCACACTAACGTTTTTACCAACACCTAGTACTTCCTTGTACTACTATCCTTTGTTGAAACACATTTACCATCCTCGTGGTTCGTCCTTTGATACTACATAATAGTATCAACCCTTATATCCTTACATCCTGCGACACACCTGTCTAAAATCTTTTCAAATACATATTTCCTTACACATAACTAACTGGGAAGACCATTCCCAACATAAATATCCACGTCATACAACTTATCTCTAACTTCTATAAGCACCGATTCGTGCGACAACCCAACAATTAAGCTGTAATCACATAATATCTTGACTTAGTGTCTACCCAACCAATCCATACCGATAACCATATCAAAATCCTTCATTCCCAAGAGCAATAAATCGACTTTTAACTTTTCCTCATCTATTTCTAATTCACGACTTCTATAAACACATTCGACCACTGAGATTTTCCATTAGCTACCTCTATTTCATAGACCTCATCTAACAATCCCGATATCACATTCAACTTTCTACCAAACTTGTGAGACACAAACGAATAAGTAGAACCCGAATCAAATAATACATGAGTTGACAGGGAATTAATGAATAAAGTACCTGATACCACATCGTGCACCTCTTTTGCTTCCTCCTAAATCAGTTGGAAGGAACGCCCCTTCACTATAGCCGGTTCCACCTTCTTTTGAGCCGTGGATTCTCTTTTTCGGGCACACATTGCTGTAGTGTCCCATCTCGTGACACGAGTAACACTCTATCTCGGAAAACGCCTTGGTTCTACAATCTCGGGCCATATGCCCCACCTTCCCACAATTGTAACACGCCTTCGAATCCCTTCGGCATTCGCCGGCATGGTTCTTCCCGCAACTCTTGCATGTGGCAACACTTCCTTGCTTGGAGGAATTCGATGCGAAGTTCCCCTTTTTGTAAGTTCCCGAGCCACTCTCGGCCTTCCTTTTCTCGCTTACATGGGCCCTCTCGGCAACCCTCGTCGCATTCACCTCTTCCACGCCCCGGGCGGCACCGATGGCCTCATCAAGTGTGACCGCTCTCTTTACCTCCAATTGGTACTCCCAAGGTAGCCCACAAGCATAACGGACTACCCTCGATCTTTCCTCAAAATAAGTTCTTGCAACAAACGGGAGCAATCCCGTGAACTCCCTTGAGTACTCCTCAACCGACCTATCACCCTTCTTTAGGTTTACAAACCTCTCATGCATCTTCTCCAAATCCCTTTCGGGGCAAAACTTTCTCTTCAATCTCGTGGTAAAGTCGTCCCATGACATCTTTTTCACCACCTCCCTTCCGAGGGTTTCGTAGACGATATCCCACCATACCATCGCATCTTCTTTCAACAATTGTGACGCATACGCCACCATATCGGCTTCCCTACATTTGCTACTTCCGATGACCCGTTCGGTCTCTCGAATCCACCTCATAGTCACCTTCGGGTCCGAACTACCCGTGTACACGCTGGGCTTACAAGCCATAAAGGACTTAAAAGAACAACCATCTTTTTCATCGGGCCTTGCCCTAGCATCACCACCACCAGTTGAGGACTTATCCTTTCGGGTACCACTACCCTCGACTCTATCATCCGATTTAGCTTCGGATTCACGGTCACTTCCCGACTTTTCACGGTTTCTCATAATACGGTGCACTTCTTCGGCCACCATCCCATTGACTTGCTCAATGATAGTTTGGAGGTCCGCCATAGTCACCGGGGTCTTATCAGCTCCGACCCCCGACTCCTCATGCATCGACGGTTGACTTCCTTATTCAACCATAACCTCAACACGGGGTATTTTATCCCCTTGATCTTGTGGAGCCTTTCCACTTCTACGAGTATTTACCATTTTCTTTCGTTCAAGTCTATATGAAAGACACCAAACAATTTAGTACTCTTGGTACGATCCATTAGTCACATAAGACTCGCATTTCTTATCCACAATAACTTCCATAGTTATAACATCTTCTATAGGTCCCCTAGGTTCAACCCTAAACTTAACATAAAGTCTCAAGGTCAACCTATGATCTCAAGGAATCTTATATTCCTAATGCTACAGTCTAAGACTAGGATGGTCATCCAACCTAATTCACTTAAACTATAGCTCTGATACCAAGTTGTAACACCTCAATTTTTAAGACAAAACATTTGCCAAAACATATCATTTTATAAATAGAAGAACCGTCCCAAAATACGGATTTACAAAAACCTTTAGTATGAAATCAGAGTATAAAGTTTCGGTGTTACAAAATATATCAAAACCAAAGCTAAGCATAAATCCGCTCTAATGTTCTTCTATTCTAGGCCCCGCATATCTCTATCCATGCGTACCTACATCTCCGATCCTGAACCTGAGTACATAGCAAAACAAACAAGTAGTACGTGAGACAAGAAAGTCTCGTGAGCTACATGGGTTTAGACCCCGATAAAACAACAAGTATCACATTATATATATATATAAACAAATATATATATCTCATCATCATACATTTAGCCACCCTATTGTGACTCTATCATCCTTGCCTTCCTAACAAGTCTATCTAGTTATCCGGAACATCTCCAAATAACCCGTCATCTCACATACTTATTAATCGGGGATCCCCCGCCTTAATAAGCCTTATGGTAACGGTAAGAGGGAATCGCCCAATCTACCATTACCCGACTTCTAGCCGGATCTCGTCCGGTAGCAAGCCTCCTAACACATGATGGTCCATGGGTCGATGCCCAATCAGCCCCATCCAAAGTGACCGGGGATCCCCCGAATCACCGCCACACTATCACACGTCATAACTTCTCGAGTTATTCCATCTAAGCCCTTGGCTATCTCATAATTCATCAAACAAGTTAGTCATAATATTCATAATAATATATAACTAACTCTACATACTAATAATCTACACAATTAATCAAATAGACCAAATCACAAGTAAGAAAACATATTTCAATGGCTATGTACTCAGTAAAGTCCACACGTACTCACCTTAGCAAATAAATGCTCCAACCGTATTCTTTCCGCCGGTTTTCCTTGCTCCAACAATCAATCAACTTTCCAAGATTTCACCAAAAGCCTAATACAATAATCACAAGATGTTCAACATCACATACTACTAATAATGTATCCATTTATCTCTAGATAACACCCATCAATCCATTTCCCCCAAATATGGTGATTTACCAAACCCTAGGTTTAACCAACCCGTAAGATTCTTACAGATCATAATCATACACTTGTTTTCCTTGTCAAAATATCATCTATCAAGTGTATACACCATTTATATCACCATAACCCATAACCCCAAGAACTAGGGTTTCAAACCCAAGCTTCAAGATCCATAGATCTTGAGCTACAAAGATGGAGGAGTGAAGATTTACCTTTAATCTTCAACTAGGAGTGAAGAATCACGAGATTTGATGAAGAAATCGGCTCCAAATGGTGTTTTCCACTCAAAAACGTATACAAAGTCGTTGGGAGAGAAACTAGGGCTTTTGGTCTGCAATAAATGAGCATTTCCCGACTTTAATGCTGATCAGACACCAAAATCGCGTCGTGATCTATAGATCGCGTCGCTATCTTTTGCCCGCGATCCAAAATCGCGATCCAAGACTTCGCTATTTCGGCTTTCTGTGGAAACAGCCAAAAATCGCGTCGCTATCCCAAAAATCGCGTCGCTATCTTGGGCTGTGCAGCCCAGGCTGCACTTTTCGACCTTTGCTTCGACACGGTTTCGTCCATAACTTTCTCATACGGTGTCCAAATGACACGAAACCAATTCCTACGTTCTTTAAATGATTTATCCTTATTTATCATATTTTTTTTAAAATTTATTTATCTACAAATTTCGGGTCGTTACATGGATACCTTTCGTAATAGAAAGAAACCAATGGAAGAAAGACCCTATGGCCCGATCCCATTCATGGTGATTTTGACGAGTTGAGAATGAAATGGGGCATCCATTGGAACCAATGGGTTGTTTTCACCATTGATCTTGAGAAAATGAAGCCCGGAGGCCGAGTTTACATGTAATTAACTTTGTTTTGATTTTTTTTTGGTTGTAAATTTTGTGACTTTTTAATTTCCCTTGTAATTAATGCATCCCCTTTTTTTAATATTATCTTAAAGTTTTTTTTGTTAACCATCTATATATCTTCAAAGTCTCCGATAAAATAATTAATTTATTTTCAAATTTATAATGTCAAATTTCAAAATAATTATTTAAAAATATAAATAGATTAATATAAATATTTTAATTTATTAATTTATAGTATTAGCAAATAATGAATGAAATATTTAAACCAGTTTTACTTGTTTCAAGTTATTTATTGTAACGGCTAGAATATATTTGTTATTGCGGGTTTTCTTCCTTTGTTGTTGCGGTTTGCTGTTTTATTATTGCGGTTTGACCGCAATAACAAAACAAATCTGATTGTCATCTAATATCCAACGGACATATTTTGAAATAGTTGTCTTTCTTCTTCGTTGAGATCCTGTTTTCGTTCTGCTACTGTTTTTAAGGTAATTTCGTTTTCTTTTTTTAATCTCATGCTTTGAAGTAGACTTAGAAATATAAGTATCTTCCAATTAGTTGCCAAAATAGACACATTACATTCATAAAATAGAGAATACAGTAGATTATGCAAACATTGCATATCCTATGAAAACTATGCAAATCTCTATCAAATACAATTTCATTTTCCTTAGCTTTAAGTCACGTTCCTCGAGCTTCCTTTCAAGATTGTTCTTCGAGTTTATTAATCTTGGAATGATTTGTTTGGATCTTTCACACATAACAGGATCAAACCACACAAAAAATCTACATGTAGAACCCTATAAAAAAGAATATTATCCTGGAATGATTTGTTTGGATCTTTCACACATAACAGGATCAAACCACACAAAAAATCTCCGAGCCATTCGTTCTCGCAACACATGTATCACAAATTTTTTTCGTCAAAGATCCAAGCAAAGCAAAATACCACATTGTGTTGCAAGGTAAAAGACGTATTCTTGGGGTTGATAATGTTGTGGATGAAGAAGAACACGACAACTTCGATGATTTACCACCATTTTCCGTCGGTATCGAACCCGGGAATTTTGAAAACATGAATAGAAGCTCATATGTACGAACTGACGGAGAATGAACATATATTTAATAACTCGATCTATTATATATTATTGAAAATTAATATTTGTATTATATATGTGTTTTAGTACTATGCAAATTTATAATTAACCTACTGTTTTATTCATGTGTAACATCTTTTAACAATTTGAATTTGTTACTATATATGCAACGTTCTTGTAACACACAAAAAAAAAATGAAACTCAAAACCGCAACAACAAATTAACAAAACCGCAACAACTAATTCAGCCAACCGCAACAACAAAAAAACCGCAATAACTAATGGACATAAACCGCGGTAACAAAAAGAATAAAATAACCCGCTAAAATGAAATAAAGACCCGCTAAAACGAAATTGTTTATTCCAAAATTTTCAAATCCCAAAACATAAGTTATCCAAACATCGAATCCTTAATCACTTCTGCACAAAACCTTAATCGACCAAACCCTCCGTTTTCTTCACCAAAATCACTCTGCACTAGTTCACCGGAGTTTGGATTCACCGTCGTTTTCTTCACCTTGGATAGTAACCGACGTTGCTTTCACCACGTCGTATCCTTAATCACTTTTCCAAAAACCTTAATCACTCTCGTCGACCTAAACCCTAGTTTACCGTTACATCGCCGATATTCCTTCACCAAGCTAGGTATTAAAGTATTATGTTAATGATTTCTTGTGTTTGTTATGCATTCGTTCTTAATCATCTTTTTCTGTTAACGTATTATGTTCACGTATTTGTGTCGTAATTCTGCAGAAATGGCCGATAATCAAGAACGTAAGAGATGTAGAGGCGAACGTGGTCCTGCATCTTTTGGGAAGAAATATAGCAAAGATGTATATAAAACTGAATTTGATGAAAATCATATCCCTCTGAGTAAAGAACTGACGTCATGGTTTGGGATGACGGTTCAACATCGTTTCCCGCTAGCAACTGATATGGGCAAAATGGACAAAGACATATATGAACAACTATGGCTGGATACCAAGGTATATATTTATTAATTAGAAATATGAAATAGTTATTAAGTGATGATAGCATATAATTTATTTACTCTAAATTGTAGAATATGTGGAATATCGAGAACGATGATGCAAAAGAGTTAATGAGGAAGAAAGCTGTGAAAATTGGTACTAATTTTAAATCTAGGCTTGTTAAACATTTCGTCCTTACAGGTAAGGATGCTTGTGAGAAGTATAAGTTTCTTAAAAGGCATGATTGGGAAGCATTTAAGGCACAAAGAAGCACCCCAGAATTTATGGTATCTCTTAATTATATTATATGTTTAGTATTGTACAATATTTTATTATTAACAACTTGTTAATTTGTGTAGCTAAAAAGGGAGAAAGCACTGGCAAGCAATGCAAAGAGACAATTCAAGGTCCGCATGGCCGAAGCGGGTGGACCCGTTTTAAAAAAAGTAAAAAGGATGCAGTTTGGTCTGAACTTCTACAAAACCATAGTGTTCTTTCGGAGATTCAAAATGAACGGTCTAGGTTGTTTTTGATGGGTTGTGCAGTAAAGAATAGTGAAGGAAAGTTTGAACATCCTAACGAAGCGTTGGACAATTTCCAAGTTTTGGTATACTAAGTTTTATTTAATTGAAGATTTTTATCTTTTTGGTAAACAAATACTTTTTGTAGCTCGCGGAAGAGAAAAAGATGATAGAGGATGGTACTTATGCATTAAATAAAGAGGATCCTTTAATTCGTCTTCTAGGACCCGAGCACGGGGGCAGATCTCGGACCGTATCCGAGGCAATTGGATACACAAAGGTTAAAGGTGGATTGATTAGAAATGTGATCCCGCAAAGTACCCCCACGGTCAACACAAGCCACCATGATTCATGTGGGTCCCGTGGAATGGTGGAACACTATCCACCTATTGAGGTAACAATTTAAAACTTTTGCAGCCTATACTATCCAGCCTTATAATTGTATATTTTTTTACAGGTGTTGTCACCATGTGAGTTGCTAATTAGGGTGGCTGATGCCCATTTAGTCAAAGTTGGTTTTGGACAAGTATGGCCAACTGTTGGATTCCAACTGTTACATAATAAACCGATTGCCGATGGTTGTGTAAAAGTCCAAGTTGATGCGATCGTGGCAGGAAAGGAGGATTTGCATGTACATCCTCTCACAAAAACAGATGATGTTCAATTGGTTGAGAATTTGCCATATAATATAGTACAGTGGCCAAGATATGCAGTGAAGGTATATTTTAGTTTTTTTTACATTGTTTGTGAACGCTTTTATCTAACATTGTAGAAATGTTTTAGCTTATTGGCGATGGGCTTGTCAATTCCCCGGAAAGGGACTTGAGAGAATCCTCTCCATTTGATTTGTCAACAAACAATGTTTATATACCAGAAATGCCCGAAACTTCACCATTCCCTTTAGACCAAGACTTTTATGGATATGCACAAATGGTTAGTCTTATCATTATCATTATTTTGATCGTTATTTTTAAATACTAATATTTTTATCATTACTTATTGTAGTTGCAATCGGTCCCCGCAGCCCAAACTGTCCCCGCAGCCCTAACCGTCCCCGCAGCCCAAACCATCCCCGAAGCCCAACCCGACAGCCCAGCCCGAACAGTCCCTAAACCCCAAACACCCACTGCAGCCCAAACCGTCACCACACCCCAAACCGTCCCCGCAGCCCAAACCGTCCCCGCACCCCAAACCGTCCCCGCAGCCCAAACCGTCCCCGCAGCCCAACCCATTAACCCAGCCCAAACAGTCCCCGTAGCCCAAACAGTCACTAAAGCCCAACCCATTATCCCAGCCCAAACCATCCCCGAAGCCCGAACCGATAGACCAGCCCGAACAGTCCCTAAACCCCAAACACCCACCGCAGCCCAAACCGTCACCACACCCGAACCCGAACCCGAACCCGAGGATGTTCCTCTAGATCCTCAGTACGACCAGCATTATGCGATGGTAATGGCCGATGCTCCCCAATTTCTCCCAGTACTTGATGCATTCTTCAAATATAACAAATATGGTCTTAGTGTTCCTTCCCATCTGGGTATGTATCATGAGACATATACAGAAGGCATCCCAGCCACCGAGGTTTTACAATTTGCTCGATTCCATTGGGTTGATATGAGCATGATACATTGTTTGTCAATGTAAGCTTAATATTTTACTATTTGGGTATAATTGTATTTATTAACTTTATGTTGTATATTTAAGGTATTATTATGCAATGGCGGGCAGCAATTCACGATGTGCATTTGTCAATGCACACTATATTACCGATCCAGAATGTCGCACCAACAAGAACCATGTCATCCAACATATCAGGGATGTTTTAAATCATCATCCAAGCAAGTCATACATTCTTGCACCATACTATCAACAGTAAGATTTGATTTTCCATAATACACGCAACACTGGATGTTTTAAATCATCATACAAGCAAGTAACTTTGATTAATTGCTTGTGTTTACTTGCAGGCAACACTGGATGCTTTTTATCCTCTGTCCTAAAACGAATATTGCATATATTGTTGATTCTTTATTGCGTGAAACTGGTGCCGATTACTACACTCTTGTAGGAGTAATCAATCATATTTTTCCTCGTAGATTTAAATGGATAAACACAACTGTATGTTTTCAATTTCCATTTTTTACCAATTTATTTAAGATGTATAAAATATTCAATATATTGAAATATTACAGTGCTGGAAACAAGACCAAAGCTGGGAATGTGGTTACATTGTTAGTCGACATATTGAAGAATTTTTACAGACCATACAGTTTAACATCAACAAATCTGTAAGTTTATGTTACAGTTTTAAAATATTACTCATTTAGATGTAAAAATTATTGATATTAATTGTTTTTCATGAGCAGATGTGGAAGACTAATAAGAGTTTTGATGCTTCTATGATTCATGAATACATAGAAAGGTTGTTGCCACTGTATCTCGAGTGGATGAAGAGGTGCAAGCAAAGTGATGCCACTTATTAAAGGTTAGCAATTAAGCAAGTGTAAATTTTTGAACATATAGTTGTAAATTTTTGAAACACGGTCCATTACAATGATCACAACCTGCAAGTCCATTACAATGTAAATTTTTGACATTAAGTTACTGTGCGATTGTACATTTTAAATATATATGAGCTAGATATATATATATATATATATATATATATATATATATATATATATATATATATATATATATATATATATATATATATATATATATATATATATATATATATATATATATATATATATATTGTGGAATGATTTTTTTTTATTTATTTTGAATATCAAATATTGCGGTTACTTTATCATGTGTGCGAATAACTAATATTGCGGGTATATCATCTAGTGTAGTGTGCGAAGAACTAATAGCGCGTTTTGTTATTTAATGTTGCGGTTTCTTTCTTATTGCGGTCTCTATGTTTGATATTGCGGTCTCTCTTTTGTTGCGGTGTTGGATTTAGTATTGCGGTTTCTTTCTTGTTGCGGTCTCTGTGTTTGATACTGCGGTTTCTCTTTTGTTGCGGTTTGTTTGTTTGATAGTGCGTAATTTGTTAGTGCGGTCCTTTCCCCGCAACAACAAATCGTTTTACCCGCAATAACAAATCGTTTCTGTAGTAGTGATGGTCGTCGGTCGATCAGTTTGCAACTGACGGCTATTGGTTATTGATACCATTGGCATGTCCAATTTCGTTCTTTCTCTTGCAACATATTTCATACTTTGCTCAAAGTGATAAAGGACATGAAGAAATTCCGTTGACAGAGGCGTGTCAGTTAATGTGTCAATTATAAGTGGTGATGTAGCAAAAGTGACGAAAGAAGGAACAAACACGGAGATGCCTAAGTTTAATTAAGCGTTATTCAGTCAAACATTAATTATATTTGTTTAAAAAGAAGTCAAACATAAACAATGAGGTTGATAAGTATATCACAACAATTTTATTAATATAGAACTAAAAATAATTTGATGAGTATATAAAAAGTGGTTTACCACATCTGGCCAATGTAGTCCTTTCGTAGTTATTTTGAACAAACAGTCATGCTTTAAATAAAATATGTCGCAGGAATTCCCAATTTGGCCCAGCATCTCACATCCAATTATATTAATTTTAGAAATGGGCAGTAGTGTAATTTGCAACTTCAAGTCAAAATGCCAAGGCCAATTTTTAATTGTAAATGTGACAGTTATGTAATTTATTCACAATTGAAGTTTCTTGAGTGAAAATAACGAAGGCAAAGTCAAGAAGTCTTCCCACTATCCCTTAATTTCAGCATGCATATTTGATTGATTCACCCATGCATCCCTTGAGTCATAGTCCATAATCCATATGCATACGTCTAGGAGATCATGGCCCACAAATGGAAGAATTCATCCCATATTTCATTAAAATAATCTTTATAAGAGAGAATAATATCAACTGATAGACTTATAAAGTTATAATCGATATAATTCATCCCAACCTATAATGAGTAATCCCTTTCCTTTGTTCCTCTCTTCGAAAATTTCTTCTATTAACCACTTTTCCAATTCGTCGAATCTGTCTTTACGACTTATGACTCAAATGAACGGACGGTTTGATGCCTCTAAGGCTAGCCCGATCTCAAATAATTGCGATGGAACGAGGCGACACTGGCTTCCAAGGCAAGCGTATAAAACCGACTTTGGTTTCATGGAATCGAGCCAATCGATGCATTGTTTCTCATCGATCGAAGCATCGTTCCCTCGTGTGAATTTGTCCAATGTTTCTTTGTTACACATGGAAACCGGTCCAATACACCATATTTTCTTTTGTATTGTCTCTTGGTATGCATTAATTAAAAGATGCTCAAGATCGTTAAATGTGTTGATTAATACTCCATAGGCACTTGATTCGGCTTCATCGACTTTGACCCGAACGTCATTAAAGTTACCCAATGCAACAACTGCCCGTGGGAGTTGCATTCTCGAAATGTCAACTCTCACGGGCATTCTCAGACATCCCGGAAACATGTGAGTTTTGGAGCTTTACGTTATGCGAGCACAACAATGGAAAGGCACCGGTTTCCATGGAAAACGATCCTTGGAACCTTAAACTTTTCAGCCGTTTTAGACGTCCAATACATGTACTTATCCGAAATAATGCAACTTATAGGAAGGTTTTGCTTTTCCAAATAATCTTCTAAAGGCTTTTGTAACAAATCGAAAGCTTCGTAAAATTTTCGTATGAGATCTCTCGAGGGGAGACTATCTAGGTTCTCACAACCTGATGGCAATCCCACTTCTTGCGAAGGGAACGGAATTTCGACCAGCTTAATGGGAAGCCCATCAATTTCTCGAGCCCGCTCATATTAATGGCGGATCTCAAGGCATTTTGAGGGGTTGTTATTAAGCTGATAACAACCCATTGTTCGGCAAATAATCTAGCCATATCATAATGTGACCTTGTGCTAGTAAGGGTACCAAAACAAAGTGAGGTTTTTTCATCATTGTAAGGGAAGAAGACATGTTGAATATAATTACTTCGGGGACGATTTTATAGTAGGTAAATCAAGGCAATATAGTATTAAGTGAGTATGTGTATTCGGGTCACAATATCGTATTCGGGTCAAAATATCCATTATAGAATCATGGACCGGAAAATGTCAAGTTGGAGTGGAAGACAAGTCGAGCACATAGTGTACGAAGTGGTGTGACATTTCAGTTTTGTTACCGTTTCATTAATAATCTTTTTTTTGCTAATGATAACCTTTAGTATTTAAATTTTTTGTATTTAAACATTGTTTAAGAAAAAAAATTAATTATAAATTACCTTTAGTAATTAATTATTTAAACAGTATTTAAATATTGTTTAAGAAAAAAAAGGGCAATGGTTAAAAAAAATTTGTGGCTTAAATTAATTATAAATTACCTAATAAAAAACCACCCCATGCATTTTATTAACCAACTTTAATTAATTATGCTTTCTTTGTTATACATTAACCACTTTAATCATTCTTAACCATTGCCCTTAGGGCACTTATTAGCAAATCCCTTAAATTTTTTGTAAAATAATTATAAAAGAATCAACCACCTTAAAAAATTATTAACTATCAAAGTGGTTATGCTTAAACATTTGTACATAAACAATATATTAATCTTTAACAATTGTCCTAATAACTATAGTTGGCAAATTCCTAAAAAAACAGTAAATGTTAAACAATAAACAATTATTTTAGCTGTATACGTCTTTAATTAACTATATAATAACTTAACAATTATTATTGCCAAGGTGTTACAAGTTACAACTTACAATAACTAGTGTAAAAAATAATTAGACTAATGTTTATATTTAATTGTATTTATTTACTGAATAATGACACAACTGTAATATTTATTGCTGACCCATATGATTATTGGAATCAGAAAATGCATTCAGGTTCATCGGTCTATACTAATTGTCGTTTTGTATTGTTAAAAGGGTGATTAAATAACGAGTTTTAAAACTCCTTAAAAGTGTCATCATATCTCCTTGTCCAAAAGGGTGACCTTAATTGTTTCTTGATTGGTCATGTTCAATACATTTATGACTGAATTTAAAGTTTATATCAAGCATTTACTTTAAAGAACCTACTCTTAAAGTCTCATTGATAATTATTAATTTATTAGTTTTAATTTAATTTTCAGTTTTGACAGATTATGTTAATTAACTCACCTAAACTACTACTAAATATACATCATATTGTCCATAATAAGACTCGAATCTATGACCAAATGTTAATGAGGAACACATTTCAATATCTTATATCGCTAGACCACAAACTCTATTGTTAACAAGTCATGTTAATTGTTACATACAATGCCTAAAGTTTAATTAAATCATATCCTAATGACATTGATTGAAGTAATATTAATAAATATTTATATTGAAATTTAATATAATAATTGTAAAAATTAAACTTCGTTTAATGTATTTTTTAATACTACTATATTAAGAAATATATTGTTCGATTAATTTTTCTTATCTACTACACTTTAAAGAATGAATTAGACAAACCCAAACATTATTGGTTAGATTCAGTTATTTAGCTATTGAGTAAGATCATGATGAAGCATAACTATATCAAAATGTAAGGTCTCACAGTTTGATACGTTTCACACAAGCATTTTTTTTAACAACAAATCTTAATCTACACCGAATTACCATATATATTTACAATGAGACTTGAACCTCCAACTTTAAAGTTGTAGGACAAATATCATATCGCTATACCAATGCCCTTTAATTTTCACACAAGCATATTATTTTTCTTATCAAAAGTAGAAATTCATGACTACAAACGTAAAGTAAATCTTAAATGAGATAGATCTTGGTTTTTAATAATTATTTTTTAAAAATAATTAATGAGTTACATTTACTAAATTTTATGGATAGAAGAATATAAATGTGAACTCCATATAAATTTTCTATCTTAAATTTGTTCATACAAGATTACAAGGCAAAAGGAAAACTGAAATAAAATTAAAAATTAGGATAAGGTAAAAACAGTAACATATACGACAACGTATTTAACTTTATTTACCAGGGACCCTATGAGTCATCCTCTCAAACTTACCGTTGAATACAAGACTATGTATTCCTTGCAGGGAAGCAAGCAAAAAGGAAGTTTCCAAAAATACTGAAAAACAAAATAAAAATTCAAGGAGGGGTAAAATGGTCTTTTCACGTGATTGCCCCTTCTTCCTCCCATCTTCAAAATAGACGTTGCAGTTAATAGAATCGTGCTCTCTCTCTCTCTCTCTCTCTTCTGGTGTGACTAATACCTACTATTGACAGGTTTGTTCAATTTTCATTCATGTTACTGTAGGATTCTGAGACGTAATTAGGTGAATAAACATAGCAATTGTTTAAATTACTTCATACTTTTGTTAATTTTGTGATAGGGATCTATGACTGATGAATTTCAATCATGTTACTGAAGAATTTGGAGATGTAAAGAGGTAAAGTTCATAGCATTTCACAGGTTTATAGCTGGATTTTATTGAAATTGTTTATTTCAATCGTATCATATTTTGCTTAATTATGATTAGGCTCGTTGATTTCTCTTATGATACTGAAGTATTTCGAGGCGTTAAGAAGTAAATAACCGAGAATTTCACAGGTCCGTTGCTTATTTATTACCAATTCATTTTTTTTTATTGTTATCCATTATATTGTTGTGTTTATGCTGAATCAGATCATATTTTGTTCGTTTCATGATTAGGATCTTTCATCTTTGATTTTGCTCATGTTAATGAAGAATTTTGGGGGCATAACGAAGTACAAAAATGCGCATTTTACAGGTTCGTTGACTATTCTGGATGAACTTATTTCAATAGCTTCATATTTAATTTATGTATTTTTGTTCGCAAAAATGTCTTCTTTTTATGTTGAATCTACGTAAACAGAACATATGAGTTAATCTGACTTCTTAATGTTTCTGAATCAGTAAGATATATAGTGCGCGGGTTTTTTTCTAATCAAGGATCACCTCCTTTATGCAGAATTGTAGTATTTATGGAGGATAATTAGTCTAATTACTGCTTTTTGTTCAAATTCAAATGTGGAAAATCACTTATTAAGTTATTATTATTATTGCAATTACTGCTGCTTGTTCAAATTCAAATTTTGAAAAATCATTTTCTGTAACTGCATTTATAATGTATTAATATTGCTATTAATGCTGGATTAATGTAGTTCCATAACCAACTTGAATCTTACTGCTAGGGTAGTTTCATTTGTCCTTAAACAAGAATCTAAGGATTTTTACTTAATGGATTATGTTAGGGCCGAAATCATGCTAGTAAAATGTAGCAATCTTACAAATCTCAACAACAAAAGCGTTTGGATTAAATAGATTTCTTTAAAATCGACCAGGTTAAGTGTTAAGAAATGGCGGTTGCTGGATTACATAAAACTTCGGTTCTTGATTCATATCTTGGTGAGAATCATTCTCGGTCAACCACCCGCACATCATTTATCCGAAAAATGTGGCGAAATCTTGAAAATGAAAGCAAAAATGGAGAAAACGGTAGGGTTCTTACCACCCCCGAAAGCCCGTGTTCATCTACTTTAGAAATTGAAAGCATTGAAAGTGAAAATACATCAACAATTGATGCAAATGAAATCGAAAACCAGTGTCCCCAAAATCAATCTGATGTTCCAGAAAAAGAACGTGTGAGGAAAATATTCCATGAATGGGGAAGCAAAAGCTTTGAGTGCAAGAGAGTGAGGATAGTAAGGGAGTGGATTGAATCAAGCAGTCAAACTGGTCAAACTTGTTTGCAAGATTCAGTTACAGAAAATGATACCCAAATCAAACAAGTTCATGACAGAATAGCAAAATGCGGGCCCGATGCACGCAGTTCTATCCGTAGGATATATGGAAGACAAGCTGTTCTTGATTTGTTAAAAAAGTTTGAGAAAGAAAGGAAGAAAGAAGTTGATGATTTGTTGGAGAATCGATTTGTTTCAAATTTTGGGCATCGACATCGAATTCAGGTAAGCTCTTTTGAATTTTTAGAGTAAATTACATAATTGCCCTTGTAGTAGTCATTACTAATGTTACTTTTTTGTTATAGGCATTACTTAAAGGTAGATTTTTGCGGAATCAAAGATTTGTAGATGATGAAAAACTGAATTCTGTTGCAGCAACTGCAAGTGAGTTGGGATTATTGAGGCGAACACATGCTGTATCTGATATAAGGTCCATATTTAATGTTGTAAATTATGAACAATCTGATGAGATAACCGAAAGTTTTGAATCAACTAACTTGACAAACGGTTGGGAATCCCATAATACACCAGAATTTACTTCTCCAATACATGAAGATAACGAACTACCACTCATTGTTGACCATACTCAGTCTGACTCTGACACATTATCTGACAATGCAATTAATTACGAACAAATTGTACCAAATGAAATCGATGAAACATTAGAAACTAACGTTGAGGAACTAGAAATACATGAACAATCAGTTACCGAAGAAAATGATGATGATGATGTATGGCGTAATTTAATTCATAATGAGTCAGATGAGGGTATAAATGTCAATTCAATTGAAAATGAACAAGAATGGTATGAAGAAACAATAAGGAGTGATTTTGAAGAATCACATGAAGATATTCTCGAGGACCCAACCGAAAGTTGGTTTGGCGGGAATTCGTATCTGGAATCTGTACTAATCGATAGGAATAATAATGCATTTTATCCATCTGATGATGAAAATGGCAGCAGCAGGATTGAACTCAGAGAACTTACCAACAGGTAAATTAGTTAGTTATCCAAACATCACTATTTCATTATTAAAATATATAAACTAATTAAGAAAATAATTAATAAATATGAAGGAGAAGAGTTTCTAATCTTCTTCAAAGTGATTTCGGTACAAGACTTGACCAATTAATGCAATCCTATGTACAAAGACAATATCAGACGACTGAATCAGAAAATGAATGGATGCAAGAACACCAACCACTAAGTGTAGATGATCCAACTGATAGTCATCAAACCACCGATTCCCATAACCACTTTTTAACTGTGAGTTTTACATATTGTGTTATACACTTAATATACATACAACTGTATATATATATAATTGTTGATATATGGTGCAGGATGGAGAGATTATTAATGGATTAAGAACTGATATGGATTTACTTCAACAAAGGATGGATGATATGCAGAAGATGTTGGAATCCTGCATGAATATGCAATTACAGTTGCAACAGTCGGTTAAAACGGAGGTTTTTACTTCTCTAAATCGATCATCAAATCCACAAGGAGTTTGCTTCTTATGTTGTGACAATGGTTTTGAATCTTTACCCAATAGGTAACAACATTCTTTTTATCAATATATATGAGTTAATTTCATAAATAGTACTTTAACTGACCACATATTGCAACTTTAACCAGTTCTTTTTCAAAAACTTATTAGTTTATGTCATTCGGTTTTACTATTATTGCATGGACAGTCCTTTTAAATGCCTTCTGTGCAATAAAACGGCCATTGAACTAACTGCTTGTATGTTTAAAAAGACTGTCTATGCAATAAAATGGTACCTAAAGTATTAAGTTTGAAACTTTGAAGACAAATAACCACACCTTAAATGACTATTTATGAAAATAAGTCTATATATAATTACTTAAAAAAATTCATTCATTAAACAATTAAGTTATTTATATTGTGTTCATTCAGATCTGCGCACATGTATATATGCTCAAAATGTGCCGATAATATAAACTGGTCAAAGTTAAAGGAAAGTATCAGGCACCCCTAAGCTGAGGTGAATAATGATATTTTATAGCAGAAGAATTAACAGTTGGAATAATAACAATAAGAGTGTTTTTTTCTTTTCATGATCAGGTAAATTCCATTGATTTTTATTTTTATGTTTACTGGCTCATCCTCTTTCAATGTATTGTCACTTTTACATGACAATAACGTTCAATCACGCTAATGTATTTAAGCCTATATTATGAATGAAGTCGAGTTTGTGTGTACAATATTTCCGAACGAAACTTTTTTTTTTTCTTTCGGTAAAAGGGATAACGCGGTAAAGGATTATTAAAACTAAACTTTGCTATCAACATGGTGACAATGGCAAGCTATGAAAACCGGTAAATGTTTAACTATTTAGGATGAATAGGAGTCGTACAAACCTCAACTACAAGAAAAATGTTATTTAGATGGTGTTTGGGAATGCTTCAAAAAGTAACTTATTAGCTTTTTTCAAAAAGTCAATAAGTTATTTGGCTAAAGTTAAAAGTCCTTTTTATATGACTTTTTGAAAAGCTTTGAAAATTTGTTTTTAAGAAGTAATGGGTACTTACTTTTCAAAACAACTTACGACTTTTTGAATAAATTTTATACAAGTACCCTTAATGATCCATCAAAATCTACCTCTTCCTCACTTCCCACTTCATTTTTTGGTCATTTTACACCAAAAAGCTAATCCAAACACATTATAAAAAACAACTTATCAACTTTTAAATACCAATAAGTTAATAAACTAAATCAAACATATTTTTTAAAACTAGAAAGTCAATAAGTGTTTCACGTATACACTTATTGGGTAAAAGAGTATAATCTGAAAACAGTCACTAGCAAGATTGGATAAAATCTAGAACTGTTTACCATTCTATAAAAAAGTGTTTCACGTATACATAAATTAGTGCAACGCGGTAGCAGGTATTCTGTAACTATATTTTGCAGCGGCGATTAATTGGTGGGTGGTGGTGGTGGTTATGATGGTGGGTGGTGGGTGATGATGGTAATTTCAATGTTTTAAGTTTAATTGATTAATAAAGATAATTATAGTCAAGTAATGAATATATAATCTAGTAGCTCAGTTGGTTAGGATATTATGTTGATTATGCAGATGTTGCAAGTTCAAGTTTTGCATGGTATACATTTTTTATAAACACACAAAATAGCAAGTTTGTTGGCTTAATTTAAGAAAGTTTCAAATATACGCAACGAATACCAAACTAAAACTTCATTTTCAACCAATATAATTAACGAAACTTAGGGAGTTATTAGTTGGAGGTATTAGGGGATGGAATGATAAAAGTAATCAAACCTTTGCTTGGTTTCATATAATACTATTAATGATTACCTACTAGTGGGTAATTAAGCATTTCCCAACAAACTGGGGTAAATGAAATTTCATTACCCACATGTATTAAACATACATATACACACACATACACATTCACATAGATACATATACATACATATACGTACACACATATACACACATACATACACACATAACATACTCATACATATACGTACACACACATACACACACGTACATACACACAAACATACACACCGATACACACACATAGATACATACACACACGTATACATACACACATACTGAAACACATACATACGTACACACTCATACACACACATGCACACAAACGTACACACATACACATACACATAAAAAATACTAAACAATGTTAGTTATTTGAACCAAACAATGTCAATGAGTTAAGGAATACTAATTAAGGAAAATAAATACATTCCTTAATATTCCGTTTGTCTTTCCTTTTTCTATTTTCTCATTTGAACCAAACGTCCCTTACTTTATAAATCTCCAACTATTTAAGTAAATAGGAGTCGAACGAAATCTTCTACTCTAATATCGGCAAAAATGGCCCAACTACATTTATTCCTCGTAAAGTTGTGTTTTATCATATTGATAGCACTAACTTATGTGTCGAGTAAACGTTCCCGAACAACCAAGTTAGGCGTTAAAAATAGATTTATGTCAACCAAGATTGACGTTGAAGCTACAAAAAACTCGATAGAATACGAGGTTTATAACTACACACAAACATTAGACCACTTCAATTATAAGCCCGAAAGTTACACAACTTTTCAACAACGCTATGTTGTGATTCGGAAATTCTGGGGTGGGCCCGCTAATAGTTCCCCGATCATTCTATTTGCGGGTGCGGAGGCTAGCATCATGGGAGATGTGGGACGTGGTGGATTCGAGCTTGTGCTTGCTTCACGATTTAACGCTCTTTTGGTCTATATTGAGGTATTTTACATATGTAGAAATCGATTTTTTATATATGCAATGATAATTTTGTCAGGATCGATTAACTATAGACAAGTTAATAAACACCTTAGATCTAATTGATGATAGAAGTTGCAGCGGATCAACACTATATCAATGTATTAAGAACGATGAACTGTAAGAACAATATGTAAGAATATTAAGAACACAGTTTCACAAAAAGCTTCAATGTATATTATTGAGTTAACAATACACACGTACGTTTACAATTCGTAAGGAACTATATATAATAGTCCTTGAAGCTAAACTATTTACCCTAGTTATTCTAGGATACGATTTACATCTAATTATAAATGATATACATTGATTTACATTCTATAACTATCTCTGCGAAGATCTCGGACTTGATATGTTCCATAAACGCGTATCAGTAGTAAAACCAATCACCAGTAGTAAATAAGTAACATCAGTAGTAAACTTGGTGATCAGTAGTAAGTCCATAATCATCGTCAGTAGTAACTACAATGATCAGTAGTATCTTCAATCTTTGTATGATCAGTAGTAACTAAGTTATAGATAACACCAGCATCAACTTCATCAGTAGTAAATGTTTCTGCCCCATCAGTAATAAACATAATTATCACTAACTGCAGCATCAGTACTAAGTTGATCTGTGATTTACTCTAACAATCTCCCCCTAAACTTATTGATTATCCTTTAATCAATCAAGTTTTCTTCTGTTCTTCTTCTTCTTTCTTTCTTCTTTCTAATGTTCTTTGATTTTGTTGAAGTCTTTGTTCAATTATGTATTTGCTGTTCTTCTTGGTAAAATAATTCAATTTATTTTGGAACATAACTGCATCAAAGGGCTTCATTAGAGTGTTGATGAATATCTGATACATTTCCTTTTCTGAGTGAGGATATTCTCTTTCATATAAGTACAACTCACAATTTTTACTTGATCTTTCAAAGAAATACATATTGCAAGTTGGGAGAACATTCCATGCATACACATTTTCTGGATTTGTAAATAACTTTGGATATTTATCTGGATAAAAAGCTGCATCAATCATTCTTGTTAAGTATCCAGCTCCAGATTCTTTCCAAGATTTCTTTGACATTCTCGGTTTTCCAATGATCAGAAGTTTAATCACATCACTTCTTGTACAGGATCTGATCAAAGGTAACCATCCAGTAAACTTTTGAATGATTTTGTCTTCCCTTACAACTAATAGAACATTATTGGGCAAGACTTTCCAGTTTAGTATAGGATTATTTTGAAGTGGAGCAACAGGTACTTCAAGAACAGGTATAATTTTTTCTTGTTTTGCTTTCTTTTGAAAACTCTGTTCTTGAGCTTCATTCTTTCTTTTCTTTGTCTGAGCAGATGAGGATTCACCAATAGTAGACACACTACCAGCTTTGAGCAAATTTAAGCTGATTGGTACTAAAGTTTTGGCTTTGGCTTTCTTTGATTCTTCAGCTTCTTGTTCAGCCAAGTCTCTTTTCTTTGCAGTGCAGTATTTTTCAATTATGTTTATCATCTTCATTCTTCCAAAAGATTTTGCACTGTGACCCTTTGTCTTTAGAAATTCTATCATAAGAGACTTCTGTTCAAATATATCATCTGGTAAATCACCTTTTGTTCTTTTGCATTCTGCTACAAGATCTTCTAGACAGTTTAGATGTTCTTCTTCTACTTTTCTAAACCTTTTGAACTCTGATTCTTGGGCTTCTATCTGAACATCTTTAATTTGAACAGGTAATTTAACAGGAATTTCTCTTTGATTTTTCTTCTTTTCAAGAGCTTGATATTTAGCTACTTTCTCCCAATATCTTTTATCCTTCACCTTCCATTTATCTTGTTTATCAGCTCTCACCAGATTAATCTTGTTTACCATGTAATGACCAAGAGCTCTGTTAGGGTAATCTTCATCATATACTTCTTTACCCTTTCCAATATGTGCTGTAGGTGGAGGTGGAATATACTTCATGTCTGGCACTCCTCTTATTATAACAGAGGGAGAAAATGTTCTAAGTTCATTTTGTTGAAGTATTTTTGGATGTGGAGGAAGTGAGCATTCATCAACCTCAAACCAATTCACATTATCATCAATGTCAGGTATGATAAGTGGTTGATCAGGTGTTGGTGGTTTGGTAATGATGACATGTCTTCTAGCATCAATGAGTTCAGGAAATTGTAGTTCTTCCTCATCAGTAGTAACCAGAGTAGTTACTACTGGTGTTATTTCAGGAGTTACTACTGATAGGGCATCAGTAGTGTTTAGTTCAGTTAATTCCTCTTCTTGACTTACTACTGCTATATCATCAGTAGTAGGAGTTACTACTGGTATCTCTGTTTCAACTTGTTCTTCCATTGTAGCAGTAGTAATTGGCTCATCTTCTGTAATCATCATCTCTGGGCCTTCATCAACTTCTGTTTCTTTTAAATTCAAGAGGGAGGAAGCTGCTGCTGCAATAGATTCATCAATCATTGTCTGTATGTTGTCCTTCTCCCCCTTAGTGAGCTCAACTGGAGGAGCCTCACTATCATCAATCCTCTTTTTCAATTTTCTGATAAGCTTTGATTGTTGATGAAGCCTGAGTTCATATTGTCTCATTCTTTTGTTGATGATATTGACATTTCTTTTCATAGCAGCCATAGTTTTTCCTTGATTTGTTTGATAATAAAGACAATCTTGTACAGTGGATTCCAAGGAATCCACTTTAGCCGTCAATTGTTGGATTTTAATACTGCCCTCACTCCATCTAGCAAGATCATCGGGCTTACTAACAGGTACATTGGTTTTAAGGTTTTCCTTCCTTTCCATCAATTCCACAGATCTGCCCTCATCACTGCTTGGTGATTCATTGGGTCTTTTAGACATTCTCTTCTTCCTAGAAGAAGCAGAGATGCCCCCCCTTGTGGTTTCTTGGCACCGGGGTCCTTTGAGTAATTCCTCAAAAGAGTCATCACTCAAAGTTGCCGAGGTTTGGGTCCTAATGATGTTTTCACTGTCCTGTGCACCCACCTTTGGGGCATCAGTAGTGAAAGCCCTCCCCTCATGTCCTCTCTCCTCCTTGGAGGACAACTCTTTGAGCTTGGGGTGTGACTCGATTTGTCCCCTGGTGTCCTTTAAAGATTTCTTTCTTTTATAGATTGTGGATATATTTTTGGTTTTGTCTGGTAGGTCTTCCACAGAGTGAAGAGTAGCACTCTGCAGATTTATATCAAGTTCCTGGGACACATTCAGGACTTCTGTTTGAGTTGGTGATTGAGTGGCTATATGGGGTGGTGTTTGGGCTGTATGTGGGGGTGATGGAGTGGGTTGAGGTTCAACTTGGGTTGTAGCAATGGTTGAACCTTCTCCAATGTTGGGTTGATCTTTGATCATGTTTGGAAACAAAGGGGTTTCCTTCCCTGAAAATTTAAATTGTTTTCTCATATTTGAGAAAACTTTCTTGTTCAACTCAGGTAATACAAAAATGTTTTTAGGAGTTGACAAGTTTTGTAATTCACAGTTTATGATATGTTGTAGAAATCTGGGATACATTAAAAATTTAGAAGAACTAAGATTTCCCAACATACCATCAAAAATCATATTAGAAAAATTGAATACTTGGTCTGTGCATAAACATACAACAGCAGATGCTATTGCCTTGTTAAACTCATTCCAAGTACTTCTTTTAGGAGAAATACAATGCTGAATGGTATGAACCAGAAATTTCCATTGTGGGGATAGAAGGCCTTTTTGAAAAGTTACAATATTGAGTCTGCCTTCATACCCCATTTTATTTAAAGTATCAGCAATGTATTCCTTAGGAAGAGTATACATACCTGAATCATCATGAAGTTGTAGATGATGTCTGATTGATTGTTCAGATACAGTGATGTACTTTCCATCTACTTTCGATTTTATCATTGATGATGTGGTTCCTTCTGTTCGCTCAGCATTGGTCCAGAAATCCACCAAGTGCTGTTGATATGCCTTCGGCTTTACAGTTAAGGCAAACTGTATGTACGAATTTCTCAAGAATTTTACGATTGGACGGAAATCTTTTGTTCCGTCGGGATTTTTTAAGAATGCAACCATGTTGTGAAATTCTGAGTATTTAAGATCGGTTTGCACATCGAGAGTTTGTAAAGTTGCCATTGTTTTTGAGTTTTTGCAAGAATTTTGTTAGTGATGAAGAGTTTTTGATCGTAAACTAGGGTTTATCGAGAGGTGTTTAGAGAATCGAAGTGAAGATAATGCTAAATTAATCATCTGCCGCCTTTTATATCTTTTGATTAAACCTGCAAAACTACGAAAATAGCCTTCGAATCATAACATAACGGTTATTTTCATGGGGGTTAGTTTGGTAATTGTGTTTATGAAAGACCAGTAGTAAATAAGATATCAGTAGTAAAACGTCAGTAGTATCTACTAACATCAGTAATGACTAAGGATTTTGACATCAGTAGTAATTATAGACATCAGTAGTAACCATTACCACATAAGACCAGTAGTATATGTGAATACCAGTAGTACTGACTTACCAGTAGTATCCGTGTAAACCTAAAATACACCAGTAGTAATGAACTATCAGTAGTATTTTGTGCATACACTTTCACACCAGTAGTACAGCAATACCAGTAGTAAAACACTTAAAAAAAATATTTTATAACACTAAATTTACACATGATTTTAAGAGAGATTTTAAGTTATTAGAATCATTCCAATACTGCTAACCAAGAAGTTGAATCTTCCTACATCAAATGCTTTTGTAAAAAGATCAGCTAATTGATCATCAGTATGGATTTTAACTACTTTGATTAATTTCTTTTCATTACAATCTCTTATAAAGTGAAATCTTATTTCAATGTGTTTAGTTTTTGAATGTTTTACTGGATTATTCACAATACTAATAGCACTTTGATTATCAATAAAAATAGGAGTTTTAAGGATAGAGATACCAAAGTCTAGAAGTTGATTTTGAATCCATAGAACTTGAGCACAGCAAGCAGATGCAGCTACATATTCTGCTTCAGCAGTAGATGTTGATACATTTGTTTGCTTCTTACATTGCCATGACACTAGTCTTGATCCAAAGAATTGACATCCACCAGTAGTGGACTTTCTATCTTGACATTCACCTCCATAGTCACTATCTGTATAGGCTATTAGTTCAAAGGGTGAGTCATGTGGATACCATAGACCTAGTGATGGTTTGCCTTTCAAGTATCTGAATATTCTTTTAACAGCCTGCAAGTGTAGTTCTTTGGGTCTTGCTTGATATCTTGCACACACACAAACACTATACATAATGTCAGGTCTTGATGCAGTTAAGTACATCAAAGATCCTATCATTGATCTATATAAGTGTTCATCTACATCCTCCCCCTCAACATCAGGATGTAGGTGTTTGTGTGTTTCCATTGGTGTACTAGCACTTTTACTGTCTTTCAAGTCAAACTTTTCCAAGATGTCTTTGACATATTTTGATTGATTTATCAAAATACCATCAGTTCTTTGACTGACTTGGAGTCCAAGGAAGAAGTTCATTGGACCCATGGAGCTCATCTTGAATTTAATCTGCATCAGCTCTTCAAATTCTTTGCACAATGTATCATTGGTTGAACCAAAGATGATATCATCTACATAGATTTGTACCAGTAGGATATCATCTTTAACTTTCTTTGTGAATAGAGTTTTATCAATGGCTCCTCTTTTGAAATTGTTCTTTAATAAGTATGATGATAGTGTGTCATACCATGCTCTTGGTGCCTGATGTAGGCCATATAGAGCTTTATCCAATTTAAACACATAATCACCATGTTTTGGATCTTCAAATCCTGGAGGTTGGCAAACATAAACTTCTTCTTCAATCTTCCCATACAGAAAAGCACTCTTCACATCCATTTGATAGACTTTAAACCTTTTGAATGAAGCATATGCTAGGAATATTCTTATTGCTTCAATTCTAGCAACAGGAGCATATACTTCATCATAGTCTATTCCTTCTTCTTGAGTGTATCCTTGGGCTACAAGTCTGGCTTTATTCTTGATCACTATACCTCTTTCATCTTTCTTGTTTCTGAAAATCCATCTTGTTCCAATGGCTCTTTTTCCTTTGGGTAGAGGTACAAGTGTCCAAACAGCTTGTAATTTAAATTGAAGGAGTTCCTCTTGCATTGCCTCAATCCAGTTTGAGTCCTTCATTGCTTGTTGGATCTTCTTTGGTTCATCCTGAGACAGAAAACATTCATACATACATTCATTAGCAATTAAGCTTATATTACACATATTTGCAGTTAAACTTTTGTTTAATTTGCTTCTTGTTTGAAGTGGTGAGTTAACATCACTTAGAACAAGGTCTAATGGATGGTTCTTTTGAGTCCTTGTTGTTGTAGTTTTATCAACCACTAGTTGATTTTCAAGGTTGGACTCATTTGCCTCAGGTAGTTGTTCTTCTTGAGATCCTTCATTGTCATTAGTATTTGGTTCATCATTATCTTGGTCAGAGTTACTGCTGCTATCATCTTCATTGAGATCAGTAGTATTGAAGTTGTTACTGGTATCAGTAGTATCTTGAGAATCTAGGTTATAGTTGGGACCAGTAGTATTTTCAGTACTATTACTGGTACCAGTAGTATTGGAATTACTACTGACCTCATTCTCAGAGTTACTACTGCTTTCAATATTTGAGTTCTTACTGACATCAGTATTAACTATGGGAGCAGTATCAACAACTATGTATCTCATCTTTTCTTGACCAGTATAAACAGATGATGTTCCTTCTTTTTGATTAAGACAATTTGAATTACCTGCATTGAAATTCATATTAGAATTAAAGGATTTGGTTAGATTGTCTATGTCAAATAGCCAATCTGGACCATTTCCTTGTTCATTAGGTACATTTTCATTAAAGGATACATTGATGCTTTCTTCAATTATCCTTAGTCTTTTGTTGAATACTCTGTATGATTTACTTTGAGTAGAGTATCCCACAAATATTCCATCATCAGCTTTGCAGTCAAACTTACCAATTTGTTCTCTTGTAATCAGAATAGTACAAGGACAACCAAATGATTTTAAGAAACTTATAGAAGGTTTTCTTTTATTAAAAAGTTCATATGGTGTTTTAAAATGTGGCTTCACTATTAATACTCTGTTCTGAACATAACAAGCAGTATTAACAGCTTCTGCCCAAAAAGTGATTGGTAATTTTGAGTCTGCTAGCATTGATCTTGCTGCTTCAATGATGGTTCTATTCCTTCTTTCAGCTACACCATTTTGTTGTGGAGTTCTAGGTGAGCTGTATTGTCTGTCAATACCTTTAAGATCACAAAAGTTAATTAAGTTAGCATTTTTAAATTCTGTGCCATTATCACATCTTATGGCTTTCACTTTTTGATCAGATGTGTTTTCCAGTTTGACAATTAAGTTCTTTATGAGTTCACTTGTTTCATCCTTTGTCCTGAGAAAGAAAACCCATGTATATCTGGAAAAGTCATCAGTAATAACAAGACAATATTGTTTCTTTCCAATACTCATTACATTTGTTGGTCCAAAAAGGTCCATATGTAAGAGCTGTAAAGGAACAGAAATAGAGTTAACAATTTTGGACTTATGAGAAGTCTTGTGTTGTTTACCTTTTAGGCATGCAACACAGTGATGATCACACATGAATTGTTTTTGAGGTAGTCCAATGACCAGATTTCTTTTTACTAAATTGTTCATGTTTTTAAAATTTGTGTGACACATCCTTCTATGCCAAAGTTCTGATTCAGTGGTGTTTGCCTTGGATATAAAACAGTTGACCTCATTTGTAGAAATGAGTTCTCCCCCTATATCCAGGCAATACACATTGTTTCTCCTTGGAGTTCTTAAAACAACATATTTTTCATCTAAAATAAACTCAGGAGAAAGAATGATGCACTCAATGTCTGTGAACAGAATCTTGTTCTTTTTATCACAAACTTGAGACACACTGACAAGATTGTATTTTAGTTCAGCTACATAAAATACATCATCAAAGGTAATTTTTCCATTAGTAACAGTACCTTTACCTGTAATCTTACCTCCCTGGGGATTCTCACCAAATGCCACATATCCTCCATCAAATAACTTGAAATCTTTAAGAATTTGCAGATTTCCAGTCATGTGCCTTGAGCATCCACTATCAATATGCCATGTTCTTCCTTCTTCTGGGATCTGAATGCTCTGCACAAGTGAGTAAAGGATTAGTTAAGTTTGGGAACCCAAGCTTTATATGTCTTGGGTTCATCCTTTGAGAAATGAGCTTTTGGGGATTTAACTTTAAAGACTTTTGGTACCCATACTTGTTTATTACTGGTATTTTGTTTTACTACTGTCCTTTTGTAGTTATTACTGGTGTAAGAATTTCCTACTGATCTTGGTTTATACCCATTGTTTTTAGCTTTTGAATACTTTACTACTGATGGACCAGTAGTATTTGGGTACTTACTATGTTTAGAATGACCAGTAGTGTTTTTAGAGTTAACACCAGTAGTGTTTTTGAAATTTGTTTTGGGAGCAGTAGTATTTTTGAAATTAGGGTTATTACCAGTAGTATTCTTGTACTGGTACCATACAGCATTATAATTAGGGTTAACACCAGTAGTAAATTTGTTAGAGTTTCTACTGGTGTTGGAAAATTTAAAATATTGTTTATTTTGATTGGATTTTCCATTATTCTTGAAGTAATTGCTGTTCTTTGGGCTTCCAGCTCTTCTGTTTTGAACAAACCTTGGTTTACTTCTTCCAAATCTTGGATCTTCAACAATTGGATTTTTAATTTTATTTACTACTGAAAGACCAGTAGTAACTTTTAACTTTTGAGTTTTAGCATTTTCTTTAAGAACTTTAAATTCTTTTAACTCTTTGCAGTTTATTGGATTGTAGTGACAATCTTTTGCTAAATGGTTCATTTTATTGCATATAACACATCTTAGTTTCTTATTTTTAGCACCTTCAGGTATTCTTTGGTCTAAGAGTTGTGTTTTATTTCTTTCATTCCCCCTTGTTAAAATTTTTGGTACATTATTTGCATTATATTTGGGAGATTCATTTGGACTTTGAGCTGTGTGAAAACTTGTATCAATTGATTTTGGTGATTCACTTTGAGATATAGTAAATTCAATTGATTGTTCATCATCAGAAGAATTATTTGATTCAGATGTTTCATTAGATGATTCAGTTTGATTTTCAGTTTTTAATTCATTAATGATTCTTTCTGAACTGTTTTTAAGAGGTGGAATGATTTTATATGGAGGTGGTACAGCATGATATCCCACCCCATGAACAACCTTTTCTGTAGTTTGACTATTAGTTAATTCATCAAGAATTTTAGTGCTTCTTTCAAACTTTTTAATTGTTAATTTATTTTGTTCAATTTCAAGCTGACATTCTTCTATTTTACTTGTTAGTTCTTTATTTTTTGTTTCATAAAACTCTTTCTCATCCACAGCTTGAAGTAATTCTTCCTTGATCCGTTGATCAATCATCTTGTACACCTTTATTTGATGTTCTTGATCAGCAATCACCCCATCAAACTCATGATTTCTTCTGATTGCTTTTGCTAAATCTTCATTTAATTTATTGTTTTCTTTTTCTAGATTTTTAATAATTTTAGCACATTCAGGAGTACAAGGTTTAGATTTTACCTCAGTTTTGTTGTCAGTAAAGGCCATGAGAGCTTGATTTTGAGCATGCTCTTCTGCTTGGAAGCTCCAGTCATATCCTTGTCCTTGTTGTGACACAAGAGCAGTTGATTTTGATCTTTTGTCTGGTTGAGGACATTCTTTTGCAAAGTGACCAAGGTTGTTACAGTTGTAACACTTGACTTTAGTTTTGTCAAATCCTGCTTTGTCACCTTTGTTGAAATTGAGGCTTGTCCTTCCAGTTCTGTTTAGGAATCTTTTGGTCCTTAGGCTCAGCATAGCCATCTGCCATTTAAGATCCATCTCCTCAAGATCATCTGGATTCAGTTGTTCCAAGTCATCACTAATCAATGCAGTATGCACATGACTAGTGAAGAAGGATTCTCTTGCAGTATCCTCAGAATCTGCAGCCTTTCCTGCGGAGGTTTCTTGTCCTTGACCTGTACTAGACACAAAAGCAGCATTGTTAGAAGAAATAGAAGGGTTTTTGTGATTTACCTCAGTTTCAAACACTCTGAGATCATTATAGAGTTCATCTAACTCCTTTTCTTCTAAAGCATCTCTTTGTCTGTACACCACTGTGTACATGGCCCATTCTTCACTAAGAGACCTTAGAAACTTCATGTTGACATCCTCTTGATCCATCTTTACACCAACTTGGTTGAGTTCACCAATTAGTTTGTTGAATCTGTCAAACACTTGAGTGAGTGTTTCATTGGGCTTTCCTTTGAAATTTTCAAAGTCTTGTTTGAGAACAGACTTCATATTCCTCTTGGTGCTCTTTGTCCCAACAAATCTCTTCTCCAGTGCTTCCCATAGTATTTTTGCATCATCATATTCAACAAAGAGATGTTGATAATCATTAGGAATGGCCAGTAAGAGAGTGCTTAGAGTTTTGAGTTCGATGCCTTTATCTTTCTTCTCCTTCTCACATTTAAGTTTGTCTGCCTCAGTTGCAGAGCTACTTGCTTGAAGTTGACCAGTTTTGTTTCCTTCACAAACGACTTCCCACATGGAATAATCTGTAATAAGCATGTATTGCTTAATACGATTCTTCCACATCCCAAAGTTATTGGGTGTGAGAATAGGAATTTTGTTGGCCTGAGTGCTTTCATTATTATCAGTCATGATTAATAATGTGTGTGTTTTAAAGATTAAAACTTTTTGTTGTTCTTAACAAATAGTAGATCTAGAACCAATACGCTCTGATACCACTTGTCAGGATCGATTAACTATAGACAAGTTAATAAACACCTTAGATCTAATTGATGATAGAAGTTGCAGCGGATCAACACTATATCAATGTATTAAGAACGATGAACTGTAAGAACAATATGTAAGAATATTAAGAACACAGTTTCACAAAAAGCTTCAATGTATATTATTGAGTTAACAATACACACGTACGTTTACAATTCGTAAGGAACTATATATAATAGTCCTTGAAGCTAAACTATTTACCCTAGTTATTCTAGGATACGATTTACATCTAATTATAAATGATATACATTGATTTACATTCTATAACTATCTCTGCGAAGATCTCGGACTTGATATGTTCCATAAACGCGTATCAGTAGTAAAACCAATCACCAGTAGTAAATAAGTAACATCAGTAGTAAACTTGGTGATCAGTAGTAAGTCCATAATCATCGTCAGTAGTAACTACAATGATCAGTAGTATCTTCAATCTTTGTATGATCAGTAGTAACTAAGTTATAGATAACACCAGCATCAACTTCATCAGTAGTAAATGTTTCTGCCCCATCAGTAATAAACATAATTATCACTAACTGCAGCATCAGTACTAAGTTGATCTGTGATTTACTCTAACAAATTTGTATGTATATATGCAGCATCGATATTACGGGAGTTCGATGCCATTTGGATCAAAAGAAGAAGCGTATAAAAACGCCAACACTCTTGGATTCTTTAGTTCTGAGCAAGCTTTAGCAGATTACGCTCAAATAATCCTAGACGTAAAGAAGGATTTGTCTGCAGAAAATTCTCCGGTCATAGCTATTGGAGGGTCATATGGAGGAAGTAAGTTCTAAGTTCTAATCCACACAAATTTTTCGTAGATGTCAATTATCAAAATATCAATTTGAATATCACTATTTGAAATTGAAAGGTATTCGAATTCAAGCTCAAACACATATTGTCGATGAGATAACAAATCTTATTGTCTTTTGATTTGATTCGGACTCAATCCGAGTCGGCACGTTTGATATCATCAATTACATCTAACTCGGTCCAAATTACCATTTAGTTGAACCTATGCAAATGAAAAAAAAACAATTAATTCAGTCAAAAGTTTTGAATCAGCAACCATTAAACACGACCCTTTAATCTACTTGGAACTTAATACTACCTCCGTATCAAAATAAGTGATACACATTCTATTTAATGGTGGATTGAAATAAGTGATACATTTTAAAACTTACTTTATTTTGTAAATTAAGTGGGACCTTTTCTCTGCTAATTATCCGCTTTAATAAAATGAAATTACCCTTTACCCTTACTTTTACATTTAAACATCATTATTCATTAATATTACTTTATTTAAAAGATGTGAGACTCAATCTCCAATAACTATCCACTTTAATCTATATTTTTTGCCTCAAAAATCATGTTTCTTTAAATGTACTCCGTATTACTTATTTTGAAACTGAGGCTGTATATATGTCTTGAAATTACTCTTTTTTTTTTAAAAAAAAAAAAAAATCTAAGAATGAGTGTCACAAAGAAATAAAATTTAGGCGATTTTACGGATGATCAATATTAGTCGCCTTTAAGTTGGTTTTTATTTTACGTGTTTTATTCATGATCTGTTTTTTATTCAAATATAGTGCTGGCTTCGTGGTTTCGTTTGAAATATCCCCATGTCGTATACGGAGCGCGCATTGGCGTCATCGGCTCCAATCCTCTATTTTAAAGGCCTCACTCCTGAAAACGGATACGCTGTCGTTGTTTCAAAGGACATCAAAGTAAGTAAATTAAATCCCCAGAAGTTTCATTACTTTTTTCTGCGACGACGGATTAACGATGCAACTTCTTATGCACAGAGTACAAGCACAAGTTGCTACAACACCATAAGAGAATCTTGGTTCGAAATTGATAGAGTTGCTGCTCAACCTAATGGCCTTTTGAGCCTTTCGCAAACGTTCAACACATGCATGTAAGTGGCAGCCAAACTTTTTAAGTTTTAAACTTTTCTAGGATATATAGTTCTGTTTAAATATCGATATTTCCCATTTTCTAACACCGTGATCGGGTTTTGAAGGCCTATAAACACGACTAAAGATCTAAAGGACTATTTGGAGGGCGTATTAAATTCTATGGCTCAGTATGATAACCCTACGGACAACTCCTTACAAACCTTTTGTAATGCAATCGACGGAGCAGGAGAGAATAGTCACATTCTCGACAAAGTCATGGCTGGATTCGGTTCAATTTATGGGACGAGTTGCAATGCTTTATATGATCAAGGTTTTGACAAATATTTTGGATGGGCTTGGCAAGTATGTTACAGAAAGTTAGCTATAAGATGATGATTTTTACATCATACATTTTAATTTATAAACTACAATGATTGCATTATGTGTTTGTACAATTCGCAATAATACTTGTATTATGTGGTGCATACATATAAAATTATGGTACACAAATTAATTATCTTTGCTATAAATTTAATACTCCATCTGTCACACAAAAGAGTACTCATTTATCTTTAAATTTTTGTCCCACAAAAAAGTTCTCATTTCTCAAATTAATAGGGTCCACTTACTAAAATAATATAATTACCAAGGGACTCATCATTAATTATCTACTAAAAACCAACTTTATATTATAATCAAAATTATTATCAACATGATTTCACTACTAACTATTTCCTTAAAAAATTTGGAAAAAAAATGGATATTTTTTTTTTTGGAACGGAGGGCGTAGTTTTTAGACTAAATTACACGGACGATCCCTGTGTTTTGTCACTTATTACAGCCACAGTCTCTGGTCTTCGTTTATTACACTAGAAGTCCCTGGTGTATTCAATTTGTTACACCCGACATCCCTCTGTCAAACGGATGTCTAAAACTTCCGTTAAGTGACCCATGTGCGCCTCACATGATGGGCAAAATTGTAATTTCACTTTCCCGTTTAAAGAGTGTATTACACGGAAGGTCCCTGTGGTTTGCCACTTATTACATCCACAGTCCCTGAACTTCGTTTATTACAATGGAAGTCCCTGGTGTCTTCAATATGTTACACCCGACGTCCATCTATCAAACGGACGTCTAAATGATCTGTTAAGTTACCCATGTGCACCTCACATGATGGACACTATGGTAATGCTCTGTAAATAAGTGATCATGAAGTTCGGTAAGAAAAAAAATTCAAAAGAATCATAAATACACAAAACACATACCGTACAGTTCATTGCATTCGTTTTCTTCATCATTTGTACCTCTTTCACTGCTCGGTTGGCCCACCATTGTTGAAAAAGAAGGGTTTTTTGAAGAACAAATACAGTGGAGAGAAGAGAGGAAAAGATGAGAGGGAATAAGTGAAGGGACGACTTGTGTAAATTGAGGAACACACGTTTGAGGGAGGAAGGAGAATTACCATTGTTCCCATCATGTAAGGTGCACATTAGTCACTTAACAGATCTTTTAGACATCCGTTTGACAGATGGACGTTAGGTGTAACATATTGAATATACCAGGGACTTCTAGTGTAATAAATGAAGTTCAGGGACTGTATCTGTAATAAGTGGCAAACCACAGGGACCTTCCGTGTAATTTACTCTTTAAAAGGGAAAGTGAAATTACGATTTTACCCATCATATGAGGTGCACATGGGTCATTTAACGGAAGTTTTAGACGTCCATTTGACAGAGGGATGTCGGGTGTAACAAATTGAATACACCAGGGACTTCCAGTGTAATAAATGAAGACCAGGGACTGTGGCTGTAATAAGTGGCAAACCACAGGGACGTTCCATGTAATTTACTCTAGTTTTTATAGATGTTACTTTGACCAATAGCATGTAGCTACATGGGAAAGCGTCGCTAAGACCGGTGCCAATGGGCATGCGGTTGGCCGCCGGTTGGCCACCGACGGAACCGGCGCCGTTGGCACGGCCCGCCGGTTGGCCGCCAGTCGTGAAAGCGGCGAGAGAAGAAACGGAAGTGGAGCGTGTGTGGTGGGTCCCGTCGTACCTTCCAACCAATCACAAATTTTCCTTTTTTTTTTTTTTTTTTTAAAACGGTAATAAATTTAAATTATATATTATTAAATTAAAAAAAACGGTAATAATTTCAAAAAAATCCGAAAAAATTCAAAAAAATTCAAAAAAATTCAAAAAAAATTCCCCCTCATTTACATCTATAAATACCCACTCATTTCTTATATTTTTTACACCACAATCACCTTCTTTCTATCTCAAAAAAATCATACCTCCTCCCAAACTTTTAAAAAATGTCCAAAAGACGTCAATCATCGGTATCCAACGACATGTGGGATTACCTTACTGGATCACCGGTTGACGCCCCACCCTCACCGGCCGGTTCTTCGTCGGGTCAAACAAGCAACCCCACACCATCGCTAGGTTTTGGGGCTTTCTCCCAACCACAACCAAACTACCAATACCCTCAACCACCACCCAACTTTCACTACCAACAACCACCACCCAACTTCCATTACTCTCAACCACCACCAAACTTTCAATACCAACAACCACCACCCAACTTCCATTACTCTCAACCACCACCCAACTTTCAATACCAACAACCTCCTCCCACCACACCTATCTATTCACAAAATTTCCAAGAACCATCACCAACCGACACCCAAAATGTGGGGGACACCCAACCGGAACCGACACCCTCAAGAAAAGGGAAAGAAAAAAGGGTGGAAAAGGGGAAAGAAAAAAGGGTGGAAAAGGGGAAAGAAAAAGCGTTGCCAAAAAGGGCACAAACAAAGTGGTCAACCCCTGACGAGGTGATTTTGGCCCAACGTTGGATTCATAACTCTGAAGATGGTGTGAAGGGGAATAGCAAAAAAGCTTTCGTCCATTGGGCTCGAATTCTCGAGGACTTCAACTCGACTGCTTCTGTGAAGCGTAACATGAACCAACTCACGGGCAAATGGTCCAAAATAGCTCATGACGTGAAAAATTTCAGCGCTATATACAATTCGTTAAACGACGTGCGTGGAAGCGGTACGCGAGACGAGGACGTTCTAAAAGCTGCTCGTCAACAATTCCGTGAAAATGTCGGCCGTAATTTTATATATGAAGACTGTTGGGAAGTGGTGAGAGATAGCCCAAAGTTCTATTTTTCAGTGGGCGTCATGGATACCGAGCCGATAAGCCTCGATGAAGACACCGAACCGGCGAGCATGGATCCAGGGACGGCGGCACCAAGGACGTCGACACCGGCTAACATGCATGCGTTGTTCCAAGATGACCCGTTGAGGCGCCCCCCCGGCCGCAGTGTGAGCAAGAAAAGTCAAAAGACTTCGTCTTCGTCCGATGCCGCAAGTTCCCGAAGGTCCATTAAGCTGGACACTTTGGACCTCGTTAGAAAAACCTCCAAAAAAAATACAGGCATTATCAAAAAGGTTGCAAAAATGGCACACAAAAAATTGATTTTGGAAACTTGGAAATTCCTAGCCATAAAAGTGCCAAACGACATTGACGAAAGTCGTAAGCAAATGCTTGAAACCGCTCAAGATGAAATTGCACAGCAATTTCAAAATGATTTGGCGATTTTTAAGGACGTTGACGAGGAGGGTGACGGTGAGGGTTCGGGAGCACAAGGACCGGTTGGCGAAGACGAAGACGAAGACGAAGACGACAATGAATCTCTTGATTAGTAGTTTTTTTTAGTTTGAATGTCTTTTTTTTTTTTATTTATTAATGGCTTTTTTTTTAATTAATGTCTTTTTTTTAATTATTTTAATGTCTTTTTATGTATTTTTTTTTTAATTAATGAAATGTATTTTTATTAGTTATATGTTTTAATTAGTTTATATATTTTTATTAGATAAAGAAAAGTAAGTGGTGGGGCCCAAATTTGGTGAAGTGACGGAGTGCTGTTGGCATGGGTACGTCAGTTTAGTGTTAGTTAGTTTGTATGCTGACGTGGCGCTGAGTTGGCAGAAACTGACGGCGTCAGTTTGCGTCACCATTGGCACCGGTCTAATAGCCACTTATATATCTTTACTATATTATAAAGCATTTACACCTTTCTATAGTTAGAAGACTTAAAATTCAGCCAAATACTTTCCATTTTCGGAATTTGCTACCTTTGTTAAAAAAAAATGCGTAACACAAGATTCGAACACGAAACCTGAAGCTCAAATACAAACAGACAAACCAGCTGCGCTGGTCTCCATCTGCATTCTTATTCCTAAACATAACTCTATTAAACGGACAAATATACGCCTCTTCACAATTAAGCCACCAAAATTATTAACTCTTCTAACCATCTGCCTATCACCTATTCGGCCGCACGCTTCATGCCTTCATCCGACGGTTGGAAATCCCTCCTCGGCATTGTAAAGCGATAGAACCAAGAAGCCTCAAAGAAAGTAGTCGATTGCTATTCCTGGCTCCTCGGTTCCTTCAATTCACACATGCTCCTCGGTTCCTTCAAGTACTGAAGAGGTGATGAGGTTGTGGCACTTGGTTAGTTTTTCTCTGCCTCAATTTTCGATTGTTCATCCTCTGCCTCGATTTTCTGTGTGTAGAACTAGGTTAGTTTTTTGTTAGATCTTATTTTCGATTTCCATATTAAATAATACTTCCAATTAGCCCATTATGGTGCCCATAATATTTCGTTGCAGCCACGGAAGACATTGAATCCGAAAGTCGTTGTTCTTCTCAGGCCATCGTGATATACGGTACTTGTTTCTATTCCCCTTCCTTTCGATTTTCAGTTGCACGATTCCCGTGTGTATTTGTTTCCTAATTCTCATTCCCAGCTTAATTGCTCGGATTTGTTTGAATATTGTTGATGAAAACAGCCCTCGAGATATGGAAGCATGTGGTTGGGATGATGATTTTAAGTGAGAAATTCGAGAGCAAATTGTGCGACAAAATATTTGAAGGTATTTTAGTATCTCCTTTTATTGTTTTTAATTTCAGATTTTAACTGATCTTCCTCAAACTGAAAGGTGTTACTAAATTTGCTTGAATATGACTGATCTTCCTCAACTGAAAGGTGTTCTTATCAATTGATAGCTTTAACATGGTTTTCGCCCTGTTTATGGGGACCACGATCACAGTAAGCAGTTAAAATTAAACGAGTTTTGTTCTTATTCGATTTAGCAATTGGGTTGATGATATTTTGGATTTTTGAAATGAGAATTGAAATTTTTACTTAAAAAATGATGATTTTTTGCAGGGTTTGACATTTGATGGTGTCCGAGGTACCCGTCTCACCATGATCATGTTAAAATTTTGGTTTAACATTGAGCAGATGAATTCCTAAGTTATGACGAGAACATGATGAGAAATCTTTAACAAAATGTTTTAAATATTGGACCAAATTGGGGATTTTTTTGGCCCATATGAGGCACCAACTGAGATCCAGCAACCTGATTTTGACACCTTTCTTATTGTTGGTGGTTTATGAGAGAATGCTCGTGGTGACATCTTTCTATCATTCTTGTTATTCACAAACCTGATGCAATTTTTTCCCCCCCCGGCAAAACTGCCTCTTATTCATTCATGGCACAAAAGCAGATCTCATCAAACTGAGTTAACTACAGGGTTTTATAACACTACCAACAAAAACGTGTATGAAGAAATTGTCATTTTTTCTGTAAAATCCCATCTATAATGATCTTGCGGGGAATGAATCTTTTGGACGAACAACAACCCAATGAGCTGTTTTCCGTCCCTGATTTACTTCTTGTGGGTATTAGAACTGCTTTGCAGGTTGACCTAACATGCTTTTTGACTTGCATGTAAACGTTAATTGTACAACAACATTCCTTTAAAATTGATCAAATTTAAAAATTCTCGTATCTAAAATTTAATATTTGTACTAATTTCATCTTCTATGTCCAATTTATAGGGTGTCTATAATTTCATTTTAGATTTGTTGTATCTTGTTGACATGTTAGCAGCTTCGACACTTGGGCAAACGACAGGTTTTTGGGATATCTATACACGATAGAAAATTATTTTGTAATACCATGCCTTAATCAAGCTTATTTGATAGTAGACTTTTGTTGTAATTGGTAATAATTAAAAGGTGATTGTTTTAGCTTGTTCTTTCGCGTAAAATTATTTTTATCCAGTTTGTTGGAATTATTTTGTGGTTATGGGGATCAAAGCAACTACCAGCATAATCAATATGTATCTGGTAAAACAGTTTCATATTAAAAGATGAATGTAATAAGAGTTGAGAGAATATTTGTTTAACTAGGGATCAAACTTGTGACCTGTAAGGAGTAATTTAGATTTCTTACCACTAGGTTATCACCAAAATTGTTAGATTTTTATCTTTAATATATTAAATGCATTTGAGATTTTTAATTTTCATCCAATACATTTGTTATTTTCAAGAAAAATTTATGTTTATTAAAAATAAGGACCAAGCATGACTTGAATTGTTGACCTTTATGCTTATAGTAATGTCTTAACCATAGTTACTAGAACATATATTCCTTACTTGTATTATAATTGTCTTTTTCAATCTCATACATTTTAAAAAGGTAAAATTGACACCATCAAAACCCACCATTCGTGGCGACCTCCACTAGCTATAATCACTATCGCCTTCAGCATCCATAGATTGGTCACTGCAAAATATGATCACAGGGTACCCGTCGCCGCATTGCGCGGGTACCCGGCTAGTATCAATTAAAGAGTGTTAATGCGCTAGCAAAATACATAACGCTTCTAATCCACTAGCCCTCTAACATTGGAGGATAATATTTCCAAAAGTGTCACACGCGTAATAGAGACATACTTATGTGATGTAGAGTAACAACCAAAAACATATATTGTTCCTATTAACTTTTAAAATTTTAAAATTTTCAGGATAATTTATTTCAAAACTATGTTTAAAGAATTCGGATAGATTTAATCTTTAAAATTTGGTTCAACTTAAAAGCAATATTTTCGTGACCGAGTTCGACCGGCCGGTCAGACCGGTCGAACCGGAAAACAGATATAAGGCCGGTCGGATTAAGCGGGTCAACAACCAATAAATGGGCCGGATTGAACCGCCCGGTTCATAAGAAAACCGGGTTGAACCGTAAACAAAATCATAGTTGGACCGGATTAAAAAATTAACTATGCTCAAATGAATCACTCCTAGAAGGTGAGATTCTACTAAGCTGCTGCCAATAGCTTCCTACTAACGCCAAATATATAGTGTTTCCAAGTATTGAGTTTTCTCATCCCACAGCGATGTGGGATGGAAAATATAGGCTTTTCCTGTCTTCCATTGAAGTTTTCTTTTCTCTATTAAACTAAAAGACAATGTTATTACATCTGATCTTTTTTCTCCTCCCATCAACAACGAAGTGTGCTGCTACCTATTTTAAAAACATCAATTTGCTGCTAGTGATTTACAATTAGTTAGAAAAATCCGGGAATATTTCAGCATTCAAATTAACTTTCCTGTAAATAAAAAAAATTATTTCATCCCCATGGAATGAAACTTGAGAATCTGGTACTCATGTGCCAACATCTTCCATTTGTTCCAAACATATACTTCGTGATAAGTATGCAGACTTAGTATATTTAAATAGTGTTATGGGTTTGGAACATTGACCACTTGCTCTAAGTTTTAGTATTAAAACTTCAATTTTCATAAATCTCTAATGTAAGTTTTAGTATTAAGACTTCAATTTTCATAAATCTCTAATGTAAGTTTTAGTATTAAAACTTCAATTTTCATAAATCTCTAATGTAAGTTTTAGTATTAAAACTTCAATTTTTATAAATCTTTAACAAGAAATTGATATACTATTATATTTCAAATTTATCATAGTTATTTTGCAATTTATATACATCTTACATTGTTAACTTATCATAGATATTGAATAATATTATGATCCGGTTCAACCGTCCGGTTCAACCGGTCCGACCGGTTCGACCGTTTTAAGGCATCGGCCGGTCCGATTCAAAATCCGGGTTTTAAAACATTGATCCAGGGTCGTCCTTGGTTATGGGCGACAATGACGGTCGCCCAGGGCCCACAAAGTTTAGGGGGGCCTACTTTCGGAAAAATCAACCCATGTATACATATGTGTAAACTCACTTGAATCAAGTTAAGTCTAACGGAAAATATGCAGACTACAACGCTCAATCCGGACATTTAACTTGGGGATTGGGGTGTCACTTGTAATTTGGCGGATATTTTTACGTTATTTGGAAAAAAATTTACTTTAAAGGTGCCCATTTTTTATAATTTTGCCCTGTGTCCAAAAACTTATTGGACCGGCCCTGAGTATATCTTAAGGAAAAAAAACTATTTATAAGATAGGGCTAGAGTTAGATGCCTACATGTTTAACTTTCTAATAGTGTGAGGTGTTTAACTACACTTAAATAGTTTGAAAAAAGTGTAATACTGGTGCCAACGGTATCGCCGGTTGGCACCGTTGGTTTTCCGCCGGTACCGGCACCGTTGGCACGGTCCGCCGGTTGTGGCGCCGGTTTGGGGTGAGCCGGTTTGAAGACGAGCGAAGAGACGGAGATGGTGGGGAGATGGTGGGACCCGGCTGTACTTTTTACCCTTTTAATAATGAAAAACAACCTTTTTTTCTTTTTTTTTTAAACGGTAATAAATAAAAAAAAATTCAAAAAAATCTCACTCACTTTTACATCTATAAATACTCACTCATTTCTTCTATTTTTTACACCACATTCACTTTCTTTATCTCTCAAAAAATTCATACTTCCTCCCAAACTTGAAAAAATGTCCAAAAGACGTCAATCATCGGTATCCAACGACGTGTGGTAGCTATTTCAATCAACCCCCATTGATCCCCCACCCTCACCAGTCGGTTCTTCTTTGGGTCAAACAAGCAACCCGACACCATCGCTTGGTTTTGGGGCTTGGTTTTTTTAATTAATGAAATTTATTTTTATTAGTTATATGTTTTAATTAGTTGTATATTTTTATTAGAAAAAGAAAAGTAAATGGTGTGGCCCAAATTTGGTAAAGTGACGGAGTGCTGTTGGCATGACTACGTCAGTTTAGTGTTAGTTAGTTTGTCTGCTGACGTGGCGCTGAGTTAGCAGCAACTGACGTCGTCAGTTGCTTATACCATTGGGAGTGGTCTAATTGGTAAATACCTCTATACAATCACATAAAAAAGAGAGAATATATTTTGGACCGTCTGTCATGTTTTTATAAAAAAAGAGTAAATTATACGGAAGATCCTTGTGGCATACCACTTATTACTGTCTCAGTCATTGTCATTAAACTTCATTTATTACACCGGAAGTTTCTGATATATACACTTTGTTACACCCGACGTCCGTGTCGCAAACAGCCATCAAATTTGAAAGTTAAATGACTCACGTGATAAGCACACTATGGGCATAATGGTAAATTTCATGTCCCTGCCAACATCCCACCTCCACCCCTTTCTCTCTCTGCCCCTTGAATGTGAAAACTCCACAAGAATCTTTCAAAGTCTCCAGATCCTTGTTTCAATCACCTTCATCAACAACCACAACCGCCGCCGTCCTAGCTCCGACGACCTCAGTTTCTTCTCCGGCTCCAGCGGTTGTCTACATCCCCTTTTCCACCTAGATCTTTTGGAGACCATTCAAACGACGACCCTCAGTTTCTTCGTTTTATGACCAAACTCCGGTTACACTGAGACCAATCCACATCAAAATCTTCAAACAAGGCAACAAATTAAACCTAAAACCCTTTTTCACTAGGACTCTGTTCCTGCTCAAGAAGCCCCAATAACCAGCTTCTTGTAAGATATTGTTTGTAATTCTCGGTTCAAATTACACTTCATCTGATTCTTCGTAAGTGCGTTCGTATTTCCGTAAATTGGTTAAATATAATGTTGCTAATTGCATTTTGCCTTATTTATGTAAATAATAGTTGTACTGAATTTGTAGGACTGCAAGCGGGACGGTTCATGATGGAGATTTACTACTGTATTAAATTTGAAAGATTTAAGACTTAAATCTGAGGAAAAGGAAAGTAGTAAAAGTTCTTCAACGTTTTCATTATCTGTAATTCACAAAAAGCAGAGGAACACACAGGTCACTCCATGTGGGTAATTCGAGATTTCAGTGTATGGTGTTTGTTCAATTTTAGTTTGTACTTGATAGATTGTTAAATTTTAAATTGTGGGTTTTGAAGTTACATGTTTTTTGCCGAGAGATAGAGCAGAAAGAGGTAAAAGAAAGAGGGGATTGTGTTGTACAAGTCCTAATGCAAGGAGTACTAGCAAACGTAAATATAGTGTTAATGTAAGTGTAAAATGACAATTATGCTCATCATATCATGTGTCTTGCACATGGGCATTTTAACAGTTAAAATAGACGGATGTTAGGCCAAGCGACATCGGGTGTAATAAAGGGTATACATCAGGGATTTCCAGTATAAAATGAAATTCAAAGGACTAATGTTGTAATAAGTGTCCGTATAATTTGCTCTAAAAAATGTCACCAGAAGCCAAAATTATAATATTTACTTTTAAGAGAGTGTCACTAAAAACTAACTATATTCTCCAATGGACTTCCTCCACTAGAACAGCTGCCCGCGACCGCCGGTCGTCTTAGGTTCAAAATCGACCATCTCCGCCATCGATTATCAGGTTAGAGCCACCGCTTTTCACCATTGATTATCAGATTAGAAGACGATGGTTTCTGTTTTGATTTGTCGGTTTGACTGTTTGACCGGATGAAGGATGTGCAAGTCTTCAAAAGAAACCCAGAAATCAAAAAGGAATCTTCAATTGTGACACCTCCTTGAGCTTTTAGTTCACTGTTTCAATTCTCATTGGTTACGATTAGTTCACTGTTCGAGATTTTAGTTTTGATTTTGGGATGAAGAATTATGATTTTGGGGGTTTTGGGAAAGCTTTTTAAAATAGCTTAAGCTTATTTAAATTAATAAACTTTTTTAAAATAAAGTGTTTAGAAGAGCTTATTTAAACTTATTATAAAATTATCAAAAAGAGTTTAATGAGTAAAAATGTTGTGAAGTAAAGAAAAATTGATAGAGTTATGTGGAGGATAAAAATGTAAAACAATTCCATTTCTTAAATAAACCTTAATAATCCTTAACAAAATAGCTTTTTTAAGGGACCTTTAATAAGCTCATAATCAAGCTTATAAGTTTACATAAACACTTAATATGGTTTATTAAACTTAAATAAGCTAATAAGTCCGTCTAATAAGCTCTCCCAAACACCCCCTTTGTGATAAAGAGTAGGTTAGAGATGAAGAATACATACATATATAACATATATGCGCAAATAACATATATGTAAACATACATGAGTAATATACATGCAAACTAATATTTGTGGGTCTCTCGTTAAATCTCTTCATATCTCTTCCATTATCTGTTATTTTAAAATTTAATGTTTAGATTCAGTTCTACATGATTCTACCTAAAATTTAAGTTATGACTAGATAGTATTACTATCTTATGAGATTTACCGACTAGATAGTATTACTATCTTATGAAATATACCCTTCTACCAATACGTATATAGTATCTTGAATTCATAAATAAATATCATTTCTTTGTAATGCTCGATATTAAAATATCAAAAAGGAATATTCCGTCACGATCGAAAACAAAGAAAGGGACTATAAATTGACAATATTATCTGGAAGTTAGTTAAACCTACCTTTAGTTATCTCCATTTAAAAAAAAAAAATGAATGGATGAATATTGCACTCCATCCATATGGACTATGGTTGTATTTACGTGATTACGATTTGATAATATTTTCGATTTAACATCATAATAAATCTCTATCTTTCAATCTCCATGATTACGATTTTATAAACACACGCACCAATAAATGCTATTTGAATATATCATGTATATTTGTGAGCAACTGTGCAAATATATAAGGTCGCATGAGGTTATTTGTGGCGAGTCTATAAGAGGTGAAATTATAATGATAAAAGATAAATTAAAGAAAAATAATTATTACTTAATACAATAAATTTTACAGATGATAACACCTATTACATGTTTAGTCATTTATCTTCGTTTAATACAAAATGCTAGTTCGGACATTCAAAAAAATGTAACAACCTAATTTAAAGTAAAGACCACCATTGTAACAAACTACGTACACGGGGACGCTTAGTGTAATAATTGAATTTAAAGTACTAAGTTTGTAATAACTGACAAGTCACACTTGATTTTCTATAACTTGATTGAGAACACTAATTAATTACTTAGTCAATGATAATGATTTGTCATCTTAATTGATCAAAGCCTAAAGTGACTAACACACAAGTCGATTGATATTTTAGTTGCTAGATCACGATCTACAAAGACTACAAGTATCGTTCATCTGTTTTCTGTTTCTTTTTTTAATAATATATACATACTACGGTGATCTAAAAGTGTTGCATAAGTTTTAATTGGAAAGTTGTAAAGTAAATGACAATTAATAACTAATTTTAAATTATACTCCGTATAATATAGTCATTATCATGTTTTTTTATAATAAAACAAGTGAATAAATAAACTTGTATGACAAGACTTATAGGAGATGGAATTAGTTAAAACTGATTGCTATAACCCGATTAAGACTTCATTCATTTCAAAATATCGATGATTTTGATGTTTGACCCATAAAAGGTTTATTTTTTTTTATATTTTCTACCTAATTTTAATTTCTCTTGATAAAAAATTAAAATTGCATATTAGATCATCTTCGAGTATTGTTTTTTTTAAACATGGATAAAACACAATTAATTATTAATCAGATAACCTTTATCCTTTTTCAAAAAATTTAAATACTATTTTGAATTTGAGAATTATCCACTCTATAAAAAAAAAAAAAACCTGTATAAATACTACAATCCCTTGGACGAAATTTCATAATATGCATTAGAAGTCATACCCCAAGAATTCAAACAATGAGACTTCTATTCCAATGGTTTCTCTTATGTGTTGTCATCTACACCACAACCACCATGGGTGCACCCCACAAGATTCCAAGGCTCGGTACGGTTGTCCCGTTGCTAAAAGACCCGAATGTCGTTTCCACATTTAATTCTACCGACTTAAAACCGTATTTCTACAATCAAACACTCGATCACTTTAACTTCAACCCGGAAAGTTATGCCACTTTTCCGCAACGTTATTTTATCAATTCTAAATGGTGGGGTGGTGCTAAGAACCATGCACCAATTTTCGCCCATCTTGGTGCCGAAGGTCCCATAGACCAAGACATCGAGATCCTTGGATTCGGAGTTGAAAACGCTCCACGTTTTAAGGCTCTTGTGGTTTATTTAGAGGTATGTTTTTTGAAGTTTGTCATATATTTTTGTAGTCACAAGTATATATTTAGAGGTATAAATAGATATGTTACTCCCTAATTTGTTTAAAGATATATGATATATATATTTACACTACAAAAACTATATTTTCACAATAATGTACAAGTTTTAAATCAGACTTTGTTTAAAAGACTCTTTTTGTCAGTTTAGCGGTAACTGTTATGAATTTTTAATGCTTGTTATAATGTTGTAATTGTATGTGATTGTTTTATTTTAATGTCACTAGCATCGGTTCTATGGACAATCAAATCCAATCGGGTCAAACGGGGATCAAGATTCGTCCGAAGCAATGCAAGAATCGGTTAAAAACGAGACTATTCGTGGTTATTTTAATTCGGCTCAAGCATTGGCAGATTATGCAGAACTATTGATGCATATTAAAAAGAAATTACATGCACATAATTCGCCTATTATTGTTATTGGAGGGTCTTATGGTGGAAGTAAGTCATCTAATTAACGAAATTTAATACTTGTATTCATCTTATTATACAATTATGATATTACTGTTCACTTGGATTTCATTGGTTGGATTTTTTTTTCTTTTATATATAAAGTTTTCTGTGCAAATTAGAACAAAAGTTGCTTCTTGCCAAAGTGGCCAAAGCTGCATCAACAGCACTTACGCCACTTGAGTTCGAACCATCACTAGCGTTCTGTGTTTTTATATTTTATTCACTATTTATATTTTTACACCATTGTATAATTATCACTGTTTAGTTGAAAACAAATTAAAATTATGAAACATTTATTGAATATTTAGTAATAACTAAAATATTATAACTAATAATTACTATTTTCGATTTATTTAATTTTATAAAATGTAATTATAGCTTTGTATAAAAAACTTATTTTGCTAATTCGACGGATAAACAATACAAGGAACGAATATAAATTAAATTATGAAGGAAAACTTACTACTTATATAAAAGAAAAATTGCCAATCCAAGATATTGTAATTAGTAATTTTTTTTACATTCAAATAATAAGTGGTACGAGAGAAAAACGAAACCTCTAGCGAGTTAAAATTTTATTTTATATGAATAACTATCTTGACATTTGTAGGATTAAACACTATATAACGAATAATAATAGTTCGATGTTAAACACGACTCCAACTTTGTTGATGATTATATTATTTTTTTGAATCCCTATTTGATTATTAAAATATATTATGTCTTTCATCATAATAGTATTGTTTGCCTGGACAATATATATATACGAGCATATACATTTTTTATTCATAAATACAAGATAAAGAATTTCAATTTAATTATAACTGAATCTTAATATCAAATTATAAAAAACGTAAGATTTAAACCCGCAGCAACGCGCGTATTAGCACATGCCTTGTATTATACATTAGCCATTCAATATTTACTGTTCACATATTTTTTAATATTAAATTCATATAATGCTTTATATTACAAAAGTAATTGTTTTATTATATTATTTGTTACAGTAATATTTATTCGTAAAATCGATTTTCGCAGTGCTTGCCTCATGGTTCCGTCTCAAGTATCCACATATCGCGCTCGGTGCTCTTGCTTCCTCGGCTCCTATTCTTTACTTTGGTGGTATCACTCCTCAAGATGCATATTATTCCGTCGTTACCAAAGATTTTAGGGTAAAATTATTGAAACAATTTGCATTTTAAAAAAAAAAAAAAAAAGTTGATATGATTAATAATAATATTTAAAAAAAGCAATTGTTGATTATATATGCAGGAAGCGAGCGAAAATTGTTATACCACGATAAAGGAGTCATGGAACGAGATCGATAGAGTTGCTTCTATGCCAAATGGTCTTGCTATTCTTTCGCAAAAATTCAAAACTTGCTCGTAAGTAATGATATCTTGTATTGTATATAATTAAGTACGGATTTAGGCTTTAATCTATTTTAAGTGATTTTGTTTAATTTGTTAATTAAGGCCCTTAAAAAATTCTATGGAGCTCAAGGACTATTTAGACACCATCTATACGGGTGCAGCTCAATATAATGCTCCACCAAGGTATCCAACGGTCCAAATTTGTAACGGCATTGATGGAGCAAGCACTGCAAGTGATATTCTTGATCGTGTATTTGCTGGACTTGTTTCTTATTTACCTAATAGACCTTGCTATAACTTGACGTCAGAAGTTGATCAAACATCCATCGGATGGCAATGGCAAGTGAGTAAAACATTTCTTACATTAAATGTTATACAGTATGGTGCATGAAGCAATTTTTGTAGTGTTATACCAACTATTTATTCTTATATGTTATTCTAGATTATTAACTTGTTTCAACATGTGTAGACTTGTAGCGAGATGGTGATACTGATTGGCGTAACGAGTAACGTCAGCATGTTCCCGAGCTCGCCTTATGACGTACAAGAAAACATCAACGACTGTAAGAATATGTTCGGTGTTAATCCTCGGACTCATTGGGCTACAACTTATTATGGCGGCCAGGTAAGCATTTTTTTTTTCTTTTTCCGATTTTAATTATTAATTATCGATTATGTAATCTCGTGCGTTTTGTGTTCAACATTGTAGGACATTAAGTTGGTGCTTAGCAACTTTGGTAGTAACATCATCTTCTCCAACGGTTTAAGAGATCCTTATAGTAGTGGAGGGTATGTAATTAATGTTTTAAACTGAAATTATGTACACCACAAAAATTATTTCACGCACCATACTGTAAAAGGGTTAAAGCAAACTATACAAGTACATCAAAACATAAGTTGTAGTGTGTGAATAAATTCTTGTGGTGTAGATATCAACTCACAATGAATATGTGTTGCAAAAAGAAAGAAAAAAGAGCTAAGACTATTCATCAACTATTGATGATTAGTTTTTAATATATGTTACATATACAATAACCACATGCAAGCTAATGCATGCCAAAAAAGCTTTTGCCAAAAGATAATGTGTTGGCATTCCGATATAAAATCATTGTAATGTTATCTTTTCTTTTACGTTTCAGGGTATTGGAAGATATTTCAGATAGTATTCTTGCCGTAAAAACGACCAATGGTATGTCTGGATACATATTTTTTATTAAAGCAAAATAAATTTACACTATATGTTTAAGATAATATTCACAATTTGCATAATCAATCATTTGGAATCGGCTATAATTTATGAGGGTTCTTTGTTTGTCAGGTTCGCATTGCTTGGACATATTAAACTCGCGGGAAACTGATCCCGAGTGGTTGGTTGATCAGCGAAAACAGGAAGTGAAGATCATCAACCAATGGCTTACAAAATACCGTCGAAGTCTTTATTTATTAAAGCACTGATCTACTTAAAAGCATATTATTAGTTAGGATTAATAGGTTTTTATTTTAGTTTTATCGACTTAAATCCATCATTATTACTGTATTACTTTTTTTATTTATTATCGCTTTTTATGGTCATGAATCAACGTTTTTGAAGCACATTTTGTTTGATATGAATATGTGTTGCCGAGGAAGATAATTATTGTAGAATAATTAGATTTCTTGAATTTTCATTATGGACTAAAAATGACGTGGAGTGAAAACAAGATTATAAATGGATATTGTTGATATTTAGAATGTTTAGTACAATTTATTCTAAAATCATGTTGATTTAAAAAATATCATTAATTTAGTATTCAAATTGGTTCAACTCATAAACACAAATTTGAAAAAAAAAAAAAAAAAAAATTCATAAAATATTATACTAAAAGTGTCAAACAAACCCTGAATAAAATCTAGGTTTTTGAATTGACCAAAAAGTATTTGTTTCTCCGTATTTTAGGCTGCATAAAAAACAAAATAGTATACTTACATAACACCAACAAAAAGTTGCTTTTGAGAAATATATATATATAAAAAAGCTTACTTTGTAGCTTTGAATACAAGTTTCTGTCTAAATATATGTATATTTTTTTATCGAATTAATGCGTATACTCTTTAAGTCTTTAGCATGTAGTGGAGTATGATTGAAAGGACCCGTTTGGTAGTGGATTGTGCTTGTGATTAAAGCTAATATCAACTATGAGGCCTTTGGAGTGGTGGTCTCGTTTTCCCAATAACAATCTTTCCTATTCATGTCTTCCACTCAATCGGTACCGGTTTGGTTGGTGCTTGACAACGTGCCATCAAAGTGACCGTCGATGTTGAAACTTTGCACAATGAGTGCGAAACACGAGGCTATATGCATGCGATGACCATTTGTCGGTGTGTATTATGGTTATCTCACCGATCATTATAATGACCGTTTAGTGTTGGGGGATTTTAGGTAATACCATAAAGGGGTTAAGATTCTAAGTAATACCAACATTGGTTTTGCAAACCACAAGTGGTGACCTAATGGTTTCTTAGTAGCAAAAATTAAACTCTTGTACCGACGCGTGGCTATCTGCATAGTGCGTAGTCTCCTTGAGATTAATCGGCTAGCTCGCATAGCATTTGGAAGATTGGGACCCAGATTACCAGAAAGAAAAAATATTGGTTTTGCAATCATTTAGGTCGTCGTTAACTTGTATATCATGTCATATTTCTCGTGATGCATTTGATAGTTGTCTTCTTCTTGACATGTGTTATGGTTATATAAATGTCGTGATGCATATCGATCGAGTCTTTTGTTTTTGGCTCGTAATCTCTACAAAGTAGACAATTAATATCGTTGTGCGATTTTGACCACTATTTGTTGGGGTATAATTACTATTTAGATAGAGGTCAATGATACATGGGCCTCTGTTAAGCTCAGTAGACCATAATAAAAGTCCCCACTAAGACTTTAAATGCGTTATATCGCGACATTGGCCTTATGCGGCCCAACATATATTATGAAACGGCCTATTGAAGAAAGAGATCAATATCAAAAGTTGTGTTGTTTTCTGCAATCGTAATACTTTATTCTTTCTATTCATAAAATAATTAATACTTCGTATATAGAATCCACCAATTATTTTTACTAATCACATCCTTTGATTTGTACACGTTTGTTTTTTTTACATACAGGTTTATTTTTTGCATAAAAATTATTTATGCGTCTATTTGTATATATGGAATTAGATGCAACAAGAAATAAATGAAACTGTTTATGGATATATTAAAAACTTTAAGAGATGAGCATATAAAAAAATGATGTTTGATACTTTGATGCACCTTAAGACTGTAATACCCTAATTGTCTTATAATATATGACTATACAGATTATACTACCTAAAGACTGGACTATGCAAATTGGATCCAGAATCAGACGGAACGAGCGGATTGGATCGGATCAGACCGAGCCAAACTATACTAATCCCGTTGAGGTTTGAATTTTCATGCAAAACCAGTTCCTGGTACAATCAGATCCAAAACAGAAAAAGTAATTTTTTTTTAAAACCCCGGTTCTCGGTTCGGTCAAAGACGCCAGTGGTTCGGTCATCAGCACGACCGAAATCATTTTCTCATTTCTCAATTCAGTCCGATCTCAAGCGGTTCACTTCAATTATTGAACCTTTCACGCAATAAAATTTTAAAAAAAGAGGGGGAAAAGTTGAAGTTTACATTTTTAGTGGTAACCTCACTAACAAAAGAAAAGGAATCAATGTGAATTGTTGAGCATTATAATTGTCTTTGTTTCTTTTTATAAAGCCAACTCTAAGCCCACCATATAAACTCGCTACTTTTCCTTTCTAAGTTCTCCTGGTCTTGGTTTTTCCAACAATAAATAAAAATAAATAGTTTAGATGAATAAAAGCAGTCACTATTGATTTGAAATTAAGGATCCATGCTTTGTATATGTAATATGACCTCTTAGGTTGACTCCAAGACTCCAACTTGAATGGATTCCAATCGATTTTAGATTGGTTTATCTTTCGCATAATAAACGAATTTCAATCGAATTGCTAAAAACTGTATACACTCTCTAAAATAAACAGATAACTACTTCTATATCAAAGTTGAGTTGTCTAAGTTCATCCATTAATAATGATATAGCAACCTAATATTATGATTCATGCTAGTAGTAAAACTTATGGTGAATATATAGGAGAAAATTTATCCAAGCCATGTGTCACATGATAAAAAAAAAATTAGGTTTGATTGTTAAGTTGTTAATTATTAGGTTGATGAGGAATGAATGGTTAAAAATATAATGGGGGACATGACGTAAAGCTAAACATTGAGGAGCATTAAGTGGAAATTGGGATGCATAAAGTTTGTAATGGTGTGGCCAATGTTAAGTTGTTAACGGTGCGTTGGTTGGCTATCACCGACACTATTGGCATGACCCAGTCAGTTGACTGCGTCGGTTGTTTCATTCGATTTAGAGAAGTGTAAATAGGCGAGAGTTAAACTAGTTTTTATGGGTATTGATATTTTGTGTGTCAGTTGAGTGTCAACTGAAATATCAGCTTAATATTGATTTGGTAACAAAATGAAATGTTAATATGTGTAACAGATTGGAAGCAGTACGAGTCAATGTTAGGGAATGGGCCATAGGGAGGGGCAACCCACCTTGCTAAGCAAACATATGTAATGAGTGACTCAACCATATAAAGTAATTCATCATACCTTGTGTTTTTTTCTCTTTTACCAAATACTTTATGAAATATCATTATTAAAGAATAGTAGTAGTTTTCGTTACAAATAATGATAGGTTTGAGTTATTAACTTATTATGTATAGTACGGTTCTATGATGATTTGAGATCTGAATTTGTTTAATTTACATGTTCTCTATATTGTTAAAGACGACATTATCAGTAAAACAATATTACCAGTGATATTTAAGGGTTCAATTCTTTCCTAAATAAACATTTATCAGATAGTCAGATGAAGGTTAAAAAACGGTCATGATAATAGTTAGACTAAGTACATTACGAGAAGAAACCGGTCACTCCGAAGAGCCCATTATAACAAGAATACTGAAATAATTTTATATAAATCACATTCCTATGCTATATATGGTGATGGACTAAAAATGCAAACTTTATAAATTAAGAGGCTGTTTACGTAAATTATAAAATATGTAGCTTCCTTCATTTCCCATCTTTTGTTACAGCACGAAAGTGATTCGGTTGGTTAAAAGTATTCCTACGATATTCGAACACAATCCATTATTTTTTCCTCAAATCTGCCCAAAATCTTTCTTCTTGTTGTTTGGGAAAGCTTATTTAAAATAGCTTTAGCTTATGAGCTTTTATAAGTTAATAAACTTTTTCTAAAAAAAGTGTTTGTTTTAGCTTATCTAAGGATATTGTGAAATTACCAAACAGGATTTAGTGAATAAAAAGGTTGGGAGGAAAAGAAAAATAGATAAAATTAAGTGAGGGATAAAAATGTAAAACCATTGATTTTCTTAAATAAGCCTTAATAATCCCAAGAGACCTTAAATAAGCTAATAAGCATAAACTCTTAAGCTCAACCAAACACTTAATTGGGCTTATTAAGCTTAGATAAGCTAACAAGCCACATAGATAAACTCTCCCAGACACCCCTAAGTCTTTAACCCCCAAATTCTCTCAACCAAAGAATCAATCCCTCATTGATTTCGGCCACCCTTCATCTCTTCAATCTTTTTTTTACAAAAACACCATGTATATAAACACACGATTTCATCGATTCATTGATGCACTCTAACTGTTCGATAAAAGTCCTGAGAGAGTGAACCAGGGGATAGAAGGAATGCGTGCTTATTTTCTTGCCGGAAATCCGGTGATCTTGACCTTAGAGTGTACTGCCGTCGCCGTATTATTGCAAACGGTATTTGTTCTTAGTGGGTTTCCGACGAGTTTTACGCTGGAGAGGGCGTTTCCGGCGAACCATGTTGTTGAATTGAATGAACTCAAAATTATTGATAGCTTACGTCACCCAAGAATCTTGCAGCAGCAGCAACAGTCTTCTGTAGCAAGTGTTGTTGATTTCCCTGTTCAAGGAACTTATGATCCTTATCGTGTTGGGTAAATTTCTTGATTTAATTTATCTTTTCTCTGTAAATTAATCCAATTAAATTAAACAACTGTATATCTTCTGCAATTTGAAGTTGCTTCGTATTGAAGCTGCGTTCTTTTCATAATTCCATTATCATTAGTTGCCCCAATTGCAAACCAAAAGGGAAAAAGATTCTAGCATTATTTTATTATTTTAATTTTACTATTTATTAAAATTAATTTGACTGTGTAGGCTTTATTTTACAAGAATTCAATTGGGCTCACCCCCAAAGGAATATTACGTACAAATCGATACTGGAAGTGATGTATTATGGGTCAGTTGCAATCAATGCGACGGTTGCCCTAGATCGAGTGGACTTCAAGTACTAATTTTAACCATTTTCTCATTATTACTATAATAATTCTTGAATAATATGATTCTATTTAATTCAATTTGATTAAATAAAGTATCATTTATTCTCCAATCAACAGCTTCCGATTCAATTTTACGATCCATCAAGTTCATCAACAGCTTCTTTGATCTCGTGTTCAGATCAACGATGTTCTTTAGGAACACAATCTTCTGATTCGAGCTGTTCGGGTTCAAATAATCAGTGTGGTTATACATTTCAGTATGGTGATGGTAGTGGGACTTCTGGTTATTATGTATCTGATCAAATTCGTTTAGATACAATTGTTGGGGATTCAACTTCATCAAATGCATCAGCATCTATTGTTTTTGGGTCAGTTATTAACAAGTTTGCAATTAGGGTTATTTACCAAATTACTTTGTTATTTTGGTATTTTTCCCTTGCAATTATCCATCAACCAATTTGCGATTTCTTGTAAAACCTTGTTGACCTTTTGACTTTTTGACTTATGAAACAGATGTAGTACATCTCAAACCGGAGATTTGACCAAGTCTGACCGGGCAGTTGATGGAATCTTTGGATTTGGTCAGCAGGGCTTATCGGTAATTGCACAACTTTCTGCACAAGGGGTAGCACCAGATGCATTTTCACATTGTCTTGTTGGAAATGGTGCGGGTGGTGGTATTTTGGTTTTAGGTCAAATAATCGAGCCAAACATGGTGTATACTCCACTTATTCCTTCACAGTAAGTTTTTTATTTATCAGAATTGAATTGACCATTATGCCCCTGATAGAAACCGGGTGGTTAATTTCATTACATATTGTTATTTTAATGAATCGAAAGATATGCATGTCAAAAGCTATGATTTTTAACCTTTTTTGGATAAAACATTTTGTGGGTATGCTACGGTTTGACCATTATGCCCCTGATAGACACCTATTCATTAATGAAATTTATGCTATTAGCTCAAATAACCAAGAATCTTTAACAAATTTATCTACATATGGTCATTTTAATGAACCCAAAGGAACCTATGTCAAAAGCTGTTATTTTTAACCTTTTATGGTTAAAACATTTTATGGGTATGTTACAATTTGACCATTACGCCCATCATATACACATTAACATTTAACATGATGTTTTCAGGCCACATTACAACTTGAATCTACAGAGTATTTCCGTCAATGGACAAACATTATCCATTGATCCATCAATGTTTGCAACATCAGGCAGCCGAGGAGGAACAATAATTGATTCCGGAACTACCCTTGCATACCTTGCAGAAGAAGCTTATGATCCTTTTGTGGATGCCGTAAGTTCAAAAGGGCAATTTTGTCCAATTCATTATAAATTTAAAACTCACACTCTAACCATTTGTTAGTGAACACTTGCAGATTACACAGTCTGTTTCACAATCTGTCCGGCCTCTTATATCGAAGGGAAATCGGTGTTATCTAGTTACCTCCAGGTTTTGTTTTATTTTATTTCCCAAAGTTTTATTAATGATCGTTTATTTTCTTATGAAAATAATATGGGAATTTTAATAAAATTTCAGTACGCCCGACATATTTCCTACAGTAAGCTTGAACTTTGCTGGTGGTGCTTCAATGGTTTTAAGGCCCCAGGATTATCTACTACAACAAAACTCGGTGGTAAATTTTACATTATACCACCAAAGATCCCAAATTTGACAATGTGAAGTTTATCTAATATTAAACTTTCACTCCTATATTTTTCAAATAATAAACTTTCGCTCTAAAATTTGTCAAAATATTAGCTATATTTTGGTCGCTAAATTTGTCATTAACATTCACTCCCATATTTGTCAAAAATTAAAATTTTAATCCTAAATTTTTGAAAATTTGTCAAAAATTGAAACTTCGCTCCTTTCAGTTAGCGATGAAATTAATTGTTGATACAACACGTTGTCAAATTAATTGTTTTAGAAGTTGACTACAAGTCTAATTGCATAAGACCAGTATAATGTTTTATTATTATTTTGGTTTAATTGTATAAAGTAAAAGAAAATCCGGATCTTGGTTTATAGGGTGGAGCTGCAGTGTGGTGCATAGGCTTTCAGAAAATTCGAGGTCAAGGAATTACCATTTTAGGAGGTATAAGCCTCTCATTTCTCTTTCTATGGTTTTAAAATTTTAAATTATTTTGATTGAATTTATTACTAATTAAATTCGTTATGAACGATGCAGATCTTGTATTAAAAGACAAGATTGTTGTTTATGATCTGGGTGGTCAACGTATTGGTTGGGCAAATTATGATTGTAAGTCTATTAGCTTATATTTTGTTTAGTTGACTCTGAAAAGTCAAACATGTATTGATTATAGAAAGCAACTTATTTTACTTTAAAAATTCAAGATTGGGCAAATGATGATTTATAGAATTTGTTTGATGATATTGTTAGGTACTTCATCTGTAAATGTGTCAACCAGCTCGAGTGGTGGTAGAAGTGAATATGTGAATGCTGGTCAAATCAGTGGTGGCAATTCATTGCAAAACGCATGTTACAAGATGATTTTAATTGTTGTGCTACAATTATGTGTAATTGTTGGTTTTTCATAGCAGATAGTAAACTCAGTTTCTAATTGTAGAGATGTTTTTTTTTTTTTGTGTCTTTGTATGTGTAGTCAAAAAAGGGAATTGTCTAGTAATATTATTTTATGCAACAAGAAATAGGCTAATTGTAATAGAGATTTATACATGAATACGTATTTGTATGTTGTATGCATTTGTATACGAAGAACTACGTGTCTGTCTAAGCACCACTCCACACATTGCTGTTTAATGGGGTCAAAAACTACTTGTTTTGATTATTATTATCCAATTTCATTTCAAAGCCTGCGGTTTCGGTAATGGAGATTTCTAGCTTTGTACGCTACTAGCATTAACTTACACTAAGGGTGACCTTGGTCTAGAAACCAAACTGAAACCGAAAATGATGGTTTTTGAACTTTTCTGTTTTGGTTTGATTTTGTTTCGGTTCATTTTTTTTAGCTTAAATGTTGATCCCTATCCCATGACCGAACCAAAACCAAAAATGATAGAATTCTGAAAACTAAAACCTTCAGTTTTTGGGACAAAGGCTCACCCGTATTATCCACAGTTCAAGGTACAAGATAAAAAATATAACGTATAAGAACACACAAAATAACAGGAATAATGCAAAGAAGGTAACAATACCTATGTTTTCAAATTGAAAGCCATAATGGTCAAAAGCATAACATGTTAAAGTAAAAGCTCTAAGGAATGCTTTTTGCTTTGCATTGTACTATTATTTACATCATCTGTATGGGAATGGAAACAAAAAACCCACAGTGAAAACCAAAAGTCAACAAGTCAACCACCATAAACCATTAGTTTTTTTTAACTTCAAAAGAACATACTAACCCAACCCGACACACCTCAACAGTAGAACATGACACTTTTGACATTGTCATGAATCACGGGCAATGCCCTCACGTCAGCAACCCTGTCCCTTGTTGCACGTGGGCCCCGTGAACCACTGTCAGAAAAATCTCCTTCCACATAGTAACGAGCCCTAAATGCAGCCAAATGTGCATAGTATGCAGGTGGAACTGCAAACACACAATTACAAATGTTTTTTATTTAATAACAGATAAAAAGGACAAATAACAAACAACAAACATGGACAGCGTACCTATTGAAACAGATCTGGTACACCTTGCATACCTGATATTTAAGGAAGAAAAAAAGAAACAGACTAGTTTTATGATGATTTTTTTAAATTATAAATAGATAAAAAGATGGTTAGTTAGTTAGTTAAATTACGTGTAGCACAAACTGTTGGTGAGCATTTGCAGTCCATCTGCTGTGAACTTGTTTTCATCATACAACATATGGTAGTGTGTTGGCCGGCTAGTTCCCTGCAAATTATGCATTGAAAATATGTAAAAATATGCTAAATATATAATTCTTATTTATTATTTAAAGAAAAGAAATATGAACAATTTATTGATTCACACCTGAATTCCAGCATGACTACATAGATAAAAATCAAACTCAGTTGGGTGACAAATCTTGGTATCCACAACAGTTCCTAACAAATTTAATCCAATAAAAATACATTAGAAAAAAAAAATCAATTCAGTATATATATGTATAATAAGACAACTAACTAACCTGGAAGAATATTTCCACTTCTGTCGGTAGAATTACGGTCACCATGTTTAGCAGGGAAGAAACGAGTGTGGTGCCTTTTTTGAACAACAATAAATGTGACAGGTGGCATATAGTTCTCCTCCAGTGATATACACGCCTAAAACATAAACAAAATCGCACATTTTAAAACCACCAATTTTTTTAAATCCAAAAAATTACACAAATTAATAATTATTAAAAATAATTACCTTCCGGATTTTGTCCATTTCACTCATCAGAACCTCATTAAACTGGCCTTCACTAACTCCATCTCTGTAATCGCAGAAAATATAATTAGAAAAGATGATAATGATAATAATAATAATAATAATAATAATAATAATAATAATAATAATAATAATAATAATAATAATAATAATAATAAGAATAATAAGAATAATAAGAATAATAAGAATAATAAGAATAAGAATAAGAAATAATAATAATAAGAATAACAATAAGAATAACAATAAGAATAAGAATAACAATAACAGTAACAATAACAATAACAATAACAATAACAATAACAATAATAATAATAATAATAATAATAATTGTCCTACCTGTAGAATATGATGCGGTGAGGTTTATGTCCAGTTGATTTCTTAAAAGATATCAAAAGCTCCCTACAAAAACATGAATCCAATTAGTGTGTACTTAATTGAAGACCAAAAGATAATTTTTTTAAAGAAATTATTGATCTACCTAATTAAGCCACCATGAATCACACCCCTTTTAGAATCAGTTGAAGTCGTGTACAAATCTTGAATGATTTCTTGCCTATGTGGTTGTGCAGAAACCAAGGCTTTGTACTTTGAAATTTGGGGCCAATCCATTGAAGCCACAACCTGCAACACAATAAACGGGTCAAAAAAAAATATATAATACTGGTCAACCTCTTTTTGTCCACTTTTAATTTTGTAAGAATTAATGCATTAAATAAGAATATAAAAAACCATTTTCATTAAACTGAGTAACGCCATTTTAAGCATTTGAAAAACTTCAGTTGACTTTTCAGGTCACAATTCAGCAGCTTTAGTCAAATGGGTCAAAATGCAGCATCTATTAAAAAGGTAATATAGATATATAAATTAAAAAAAAAAAAAACTTACAGCAGCAATTGAAGGGCTAGAATCTTCTCCTGGTTGTGGATGAGTGACATCAGCACCAAAGATTATAGTTGGTCGATCAGTTACATAAGGCAACCTACCATTCAGAGCTGCAGACAAGACACTGTTTCGGCCACCAACCTAATTATGTTACAAATAATTAGTAGTTATTAAACAAACAAATAAATAAAATGTTGTTAATAACTTAATATACAAATAACATACCTTAACATTGATTTTTAAAGCAACATTCTCAAAATATTGTTTGCTGAGTTTCATTACGTGTTTTGGTTGGCAACATTGAGACACAATACCTAACTCAGTCTCACACACTCGTTTGATTTTCGCTGTTAAACAAAAGTAATGTATTAATATAATTGATAAAACAGTAAATATATGTAATAATTTAATTACCATATTGCCCTTTGGTTTCAGGAAGGATGACAAACAATAACTGGAGTTGGTTTCCTGGAGCAACCCTAGTTAATTGTTGGTTACATTGAGATTGAATATCAAACAGAGCTTTCTCAATGTTATGTGGTTGAGCAGAAAACATTCCAATCAGAGGTTGGGGATTAAAAACCTAAACAAAATTAACAAAGTGTTAACATTTTTATGTTTTTGCATTAATATTGTGGTAAAAGAGTTACATACCATTCCTTTGTTTTGACACATTTGAACAAGCTCGTGACAAAATCGCCCAACAGCATCTTCTCTATGTCTTGAAAAATTGGCAATTGCCCAATAATTAACTGTTCCTCCATTAATCATTTTCTACAAAAAATTATTAAAAAAATGAAAATATCAGATAGGTTGCTCCGATTATGAAATTTATCACTCGGTTGGCCGCGATAACCGCCTAGGCAGCCACCTAGACCGATTTTTACAAGACTGAAAATTCTGATTAAAAAAGAAAATGAATAAAAATTCACCAGGTCAATCATGTTCCATTGACCAACAGATGGGCTAATCTCAGACGAACCATGATATTTGAGCTGAAAGTGTTAGAAAAAATAAATCAAATTTAATAATTAATACAAATATAAAAAAGAAGATGAAAAAAGTGAGTATTATTACAGGTGGCGGTGGAAGAACACGAGCATCAATTGAAGTAAGCTGTTCTCTCACACGCATGCCAAAGTCGTTGCTCACAAGAGGATCATTGTTGTACTTGTTACTCTGCATGGTCTACAAAAAGAATAATAAAAGAAATTAATATTTATAATTATTATAAACAAACATATACAATTAGTATATAAGTTGAGCAAATACAAACCCTCATGATACTGTCTTCCCTATCCTTTGGACGTTGACATGTGGCCTTTAGAAAGTTAGTTACTTGTTTTTCATTAAGCTTCAGTGGAAATCTTTGACCACCAGCAAGCCAACAAATCTATAAATTATACAAAGTAAAACACCAGCAAAAGTGACAGTTACTAAAATAATCAACTAAAATAAGCAAAGAAAAGTTTTTTTTTCTCTTGGGATTTGAATATAAGAATGTGGTTTTTATAAGATATACAATATGTTTAAAATAATAAAAATGTTTTTAGTTAACCTCCATTGGCAGATACGTAGGCTTAGCATCAGTGCCTGCTTGAATTGCAGGAAGAATCAGAAAACGTAGCTGAATGTTGTATTTTTCTCTATAATACTGAACCACTGTTTTCGTAGCACCGGTTTCATCCACAAAACTATAAAAGAAATTATCAAGAAAACAAGTGTAACAGAATATCAAAGGTACAATTTCATAAAAAATAAATATAATATAAAATAAAATTGCAAACTCACGTTAGTTGGTTTAGTGGTTGAACGGTTAGTCCTTGAACCTTGTAACGCCTCAAGTAATCTTGTCGCCTAACTTCAACTCTTACCCCTCTCAATGCTCTCTTCACCTGAAAATTACAATTACAAATAAGAAAATAATTACAAAATTCACTAGTTTACATGATTAAGTTAGTTTAATCTGTTGAATACCCTAATACGGTCTTGGTCTGAAAGTGATCTTGATATATCTTTGCCAAGATATTCACCAACAAAATCAGATACCAGCCTTGGTTCATAAAAAGCCCTAGCAGACATATCTGCATATATAGATTATATTAAAAAAAGATTAAATGATTTTTTAATTCAATGATAATCACAATTTCACAACAAACAGAAGAATTTTAATCATTAGAAACATACCAATATTGAGTGATAACCCCATTTGAGTTGGTCTTAAACTCTGGTAAAAACCTTTCCAGTATTCAACTCCGTCCCCAAGAACACCTCGGCCAAACTCAGTGCTAAATAAAGACCTTCCAACAATTTCACGGCTGCAATTCATAAAATAATAATTACAATCAAATCAATAAGTTGAAGGAAATTTTAATAAATAATTAAAATGTAGCAAGTATATTTTACCCTTTAGAAGCTGATTCTCTTAAAACAACATCAAGTGCCTGAATTGTCTCTTGTGGACAATCGTGTTGTTTGCTAGCCAAAAATTCTCTCAAATGGTGCAGATCTTTTCGAGCAGCAAATTTAATAGTGACCTTGAATTCACGCTCACGACTACAAGATATAAACCAACAATTATATAAGATAAATTTTTAGGGGAAACGATAATTAAGTAGCAGATATTTAAATATGAAATGAAGCATACCCGTTTTGTTCAGTGATTTTAATATTGAATTCTTTTGAATCAAACGGTAAAGGGCCAGCAGCAAACGCACTCTTCTTCCCATCATAAGCCAAAAGCAAATTTCCCAAGTGAGATGCCCGGTATGCTGAGATCAGCAATTGCATAATATCTCTAGATTTGGTCTTAGAAATCACCTCAGGAGTAATTGTAATCTAAAATCAAAATTGTAATATCACATTCAAAGTTAGTTATTATACACGTGTAAAAATAAACCTCGAAAATACTAAAATGTAAAGCTCAAACCAGATTATATCAAAAGGAAATTCAAATTAAATTTTCAGTTCATGTACAAATAACAACAGCAATGGAAAAAGAAAAAAAAGAAAACAATTAGCATTTTCCAAGGCGTTTGAAACAAGTACATACTAATCAAACCAAATCGTCAGCTCCACAAATGCTTTTGTACCTTATATGGAACGTGTACATTGGCACAAGAGCTGTATACAAGGTACAAAGTCATTTTTGGATGCAAAAAGTGGTCAATCTTATTAAAATCGAGTGACATGACATTTTCCCCAATAAACATAACGAATAGATTTATTTGCTTCCGATTTTATGAAATCATTTGAATGAAATTAACGCTACAGAAAAGGACAAAAATGAACAGGACGGGACTGAAAACCCTTGCCAGAGTCACAGAATGTGTATTCTGAACAACTGAAAATTCCCAACAAAATCAACAGAAAACAATCGCCGGAGTAAAACCAGTAGATAATATATACGAGAATTTGATTTATGAAAATAGATAATTGAGCAAGGAGATCCCGAATTTCTACTGAGAAGCTGCGATTTGCTTACGCACAGACGTACATATAACAAATAAAACAAATGCTTAACAATGTAGATCTACACCAGTGAGGAAATATAGTCTACTTTTGTTTTTAGGGAGATCATTTTACACAGTATAATACTGGAAGACAAACAAAAATTTCTCCATCACCATAAACATACATTCATCAAATAGAATGACATGTGAATAAGGATACATGGATTACATAAATACACATGATATAAACAGTCAGAACACATACTAAATATAAGCAAAATAGTCTGGGATGAGGAACCTTACATCATACTGATGGGGATCCTTTTGACCTAGGTCAACTAGGAAATGGTTTGCCTTGATCACACATTTTTTCCCAATCGTGCCGAAACCAGGCCTAGCCGGTGTTCTCAGCTTTTTCGACGAAGAAGGAACCAACGGTACGGCCAGAGGAGGCGGTGGTGCATCCGCCACCTGTTGCTGCGTGGCTACCGCTTGTGCTGGAGTTTGAACAGCACGCTGCTGCATTGGTGGCTGTTGAGTAACTGAACCGGTCGCAGCAGTCATAGGTACGGCGGGTGTCGGCAACGGCGGTGCTGAACCTATTGATAGGTTTTCGAACTCTCGCGCCGTAGAAGACGACGACGCTGCCTGAGATACAGGAACGCGAGGACGAGGACCGGCTTGTCCGGCATTTCCTCTACCTCCGGCGTCTTGAGGAGACGGATGAGAAGTTTGTGCACCACCACGGCCTCGTCCTCGGCCTCCACCGCCACCAGTAGGACCGCCGCGTCCACGGCCTCTTCCAGACATCGGAAATCTAACGACGGAGACGGTTTTAGAGAGAGAAAGTGACGAAATGAAATGAAACGACGAATGCGTGTGGGAGTGGGGTGAGTAGGAGTTGCTGGCGTGTATTATATAGTCAATTATTCTGAGGGTAAATTTGGAAATTCAAAAGGTAAATGCCATTGGAAATCTTTTTACTCTTTTACACTGAACCGGATTTTTAGATATCTGATTCTATTTGACAGTTAATTAAAGATACTTACAATTTGATTATTTTTATAATCATATTCAGATTACATAAATATGCTAACAAGTAATTGTGAAATCAATGTAAAAGTATATATGCAATATTTAACTAAATTTTTCTGAGTTTTAGCAATTCACTTAATCGGTTGCAAAATAAATACCCAAAATTATGTAAATTATAGGGGTATGACAAAATAAATACACAATATAAGATGGGGTAATTTATTTGTAAATCATGTACATTACGTTACAATACATTTAATGAAGCAATTGTATTCATTTATATACATTCCTATTTAATTGGTATTTTAAAATGGTATAAATTATACTTTATTAATTTATTTATGGGATTTTCTAATATGTATCATATGGCACATCATGTTAATGTTAAATATCTTTTATGGTTCTACATTTAATTTATCAAAAAACTACATTTTCAATTATGATAAAGGTAAAATTTGTATAATAGAAAAGTATTAATAACTCATTAATATAATTTATTATAATTAAGTAAATTTTGATTTATTAAACGTTCGTCATTATATGTTCACTGAGCACATATTAGGAAAACTTTTTATTTAATAAATATTTGGAAACATTTTTCTAACATTTGCCTACGAGACACATATTTAGCTGCATTAAATTACATCAAAGTTTCCAAATAAAGTTTTATTGAATATTAATAAACTTCATATGTTACATTTTCAAAAAATATATAACAAACGCATTTTGTTTGTTTTAATGGAGAGTTGTTATTTAATGCAACTAAACATGTTAGAAAAACTCATTTTGGAAATAATTGATTTATTAATTGCACTATAATGTACGCCGCTATTATAGCACAAAGTATGGGGCATAAGTTAAAGTCATGTTAAAGGCTTTAGGCCCCTTTAACATGGTTTTAATACTTATTTCAAAATTACTCTCTCTATTTTAACATCCTATAACACCCTTTTGTGACTCAAAGAAAACACCCTAACTAATCACAAATTATAAAAAAGAAAAAGAAAAAAAAATAAAACCATTTAACGAGTTGATATGCCGACGGCAATTTCTCTTTAACGTCGTCATAAGGAATTTGGCGGGTGTATAACTCTACCACACTCAATGCTCTTACATATGTTATAGAAAATCCTATATACATATTCTATGTTACAAAAAGGTAATAAAAAACACTCAAAACACATTTTTTGCACTTAAAATGTTGTTTATATAACATACAAAAAAAAAAATATATGTGAAAACAATTGATTATAACACGAGATAGAGTTGTGGATAGGGTTATTTGGAGCGGGTTTAGATTCAAACCGAACCCAATTAGTTTTTTGTTTTTGTTTTTTTTTTTTTGAACGGCGCATAATCTACACTTTTGTACATGGTGGGACTTTAACACACAACTTATAGGTAATGGGCAACACTTTATAACTTACACCAATACCACTAGGCCACAAAGCCTCGGGTGAACCCAATTAGTTAATTATGATTTTATGATTTTCAAACTCAATGTTTTGGTTTCAGTTAGTTCGGTTTTAATGGAATGTGGCCATTAACGATTCGTATCGGTTTTAACACTGAACCCACCTGTTTTCAACAATATTATATAACTTCCTACACTAACCTTTCTTTTTTCAATATTAAATACAAATTCCAACAACATTCAAATTTTTGTATTAAATTCAATGTCTAATAATATATTTTTACACCATATAATATTTCAGTCCAAAATTTTAAAATATAAATGTATGTTATATCATACAATCATAATACAAATCATAATTAATGGATCGTTTTCTTATTTGCGCAGATTTTGGTTAATACACATGTCTTACTCCATTTGAAATATAAAATTAAATTACAAGGTAATAAATAAGATGGTTTCATTGAAAAGCACGTACCATAAAGTTGGAAAAATGAGTTACAAGTGAGGCGATGTGTTTAACACGATTTACTCACCCACGTCCTTGTCAAATCCCACGCTGTTACGGTTACACCTTTAAATCTAACGGATTTACCATTTCACTCTCATATAATAAGGGCAAAAACTAGGGATGTAAGTGAGCCGAGCTGTTCGTGAGCTACTCGAGCTCGGCTCGTTAAAAGATCGATAAAAACTCGAGTTAAACGAGTTCGAGCCGAGCCCGAGCTTAACTTAGAGCTCGTTTAATAAACGAGCCCGAGCCCGAGCTTCATACTAAGAGCTCATTTAGGCTCGCGAGCCTAAACGAGCTAAAATAGTTAATTATTATAAATAAAAATATAAATACATATTACATATTTATCTAATTATGTGTATATATATTATACATACATATATAAAATAATATATATATAAAAAAAAAAAGATTTACATCATATATTAAATATTATGATTAATTAAAAGAATTATATATTTCGTATATATGGAAGCTTAAATGAGCTTAATCGAGCCGAGCCCGAGCCTGAAAAAACCTAAACGAGTCGAGCTCGAGCTTTACACATAAAGCTCGAAACGAGCCGAGCTCGAGTTCGAGCTCTAGTAAAATTAAACGAGCCGAGCTCGAACCTAATCGAGCTCGAGCTCGGCTCGGCTCATTTACAGCCCTAGCAAAAACTATGTAAAATCAGAAGAGGGTTAAATAATAAAGTGGAAAATAATTATGATATACTACAACATAAAGAGGTGTGATTTGAAACAATTGACTGAATCTACAATAATAAAAGTACTTAGATAAATATTATTTACTTAACAAACTTTATTAAATATTGAAAAGGACGAGGAATAACTATATAAGTATCAAACAACTTCGAAGAAGCCACCCAAAATTTTATCATTGAAAAGGACAAGGAATATATTTCAAAAGAATTATCACACAACTTCGAAGAAGCCACCCACCTTCCACTCGGAAACAAGTAAACTATTCAAGGAATATATTTCAAAAGAATTATCACACAACTTCAGTAAGTTATTACTTGTTATTGAAGCAACTAATGAAAAGAGATACTTCATGATATTGTTTTCTAATAATTTTTTTATTTGTTTTTTTATACATTTGGATATTTGATTAATATAAACGTTTAGATTAAATGATGAAATTAAGAAAAATAATTAGTAGATTTCACATATCAATTATTTTACAAATAAGATGATAAAGTTGGTAAATTTAGTATAAAATCAATACAACTTTTTCATTATACAATTATTTACATCCTCGTTTGCAAAATGGTAAGAATTCTCAAATAGTTTATAGAAGTTATGTGTATGAACTATTCATGAATAAAAATTTATCTTATGGCTAGTTGAAGATTTATGAATAATCACGATAACGATTAGATTGTGTACCGAACATAAACTTAGTCACACTAAGGAAGCCCGTTATATATTGTAATACCTTAAAAAAATTACATCATCTGAATTTTATTCTTTTAAGTAGTAGAAGGTTTCATTCTTAATCATTGGCTTTCATCAGGAAATATTATTGTAGGTAATACTATGGTTCAATAGTTACTTTTTTGTTTTGCTTTGTGTGTTTCAAAAGTTTTTCTAGTGACTGTTTAGCATTAATATTTAATGGCATTTGAAATTATCTTATAGTGTGACAAGTTACATCACAAATAAATATCGTACACATTGATGAGCTGGTTATAAACGAGAAAAGCTTTTAAGACGAAAATAAAAAACTTGCAAGTTATCTTTCGACCAATGGAATATATTCTCAAGATGTGTTTCTATTGGTTAAAACATTCATAGTAAATAGTACAAGCTATTGAGGGATAACCATCTCTAAATTGTCTGTTTAAAACTAGAATAAAGGCAAAAAAATGGACAAAAAAAGAATCTGTCGCGTAGACAATTAACGTGGGAACACACGAACCTGGAAAATATGTCATTTTCATGCTAAAATTCCTGGAAAATGCAATGCCATTACACTGTTGGTATTGCATAAAATGGGGTCTGAATACAGAATACCAACCTACCAGTCTTGGAGGTCAATGTTTATTTATAGTTTGAATTTTATATTTATTTCTTACTATGAAAAAAACTAAAATCAGAAAGTATGGTCATTCACTTTCTCGCTGAAAAACAAAAACATTGCGTTGTATTATCTGTCTAGCTAAAAAACATATAAATATAACGGTAAGGAGGTTTAAATGTTTTTGTATATCTATAGTTTCTTATTTCTTTTTTATCTTTTTTATTATATTATTAAAAAAAGAAGTAATATTTCTTCATATATTTTCGTATTACACATATTTATACTCACTTCTAAATTTAACACGTATAATCCATTAATTATCTTATTTCATATCATCCATTGATTTTTTACACATGTCATAATCAAATATGTAATTACAAATTGTAAAAAGCAATACTATTTCTCTATTAAAAATAGCAAAATAATAAGTTAGGCTTCGTTAAATCCTCACAATCTTTCTTCCTTTTACTTGATGTTTTAATAATTAATCTTAATCCTCATCTTAATCACTTGTTTTTTCTTCAAAATGTATTTAATAATATACCCCGTATACTAAACCATAAATTATTTAACATCAAATTAGTCAAAAAGTTTTCAATTATATATACGTCTTTCAGGGTTGTATTCAAGGTAATTTTAATTTTTATGTAGTCCCAATGGACAAATCTCAACCATTTATTAATTATAAGTAATGATCAACATTAATCACATATTTAATACATGGATGTGTATTTTGGTCATTTTTATAAAAAAATTATTTTTTATTTTTCATTTTAGAATTATTATTTTTATTTATTTTTTTTTAAATTATTATTTTTCATTAATATACAACACATAATGTGATTGAATACTGAATCACATGTGATTATACTCAAACATCAAATATGATTAAATATACACTCACATATGATTTTACACTAAAATCACTTGTGATTAAGTACGACACGTAATTATCAAATAAATACTTTATTAATTATTAACGAAAAATATAATAAATAAATAATAAATAATAAAAAGTAAAAAAAATTTTAAGTGCCAAATGACAATACCCCTTCATGTATAAAATATGTGATTAATCTTGACCATTAGATCTGTAACGACCCGAAATTTGTATATAAATAAATTATTTAAAAATATGATAAATAAGGATAAATCGTTTAAGGAACGTGAAAATTGGTTTCGTGTCATTTGGACACCGTATGAGAAAGTTATGAACGAAACTAGATCGAAACATGGAACAAAAACTGCAGCCTTGCTGCATTGAAGGGTTCGCGGCGCAAACTATTGTTCGCGTTCGCGAACATGAGGCAGTGAGTTGGGAATTCTGAGATCGAAGTTCGCGGCTGGTTCACGATCGGGAATTTGTTCACGACGCACGTAATTCGCGGCGCGAACTTCATGTTCGCGGCGCGAACTCTCCCGACCAGGCATTAAATTCGGGATTTCAGCCATAAATGCCATATTGAAACCCTAGTTTTCTCTCTTGGCGATTTTTGAGTGCAAGGGATGTTCTTGGGTGATTTCTTCATCAAAGCTTGGTAGATTTCACTCATAGTTGAAGATTAAAGGTATATCTTCACTCTTTCATCTTTGTAGCTCAAGATCTATGGATCTTGAAGCTAGGGTTTGAAACCCTAGTTCTTGGGTTGGTGATTAATGGTGAAATAAAGGTTGTATATACTTAATATATGGTATTTTAACAAAGGAATCAAGTGTATAGTTAAGATTGTAAGAATCTTAAGGGTTGGTTAACCTAGGGTTTTGTAAGTCACCATAATTAGAGGAAAAGTGTTAGTAAGTGTTATCTAGAGATAGATTGACACATTATTAGTAGAATGTGATGTTGAACAACTTGTGATTGTTATATTAGGCTTTTGGTGAAGTCTTGGAAGGTTGATTGATTGTGAAGCAAGAGATTGGGTGTCAAGAACTCAGTTGGAGCATCATATTACTAAGGTGAGTACGTGTGGACTTTACTGAGTACATAGCCATTGAAATATGTTTTCTTAATTGTGATTTGGTCTATTTGATTAATTGTGTAAACTATTAGTATGTAGAGTTAGTTATATATTATTATGAATATTAAAAACTAACTTGTTTGATGATTTATGAGATAGCCAAGGGCATAGATGAAATAACTCGAGAAGTTATGATGAGTGATAGATTGGCGGTGATTCGGGGGATCCTCGGTCACTTTGGATGGGGCGGATTGGGCATCGACCCATGGACCATCATGTGATAGGAGGCTTGCTAGCAGACGTGATCCGGCTAGAAGTCGGGTAACGGTAGATTGGGCGATTCCCTCTTGCCGTTATCATAAGGCTTATTAAGGCGGGGGATCCCCGATTAATAAGTATGTGAGATGACGGGTTATTTGGAGATGTTCCGGATAACTAGATAGATTTGCTAGGGAGGCAAGAATGATAGAGTCACAATAGGGTGGCTAAATGTATGATGATGATATATATATATATATATATATATATATATATATATATATATATATATATATATATATATATATATATATATATATATATATATATATATATGGGAGGGTTCCATTGAGAATTAATATATTAGGTGAGAATGTGAGAATTAGGCAAAAAGACGCGCGGTGGTATTTTTGTAATTAAGTCCAACTTTTCTGTCCCACACGCGGTGGCATTTTTGTAATTAAGTCCAACTTTTCTTTAATCATCGATGAAAAGTTTTCTAGATTTAAACCTTATAGATAATTTAAACCTTATATACATACATGAACTTGTTTAATTATAGATAACACTTATGTATACATACATGAAAACATATACATATATGTATACATGCATGAATGACATCCATGCAAACCAATATTTGGGGGTCCCTCATCAAATACATTAATGTGTCTTCCATGATCATTTCATTTTAAAAATCAATGGTTTAGATGGAGTTCTGCTGGTTCTGTAGCCTTAATTGGTTCTGATTTTAATTCAACCCTATATATATATATATATATATATATATATATATATATATATATATATATATATATATATATATATATATATATATATATATTGTGTGTGTGTGTGTGTGTGTTTATATATAATGTGATATTTGTTTGTTTTATCGGGTCTAAACCCATGTAGCTCACGAGACTTTTTGTCTCACGTACTCCTTGTTTGTTTTGCTATGTACTCAGGTTCGGGATCGAAGGCTTAGGTACGCATGGATAGAGATGCGGGGCCTAGAATAGAAGAACACTAGATTGGATTTAAACTTAGCTTTGGTTTTGATATATTTTGTAACACCAAAACTTATAATCTGATTTATACCAAAGGTTTTTGTAAATCCATATTTTGGGAATAGTTCTTCTATTTAATGAAAATGATTTATTTTGGCCAAATGTTTTTGTTATAAAATTTGAGGTGTTACAACTTCGTATCAGAGCTATAGTTTAAGTGAATTAGGTTATGTTATGTTACTTTTTATAAGAGTTATTTTATTATTTTCTATTTTATAGAATTTAATTGGATTTTATTTGAATTATTTGTATTTTTAACCAAGGGGTTAAAAATTAGAAATACCGAGATAGATATATATTTGAATGATTTTTATATATCTGGATTCTCTTTTGAACCAGGGTTCCAACGGTATTTTCAGAACTAAAAACAGAGTTCGTTTAGGGTTCCGAAATAAAAATTATTATACTGATAAAATCGAAATTTGGACAGCTCTAGTGGCCAGCTCAAGCTGACCACGTAAGAATATATGGGATAAATCAGAAAGTTGGTCTAAATATCTCAATATTGTTCTCTGTCTCGATCTTTTTCTCTCGTTTTACACCAAAACACACACAAACCTTGTTCTTGCTTAAATCTTCAAATTGGAGCCTTGAATCTTTGAGTTTTCAGATGTAATTCCGAAATTGAAGTCCACAAGTGGTAAGTAATCATATCTTCTTGTCTATGGTTTCAGATTTGGTGTTCTTGAGTTATTGGGTAATTATGGTTTTAGGGTTCTTGAAGGTTTTGATGAAATTGTTAGGGTTTATGGTGTTAGTGATGTAGTATACATGACTACTTGATAATTGATGTTCAAATTTGTTGAGTTATCCATGAATCACCATGGGAGGTGATTCATGTTGAAGAAGATGATCATGACCTAGTTCTTGATTTGTGATAATTGTTTTCAATTTGTTAATTACATGTTAAGAAGTGTTAAAAACTTGAATTTTGATAAAGAATTATAGAAATTGCAAGTTGAAGAGGGGTGTTTGAATAATATGATAATTGGTGGGATTTTGATTAAGATCAAAATCAATAAGGTTGACTTCGGTTGGATTCAAACATGGAATTGACTTGTAAATAGAATAATAATGGACTAAATTAAGTTTTGGTAATTAGTTAAGGTGTTGGTTTGCAACTACAAGTTATTAAAAGTGAAATAGTTGGTTTATGTGTTTAAATTGTTGTTATTAGACATGTAATTAAGCTTCTAATTGCCCCTACAAGTATTTTATAACTTGGGTTAATGCATACAAGGGTTGGGAGTTGTATTGAATTGAGTTTGTATAGTTTTAAACAAAATTCGGAAGTTTGGCAACATCAAAATAAGAAACATTGCTGTTTTGTAAATATCATAGAAAAATAACCGTAACTCGGAATTTAGTGTGGTCGGTACCGTTGGAAAGGTATTCGAGTCTACTTTCTAGAAAAATTTGTTTTAGAACCAGATTCGAAGTTTAAGTCAGTCAGAAGAATGAAATGGAACAGGCTGTCCAGTTTTTATAAAAAAAGATGTTATTTTCGTGGGATTGACTTTAGTCAAAATCTGGAATTTGACTTCGGTTGACTTAGGAAGAGGTCAAATCTAAGATTTTAACATTAATTAGATGTTAATTTTGATTTGGTATTTAATATAAATGATAGTTGAAAGTGTAGGGTACTAAAGTGGACCTTTTGACCCGTTTGGTCTAAATAGGTCAAAATGGTGAAAACTGTGATTTCTTAGTTTTGATAATTGAATGTTAAATGTGATTTGAAACTATTATGACTATTAAATGGAATGATAGGGTATTAAATGGTTAAATGGGCTTTTGACCCGTTTGGTCATATTACTTTAAAAACGGGATTGTTAGCATGTTGGGTATAACTTTGACTTATACAAGTCAAAGATGGTAATTACCAAGTGTATGATTACAAATAAAAGGTTAAATAACTTAGTGTATTGGTATTGTGACATTAAGGTAGTAAAATGCACATTTCGGGTCAAAATGACATTAATTGTCGAACTTTGACTTTGATAAGTCAAAGTGGTAAATTCTGATTTTTTTTATAAATGTAAGTAAGGTTAGTTAACTTATAATCACGAATTTGTATGATTTGGGAAGTATTGCAAGGTACTAAAGTGTACTAATCGGGTTTTGACCCGTTTGGGTATTTTAGTTTAAAATTGATTAAATGTACATAAATTGGCCGGGTTTGACTTTGGTGAGTCAAATGGTTAATGTGCAGGTTTCTAAGTGCAAGTTTTGAGTTTGTACAACCGTTGTTATGTCCTTATAGTATATTGTACAGTTTTACACATTTTCGGGTCAAATGGTTACTAATTCGGGTGTTAATTGTATGTGCAGGAAAGGACAAAGGAACTCAGTGACATTAGACTACTGAGTCAAGGAGCTTTGGCTAAGGTGAGTGGATTTATAACCATTAAGGTGTACTACTTGCAATGGTTTCAGGTTCCACTTCGGTTTGTGTAGAAAATGCAGGATTTCAGTATCTGCATACTCTTCGCGGCGCGAACTTTAGGTTCGCGGCGCGAACTTGGCTATTTGGTTGCAGAATTCGTTTTTCGATTCGAATATTAATTGGGTGTTAGTTAATTAGCTGCTATGTGTTAATTAACTACTATATGCGCATGATACACGGAAGGAGGTCAGCCCGTGCAGTTAGAGGCTGAGCATCGTTTGCTATTGGAAACAATACCAGGACTCCTTGAACACGGGTAGGTCGAGGAGCACTGGTATTGTACCAAGTAGCATAGGGCTAACGATAAACTGTTGTTGGGCCGACAACAGTTGTAGTTCGGCCAAACTGTCGTACCTCTAGTTATTTGTTAGTTGCAAAGGGTGTTAGTTGAAAAAGGGTGATATCTTAAATTGTTGTGGTTGTACAAATTACTGTTTATGAATTCATTCATTTAGCTTTATGCTAATCCCTCTCTTGTTGACTCTTTACAGGTTAGACTGGGTGACCAAAGAGTCGGGTTGGAAGAATGTTTGTCGACACTCTGATATTTTGAAAATGGGTCAAGCCTTGGGTTAGTAACACCGGGAGTTTTTAAAATAGTTTAAAGTTATTTTGAAATTATTATTGGTTTGTAAATATTTAGTAACTTGTAATTGTTTGGAAGTTCATAAACGCTTCCGTTAGGTTACGCTTTGTTTGTTTTTTTTTTTTAAATTGCTTAAATTTTGCGGTGTTACAGAAAAGATGCATGAGAGGTTTGTGACCCTAAAGAAGGGTGATAGGTCGGTTGAGGAGTACTTAAGGGAGTTCACGGGATTGCTCCCGTTTGTTGCAAAAACTTATTTTGAGGAAAGATCGAGGGTAGTCCGGTATGCTTGTGGGCTACCTTGGGAGTACCAATTGGAGGTAAAGAGAGCGGTCACACTCGATGAGGCCATTGGTGCCGCCCGGAGTGTGGAAGAGGTAAATGCGGCGAGGAATGCCGAGAGGGCCCATGTGGACGAGAAAAGGAAATCCGAGAGTGGCTCGGGAACTTACAAAAAGGGAAAGTTCACATCGAATTCTTCCAAGCAAGGAAGTGTTGCCTCATGCAAGAGGTGCGGGAAGAACCATGCCGGCGAATGCCGAGGGGATTCAAAGGTGTGCTACAATTGTGGCAAGGTGGGGCATTTGGCTCGGGATTGTAGAACCAAGGCGTTATCCTTCTAAAATTTCAAAATTCTCATATATATCATTTTACCTAATTTAATCATATTTAAATCTTTTAAAATTTTAAAAATATAAATCATAATCTAAATTAATGTTAAAATCTCCTAAAAACCTTTGACGGAATAAAATGCAATTGTCGAATTTGGCAAGAAAATACCCTTGATGAAAGGAAAAACTCTTGACAATTAAGGGTATTTAGGGTATTTTACCATTAACTTAGATTAGCAACTATGTTTAATTAAAGTTTAAATGATTTAATATTATTAAATTAGGTAAAAAGATATATGTGAGAATTCTGATATTTTGAAAGGATATATGCGTAATAATGAAGTTTGCAAAGATATATATATAATATTAGAAGTTTACAATGACGTGTATGAAATTAACCCTAAATTGAAATTAAATTATCATCATAAAACACTAAACATAAAAATTAAAACCAAATGAAAATAATTTCATCTAAACACAACATTGTGAATTGATTATATAGTCGATCTCTTAATATTAATATTTGGAAATTACACGGCCTTAGAAGTCCGAAGAGCATGTAACATGTATCAGTAAACATCTACACATTTATATAATGAAATAAAGCAATTTAATTATCCATTACTTTGTACATATATCTAGATAGTTATAAAACATGCATTCATACATGACTTTTAATATACAACATAATATATATATTAAAAACCACATTATTATCTATGCTGGTAAAAACACACAATTTACATTATACATATATTTCTATAAGTAATTTTTTATGAAGCTATTTAATTAAATTACCAAATTGATTTCTTCCACTGGGATATCGGGTTCGGTACACACTATGCCATAATTACATTTGTCTTATGTCACGTTTATTTTGTGTTTTCCATTTCGTATCAATTCAATATTATGTTTAGGGAATTAGTTTTCATACCACACTTTTTAATATATCTATCACAATGTACTAATATTCATGTAAACTGTACAAGCATGTAAAACAACCATTGTGATACAAGAAGTAAAAAATGTGATATAAAAATCACCCCCTTTATGTTTAGAGCATTCTATTTTTAGGAATTAGGAGGTGTAATTGAGCCATGTTAACTCGTTACACGGTCGAGATTGACTTGTTTAACGAGCATACTTTCAAGTGAGCTCAAATATTAAAACATTTGGCTCGTAAAACTCAATATCTTATTGAGTTTGTACCTTTAAATTTTGAGTTTTGATAATAACAGCCCTTAGGGCTGTCTGTAATGCATAAACAGTTGTACACTAATCAATGGAAATGTGTAATTCCTAAAATTAAGGAGTTTGTTATAGTTAGATGTACTTCCTCCGATTCAAAATAAGTGATACACTTTAGCTTTCGCGATTTTTGAGTCAAAAGATTATAACGATGGTTAAATTAAATTAATTGGGTGATTAGTGGGAAATGAGTCCTACACTTTTTGAACAAAGTGAGGTTAATTATGTTTAAAAGTAAAAAGTAATGGTAAAGTGGTCATTTCACTTTGTTAAAGTAGACAGTTAGTGGGTGAAAGTCCCACTATTTTTTTGCAAAATAAGATAATTTTTCAAAGTGTATCATTTATTTTGAATCATCCTAAAAGGAAAGTGTATCACTTATTTTGTATCAGAGGAAGTATACATTTTGAATACATGTCTTATAACATCTCTTAGGGCTATCATTATCAAAACCCTTAAATTTTTTACCCATTTTGTATTATATTCATACAAATTATTGTGCTATATCAAGTCGACATAAATATTGAGTTGATTATCTAATTCAGTCCAGTCAAGTTTAAAATTGCCGATTAATTAAACAAGCTTAAACTTGATTATAAAATTATAAATGAACGGGCTCAAATTACTATTTAGTTATGAGAAAAGATATTTAGTCCTACTATTTAGACATACCCATAGGCCTACTCACTTAATAGGATGACATGTGTATTCCACTAATTCTCTCTCCTAATATTAATACTTGATTTTGACAGGTGTCTTTATCTAATGAGTACACCTATGAGTATGTCTAAATGATAGACCTAGATACCATTACTCTTTAGTTATATAAGTTATCCAAATCGAGATTAACAATATAGACTCGAACATGCATCAAAGCCACGTTTTTTCTCGGAAGACGGTATGGACAAATGCATTACAAGGTATTCATATTATATACTTTATCAATTTAATATTTTTTTCCCTAAAAATATATGTCAGTTCACGTGGGAGCAAATTAAGATGATCTGCAGTCATTTCATGTCAAAAGTGATGGAAATGCAATAATGCAAGGGGGTCATGTTAAATCTGCATACACGACTAATCGGTATGGGTATGTATGTGGTGGTGATGTAGAAGGGCACCATGGTATGATGGGATATGTGATCCATGTGGTATGTGGTGTGTGAATGAGTATAGTATGTTGTGGTGGATATTTCCTGTAAATTGGTGTATGATTTGTTTAGGTGTCATCATGTGGCTAAAATTTTGATGTGGGGTAGTGACCCATTTGACTTAGGCCCGTCCAATGGTTATGCTGAAACTCATCAGTATAAAGTATGGATATCATCGATTCATAACACTGTCGACACGACCTCGTCTGTGAAAAGCGTCAGTGATTCTCGTCGGATATCTGACGAGTTTGAGGACGAGATGTGTCAGCTTTTCGGGTACGGGTGGGTCTTGGGGTGCGTCCGAATGAAAATTCAAATTTTAATTTTTTCTTCTTCATTTTTTACCATTATAAATATATCTCAAATCAATATTTTTTAACAACTACAAGACACACAAGATCATCCCTCTAAAACAACTAGTTTTATTTCAAACGGTAGTTTTATCGCAATCATTTAATGTGACATTTTTAATGTTGTAATTTATTTTTTAACGTAATTTTAATTTATATAATGTGTTTTAAATTAATGTAGTGTTTTAATTTTATAATTTTTTTATTCAATTAAAAAATATGATGTCGAAAACCCAACAAGTTAAGGATGTAATATTGTTGGCATAAACTTTTTTTTTTATTGATCTGGAAGAGTGTGACGTGTCATGACAAAACTAATTAGTTAGGAATAACTTAATTGTTGAATATGATGTCTTAGAAAATGCCAATAGATCCGCCACCATTACAAATATGTTATTACTCCCTCCATCCCACAAAAAACTTCTTATTTGGCTTTTGCACAAGTTTTTAGATGATAGTTAGTGGTGGGGTCATTGATAATACTTTTGATTAAAATATAAGGTTGAATTGAAGAGAGAAAGATAGTTAGTGGATATTAGTGGTGGGGTCTTTAATAATAATAATTTTTTATTGTGTGGAGCCCATCAAATATGAGAAATGGGAAGTTTTTTGTGGGACAAAAATTTAGAGTGAAATGGGAAGTTTTTTGTGGGACGGAGGGAGTATTTGTTTTTTGTTTTCATGCACAAAATATAATTATGTGTATGATTTAAATTAAGATATATAGTAGTTTAGTTATTTAAAATATCGTGTAGTATGATTATTATTTTTCGCTTTTTCACGTTATATTTATTACTTTTGGCTTTTGATATATCGTGTCGTATTTCTTATGGAGGCTGGTATATAATTATCGGTAATGACACATCCAATATGTAAGCTATAGATAAGGAGTGAATAAACACAAAAAACACATGTCATGATCTTTTTAATAACCATATATAAATTAGACATACGTAAATAGTACTGTATACATTACTCTTATTTAAGATTTTGTATTGGGACCGAAAAATGCAAACCCATCATCCTGCTGTCGGATGCCATACCGTCTATTGGGCCGTACACTTTTTGGAGGTTTGGTGAAAAGGAAAAGGACATAACTAATCGTGACCTTTTTTATTATTATTACTTATTTTCAACGAACAACTATACATAAAAATAAACTATCCTAGGTCACTCTTCATAATTTTATGCATTATATATATTGAATTTACTTTATCCTATTTGTCTTGAGACAACTTTATTCCTTTCGTCATGCTTTGTTAATGCTAGTTAATGTATATTAGTTACAAAAGTGTCACTTAATAATAATGTTTAGTTTGAAAGGCAATATATAAAAATGAACCAACAAAAAAGCATACTACAATTGTATACAACTACTATATAACTCTTAAATAAATATACTAATTTATATTTATTTTTTTTATATTAAAAACAAAACATAAGTCCTAAGGTATTTCTAATGACACGGCTCTCAAATAAATATACTAATTTTATATTCGATGTTATTTTATATTAAAAACAAAACATTGATTCCAAGATATTTGAGTTATTTATATTAAAAACAAAACATATGCTTCACTATATTTACTACGTGGAAAAAAAAACTCTTCTAATGACATGAATGTTCACCCGTGCCATCCGAGCTACCCACAAAGCGCAAGATTACCCTGAAAATTAGCCGACTCACAAAGAGAGTCAAAACACGAGTTACCAAAAATAAATAAAAAAAGAAAGAAAAAGGCATGTTAAGTTTTACCTCAAAAGTAAACTAGTTATGGATAGTAAATACACCGAAAATGATTCTACCCACAAATTATTACTCTTAAAGGTAAACTAGTCTACAATAAAATTAAATTACACCGAAAATGATTTATTAAATATAATCTAAATCATGTTGTTGGTTTTCAAGAACAATGCTTGCAAGTGCAAGTCTATAAGTCGTTGATCTTAAATTTCTCGTCAAAACAAATATTTCCTTTTTCCTTTGCTTCAAAGGCACGGAACTCCATTGTTCTTGTCTAAGCTGAGTCAGCAAGACTACATCACATAAAGCACTAGCTAATGGTTTCTTGCTGCAAGTCAACAAAAGTAAACTTTAGTAATAATACAAGTCACTGAAATTAATAAAGCCTAAAAGTAAAAAAAAAAAAAAAAACATATTCTCATCACATGATAGATCACTATGCTTTACATTCTGGACAAACATTATAAAAATATATTTAAAAAGCGTTTTAGCCTGTTTTAGAAATTACAAATTTTTGTAATTACCATACAGGAGCAGGAAAAAAACCTTAATTAGCAAAGTAAGTCAGCTCAAAAACTTGAAAAATTAAAATGTTATGTTTAATTAATTATGTTGAAAAATTAATTTTTATTTTTAAATACTTTTTATTTATGGAATGTGTAATTAATATTCAATATATTTGAAAAATTGTTTCAAGAAAAGGTTCGGTTCCATTTATGTATTTCCCTATTTAAACCGAAATTATTTGACCTAAAAGTCAAATGTGTATTGTATTTCGGTATAAAGTAATATGAAAAGGAGTAACGGTATTGCTTCCTACCATTTGTTCCTACTAATCTTCCTACTCATTAGATCAAGACATGTGTCAAAATCAAGGGATAATATTAGGAGAGAGAATTAGTGGATTACACATATCATCTTATCAAGTTGGTAGGAAGATGAGCAGGAACAAATGGTAGGAATAAATATCATTTCTCTATGAAAAAATATACTAACCTTCCTGGAACAAATCCGGTAGTTACAAAACCAATTGGCCATCTATTAGACTCAATTGCTGCAGGATCTTGAGGCACTTGAAATTTCCATTTACCAGAATCTTGTTTCACAAAATATGTTGATATTGATGATTGAGGTACCTTAAGTTCACCCTTGTTGTTTGAACTGTTTCAAATTATAAAATAATTATCTAGTTAGGGACAAAAATGTCATTACACTTATGGCTTATAAAAATGTTGCCTTTTTTTAATCCTTTTACTAAAATTTCACTAATAACATATAAAAAGAACTGTTAAAACCTCCGGATCTGTGTTCTTTTTCGTTTGTTAATTTGCAATTATCAATCCCAACAGTTACAGGTAGCAAATTCGACCCAATTATAGTAAATGGGTCAATTTGGGTCATATTAATTCTTGAAGGGTCAAGTCGGTACCAAAAGTTGCCAAAACGTAGCCAAAATATATAAATTCTCATTAATCAATCTATCAAAATAAATTAGGTAAATTTGTAATGTGGTGGTAAAACACATTAAATATTTATAAAAACCAGTAAAGAAAAGACTAAAACATTTATATGTCAACCCAGCCCGCCCAGCCCGACCCAAACCCGTTACCCAACCCGCCAATAAAAAAATAAGAAAATTACCCTGAAGTCCAAAGCTTTATATCATCTAAACGGGGTGCACAAACCACAGCTCCATCTTCAATAACACCTTCTTTATAAGCACGAAGAATAACTCTAACAAAACACAGTTTTCTAAACCCATTTTCCAGAAAACTAACCGTATTTGGTCCTTGATTAAGTAAATTCTCATCTTTTATAATCTTAGAAACACAGATCTTTTCACCAAGAAAATGTGAAAAAAGAGGCAAAGAACCAACATTTATAGAATTCAAGAAATCAGCCAGCGTTCTTGATGATCTGGCAACAATCATATTATGGTTTACTGATGTTAATTCAGTAACTGCATCTGATTTATTGGGAGAAATTTGAGTGGTTTCGGGTTCAATGGGGCCCGTTTTGAAGGCAAGATGAACACAATCCCATGGGGGTAAAATTGGAATTTGAAAAGATTTCACAGATGCAGGACGAAGAGATGATTCTTTATCAATAGTGGAAATTTCAGCTTCCATTAAAGAAGAGTAAGAATCACATTCGGGAAATTCTGATGGGAAAATCGGTATTCCAGCCTGCACAAGTAAATGTTAATAAGATTAAAGTTTTAAACTTTTGAGTAGAAGTGGCAATTTTGACCCGTTTACGGTAAACGGGTCAAATCAAATTATAATTTGTCTTTAACGGGCCAAATAGGTGATTATTAAAAATTAGCCAATAAAATGTGTTTACTTACTTCACAAGCAACCCAAGATCTCTCTCTTAAACCTGTAGCCCGAGCACCATTTGAGACTAAAGGAACCCAAAATGCTTTAACCCAACTCAAAGGAAGTATGATGGACCACCTAGAAAATCATCACACGACAAAACAATCAGAAATTTGGGTCCCAATTAGACCCGTTTATGTGTACACGGGTCGGTTTGGGTTACAACTTGCCTCTAACAAACAAGTAAGTTCAAAAATATCCAATATCCCAATACCCGAAAAAACAGAATCATAAATATGACATTAAATTCCTAAACCTTGTAATTGAGTCCTTCAAATCATTCCTTCTTAAAAGAAGAACAGGGCAAAATCTTGAAGAACGTATTTTAATATCACGTGTACTTTTGTCAGTAAGACAAAAAGACGATAAACGTTGATGATGTTTTTCCATACAAATAACACTTTCTTCAACTGGACCCCACAATTCTTTTCCAGCTTCCCATAAATCAGTATTATTCGAGTCAAAGTCAATGTTGGTCAAACCACGAGGATCGTTGACTGTAAGTGGAATTATTCCAGAACAAGGTATGTGATCTTCAAGAGCTCCCATTAATGAATCATTTTTCATACTACATGATTATTATTAACAGAATTAAGGAATTGTTATATTAAATGAATTAGCTTATAAGAAAATGTATAAAAAGTCAAAAGCACTGGTTGACTTACGTGGTAATTGGATGTAGTATTTTTTGAAGAAGTTGAGATGCTTTTGAACCGATTAATTCTAATGTCCCGAATTGTCCCTCGAGTGAAGTACAACTAACTGATGTAACGTTCTCATTTGTCTGAAATATTATAAAAGAATACATGACTATGATATAGATTATTGTTGTAATAATATATAACTTTGAAATTTTTTTATAAATAAAATATAATTTAGTTCCAAATTTGATAAATAAATAAAAAGAACTCAATTCTACCTTACCCTGACTTTCACAAGCACTCTTCAGAGCATTATATCCTTCAGTTAATGCAGCAGCATGTAACCATATCCATAACTGTCTGACCCCATTAATTTGGCCAACACTTTCTGAATCACCATTTATTGACTGCTGATTAGGTCGAAACATATAAATAACCGGTGCAATTATGTGTAAACTGGTTGTTGGAACATGATGAAGCTGCAAAAATTAATTAATTAATTTAAAAAAAACAATTTAAAAAATCTTGAAGAGTTATGTGACGAAATACGCACCAGAGAAGTAGCATAAATACTACCAGAAAGTATGTTTTCATAATCCGATGAAGGAAAAGGTGACATTACAGTGCTTAGAATTGATAATAATGAATCCTGCATACAGATTAAATAACTGTCAATGCTGGTGAGATGGAAAGTATTTAAACAGGTCAAAATATGTGATTTTTATATGAGTCAAAACGGGGCTGATCTGGTTGGGCTGACCCGAAACAATTTTTGCTAATTTTTTTTACTTCTATAAATTATTTGTGCGTTGAATATAATAACAGAAACTATATTATTTCAATAATAATCAAACTTTTTTAAGAAAGAAAAAAAGATCTAGGAGGTTTTATGCATTGAAAATACAATCTAGGCAACTTTAAACCAGCTTGACCCATTTTCTTTTTAGCATTTTTTCTTGTTATACCCATCTGACCCATTAGAGATAAAAAAAAATACCAGTATCAACCCATTTATATGAAGCTTTACAACTAAAAAAGAGGCTTAATTAAGAATATATGACCTGTGAACCCTCTAATTGAATAGCAGAGTAATAACTTGAATCATGAACAACGGTTCCATTGTTCAACCACTTCAAGACAGCTCTTGAGCCTTTTCCTCTGCATTAAACAAACCATAAAACTTACTATAACGTCACCAAACACATTTTGACCTGCTCATTTTGCCACCTCAGCTTTTTACTATACTTCAGTATGATAAAAAAGAGTAAAAGTTACATTTAAACAAACAAACAGACCATTACCTTCCATGTAACCCAAGAGGAAGATAAAAACCCCAACGTTTAATCATGGTAAACCGTTTTGCAAACCAAACATGAGTTCTTAACCTCTTTGTCCCATCACCCGAATTACAAAACCCACTTTCAGGATTATTATTTAACTCTTTTCTTCGTCTAATATGCCTCGGAGGACCCCTTTTGACATTTTTATCTGAATTTTCATCATTATTTTGATTCAAAACTCCAACTTTTTGCTTTTTTCTGAACCTAGTTTTTGAACCTCGATTATCATAACCAGTAGTTCTTCTTCTTTTATTTCTCTGAGATTTAAAATCGTTGTTTAAGCGACTGGAAATTGTTGTGTACAGTGATTCAAGCTCGGGAGCTCGAGATTCTGTAAATTTCTGTACAAGTAGCTCACTTGGTGGTATAATTGGGCTTTTGAGCTGTTTGTTTCCGTTTTCAGTACCCATTGTTAGCAAATTAGTAACCTGCTTATACTGCATAACAGAATCCGTACGAACGGCAAAAATCAAATTATTACTTCTCAATTTTAAAGTATTACGGCTGATGAATTTAGAAAATGCAACTAAAGCACAAAATTAACCACTAATTGTAGCAAAAATGGATTGATAGCATAATCATAAAGCCATGAACAAGGATTAGTGTAAGCAAATAACATCCGTGAATAGAACAATTTAGGGTTACCGTTTTCTGTTAGCTTCTGCGCTTTTTGTTGATTTAAACTCGGTTCAGAACGAGCAATGCGCAGCCGGAGATAACTTACTATAACGGATGCAGAGAGCTACTTGACGATCAAAGAAGAGGTATTGCAAAACCCTTATTAGGGTTTATGTTCGAAAATTAAAATAGGCCACATTATAAGTTTTTTATGCGTTTTAGTAATTACTAGCAGGTACCCGCGCAAAGCGGCGGCGAGTATCCTGTGACTATATTTGATAGCGACAAATTAGTGGGTGTTGGTGGCCCTAGTGACGATCGCCGGTATGGCTGGCGGTGCTAGACGCAGAGGGGTTAGTTGTAAAGTCAGCTTTTTAAGATGACTCAAGCTTCACTTGAAAAGACAAATATTTATGGATGAACTCAAGTTAACTTTGCCAATATGAAATTGTTATTTTCGATTTGCTTTATTTAGTATATTCATAGTCTTCGTGAACATTTTCAAGTTATTTAAGCTCAAATTCTCACCTGGACATGCATTTGGAGTAGTCTTTATATACCAAATATAGTTCAAATCAAGCATAATGAAACCATGTTGAATTAATCTAGCTCAACTCGTAGTTCTTGCAAACTTTCCACCAGATATAAAGAGATGAATTATGAGTTATTGAATTTATCATTTTCAAACTTCTCACGGATATAAAAAATTAATAAAATCCTATTTTAAAACATTAAATATTCTACTAACATTGAACAAAACTTTGAAGTCGATCATTGATGTTTCCATTTGTGTTGCAAAATGATAACATACATAAACAAAAATGTAAAGAATCAAATTGCTGCTATAAAAACATCACCAATTTATCATTTTTAAAAAATATTCAAGTAAAGACTCAGTTCTTAAGCAAATGGATGGTACATATGAAAATTTCCCTACTTCAAATAAGTTTGTTCGACATTACCAAGCCTATGTTTCTATGTTTTAATCCTTAGATTACTATTTACGACATCCAAAGTCTATGTTTTGATCCTTAGATTACTACTATTTACTACATACTTTTGCATATATTCCAGTGACAAATTGCAATGCCAAATGTACTACACACATATCACTTGACATTGGATGCCGATTTACAAGAGGCTTAAGCAACTTCTCACCGCTAACCAAACCAAGTGCATCAACACCATCCCTGTTGACAAATGCAAATTAACGATTAATAATTAATTATTAAATATCCATTCTAATTCAATATCTACAAGAAATATTCTTACTTTATACCAGATGAAATTCCAACAGTATCTTTTACCATCTCCTTTAAAGCTGGACCCAACTTTCTCAACTTTGCAGCATCAATCTGGAAAAATAAAAATAATTTAAATCCACGTTTAGTTTAGAAAATATGGCATATAAAATAATAATCTAGAACTTAATTTAGAGGATGCTCCTGCTATTCACTTGTAATTCAATGTGTATTTGCACATATTTCAGCACAAATTTTCCATTTAACAATCATTTAAAACATCCCAAAAACCCAGATTCCATAAACAAAAGTATCATTTCCGAATTTAGATCCTTTTCTGCAGTTAGAAACAATTTAATTTAGGGTAAAAGCATAAAACTTAAAACTCACTTAATTAACCTATACACGGTATGAAGAAACTAACCTTGCTTCTGCAAACATTAGACATGCTTTCATTCGGGATGCACAATTTTATAAACTTTATTAACAGATGTAGAAAACACTGTATTTGGGATCATACCTTTCATTACTGATGCACAAACGTTATTAACGGATATAAACCACTGTATTAACAGATAGAAACCTCCTGATGATCATCATTTACAACTGTACCACCCTTTATCAATATCGTTGATAGTAAGTCAATATATGCATCGCAATATTCAAGCTCAGACTCGCAACAATTGTGAATAATACCTTCTTCAACAACTGTTGAAGCATAGTCCTGCAAAAGAGAATTTAGTCTTACAACAAAAACATCAACCGCAGAAACCCTAAATATAGAAGAAAAAAACCGCAACCAAATCGAGGGCGACGTACCAGAAATGCGACGACTGATTTCATAAACAAGTGCACCGACGGTGCCATCGTTGTAGGCGGAGGTGACGGCGCGAAAAAGCTCTTAACGGCGGTGTCCCATACTTGTGCTTTGACCTCTATGCCGTCGATATCCATCACCTGCGTCTGAAATTCTACACTGGTTGTGGCTTTCGAGTGCAGAAATCAAGCGTGAGCTGAAATTAATTAAAAGAGAAACAATCGAGTTAATAGAAATGGATAAAGAGAAATAAATCCGGTTGTCGTTTCCGCTTCCAATTCCTATTCCCAATCGAGTTAATTTAAATGGATAAAGGATAGTTTCCGCTTTAGCTTCCAAATTGACGATTCCTATTCCCAACCATTGAAATACCCAAAGCCGGCTGTATTATGGTTTTAGATACAGGGTTTATTAAATAAATGTATTTAAAGTGACTCATAAAACATGTAATTGTTTAGCTCATGTGGATAGTGCTCTTAGTTTCCTCACGGATGTTGCAGGTTCGAATCTGGCCAGACGTAATTTTTTTAAAACGCGAATCATTTCAAAAATAGTAAGTGTGTTGGCTGAATTTTAAGCCTTGCTAAATATGAAAGGGGTAAATGCTTTATAATATAGTAAAGATGTTAAAATAAAATTATACGGAGTATATATTATTGTGTATGTTATTCATTTATTTTCAAGTTGTGTATTAAAAAAACTTTTAGATCTAATTAATTTAAGGGTTTTGATAATGATAGTCCCGCTGTCATTAAGTGCATAAAAAATTGTACATTAGTTTATGAGGAACTAGTTCCTTAAATGCAGGAGTCTGTTACGGATGAATATGCAAGTTTTTTATGCATGTCTTATGATAGTCTTTAGGGCTGTCATTATCAAAACCCTTAATTTAAATGTAAATTATAAAATTCTGGATAATCAAAATTTGATCTCATATTTACTATGTTACAATTAGGGGTGCGCATAACCGGGTACCCGTCAGTTCTGACCGGAATCGGAACCTTTAATATTGGTTCCTCAATTTTTCGGTGCCGGTTCTGGTTACCATGTCTTTAAAATCGTAAAATTAAAATAAGATCTAAAGCTAAAATATTAATCATTTTTTATCATTTCAAACACTTAAACATATGATTGTCTAATTATTACTCCCTCCGTCCCTTAATAAAGTTGTCATTTCTCTTGGGCACATGTTTTTAGGAGATAGTTAGTGGTAGGTCCTTGGTAATAAATTTGATTAAAATATAGGGTTTTTTGGAGAGAGAAAGTGTTTTAAGGAGATAGTTAGTGGTGAGGTATATAGTAATAATATTATTTTATTGAGTGGGTCCCTCTAATTTGAGAAATGGGAACTTTATTCTGGGACAAACATGTTAGGAGAAATGAGAACTTTATTAAGGGACGGAGGGAGTATATCGCTAAAATAAAATTTTTAAATTAAGTAATGTCTAAACTCATTCAAAATTACTCTAAATTTCTCATATTGTTCGGGCATTAAATTTCTCATATATAGTATAACTAGCTACAAAACCCGCCCGATTGGCGGGTATGCTGTAAATTTTAGTATGTAGAAAAATGTCCAAAAACTTTATATATTTCTAAATGACATAATAATCGATAGATGTGATGATGATTTTGTACAAAAAAACGGTAAATGAAGAAATGTTACACGGGCATTTTATTAAATGAAGAATCCAGCTTTTTATGCCGTAATCCGTAATATCTGAAGTCTGGTTCCGTTGCACAATCCAGCTTTTTATGCCGTAATCATAGAATGCCGGTTTTATGGAAATTATATTGAGTCTTGTATCACTTCTGAATAAAATACGATTGAGTCGCTGATTGATCTTTTAAATATTTATTTGTTTCCTTGTATGTAGGATCTTTTAAATAGTTATTTATTTGTTTCCTTGTATGTAGGAAGCCGTATATGGAGCATATGAATGTAGACCGTAAGCCGTACCAGATTCGTTTGCCGTATATGGAGCGTATGAATGTAGACCGTAAGCTGTACCAGATTCGTTTGTATTAGTGCAAATGACGTGGACCAATCAGGGAATTCCAAGTGGCATTATGGACGAATAGGAATGCTTGGAATTGTCATGGTGTCAAACCCTCTTCAAAATTAGGCCTCATATATAGGGTAGGATATTTTAATAAAAATAGACCGAATAATCGCCGGTTCCGGTCACCCTACGGTTACCGGTTCCTAATTTTTGAAAACTAGAACCTCTTAGAGCGGTTCAATGATTTTAGGAACCGAAACCGGCGGTTCCAAAACGATTCCGATTCCAATTCCAATTATCCGTTTTTTCTATTCACCTCTAGTTACAAAGCATTTGACATTTTACCTTAAAGAAAATAATTTTTGAACACTTAATATTTTTCTTTGGATAATCAAAATTAATATGCCATTTAATTAATTGAGAAGACTATATCTCATGTTAACCAACATATCTCTCCTAACTTTTTTTTTATTTTTATTTTATATAAACGGCAAATGATATAAAAAAGGCACCCTAAGCTTAGCAAGTAACTAAGAGGAGGCAAAAAAGAAAAGAACAAATTACAATAAAAAAGAAAAAGAGCAACAATCCCAATCCACCAATTCACAAGAAAAATTACTCCTATACTTGATCCACATAAAAACTGTGGAAATAATTTCACCTGCAATTGCATCAAACGGCTTGTACGTGTTGTTGAAAATTAAAGCGTTTCTCGCCTTCCAAGAACATCAAAGCATACCATAAATAATACTAGCACTGAAGTCTATAACTAAAGATAATTAAAAATCTCAAGCAAATGAAAAATTAAATTTCCACTCAGGAAAATACAAATTAGGAAATTACATCAAACTAGAAATGTTTATATTAAGCACAACATTTTAAATTTTCAGTCATTTAACAATCTTATTTAGTTGGAAAATATATATTACAGCTTACAGGAACTAATGAACCAAACATAAATCTGCTAACATCTACTACTTAACTTAAATCATTTATATAATAAAAATGAAACGTAAAATTATCCGTTGCTTTTGAGCATAATGCTATCCTAGTTATATCAAAATGCACCTAACAAGTTTATCTTGATAAATTGTGTTGAATTAAATTATGACAAGACATTATTAAGCATCTCCACAACCACAAGTCCACCCTCTCAATTCATCCTTCTTTTAAGAATGAATATTACTTTAAATTAAATATATATATATATATATATATATATATATATATATATATATAATTCTTGTCATACAAACTGATCTTCCAACATATATGTGGTGTTGTCAACGGCTATGAATCTTCAATTAGGGGCTGATAAAAAAGCTTGTAAGCCTCTAAAACTTCCAGATACCACATTGCCTCTCGATGAGGAAAAGCAGAGAGATCCACAATTTTGTGAACCTGAAATTTTGAAAATTTTGATGTCATATTTTAATAATCTGTTAATTATATAGTAATTGCATGATTTGGATTGAAAACTTACCACAGAAGTATAAGTATTGCATAGAGGTGAAATTTTGACCCGTTAACTGATGAACTGGTTGATTTTGGTTTTGTTTTATCCCAAAAGGGTCAAATTGAAAAAATAGCTAAAAGAGGAAGAGGTTAAAGTAGTGTAAAGTCGTCTACTTTTAATGCATACAACCTTCTAATTTTTTTATGTAAATATTTAAATCAATATTGTTTTTGTAATCTTGATTCATTAATTATTTATGAAAAAATTAAAAAAAAGGACAAAGTGTTGGGTGGTTCGACTTCGACCAAAACCAGACTTAATCTGTTTCGACCCATACTAAAAACTGACATTTTTCGACCTGGGCCCGTTTTGTCCCATTCCATTTTGCTTATGACATGCACCTAATTCTGTTATGTGAATGATGACTTCAAATCCACATTTTCTTAAAAATCAAAGAAACATAACTTTGCTTATCGATTCAGTTATATAGATGATGTCATGATGATTTCATCTCAAATTTGTTGTAAATACGCATGAATTACATATAAAGATATTTGCTATATGACATGCTCCTAATTCTGTTTATGTGGATGATGACTTCATATCCACAGCTCACAGCTGATAGCACTTTTGAGTGTTTGGATTTAGCCAAACAGCTAATGTTTATAACCAAATCCAAACACTACCTCATGCTTTGTGTTTTGATATGGTATAAGCTTTCCCAAACATTCATTGTAGCAAGTTAATCGTATTAAGTTATTAACAGTATGTTGATTAACGGTTGCTGCAATGAGAAACTGGTGGTATACTGTAATTAACGTAATTTGTACCTTAATCAGGGGGAGATCATCTTTACGGATAACACACCCTCCAACAACCATTACATATGCACCTATAAAATTAATAAGATAATTAAACAACATTCATAAATAAGAACAGAAGAGCCAACAAAATTGCTAGGGTTTATAAGTAATAACCTAATTTCCAATCGCGATTTAGGATATCGCGGGAGGGAAATAGTTCAATCACGCCTGTTCCGTCGTCGACGAGGAAACGGCCGTCGCCACCGGTGGTAGAAGGTAGCGAGATTACTACACCCTGAATCACATTCAATCAGCACGAGAATTCGCAAATTGACAAAAGGTTTATCGAGTGTTTGCGTGTGTGAGAGGTAAATTGTGGTGGCGTGTGCGTGAGTACCTGTAACCACGCGCGTTGGAAGAGGATGGGGCCGAGAGAGATGGAAGATTGAGAGGAGTCGTTAGTGGCACGCGCCGCCTTCAATTGGATGCATAGCAGCTTCAATGCCGCTAAGCTGTAGTCCATGTTCTTCTTCACTGTACTGATTCCGGCGCCCGCTCACAATGGAAATGCAAAAATGATAAATCAATGGTTTCAAATTTTCAATCAACAAAATATGAACATTCTTTTCCTATTTCCTTTTTTTACCAGTAAAAATGTTTAGTTTTTTGTTAAAAAAATAAAAAAAAATGAAAATATTTGAAAATAATCATCATCAACGTACAAAACACTTTATTATAATATAGGTTATAACCCGTGAAGAATCACGGGCTGTCAATAATTTAACTGAGCGTAATTTTTATAGAATACAAAAATTTATCATTAACTGCATGATTATTAAATTAACGATAAGAAAATATATAATGTTTCTAAAAGGCAAAGTATGGAACAAAAGTTTACAAATTATATAAACATGAGAAAATTTAAGATTACGTAACAATAAAATGATAAACATAGAATTAAAAACTAAATAAAAAAAATCAATGAAAACATTATTAAGTAAATGTTAACAATTACAAAACAACCTCTTTAACAAAATAACGATTAGGAAATAATATCTTTAACAAAATAAAAAAGTTTAGATAAATTTCTAAATATTTTATTGAATATAACATTTGATGTTTCATTTATTAGACCACAATTCTTATCTTTTATTAATATTTTCAAACCTTATCAGATTTTTATTCTAGATAATGTTACATAGTATCAGACAATCATGGTATAAAGTTCGATATCCAATATTATTTCCGGATGTAACAACTGTTTCGATGTGTACCCAATTGTTGAAGTTATAACCCGTGATATTTACAGGTGGCCAGTAATTTTGTTGAAGCTATCTTTTATATTATAATATCACGGGTCAAAAGAGTAAAAAAAAAAAAACTTAAACATGTATTAAAGTTTAGCTAATAATGAAAATTATATGGAGGTACATTACGTGTGCTCTTATGCCAAAATAATCAGCAACGGTTTTCCAACATCTTTGTTGTCCAATTCAACATTTACAAAGATGCTTACATAAATTATTTTGGAACTATAAAATTTCACTCGAGTGAACATGTAGATGTTTACATAATTACTACTTCAAATTAACTCTCCTTTAAATAAATGTGGAGCATCATATAATTTGAATTTTGGGTCAAATTGAATGTTTTCCATATCGAGTTATAGTAGATACATATATTAATTTTCTACCACACGTTGTATATTTGTAGAATTGAATTGACATAACGTAATTTGCAAATTTATCAAAAAACTTGTATACAATGTATGTTCTACACTTCTACTTAAGTGAGCAATATGTATATCTATTTGACCCGTGTGACCATTTCCTTTTACCTTATATTTGTGTCTTTAAAACCCATGTGACTCGTTTCCTTTTAGCTTTTGTTTTTACTTATTTGACCCGTTAAACATAGAACATCCAATTAGCATAACAAAATAACATAGATATTTATATAAATTCACATTTAGCTACAACACTCTGCTTTGACTTATAGTAACAATCATACAATCCACAATTTATATGTGTATTATACTTTACGTTAAATAAAATTATTAACCACCCGTGAAACTTTATATATACTTATGTTCAATAAAATTGTGGCTCAATCCAATCCATCAAGAACTCCACATATTTTGGAGCAGCATCTTCAATCGGCTTCTTAATTTGTACATCATATGAATGGACTTTTCGGGTGACCATGGTGTGCATACCTGGATCTAAGAACAATCTGAGTACAGTTGAAGTGTTGAACCAAAGCGGGGTCTTGGGCCAGATTTATTGATTATGAATTCCAAGGTTTTGTTTATGTGTTGGTTCATTCAAATAATACATAAATAAACTTATTAACTAAAATAAAATAATACTATTATTGAACTAACTAAAATTACATATTCTACACATATAAAAGTTGGTTCATGGATAATGTTGGTCCCCAACAACACAAACGTGTTGCGTTATGGCTAAGTGTAAACTTACAAATAAAGAGCACACAAGATTTCAATGATTAAGAGTTTATTAAAACAACTTAATACGGTACAAAGTTTGCGGAAATAAATAGTACACACTAACTAAAACTTTATACTTGAAATAACACTTTAACTAGCTCAAACTAAAAGGATTATGCAAGGAGAGTAATATCAGCTGATACTAACAGCTGATATTAAATGCCGAGTAATAACTATGAGGAAGTTAATACTAGACAATAACAAACTCTCAGAGAATGTTCTTGTGCTATGAATTTTAAAAGGTGTGTCTAAATGCAAGCATTTACGTCTCTATTTATAGCCCAAGATCCATGTTCCTTTGTCCACAAGTTAATCGACGTGTAAACATATTATTCGTCGATGTAGACTTGTCTAAGGAGACATTAAATACTCTTGCATACGTTATAGTCCCAATTGTACTTTGTGTCAACTTCTCTTGTAACCTTTTCTGACGCACAGTGAAAAGATGTACTATGATAGTACAAAAGATGTTGACTTTCTCTATACATGCTTGGAGGGACAAACGATGAAGTTCTGACAACTTATCTTCTATTACCGAAATAGAAGATCCTCATCGTTTTCTTCTTCTTTGAGCGGGAAAGGAAAATATTCAAAGTGTCAAGAATATTTTCCACCAAGTCTTTATCTGCATCGGTACCATCAGCTGATTCCACAATCAGCTGAGTGGTCTTCTTCTTGTCTTTATCCTTTGGCCATAGACTTCGAATGATCACTCTTGAATTGCTGCTGATTTGACTTGACTTCTAGAGCTAAGTACTAACTCAGCTGAAGGTTTATTGTATATACTTGTTTCAGCTGAGATACGTACTTCAGCTGATTTTATTCTTCTTGGCTATCGATCATCAAATCTTATTTATTTAGTCTTGGGACTAACAGATAAATAACAGAAACAATAACATATTAATTGATAAGCAAAATTAATTCAAGAAACTACATTATTAGAGCTTACTCAGAGGTTTTATGAGGCCTCAACTTTGCCAAGTAGCCAGAGATGAATAATCTGAATATGGAGGTAATTACACAGTTTAGAAGGGTATAAAGATAATTTATAAAGATATATTTATAAAGATATAACAAAATATATCTTCATATATTGTCAAGTCAACTGCATTAATATATAAATTACAATAAACTGTGACGCATATCAATATATTTTTTTGACTACTATAGGCAAAGTTATACTATAAAACTTACGTTCATATTTGACTTGCATAAATCAAACTGCGAAATATCATAGAAATATGATAGAATTACAGTGAAGGTTTAGCTGACACATTGACATTATACACCCACCCATGTATGCAAAATTATATTCAAAATTACACATTGACTTTAAAAGTCAATAAAATCAAATTTCAAATTATAACACTGACTTTAAAAGTCAACAAAGTAAAAAAGATATCAAAAAAAATTAATTGGCATTTAAAAAAAACTGTTAAAGTCAAATTGTTGACATTTATAGTTAACATATAAACTAAAAAATTAAAAAATATGTAAAAAATAGTTGACTTGCATAGCAAAAAAAAAAAAAAAAAACAATTGACTTTCATAATGTATTGAGATTGAGTTTTAGTTCAAAACTGTAACATGTATCATTCAAAACTGTATAGAGCTTATCAGATTGTGTTAAATTGTCTACTGATCAACATGAGTCTTATAAAACAGTAACTTCAAAATAATAAAACGGAAGATGTAAAAAAAACTAAATAGAAGACTTGGTGATTTAGAAATACCCCACTCTCACACAACTGATAGTAACTCTTATTTTTTAACTGGACTTGATACTATGATTCGTTGTGTAAAAAGAACTAAACATGTTGCGACTGATCATGCATAGTTTTTAATCAAACAACATTAAAACGTGGTTGTTTTAATGTCAAATAGAACAAATTACATAGAAATTGCAGAAGAGAATAAGGCAGCAATTGGCAATAAGAATTGATGTTAGTTGCAACAACCTAATCTATGTATATATAGAATCCTTAAATTTGTTATGGAAATTATTATCACAAATTAATCCGAATTAATCTTAAAAATTCAAAATTCAAAAAATAACTAATTTAGAAATTAATGAATAATTTAGCTCAAACAAAGCCGTTTATTCCATAAAATCCGTATTGTTTTGAACATGTAATTAATTTTGGCTATTTGAAAATGCAAAAAATAGGCAGTTGTTATAAATGTAAATTACTGCTATAATTAAACATTATATAAAAAAAATATGCAATGACTATTTGACATAACTTATCGTATTAATTTTTGCTATAAATAGTCATTAGTTTACATTAATTAGGAGTCTAAAGATTTCGTGTGTGTTCATGTTGGCGATTTCAGATGTCAATTCGAAGAGTTTTTCAAAATTAATGTGATAATTGTATTCTATAATAGTCGTTAATTGCTATAAATAAGAACAGAGATTTAAAAAATCCCAACAAATAAACCGGCAATTAAGCGTATATACCGGAAATTAGGATCCGAAATCAATGGCATTAAATATTGGGTTTTGATAATGACAGCCCTTAGGGCTGTCTTTAAGTGCATTAATGTTATACAATATTGATAGTTCCTAAGATTATGGAGTTTGTTATACTTAGATGTACAAGTTTTCGATGCATGTCTTGTGACAGCCTTTAGGGCTGTCATTATCAAAACCCTTAAATATTTAATTAGTGGTCGAATAAAAAAACTGGATATTCTAAAAAATTGTCATGTGTCATTCTGCCTCCTAAGAGGTGCCACGTGACCATCTAAAAACCTTGTTTTATTATATAATAGATGGTTCAAACTTATTTTGTGATCCGACTAATCACAGGCCATGTGTTTTGCTGGTAACCAGAATCGGCGCAGGTGAAACTCCGTAGACACAAGAGGTATTTTCTATTTGCTAATAAGGATTGAAACTTTGACATCCTATAAATTTCAACCTTATAAATACCAAATCCAACTACTACGCTATGCTTTTGCATAAAACACATTGAGACACATAATAAACTTTCTTTCTATGACCATTATACTTCTCAACATGCAAACATTTTCATCGAAATACCATCTAAACTATTTATGGATTTTCGTACCAGTTTAAACGTCTGTCTTATAAACGTTGTTTAAACTGTTGGGGCGTATTATACTGTATTATGTAGGGATGCAAATTTAACCCGCGGGTTTGGGTACCCGCGGGTACCCGAGTCTTACGGGGCGGGTATTACCCGTCTAAACGGGTAATGGGTCGGGGATGGGTTTAAATTTCATACCCGAGAGCGGGTACGGGTCGGGTACGGGTTTTATAATACCCGCACCGTTTATACCCGACCCGAATATATATATATATTAATGTGTTAATTTTTTAGTACATGTTTAGCCCACGATTCACTACTCAAACTTAACCCAACACTTAATCTCTCATTACCCCAATTTAATAATGGTTAAAATTTGGCTCGTCTCCCGTTAATCCATTACGTATTGAACGGAATAAGCCTGAACGAACTAAGAGTTTTAAATGTTTTACCTATTTTGTTTAATTTTTTTATTGAACGGGTACCCGTCGGGTTACCCGTACCCGGCGGGTATTTTTCTACCCGAACCCGACGGGTATTTAACCGGGTACGAGGCGGGTACGGGTATAAGAATAGCGGGTCGGGTACGGGTACGGGCTTTGCAGTACCCGCTATTACCCGTACCCGTTTGCATCTCTAGTATTATGTGTATGTCGTAGTTAGCCTAACTGTTTGTATATAAGTTAGTCAATTTGAGATAGGTCCGGTTATTATGTATGCATTTTAGGGCTATGTACTATTGTATATATTGTCTAATTAATAGTCTAATAAAATCATAAGAGGGTTCATCTTCGCAATATTATATTGCACGTAAACACAAGTGGTGATTTGTACACAATATCGTTAAATTATTAGGGTTTTCTAACGTATGCCCCCGGGACATACATTAAGTGCAATTAATGAAGCATCAAATTTCCTAATACATTTTGAATAACATTAATGATCCTTAATTCTTATCATTTTAGATAATACAATAAATACGATTTTCAATTAAAATGGAAATTTGATGCTTCATTGATTGCACCTAATGTATGCCGCAGGGGCATACATTAGAAAAACCCTATTATCAATTATGCACTACTAAATAAAGGCTTCGACTATTTTAGGATAAAATATTTTCACCCATAATACAAGATTTGAGTATCTTAGCTTTTACTAAATAAAACTCCTTACTTATAATATCTTAAATTGACGAAGGAGACAGGACAAGTGTTAAAGTAACTATTACTTATAATATTTTAAATTTGTAACTTTTCATGTATTATGCGCAAGTTGATATAACACAAAGGAGCACATCTCAACATTACCCAAACACATGTGCATCGAACAACAGGTTGCTGGTTGCACATGAACCACTTGCATTATTGTTAGGGATGCAAATTTAACCCGCGGGTTTGGGTACCCGCGGGTACCCGAGTCTTACGGGGCGGGTAGTACCCATCTAAGCGGGTAACGGGTAGGGCATGGGTTTTAATTTCATACCCGAGAGCGGGTACGGGTCGGGTACGTGTTTTATAATACCCGCACCATTTATACCCGACCCGAATATATATATTAATGTGTATTTTTATAAAATAGGTTTAGCCCACTTGTCACTTCTCAAACTTTGCCCAACTCTTAATCTCTCATTAGCCCAATCTAATAATGGTTAAAATCTGGTCCGTCTCCCGTTAGTCTATTACGTATTGAACGAAATAAACCTGAACGAACTAAGAGTATTAAATGTTTTAGCTATTTTGTTCAATTTTTCTATTGAACGGGTACCCGTCGGGTTCCCCGTACCCGGCGGGGATTTTTTGTAACACCTCAATTTTCAAAACAACATTTAAATACCAATTAATTCAAAATACATAATATTGTATCAACATCAAATGCCAGTTTTACAAAAACGAAAAGGTTTCTTGTTCGAGATTATCAGAGTTTACAAAAACGGTGTTACAAATTATATCTTAACCATAGGATAAGGACTCTAATCATCAACACCGAGCTAATCTCAACAAGGCCTCTTCTAAACGGGCCTCCTAGATCTTCGATCCCGAACCTGAGTACATAGCAAAAACACAAACATAGTACGTGAGACAAAATTGCCTCGTGAGATACATGGGTTTTAGACCCGATAAACAAATAGTCAAATAATATCATTTAATCTTAAAATAATATTACTAAGTTTGTTTTGGGTCACTTTATCACTTTCATCATTGGCCAATGTCAAGATAATCGGAATGCCTCCAATCTATCAAGACCATCATTTCCACGGCAATCGGAATGCCTCCAATCTACCGGGACTCATAGGTATTGGGTAATCGGAATGCCTCCAATCTACCACTAACCTTAAGGTACCGTAATAACCGGAATGCCTCCAATCTACTACGGCCCTAGGGACATCATCATCGTCATCATTACTTATCTTTTATCGTTATGAGCTTATAGCTCCATCATTTCTCAATCAATCAATCATTTCATCATCATACAAGCAATTCATCATAAATCACATAAATGACTAAATTACTTAAAGACTCGACAAATCATTTAATCATAAAAACATTTACTAGCTATGTACCCAGTTTGAAAGTTCACATGTACTCACCTTTGCCAAGCCTATCCAATGTTGTGTTTCCTTGAACACCAATATCACTTCTCAAGATTTGAATGCCTCAAATCCTCCAACTGACAATCTATAACAAAACCAATACAATGGTTTGCATTAAACATCTATACTAACTACATAATCCATGGCTAGTTAACTACTAGCACCATTTTCCCCCAAATTACCAAACCCTAATATCATAAATCACCACATTTTCATGTATTCATAGCATGACCACGTTTTTCATGACCAAATACCATAGATCTAAGTTATATTACTTCCCTTTAACCATTCATGAACGATTCCATAACTAGGGTTTGAGATTTAAGCTTTCCCTACTTGAATCTATGGCTAAAAACTCAAGAGGAATGAAGATTTACCTTAGGTCTTCAACTTAGGAGCAAGAATCACCAAGATTTGATGAAGATTGAGCTCCAAACGATGCTTTACACTCAAAAACGCTCACACACTTGAAGAGAGAAAACTAGGGTTTGATGGAAATGCATTTATGGCCAAAAACCCAATTTAATGCACTGGTCGGAAGAGCTCGCGCCCCGCTCGCGCCGAGCTCGCGTCGCGAGAAGACGCGGGTCTGCCTGCTAGTTGCCGCTTTTTACCAGATTTCGCGCCAGGCTCGCGCCGCGAAGTCGACGCGAAGTCGACGCGAGATGCTCGCGTTCCAGCTCTGGTCCATCTGCTCAACCTCGCGTTTCGCTCGCGCCAGGCTCGCGCCGCGAACTTGCCTGTGCAGCAGGGCTGCACTTTTCGGTCTAGGTTTCAACACGGTTTCGTCCATAACTTTCTCATACGGACTCCAAACGACACGAAACCAATTCCTACGTGTTTTAAACGATTTATCCTTATTTAACATATTTTTGTACAATTTATTTATTTACAAATTTCGTGTCGTTACATTTTTCTACCCGAACCCGACGGGGATTTGACCGGGTACGGAGCGGGAACGGGTATGGGAATAGCGGGTCAGGTATGGGTACGGGTTTTGCAGTACCCGCTATTAACCATACCCGTTTGCATCTCTAATTATTGTTCTTGTTTCGTACCGGCTTTCCTCTTTGACATCCCCTTTTTATATATTACTCCTTCCGTCCCACAAAAAACTTCACATTTCACTTTAAATTTTTATCCCACAAAAAACTTCTTATTTTCCATATTTGATGGGCTCTACACAATAAAAAACTATTATTACTAAAACTCCACCACTAATTATCTTTCTCTCTCCAATCCAACCTTATATTTTAATCAAAAGAATTATCAATGACTCCACCACTAACTATCACCTAAAAACTTGTGCAAAACCCAAATGAGAAGTTCTTTGTGGGACTAAGGGAGTATATGTTTATAAATAAAAAATAATAATAGAGGTATATTGTTTTCTACTAAATTTTAATAACTATTTTTTACTAATTTGATCAATATAAGTGTGTATATTAAAAGATCAAAGTAGATTCCAAATATTAATCATTTTACGAGTAAACTAATGAAATATGAAAATTTAATATTAAAAATACAGTTTCTCAAACAATAACTATTTATACATGTATACAACATCTTTGTACCAATGTTACAAATCAGTGATAAACATACATTTTACATATATATGATGTATGCACATACGATGTATTCTTTAACTGATGCAATTTTAGTTCTGCGTAAATATATATTGTATTTTGGATATTAATTTGTTACATGCAAAAGAAACTTAGGATAGCTTCAACTTATCATAAAAATAAAATGAAGACATAATTAATTAGTCATATTATCTATTTATATAAATAGACTCACGTTTTATTAGGTCACTCATGATTGTGACATAAACTAAAGTTTCAGTTTTTTTAAATTCAGAAAAATATCAACTGACATTTTAACTGATATACATCTACCAACAATGCATTTTTATATAATATTTTTAGACACAACACATTATAAAATTCGCATACAAAATAAAAACCGTCACCTTATCATCGTTTCTCTCATCACCAAACCGAAGTATCTACCGGCAGTGACCAACCGACAAAACCATTAGCACAAATCTTAATGAGAATTGGGGTTTATAAACCTAAAAATAAAATTGCATGAATGGAATTTTGTGGCTCATAAGAGCATCTCCAATGGAAGCTTTTTATCCTTTCAATAGGTTATTTAGATGTTTTTGACCTCCTAGCAAAAGCTTTTGGTTCAAAAGCTTATTCTTCCATAAGTCTTTCTCAACTCACATAAAAATCTTTATCAACCTTTATATCCATTTGAACAAAAACTTTTTTGAAAGTTTATTTGTCAATATATAGTGGAAAGTCTAGGTGACAATTTCAATAAGTCTATGTAAAAACTTAACCATTGGGAACTTGGGATGCTCTAAGTAAGAGCGCATGTGAAGCAGCTAGCTGTTATTGAGTCAGCAAGTCAAAATATTAAGAGGAAGATAATGATGGCAATCCACGTGAGTACTTGGGCGTGAAATGCATACATCTCATATGTTTTCCTCCACTATTTCCACGTACTTTTTTTTAAGAAGAAAGATTAATAACACCACTTTCAATCGTTACAATAATTAATACTTTAATTTCCGTTAAATCAACGTCAGACATTATAATTGACTATCAACTAATATACCGCGCTACGAATATACTTATTTTAAGTTTTAACCATTAGATAATCTTTAATACTACATCCGTATCAAAATAAGTGATATACTTTACAAGTGATATATTGATTAATTATTTTTTATATTATTTTCGAACATTTCCTCAACTATTTGCTAAATATTTACTTTTATTCATCAAACAGGTAAACTTTCATTTTTTTGAACAAAAGAGATCATCAAACCGGTAAACTTTCATTTTTTTGAACAAAAGAGATCATTAGATGAAAATTTCTAACAATATCATCACCCATAAAACCCCCAAAGTTTCAGGTTTCGTTACACTATTACACGATGGTTTTCAGATAATCATTTCCCCTAGACAATAAACCAAACCGACAGAAGTGCTACTACCCGCTATGTTCATGCTTAACATACACCATCATCAACATCCACGTGGCGTCATCAGATGGAGAGTACATGTTATCTGCATACGCGCGAGAATTTGGATCACAAAATTCAATTACTCGCAATTAATCACAATCTGGCCCACTTAACCTCTGCTTAACATATTCTCCCTCTAATCTCACTGCTTTAAATACCTCCATTTCCTCTCTTACCGTCGACACAATATACGATCAAATCCAAGAGAGAATAGAAATCTAACAGAAAGCTATATTCACCGAAGATATAGGATGTCGGCATCGTCGGCGAGGGTAGATCTGGACGGAAATACGATTAAGCCGTTGACGATATGCATGATCGGGGCCGGAGGATTCATAGGTTCGCATTTGTGCGAGAAATTGATGTCGGAGACGCAACACACTGTGTTGGCCGTGGATGTTTATAATGATAAGATCAAGCACCTTCTGGAACCGGACTCTCGTCCTTGGGCAGGTCGCATCCAGTTCCATCGTCTTAACATTAAGAACGATTCTCGCCTCGAAGGTCTTATCAAGTGCTCCGATCTGGTAAAATCTCCGATTAATTAGCTAGATTTGCTATGAATCGTTCTGGATCTGCATTTTTAGTTTTATCAGCTTAATTTTGTGTTTAACAGTGAGAACATTTGGTCTCTGTTAAGTTGATTTTGTGTTATAAATCGTTTTGGATCTGCATTTTCAATTTTAACAGCTTAATTATGTGTTTAAGAGTGAGAATTTGGTTCCTGTTAAGTGGATTTTGTGTTATGAATCGTTTTGGATCTGCATATTTACTTCCAATAGCTTAATTTAGTTAGAATATGGCTTCTGTTAAGTTGATGTTTGTTTGAAGTGTTGTATACGGAAGATATATATTAGAATATTTTATTGACTTTTAATAAGTTGAGGAGATTGTACGTAATAAAACTTTCTACTTCGACACAGCTAATTTTGGTTTTTGTTAATGTTTAGACAGTAAATCTAGCTGCGATCTGCACACCAGCTGATTACAATACGCGTCCTCTTGATACAATCTACAGCAATTTCATTGATGCACTCCCTGTGGTATGGTTTAAGTTTTCACATCGATGAATTGATGTTTTTATGTATATTAGAATCTATACAACTGCTTTTAGCGTTCCATTTTTTCTAGCAGCTCTATGATTTATTAATCTTCAGTGTCATTTTTGTCTCTTAGGTTAAGTACTGTTCGGAGAATAGCAAGCGTCTTATTCACTTCTCTACTTGTGAAGTATATGGGAAGACTATTGGTAGCTATCTTCCCAAAGATAGCCCCCTGCGACAGGTAAGGAGTCACATATATAGTTGCTGACTATATTATTTACAGTTGATTAAATACAATCAGAAGTTCCTGTTTTCAATCATACTTACATTTTAAGTCTTGCTTATTCTTGGAATGTATTGCAGGATCCTGCTTACTACATTCTCAAAGAAGACACTTCCCCTTGCATTTTTGGTTCAATTGAGAAACAAAGGTGGTCTTATGCATGTGCAAAACAGCTGATTGAAAGGCTCATTTATGGTAAGCATGTTCACTTATTTTTCTCATTTTCTGATAATACCTAATGTGTTCTCATTAGTCATTACTTCCATTTTTATAATTTGTTTGCAGCCGAGGGTGCGGAAAACGGTCTTGAATTCACCATTGTAAGGCCTTTCAACTGGATTGGCCCTAGAATGGATTTCATTCCCGGGATTGATGGTCCCAGTGAAGGTGTTCCAAGGGTTCTTGCATGCTTTAGTAATGTATGTTCAGTTAAAATCTTGTAATGAATTTTAATTTTTAAGTATTTAATTTTTAATCCTCAAACTTCCATCAATTTTACGATTTAACCCTTAAAACCTTTTTTACATGATTTAGACCATTAACTTTGGTAAACTTGTTAAAAAGGCCGTCATGATTTATAACCTGCTATCACATGCTAAGCACAAGTTAGTACTTACAGAAACCATTTTAACCCCTAAACATTTTTTCTCCTAATGGTTTAGTCTCTTAACTTTTACAGCGATTTTTACAACAATATTAAGTAGTAGTCATTATAATAAAAAAAATATGTTATTAAGTTAAAAGATAGGCGAAACACCAAGGAAAAAGTTTGAGGGTAAAATCATCAACTATGTGAAAGTTTGAGGATTAAAACATAATTAACGCTTTAATTTAATTGAAGTCAGTTTATATTAATATTCCTGACAATTATTTTCCCCCCAAACAGAATCTCCTCAGACGTGAGCCATTGAAGCTTGTGGATGGCGGTGAATCACAGAGAACCTTTGTTTATATTAAGGATGCTATTGAAGCTGTTCATTTAATGATTGTATGTTATATTGTTATAACCTTGATTTTATTTTTTTTAACAATTTTTAATTCATCTAAATCTAAAATTTAGGAAAATCCTGCTAGAGCCAATGGTCATATTTTCAATGTTGGTAACCCTAACAATGAAGTTACAGTTAGACAACTTGCAGAAATGATGACCAAGGTAACATAACATTGTTTGTACATTGACTTAATTCATTTTGGTTAATTGTTTAATTTGTTTATGAATCATATTTTATAATACACTGGTTTTTAAAAAAATTGTAGGTATATGCAAAAGTAAGTGGAGAAGATTCAATAGAGACACCCACCATTGATGTAAGTTCTAAAGAATTTTATGGTGAAGGTTATGATGACAGTGACAAACGAATTCCAGACATGACCATTATTAACAAACAATTAGGTATGATTTAATTTTTAATTTTATGTCGTTAATGCTGTAGTTATGATTATAGAACAATAGTATTACAGTAGTACTAAATCTTTAAATAGAGGAGGTTCCATGGATTGGAAATAAAGTTTGAGGGACTTTCGACCCGTTCTATCTGATAGGATCGTTTAAACACAAATTTACACACTGATTTAAATCAAAGCATAAACATTTTATTCATTCACAGGTTTTTACATTATTGATTCATCATCTACACTTTCTATTTAGATTCTCGAATCTCACATTCGGAATGATTTACAGAGATGAAATCTATATCTATTTATAGTAATCGAACATGTGCGTATGAACAGTCACGACGGTTAGTTGTGGCGGTTATCGGCAGTTACGGTGGCAGTTATGGCGGTGCCGGAAGTTGCAGGGGTGGCGGCAGTTATAGGCTGCCGGTGATTGCCTCTGTTTTGCACCTTTCACTTTTATAATAAGTATTATAATATAAATACTTATATTTAACAAATGATATTGATATTTAATTCCAACACTATCCATTCCCCCTTTACCTTGACTTTTAGATCACAACCCAAATCAACCAATTCATAAGTAAATGTGTACACTTATCCAGATATGTTATATACTAGTCCAGGGGTCAAATATGTAAATATTAGAAAGTATTCTAGTTCAGGGACTACAATGTAATTATTGATTATCATAATACGCTTTGGCAGGTTGGGATCCAAAAACGTCACTATGGGACTTGCTTGAATCCACACTTACCTACCAACACAGGACATACGCTCAAGCAGTGAAGCAATCCATTTCAAAACCAATAGCCAATTAAACTGCTGATGTGGCAAAATGGGTGGGTCCTGGCTCTCTTAATCGGTGTCTTCTGCATTTGTGTAATACTTTAAAAAAAACCCTTCTAGTTCTATTGGTTTATTTCATTGTCTGTTTTTGATATCCAAATTAGTTTATACCTGTAATGTGTAGTAATTGACTCTACCTGTATAATGCTCATAAATCGACTTTATACCTACTTTTTGTAGCAGTTTGTGCTAAGGAGAGTTCGGTTTTGGTTTGTTATGATTTCCTTGAGAGCAAGTGTCGTATTTTTTTTATTAATAATTCAATAAATTATTTTTGTTTTTGTCGCAGTCTGAATGCATATTAACCAAACTCCTCAAACATGTTGTGTTCCCTGTTTGCAGGAAACAAAATTTTGTTTTAGGTGGTTCGTTTATGGTTCAAACGACTTTTATTGTAAATCATCTTTTTGGACCTCTGGAAAGTAGTATGACTATCTTGAAAAGAAAGGAAAAAAAAAAAGTAGTATGACTATCTACATCTTACTTTCTTCATAGTCTCTTCTTTTAAGGGATTGGATTTTGTTGTTAAGTTAACTTATTTGAGCTTGTTAAAAATTCCTTTGGCTAAATCAAAGTCGTACATTTTGTTAATCGACATTTTCACACATAAAAACTGTCTAATTTTATTTTTTATTCAACGCAATCTAATTTACTTAAAGGGTGTGTTTACTCTTTAGTCATAGAAAAATGTGATTTTTATCTGAATTGGTTTTCGGGAAAAGAAACTTTGACAACAAAATGCATATTCAAATTGGATTTTCAAAACGAATTCACAGAAAATAAAACTTGTGAGAATTAAAATCGACCTATAGAGGTGTAAGGTTTTACTTTGGTGGCCAATCTAAAAAAAAAAAAAAAAAAACTAACCTTATTTGGAGGTCTTACCTGTTTCTTCGATTTCTTCGGTTTTCAAAATTCACAAATCTAACGAGACTGAAATCTATGGATCTGAAAACCGAACTAGAATTCTGTTTGATTTTTACTTCAAATTGAAAAACCGAGAGTAAAATTCTAGAAATCTTAGGGACAATGATTTTATCACGTTTTTAAGTCCTATATTATTTTGGAGATGTAAATTATTACATCATTGAAAGCATAAAACTTATGGATCTTATCATTTAATTACACCTTTTTGTTACCTCACCACCTACCTTAAAATTGAAGCAAACATAATAACTTTGGCTTTTGAACATTTTTCTATGTAATATAAATGCCATTATTAAATATTTTTAATGGAACACATTCAAGTGGGCCCCATCAATAGCTTCAATTCGTGTCTCACTTTTAGGTTTTAGATTTCCATTTTGTGGGTGAAAATGTGAAGACTTAAATTTGTTAAATTAATATACGTGCATGCATTTATGTGTCGGTTGTTAAAATTATGTAAGAAACATATAAATGGTAGAATGAACAAGCTAGTTAGGTCTCTAAGTTCGAACCACATGAGGAAAGAAAAGTCGTTTTGTGGTCACGGAGGTCATCTATGCTGACTCCTGGCTACCTGTAAAGCGCTTTGTCGCCATGCATTAGTCGGCTCGCAAAACAAGTCGGGACTCGGGTTACCAAAAAAACAAGCTTATTAGCTCAAATGAGTGTTTGAGATTGTGCTTGCATTTTGATTAACACGAATATTCTAAAATGAGTGTCTCATACAAAGTCTGAAAAATCAATTATTTGCATTTTGGACATCCTAAATGGAGTTTTGGAAAAGTAGAGGTGCTTATTGCGTTTTGAAAATTCATTATTTGCACTTTTATATATTAACTACCCAAATAATCAGATTTATCAAACATTAAAAAACTGATTACCTGATTATTGTGATTTCAAAGGCATAATCAAATCCAAATATTTTTTTTCAGAATCACATTTTGTAACTACTGATTATTTAATTATTCATTTTTAAAACATATAATCTATTTTCAGTAAACAATGTTAACCCCACAATATGTTAAATTGAGGTTTGAGTGGAAAGTAGTTATTTTAAGAGGACATAACAACATTTTGGTTTTATAACAATGTTTTGCCGGCCAGAAAATTAAGGACTTAACAATTTCAAATCATATATTTCCTCCCTTTCAAAATAAGGACTTAGAACAATTTCAAATTAAGGACTTGATGTAACATCAAACTGATGTTTTAGTCGTTGAAATCAGAATTATAAAGAAGTAATAAAATAATACTTCCCCCGTTTTAAAAGAAGTGATACACTTTGACTCTCACGTTTTAGAATAAAGTGAAGATAATGATGTTAAAAAGTAAAAAGTAATGGTAAAGGAGTAATTTCACTATATTAAAAGAGATAATTAGTGTGTGTGGGTCCCCTTACTTTTACCAAATAAGGTAAGTTTTCAAAGTGTATCACTTATTTTGAAACACCCCAAAATAGAAAGTGTATCACTTATTTTGAAACGGAGGAAGTATTATGTTTAAATTCAACTTTCGGTAACTTAATTGGTAATTTGGTACGATAAATTATTGGAAAATGATAATGACAGCTCTAAGGGCTGTCACTAAGACGTCAAGACACACATCAAAAACTTGTACACTAATCAATAAGCGCCCCCTGTATTTTAGGAATCAACCCCCACTAATGAAAGTACATATGATTTATGACCACCTCTTACAGCCCTAAGGCCTCTCCCAACCCTTACCCATCGCTAAACTCATCACTAGCGCCACGTCATCGCATCTTTACTGACCCGCTACTGACACGTTCGTGCCAACCCTACCCATCACTAACCCATCACTAAACCCATCCTTTCCACATCATCCTTTTTAATTAAAACAAATATAAAAAAAATTAAAATTAAAACAAAACTAATATATTTTTTATTATTAAAACAAATATAAAAAAAATTAAAATTAAAAAAAAAACAGATAAAAAAAACATTTTTAAATAAAAAAACACCACATGTACAAGTTTTTCAGCCTAAATTACAACTCCCAAACCCCCTCCCTTCCTCCTTCTTCCACCCTCTCTCTCCTGCTGGCCTTTCTTCTACCCCTCGACGCATTCTTCCACACGTCCTCCCCACGACGAATCCCTCACGACGGCCCGCACGACGCCTCCGTGCCAACGACGTCAGCGGGCGACGGCCATAAAAGCCCCACGACGGGTAGCGGAGACGTGTCGTTGGCACAGGTCTAAGGTGGCTGCCAACGGTGCGTCGTGGCATCCGTCAACCACCATTTTTACCCCGTCGATGCTTGACGCCATTGGCACGGAGCCATCGTGCTTCGCGTCGGTAGCGGAACGTCGTGTAGAGGACGTGGGAGATGGTGGCGTCGTAGCTGCTGTGTGGGGGAGGGATGTTTAAATGTAGTATTTTAATATTATTTTAAGTGGGGATGGGTTAGTGATGAGTTATTGATGTGTTGCCGTTGGCACGACCTCGTCAGTAACCCGTCGGTAGGGAAGGGTTTAGTGATGTGTTTAGTGACGCGTTACTGTTGGGAGAGGCCTAAGGGTAAATTATTTATAAAGATGAAATTACTCTCTTCCTGATCCAAGAATTATCGATAACTGCACGCTAAACTGTTCGACAAAATTCCTCACTCACTCTTCTCTCTTATGATTAACATGTGTCAGTCACGTGTTCAAAATTCATTCTAAAGCCAGCACAAATGCACACATACAAACACCAAAAAACACACACATAAGTCTGAGAATATGTTTAACTTGTAGTGGTGGTTATGTTTTATAATTATAGTAAATGGTTGTTGACTCAAAAGTAGGAATCTTGAAAGCATTCCTGTAGTCTCTTCTGTATTTTTCTTTAATTTATTTCTATAATAACTTTATAAAATATTTTTTTTTAATAATTTTAAAATAATATATGGGGACCATTTTTGGTTGCTGGGGTAGTTGTAATTAAATGATAATATCTTTTTTTTTTATAGAAAATAAACCCCACAAATAGAATACACATAAAAAGCATTTCTAGCTGTATAGTATACAAGAAGACACACCATTATTGCTTTCCTTTCACTCTGTCATCTTCCAAAAAAGATGAACCGACCCGACCCATTGTCATGACCCACTCTCTTCATTCTTTATGTTTTGTCTGCTTTCGTTTTCTGGGTGTTTTACTGCAAATAAGAATTTTGAATTATACAAGTTTTTGATGTTTTTAATTTGGGAAAGTGAAGATCAAATCAACGAACATGGCTCCTGCTGGGAAAGCTTTAGGGTTCTATCGTGAATTCAATGACTGGTAATAAATTTCTCTATTTTTTTCTTCTGAATTCATAAATGTTTCTTTTATAATTACAACTTCACGAATTTATTGGAATTTAATGGTGTAAATGGTAGATGGATCAATTAGCTAAAGGATCATATTATGGTTTAAATTAATTATTGTGACTTTTAAAATATGTTGGTTGATAAATACCACATTTATTAATCTATTGTATCATGTGTGTTTTTAATATGATTATTGTGACTTTTAGAATCAGAATAACATAATTTGTGTTTAAAGCTACACATAGTTTGATAATTTTACATGTATCTCAATTAGGCTTGTACAAAATGGACCGAGAACCAATTAAAACTGCCGAACAGAACCGAGCTATACTGGCCCGGTTCTCGGTTTTAATTTTCATGTAAAATCGGTTCTTGGTATTTGTAATCAAAGTTAGTCTAACTAAACACTTAAATCATGGTAATGTTCTTACATTATTTGTTTTATTTGTGTCAGGTTTTGTAATGCAGGTTTGCCAAGTGATATCACTATTGTCATAGACAATGTAAATTTTCATCTTCACAAGGTAAAACCTTTTAAATCTTTTTATTTAAAAAACTTAGATTATTATTGATATAACCATCTAGTGGTGACTTAGTGGAATGGGCTCCCAAATAACTTCCTAGAGGTCACAAGTTCAATCCCTCCCTGGGAGCCCTTATAACGGGTATACTCTTTAAAAAAAATATTATTATTAAAATAAGTTTTCTAATCATATTACTAGTTATTTTAGGAAAAGGAAGGGTTCCAGTAGAATTAAATATTTAGTTCTTATTTGATCCTTATTCTACAACCCGACCCGACCCATTTCAAATCGTTCAAAATTTACATGTTTTGACCCGTAAAGCAGTATCATGTCACTAATACCATATTTCTTTCTTGTTTTTTTCAAGTTTCCACTATCATCAAGATGTGGAAAAATAGAAAAATTAATCCAAAAATCAGAAACAACCGATGAAGAAAACTCATGCAACATAACCCTAGAAAATATTCCCGGCGGGCCCGAAACTTTTCTAATCGTCGCTAAATTCTGTTACGGTGTACGAATCGAACTCACACCAAGAAATATAGTTATTATTTATTGTGCATCAAACTATCTCGAAATGTTTGACGAATACGGAGACGATAATTTACTCGCGAAATCCGAAAATTATTTCCATAAAAATATTTTAAAAAATTGGAAAGATTGCATGGTGGCTCTACAAAGTTGTGAGAATGTTATAACGCAAGCAGATAATTTGCAAATAATTAACAAATGTTTAAATGGTATATCAATGATGGCTTGTACTGACCCGAGTTTATTTGGGTGGCCCATGATGATGTACGGGCAGTTACAAAGCCCGGGTGGCAGTATTTTATGGAATGGAATAAATACGGGTGCAAGGATTCGTAGCTCGGATTCTGATTGGTGGTTTGAAGATATTTCATATCTTAGTGTCAATTTGTTTGAGAGACTTATAAAGATTATGGAAATTAGGGGAATTCGGCCCGAAAAGTTAACAGGTTTGTTGGTAATCCCTTTTTTATGTTATATTGTTTACTAACAGATGTGATAGGCGTGAGAAAACGGGTCGGGCCAACCCGGCAACACTTAGGCATATTTTGACATGTTTAACCCGTTTGACTGATTTTCATATTTGGCTACGTTTTAATATTTGACCCGTTATCAAATGAATATAACTCAAAATCCCAAATTGACCCGTTCTGATTTACATGGAAAAAATATGTTTTTTTCTTTTGAAAAATGAGGAGATAAGTATAATTATAAAAAAAAATGATTTTTTAAGAATACAATTTGGTAACTTTCGACCCATTTTCAAAATTTTGCCCATTGACCCGTGTTTAGGTAAACAGGTCAAAATTGCCACCTCTAACATTTAATATTATTCTTTTTGTCCCTCTTATTTGCAGGAGCTATTATGTATTATTGTGGAAAATATCTTCACGGATTAGGCAGATTTCAAGGCAACCAAAACACCAAATTTAAATCAATCACAAGTTTTAGCATGAAACCCGCAAATATCGATCAACGGGCCCTACTCGAAAGCATTGTAAAACTCCTGCCCGACAAAAAAGGGAAGTCTTTTTGTCGGTTTCTGTTGGGCCTTTTACGGGTTGCTTTAATTTTGGGTGTTAATGATAAATGCCAAGATTTACTAGAAAAGAAAATCGGGGCCCAATTGGATCTTGCAACACTTGACGGATTATTAATTCCCACTTATTCGGATTCTGATACGTTATATAATAGTGATTGTGTTGAAAGAATAATTAATCATTTTTTAAATTGTGAAAAAACGGTTGATCCGTTTTCTCCATCATCGATTGTTTCAGAAGTATCGGTGTCGTCTTTCCCGTTAAGGAAAGTTTCAAAAATTGTTGATGATTATTTGGCGGAAATTGCATCGGATGTGAATTTGAAACCGGAAAAAATACGGCTTTTTGCGGGAATTCTTCCTGAATCTGCAAGATCTTTGAATGATGGGTTGTATAGAGCTTTGGATATATATCTCAAGGTTTGTTTCTTTCTCTTGAATAACTGTTTCTAGAGTTGGGAAATCGGGCGGGTTGGGAAATAGGTCAAAATGGGTCAGGTTGTGTTGACCAGAAACACTTTTTGTGCGTCTTGTTTAGTACTCCGAATTTTGAGTTTTTTGACTTTTTGGCCCGTTAAAGGTATAAAAACCCGAATCAACCCATTCCGAAGTAACGGGCTCTGTAAAAACGGTAACTTTTAGTACGGGTTGGGCCTTTTTGGGTTGATTTGATACACCTTGTGTTCAATATTTTACAAAAAAGAGTTAAATATGAACAAAAACTATATATTACACTATTAATCTAATTTTTGTGATAAAGCGGTTTAGGAGGGTGTATACTTGTATACATTAAATGTGCACTGACCCGTTCGACTCATTTGACGTGTTCCCCTTTAAATTAAATCTTTTGTATTGGCCCGTTTCACCCACCAAAGATAGAACATAACCCGAATCAACCACCTCTATAATTTCAAGAAAATATTAGAAAAAATAGTCTGAACAAATGAAATCTTTATAATCATGCAGGCCCACCCATGGCTACCCGAGAAAGAAAAAGAACAACTTTGCAACATAATCGACTACCAAAAGCTTTCCATCGATGCTTGTGCTCACGCTTCACAAAACGAACGATTACCGCTTAGAATTGTTCTCCAAGTATTATTTTTCGAACAAATGCAACTAAAAACCGCTCTAACCAACGTGTTAAATGACGAAAACGCCCCTGCGGGCCTAATGAGTATCATACCAAGTGGTGGCCAGATTGTACAAAGAGACGGGTGGGTTACAATCGTACGCGAAAACAACGTTATGAAAGTCAACATGGAGAGATTAAGGTCAAGAGTTGGGGAACTTGAACAAGAATTTAGTAAAATGAGTGAAGAAATGAGAAGGGTTTCTAGAACACATAGTTCTCTAGAATCTTCTTCTTGGTTTCTTTCTAGAACATTTGGAAAATGTAAACTTGTTGCGGAGTCATCAAATGTTGATGTTCGTGAAGACGTTGTTGAAAGTACGGGGCCCGCTACACCACGAGGGTCAACCGAAATGCCTCGACCCTCACATCATTCAAAACATCGTTAATCTTCAATTGAAATAATTTTTTTTATAAAATCTTGTAAGTTGCAAGTCTTGATGGTTTATGATACCAGAAAATCCACACCAGATGTTCACATAATTTGTGGATTTGAACATCTGATATGGATTTTTTTATAAATCTTGAGGTGGTTAAAAAGGTATGTATCGAATGCTTGATTTTTCGTACATTTTTTGTCGTTTCAAGTATATAATACGGGTTTGTGACAAAACTGTAATTCGAAGTAATGTAGCAGCTTATACACATGTAAGTTTGTTTATTTGAATAGTAACAGATTTTTATATCGTCTTCTATTGCAACTTATCTTATGTTGATGGAAGAGAGTTTTATATAGTCTTACAGTTGGCCCTTTTCTAAAGGGAACTAATTTCTAAACCGCAGTTTTGATGCATGTGCTACACTATATAAATTTTATTGTAGAATGTACAAATATATAAAATAACTATTGTGGTGTATAAATTAAAACGTGTGGTATCAAAATCACCATCTTTTTATAAATGCAAGTTAGGCCTCGGTGTGGATTTTCATGTACTCAGTTTGGTTCAATTATTGGACTAACAATTTGGATTCTATAAAAAAACCATAACATTTCTGACGGTCAAAAGAAAAATTGTAAAAAAAACTTGCCGATGAGTGAATAATCACGTTTTCGCTCGTCAAGAACATAATTTTGCACGTTAAATTACAAAACGAACCAACCAACTAACGAAAGCAATACAATAAGAAAAAAAAACCTGACTTATCGACTAGTTTAGAGCTAACAAAATGGTATAAATTTCCCCGCAAAACGACAAGGGAAAACAAGTACTATATATCAACCAAATTTTGTTCATCTTCAAGTCTAATATACCGTACACATTTTCAAGCTCAACATACACCAAACTAAACGAAAACCACCACCAACACCCCTAGCCACTCTGTACAAAAACACATTCTATCATCAGCAATTAGGTTGCAGTTGAAAGGATTAAAAGACGATTCCGCCCTTACAGTTGCCACATTTCCACCCGATTTCGGGCTCCCAAGATGAATATTCATCACCCCAAGGTGAGCAATGTTGGTGGATCCATAAACCACACGTTTGACAAAACAAATCGGGGCACGGTTCAGCTAGTGAACAAACCCTACACGGGACCATTTCCAGCCCTGATTCCACCGAAAACACAGGTTCCTGTTGGTCAAAAGTGAAGTCCATTTGAAAGTCGTCAGGGTTAGGGTTACAATCGTCTACCGATGGTGCACACGGGTTTACCGTGTTCCCGTTCAAATCTTGATTTGGTTGAACATTATCATCTGATGCGAGTAATTCGTTGAAGGAGAAATACGTTTGTGGTTCGAATTCCATATCTTCATAGTTTAAATCCTCATAATCAAACATCATATCATCTTCATACCCGTTTGCAGGAACAGGAACATCCCATTCCGCAACCACACCGGATGATTCCCCATTATTTCCCGCATAATTTGCGGGAATTTCAAAAGCCGGTTCCTTTTCGGGTTTCATATGTCTCCTAACGGGTAGCTTCTTGGGCCCGAATCCAGATTCCACTTCAACTTTCTCACTGTTGACTTGGTCAACTGTCGGGAAAGAATAAAACGGGTATTCTTCCGGAACATTCACATTTACAGCTTCCTCTGAGTCAAACACGGGAGTGGAATCAGTTTCCCAAACATTTAATTGTTCGTTATTAGTTTCGGAATCGGAATCTGATTCTAAAGTTCTCTGTTTATAACTATTTTCCATTGCTGCTTTTTTGGCCTCTAATCTTTTTCGGGTTTCAGGATCCGTATAAGGACAAATGGGTATCCGGATCCTACGACACCTACAGCATTTAAACCCGTACAATACCCGAATTTGTGATTCCTCCAACTCAACTGAATCACCATGAAACCAATCTGCAAATGTGCATAACCTCAATCAATTACTTCAATCAACTACAAGTAACTAATCTAGGGTTAATTATGTTTAAATCTTCAAACTTTCTTTAATTTGGCGGTTTAACCCTTAAACATTGGTTACCTTGTTAAAAGAACAAAAGGGGAAAAAAAACCTCAACACCAAATGACCAGTTTAACAACAAAAGGGTTAAAAAAACACCAAGTCAACAAAGTTTAGGGGTTAAACAAGTCAACCAAAGTTTAGGATAAAATCATAAATAAAAAAAGGTTTTATGGGTTAAAATGCAAAATCTGTGAAGTTTGAGGATTAAAACATAATTAACCATAAAACTGAAGATAAATTAGAAGGCTTACTATTGCATTTCTCGCATTTAATATACATCAGATCCGAGTTGTAGGGTTTGGTGCATAGGTGGCAAGTGGGTCCCACCAAATGTCCATTTGGGTTGTTCTTCAAAAGTATGTTATTAATCCTGAAGTCAATTCCTGTTTCATTTACACTCCTTCTCTTCCAAATTAATCCCAAAACTAATTTACCACTGCTGCTTTTACTTTTACTGCTCTTTTGTTTTGAATTCATGTTCGAATTCTGACCATTTTGCTTTCCAATTTTGTTGATTTTTGTAAAATTGGATTTTGGAGTCTTTTTTGATGATTGGTTTGAATATTCTAACGGTTTCTCATGACCGTTTTGTTTTATTTTGACTATTATTGGTGGGTGTTGACTTTCTTGCTTTTGTAAGAGTAACGGGCTTGTTGGTGAATCACCGATTATTTCGTTTTTTGGTGTGGTTTTTGTTTCAATGTAACAACGTTTACAAGTGAATATAAATTCAAAACGTCCTGAAATTTGAGTATTTGAACCAACTGCACATTGCTCGTGACAGTAACCTGGGTTTAAAATAAAATAATAAATAAAAACTCAAAAAAGATATTTATAATCTAAAGGAAGATTTTCAAAACAGGTCAAATGTAGAAAATTAGCTATAAATAAAGGAGGTCAAAGGAGTTACACGGGTCAAAAGTTACCTAACTTGTATTCAAATGCTTTCAAGATCCTAAATCGTTATATTTGAAAGAAATTACCTAAATATTTAATTAAATATTATTTTTTTACATAATACAAAAAAAGGAAGAATTTTTTTTTTGCAGGTCGGCCCAACCACCATTTCCAACCAAGGTACCAAAATAAAAAATAAAAAGTTTGTTCAGTAACGTACCTTGACATGCACTGCACATTGCAGCAACCCTAAAAGCAATAACAGAAAACAATATAAGTTGATAGCAATAAAACCAAAAACAATATAATTAATATAAAAAGTATATATTAATTACCTAAACGGAACATCAAGATGACACGAAGTACAAAAACATCTCCCCGAAGTATCCATCTTCTGTAACAAAAAAGAAAATATATTCTTTCCCGAACCCTTTAACCGTTTTTTATGCAAACTGGACAATTTAGTCACATGTTTATTATTATTATTATTATCAACTGTCGGGATAACCATTTTCGCCATTTTCATTTCATAATCTTTAATCAGGTATAAAGGAATGTGAGCTTCAACAAACCAATTTTTCTCCTTTTTTTCTCGAGTTTCTTCAATTTCCAATACTTTTTTTAAAACCCGAGAAGGAATATGTTTTTGATTCTCGAAAACGACACCGTAAATGATTTTGTTTCCTAAATTTTTTTTATCAATAATGCAACCATTTCTGAAAGCAGAAGCTTCTGCTTCTGGACCTTTTGTATCTTGAAGAGGTTGTTCAGGACACACGAGTTCGTTCCATCTTACATGAAGATCGAGGTATCTGACCTGTCAAAAAATTTAAAAATAAATAAATAATTGTCTTTTAATAACATATAATGTTTTGTTTTATAGAGGTAAAATAGAAAAAATAGCTAAAAAGGAAACGAGTCAACAGTAAGGCCAAAATGTTATAAAAAAGGTTTTTTTACATGAAAAAAAAATTTGTTTTGATATTTGACAATTTTTATTAAATAGAATGTTAAATTTATATGTAAAAGTGTTGGACAAACCATCTTTTAACGAACCAAATTGGACAAAACTTTGTACAATGACTAAGCAGGTACGAATGTAAAAATATTTTAATTTAGACAAAATTATCTCTACTATATTATAAAGAGTTTACCCCTTCCATAATTAGTAAGGCTGAAAATTCAGCCAACACACTTGCTAATTATGGAATTGATTGAGTTTATTAAAAAATTGGTAGAAACCAGGTTTCGAACCCTGGACCTTGGAGTAACTAGCAACAAGCAGAACCAACTGAACTACTAGGTGTATGATAATCATTTGAAACTCCACATACTTATAAAAACAGGCGCATATAACTCTTTAATTAGGCAAATTGGGAGAAGTGTCCGTCGATTCTAATTCCTCGACTCCTCGGTTCCTTAAATCACCCATGCAGGTCCAATTCAATTCATTAGAAATTGGGAATCGTAAACTTCTCCAACACACCACGCATACATGATTCAAAGCTCTACTTCTTCTCCATGGAGTCGCTTACAGGAATCAATCTCCAAAAATCATTCGACACTCCTCCCTACAGGGTATAATAATTAACACAATCGCTCTCGCTCAATTTCATTAACTCTCTGATTCACTTTTGAGTATATTTGCAGTTTAATATCCCAAATCTTCATCTTGGCACTCTCGATTCGTTTGTATCCCTCAGCGATGACTTGCTCAAGGTTAATATTTTTATAGTTTATGAAATTTTATGCCCTAATTTCTTATTTCATCCTTAACTAACTGGTAAAATTGGACAATTGTTATGATTGTTAGTGGAATTGTGTAGTAAAATTGGACAATTGTTACGACGTTAGATTGAAGACTTGGAGCAGCGTCACTGGATAAGATTTCTGGTATTCTCAGTACTTCATTGACTGTTGATGGTGTTCCGGTTGATTGTTATCTTACAAAGTGATCATTATTTGATTAATTTACATGAAAATTAGGTTTTATTGAAGATTATGCATTTTGATTGTGTGAATTTTTTTTGTAGATTTGTGTGGGATGAGGCTAAGTATCCAACCATATCTCCACTTAAAGAGATTGTGGATGGTATTCAAGTTCAAGTAGCTTATTGAGATGATGATCTTAAGGTATCTAATTGTGTTATCTTTTGCTATTATAAGCTTAATCGAATTACCTTGTGCTAAGTATCTGAAAATAGTGATCTATGTAGTTAACTGTTTTAGCTTAGTATTAGTCCATAAAGTTCACTTGTTAGAATGAGCTTATAAATTCCAGGAACGAAAATGCCTGACATTGCTATTTAATTTTTATTATCATGATTGTTTCATCATACCATCATATCATAATCATGCATCTAACTGAATGTCAGCACTGAAGCTGATGTTGTTTATTTTCTTTTGGCGCTGGTTAATGGAGAAACAGTATTAACCACTTTTCTGGAGCCTTTGGTAAGCGTCACTTGATGTGAATATGGTTTTTTCATTTATTAAAATGCATGTTTGAACTTAAGAGAGATATACTTTTTGGGGATATATAGGGAAAATGTTACCATAAAATGTAAAAACATTGCACTTTGCAAATAATCTGTATAATGAAGTTCCATTAATTAAAATGACAAATTGAAAACTATTTATTTTGGCTTACGAATGACTTCATATCTTTAGGGATTTCAGGTTATACTCAATTGCTCATGATATGTGTTGTAAATGATGATGTTGTAGGAGTAATTACACATCCCAAACATAGTCTCTGTAGAAATCTCTCAACCATCACGGATGTCCGAGAATTCTGCTGGAAAAGAGAATTCCATTGTGGTAAATCACCAACCCTTTTTATGTAATCTTCTATGAATTATGAAATTAGGGATTGTATCATAAATTGAGAATTGTTTGGCAACTTCAAACTAGGGTTTTGATTATTTGTTCTTTTCTACAATGATATATATTATGTGATTCTTTATTTTTCATTATTTCCATTTTTAAAAGACAAAGTTCAACTGAAGAAGAAGAAGAAAAGTTGTCCAGAACCTAAAAGAACTTGCAACTCTTTCCATTATGTACTTATCTCAAGCGGGTCAAAAGATTCAAATATGGAACAGTTCAAACCGGTCAAAGATGTTTCGCATGATATGTGTTGCTTGATTCAAATATGATGCACTTAGTGTAAGTAATACTTCATTAAAGAAAATCTTCTCGATCCCATGATTACAAAACAGAATATGATGCAGGCCAGAAAGATGGAAAGTGGTTGTCAACATGAGCAGCAAGGTAGGTGGTGGTGGTGGGAGGATGCTAAAGCTAAAGAATGAGGGCGAATCATCAAGGAGGAAAATGTGAATCGAAACGGGAATGGGAGTGATATGTTCGAGAGCCAAAAGATCTTGAATTTGACCCGTCCCGGGATCGAGATATTCTCTAGATGGAGGACCGAAAAGATGTGTGCATGGTCATTCTGTACGTTATGTCAGGTACTTTGATCTTTTTGTACTATTTTCAATGTTCACTTGTATATGACAAGATGCTTATATATGTATTGCAGGCGAAGGAAGCTTTGTATGTTGAATTGGTAGATAAGTTTGCTGGACAAGTTCAATGAGGATTGTGATGAGAAGGTGTTTGCTGGACAAGTTCAATGCAGATAGTGATGAGAAGGTGTTTGCTACACAAGAATTGTAGCTACCCAACAATTCTTTTCACTCATCAAGTACCCATCTGAGAAAAGAGATGTTGATGGCTTTATCGAGGACTTGTACGCGCGGGATCGACTAGCTGTCTAACTTTGCACAAGTTTTTCTTTAGTTCCCGGTTTTGTTCTTGTTTCTGATGGCGGTTAATTTGGGCCGAAAAATCTGAACCAAAACCGAATCAAAACTCATAAGGTTCTGTTTCGGTTTTCTAAAAATTCATCATTTTCGGTTTTCGTCCTATTGGTTGCGGTTCGGTTCGGTCTTTAGATAAGGATGAGCATTTGGCCTAAAAAAACTGAACTGAAACCGAACCGGACCGAAACCGAACCAAAACCGATAACACGTGATCGGTTCGGTTTCGGTTTTGAAAATTCATCGTGTTCGATTTCGGTTTGGTTCGGTACGGTTTTGCACCATGCTCACCCCTAATGGAGGTTTTGTTTTGGTAGAGTTCAATGTTTATAAATTCTGAATATGATGTTTTTGGTTGTTTTGTAGGTGAGTTTTATACTCTTCCAACTGTGTTAATATAAATAGAGATCGATCAAAATGGGTTCGGAATGATCGTTTCCATTTATCAAGTTTTTGTTAATAATTTTTGTTGTGATGACTTATAATTTCTTCTTCGAATGGTTCACGATTATGTTTATGATTGTAGTTTTCATTTCTTTTGACAATAATTGATTACTTACACTTCAACATGTAATTGAAGATACAGGCAATAATGGGGGAGTTTATATGATGATAATAGTACTCTTTAATTGCTTCTTTAATAATAACTATTTGGTTACGACTTGTGTTAATAAAAAATATGCAAAATGCTGTGATTAAACTTGCGACATGTGAGTTATTAACACAATCTCCTAATCAACTGAGTTACTAAAATATACTTCTTTGTATGTTCTTTACTTGGACTAAGTTAAACCTTACAAAGTTAAAATTACCACCATCACCCATAATTACTATGGCCACTAACTATCAATTGGTCGTCGTAAAACATAGTCACAGGGTACCCGCCGCCGCATTGCGCGGGTACCAGCTAGTAAGAACTATATAAACTTTGAAGCTTTTTATAAAAGCTTACCTGAAGAGCAAGCTGTGATGCAGTTTTACTCATGTCAACTGCCGCCCGCCATAAAAACTGCCTGCTTCTTTTAGGTATTTCAAGACCATCAACATAATGAACACCATTTATTTTTCCACAACCACCTGTAAATTGAAAGAATAAAATAATTAAATTAAATTCTATTAAATAATTTCATGAATAACCAACAATAAGGTTAAAAAAATTCAAAATTTACCTTGTCGAGCAGCATTTTTAATCATGATTTGTGGTAAAACTGCTTTCTGGAAAATGTGTTTTGAAAGCATGCCACCTCGCCACCAAGCAAAAACGGTTGATGTATCTTTAACATCAGAATCAGTTATTTCTGGTGTAGTTATTATGGATGGTTTTCTACCACGTCTACCGGGCCCACGTTTTTTAGTGGGCCCGATCACATTTTTAATATTTTGGGTGATTTGATTTTCAAACCCTAGATCATCTACAAGCTTAATCCAATCGGATGAAAAAGCAATGTCCCGAACGTTCTTCTCAAACTACATAAAAACAAATAAAATAAGATCATACTAATGAGCACATATAGTAAAACATTTTAGTAGATATTTAAAAATGGGGAAATGGTAAGACTATCACTAGTTTTTGAGGTTTTTTAAATGCAAGGAAGCATTAAAACTATTTTTACGACTACAATTTGAGAAAGAAATATAACTATTTTGTCTACTATATATTAAAACAGCATTAAATAAAACAAAAATACTTACTTCAAGCAAATACGCCTTAATTTCACCCAAACTTGCAGCATCTTCCACTTTTTTCCTCCATTGAATTCTATAACTACCATTTAAAAAATTCCCAACTGTCAAACCGTATAAACTTTCTTCCATAAACATAACATACGTTGCAATTGAAGCAAGACTGCTTTCACTGTTTTTCGGTTGTTTCAAATTTGCAAGAATTTTTCCAGAACCTTTAATTGCATTTGCAGCAGCTGCATTTAATAAACAACCTCTTTTGCTGCTAATTGTAGATTTACACGATAAACACCAACCGCATCTTTCTCTTGAAAATTCAACTAACTTTTTTTCATAATTTGGCCAATAAAACCGTTTTGCAGCAAGTGAGAAAGCTTTTGCTTGCAGTGAGTAATTTGCAGACATAAATTTCCGATGATTATTCGACGGTTGGATTTGAGACCCGAGTTTTTCTTCAGATGATAAAATTGCTAAACTTGCACCAGCAGATGCTGCAAAATCACCATGAATGTATACGTTTGTATACACTTGTGGTTTAAAAGATGAACCTGTGTATAATTTTGAATCCATGTATAGCTTTTCTTCAGATGATAAAACCGCTAAATTCGCTTCTTTTTTGTAAAAGGGCTTATTTGTCATTTCACCATTGCCATTTTCAGAGGGCTGAACAAACCCTAATTCTTTACAGTTTTCAGTATCGATTGCATTTGGTGCAATATCAATTTCCCTTTTATCGATTTCAATCAAATCATTATTTAGAAATAAAATATTTTCAGGAATTTCCCAATATTGCAAAATATTCTTGCATATCTCTGTATATATAATCCTGTACTCAGCTGAAGAAGTAAGTACATTTACAACTTTTTGAATATCAACTGAAGAATAGTATCGAGTATGTACTTCCAAACTTTTTGAAGTTTTCATCCTGCATTAATTAATAAAAAGCATCATAATTCATAAATTCCTGAAAATCGTGCATGTGGTTTGTATAATATTACGGATTCGTCCCTCGACTTCTTTAATTACATGGATAGTCCCTAAATTTGAAATTTGTAACACCAACAGTCCCTATATAAAGAAAGTCTACTATGTTTATAGGGACCGTTGGTGCTGCAAGTTCCAAAATTTGGAACTATCCGGGTAATAAAAGAAGTTGGACAAAATCCATTATTTCAAACAAACCACAAGGACAATTTACGTAATTTACTCTTTTTCTAATAAAAAAATTACCCTATAATTCTATATATAATAATTTAAAAAATTAGAAACATACACAAGAAGATGATCACAAGAGCCCAAAAACACTTGTTCATATGGATCGATTCCAAAAAATTCAGCTCCTTTTAAACCCGTTTTTTTGGTAATTTTTGGCCCGTTTCGGTTAATTGTACATTCAGGGCAATACCATTCTCCTTCAGGAATAAAAGATTTCAAAACTCCAATACATCTTGAATGATATGATGATGGACATCCATCACAACAAACTAAAGTCCCATCCATGCCACATAGGCGACATTCATCACCATTACCATCATCGTCCACATCAGCACCAGTATCCGATGATCCAGTAATTCCAACACTTTTGGAAACAGAAGAATTTGGTGTTTTTATATGGTTTTCAGTTACATTTTTTACAAAATCTTCAGATTTATCAGAATCGGGACCCACTTCAGATTCTTCACGCATGTCGATTTCTGCTCTTAATTCTGCTGAATTTGATGCATCATCACATAGCAGCTGTAAAACAGCTAACTTTTGGCCTGCAGAGAGGGTATAATAGTCTTTTTCCAAAACATTGACATAAAATTCTTTCCATTCGGGGCCTTCTGTATATCTCATAGTCGTTATGTATTGGACTATGAATACGGGCCATGTTAATGAATCAAGCAAACTCCAATCCATGCTCCTGAAAAAAAAATTAGTTATTATAACACGTGTTACACACTAATTAAAGAAACAAATAATGAATTAATGGTAAAAATACATACCTGAAGCATTTTGATGCAAGTTCTGAACCTTCTGAAGATAATATTTCAACATGGCTCTTTAAAGGCCGCATAAGAGCAACATGAATAGCATCCATAAGTGTATTATGAACAGAACTATTAAGAGCACCAACAAATTCATCAAGTCCAAAAGGACTTAAAAACAAACACACACTAAATGACCTCAAGAAGGTATATACAGAGAGAAGATATGAAACATGTTCCTCAGGGATTCCAAAGTTTCTGGAAGAAGGCAGCAATTGTGGCGGTGGGCCCAACGGTTGACTTTCAACCTCAACAATATTATCAGGTTGTTGTTCATAATCACTAAAATCACTTGATGATTCACTATCGATTTCAGGTTGAGCTCCACTAAGTTCAAAAGCACCACCCCGAATAGAACTTTCAACTTTTTCTGAATTTGCTAACTCAATACAGTTATTGATGACACTGTTATCATTTCTAACGGTTTCAACTTTATCAGCATTTGCTAATTTAACATCTTTTTTCACGGTTTCAGCTGTATTAGCAAAACCAATTGATTTAACAAGCTCACTTTTAGCATACTTTTTTGCTATATATTCATCTAAAGATTTTTTTCTCTTATGAAAAGCAGCATCCATTTCATCATCATTAACGATAAACTGTTTCAATTCATGGCTCTCCAAATCTTCACAATCACCATCTTCATAATCAACCCTATATAATCCAGTTTCATAAGAAACAATTTTTCCAAGGAATTCGCCACTATCATCAAACTCCTTCTTCACATATTTCCCAACAAACACCTTAGACCTTGGTGGGACCCCTGATTTCTTCGCTGTTTTCTCTACATCTTCCCCATCCTTCCTTTTCCTTTTTCTTCCTCTACGCTTAACCACCTCAGGTTCCATTTCCCACCCGAATTTAGATCCGAATCAAGCTTCTAGTAAATTTTATGGCAAAATCATCGCATCACAATTCGATCAAACCTAGATCAAACAACAATGACGCAACTTTTAGGTTTTTCGCAGATCTCGTCATCACAATCAAATCGAATAATATAACCTAAAAATGCATAAATCGACGAACTTTGCGCAAACTTCTGTTTTCGCGTAAACTTAAAACTGCTAATTTAACGAAAAAACTCGATGCGGAAATAACTCGTACCTCGTGAAGAAAAGTTAGCCGCCATTATAATCTGGCCTAGGGTTTCATCTGCATCAAATATGGATACGTGTATGTGTGTATATGTATATGTGTGTGCTTTTGAGTGTGTTATCCGCTCTGATATGGAGTGGAGATTAGCCCTAGAGGAAAAAACCTGCGAACGAGACGAATACTGTGGTTTTCAGTACCACACTCTTCGATATATTGATGATGGTTTTTAGATTTAACTCGTCCGAGTCGGTTAACTCGTGACTCGTCCGAGTCGGTTAACTCGTGACTCGTCCGAGTCCCAATTTTAAATTTAATTTGTTTAATATTTTCCCTCTTTTCTTTAACAATAAAACTGGAAAGTGGAAACTATGTAATTTTCCTTTTATGCATCTAACTTCTTTTTAACTAAATAAAAGTTATTGATTGTTTTACCAAATATTAATTAAATATTATTAGTGTAATATAGTGATTATTAATATGGAAAATATGATATTGGTTCATACACTTTCTTCTTACCCATATGTTTATTCATTTGATCATAATAAGTGTCAAAATCAATGTATGATATGACGAAAGATAATTAGTGGATTACACATGTTAATTTTAGAAGTACGTAGACATATGTGACCTGCCCACGGTCCTTATCTAAATCACATATGCTTCATTTAGAAGACCTAACTAACTTATGTATTTTCTGACAACTGGGTGTTAGACCGGTGCCAATAGTGGCGGCAACTGACGCCGTCAGTTGCTGCCAACTCAGCGCCACGTCAGCAGACAAACTAACTAACACTAAACTGACGTAGACATGCCAGCAACACTACGTCACTTCACCAAATTTGGGCCCACCATTTACTTTTCTTTTTATAATAAAAATATACAACTAATTAAAACATATAACTAATAAAAATACATTTCATTAATTAAAAAAACATTACATAAAAAAGACATTAATTAAAAAAAAAGACATTAATTAAAAAAAAAGACATTAAAATAATAAAAAAAGACATTCGAACTAAAAAAAACTACTAGTCAAGAGATTCATTGTCGTCTTCGTCTTCGTTTTCGCCAACCGGTCCTTGTGTTCCCGAACCCTCACTGTCACCCTCCTCGTCATCCTCGTTAAAAATCGCCAAATCCAAATCCGACCCGGCCGTGTGAGGGTGGGGGATCAATGGGGGTTGATTGAAATAGCTCTCACACGTCGTTTGATACCGATGATTGACGTCTTTTGGACATTTTTTCAAGTTTGGGAGGAGGTATGAATTTTTTGAGAGACAAAGAAGGTGAATGTGGTGTAAAAAATAGAAGAAGTGAGTGGGTATTTATAGATGTAAATGAGGGGGAATTGTTTTTGAATTTTTTTGAATTATTACCGTTTTTTTGTATTTATTACCATTTATTTTGAATTATTACCGTTTAAAAAAAAAATTATTGGCTACCCGGTACAATGGGCCCCACACGCACGCTCCTCCCTCCGTCCCTTCTCCCGTCTCCAAAGCGGCTGCAGTCAAACCGGCGCCCCGTGTCAACGGCGCCGGTACCGGCGGAACACTGGAGGTGCCAATCCGGCGGACCGTTGGCACCTGTCTTATATAATTCATTGTCCAAAAGTGACTTTTCCTATATAAGATCACATGAATACCTAAGTAATAATATTTCAGCTTATTTTAACCTCATGGCTTAAATACTAATTAAATAAAATCACAATTCAATTAAAAAAAAGTAAATGTGTATAAAATAATAAATAATTATTTATTACTTACCAAAGGTAATAAATTACTAGGTCGGGTCTGCAGGTATTAGAAAATCAACGCAAGTCCGGGTCCGACAAGTAATGGTAATATTGAAATGATTTGATATATAATCAAATATCTAAAATAGTACAAATATAATCAATACCGTAAACTTATATTGATAACAAGTAATGAATAATTATTCAATTGTTATATATTTAAAATTTTGTACTGGCTAGTAATAAATCATGTATTTATTTTCGTAAGAGAAAATAATAAAAATGAAATGCCGAATTTATATCGCTAACAACTGTTTATTCAATTATGATAACAAGTAATGAACAAATATTTAATCATAACCATGAATATCATAAATGTATTTTTATAACAAGTAACGAACAAATAGTCAATTGTATATTAAAAAATTTATACCCGATGATAAACAAATCATGTATTTATTTGTTGTAAAAGGGAAAAAGATATTGAATTTATTTTGCCACAGGTAATATAGTATGAAGAGATTATAAAATTTGTGATTTAGTCTACTGAGTCAACTCGGACTCCATGCACTTTGACCCAAAAGGGTGTTTTATCTATTTTTCGTTACCTACAAAATAATATGTACGGCTTTTGAGTTCTGAGCTACGAATGGGAACAAGTAAACTGATTAGGATTTTGGCGGGAACAATTTAGACGTGGTATTACTTTACCCGCCTATTCGTATAAGATTTGAAAGCGTGAGTTTTTTTGTTTAATTTAAAAATATAAAATAATTAATATTTTTGTGTTTGATTATTATTATTTTTATTATTATGTGTTAATATTGTTGTAAATTGCAATCGTGATTTGTTAAATCACTGCCATGGAACTTCAACCATGCATTGTTGTATTACATAAGTCTGATTATGTGGCTATCAACAATACAAAAACATTAATCATAAGTGAAAGTGCAAAACTTAATACTTCGTATAACCAATGTTTAAAAAACTGTTTTTGCGTTTAACCAACAAATATCCCAAATACGATTATTGAATCGATCGGACCGAATTAGCTTGCCAGTTGGGTGACAATAATATTAAATATTTATGATGCGTTTTTTATGTAAATTGTGTATAAATGTTAAAAAAAAAACTATAAATATACAAAATAAATACTATAAAAAGCATAACACTTTATAAAACCTATTTTTCGACTAGCTTAATCAATATTGAGTTCCAAAACCTATATGAAAAAGTCACATGTCTATTTGTATTTATCTAGTTATTTTTAGAAAATTGTTTTTTCCGATTTGACATGCCAGTTCAACTGAGTTTTATATCCAACCGCCCAGTTATGACATAGCTGTAACCATCGTTCTAACTGACTCGATCTGACCGGCTACATTTTCGCACAGGAAGATTATCATATTGGTCGACATTTTCTTGGTCCTATAATGTTTTAATTGGCAACATGTGTTGATAAGGAATAACTAAATAAGCAATATATTAATGTTCGTAAGAATGTGTCCAGATTAGTGTAAAACATGGTGAAAATATGTAAATGCTTAAGACTATCCTCATTAGCAACCCAATCCAACCAAATTTTTTCATTAAAAAATAATATCTCTTTCTTCCACCTACACAACCCAACCCAACCTTATTTTTCACACACATTAACAACCCAACCCAACCTAAATTTTTATTACTTATTAAAATCAAAACAACCAATTAGAAAATTCCACCTCACACTATAAATAAAAAGAAAGACTAAAATAATGGTGTGAACCTCATGTGACCTTGGTCTCCTCCACCAACCTAGGTCACCTCTTTTGGTGACCCCCTCTCTCTTTTTATTATTATTTTATTGGGTGACCCAACCCCAAACCATACCAATGGGAGTAGTCTAACAAAACGTCAAACAACTCCTCCGGCCTCAAGGGATAAGATACATCAATCCGTTAACATTTACTTGCAAAATATCCAAATTGTATGTTAAAACTATACATATGAATCAGAGATCAATCCGTTCACTTTATTATACTGTAACTAGTTTATGATCCGTGAAAAATCACGGACTGTCATTAAGTTTATTCATTTATAATTTTTATTATCAAACAGCAATTTATCATTAATTACATAAATATTACATGTAGAATAAGAAAACATATAATGCTTTTAAACGCAAAATAAATTCATTATTTTTTCAAATTATATTAACATTATAAAATTTAAGATTACGTGAAAATAAAATGATAAAATTCATTGATCCTTACGAATTGTATTTTGACTACTACTTAAGTCAAATACAATACTGTTTATAACGAATCATGTTAAGACTACTAATAAAATCTTATTTATGCACTAATCTAAAAAATATAAAATATTAAATTGGGTTTTGACTACTACTCAAGTCTAACACAGTACTATTTATAGTGAATCATGTTACTACTACTAATAAATTATTAATTTTATGCACTAAACAAAAAAAACCCTCCAATGCTTGTAGCGAAATAGTATTGGTGTAAGGTGTTGCCCATGACCTATAGGTATCGTTCAAAAAAAATATTTTGTTTTGACTACTACTCAAGTGAAATATAATTCTTTATTTATAATTAATCATGTTAATACTACTTTAGAAGTTTTAGATTTATGCACTTATTTAAAAAAATCAAAAAAGTTACAAAACACAGAAAAATAGAGATTATAGTTTTAACTATTACTTAGCTCAAACACAGTTCTCTATTTATAGTAAAATCATGTTAAGACTACTAATAAAGTATCACTAATCTAACAATTCATAAACATTTTTAAAAAGTAGAGAATTGTGTTTTGACTACTACTTAAGTCAAACACAATTCTCTATTTATAGCAAATCATGTTAACACTACTAAACTAATCCAAAAATGGAATAAAAATATTAAATTGTATTTTGACTACTACTAAAGTCAAACACAATATTATTTACTATAAAGTATAAAATTTATACACTAATAAAAAAAGTTATAAAGAGAAAAAAGAAAAAATAGATAATTGTGTTTTAACTACAACTCAAATCATATTTGAAATAGTGGGGAATTTCTCGAATTGACTATTAATTATCTATTTATAGTGAATCGTGTTAAGACTACTAATAAAGTCTTATTTATGAACTAATCCAAAAATAAAAATAAAAAATCAATTTAGTCTTCTAGACGAAGGGTTGTGAATCTGTAAGAAAACTCTGTACTTCTAGCCACTTTGGATTGCATGTTATAATTATAAAAAGATCAAGATATAAATCAGCTAATAGCGATGATATCTAAATAATGTTGTCTCATATGAATTGAAAGCATTGACCCTAATTAAAAAAGCATACAAATAAATTAAAAAAATTAACAGACATAGAAATAGATAAATTTTACTTCAATATTAAAAAAACACAGTAGTTAACAAATTTTAAAAAAACTAACATCCAATGCAACTAAACCTAAGTTGACTATAATAAAAAAAACATATGTACATAACAAAAAAAAAAAAAAAAAAACCTAACGTCCAATACAATTAAGGGCATGTTTAGGTAAGCTTATTTTATGGCTTATTAACTTATTAGCTTATTAAGCTTATATAAACCATATTTAAAAAAGTTTAATTAAGCAATATCGTTAAAGTGAAATAGTTGACTATATTTGAAAGTTAAAAAAAACTTTGAATAACAAATAATAACATATCTCTATTATATAACACGATATAAGCAAAAACAAAACACTAATAAATTAATATTTTTATAGAAACAAAATGGTAACAGAAAAAGGAATGCAGTAAAATTGACATGCTAGTTTGGCTGATGTAGAATGAAGAACTCATGCCCTAAAGACATGAGGTAGAGACATTTAATAATATTGAACATTCCTAAATATATATAAATAACTATTAATGAACTTTACTTTTTATTAATTTATATGAGTTCCGTAAATTATGATGATAATTTAAGGAAAATATCAAGTCTATCCTACAGTAACTAATTCAAACTAATAAATTGTATTTTTAATTTAAATTAAAAGTTCTAATTTATTATTGACAAAATAAATTAATTCAATTGAAATATTAACGAAAATCTCTAAAAAGGGTGGAGGTAAATATTGAGGTAAATAAATAATTAATTTAAAATTATGATTTCGATCAAGTAATTTAATATGGAGGAAAATAAAATTTAATCCAATTTTTTGCAAAAAAATTTAAAATTAGAGCCTCATAATATTATGCCACGTGTCATAGAGGTCTTCTAAGAATGCCATGTGGCAATATAAGCTTTGATTTATTATAGTAGTAGATTTAATAGCCTATAACCCGTGATGAATCACGGACGGCTTTTAAAAAGTTACTACACAAAAGTTAAAATGTGTAAAGTGACAAATATTACAAACTATTAGTGTAATAAAATAGTTGGGGGATGAAATTAATAATTTCATCCTAAGCACATCGATGATTTATGTAATTTACTATAAAGGAAAAGAAAACCAAATGATAAATCATCAGGTGGATTAAAAGATTTGTTGAAGTTTTTGGATGCTTCAAAGCAACTGCAAACGGGTCTGAGAAACAACAAATGTGTCAACAAAATTGCAAAAAGCTCAAACGGTTTAATGAAATTGCAAAAAGTTTTTTAATCATTTACCAGAACTTAAGGGAATACCGAGACTGATTGCAGTAATTGTACTACCATAAAATTGCACTAACAGTAAACGAGTTTTTGTATATTTGCGGCTTGTTTTGTCCCACTTCTTTACACAATGTCAAATATTATTTCAACAAAATTCTATTTTGTTGAATAAAATGGTATGATTTTAGTCATTATTAAATACACTTTGGACGACTTTTAACCTGAGTCATAACTATATGGGTTGCGATTCAAAAAATGATCATGTTCAACCCTTGTTTGACCCGTTTTGACCAGGATCCTTTTTGACCTGTAGCCTAACCCGACATGTTTCAAATGGCGTACTGAAAAAATAAAGTATTTAGGAAAAATGACAAATCTGACAGTACATGTGCTCATACGACCAGAGTATGCGTTTGTGATGTAGGGTATAAGCCTCCTAATGCAAGTGTGGAGCGATAACTACTTGTATTAGAAGATGCTGCTCGATTTTAACCCGTTTCACCAGACCCGATTTCCCCAACATATTTATAAAATCCAAGATTATTATAAACTGTTTCATAGTAATCATTTGGGATATCCACATTTCAATTGTGTAATTAATTTAAATTGTGTGTGACCATTCAATGACTAATTAATTTAAATTTCAATACATATTCAATAGTGATATTGCATATATAGAGATGCTATTCAATACATATTCAATAGTGATATTGCATATTCAATATTGATGATGTGCTATTATGACATGGCATTGTCTAGGTGGCAAAACATTCTTTTAATATATATAGAGATAGAGATTGTTAGACAAATATTTTGAGGTTTTGATATATTACTAGTTAAACACATCATTATATCAAATATGATATGATAGTTGCACTAGGAAAGTATAGATTTATGTTTTATAAATAAAAAATTCATTTTTAATAAACATTATACTACCTCCGTATCAAAATAAGTGATACACTTTCCTAAAAGGGGTGATACAAAATAAGTGATACACTTCAAAATCTTTCCTTATTTGGCAAAAAAGTGAGACCCCTTCTCCACTAACTATCTACTTTAATAAAATAAAATTACTCTTTTACCCTTACTTTTACTTTTAAACATCATTAATTTCACTACATCCAAAAGAAGCGGGTCCCATTATCCACTAACTATTCACTTTATACTATTTTAAATCACTTTCCAATCTTTTGCCTCAAAAACCGCAATTTCCCAAATGTATCACTTATTTTGATACGGATGTAGTATTAATTATTGAGTTAATGTATATTTTTTTATGTATTCAAGGGCATTGTTTAGTAAAATCCTTTATACAGATTTAGTTTAAAATGTTTATATTTATTCCTTATAAAAAACTTATACAACTTCAATTAAAAAAAAAGAAACAATAAATATTAAATGGTGGCTGTGGGGTTCGAACCCACGCGCACGTATGTGCAAAGATCTTAAGTCTTCCCCCTTAACCACTCGGGCAAACCACCAATTTGATGATCTCAATCCCAAGAAACCGATATTATATCAAAGAACAGTGAATTTCCAACAGAAAGATCTAGAAGTCGTCCATGTTTCCCTACCCGATTATTTATAATTCAGCACTTTTCCCCCCTTTCCAGAGCTAGAGAGAACGCAGAAACCCTAGAACCGGATTAACGTTCAATCTATTCATCAATGGCGGAGCATTTGGCATCGATATTCGGAACGGAGAAAGATAGAGTGAATTGCCCGTTTTATTTCAAAATCGGAGCTTGTAGGCATGGAGATCGTTGTTCCAGACTTCACACTAAACCTAGTGTTAGCCCTACGTTATTGCTGTCGAACATGTACCAACGTCCAGATATGATCACACCTGGTGTTGATGCTCAGGGTCAACCTATCGATCCTCGCAAAATTCAGGATCATTTCGAGGTATTAATATGATTTTTGTATCATCTGTTGTTTAATCAGTTCTACTATCCGGATCTCGTATGCAATCTTCGTTCAGGAGTTCTAATTATATATTGATGTGTTTAAGTGATACTTCTCAATTTTTGTTTTAACATGATCAGTTTAGTAGCTGGCGCCTTTTTAGCCTGCTGTGTGATATATGTTACTATCATGTTGTGCAGTGTATTTTGCAGTTTTTCTTTGTAGTATGAACTGTCAAGTTTTATGTAAAATTAAATTCCATAAAAAAAGGTTAGTTAAAATATAAATTGCAACAAAATTGTAGGAGAAGTCGATATATTCTTACAATAGTACCATTTGCAAATTTCAATTTATATATATACACTTATATATGACATAAGGCTTGAAAAAACTCGATAAGAGCCCTTATAAGCTCAAGCTCGATAAAAGCTCAACTCATATGTTCTTCGCTGCTTACATGTTTACGTTGTGTTTCATTGCAAGCAATTCTATTAGTAGCTGTCATTTTATATCTGGTACAATCAATATCACAAGAATTACTGATTTTTTTTTTTTTTTTTTTTTTTTTTTGTGATGAATTTGTAGGATTTCTATGAAGACCTCTTTGAGGAACTGAACAAGTATGGGGAGATTGAAAGCTTGAATGTTTGTGATAATTTGGCTGATCATATGGTAAACCTATATCGTTGTATTATTTATTGTTAATTGTTATATATTATGATCACACATTGGTTACAAGTTATAACATTTGTATCATGTAGAAATACTCTTTGTTAAATATACAATACAAAATCTAGATAATGCCTGATCTTATCACATTAACTGAATTACCATGTTCTTATTGGTTTGTTATATTGCATAAACAACATGACGTGTCACAATCATTTTTTTTGTTTTTTACGATGATGCTTAACATGTTTATGCTGCCTCAACAGGTGGGAAATGTATATGTTCAGTTTAGGGAGGAAGAGTATGCAGCAAAAGCACTACAAAATCTTACTGGAAGATATTATGCAGGTGTGAATTTCAATGATTTTACTCCATATGTTGCATTCATGTTTATGATCTTTCTTGTTATTATCAGTATTAACTGTATTATTATTCATTTTTTGATGATAATATGAATGTATCTGGCAATTTTGTGCAGGGCGCCCTATCATTGTTGACTTTTCACCTGTGACCGATTTTCGAGAAGCCACTTGCAGGCAATATGAGGAAAATAATTGCAATCGGGGCGGTTACTGCAACTTTATGCATCTCAAACAGATCGGCAGGTTAATACCTCTGTAATTAAGTTACTATTTTATATAACATAAAACATATTCATATATTTTTACTTAATTTTTGTTGGAATTTTACAGGGAATTGAGGCGGGATTTATTCGGTAGGTACAGACGAAGGCACAGCCGTAGCAGAAGTCCATACAGACACAGAAGCTATGAAGAACGAGGGCATGGTAGTCATAGTCGAAGATATGATGACGTGGACAGGGACCGGGCCCGCCACCACGAGAGTCGGTCCAGGAGACACAGAAGCACGAGCCCGATTCATAGGTCTGAAAGTGGTACTAAAAGACACAATCATAGTCCAGTTAGAGAAGGCAGTGAAGAAAGACGGGCCAAAATTGAACAATGGAATAAACAAAGGGAACAACAAACAAAAGTTGATGGGACCCAAACTGATGGTGATGGGTGCTATGATCAGCAGTGAATCAGTTGTGTGTATTTCTGGTAAGTTTTTTTTTTCCTTCCTGAAATTGATTTATTTTTATCCTTCCTAAATAACAACGAAGTTATACTTTTGTTGTGAATTGGGCATCTAAAAGATGGTTTTGTGTCCCAATCTGATCATTATAATATGTTTTTTACAATATATAATGGTTGCAAAAACAATAATGACTCGTAAAAAATATTAAATTCGTATAGAATGCTAAAAAAAAATTAAATTGTATGTAAAATGATTGCTTTAAAAGGTTTTTAATGACTCAAGGGGACAAACATAAAAGTATTTTGTTATCTTAGACCGGAAAACCCTTCTTTTTTGTTTGTTTGTTTGGATCAAAATGATGCTCGGTCTTATTGCCCATTTGCACTGTGCAGGTGGTGTGCAGGTTTACACTTCTTTCATTTGGATTTCTCAAAATATCGTCATTACCTTCTTTTCCAATTATGTGGTCTTTCATTTTTTTCAAGTTTTGTAACTTTTGTCGCTAAACTTTTTTTCTTTCTTTCTGTTTTTTGTCCATGTGGTCCTTCATTTTTCCTTGATTTTGTCCTCCCGTCCAATTCCGTCTATTTTTCGCCATTAAACCTCATCACTTGCTAAACGCGTTTGGAAAAAGACTGAAATACCCTAATGCGTTTGGCACGTGATTAGGTTTAACCGAGAAAAATAGATGAAATTGGACATAAGGACAAAATCAGGAAAAATGAGGACCATAGGGAAAAAAATTCGGAAAAAAAAAATTCAGGGACACAACTTGAGAAAATGAAAGACAACATGGACGATTTATATAACTTACTCTTCAATATATATGCCTGCGTGTATAAACCATATAGCACATCATATATGTGCATCATAGTTCTTAATACTAAAAAATTTAAGCCATTTTGCAATTCAGTTAAGTGTTTATAACCCACAACATACATTTGGATCCCTTGAAACTGACTCCAGTAAAAACTACATTGTGTGCGTGTGATCATAAAAAGTATTTTTTTACAATATCAATATAATTCTTTTGATTAACTGATTGAGAGACTTTTGACCCGTTAGAGATAGAACATAACTGAATCAATCAACCCATTGAAGGGAAAACATACTTATTTGTGCGATAGTTTTGTTCAACAAATTTAAAGTTTTTGCAGTCAGGTTATCTGCGATTACAACGTTTCGTTACTAGGTGAACTTTTTAGATTATATTACTTGATATCTTTCATGTTTTCTTAGATTTTTGATACATGATTTGACTTTATGCAGTTTGCAGGTCTGAGGTTGTAAACAAGAATTACAATGATGTTTAGTTTTAAGTCTTAACTGCATTTTTACTGTGAATTATGTACAGGTGATTGTTTTGATGCTCGTGTAACAGGCATTTGCAGGGCAGGGCACTAAAGTCGTTTTCTGCATGTTGTTTTAGTCATCTAATTGAGTCGTTTATCTCTAAATGTCGAGACTTATAAACAGTTACTATTGAGTAATGAATTTGTTCAAGTTTATGTATACCTCGAAGCTTATTGTAACAAGGATTTTTAGATTGATAATTTGGGGTTGTTTAGCTATAACAGAATCTCACTTTTTTAGAATATAAATTTTAATATTTAAAATTATAAATAAGCGAATAATCTAATGGCGCTAGTGTAAATGATTATCGGTGCAAAATTGTTTCTAAAGTAGGAACCAGTGTAATTGACCTTGTCACGTCTATAATCATCAAAATGAGTTGGATAAATATAAATTGAATTTTAAGTTTATCCTTAAATTTCTTTGGGTATACTTTGTCTTGATCGGAAGTCTATAATCAACTTTATAGTCTATTCTTTTTTAAGTTTGTTCAAATAATGTAAAAGTAATTGGTTCTGATCCAATTATGTACGATTTGATTATTGAAAATATCTACATATTGTGATGTTGTAGGCCTATGATAACATTTGATAGGAAACCCGTTTTATATTACAAATTTACAACGATAGAACCAACGGTAACCATACAATTCTTATTACTTTTATTAACCGCCAAAAACTATGCTTTTCGCCGGACTTCCACTCGCCGGCGGCAACCAACTCCTCCTCCACCGTAGAAATGCTAACCTACTCTTCCGCAACTTCAAACCAATCGAAATCAGTTCCTTCACAGTTCGATCATCATCTTCAAGCCTTAAAGAACTCGACACGTCATCATCACCGGAGGCCGACGTTGATCGGAAATTGAGTTCAACAGTGAGCGGTTTAGTTTCCTTTCCGCCGTTGAAGGTCGCAAAACGAGTGGTTTTGGTGAGGCACGGACAAAGCACGTGGAATGCAGAGGGTAGGATCCAAGGGAGCTCCGATTTTTCGATTCTTACTCAGAAAGGAGAAGCTCAAGCTGCGACTTCACGCCAAATGCTTCTCGATGATTCATTTGATATATGTTTCTCCAGGTTTATGTACATGTTTTTTTTGTGATTTCACACTTAGGGCATGTTTGGGAAAACTTATTAATGGGGTTTATGAGCTTATTAAGCTCCAAATTCAAGTTTATTTGGAGCTTAATAAGCTAATAAGCCCCGATAATAAACTTTCCCAAACATTCCCTTAATTGATGAAATTAGGGCTTCGAATTATAAGAGGGTGGTTGGGAATGTTTTAAAAAGTAGCTTATTAACTTATTGACTTTTCAAGAAGTTAATAAGTTGTTTGTTTAGAAGCCTCGGGAACAAGTTTTCAAGAAGTAAGAGGTCCTTACTTTTCAAAACTCCTTTTTGAGAAGTCAATAAGCCCATAAACACTTTTTATTAAGCACACCCAAACATGCCCCAAGTATTTCTCGCTTGGCACAAAATTATGTTGACTTTTGAAGTCAAACCATTAAAATTTCAACATTCTGCTGATTTCCTTAAGTCCAAATGTAATTTAATTTGCAGTCCATTGAAAAGGTAAAAAAAAACGGCTGAAGTTATATGGGATTCCCGGGAAGAAGAAATCCTAACTGATTCTGACTTAAGGGAGATCGACTTATACTCATTTCAAGTTAGTTTGAAGATGAAATATTTACCAAATTTATTAAAATGGTGCTTTAAAGTGTTATATAATTATTTTTTATTTATTTTAGGGTTTGTTAAAGCATGAAGGTATAGCAAAATTTGGCGAGGCTTTTGGTAAATGGCAAAAAGATGCTCCAAATTTTAGTATAGATGGTCATTATCCGGTGAGAGAATTGTGGGACCGGGCTAGCAGTTGTTGGAAAAAAATATTGGTTCATGACAGCAGATCAGTTCTTGTGGTTGCTCATAATGCTGTTAATCAGGCTCTTGTTGCTACAGCAATGGGTACATTTATTTTCCATTTTTTAAGGCTCAAAACGGGTCATATTTGGTTGACCTACAAACACTTTTTTGCCTTATAAGTTATATATGATTACAAATATTATATATTTTCCATAACAGTTTAATTTTGTTAAACCAATTTAGGAGATTGTATGCATTTTAAATTCACTTTGGCAACTTTAGGCCCGTTTGACCCGTTTACATATTAGTTATTTTTTTGGCCGGTGAGACAAAAAGTATAACCGAAATCAACATCAGTATGTTTCTAGTGTGAACATAATTTCTTTTTGAAGTTTTTTATTTTATTTCATTCTCAGGATTAGGAACAGAGTACTTCAGGATTTTACTTCAAAGTAACTGTGGTGTAAGTGTGCTAGATTTTGTCCCACGGCCTGAGGGTGGATCTCCATATATATGTCTTAACCGATTAAATCAGGTAATTTACCTTATTTATAAGAGAAATTTTTACTATTGGTAGATCATTTGTTGGTTTATAGTTGAAAATATTCATGGTTTAATAGTTGGAAATAGGGAAAATGGCATAAAATAGCATTATACTTTAGGCTAGTGGTTTTATTTTGGTAATTACAAGAAAATAGCTTCAAAAACCAAAAAAAAAAATAGTTCTAAGCTTTAACTAGCAAAGTACGTGTGCTCAAAATTTGTAATCACCAAAATGGATCTTAAAAAGTTATAGTTACCAAAAATGACCATTTAAAGTATATCTTTCTATTTTACGACATTTTCGCATAAATCTTTTGCTTTTCTACATGGTCATAAAGTAATCAGTTAATCTAGCATCATTTTATATTGTATGGTCTTTTTCGGAAAAAGTAAAATAAAATAAATATATTATGCTCAGACTCCCAGCTCGCCTATTGCTTCCGGAAGCTCTGCAGGCAGGAAAGCCAGTAAACGGATCGTTCTTGTCTGTCATGGATCATCACAGGTTAATCCCAAGCAACCTATAAAATCTCTTATTTGACATTGATCTGTTAACCTTTTTTTTGTACTTTTTTTTGTAATATTAATATAACATTATATTCATAGATTTATTATTTAGTGTTTGATGTTATTTTTATAAACAGCCTAGAAATTCTGGTGCTGATGACACATCTATGGACATGCTTGGAACTATACAGGTAAAATTAGGTTTCTTGATGTGTTAAATGCAAGAAATTAATATTATATTCTAAATAATTGTTATATAAAATGACAGTCACAAAAAACAGCAGAATTGCTTCTTGATTTGAAGGTTAAATCGATAGTTAGCAGCCCTAGAATTGTATCAACTGAAACAGCTAATGCAATTGCTCGTGTAAGTCTTACTTTTACATTTGTTATATTTAGCCATTATATATAAATAAAAAACTTTTGGATTATTAAAAAAAAGTTTAAATCAGTTTGTCTTGTTATAACAGCTAGCGTTACATATAATTGTAACATTTTTATGAAAATTATCATTTTTTTTAAATATACATCTTTGTAAAAACTTTTAGTAACCCAATTGGACAAAAAAAATTAAATGACAAAACAGGGACCAATTGTAAAAGTACATTATTTGAGTTAATTCTTTTAGCTTAACATGTTTGACCCATTATGTATAAAACACAACCTAAATCGACCCATTTGTAAAGAAAACGGGTCAAAATTGCCAACTCAGTATGAGAGGATCATTTGTTTTTCATATAAATCGAAGTGACTAATCTCACATAATTAAAGGTTCAAGAAGCAGCCGATTGTCTTGGTGCTGACTGTATTCCACGATACGTGGAAACAAAACAGTTAAAAAATCTCGATTTTCAAGACATCCTTAATCGTTCAAAAAAGGCAAGTATTTTTTCTTCATTTCTCAGTTAATTCAATTTTTTAAATTTTTATCACTCCTTTATGTTCTTCAACAGGTATCAATAAACACATCAAGTCTACAGTCGGGCTGGTTTAATGAATTTGAAGATGAATTATTAACAGAAATGTGGGATCGGGCCGGGACAGCCTGGCAATCATTATTACACGAGTTAGATAACGAATCTGAACCCGAAAACGTTGTGGTAACAGTTAGTCATCCCATTGTTAATGTTGGATTATTAGGGCATTGTTTGAATCTAACAAACGAGTGGCTAGGATCGTTCCATCTTGATGCTGGTAGCATCAGTGTCGTTGATTTTCCAGATGGCCCGTTTGGAAGAGGTGTTGTTAGATGTATAAATTATACTGCACATCTTGGTAGGTGGTCGATTCCAATTACTCGACCAACACAAGATGATGAAGAATTTTAAACTTTTTTTTGTGTGTTGATAAATTGATTATGATTATACAGTTATGGTTATATGTATTACGTGATCTTTTAGAACTGTAGGTTTACATGTTTTATATGTCATACATGTTTCACATTATTTTATCATTTTAAAATATTTGTATATATATGACATCACACATGCTTTCTTCACCTTACATTTTCACCAGAGGTCATTCAGGAAGCAGTCTCTACTCCTGTATAGAGATATGACTGTTTACATCTCATCTTTTCATACTCTCATAAAAACACAAAACTACAAACATATAAAAAATTCCTTAAATTCGTCGGTTTTCAAGCAGTTGGAGCCTTAACAGTAACCACTGGGAAATCGAGAAGCACAATTTTTTCAATTGCAGTTGAAAATGTTGCTGAAAATTCGAGATGATTCGGGTGTGTTTGGAAAGCAGTGAAGTCATCTTTTGAGGTAAATGTCATGATGATAGCATGAGTGAACCCTTGTCTTAGCATCTCCATGCTTTCAATATCCTTTCCCCTGTTACATAAAAGTGTACCAAAACTATTATCTGATGCCATAATTAATGACTTGTACCTTACGTAAAATGTAATAGCTATAAAGGAAATGGAAGGGTCGAATTAATGAAATGTTGTTTTAAATATGTGTATAACTTTTAAATTATTTGATTTACAGAAATAAATACTTCTATACAGTTTTGTAATTATTTTTAGTGAATTTTTTATTTATTAAAAGATTAAAAAATGTTAGTTGGTGAATCTAAACCTAACTTCTTTGTCTGGCGTTTAATAGATATAGTCGTATAGAATACTAAATAAATAAAATAACATAAACATGTATACCTCCTCCGTTTCAAAATAAGTGATACACTTGGAGTTTCAGGGTTTTTATGGCAAAAGATTATAATGATGGTTAAATTAGATTAATTGGATAGTTAATGGAGAATGAGTCCCACACCTTAATTTTAAGTAAAGTAAGGTTAATGATGTTTAAAAGTAAAATGTAAGGGTAAATGAGTCATTTCACTTTGTTAAAGTGGATAGTTAGTGGGTGTGGGTCCCATTTTTTTATGCTAAATAAGATAACTTTTAAAAGTGTATCACTTATTTTGAATCACCATAAAAAGGAAAGTATATCACTTATTTGAATCGGAGGAAGTATAAGACATGACTATTGAAATCAGTCTCTTTATCTATAAATATAGTTGTCAAACAATTTTTAATTTTTATTTAAAAAAATTGAGTATAGTTGTTTTGCCTACTATGTCAAAGTAATTTTATGATACTATTGCCTAGGGGTGAGCATAAAAAAACCGACAAAACCAAACCGTTAAAACTGAAACCATTTCAAAACCGGCGGTTTGGTTTTAGATTTTGAAAAAACCGATGGATTCGGTTTGGTTTCGGTTTTAACCAAAAACCGCTCCATTAAGAAACCGCCCCGCTAATATTTAATATATTATATATTTTTTTAATTATATATTTATTAAATAGAATTTGACCTATTTAAATATTTGAAAGTCCATCTACCATGGTTCATTAATGTTTATATTGTTATTACAGGTTACAAAATACGTTTATAATTTGAATTTTGGGTTAGAAAATGGTATTCATTGTTGAAATATATTATTAGACATTGAAGTTAATGCTATAAATTAGATATTGTTACTGAAATTTATATGTAATTTTGGAAAAATGAAGATTAGTACATGAAATTATATATCAATATTTTAAACGAGGTGGATTCGGTTTCAAAACCGAAACCGAACCGTTAAAGGCTAAAAACCGCTAAAACCGAAAACATTGGGTTTGAAAATCCTAAAACCGAAATTTACGGATCGTGTTCGGTTTGAGCCTAAAACCGCCCCATGCACACCCCTACTATTGCCACTTTTATTTTGTAAGAATAATTTCCTATTTTCATAAAAATAACAAATTTATAGAAGTATATTGCATGCAAATCTAAAAAGATGGTTTCAAGAGATGCAACTAAATTTAGAGCAAAATAATATTATACTTCGTAATAACTTTTACTTTGTGCATTAATAGCGATACATTAGTCTTACCAAGAAAAGGACTTGACAATATCAAGTTGAGAAACTAGGTTTTCCAGACCTTTGATAATGTCCTCCACCACCACATCTTCCTTAAACTTGACCACCACCAAATGCGTGAACTCCGCCATCTGCCACCGTAATCCTCCACCACCCCCACCCAAAGTATATAGGTATATATACACATACACAAACTCAAGCCTCCTACATACATGTGATACACACACTGACACACATATATGTAGGTTAAAATCTTGAATTATTCGTGGTGTGTACAGCCTCCAATGCACGAAAAGCAAATGTACAAGTGGGCTCAGGTCGGCACTTCCGTCGCTGAGTCCCCACAGTCAAACCCACCGACACCACGTTGTCGGAATCATGACAAATTTTCAAGGTGGGATATCTCTGGCTCGATGTGTTTTCTTTTCTTGTACATTATGTATTATTATTTGTACCATCTTGACTTGGTCAATCTCTAATTATATCTACTCAACAAAATAAAGCTAAAATATGCATTAAAATTTATACAATAATGAATAACTACCCCTTACATTTTAAGAATCATCCCCCGCTTATAAAAGTTCAAATGATTTATGCATTTAATTATCCCTTAATAAAGACAGCTCTAAGACTGTCATTAAGCAAACCCAAAATTTATTTATCGGGTTACTAATTTTAATTATATAAACAAGTATCCGTTTACGTTATTTTGTTTAATTCTAAGTAAATTAACTAATTTGAATAGATGTTGTTTAAGACAAAAAAAAAAAAAAAAGAGTAACTAAATATAAAAACTTAAGAAATGACATGTATGCTTAAGCTTATCTACATCTAGTAGTAATGGTGATCACATATAATTGTATTCACCAATTATATCATCTTAGCGAAGAAGTTCTTATAAACCAAAGAATGAGTGAGCGTGCAACCATTGGAAGCTACTCTTACAAGAAGTTTGATCGCTACGATCAAATAAAGCTAAAAACAAGGATAGGACGCAATGCGCCCATCAGCGGACCTAGTATAGCCACTACTCAATTTTTTCCTTAGCATACAATATATTTGTTTGTATTTTTTTTTTTATGTTACGAAGGTATATCAAATTAAAAAATCTATCTAATAGCCCAAAGTAATCTTAAAAAGAACTCAAGTATTAGCCAATAACTTAAACTTAAAGTTCAACCTAAAATCTAAACTAAATAAATAAAACCTAAAGTGATTGGTGTACGTGTTGTGTATAGCAATTGTCAGCCAATTCTAAAGGTCCAAACCAAAGTTGTAAAAAAGAAAATACGGGAGTAGCGAGAGACAATAAGTAGTTGTATTGTAGGTTTTATGAATCTACTTCTTTGAAAATAGAGATTTGTAAGTGTAACTGTGTAAGCAATGTGTTTATATAATAGAGTCTCTTATGTTAAATTTGTTTTTGTCTTGAGCCCCTTGACCCCATATTTTTTTATCCCCATAAAAATGCTACTGCCAGTAGAATTTCTAGTTCCGTTTTTGATTAGGCCGAGTCTTGATTAGTTCCGTTCATTGTATGAGGCAGCTAACATGGAAGGGTTCTTGTCAATCTTTTCTTCTTTTCGTTTCCGTATTGATGCATGTCCCCAAGTGTAACATTATTGCAACTTTACAGGGAAAAAGAAGAAAGAATGAAAAACAAAAAGAAAATAACAAATATCATATTACTTTTTCAAAACACCAAGACTGCTACATTTAATTATATATCATATTAAATAAGAATTTAATCAATTTATCATAGTATAATGCTCTATTTGGTTATTTTAGACCATTGTAATTTATCTCGTCTTTTATTGAGTGGATAAGTATGATACTTTTAGTGTGTGAGGCTAAATATCACGTGATTTTGTCATTCATTTTATGCTATAGGTCCACACACGGCAGTTCCAAATACATAACATTTAACGAAAATCCATTATCATTTTTCTTTACTTATATATGATATCAATATAATAATTGAAAATTGAATTATTGGTTGCACGTGTAATGGGTCATATCTGAATTCTAAGTTATTCTGTTTCCCACCAACAAAGGTAGGAGATCTATGGAATAGTGAAAAGGTATTACCCTTCCAAGCTTATAATATGTGTTTTGTGAATTATGTACGATTTTTTTTAATTACACACTATTAAATTAATTAGTTTTCACCATATTAACATTTATTAATTAACTTTTGAATTTTCTTTGCATACCATTAACTTAGTGGCGTAGGATTATATTAGTGGTGGTACCATTTTCTATCCTTTTTTCCCTAACAATTTGTTACATGTTATAACTATCTTGTGATAGTTTAGCGGTAAAATTGCCTAAAATGATATATAATATGTCATGAGTTTGATTTTTTCACTATATAAACATTCACTAGATAGTTAAAGAAAGGTTCGTAAACGACAATGACAATATAACACTTAAATCGTGTATATCATAAGCAAAATTCAGTTACTCTGGGAAACCCCGTTATAAACGGCAATGCACTTTAAAAATAACATGATTTGTAATACATAAGGACCAAATAACATATATCTAGAAGAATCTAAATTCTTACCTAACTGACATTTTTTTGTAAAATATGTACAAAATAACTGTGAAATTTTTACTCTTTAGATAGCACTAGAAGCAGAGTACCTTTTGTCAGTATTTTGTATTTTTATATATTTCATGTTACTTTACAAAAATCGCTATATTGGATGGATATCAAGAATCCAATGAAATAATGAATCATTATTTGAATGTTTGGTATTTTTGTTTTAAAAACTGGACAATGTATAAAGGATTAGGGATGAGTTTTTTGATAAAAAAATTGAATTGGAATTGGTTGGACCCGATTTATAGTTTTAGACTGGTTCTCAATTCTCCTTTTTTGTCTCTTTCTAATTTCAATTTCCGGTTTTTTCAATCCTCTAATCGGAATTTGACAATGTCTTCTTGCTAGTCAAACTCTGGTTATGTTGATGGTATAGTTTTTAAGTCTAACATGTTCTAAGCCCAAATTTACTGGGACCAGACCAAAACCGGAACCATTATTTCGATCGGGTCAGGTTTTTTGTTCTTGTTTTTAGTCAGTTTCGTTCAGGTTTCGGAACCAAACACATCCCTATAAAGAATCATTTTATTTCATGTTTTACCAATTTTGCTCTAAACCCTGATGATGTATACAAAAATCGTTCAATTAACTACCAAATATAACCAACTTTTGCCTGTTTATATCCTATTAACGTCTCAAATGTTTGAATTATTATCCCCATATTTTATGTTTGACCGACTTTTGTTAGTCATTAAAGTCAAAGACTCCAGATTTCCTAAGGCTGCAAACTCTTTTCCGATGACTTCTCCCTTGTTTATGTTGTTCCCATTCATATGCCCCTCTAAGCACCTTATTCCCACATGCCTACAAGTCAAAGTCAAAGTCAAAGTCAAAATCAATACCACCAAAATAAAAACTCCAACTTCGACAACTTGATAACCTAAAACACTTATCATCACTTTATCATGTCATCATGTTAGCTGGATGACCAAAATGTGAACCTTTTAGTGACTCAACTTTACAGAAACTTGTACAATAACTAAACATTGACAAATGTTAGATTAGGAGTTATTATAGGCAAATAAAATAAATATGCAACTAACCTTGCATATGTGTTGTGACCATAAATCCCTTTCCGTAAATTTTAATCCTTTGCTACCATTTGTTGCATTTATATTACATACCGAACTTATATTCTTGTCAAAATAAGATCTGATTATTTGGATTGATGGGTTAACCACATTACCAGCCCACAACTCTTCAGAAAAACCTATAAATAATAAAAACCAAATTAGTTAGAAATTTAAATTTGTTCATCATCACCATTACAAATAAGTTAATGTTGATTCGGGTGACTGGGTCCACAAGATTTGTCTCTTTTTTAATTATTAGTGTATTTTGGATATTTGACAAATAGTCAAACATTTGACTTTAACTATAGGCACTGAAAAGAATATTACTACAGATATGATTGACCAAAAACATACATAAGAGACATTCTGTTGCATCAACATAATGTATGTTCCATCCAAACAATGTCTGCAACCGCAAAAGCCTTCTTTTCTGCACAAATATAGAATTATTAGTTCTAGATTGACTGACAATTAATATTAACAAAAAGGACCAATTATGTAAAAAAAATACCTGACGCCGAACCAGCCTTCTGGTATTTAATTTAACTTTTTCAATAGCATCTTCTAAAAGCTGTTTCAACGGGCTCTCATTCTCACAAGAATTACTCAAAATTCCATTAATATTTTCTTTAGGCTTATCAACACACGTAATTTCTGACACATTGTCACCAATTTCTTCAGAAAGATAATATTTATAAAAATCCTCAAATTCTCTGACACCAATTGCTTGACATAAACCTCGAGTGTAATCAGCATTAGGGTTAAAAATGTCATGAACTTCTAGAAGCAAACCCGAATTCACCATTTGATCGACCCGTTGTTCTACATATTTGTCTATAACTGGAAGTGAAGCATCCACACATATGAAACAACAGTTGTATCTTAAATTATCAGCATTGCCCCAATTCTGTTCTGCCACATGTCAAATTATAACTCAGTACAGCTGGCGATTTATATTAGTTTAGTAGTAAATTTGGTTAATTCAGGATGTGTTTTATCTCTAACATGTCAAATGGGTCAAATGACTCAAATGCAAGTATGTAATATGTTACATAATACATACAACAGTAAAATAAAAAAAGTATGTTGTATACAATGACAAAAAAAGGCTAAAGTATGTTACATTTAGGTGCAATAATTACAAAATATATATAGTTTTGGACAAAAGATGTGTTCTCCTGAATAAGCAATACAAACTACCAACCTCCATAGTCTTCTCCTGAAGATATTTGCTAGGAAGAACACCAGATGCTGCATATAAATGAAGATATTGATTTATCTGCAGAATGTTTTTATAAATTAAGTTCATGAGCCATAACAACTAAAAAATAAAAACAATTTCAAATAAACAAATAAAGCCACTTACCTTTCTATGGTCATTTGGATGAATTCTATTTGCTGCAACTGGATCAAGATTTTTAAGACTATCATAATTATAACTTAAATCTTCTTGCTCTGATATATGTTGAATATGTGGTTGTTTATCTCCTGATTACAAAGGTTGTTTGTTCAGTAATTAATTTCATTTTTACATATTGAAACTAATCATATGAATTTTACCATAAGTTTCATCTAAGCAGCTTTCATCTGTATCTCCAAGTGAATCATCTAGAAGAAATCGGCTTACAAGTGCCTGAAAACAGCAAGGAGAATAATGAACAAAACTTTATATTATACTCGAATTAAAATTTGAAGTCGCAAAATTAGTAAATAACATTTACCTGAATATAGTAATTTGTGCCTCCAACAATTACCGGTAAGCGATTCCTGGATGTTATATCATCGATAAGCTGAAAAGCATTTATGAAAGTTTTATTGAACTGATAAGTACTGATATATCTGAAGATTACAGTATAAATACTTTATTCTAGCCATCAAAATATTAAGATCAATCAAAACTCAAAATGTAGAAATGGATGGCTACTAGTTGATGATTATGCATATTATAAGTAGCATTTTATGATCAAATCAAATCAAATACAAGCTAATTTAGAGCCAAATTAGCAAACCAGTCATTATATCCAGAAAAGAACTTACTGGAATTGCATAATCCCTAAAATTCTTTGCGGTGAACTCAACCTTAGGGCTAATTGTACCCAAGAGGTGGTGTGGCACTCCTGCATGAACAAATAAAATACAATTTAATAAACGAATAATATGGATTTTTCATAAGCTTGTATTCATAATTCATGTAATAAATTAACTGTTTTGTTGCATAAAAATAGCCATTTATCATTTTTGGCTGCCGATTTTTCGCGTACACAAACACAAAATCATCTTCTAATAGCCAACATGTACAAAAAAGCGAATTTTAGGTGCGTTATGCAAAAAGGCCCCACAAAATCGAACCTTTCTGATCGTGAACTGGAACTTTATTAGTGAGAACATCCAATCCTTGATACACCTACACAAAATTTCACGAAACAATGAATATATTAGGTAATACAGAACATGTAATTCTGAATTTGAGTTTTTCTGTACAAACAGTCAAACCTGCATTGAATCAGCGTTGATGATTTCGATAGGAAATTGTGAAGCTAGGTCAATGGCGAGACGTGATTTACCGGAACCAGTTGCTCCCATTATCACGACTACTTTTGGCTTAGAATTTGAAATCTTAGGGCTTTCTTCTTCTTCTTTCGGGTTCGGAGCTCCATTAGGGTTTGCGAAACTGTTGCAAGCCATCTCTCTCCCACTGTGCTCCGATGCAAATGCCGGAGATAATTGGAAAAATAATAAAAAGAAAAAAAGCGGGTTAAAAAACTTAAAAGGCCCCTGAATTTTACTTTTATTACTTTGACACCCATATGTTTCTCAAAATTTCGATATCACCCTTGGATACAATTATTTGTTACATAATCAATATTTCGGTCAATAAATCAAGATTATGTTTGTTTGTGATGTAATGACAAGTTGTGTTTGTTTTTCCAGCAAGTGTTAACGATCTAAGGTTCATTAAAAAGTTATATTTTCATTAAGAGGAATAGTATTGGTGCCTATCCATGCGCCTACTCATTTGATGATGATAAATGTCAAAATCAAGGGATGATATGAGGAAAAAGAATTAGTGGATTACACATGTCAATTTTAGAGATGGGTAAGCATATAAAATGGTACGCACATATATCATTTCTCTTTCATAAATGATGTATTTTTTTAGGGTTTCAATTCATCTTAAGTTAGGTACTCGAGATCCGAACAACCGATGACCGTCTTATTTCGTGTACCCACTATTTAAGTACCCACTCTGTAAAAGCATATCAAAAGATATTAGTTATTTGAATCGAACTTACCTGTAAACACTTAGATTATATGATACGAGAGATGACTTCGATACGATATAAATTATGTAATGTACCACACTATATAATATTTAAAATAAATTGTACAATCACTATAAATCAACTACGAAGTATTATGGTATGTAACTGTTTTTACCTCCGATCTATCAGTGCAACTAGCAAACAATCTCGAGCAAATCTAACAAAAAGGCCCATTTCAAAGCCCACTAAACCAAGGCCCAAAACATTACCCCAAATTAGCGTCTCCCGAGACTATTTCATTCTACATTTCTACCGATCCGTCATCACTCTGAATCGTCGTCTCTTCTGTGGTTTCTAGGTTATCGATTCTCCGTTTCTGCTTTTGTGCCAATACCTTCAGACTTTATCAACGTTCAGGTAACTTCATTCGGCTCAATTTCTTATATATATCAATCGCATCGTATTTATTTTGATTTAAGTTCTAGGTTTATTGATTCCGAGAATTGAATTGTAATGATTATATGAAACGGCACAGCGCCTTGATTCAATAGCTCGTTTTTTCATAGGTCATCTCAAATCATGCTCCGTGGATTGTATACCCAGCTCAATTTGCGTTCTAACCTGTAATTGAATGTTTCTCGATCTGTACACGATATGTTGATTATGCAAATCGGATTATTTTTAGATTTCATTTAGAGCCTGGTTATGAATTTTGTGATGAAATTGCAAAATAAAATAAAATTTAACATATTATAACGGTATTAATATGTTGTTATGAATGTTTCTCGAGCCTGGCCTAAAATAAAAAATAATGGTATTAATTTGATGGTATGCTAGTATTATATATATGCTATTACAGAATTGATTTGTTTCATAAAGTTTGCATTTTTGTGGCATTTGTGACTGAATTGGGTATGAGTTAGAATATTGACTTGATGTTCTTACTAGATATAGTCAAACATCAATAAATAATGTTTATTCTATTATACTGCTCCTTTTAATTGTATGCAAGGCTAAAGCATACGATGCTCATTCATTTCACATATTTGACTGTAAAAGACTATAAGGCGAGAATGAACTTGAAATTTCTAGAAATAAGCTTGATACTCATTTATTCACATGAAAACGTATGAAATTTCTCAAGAACTTAACCTCTCAACAGTCTTACATCTTGGATTTGAAAACCAATATGCAAACACACAATCATTTAGAGTACAAAACATCCTTGAAAACATAAAACAGACACTTGTCATCATTGGGTTCAAATTGTGATATGTGTACATTATGGAATTGCAGGATGGTTGCGGAAGCACCTTTTAGACCAAGAGAACAACTGATTGAGAAGCAAAGATTGTTTCAAAGCATCCACAAACACACTCATTTGAAAAGTCCAATGGACAAACTCACCTCGGTTGCCATCCCCATGGCTCTTGCTGGTTCCTGCCTCTTTCTCATTGTGAGTTCTCACCTACCTCCTCATCTTCTGTTAGAGATGGTAAAACGGGCGGGGCGGGCTGGTTGGATAACGGGTCAAAACGGGTAATTGTGTGTGCACGGACCGGGTTGACCCTTAACTATTTGTCCGTTTTCTAGGGCATATCTTATAAAAGAGTAATATAGTTTCGGGGGTGGTTTGTATTTTGTAATGGTAATCATTACTTTGTAAGTTCCATTTTTGTAGTTACAAGTTTATAAGCCGACCTACTTGGTAGTTAATTTTTATGTTCATTAACATTATAATTACTGAAATAGGCCGGTCAAAAACCTTTATTTACCAAATGGAGTATAATTTAGGAGGTTTTATGCACTAAATAATGCATATTTTTTTCAGGGACGAGGAATCTATAACATGTCTCATGGGATTGGAAAGAAAGAATGAAAATTTGAATTGGCATAAAGCGTTGACTACTTTTGAAGTTTTTCATATTTAGACTCTTGTGTTGTTCAAGTTTGTGCTTTTTTTCTATGAGCATCGAATAATTACTTGGTAACAGACATGTTGCTGGCTTGATATTGGCCATTACCTATTTGTTTGCAGTCGGTTAAATCACTGCTTTTTGATATTACACTTGCTTTTCTGATGATAAAATTTTTGGTTGTGAATTTATGACCCTAACCGATCTTGATAACTGGTTAATATCAATGATGGAGTTTGGGGCGAGGACCAACTAGTTTTTTGTTGTTGTTGTTATGTCGGTCATTTAAGTTACTAGCAATTGAATATGTATTTCATTTAAGTTACTAGCAATTGAATATGTATTTCAACTCGTGACAAAGTGATGATGTAATCAATAGGGAAATTATAAAGAAAATATAAAATATGGTTAATGTACCATGAAGTCATTGTTTTTTTCAAAAAAGTTTAAATTAGTTTATTTTTTAATAATGGTGATAAATTGTTGTTAACATGTGTATATAATCATATAGTCATCAATCTTAATAAACTCAACCTTTTCAAAGAATAAAAAGTATTCTTAATAATGGTGATAAAAAGTAAACTTAACCTTTTCAAAGAGTACTTTAATCATTGGGCTCATTATTAGTGAAAAAAACTTATATAAAATAATTTTTGTAAAACTAAAACTTCCAACTCACAGTTACAACTTTAGTTCATAACTTAAATATGTAGCTTCAATTATAGCTATTCTTGTCAAAGATATTGATTCTACTAAGTTAATCTGATTATCTTATTATTTTATAGCTTTAACACGTCTATGTCAAAGAAAAATCATATTCATTCCTATCAAATCTTCCTACTTTATCACCTTATTCATACATAATTGAAATGTAAAATTCACTAATTTTCTCTCATAATCTCATACTTTAATTTGGACACTTACATTGATTAAATGAATAAAAAGACAAATAGATAAATTTTGTAGAATCAGTTATCATCTCTTTGATAAAAGTAATTATAATTGAAGCTACAAATTAAAGTTATGAGCTATAAGCTACAAAAGTTATATTTGGACACTTTCTAGGTTTATTGATTCCGTATTGGATTGTAATAATTTTATAGAACGACAAAGCGCCTTGATTCTATGTAAGATCTAACCCACCCGCCTATGTCAAATTACTTATCTTTTTTGCTATTTTTTTAATAAAAAAAGCTCAAACTTCTAAAATTGATTGTCAAATTACTTATCTTAGATTGATACCCAAAATTAACAAACAAATGGAAATACAGGGACCAAAACTTCAACGTACCAAAAGATAGTTTAACTCGCTCGCGCTATTACAATCATCTGATAGAAATCTTCTCACAAACCCGAACGACAGTCAATCGATTCGGCCATTTTTACAAAGCTCTCGGTAGCTGTGAAATAACATCATCAATGGAGATTTCAAGCTTTTCTACTGAAACAGCACTGATTTCTATCTGAAATTTCGGTTTTCTTCTCTGATAACATGAGGTCAAAAGACAGAATTTCTTACTTCTACGACGGTATGTTATTCATGTTGTTTTTTCTGTCAATGTATGTGTACGTATCATTGTTTATAAAGTATTGTTGCAATATCATTAATTCAGCCCGTTTTAGCTTATTCTTATCTGTTTTTGCGTAATAATCTCAAACCCCAGAATGTTATGTACTGCTGTGAACTTGTGATAGCTATAGTTTCAACAGACCTTCTTATTTTATTATAAACTGATTATGAAACTGAGAAATGATTGTACTATAAAGTTGAGGTAATCGATTTTTATTCTACATGTATATGCACATATCATCATTGATGAAGTATTATTGCAATATCATCAATTCGGCTCGTTTAGATCCTCTTTAGTTCATATTTATTTGTCTTGCATAATAATCTCAAACCCTAGACCTTTATCTACTGTTGTGATATATGTAGGTAGGGGTGTTAACGAGTCGAGCTTTTAACGAGCTACTCGAGCTCGAACTCGTTTATATCGAGCTCGAGCCTATACGAATTCGATCTCGAGTCGAGCTCGAACATAAAACATAACTCGATTAATATCACGAGCCGAGCCTAACAATTTAATACTCGGCTCGGCTCGCTCGAAAGCTCGTTTAGTCTCGAGCCGAACGAGTCGAACGAGCCAGACGATCTGAACGAGTCGATCCTAACGAGCCGTAACGAGCCGAACAAATATTATATATATATATATATATATATATATATATATATATATATATATATATATATAATTTTATATGTATATATATAATCTTGACAAGTCGCCACTTACCAACATCAAAACTCTATGTATTCTTTTAAATAAATACGTACAAGTATTGTTCCTATGGGTACCACTTGTTTGTCCATATAATTAATAATGACAGGGATTGTCTCCCCAATTTTCAAGACAATATCTCTGCAATTGTTTAGCACTTCTTACAAGAAACGCTTCATTTGCTTTCTTCCACCAACATATCGTTTCATTTGCTTTCCTCTACACATAAACCGTTTGCTTTTTTTTCATTTACCTCATTTGTTTTTCATTTACCTCACATGGCATCCCCTTCGAATGTAAATCCTGAAGTAGAACCTACTGAACAAGTTGAAAATGATTCCGCTGCAAATCGAAATGACGATGAAGGACATCAGTCCGTGAAGAGAAAGAGAGCACCCAAGTCTGAAGTGTGGAAGGATATGATCAAAGTTAATAATGGGAAAAAAGCACAGTGTATTCATTGCAAATTTTCTTTTGTGTTAAGTTCCACGTCCACAACATCACATCTAAGACGACATCTGTTAGTTTGCAATGAAAAGAAAATTGTTGATAGCAAGCAACAGCTTCTTAACTTTCAGCGAAGCTCGGGTGATCAGTATCAAGATAATTCGTATCCTGCTCTTACTATGGGTAAGTACGATCCTGTTGTTACTAGAGAATTAATTTCACATTGGGTTCTCATGCATGAACATCCATTTAGTATTATTGAAGAAGATGGTTTGAATTTAGTTTTTAAAAGCATGCAATATAAATTTGACAAATTCAGTGTAACACCCGTATTTTTAAAACATCGTTTAAATCATTTAAAATACATTTTCCCAATATTTGACATATTGTCCAAAGTACGGTTTAACAAAAAAAACTTTAAAACCTATATCAGAGTTTACAAAAATACGGTGTCACCAAGTATATCAAAACCATAGGCAACAGGATCTACCTATTAGCTCCCGAGCTAAACATATCTAGGCCACTTCTAGTGCAACCTTCTTTCACTTCAAACCTGTACCTGAGTACACAGTCACAAACAAACGTAGTACGTGAGACAAAATAGTCTCGTGAGATACATGGGTTTTAGACCCAAATAACAATAATAGTCGTTTCATAATTAGATGTATATGAACATATATATATATACATATACTAAATCATTATAAGCTAGCCACCCTATAGTGACCCTATCGTTCCAATGCCTTCCTAGCAATCATATCTAGTTATCGGGTTGCCCCCGAACTAACTAGAATCTCAACATATCTAACTATCGGGTTGCCCCCGAACTAGCTAGAAGCACTATCCTATCTAACTATCGGGTTGCCCCCGAACTAGCTAGAACTCCAATATATATATCTAGTTATCGGGTTGCCCCCGAACTAACTAGAGTCACAAACATATCTAACTATCGGGTTGCCCCCGAACTAGCTAGAAGCACTATCCTATCTAACTATCGGGTTGCCCCCGAACTAGCTAGAACTCCAATATATATATCTAGTTATCGGGTTGCCCCCGAACTAACTAGAGTCACAAACATATCTAACTATCGGGTTGCCCCCGAACTAGCTAGAAGCACTATCCTATCTAACTATCGGGTTGCCCCCGAACTAGCTAGAAACATCACCATGTCTAGTTATCGGGTTGCCCCCGAACTAACTAGCATCACATCATCTCGTTCTTACCATAACTCATCAGTTATTCCAATCAAAGCCCTCGGCTATCACATCAATCATCAAACAAGTTAGTTATCTAATAATAACAACATATAATTAGTTCAACACAGTGTGAACGTACCTGTATGGTCCCATGGACCCGATCATAAGCAACCCACATTTACTTCTACATCTATGAACCCTATGAGGTCCATACTTACTTTATACATAAGATACATTTCTTATTTTATCGATATCATAATACTTTTATCTCTTCCTTGACTATAATACACAATTATTACTAGTCACATCATATTCTTTTTCATATACATTCGTGTTTTACTTTTATTAGTATATCTTACCAATAGGTACTCATTACTATAAAATCATTCCCAATTGCTTTACTAATACATATTTATTAATAAAGGCTCCGTATACATTCTTTTAATCAATTACTTCCTTATTATTGTTCATTAACACAGATTCCATAATTACTTGAATCTATCATATTTTACTTCCAATTCATCAATCATACTAGACATATTCTAGTATCACATTCTACACACTTTCATACATTTTCAGTCACTATCTTTATCAACATATTTATTAATAGAGACCAATAAAATATCATATGTATTTTCAAAACTATTTACTATGTACTCAGTTTAAAAGTCTCATGTACTCACCTTAGCAATAAAGTGCTCCAACCATATTCTTTACGCCAATTTCCTTGCTTCATAGCTCAATCAACTTCCAAGACTTCACCAAAAGCCTAATACAATTATCACAACATGATCAACATCACATACAACTACTATTGTGTCCATCTATCTTTAGATAACACTTATTAACACATTTCCCCCAATTATGGTGATTTACCAAACCCTAGGTTTAACCAAATCCTTAAGATTCTTACAAATCATAATCATACCCTTGTTTCCTTTGATAATATACCATCTATTAAGTGTATACATCATCAACATCACCATATCCCATAACCCATGAACTAGGGTTTCAAACCCTTACATCAAAATGCATAGATCTTAAGCTACAAAGATCAAAGAGTGAAGATATACCTTTAATCTTCAACTAGGAGTGAAATCTATCAAAGATTTGTGAAGGATTCGACCTCAATCAGTCCTCAAGCTCGAAAATCGCCAAAAGGGAGGAACTAGGGTTTGCACATGCCATTAATGAGCCAAAACCCGATTTTAATGCTGCTCGAAGGAGTTCGCGTCGCGAACCCCAACTTCGCGTCGCTAACTTTGCGTCCTTATGAACTTCGCGATCGTTAACTGGCCGGGAACTACCTCACGATCGAAGGCCAATTTCCCTGTCGCTACTTCGCGTTTCGCGAACCTAGTTCGCGTCGCGAACTTCGTATGCAGCCAGGGCTGCACTTTTTCATCATCGTCTCGACCCGGTTTCGCCCATAACTTCCTCATACGGTGTCCAAACGACACGAAACCAGTTTCTACGAGTTTTATATGATTTATCCATAATTATCATATTTTTATACATTTTATCTATTTACAAAAAAATTCGGGTTGTTACAACTATCTACCCCTTAAAAGGATTCCGTCCTCGGAATCGCTAAGAATTCCAACCCACATCCGACCGAGCATTCCGCTCTCATTCCCTTGTGGTCATTTCCATCAAACTTTCCTCATTCATATTCCGTTAACATTACATATCCAAACGTTCACTTAACTCCGTTAAGTCCGAACGGTCAGGACCCAAATTTTTTTTTTTAAAATTCATAATACCCAAACGGGTCAAAATTTCACAATTTGACCATAACACCGCCACTCTCTCGACCGATCCTTTCATTCCCATAACAATGGTATGACACAATCATACCATTGACTAGTTGATTAAAACGAATGTCAAACTCTAGCTTTGACCCAACCGATATATCCCGACATTGGTATATCCCCACATTGTCTACCCTTTGACTTAAGCACAAAGTCAACTATACTTTAACATTTTCCCTTCTCGTTAAAGGTTTCATTAATTTTTCATTCCTTTACTATCGTCTTTAATTTCATGATTTTATCAATAATCATATACTCGGTTCCCAAATTCAACCCTAAACACCCAACGGGTCAAAGTCGCACAATCCGACTATAACTCTTTTAGTTATTCCATTACCCTTTTTCTCGCACATAACATCGACACATGATGCTCTCAATATTCACTAATTGTTCATAACAAGAGTCAAGCCCATCTTTGACTAAGTCAACCAATCACAAATTGGTCGAACTTGACTTTTGCGTGAAGTCAACCATACCCCTTTCAAACTAACCAATTTCATACTCACGGGGCACTATCATAATATATCACTTCCGGTTCTACTTATTATTGTTTCCTTAACAATTGTCCCCGTTTTTCCACACCTTCAATATCTCCCCAATTATGCGAGAGTTGCACATTCAAATACGGTCACATCGACCTTTACTGATTCTTGACCAACACTTGGTCACTCACACCATCACTTAGTTTTCTTTCAACCATCTTTGCATCGCAACAATCAATTTCATAACTCTTATTCTCAATTACCGGAATTTGTTCTCCTATCGCAACATATTCCGCGATTTCATACAAGTTTACCATACTTTGGTTATCAAATGATAATTTGCTCACTAGGAGTTTCTCTTTCCTCCTATTCTATAAATCGTAGGCATCCCCTACATTTGCATGACCTAGATGCAACCCGCATTTCGAACTAGGTCCTCATATACCATAACATAATAGTAATACATTATCAACCACATGGTTCTACATTCATCATTTAAACACGTAAACATATACACACACACACACATATATATATATATATATATATATATATATATATATATATATATATATATATATATATATATATATATATATATATATATATATATATATATATATATATATATATGTATATATATACACATATGTATCACGCCAATTCAATCTAAACACCTCTATTGTGCACATATACAAACATATGTATATGTCACACCAATACCATCTATACATCTCTATTGTGCACATATACAAACATATGTATATGCCACACCAATGTCATCTGACATCCATCTTTTCGCATCGTGTAGCCTTGCTACTATCTTACTCATTCGATCATCAAATCATTCATCATGCATTCTAGCACCTCTCCCATAAAATCACATTATCGTTTTCTTTCCTATTCACATATCTCCCATTGGACATACTACTTAATACATTTCATATAATATTACCTTTCCATTATCATATGCCTTCCAAGGCCATCACATAATGCACATGCATTGTACCCCGCGGGTAACTAATAACATTCTCTAATTGCTATTTATTGTTTCACTTACACAATAACCGTCCTTAACCGGTTCATTTCCTTAACAATTTCCAAGACTTTTGTCACCGCCGGAGTAGCTACCACTACATTCCATTAGCCAAAAAAAATCACCGACCAATCCAATCATCCTTGAGTCAAACAATCGACTCCGGTCCACACTCGCAACCAAAAGCCCAACACTCGGTGTTCTACTTGTACACGTCGTGGGACTCCGAAATATTCCTTTTCAAATCGTAGTCTTACACTACGCTATGACATACATTGTCACACTTATTACTATGGTATTTTACCAATAATTGTCTTTTCACTCTTGACATCGAATTTATCAATATTATCACGAAACTTGCTATGGCTATGCGCCAACTTTTACTCATCCGTTTTCAACAATCAAAATTCGTCATTCCCGACACTTATTCTTTTCCACATATTTTTCATTTATAAATTCTAGGTATCACTATACCTTAGTCATTCTTTCCTTTACCGTTCCCGTATAATATCACGTTACTTATCCGGATTCCCGCCGGAAATCCAAATTCCATTTCCAAAGGTTCTATTTCTAAAATTTCCATTCATACTTATCAAGACTTAGTACTCCATTGTACTGCTATCCTTTTGTTGAAACACATTTACCATCCTCGTGGTTTTTCCTTTGATACTACATAATGGCATCAACCCTTCTATCCTTACTACATGCAACACACTTGTCTATAATCCTTTCCAATGCACACTTCCATACACATAACTAACCGGGAAGACCATTCCCAAATATAAATCTCCATGACGTACGACTCGTCTCCAATCTCTATAAGCACCAATTCGTGCAACCATCAGGCAATTAAGCAATATTCACATAACCTCAATCTTCACCAAAGACCTCCGAGGTTGCATCATGACCCCCTCTAGATTTCCTTCCGGGAAAAACTCCCCTTTTTCAACTCACTCGTGAGTTCCTTTCACAACATTTTGTACCACGCTTTTTTTTTCCTCAAGGTCTCATACAACACGTTCCACCGTGTCAATACCTCATCCTTCAATAATGGTGACGTCAATGTCGCCATATTGTTCTTCCTTCATTTGCTACTCTCTAGCACTTGCTAAATCTACCGAATCCACCACATCGTGACCTTCGGCTCAAAACTTCCGAATTACTCAACGGTTTTACATGCTATGAAAACCCTATACCACATCCTTCCATTTCTTCCGACTAGGTCTTGTTACCTTTTTATGTAGACACCTCCCACTACGGGATTCACCATTTGATTACTCTTCCTTCCTATGGGTATTGGAATCATTCCACCTACCCTTATTTATTCAATTATTCAAAAATCTTGTTCACATCATCATTCTTAACCTTTCCCAACTTAGTGGAGCTCACCCACTTTACTCATTCATTCCTTCGCCATAACAATGTATTCAACAAACAAGATTCAAACAGTCGACTCAACAGTCGAAAACAATACAATTAGATGAAAACATGGCATTTCCCATAGGGGTCGACCCTAGCTTACCAATGCCCTACGGTCTCAAAAGACTTCACATTGCACATTTCCTAACAACTTCTATAGGTCCCCTAGGTTTAACCCTAAACTTAACATAAAGTCTCAAGGTCAACCTATCGATCTCAAGGAATCTTACATTCCTATTGCTACAGTCTAAGACTAGGATGGACATCCAACCTAATTCACTTAAACTATAGCTCTGATACCAAGTTGTAACACCCGTATTTTTAAAACATCGTTTAAATCATTTAAAATACATTTTCCCAATATTTGACATATTGTCCAAAGTACGGTTTAACAAAAAAAACTTTAAAACCTATATCAGAGTTTACAAAAATACGGTGTCACCAAGTATATCAAAACCATAGGCAACGAGATCTACCTATTAGCTCCCGATCTAAACATCTCTAGGCCACTTCTAGTGCAACCTTCTTTCACTTCAAACCTGTACCTGAGTACACAGTCACAAACAAACGTAGTACGTGAGACAAAATAGTCTCGTGAGATACATGGGTTTTAGACCCAAATAACAATAATAGTCGTTTCATAATTAGATGTATATGAACATATATATATATACATATACTAAATCATTATAAGCTAGCCACCCTATAGTGACCCTATCGTTCCAATGCCTTCCTAGCAATCATATCTATTTATCGGGTTGCCCCCGAACTAACTAGAATCTCAACATATCTAACTATCGGGTTGCCCCCGAACTAGCTAGAAGCACTATCCTATCTAACTATCGGGTTGCCCCCGAACTAGCTAGAACTCCAATATATATATCTAGTTATCGGGTTGCCCCCGAACTAACTAGAGTCACAAACATATCTAACTATCGGGTTGCCCCCGAACTAGCTAGAAGCACTATCCTATCTAACTATCGGGTTGCCCCCGAACTAGCTAGAAACATCACCATGTCTAGTTATCGGGTTGCCCCCGAACTAACTAGCATCACATCATCTCGTTCTTACCATAACTCATCAGTTATTCCAATCAAAGCCCTCGGCTATCACATCAATCATCAAACAAGTTAGTTATCTAATAATAACAACATATAATTAGTTCAACACAGTGTGAACGTACCTGTATGGTCCCATGGACCCGATCATAAGCAACCCACATTTACTTCTACATCTATGAACCCTATGAGGTCCATACTTACTTTATACATAAGATACATTTCTTATTTTATCGATATCATAATACTTTTATCTCTTCCTTGACTATAATACACAATTATTACTAGTCACATCATATTCTTTTTCATATACATTCGTGTTTTACTTTTATTAGTATATCTTACCAATAGGTACTCATTACTATAAAATCATTCCCAATTGCTTTACTAATACATATTTATTAATAAAGGCTCCGTATACATTCTTTTAATCAATTACTTCCTTATTATTGTTCATTAACACAGATTCCATAATTACTTGAATCTATCATATTTTACTTCCAATTCATCAATCATACTAGACATATTCTAGTATCACATTCTACACACTTTCATACATTTTCAGTCACTATCTTTATCAACATATTTATTAATAGAGACCAATAAAATATCATATGTATTTTCAAAACTATTTACTATGTACTCAGTTTAAAAGTCTCATGTACTCACCTTAGCAATAAAGTGCTCCAACCATATTCTTTACGCCAATTTCCTTGCTTCATAGCTCAATCAACTTCCAAGACTTCACCAAAAGCCTAATACAATTATCACAACATGATCAACATCACATACAACTACTATTGTGTCCATCTATCTTTAGATAACACTTATTAACACATTTCCCCCAATTATGGTGATTTACCAAACCCTAGGTTTAACCAAATCCTTAAGATTCTTACAAATCATAATCATACCCTTGTTTCATTTGATAATATACCATCTATTAAGTGTATACATCATCAACATCACCATATCCCATAACCCATGAACTAGGGTTTCAAACCCTTACATCAAAATGCATAGATCTTAAGCTACAAAGATCAAAGAGTGAAGATATACCTTTAATCTTCAACTAGGAGTGAAATCTATCAAAGATTTGTGAAGGATTCGACCTCAATCAGTCCTCAAGCTCGAAAATCGCCAAAAGGGAGGAACTAGGGTTTGCACATGCCATTAATGAGCCAAAACCCGATTTTAATGCTGCTCGAAGGAGTTCGCGTCGCGAACCCCAACTTCGCGTCGCTAACTTTGCGTCCTTATGAACTTCGCGATCGTTAACTGGCCGGGAACTACCTCACGATCGAAGGCCAATTTCCCTGTCGCTACTTCGCGTTTCGCGAACCTAGTTCGCGTCGCGAACTTCGTATGCAGCCAGGGCTGCACTTTTTCATCATCGTCTCGACCCGGTTTCGCCCATAACTTCCTCATACGGTGTACAAACGACACGAAACCAGTTTCTACGAGTTTTATATGATTTATCCATAATTATCATATTTTTATACATTTTATCTATTTACAAAAAAATTCGGGTTGTTACATTCAGTAGGCATACACTTAAAAACGATTGCATGGAGGTGCATGATATTGAGAAAAAAAAGTTAAAGAACTTGTTAAAAGAAGTAGACAAAATCAGTTTGACAACTGATTTGTGGAAATCTAAACACCAAGAAATTGAATACATGGTAGTCACTGGCCATTTTGTTGACTCAAATTGGAGGTTACAAAAAAGAGTCTTAAGTTTTGTGCATCTTCCTCCACCTAGACGTGGTATTGAGATAGCCGATTGTTTGTTGAAGTGTTTAAGGGAGTGGGAAATAGAGGATAAAGTTATGACTATTTCTGTGGACAATGCTTCAGCAAATGATTCGGCAATTAGAATTTTAAAAGCTCATTTTTTAAGACTTGGGAATTTATTTAAAGGAGGGGAGTTTTTTCATGTGAGATGTTGTGCTCATATATTAAATCTTATGGTACAAGATGGTTTGTCAGAAATTAAAGACATAATGATTAACATTCGTTCTAGTATAACATATCTCAAGGGTAGTGATTCGAGATTGAAGATCTTTTCTCAAGTAGCAAAACAGCTTCATTTGCCTGAAAGAAAGTTAATCTTGGATTGTAAGGCTAGATGGAATTCTACATACAAAATGTTATCTAATGCAATTGTTTTTAAAGATGCATTTCCTATGTATGAGATAAGAGATTCATCATATATGCATTGTCCTTCCTCGAATGATTGGGAAAGAGTTGAATGCATTTGTGAAATTTTAGAAGCTTTTGATTCTTGCACTAATATCATTTCAGGAAGTGATTATCCAACCTCAAACTTATTTTTTGGAGAGGTTCAATACATAAAGCGCATTTTGGATAAAAAGTCTATTGATTCCCGTGAATTTGTTAAAAAAATGGTGGAAACTATGAAGGTAAAGTTTGATAAATATTGGGGTGATTTTAACATGCTCATGTGTGATGCTTGCGTATTGGATCCAATGTGCAAGTGTGATATGCTTGACTATTTCTTTAAAGAGATTTATGAAGAGGAAGACAGAAAGGAGAAAATCAAAAAAGTGAAAGAACTTTTAAAAGAGATTTATGAAGAGTATTCTACTTCATTGCGTGGGAGACAAGAAGGTTCAAGTGTTGATTCAAACCCCCGTGTTCAAGCGGAGTCAAATGAGTGTACTAATGAGAAAAGAGGGTTTTCAGCTTTTTATTCTAGTATGAAACAATTGGAGAATTATGATTCGGGAAAATCAGACTTGGATGCATATTTAGAAGAGGGTATTTATCTTTGTAAAGATAATTCGGCTATCTCTTTTAATATTTTGGATTGGTGTAAATCACGTGAAACAAAGTTTCCAATATTATCAAAGATGGCCGCTCCATAGTTACATGGGAACGGGAACGCTCCGGTACACGAAATGAAAATGGGAACGAGGATCACTAATCTTTAAAATTCGGTACGAGGGGGGTAGTCTTCTCCGGAACGCTATTTCGGTACGCGGAACGTTGTACTATGTAATGTGGTACGATGTAACATGTATGACTAAAAAATATAAATATGAATTAATTAACTAATAAGTACTTTATTAATACTTCAAAAATCAAAAGTTCAATACAATAACTTCAAAAATCAAAAGTTCAAAATCAACGATGACTGATTTTGACTTTATTCACGTGATTTGGTTACTCAAAATCAACGATTTTCCTTTTAAAATTGATTTTGTTCTGAAATTTAAAATCGGTGTATCTAAATATCCAGATTCCATTACCGATTGACCTTCCAAAATTGAGTCTGATACGCTTTTGCTTCTAAATCGATGTATCATATCGATTGAAATCGCGTTCCCAAATACGCAGGGTTCGAAATCTGTGTTCTATCAGGAACGCCACAAAGACTAATTGGATCGCGTATCGAGTAGCGATCGGAATGCAAGTGTACCCGTTTCTGGTACGTAAAATCAGGAACATGGTTCGTGGGGGGGTTGACGTTCCCGTGTAACTATGGGCCGCTCACATTTTAGCTATTCCAATGACCACTGTGGCATCGGAAGCTACTTTTAGTGCCGGGGGTCGTGTTATTGATACATATCGTGCTTCTTTAAATCCGGATACAGTACAAGCTTTGATATGTGGTGGAGATTGGATTCGTAAACTTCATGGAGTTAAAAAGAAAAGCAAGGTACTACTTTTAGTTTATATATGTTATCTGTTTTTTTGTATTAAACTAACAATAAAACTAATTTATTTAATTGTATTACAGAAAGAAAATCAATCTCAAGAGATATGCTTGGTTGACGTACTTGACGTTTGATACTATAAATCTGGTCACGAGTGGATGGAGCTTTATTGGGATATTTTGTTTTGTGTTGCATCTTCATAGTGATGATCTTAATCTATTAGCTTTTATTTTGTTTAAGAAAAGGATGACAAACATCTATTATTTTGAGGTGGTTGCTTAATGAATTGGTTAATTATTGTGTTAAAAGTTGTCTTATTCTTATAATTTTAAACGAGCTTAAAATAAATAAACGAGCTCGAGCTCATAATCGAGCTACTCGAGCTTAAAACTAGATAATCAGGAATTCAAGATATAGTAAAAAAAATAAACGAGCCTCGAGCTCGAGCTCGAACACTTATTAATAATTCGATCACGAGCTCGAGCCCATATAAAAGAATTATTCGATCTCGAGCTCGAGCCCGAGCCGAATAATAGTATCTCGAGCCGAGCCCAATTTTACTCCTGCTCGACTCGACTCGACTCGTTAACAGCCCTATCTATAGGTTTTAACAGTTGTGTTTATTTTGCTAAAATTCGGTTATGAAACTAAGATATGAGTGTGAAATATGTGGTAATTGACTTTTGTAGGGGATGCTGGTAATGTTTACTTTGGACCTAACCATCCGATGAAGCCGCATCGGTTATGTATGACTCATCATTTGGTGCTTTCATATGATCTTCACAAGAAGATGGAAATTTATGTTAGTTCTTTTTTTAATAATATATTTTGTTAATAATATATAAAATATCATGTATGTTTTCTCAATTCAGATGAACATCAATATCAGAGCCTTAACAAAATATATTATTAAATGGCAAAGTGTAAGAATCTATTTTGGTGAATTCTAGAATTTATAATGACTGATTTCAATGAGATGTAACTAACTAACTAACTAACTAACAATATTCAGTTAAACTTGGAGAAGATTGTCCCGTATTTGATGACTTATTCGAATTTTGTCAAATATATGCTGGTGGAACAATTGGTAAGTTTTCACCTCAAGAAATAATTGTTCAATTTAATTTTAATCATTTATGGTTGCTAGCAGATGCTGCACGCAGATTCAACAATAAACTTTGTGATATTGCCATAAACTGGGCTGGTGGATTACATCATGCTAAAAAATGTGAAGCATCTGGATTTTGTTATATTAATGATTTGGTTTTGGGAATTTTGGAGCTTTTAAAATATCATGCACGTGTTTTGTATATTGATATTGATGTTCATCATGGAGATGGTGTAGAAGAAGCATTTTACTTCACTGACAGGTAAAAGCATTCTCACATTTTTTAATTTTAAGGGAATAAAATATATATTGAGTTAAAAAATTGGGATTATGTTTGCCTCAATGGCTCAATGTTGTAAGATCCTTTTTTATTTAAAAAAAATATATATTGAGATTTTAATTTAATTTGCAGGGTGATGACTGTTAGTTTTCACAAATATGGAAATTTGTTCTTTCCTGGATCAGGTGATGTTAAGGTATATATGAGTAGAATTGCATAATAATTTGTTTACTGTAATGTGTATATGGATGAGTTAAAGGGCTAATTTGGGTATGATTAGTGTTTACTACAGCTAAAGATCATATCTTGATTCTTGAATGTGTTTACTGCAACTATAAATCCTGAATTATAACAATATTATTGAATTTGTAGGAAATTGGAGAACGGGAAGGAAAATTAATGTTCCTTTGAAGGATGGCATAGATGACAGCAGCTTTACTCGATTTGTTTAAAACAGTAAGTTTCTATACATGATTTTCAACACATTTTTCAAATAATAATAATTATAAAAAGTTTAAAAAACGGACAAGAAACTAAGAAAGTGTTTGTGGGTCAGGTCAACCATTTTGACACGTATTAAATATGAGTCGTTTGAATTGTACTTGAGTTTTGTAGATAATTGCAAAGGTGGTTGAAACATATCAACCTGGTGTGATAGTTCTTCAGTGTGGAGCAGATTCACTTGTTGGGGACCGTTTGGGCTGCTTTAACCTATCTATAGATGGTGCCAATCTTATTCTTATCAATAATCACTTATTATTTAATTTATATTCATTTTTTATTTTTTATTGTAACATTTGCATAGTCGGAGTATTTATTATCATTAGAAACCTTTTAATTTTTCTTAATTTTTGAACTGCTTCTTACAGGACATGCTGAATGTGTTAAATTTGTAAAAAAGTTTGGTTTGCCGTTGTTGGTATGTTTTATTTTCTTTTTGTGCATTTCTAAATTTTAACTGTTATTTTTGGACACTAATATAAGATGTATTTTTACAGGTAACTGGTGGTGGAGGATATACCAAAGAAAATGTTGCTCGGTGTTGGACAGTTGAAACAGGAGTTCTTTTAGATACAGAGCTACCTAACGGTATTATATCATATATGTTTTTTATCTTAATTGTTTTTAATTTATTTATTGCTTTTGACTTTTTTTTTGCCAGTGCAGAGATCCCAGATAATGATTATATCAAATACTTTGCTCCCGAGTGTTCGTTAAGGATTCCAAGTGGTCATATTGTATGTCATATTTTCTTTTTCTTTTCTTTTTAATTGTGAGTTTTGATTTATTTTTGGGTGAACAGGAAAATTTTAATAGCAAATCGTACCTAGGAACTATAAAGATGCAAGTTATGGAAAATTTACATGCTATTCAACATGCCCCAAGTGTACAGATGCAAGAGGTAAGTTGTATTAAAAATAAGAGTAAATCACACAAATGGTCCTTGTGGTTTACTCAGAATTTCACACATAGTCCTTTACTTCAAAAAGTTACACTAATAGTCCCTATTTCTGAAACCTTTTGCACCAATGGTGCTTTACACTTACTGTTAATGTGCATTAAATGTGCACCATTTCGAGAAAGCATTGTAAAATGGAAGAGTTTTTGACAAATAATGAAAGCATTTTTCTTAAATAATTTGCCAACCAAATGTGACTTAGATTATAAGACGTATTGGTAATATTGCAGGTTTTCTATATTCCTGATTTTGATGAAGATAAGAAGAATCCTGATGAACGAACAGATCGTAAGCCCCTAACAGAATTTTGTGGTTTTGAATACAATTTGGGTTTCTTTTGACCTGTTAATGGATCGAATTTGTGCCCTGTTTATCCGGTTGTTATAGCTAATTTTGTTTGTGACAGAACACACACAAGACAAGCGTGATGATGAAGGAGACAATGATAACGATCATAACATGGATGACAGTTAGAAAATCTGCATTTTGTATTAGGGGTAGATACCACAAAATATAGGGTTTCTTTAAGAAGCAAGTTGTCTTTTGTTAGATGTAAATGAGTTGGAATTTGTGGATTTCTTGTCATGTGCTGACTGATTGAGACTCTTACAATGATGTTCGTTTTATATTGTTGTAAAGGTTCTTTTGTTCTGTTAGAAAGAAAAACCCGAATGTAATGGACCTTTTTTAAGATTTTTGAAAAAAATAAAGTTCAAATAATTATGTACTTGTACATTTGTTACTATTAGTCTTTGTAGCTTGATAAACCACTAATTGAATGACCAAAACGGAACACAAAATTAGCTTTTAATGATCATCATATCACTAATTTATCAAATCAACTGGTTGAATGGAACACAAAATCATCTTTCAATTATTGAACTAGAGACAAATGTTAATATAGTCATTATTTTAGAGGGTAAAAATTGATTTCATTTTCATGTAATCGTATAATATAACATGATGAGACCGATATAGTGAAGAATGACCGTCTATGAATTGTTTTCAGCCAAAATGCTTTCCAAAAGCGATTCACACGCATCTTCAAGCAAATCCAACACCTGCTGGAACAAAAGCAAAACCAGATTAACAATTTTAATCACTAAAAACAATATCTTGTCACTAACAAAAGATTCAAACAAATACCTTTTCTAGCTATTTATGTGCTTTAAGTTCACAATCAATGTCATCTCGGTGTCAAAAAAACATAACTCATTTTCATCCATTCAACCATCAAAAGGGACCCACAAATCGTAACAAAATCAAATTAAACAAATGTAAAACACTTAAATTCAAGAAAACATTACCTTGTGGGCCACCATAGTAAGGATCAGGTTTCATCATGTTTTTTGCAGTAAGAGCACATTAACTTTGTATGCATCAGCTGGTAAACTCTCCTTAAAACTCCATCTCTCTAAAGCTGCAAGTATATCCTCTGCAGTCCACACACAAATGCAATTTAGTAAAAAAGACGGAAATGCAATTTGAATGTCTTATTTGGATTATGATAATTCAAGTAGCAATAACTGATAACTCTCACCTTTGTTTTGTTTGTCCATTGCAAGAATAAGATCAAATTCTCTGAGGGCCTAATTGGTCTTGATATTGAAGTGATTTCAATACCCCTTCTTTTAGAGGCAGCTCTCATTCGAGAATCTGCGGGACCTCCCTTCAAGAAATCAAGATTTTTTACAAAACATAATTCAGAATCAAATTCAAGAATATTAAAGATCAAATTACAAATGGGTCCTCCAAAATTCTCTTAAAAGTTCAATCTTTTTAACCAAATAAAGGTTACCCAATGATGTAATCACCCAAAAACCTCGCGTAATTCAGGATGGAATCCATATAATTGAAGATCAGATCACAAATGGGTACTCTTAAATTTCCCTAAAAGTAAATCTTACTAAGCAAATAAAGATAACCCATGAAGATTCACCAGAATTTTGGGGGTGAAGTACACACACTATGCATAAACTAACACAATGAAAAATATTTAATTCCAAATATTAAGAACAAACCTCGTGATAATTAATGGTACCAGCAGAATCAATGACGAATTTGGAAGAAATATTTCTTTTTTTAACCAAATCAGTGAAAACACCCTCAGCAGCTGGACTTCTACAAATGTTCCCCAAACACACAAAGAGAACAGAAAAGGGTTTTTCTGCAATTTTATCTGTTTGAGTTGTGGAAGCCATTGATGACGATGATGATGTGATTATGGTTATGGGATTTTGTAAAATTATTGATTTTTGATGAAAAAGAATTGAACTTTGAAATTTTGGGTATGGATTTAGTAGTGGAGTTAGGGTTGGAAGAAAGGGGGATTTGGTGTTACAAAATGTTAAGTTGGGGATTATTGGAAGGCTGCTTGCGTATAGCGTCGTCATTATTTTGATGGGAATTTGGAGAAAGAAAAGGGGTGACTTGGAGAATTTATTTTCATTTTAAGTATTCTTTTGTTAGACTTTTTGTTTTCTATGATTGAATTTTCACCACAAAAATAAATCTTGAAAAATAAAAAGAAATAACTGGATATTATAAATCCAGAATGTTAAAACGTATATGTTTGTTGATACATATCTTTTAATTTAAAATTTTGATGCAGTTCGTTATGAACCTGAGTTGAGTTATGTTTTCAGTTAATTTCTTAAGTTTGTAGTCTAATTCTATTGTAGTAACTTGTAAGGTTTTGCCTATAATATATGTTATGTAGATCAGGTGCGGTTCAAAAAAAATAAAAATATTTTCAGTTAATTTTTGTGCAAAATCAGCTCTTAGTCCAGTCCAAAACTGAAAAATAAAGATAAAAAAACCGAGATTCTGAGTCAGGTTCGATCCAAGACATTGCAATTTGCAAATGCCTCTTTCTGCTTGGTTCTTTATATTTTTTAGTTTTTATACTTAATCGTTGAATTAATAACATTTGTAATCAAGAAGTTACGTTTTAGTATCAAGTAAACACCTTGAAATAATCAATTGGTATTTGTTCAATTGATAAACATTCTGGGATCTTAAACCCCAAATAATAAAACAAGAAGAATGTATGTCAAAGCAAACCACCCTGACTAGTAATTTCATATATCCTTAACAGTTAAAACACCAAAAATATTGCATGAAATAAATCTCGATAGTTATGACAGACTAAGAAATTACAAAAACAACGATAACAATGTAACGAAAACCACAACTTCTTAATCAAACAGACTGAATCCCATGTCCTGAAAAAGAGAAACAAAAACAAACCAAAAGTAAGGAAATAATCCAAGAAAACCACCAAAAATGAATTAAAATCTGAAAAATAAGAGATTACAAGACACTTACATCATCGGATTCTTCTTTCTCTTCAACTTTCTCTTCTTTCTTTGACTCAACTGCAGCGGCAGCAGCAGGTGCACCACCACCGCCAGTTGCGGCGGCAACCGCCACACCGCCACCACCTGAAGGAACTGAAGCTAGTTTCTCCCTTCCGGCAGCAATTAGTTCTGTGATGTCTTTACCTTTGACTTCACACAAAAGTAATTCAATTCTTTCATCATCTGCATCAGCTCCAACTGCAAATAAAAGTTTATGTAATTCACAAGTTACATAAACATTGGCATAAAATATAAAATACCTAAACTCTATATATGTTTATCATTCCATATTTCTTGAAAAGGTCTTTAATTTTAAAAAATTTAAACCTTTTATTTCTCAAATTTAATATTACAATATACCGCATAAGCTCTCAATTACAGAATTATCTATCTATCAATATAAGAAAAATTAGTTCCAAAGTCAACCTAAGAAGCCATTTTTGTGATACGAAGGTACAAAATAACAAGACTAGGGTTTCAAGTTGCAGCATTTTTAAAAAATACTGGTGATAAAAAGCTTAGAATACTATACACACTACATATAAACAATACCTGAACCGAGAATGTTCTTCAAATCTTCGGCCGACGGTGAAGTGTTACCGCCCAATAGAGCCAATAAATACGCAGCAACAACCTTCATAATTCTGCACGAATCAACTATTTTTCATTAAACAAATCGCATATCATCATCCGTACAGTTAGTACATTCACATATTTTTCACAAAATGGAGCTAGATCTACAATTTCCAAAAGAAATTAAAACAACAATTGGTGTCCGTACGATGTAATTACCAGATTGATGAAGACGATACCTGTAATTTGGTAAATCCGATCTGTAGTGTGCTTTTTAGGGTTCAGCAGCAGTCCGATTGAAACCCTAACTCCATTGATAACTATTAATAGCTTCGCGGTGGGCTACAACTGATCATTTACAATGGGCCCAGTGTTTTGTTTTAGTACATTATAGATAACTTTAACCTCGTTACTTTTTCTTTTAAAACTAGGTTATGACCCGTGAAAAATCACGTGCTGTCACTAATTTTATTTGTTTTAATTATTATTGTCCTACAACAATTTATCGTGAATTACATGAATATTACCCGTAGAATAAGAAAATGACAAAATGTGTAATGCTTAAACTGAAGATATTTTCTTCATCCTTACAAATTATATTAACTTTCCCCTAGTCCATCTGAGTCGTCAAACTGTGCCTAAATTTACCAATCCATTTGTTTGGAATATAAGCCTATATTTTATTACCCTAACAAAATAGTAGCAAAAAATAAAGTAAACGTTTTAGTAAATAAGTAATAGTCAGTATGAGTTATTACAAACCTCTTTGTCCATGAGTAACATTTTCGGTGAATATATTTTATTTTTATTGCTCTGATCACTTTGAGTGCATAACCTAATGATTCTGGATTTAAGTGTAAACTTATCTTAACCAATACTTGGTATGTAAACATGTTATAAAAATCTGGTCAAATATTATAAAAATAAGATGTTAAACTAATATAACGTTGGTATTTTGACCCTAATATAAAGCCAATCGTAAAAAGTTATTGACTATAGTACCAACATAATAAAGTCGATACATAATGCTATAACTAAACATTGAGTATAATAGGCAAAAAGTGACTATTACGGTTTTTTATTGGTACTTACAGAGTTATAGTTGTATGATTGTATCACTTATATTTTGACTCTAAATTTTGACTGTAATATTGACTTTAAAATCAGTACAGAATTTCATAATAAAACAGCGAGTATTTTGACTCTAACTGTATCAATACTTTTAATTGTATCACTTATAGATAAAGTTAAGGACAGTTTGTCCCGACGGAATATTAATTTGGATAATCTTTTCTTGAACTCCGAGGGCAGTGGTGTTCTCGCGAACGCGAATTTTGGTTGGCGATGGGCTGGTGATTCCAGTGGGATATTTACGGTTAGTTTTAACACCTTGCTAGTTTTAATGATTCTTTATGGGTTGCTTGTCTAGAGTAATGTTATTGCCGAAGCTCTAGAAAGGTTTCCGCTGTTAAAAAAAAAAAAACTTATAAGTTAACAGCAATAAAATAATTCAGTCATATTGAATCTAATACAAAGCTAATCGTAAAATAAGTGAATATTCACTTATCAAAATATAAGTGAATTTAATTTCAACTTGATCAGTACATAATATTTTGACTTTAATAAAGTAAATAAATTATCCATAACTAAACAGTGAGTATTAACAAAAAACGTAAATTTTCTTGATCTGCAAAGTCAATGGAACTTTTTGTTGAAATTTTCATTAACATCAGAATTAAAAAATCAGGGTTATGCAATTTTTGATTAAAAATTATGCTTAACATGTGCAGATAATGGTTACATACTTTGTTTGTCTTTTAAATACCATCTATGTTGAGTATCTAAATACTGATAAATATTAAAACAATTTTATGAATTTGAATATCATCTATATTGACAATGAATTACCTCTAGTTATACTCCAACTATTCTCCCTTACGTACCAACATAAAAAGTTTCAAACTTCTCAAATAATTTGATGTTTTAAAGTTGAAAGTCCAAAAAATAAGAACAGGAACAATTAAATAATCTCACATCCTTAATCAGCAATATTTCGATCTCTGAGGGGCCGGACGTAATGTCTTGGATTCACGATGATACTGATGTTTTCACAGTGGGGTCCGCTAGACACATCATTAATGATCGGAGATTCCCTGGTTTTGATTTTAATTTTGATTGGTGCAGATCTATTCCTATCAAAGTCAACGTATTCATGTGGAGGATGCTTTTAGATCGGCTACCCACGAGACAAAATCTTTCTCGTCGGGGTATGGAGATCGAACGTATTATGTGCCCGATGTGTAATGATAGGTTGGAGTCGGTGTCTCATATTATGTTTACATGTGTTTTGGCTAAACAAGTTTGGAATATGGTTTATCGTTGGTTTGACATGCAGGATTGGAATTGTGATACAGGCAATCAATGGGTGTCAAAGTGTTTGGCAACCAACAACGTTAATGATCGGAAGTTGAAGTTGACGGTGATCGGGTACACTGTCTGTTGGTCAATTTGGAAGTTTCGTAATTTTTTGTATTCGATGATGGTAGATTTAAAAAGTCGGATATTTTTGATAGCATTAGATTATTTTCCTTTTCATGGATCTCTCATAGAAATCATAAAGTACGTATTTAATGCATAAATATCATTCCTAACAATCATTCCTAAAAATATATATTTACGTATTTAATGCAGAACAAAAATCATGGCACCCTACAATTGTTTCAATAAAAATTACGATTTCCTATTTTACACGTTTCAAATAAAAATCAATCCTAAAAATATGTTAATGTATTTAATGCAGATTTAACGCTAGATGGTACAAAAGCATGTTGTTTTGGGCGGGAAACAAAAATCATTCGCCAATAAGAAGCTGCCACTTGACAAGTGGTGGCTCTAAAATAACACCACGTGGTGTAACATCCTGAGACCCGGCCTAAATTTTTTTTAAATTACTTTCGGTAAGTAATTCTTTTGTTATTATTTATATATGATTTATGTGATTTAATTGGATTTTAGCATATTTTTAACCAAGGGGTTAAAATTAGATTTAATTATTTTAATTGAGCATAAAATTGATAAAATTGTATTTTATTAAACTTTGAATTACAGTTCTGAAAATATCACCATTATTAAAATCTGAATTGCATAAGTATTTTTAAATAAATAAAACGCAATCTAGACTTTCAGTATTACACTGTGTTAAATGAAATTAAAGCTGTGTGAGGGAAGGGGTGTACGTGGGCGTGAGAGAGGGCAGGTGTCAAATTGGGTTTTTCTTCCTTGTTCTCTTCCCTGGCTCGACACAAACACACACATTTCACACACATGCATTTTCTTGAAGCTCTCAATTGAAGAAGATTATAATTGTTTTGTTCTTTCCTCTGATTTTCGGAATCATCACCATCACAAGGTAGGATTCATGCTAATCGTTCATTATTTTGTGTGTTCTTGCTAGAAAAACTTAGGGTTCTTGGGTTATGGAGTTTCTTTGTCTCAAACCATGAAATTGATGAATTGCTAGGGTTTCTATGAAGTTCATAACTAATCTTGTTTGTTTTAGATGGTTAATTCTGGATTGTAGTGTAAGTTCAAGCCTTGAACCTTAAAAACCTAGTTATGGAGTTTTGGAGAATATGACCAAAACTCACCAAATTTGATAAATTGTGTAAATTGAGTTCTTGATGTTCTAGCTAGTGTAGAATCATCATGAGATAGAAATTGACTGAATTGTAAGTGTATGTGATGCTAAATTGGGTGGTGTTTGGCTAATTGTCTTGAAATGGCCTTAACTAGCTAATTGTGCATTGTTGACTTTTCTAAGTCAACCTAAAAAAAGATGTTTTGATCAGATTTGGATATCAAATGGTTATAAATGATTCTAATATTATTTATATGAGAAATGTAACTATTTTGTAAGTGTTGTTGGTTTAGTTTGGTTTTGACCCGTTTGGGCCTAAATAACTAGAATCGCTCAAGAATGTGTGATTTGGTGCAATACTTGAATTGTGGGGCTTGTAGTATGGTTTTGTTATATTTAGACTTATGGTTAAAAAGGTTTATATACTTATGCAAGTTTTGGATAATTTATGAATCTTGTATTTGAAGTATTTCGGTTGATTTGGTTACTAACTCGGTTGCATTATTATTACAGGCAAAGGCAAGGGAACTCAGTAATTAGAATACTGAGTTTTCAAGATCGGATTGCTAGCTAAGGTGAGTGGATTTAGCCTTCAAACTTTAGATGGGCAATTTGGTTAGAAATTGGTCAAAGTGGTAAAAAGGTGCAGGATTTGGTATCTGGGAGAGTTCACGACGCGAACTTGGGTTCGCGTCGCTAACTCGAGACAGGCATTTGGGGACTGGGTCGTGAAGAAGTTCACGGATCGTGAACTCAAGTTCACGTCGCGAACTTGAGTTCGCGATCGTGAACTTTCTTGGGTGCAGTTTTCTTGGCTGCAATTGTTGTTGCAAGCCCATACTTTGGTTTAATTAATAACGGTAGTTAATTAAGTGCACATTTGGGGAAGAGGTCAGTAATTGGAACATTCTACTGAGCAGAGGTTTACTATTGACAAGGTGTACCGCCCTTGGAAGCACTGGTTGTTCTAAGTGGATACACACTATCTTTGAGTAAAGGGCTATCGGTTATCATTGTTCGGCCAACAATGATTTAAGGCTTCGGCAGAACCCCGTTACTCTTCAAAATTAACTAATTGGGATAATAAGACTTATCATTCGGTTGTTTTATTTTATTGGTTTAGTTCATTCACTTAGCTGTTAGCTAATCCCCACCTTGTTGACCTTTTTGCAGGTTATCTTTTGGGCGGGTCAAGGGGTGATGTGGGAATGGTTGACCGACACTTTGTTTTGATATCATGTTAACCGAACCGCCGGTTTTTTAACACTTTTAGTATTTTGGATAATTGTTGTAAAAGGCCTGTTTATTAATAACTGTGTTTGGTAAATGTTTAAACGCTTCCGTTAATTTAAAAAAAAAAAAAACCGGGTTTAGTTTTTGCGGTGTTACACGTGGCATGTTAAAGCATCTTTTATTATATATATATATATATAGATATATAGATGACTTTTTTTGGAAACGGCTTTCTTATAAACAAAGCTAGCTAAAAGCTAGAAACCAAACGTACAAGAGCGAACAAAACAACAAAACTAACAATTACATGGTAAAATAAGTCATTCGGCCCAACTAACTCTAAATTTAGGTCTACGATTGCAAATCCAAAGAAACGCTACTTCTTTAATTGAATCAACTAGCACATTCCTTCTAGCTTCTCCACTATTAAAAGTAATAGCATTCCTATGCCGCCAAAGAATCCACATCACTGTAAGGGCCACCGCTTTAATAATCAACTTTATTTTAGACGTAAGAGAACTATGATCCAAATTATGCAAAAATTCGTCCATATATATATAGATGACTACTAATACAGTATTTTGTTTAATAGATTTCGTTTTACTTGTGCAATCTTTTACTAGATAAATTAATATTTATCACATTGTTAGAGGTGGTTTGAAAATAATCATGATATCCGTTAGATCATGTAAGTATATTTTGTGGTGAACACCTTATAAGTATACTTTGCGGTGACAATATCAATATTCCCATTACTAATAATATGAATGTCACGTTTAACACGTTCTCAAAGATGTAAACACGTTGTTTCACTATTTCATCATACCAAACTCATTAGAGCTAAACCTTGTGACCCTAAATGGGTAAAAATTCAGTCAATTGAATTCTAGTTTGTCTCATGATAACATAATAGCTTGATTATGAACACTATCAATATCCTGCAAGAACAACTTTTAAAAAGTCTAAACACATCCATTCAAACTTAAACTTATCAATTCAATCATAACTTAACTCAAATCAAAGTCATAATCAAACATAAACTCGTCAATTCAAAGCGTATCACTTATTTTGAAACATCACGAAATGAAAAGTATATCACTTATTTTAAAACGGAGAAAGTACTATTCATCAACATTATATAGAGTATTAGGTCTGATTTGATGTAGTATTAGAAAGAGACTACTGAAGAATTAACAAATACATCACGGTTGGATGTAAATTATACTAATAACAGTACACTTTAGTGGGGCTGGAGTAGGGTTGTCAAATCGTGCTATCGTTTCGTGTTTTTGGGTAACACGACATGAATTTGTTCAACACGAAAACAAAACGACACGAAATCGTGTTTTATTTTGCTAACACGAACACGACACGATTAAAAAACGATAAACACGACAAACACAACACGAGATAAATAACAAATATATCAAATTTCTTTTTTATTACATGCTAAAAACACGACAAAAATATAATATAAATTTCTAAATTTCCCAAAATCATAACTATCGTGTCAATTTCATGTTAATCTCTGAACACAACACGACACGACTTCGTGTTTGGTTTATACGACACGAACACGAATTCAAATTTTGATTTCATCTCAATTTCATTTTATTTCTTGTATTTTTGTCGTGATTTTGACCCCTGAGATTATTCTATATGTGTGGGCGCGCACAAAGATTCATCATGAAAAAAAATAAAAAATAAAGCAATTTAAAAAGGATGGATCCCCCCATTTTTAGCCGACTTAAATCTATGCCAGTTTTGGTTGGAGCCAATATATACAGTGAGATTCGGAGAGACAAAGAGAGAGAAACAACATCCCACAATTAACTCACATTTGCATCAATCTGATTTCAACCCTCGTTCTTATTCCTTTCTTCATTGTCGGGATATTCAAATTAGAATCAAAATTCATCCGGATTTTGCTTGATTTCGCCATATTTTGATCCAATTTTTATCAGTGTTTATGGTTATTCCATATTCTCAATCCTTGATTGTACAGTCAATAACTGAAATGACCCAATGAGATCGCAAGAATTACGAATTGCGATCGAAGTAGATCATCATTCCGAGGTTTATTCTTGTTTAATTATTGGGTTATATCTTCTTCAATCGTTGGCTCCTTAAATTTGATACAAATTTTTTATGAAATAAGTCAATAACATTACATGTTATTTATTGCCCACCACCTGTTCGTCGAAATGTCTGAGAGAAATGGGGGTTTGTCATTACTGTCGATGAAATCGTTAATCGGTTTGTTTTGTGTTGCATTCACGGTGTTCATGTTATCTTGGTTCTTACTCTTGAGCTCCAATGGCAGATCACGATTCATTGATCACAATCTGTCACCTCATTCAAAACATTACATCCAAAATGATCAAAACCCACCATTAATGGATCATAAACAACAAAAAACTCTTAAAGTTTTTATGTATGATTTACCATCAGAATTCCATTTCGAGCTCTTAGATTGGATGCCTGAAAACAACAGTAAAACCCCATGGCCAGACATTCGTTCAAAAGCACCCGAATACCCAGGTGGATTAAACATCCAACATAGTGTTGCATACTGGCTTACTCTCGACCTTTTAGCGACAGATTTCAACAATCCCGGTGGTCGCAATGCAGTTAGAGTTCACAATTCAAGTGAAGCTGACGTCATATTTGTCCCATTTTTCTCATCGATCTGTTTCAACCGGTTTTCTCGGTTAAACCCACATCAAAAAACCAACAAAAACAAACAGCTACAACAGAAGTTAGTCAAGTACTTAACGGGTCGACCCGAATGGAAACGGTCCCGTGGGATAGACCATGTAATTGCAGCTCATCACCCGAATAGCTTACTTGATGCCCGAATGCAATTATGGCCCTCAATGTTCATTCTTTCCGATTTCGGTAGGTACCCACCAACTATAGCTAATATCGACAAAGATGTAATTGCACCTTACAAACATATAATCAAACCATTTGTAAACGATTCATCCGATTTCAATTCCCGCTCGATTTTGCTGTTTTTTCAAGGCGCGATTTACCGAAAAGACGGCGGTCTCGTTCGACAAGAAATATTTTACCTTTTAAAAAAAGAAAAAGACGTTCATTTCGCGTTCGGTAGTGTTCAAAATCAAGGTGTTCCATCAGCTACAAAAGGAATGCAATCATCAAAATTTTGTCTAAACATTGCAGGCGATACACCGTCATCAAATCGGTTATTTGATGCAATTGTTAGTCACTGTGTTCCTGTAATCATTAGCGACGAAATCGAGTTACCGTTTGAAGATGTGCTCGATTACTCGGAATTTTGTATTTTTGTTCGAACATCAGATGCTTTAAAGCATAATTTTCTTATAAACTTTATAAGAAGTGTCGGGAAAGATGAGTGGACTCGAAAATGGGAAAAACTTAAAGAAGTGGAGCATTTTTTCGAGTATCGGTACCCCTCTAAAGATAGTGATGCTGTACGGATGGTTTGGGAAGCTGTTTGGAAAAAAGTTCCTGTTATTAAGAGGAGATTACATGTTGCTAAACGTTTTTCCCGATTTGGAAAACGTAAGAGTGTCGATTTTTCCGTTGCCTAGAAACTTTACATCTTGATGTTTAGGTAATAGAAAGTATAGGAATACCAATAGGTCGATTTGAGTTATGTTTTATATCATATGTCTAAATCAATATATATTAGTTAAAAAGAGCGGTTCAAATTAGGTAAAACTGAGTTAAATGGAAAAGTCTTGCAAACTTTGTATTTAATTCATATACAATGTTGCATTAATGTATTTATGTATTCTAATTGGTTGTTTCCTTCTTCGAATCAATTGATTTGTTTAAAGTAAGTTATACTTGGATAGTAAATCAAAATTATTTGGTTTTTTGGAACGGTTTGAACTTGAACTAAATTAATAGTTTGGTTTTCGGATTGAATTTGATTTCTATTGTAAAACCGGACTGTCCAAAAAACCGAATAGTAATATACATTTATTTATATATATTATGTGTGTATTTGTATACTAGACGGGTCTTGGCCGTGCTGAGACGTTTATGACAAATATGGAGCGACACGGTAGAAGTTCAAAATTCAATGCCCTTCCATGTATTTGAGTAAAAAAAACATTTAAGCAAAAAAGGTGTAATTGTCATCTCAAGGGTTGAACTTTGAAACATGAGTACAGTTAATGAGTCCGTTGAGGGGCTTCTATTTCTTCTCAAGAACTTATAACCTAAATTCTCTTATATATACATTTATGATTCAACTTTCATGTTACAATTTCTAATACAAAATGGGGTTTTGTGGACCCAAAACCACACGATAATGTCTTTTTCTTTTAAATTAATTTTTTTTTGGAATCTGACATTCTCACATAATATTGAACATTCATCTTTTTTTAAAACATAAAAACATATGTTGACAATTGCATCCGCATTAATTATTTTTTATTTTAAATTAAAGAGAAAAACGGTTAGTATTTGAAGTGCTATAAAATATACATTTCAAAATATTTTGCATTATGTTTTGAATTTTTATTTTAAATTAAAGAGAAAAACGGTTAGTATTTAAAGCGCTATAAAATATGAAGTATTTTGCATAATGGTTTGAATTTTAAGAAAGCGCAATTATATTAGTATTAATGTTGTAATCACAATAGACAAGATCTTATATCATTTTATTTGTTCATAAATAAAAAGTATGATAAAAATGAATCAACGGAAAAACAATTACGTTTAAAAACCCGCAACAACGTACAATCCTCGTATACAACTAACTCTTGTTTTGTTGTTAAGGTAAGAGTGTCCGAAATGTAGGAGCTTCCATTAGGTCCTGTGTAACATGGTTCATCATCGGGGTATCACAAATCTAACTCTTTTAGTCACATGGTTTATGGGGCGTGCTTCATTTTTCATGGCGGTCAGTGCACATTTGAACATCATCATTGTCCCGAAAGAAGTCCCCATACATTTGATGCAGAAAATCTGTCCCAGCTGATTCTTCAACAAAAAGTTTTGCATCTTGCAATTCTTGTCTCTTTGTTTCTGGAGACCACCTATAGTTCTTGTTTCCTTGTAACAAGATTTGTTGATAGATTCGTCTCAAGCTCTTTGTTTGTCTACAAAATTTTAAAAAACATTACATACACCAAAAAATACTATCTTACAACATGGGCTGAGGTCAAAGCATGTTGTTATTAAAACACTCTAGGTTCAACTGCCAAAATGACTCTGCCTAGTTTTCTTTTAATTTACAGATGATCGATGTATTACAAAACTATATTGTTAAAACAACAGCAATAAGATACCCAGCTTTCTGACATTTTATATTTGAGGTACCAAACTTTTTTTTTTCACAATCGAAGGTATCAAGTTTGTTTGTGAGGGCTTGCAGATATTAAAGTTTCTTTATAACCACAATGACGACTTTTTATACCAAAATGTAACTGAAAATTTTGTAAAAAAATACTCATTTGATTGACAGTAAAAAAAAAGCAAATAGAAAATTTTGGAAGTTGGCTACCTTTTTATGTTGTTTTCCTTTAAAAATAATATAAAATTTATTTGAAAAAACTGGTTTAGAAGGTTGAAAACATTTGGCTAACTTTAGGCTACTTTGAAGTTTGAACTCACTTGGGCTTTTTTTTTTTTTGGCAAGTTCAACTTAAAATGACCCATTGAGTTCAAACATAACCCAAATGAACCCATTTTTAAGTAAATGGGTTGATATAACAAACCTCTACACAGTTTGCCCTGCAGACAATTGATGCACTTCACAGTCAATTTAGTAACAATTTCACACACAAACACACAGAAATCAATTGAACAGTGATTGAATCAATGAGACTCAATCCAATTTGATAAATCGCCACTATTCGAGATGTGACTCTCTCCCAACAAAGTCGTTACCACAAAATAACCGCCCCCGATATTAGACTACTACACTTTATTTATAGACTCACAAATCAGCTACTAGCTTCTAACAACTTCTAACCGACTTATGACTTATTTGTAAAAGGACCAAACTACCCTTACTAAATACTTAACAACTAAGTAAGTGTATCAATACCCTCCCCTCGAACTTCCACCTTGTCCTCAAGGTGTGGAAAAATGAAAGCGGCCATGATTTGCCTCCTCACCTTCTTGCACGACGACCACATTCAACTCCTTCATTTTGCATTGATGTCCCGGCATATACTTTTCGTCGCACCGGTAACATAACCCTTGAGCTTTCTTAATCTGCAACTCTTTATCAGTCAACCGACGAAACTGGTTGGTCGGTTGGTATTCATTCGCCTCACCCTTTCTTCCGATGTCCAGCAGGTTCTTATCCTCTGCAACCGGGTCAAACATTTTCCGGTAGCTACTCGGGAATGATCTCTCATTGCTAATGATTCTATTCTTCTCCTCGACCTTGGCTGCTATTTGCATTATTACATCCAAATTTTTAGGATTAATAATCCTCAACTCAGCCCTAATTTCTGGTTTGAGGCCATTTAGGAATTGGCTCACGAACACTTCCTCAGATACTTCAGTGGAGCAGCAAGTGAAATAAATTTTTGAATGTACTCGCTTACCGAAGTTTCCTGCTTCACAGCTAAAAATTGTTCACATAATGTTCCCTCTGTATTGCTTCTAAACTTGAGAAGCAGTAATTCCTTCAATTCCTCCCAATGTCTTATACGACGCCTCTTATCTTCCCACTGGAACCACTGTAACGCGTCAGATTCAAAGGAGATAACAGCGATTTCCAGTTTTTCATCTTCTGTTAAACGATTCAATGCAAAGTACCTTTCGGCACGCATGATCCACAGATCTGGATCTGTTCCATCGAACACCGGAATCTCTAGTTTACGACCTTTAATGGCGAAAAACGAACCTGATTCGAAATTCCGACCGAAATTGCGATTACGGACATCGTATGAGCTCGAATCGCCGGAGCGTTGCGGTGTTTCCACTGTCTTCTGCGGTAATTCGGCTGCGTCCCTCGGCGGCATTCAATTGTCGGTCCGAGAACGACTTTCATCCGATCTGAAATTGACCTCGCCAGGTCTGACCGGTGTATTTCTACTCAATTGCGTCAATTGTTGCATAATCACCTGCATCGATTGTTCCATTGACGAGAATTTGGATTCAAACGTCGTGAATTTGGATTCAAACGACATGAATTTGGATTCGAATGTCGATTGAGTAGAATGAATCGCTGATTCTAAGCGTCCCTGCGCTCCTTGCAAATTCACCATTCCGCCTTCCAATTCCTCAAATCGTTGACTGTTTGATCGTGTCGCCATCGTCGAACGAGCTCAGAAACGAATTAAGAATCAGAATAGAATTCAGAAGCAAAATCGAATTAAGAAACAGAATCGTGAGGGCTCTGATACCAATTGATGCACTTCACAGTCAATTTAGTAACAATTTCACACACAAACACACAGAAATCAATGAAACAGTGATTGAATCAATGAGACTCAATCCAATTTGATAAATCGCCACTATTCGAGATGTGACTCTCTCCCAACAAAGTCGTTACCACAAAATAACCGCCCCCGATATTAGACTACTACACTTTATTTATAGACTCACAAATCAGCTACTAGCTTCTAACAACTTCTAACCGACTTATGACTTATTTGTAAAAGGACCAAACTACCCTTACTAAATACTTAACTAAGTAAGTGTATCAACAATGAGCTTTTCTTTGAGTCCAGCAATTTCATCGTGATAAAAGATCCCTTTCCTCTGGGGTTAAGTGATCAACAAGTTCGGCTACCATCTCATCTCTTTTCATAGCAATATTAGCTTTGACCTGGTCAATTTGAGTCTGTACATTTGCAAGCAAAATGTTAAGGTTAAAAAAAAGGACATAATTCAACAAGCTGACAATAGATATGAGAAAGCTTTGATACTCAAGAGCTTTTGAGATGTTATGTATGTGCTTGTTAGCATTAGCAACATCTTGCTTAAGTTGCTGCAGTTCTGGTCTATCATGTGCCAGCTCAGCATCATCTTTCTGCTGCTCATTAACAATTTCATTTATTTCCTAAGTGTGAAGAGTCAAGTCCAAACCAGTAACATATATAAAAAATAAACAAGACAAATGTTGAGATAGTAGAATAATTGCACAAGGAACAATATCTAAACATACAATTTGGAGTTCGTTTTCATTTGCAGTGATTAAATTTTCATAAAAAGAGCAAGCACACTTAACAAAGGATTGTTATTTGCTTCCAGCTGTCACTTCAACAACTATATATATAAATTTTCATCACATTCAAGCAGCTTGATAATTGAACCATAGACTCCAGAATTACCCTGCATATTCTCCTTACACAACTGATTCCCCTTCTGTTGATTGTACGATAATTAATATATACATCACCAATTAGTTTCTCCCATGTAAGTAAACGATATAAGCTTCCATTTGAAACAAAACGTATTCATAGAACAGGTCCCAGGAGTAGCATGATCTAAGTTTTTTTCTGCCTTGATAACCTCTCCTTTAAAACCCTCGATTTCGTTGGCTCTTGTAACATACGTGTTTTAAAATTTAGTATTTTAATAGTTAAATTTAGATAATAGTTGGTAAATGATAAGATAATAGACTTTGTAGTTAAAAACATTGCTAGAAATCTGTGATTTTGGGTATAGAAAAGTGGTATAAGTTAGAGGGAAGAAAAAGTGAAAAATTGCAGCATTTTGGGAGATAGCGGCGCTATCTTAGAGATAGCGGCGCTATCTTATGTAAATTTGATCAGCGACTCGAAATAGCAAAGGGGGAAAAACGCGAAAATTGGGGGATAGCGGCGCTATCTTGGAAGATAGCGGCGCTAAAAAGCGCGGGTGTGGAGATAGCGGCGCTATCTCTAGGATAGCGGCGCTATCTTGTGCAGATTAGACATAAAAACGGGATTTTAACCCATTTCAGCTCAAATTTTCTCTAGAACTCTCTCTCGACGGTTGTGAACGATTTTGAGCGAATTTGGATGTTCTTGGGCAGATTTTGGCTAGGAATCAAAGGATTTTCATCTATTGTATTGATAATTGAGGTAAAACATCATCCCTATCATCATGCAAATGTATAAATTGATGTATTAAGTGAATAGGTCAAGAACCCTAGTTAGGGTTTGAGTTGTGAAACTGAAATTGAGGATTGTATGTTATGTATAGCAGGTTTCTAACCATGAGTGTTGTAGTTATCATTTGATTATGCTCAAATCTTAGATAAACTAGTGGTCTAGGGTTATGGTTCATCACCAAATTGGGGGAAATTGATGATTAAGGTTTATCCTAGATATGATTATGGTTTAGAATTGTTGTTGAGATGTGTATAAATGTGATAGGTAAACCATTGGAAGGTTGTGATAACTCCATCGATCGGTGACATTGGAATTTCTCGGTTTGACATTGAAGTGTTTAATCCCAGGTGAGTTCCCTATGTGCAATGTGTATACTTATAATTATATTTATAAAGAAGTAACATAATTAGTTGGTTATTGTAACAATTTGACATTCTTGAGTATTGATTCAGTTGATTAAAGCTTTGATAATCGTTATGATCAAACCCATCTTTCTTTGATCCGTTTGAGTGATTTCCCTTGAGTGATATTTCGTTTCGTGAGGACCCATGGCGGCTTGAGTATTACTTTGTGTAATATGTCGGGCGGTGGACGCGGGAGTACCTGGCGGAGGAGTGGTATGGACCGTGGTGGTGAAGCTGGATCATGGACTCGGTTAGGGGTGCCATGGTCACCTTCATCGGCCTCATTCCCTAATGGCCTAAGAGGGAATGACGCACTTTGTTAAATCTGAAATTCTACGTTGATCCTTGTTGACCCGATGTTGTCATGTGATGGTTTGTGATGATGTTGTCGTGTTAACCCGGTATTTTGGCCCGTTATTGATGGTTGGTTTATTTATGTTGATTTATATAATTATTTAGTATAACATTATTCATATTGGAACTCACTAAGCTTTTATAGCTTACACGTTTAGTTGATATCATTTTCAGGTTTAGATAAGGGCAAGGGCAAGTGTGACTAGGTGCTTGAAGATTGATCTACTTGAAGCTTGGGAAAGCTTCTACTTTTGGTATAGACTTGTGATAACTTGATGTATAACTTTTGGGTTGTTTAGTTGGTTTGTATCCGATATAGATAGTTAGACCATGGCATGTTTGAATTCTTTTGATAAAATGTTGTTAAACTTGTAATTTTGGTAAGACTTTGGAAGGTTAGGTTGTAAATGATGTTTAAAGTGGTTGTTTTTGAGTTAGGTCTTTACAATATGGTATCAGAGCATTGGTTTGAGTGAACTAGGTATCATGGTGGTACTAGACTCAAACGTAGGTGTTGATGGTATAGTGTATAGGCTAAGAGCTTAGGTCGGATACAAACTATAGGTTGGACATGTATGTATGAGTCTAAAGAAATGTTAGGGTGAGTGTTATTTAATATATTCTTTATCTTTTCATAAAATTTCAGTTAGGGATGGATCAAGGAAGTAGTAACAATGATAATGATGGTCCGAGAAGTGCGGAACATCCAGAATTAACTCCTTCGGGTCCTCGAACCCAAGGAACAAACCCTAGTAATCGTGAAGAAGAAGAAGAAGTGGTATCTCCGAGGGAGGAAAGATTGATGAATAGGATGGCGGACATGGTCCGGGCCACCTTTGACCAATTTAGGCGTGAGGAGAAAGAGAAGTTGAAAGAAAAGGAGAAGGTAGTAGATGAATCCCCGAGTAAGAAATCGGGTTCGGTCTCATTCAAAACTTTTCGAAGTAGTGGGGCCACGGAATTCTCGGGTGTGTCAAATCCCGTTAATGCATTGTTATGGTTAGAAAACACCGAGAAAGTGTTTCGTATTTCTCGTGTAGATAAGAATGATCAAACGGTTTATGCCACCGCTATGTTCACTGATAAGGCTTTAACTTGGTGGAATAACACGTTTAAGATCTTGAATGAGGAAGAACAAGATCACATGAGTTGGAGTTCGTTCAAGGCCCGATTCCTTGAACAATATTGCCCAAGTGATATGAGAAGGAGGTTAGAGAAGGAGTTTTTAGAACTCAAGCAAGGAACTTTGTCGGTAGATGAGTATGAGACGTTATTTAATAAAAAGGCACAGTTTGCAACAAAGTACATTCCGACCGAGGTTGAGAAGATCCAAATGTTTGTAGAAGGGTTAAGGTATGAAATCCAAGACTTTGTGAGCAACCGTGATATCCCGTCGTTTGCTAAGGCGGTGGAGTATGCTCGAAGAAGAGAGCATGATTTGATTCTTCGTGGGGAATCGACTCCCGAACCTAAACGTCAAAAGGTCGATCAAACTACTTCGTCTCCATCCGGTCGTCCTAATCGATTTCCCTCTAATCGTAGAACCCAATCTCAAGGGTCATCTCGGCCTCGTGGCCAATCCCAATCGTTCTCTATTCAATCGGATGCTAACCGAGATTGCCAATCTTGTGGCAAGAACCACCGAGGAAGGTGTGCTAGTGATCGTGGGCCCGTGAAGTGTTTTGGTTGTTATGAGGAGGGTCACATAAAATCGAGGTGTCCGAATAAAGATGTTGTTTGTTTTGGTTGTGGATTAGTGGGTCATCGGAGGCGTCAATGCCCAAATCCTTCAAATCGAGCTACTGAAAGTCGAGGTTCGGTACAACAACCTCCGCGAGTGGGGGCATCAAGTCAAAAGGAGGAGGTTCCCAGGGCAAGAAGTCGTGCCTTTCAGTTGACCCCGGAGGAAGCCCGGGAGGATCCAAATGTCGTTTCTGGTATATTTCTTGTTAATTCCCAACCCGCCCATATATTATTTGATTCTGGAGCTTCTGATTCCTTTGTATCTGTGAAATTTGCTAAGTTGTTATCTGTGCTTCCATCTCCTTTGTTGAATCCATTCTGTGTTGATACTGCGGGTAGTGAGACCCTAGTAGCCAATCGTGTGTATAAGGATTGCTCGTTAGAGATAGATGATCATAAGTTCCTAGTAGATCTAGTGATGATAAATTTGCCCAATTTTGATATTATTATTGGGATGGATTGGATGTCTAAGTACCATGCTGATATTATGTGTTATGAGAAAGTGATTAAAATTCCGGTACAAGGAAGAGAACCTTTGTACGTGTATGGCGAAAGTAAAATGAAGAAGAGACGGGTAATTTCTTTCTTGAAAGCTAGAAAATTGATGTCCCATGGATGTTATTCTTATTTAGCTTATGTACTCAATTTGGTTGTAGAAGTTAAGAAATCAGTGAAAGATGTTCCCATTGTTAATGAATTCCCGGATGTATTTCCCGAGGATTTACCCGGATTGCCGCCTGATCGTGAAGTTGAATTCCGAATTGATCTCATGCCGGGTGCGGCTCCAATTGCCAAAACTCCTTATCGTTTAGCCCCGGCAGAAATGAAAGAAATCATGAGTCAATTGCAAGAGTTGCTTGATAAAGGGTTCATTCAACCGATTGTGTCACCGTGGGGTGCACCGGTTCTGTTCGTTAAGAAGAAAGACGGGTCAATGCGTATGTGTATTGATTATCGTGAACTTAACAAAGTGACAATCAAGAACAAATATCCATTGCCTAGGATTGATGACCTTTTCGATCAATTGCAAGGTGCAAGTTATTTTTCTAAGATTGACTTAAGGTCCGGTTATCATCAGTTGAAGGTTTATAAAGAAGATGTGCCTAAAACCGCATTCCGAACCAGATATGGGCATTATGAATTCTTAGTCATGCCATTCGGTTTAACGAATGCTCCGGCCGCTTTTATGGATATGATGAATCGAGTATGTCGTCCTATGTTGGATAAGTCGGTTATTGTTTTTATCGACGACATTTTGGTATATTCTAAATCCGAAAGTGATCATGCATCGCACCTTCGTGAAATTCTTGATTTATTACGAAGAGAGAAATTGTATGCCAAGTTTTCCAAATGTGAATTTTGGTTGCGCCAAGTTCAATTCCTCGGTCATGTGGTATCAGGTGAAGGTATATCGGTCGATCCTTCCAAGATCGAGGCGATTAAGAATCGGGAAGTGCCTCGAAATGCTTCTGAGATCCGAAGTTTCTTAGGTCTTGCGGGTTATTACCGTCGATTCATTAAAGATTTCTCTCGTATTGCCGTGCCTCTCACAAGTCTTACTCGAAAAGATGTGAATTATGATTGGGGTGAGGCACAAGAAAAAGCTTTTAGTATGTTAAAAGATTGTTTGACAAATGCTCCAATCTTGTCATTGCCCGAGGGTGAGGAAGACTTCGTTGTATTTAGTGATGCATCGAAAATGGGGCTCGGGTGTGTTCTCATGCAACGGGGAAAAGTTATTACTTATGCTTCCCGCCAATTGAAGGGGTATGAAAAGAATTACCCGACTCATGATCTTGAGTTATCCGCGGTAGTGTTTGCACTAAAGATTTGGCGACATTATTTGTATGGGACTAAGTTCCAACTCTTTACCGATCATAAGAGTCTCAAATATATATTTAGCCAACAATAGTTAAATATGCGACAACAACGTGCCATGGAACTCATAAAAGATTATAATTGTGAAATTTTGTATCATCCCGGGAAGGCGAATGTAGTTGCTGATGCCCTAAGCCGTAAGGCTTACCGTTCGAGTATGTGTTATGCAATGTCCTCCACTACATTGAAGTTTATTTTGCTTGATGACCTTAAGAAGTGGCAAGATGAGGCATTAAAGCCCGAGAATATTAAGAAGGAGAGAATGGTGAATTATCAGAAAAATTTAGAGGTGGATGGTCGAGGTGTCAGGGTTTTTAGTAACCGTTTATGGATACCGAAGATTGGAGAATTGAGAAATGATGTGTTGCGTGAGGCACATAGTTCAAAGTTCTCAATTCATCCGGGTATGAATAAAATGTATCATGATTTAAGGTTAGATTATTGGTGGCCGGGAATGAAGAAGGATATCGGGAAGTTTGTGCAAGAATGTAATGTTTGTGCACAAGTTAAAGCCGAACATCAAAAACCTTACGGGAGTTTGCAACCACTTAGCATTCCTGTTTGGAAGTGGGAAGAAATTTCCATGGATTTGATCACTAAACTTCCAAGAACCGCTCGTCAACACGATTGTATTTGGGTGATTGTTGACCGTTTGACCAAGAGTGCGCATTTCCTTGCTATGAGGGAAACGACACCGATGGATTCATGGGCACAAGTATATTTAGATGAGATAATTGCTAGACATGGTGTTCCTTTGAAGATTGTATCGGATAGAGATTCCCGATTTACTTCCAATTTTTGGAGTAGCATGCAAAAAGAATTGGGATCGAAAGTAGCTCTTAGTACCGCTTATCATCCGCAAACGGACGGGCAAACCGAGAGAACGATCCAAACTTTGGAAGACATGCTTAGGTCTTGTATCTTAGAATTTGGGGGAAGTTGGGATAAATATTTGTCATTAGCCGAATTTTCTTATAATAATAGTTATCATTCCTCGGTTCAAATGGCACCTTATGAAGCGTTATATGGAAGAAAGTGTCGAACACCTTTGTGTTGGCGAGAAGTTGGAGAGAAGGTGTTGGTGGGACCCGAATTGGTCCAAGATACAAGCGATAAAATTCAGATTGTTCGGGAAAGAATGAAAGCAGCCCAAGATCGTCAAAAGTCATACGCGGATAAAAGAAGAAAATCGATAGAGTTTGCGGTAAATGACTTTGTGATGTTAAAAGTTTCCCCATGGAAGGGTGTCATGAGATTTGGGAAGAAAGGTAAGTTAAGTCCTCGATTTATCGGCCCATTTAAGATCATAGAACGGGTCGGAAAGCAAGCTTATCGCCTTGAGTTACCGGAAGAGCTAGCGGGTATCCATAATGTGTTTCATGTTTGTTATTTAAGAAAGAGCCTTAGAGAACGTGAGGAAACGGTACCGTTGACCGAAGTCAAAGTCAACGAGAAATTGAGGTACGTAGAGGAACCGGAAGAAATAGTTGACCAAAAGTCGGTCAATCTCAAAAATAAGGAAATTCAGTTAGTATTGGTGAAATGGAAACACCATAGAGGTCCGAATTGCACATGGGAAAGAAGAGATGATATGATTGAGAAGTATCCAGTCTTGTTCAAATCAACATAATTTCGGGACGAAATTCTCAAAAGGAGGAGGTAATTGTAACATACGTGTTTTAAAATTTAGTATTTTAATAGTTAAATTTAGATAATAGTTGGTAAATGATAAGATAATAGACTTTGTAGTTAAAAACATTGCTAGAAATCTGTGATTTTGGGTATAGAAAAGTGGTATAAGTTAGAGGGAAGAAAAAGTGAAAAATTGCAGCATTTTGGGAGATAGCGGCGCTATCTTAGAGATAGCGGCGCTATCTTATGTAAATTTGATCAGCGACTCGAAATAGCAAAGGGGGAAAAACGCGAAAATTGGGGGATAGCGGCGCTATCTTGGAAGATAGCGGCGCTAAAAAGCGCGGGTGTGGAGATAGCGGCGCTATCTCTAGGATAGCGGCGCTATCTTGTGCAGATTAGACATAAAAACGGGATTTTAACCCATTTCAGCTCAAATTTTCTCTAGAACTCTCTCTCGACGGTTGTGAACGATTTTGAGCGAATTTGGATGTTCTTGGGCAGATTTTGGCTAGGAATCAAAGGATTTTCATCTATTGTATTGATAATTGAGGTAAAACATCATCCCTATCATCATGCAAAAGTATAAATTGATGTATTAAGTGAATAGGTCAAGAACCCTAGTTAGGGTTTGAGTTGTGAAACTGAAATTGAGGATTGTATGTTATGTATAGCAGGTTTCTAACCATGAGTGTTGTAGTTATCATGTGATTATGCTCAAATCTTAGATAAACTAGTGGTCTAGGGTTATGGTTCATCACCAAATTGGGGGAAATTGATGATTAAGGTTTATCCTAGATATGATTATGGTTTAGAATTGTTGTTGAGATGTGTATAAATGTGATAGGTAAACCATTGGAAGGTTGTGATAACTCCATCGATCGGTGACATTGGAATTTCTCGGTTTGACATTGAAGTGTTTAATCCCAGGTGAGTTCCCTATGTGCAATGTGTATACTTATAATTATATTTATAAAGAAGTAACATAATTAGTTGGTTATTGTAACAATTTGACATTCTTGAGTATTGATTCGGTTGATTAAAGCTTTGATAATCGTTATGATCAAACCCATCTTTCTTTGATCCGTTTGAGTGATTTCCCTTGAGTGATATTTCGTTTCGTGAGGACCCATGGCGGCTTGAGTATTACTTTGTGTAATATGTCGGGCGGTGGACGCGGGAGTACCTGGCGGAGGAGTGGTATGGACCGTGGTGGTGAAGCTGGATCATGGACTCGGTTAGGGGTGCCATGGTCACCTTCATCGGCCTCATTCCCTAATGGCCTAAGAGGGAATGACGCACTTTGTTAAATCTGAAATTCTACGTTGATCCTTGTTGACCCGATGTTGTCATGTGATGGTTTGTGATGATGTTGTCGTGTTAACCCGGTATTTTGGCCCGTTATTGATGGTTGGTTTATTTATGTTGATTTATATAATTATTTAGTATAACATTATTCATATTGGAACTCACTAAGCTTTTATAGCTTACACGTTTAGTTGATATCATTTTCAGGTTTAGATAAGGGCAAGGGCAAGTGTGACTAGGTGCTTGAAGATTGATCTACTTGAAGCTTGGGAAAGCTTCTACTTTTGGTATAGACTTGTGATAACTTGATGTATAACTTTTGGGTTGTTTAGTTGGTTTGTATCCGATATAGATAGTTAGACCATGGCATGTTTGAATTCTTTTGATAAAATGTTGTTAAACTTGTAATTTTGGTAAGACTTTGGAAGGTTAGGTTGTAAATGATGTTTAAAGTGGTTGTTTTTGAGTTAGGTCTTTACAGCTCTCTTATCATGAAGCTCATTTCTCTTCGATTGGCGATAACCTAGCTCCTAAAGCAGTTATTTCTGTTTCATGATTTTTGACATGTTCTTTTTGTGCTGCCAAATCACTTTCCCAATTTCATCGTTCAGCAGATTTTCTTGAACAGAGTAATACTTTATAATGGAGATCTTATTTATTGTAATATTACATGCTACATTATTGCATGGCAGGTGACAATGTAAATAACTAAATATCATAAAGAATTGAAAAGATTAAGCAGCCTAGTAAATGTATTGAAGATAATTTTGACCTTGGGAGCATTGTTTTATAACTGAACAATGATAATTGAAAAGGCCACAAAATAATAACGGGATCAAACAAGTGGCCGACCCCCATAATGTTGTAGGGCAATAATGCTATCCAGTATGATACATGGACTTCTACATCTGCAACAAAATAGCAATTCTTTGTTCATACTAATACATCACAACCACCTAATACATCACAAGAAGCATAATCACATACCCTAACTCCATTGTATAAATAAAAATTAAGATTTAGGCTTAGACTTAGACTTAAACCAGGCAGCTGGATCATTAAACATGAGATGCTTAAGAAGATGTGGTAAATCAGCATCCAAACAGGTATATATGATACAACTTAAGAACCACAATAGCTGCTAACACCACTATTCTCATCTCTCAATCCAAAACCCAATGGCCCCACCAAGTATTCTATCAAATTCGACAGAACACAAACTCCTCAGCCTCAAATGTCAAAAACAAATTATGGAAAAAAAAAATACTCCTAACCAACCTTTTTCAAAAGTACGAATCCAAAAGTTACATATAAATCTCAAAATGCTTTACTGATATTCATATTTTAAACATCCAATATTATCATCCCATCATCAAAAAACAATGGGCAAATTACACAAAATAGCAACATACTATCACCTTATTCCTAATTCTAGGAACCAACTATCAAAATTCTCAAAAATAGCAACGAACTATTAAAACTTCGCAATTTAAGATACTTTTTACCGGAATGAAAATTGTGGCCGGTTACTTGCTTCTCTCCTTTTTCCACTTATTTGCCCACGTGAACATTAATATACATATGATGAATTTTTGTGAGTTTCATTTTTTATGCTAATTTTTTCCACAAATTAATTACTTATGATCAACAAATTCAAATAAGCATATAAATTGCAAATGGGTATATCTGAACACAAAAACTTCAAATTGTTTACTTTGACCAAATGGGTTCATGTTAACATAAAAACAAAAATAATATAACCCTTAACATCAAATGGCAGTTTACATAAGTCCAAAACATTGAATCAACCAATATTGCATTGTACCCCATTTTTACTTGATACTAATTTGTACTTGAAGATGGTAATGATGAAATTCCACCTCTGTGATAACCTCTTCCACCTCCTCTAGTTGATCCTGCACCTCTATTTCCAACTCTCCCTCCCCTTTGTACTTCATTATTTGTCTTTGGTCTGCCAACTTTTCTAAGCACCCTAGGTGGTGGGGTTTTTTTTTCTTGCTTACATGTTCTAATATTATGACCTTCCTCGAGACAATTTGTGCATGAAATAACCAAACCCGATCTCTTCATTTGGTTTGCTAGAATGACCTTCCTCACTTGCATCTCTTCTTCTATTCACCTTTGGTCTACCTTCTTGCCAAAGGAGGCAAAGGGTTAAGTAGAATTGTCTTTGGCCAATCATTCATCCCATGCAATGGTAGTAAGAAATGTGCATATGCTTGTTTGAACATAGGAGTTTTGTACCAGTGGCTTACATAATCTTCTGGTATCTTATTGATGAAGAATATGACAGCAACATGGAAAACCAGCTAATTGCCACATTCTACAAGAACATTCATTTTTCTCCTCATCAACTACAAATCCCTCATTGCCTAATTTTACCTCAAACTTAGGACCTCCACTTGGAACAACCTTCCATAATCTTTGTTCATCCTTTGCAATTTCCAGCCTTTTCCTAATGTTTGGACACAGTTCATCAGTCCATTTTAATTCCTTTTTCCTCATGTTATCCATTCTTTCCATAATGATGACCCTAATTGCTTCAAGCATAGTTAATATTGGTTTCCTTCTTAGTTCAACAATTAATGAGTTAAAGCACTCACTAATTCCATTTTCAACAGCTTCACAAGCAACATTAGTTCTAAAAAAGGCTCTACACCATGTTGTTGGGTCTCTTTGTGTCAAATAAGTATAAGCATCAATGTTGGAAATCTTAAGTTCATCCATATATTCTTTAAACATTCTAGGGTAACTCGCCTTTGAGATTTTCCAGAAAAGATTCCTATATAATATTCCATTAAATCTTTTCCTTAAATTGGCATAGACATGCCTAGCGCACTATCTATGCTCTGCATTAGGCAAAACTTCTTTAACAGCTTCAATTAAACCCTTGTGTTGATCCGACATCAATGTTATACTTTCACCGGCTCCCATTTCAAGGTCATCTTTTAACAGATCGATGAACCATGACCAATTTTCCTTGTTTTCTATTGTCACAACAGCCCATGCTACTGGATATATATGGTTATTCCGATCCCTACCCACTGCTGATAGTAACTCTCCTTGGCATATTGTTTTTAGAAAACAACCATCAAGCCCAACAATTTTTCTACATCCAGCCAACCAACCATCTTTCAAGCCTTTCAAACATACATAAAAACCTTGGAAAAATGTTAAACCATCTGAATTCACTTCTTTTTCTTTTTGTTTCTCTCCACTTTTATCATTTTGCTTCTCTTTTGTAGCTTTCTGATGTAATATGGATGACTCAATTATGAAAGAATCATTGTTTAATTTTTTCTGCCTAATCTCTATAATCTCATCCTCCCCATCTGATAAATGGTCTAATGAAGCAGACTCACCATCATCATTATCATCCTCATCACCATCATCATTACCTGAGTTAGAATCATCTACATTCTCGTCTAACTTTTCACCATCACCGATAACTTCGTTTAAGTTTTCATCAACATTCTCGTCTTGATTTTCTTGGATTTCTACTTGACTGTCAACATAAGCTAATGTGTGTTTTAGAAACACACCAGAATCATGAAGATCTACCGATATTCCTTTAGACATTGAAGATGCCAAAATCGAAAAACCCTAATTTAAAAATCAAAATCGAAAGAAACAAGGACAATGAATCAACTTCGTTTTACCTTCAAAGTGATTTAAAAGCAGTATCTCCTGTTAATCGTACTTCAATTTTAGTGCATTCCGTCGAGCAGAATTTGAATAGGTGGACTCAATCGTCGAACATATATTTTGAGAATTGTTTTATTAGGTAAAATAATAGAAAAATACGGTGGAGGATTTCAAATAATAGAAAAAACCGACTACCGCTCTTCCCGGTAAAAAGTATCTTAAATTGCAAAGTTTTAATAGTTCGTTGCTATTTTTGAGAATTTTGATAGTTGGTTGCTAGAATTAGGAATCAGATGATAGTATGTTGCTATTTTGTGCAATTTGCCCAAAAACAATTACATATAGACATTAAGCAAGAAATTAAAGGGTTGCTCCCAAAAACACAATAATATATTATCTAAATCTCAATCGGCCAATTTTGGTTTTACCTTGCCGGAGCAACAGCACTGAATCTTACAATTGCTGCGGCGAGTAAAAAACCTCCGCCAACCAGCGGACGAAATTCCACATCCAACTGCGGTAGCTGCAACCCAAACCCTAATTCACCACCTCATAATAACCAGATTACCTGGAATATATGTTGTTCGTTGAAGGGAATTGGGGAAGTTAATGGTGTTGAAAGCTGATATACTCAAACCCTAATTTTGAAGAAGAGTAATCAGAAAATGGAAAAGGACGTAAATTTCTTTGATGGTAATCTTTTTTTATATCCAGATGAGGCGGTGGACATGAAGCAGTGGAGGGGCAGCTGTTAAATTTCAATTGGATAATATAAGTTGGTCTATGGACACATGGAAGGCCGTGGACAAAGCCCATGGGGCAGTTGTCAAATTTCAATTGGATAATGCAAGGTCTATGATGTGGCTTCAAAACCTGATTGGTTTCTTATAGGTAAATGATATACTCCCTCCGTCCCTAAATAAAGTTCCCATTTCACCTTGAATTTTTGTCCCTAAATAAAGTTCCCATTTCACAAGTTGATGGGGTCCACTCAATAAAATAATATAATTACCATGGTCCCCACTACTAACTATCCACTAACTATCTTTCTCTCTCCAAACCAACTTTATATTTTAATCAAATTTATTACCTACAACCCCACCACTAACTTTCTCCTTAAAAATTGTGCCCAAGAGAAATGAGAACTTTATTTAGGGACGGAGGGAGTATGATTTTAGTTAATAATCTTAAAACCTATTTATTTATATTATTAATCAATTTATTAATTTAACCCAAATATATAAAATCATAGCCAAGAATTCTAAATATAAATTAATTTAATTATCTCATTTCCTAATTTCAAATGGACCACACATAACTCTATAAAATCTTCATCCCTTCTAATTCTATACGCGAATCACTCTAAGACGGAAGCAATGTATCGGCTGGCGACGACAACTGAACAACGAGATCCGTACGTGAATTGCCCTAACACGGAAATATTTGGGATTTTACATATCTTCTCCTATATATGAGCCTACATTTGATTTAGGTTTGCCAACTAGGCAGTTTGGAGCTATCCCATTCGCTAGCAATGCCATGTGTAATTCTAGGATTGGCCAACATCCATTGCTTCCACCATTCCTACGTTACGCCTGCTTTTAATACGTTTCCCCTCTACTTGCCCTAATTCAATTGCTTCATCTTTCTTAAGCCCTATATCACGGCCTCATGAATTCAATTTTGATTTCAGTATATTCAATGGTGATGCCAAAGAAGACGGTGTCTCTGAAAATGACGATGAAGAGTCGCTCGCCTTAAGATTTAGTATATTCCTGAAATTGACATATTTGTCAATTTCTCATGATTTTTGTGGTGTCAATTCGTAACAATCACAAGCAATCGACCGTGGTTTGCCGCCGTTACCACCGCAATTCGTAATCCTCCCCTCTCTATATTGATTCTGCTTTTAGGTTTGAAATAATGATGATTTCCCAAAACATCAACAAGGAATCCTGCTGGTAAGAATTATGGCATACCCTAATTGCATGTCTTAGTTGCATTGTTGATGCAATTTCCTAATTTCAAAACATGTACCATTAAATATTTATCGTCTAATTTTCATTGAATAAAGATATGCATGAGCTAATGAGTCATTGATTCAATGGTTTATGTAAATTTTATAATTGATTGTATGATTTTGTGTAGGCATAAACCTAGCTTTTAAATATGTTTTTAAAAATTAAATTTTTGCAGTCTCTGGAATTAGGGTTGATGGAAATATGATGGTGCAGCTACGTATTTGTAAATCTTGTGACTTTTTGATTTGGATTCAGTTGTTATAGACTTATAGCGATAGAATGTTGAATAACATGTATTAATTTTACTGCATGAAGCTGTGTTTGCATATGCACTGTGAATTTAATATTTCTTATGAAAACTGTGAAAAATATAGTTTAATGAATGGATGCAATCATGCTAGGCAGCAACAAAATGAAATGATAATGATAATTAGTTAATTAAAGGTAGGGATAATAGGATTGCTTTTATGTTATAGAAAATTAGGGTTAAAGTAATCATTCAAAATAACTATATAAGTCAATATTAAAATCAGGAGACCTTGAAAAGTGAGAATATGAATCAGATACATGTTTATCTATAAAAAGTAAATTGAACAATTAGATGGTAGCATTTGGTTATTTAAACTTCGGAATGCTATATTTTTATATTAATAACATTTAGTTTAATCTATTTCGTACCTTAAGCTTCAGAATGCTCTGTTTGATACATTGTTTTCTTTTTATTAATGTAAACATTTATTGGTTTTTGCAGTACTTGATCACTCATTTCAATGACTTCCAGCTGGCATGTGTTGGTAGCTTTATGCTTCATGAAGCTGTATTCTTTCTATCAGGACTCCCTTTCATATACATAGAAACGAGCATGATTGTTCAAAAACTACAAAATTCAGGTTTCATGCACCTTTGACTATATTCAGAACCATTAACAATTCAAATATGATTAGTAGTGAACTAAAATTACTAAATTAAATACTGATTTTGCAGGCCAAAAATAACACATGTGAAGCTCAAGAGAAATGTATTACTCGCCTACTGCTGTATCATTTTTGTGTAAATCTACCAGTTATGCTTGCTTCATATCCTGTATTCAGATTCATGGGAATGAGAAGTAGTCTTCCACTCCCCTCCTGGTATTTTCATGTCCTTTATATACGGGCCTGGTGTAACATACGTGTTTTAAAATTTAGTATTTTAATAGTTAAATTTAGATAATAGTTGGTAAATGATAAGATAATAGATTTTGTAGTTAAAAATATTGCTAGAAATCTGTGATTTTGGGTATAGAAAAGTGGTATAAGTTAGAGGGAAGAAAAAGTGAAAAATTGCAGCATTTTGGGAGATAGCGGCGCTATCTTAGAGATAGCGGCGCTATCTTATGTAAATTTGATCAGCGACTCGAAATAGCAAAGGGGGAAAAACGCGAAAATTGGGGGATAGCGGCGCTATCTTGGAAGATAGCGGCGCTAAAAAGCGCGGGTGTGGAGATAGCGGCGCTATCTCTAGGTTAGCGGCGCTATCTTGTGCAGATTAGACATAAAAACGGGATTTTAACCCATTTCAGCTCAAATTTTCTCTAGAACTCTCTCTCGACGGTTGTGAACGATTTTGAGCGAATTTGGATGTTCTTGGGCAGATTTTGGCTAGGAATCAAAGGATTTTCATCTATTGTATTGATAATTGAGGTAAAACATCATCCCTATCATCATGCAAATGTATAAATTGATGTATTAAGTGAATAGGTCAAGAACCCTAGTTAGGGTTTGAGTCGTGAAACTGAAATTGAGGATTGTATGTTATGTATAGCAGGTTTCTAACCATGAGTGTTGTAGTTATCATGTGATTATGCTCAAATCTTAGATAAACTAGTGGTCTAGGGTTATGGTTCATCACCAAATTGGGGGAAATTGATGATTAAGGTTTATCCTAGATATGATTATGGTTTAGAATTGTTGTTGAGATGTGTATAAATGTGATAGGTAAACCATTGGAAGGTTGTGATAACTCCATCGATCGGTGACATTGGAATTTCTCGGTTTGACATTGAAGTGTTTAATCCCAGGTGAGTTCCCTATGTGCAATGTGTATACTTATAATTATATTTATAAAGAAGTAACATAATTAGTTGGTTATTGTAACAATTTGACATTCTTGAGTATTGATTCGGTTGATTAAAGCTTTGATAATCGTTATGATCAAACCCATCTTTCTTTGATCCGTTTGAGTGATTTCCCTTGAGTGATATTTCGTTTCGTGAGGACCCATGGCGGCTTGAGTATTACTTTGTGTAATATGTCGGGCGGTGGACGCGGGAGTACCTGGCGGAGGAGTGGTATGGACCGTGGTGGTGAAGCTGGATCATGGACTCGGTTAGGGGTGCCATGGTCACCTTCATCGGCCTCATTCCCTAATGGCCTAAGAGGGAATGACGCACTTTGTTAAATCTGAAATTCTACGTTGATCCTTGTTGACCCGATGTTGTCATGTGATGGTTTGTGATGATGTTGTCGTGTTAACCCGGTATTTTGGCCCGTTATTGATGGTTGGTTTATTTATGTTGATTTATATAATTATTTAGTATAACATTATTCATATTGGAACTCACTAAGCTTTTATAGCTTACACGTTTAGTTGATATCATTTTCAGGTTTAGATAAGGGCAAGGGCAAGTGTGACTAGGTGCTTGAAGATTGATCTACTTGAAGCTTGGGAAAGCTTCTACTTTTGGTATAGACTTGTGATAACTTGATGTATAACTTTTGGGTTGTTTAGTTGGTTTGTATCCGATATAGATAGTTAGACCATGGCATGTTTGAATTCTTTTGATAAAATGTTGTTAAACTTGTAATTTTGGTAAGACTTTGGAAGGTTAGGTTGTAAATGATGTTTAAAGTGGTTGTTTTTGAGTTAGGTCTTTACAATATGATATCAGAGCATTGGTTTGAGTGAACTAGGTATCATGGTGGTACTAGACTCAAACGTAGGTGTTGATGGTATAGTGTATAGGCTAAGAGCTTAGGTCGGATACAAACTATAGGTTGGACATGTATGTATGAGTCTAAAGAAATGTTAGGGTGAGTGTTATTTAATATATTCTTTATCTTTTCATAAAATTTCAGTTAGGGATGGATCAAGGAAGTAGTAACAATGATAATGATGGTCCGAGAAGTGCGGAACATCCAGAATTAACTCCTTCGGGTCCTCGAACCCAAGGAACAAACCCTAGTAATCGTGAAGAAGAAGAAGAAGTGGTATCTCCGAGGGAGGAAAGATTGATGAATAGGATGGCGGACATGGTCCGGGCCACCTTTGACCAATTTAGGCGTGAGGAGAAAGAGAAGTTGAAAGAAAAGGAGAAGGTAGTAGATGAATCCCCGAGTAAGAAATCGGGTTCGGTCTCATTCAAAACTTTTCGAAGTAGTGGGGCCACGGAATTCTCGGGTGTGTCAAATCCCGTTAATGCATTGTTATGGTTAGAAAACACCGAGAAAGTGTTTCGTATTTCTCGTGTAGATAAGAATGATCAAACGGTTTATGCCACCGCTATGTTCACTGATAAGGCTTTAACTTGGTGGAATAACACGTTTAAGATCTTGAATGAGGAAGAACAAGATCACATGAGTTGGAGTTCGTTCAAGGCCCGATTCCTTGAACAATATTGCCCAAGTGATATGAGAAGGAGGTTAGAGAAGGAGTTTTTAGAACTCAAGCAAGGAACTTTGTCGGTAGATGAGTATGAGACGTTATTTAATAAAAAGGCACAGTTTGCAACAAAGTACATTCCGACCGAGGTTGAGAAGATCCAAATGTTTGTAGAAGGGTTAAGGTATGAAATCCAAGACTTTGTGAGCAACCGTGATATCCCGTCGTTTGCTAAGGCGGTGGAGTATGCTCGAAGAAGAGAGCATGATTTGATTCTTCGTGGGGAATCGACTCCCGAACCTAAACGTCAAAAGGTCGATCAAACTACTTCGTCTCCATCCGGTCGTCCTAATCGATTTCCCTCTAATCGTAGAACCCAATCTCAAGGGTCATCTCGGCCTCGTGGCCAATCCCAATCGTTCTCTATTCAAGTAAGATTGAAGTTGAATTTAATATCATGTTATGTATATCTTATGAAATGTGTTTAACCGTTTGAAATATTTTAGTCGGATGCTAACCGAGATTGCCAATCTTGTGGCAAGAACCACCGAGGAAGGTGTGCTAGTGATCGTGGGCCCGTGAAGTGTTTTGGTTGTTATGAGGAGGGTCACATAAAATCGAGGTGTCCGAATAAAGATGTTGTTTGTTTTGGTTGTGGATTAGTGGGTCATCGGAGGCGTCAATGCCCAAATCCTTCAAATCGAGCTACTGAAAGTCGAGGTTCGGTACAACAACCTCCGCGAGTGGGGGCATCAAGTCAAAAGGAGGAGGTTCCCAGGGCAAGAAGTCGTGCCTTTCAGTTGACCCCGGAGGAAGCCCGGGAGGATCCAAATGTCGTTTATGGTATATTTCTTGTTAATTCCCAACCCGCCCATATATTATTTGATTCTGGAGCTTCTGATTCCTTTGTATCTGTGAAATTTGCTAAGTTGTTATCTGTGCTTCCATCTCCTTTGTTGAATCCATTCTGTGTTGATACTGCGGGTAGTGAGACCCTAGTAGCCAATCGTGTGTATAAGGATTGCTCGTTAGAGATAGATGATCATAAGTTCCTAGTAGATCTAGTGATGATAAATTTGCCCAATTTTGATATTATTATTGGGATGGATTGGATGTCTAAGTACCATGCTGATATTATGTGTTATGAGAAAGTGATTAAAATTCCGGTACAAGGAAGAGAACCTTTGTACGTGTATGGCGAAAGTAAAATGAAGAAGAGACGGGTAATTTCTTTCTTGAAAGCTAGAAAATTGATGTCCCATGGATGTTATTCTTATTTAGCTTATGTACTCAATTCGGTTGTAGAAGTTAAGAAATCAGTGAAAGATGTTCCCATTGTTAATGAATTCCCGGATGTATTTCCCGAGGATTTACCCGGATTGCCGCCTGATCGTGAAGTTGAATTCCGAATTGATCTCATGCCGGGTGCGGCTCCAATTGCCAAAACTCCTTATCGTTTAGCCCCGGCAGAAATGAAAGAAATCATGAGTCAATTGCAAGAGTTGCTTGATAAAGGGTTCATTCAACCGAGTGTGTCACCGTGGGGTGCACCGGTTCTGTTCGTTAAGAAGAAAGACGGGTCAATGCGTATGTGTATTGATTATCGTGAACTTAACAAAGTGACAATCAAGAACAAATATCCATTGCCTAGGATTGATGACCTTTTCGATCAATTGCAAGGTGCAAGTTATTTTTCTAAGATTGACTTAAGGTCCGGTTATCATCAGTTGAAGGTTTATAAAGAAGATGTGCCTAAAACCGCATTCCGAACCAGATATGGGCATTATGAATTCTTAGTCATGCCATTCGGTTTAACGAATGCTCCGGCCGCTTTTATGGATATGATGAATCGAGTATGTCGTCCTATGTTGGATAAGTCGGTTATTGTTTTTATCGACGACATTTTGGTATATTCTAAATCCGAAAGTGATCATGCATCGCACCTTCGTGAAATTCTTGATTTATTACGAAGAGAGAAATTGTATGCCAAGTTTTCCAAATGTGAATTTTGGTTGCGCCAAGTTCAATTCCTCGGTCATGTGGTATCAGGTGAAGGTATATCGGTCGATCCTTCCAAGATCGAGGCGATTAAGAATTGGGAAGTGCCTCGAAATGCTTCTGAGATCCGAAGTTTCTTAGGTCTTGCGGGTTATTACCGTCGATTCATTAAAGATTTCTCTCGTATTGCCGTGCCTCTCACAAGTCTTACTCGAAAAGATGTGAATTATGATTGGGGTGAGGCACAAGAAAAAGCTTTTAGTATGTTAAAAGATTGTTTGACAAATGCTCCAATCTTGTCATTGCCCGAGGGTGAGGAAGACTTCGTTGTATTTAGTGATGCATCGAAAATGGGGCTCGGGTGTGTTCTCATGCAACGGGGAAAAGTTATTGCTTATGCTTCCCGCCAATTGAAGGGGTATGAAAAGAATTACCCGACTCATGATCTTGAGTTATCCGCGGTAGTGTTTGCACTAAAGATTTGGCGACATTATTTGTATGGGACTAAGTTCCAACTCTTTACCGATCATAAGAGTCTCAAATATATATTTAGCCAACAATCGTTAAATATGCGACAACAACGTGCCATGGAACTCATAAAAGATTATAATTGTGAAATTTTGTATCATCCCGGGAAGGCGAATGTAGTTGCTGATGCCCTAAGCCGTAAGGCTTACCGTTCGAGTATGTGTTATGCAATGTCCTCCACTACATTGAAGTTTATTTTGCTTGATGACCTTAAGAAGTGGCAAGATGAGGCATTAAAGCCCGAGAATATTAAGAAGGAGAGAATGGTGAATTATCAGAAAAATTTAGAGGTGGATGGTCGAGGTGTCAGGGTTTTTAGTAACCGTTTATGGATACCGAAGATTGGAGAATTGAGAAATGATGTGTTGCGTGAGGCACATAGTTCAAAGTTCTCAATTCATCCGGGTATGAATAAAATGTATCATGATTTAAGGTTAGATTATTGGTGGCCGGGAATGAAGAAGGATATCGGGAAGTTTGTGCAAGAATGTAATGTTTGTGCACAAGTTAAAGCCGAACATCAAAAACCTTACGGGAGTTTGCAACCACTTAGCATTCCTGTTTGGAAGTGGGAAGAAATTTCCATGGATTTGATCACTAAACTTCCAAGAACCGCTCGTCAACACGATTGTATTTGGGTGATTGTTGACCGTTTGACCAAGAGTGCGCATTTCCTTGCTATGAGGGAAACGGCACCGATGGATTCATGGGCACAAGTATATTTAGATGAGATAATTGCTAGACATGGTGTTCCTTTGAAGATTGTATCGGATAGAGATTCCCGATTTACTTCCAATTTTTGGAGTAGCATGCAAAAAGAATTGGGATCGAAAGTAGCTCTTAGTACCGCTTATCATCCGCAAACGGACGGGCAAACCGAGAGAACGATCCAAACTTTGGAAGACATGCTTAGGTCTTGTATCTTAGAATTTGGGGGAAGTTGGGATAAATATTTGTCATTAGCCGAATTTTCTTATAATAATAGTTATCATTCCTCGGTTCAAATGGCACCTTATGAAGCGTTATATGGAAGAAAGTGTCGAACACCTTTGTGTTGGCGAGAAGTTGGAGAGAAGGTGTTGGTGGGACCCGAATTGGTCCAAGATACAAGCGATAAAATTCAGATTGTTCGGGAAAGAATGAAAGCAGCCCAAGATCGTCAAAAGTCATACGCGGATAAAAGAAGAAAACCGATAGAGTTTGCGGTAAATGACTTTGTGATGTTAAAAGTTTCCCCATGGAAGGGTGTCATGAGATTTGGGAAGAAAGGTAAGTTAAGTCCTCGATTTATCGGCCCATTTAAGATCATAGAACGGGTCGGAAAGCAAGCTTATCGCCTTGAGTTACCGGAAGAGCTAGCGGGTATCCATAATGTGTTTCATGTTTGTTATTTAAGAAAGAGCCTTAGAGAACGTGAGGAAACGGTACCGTTGACCGAAGTCAAAGTCAACGAGAAATTGAGGTACGTAGAGGAACCGGAAGAAATAGTTGACCAAAAGTCGGTCAATCTCAAAAATAAGGAAATTCAGTTAGTATTGGTGAAATGGAAACACCATAGAGGTCCGAATTGCACATGGGAAAGAAGAGATGATATGATTGAGAAGTATCCAGTCTTGTTCAAATCAACATAATTTCGGGACGAAATTCTCAAAAGGAGGAGGTAATTGTAACATACGTGTTTTAAAATTTAGTATTTTAATAGTTAAATTTAGATAATAGTTGGTAAATGATAAGATAATAGACTTTGTAGTTAAAAACATTGCTAGAAATCTGTGATTTTGGGTATAGAAAAGTGGTATAAGTTAGAGGGAAGAAAAAGTGAAAAATTGCAGCATTTTGGGAGATAGCGGCGCTATCTTAGAGATAGCGGCGCTATCTTATGTAAATTTGATCAGCGACTCGAAATAGCAAAGGGGGGAAAACGCGAAAATTGGGGGATAGCGGCGCTATCTTGGAAGATAGCGGCGCTAAAAAGCGCGGGTGTGGAGATAGCGGCGCTATCTCTAGGATAGCGGCGCTATCTTGTGCAGATTAGACATAAAAACGGGATTTTAACCCATTTCAGCTCAAATTTTCTCTAGAACTCTCTCTCGACGGTTGTGAACGATTTTGAGCGAATTTGGATGTTCTTGGGCAGATTTTGGCTAGGAATCAAAGGATTTTCATCTATTGTATTGATAATTGAGGTAAAACATCATCCCTATCATCATGCAAATGTATAAATTGATGTATTAAGTGAATAGGTCAAGAACCCTAGTTAGGGTTTGAGTTGTGAAACTGAAATTGAGGATTGTATGTTATGTATAGCAGGTTTCTAACCATGAGTGTTGTAGTTATCATGTGATTATGCTCAAATCTTAGATAAACTAGTGGTCTAGGGTTATGGTTCATCACCAAATTGGGGGAAATTGATGATTAAGGTTTATCCTAGATATGATTATGGTTTAGAATTGTTGTTGAGATGTGTATAAATGTGATAGGTAAACCATTGGAAGGTTGTGATAACTCCATCGATCGGTGACATTGGAATTTCTCGGTTTGACATTGAAGTGTTTAATCCCAGGTGAGTTCCCTATGTGCAATGTGTATACTTATAATTATATTTATAAAGAAGTAACATAATTAGTTGGTTATTGTAACAATTTGACATTCTTGAGTATTGATTCGGTTGATTAAAGCTTTGATAATCGTTATGATCAAACCCATCTTTCTTTGATCCGTTTGAGTGATTTCCCTTGAGTGATATTTCGTTTCGTGAGGACCCATGGCGGCTTGAGTATTACTTTGTGTAATATGTCGGGCGGTGGATGCGGGAGTACCTGGCGGAGGAGTGGTATGGACCGTGGTGGTGAAGCTGGATCATGGACTCGGTTAGGGGTGCCATGGTCACCTTCATCGGCCTCATTCCCTAATGGCCTAAGAGGGAATGACGCACTTTGTTAAATCTGAAATTCTACGTTGATCCTTGTTGACCCGATGTTGTCATGTGATGGTTTGTGATGATGTTGTCGTGTTAACCCGGTATTTTGGCCCGTTATTGATGGTTGGTTTATTTATGTTGATTTATATAATTATTTAGTATAACATTATTCATATTGGAACTCACTAAGCTTTTATAGCTTACACGTTTAGTGGATATCATTTTCAGGTTTAGATAAGGGCAAGGGCAAGTGTGACTAGGTGCTTGAAGATTGATCTACTTGAAGCTTGGGAAAGCTTCTACTTTTGGTATAGACTTGTGATAACTTGATGTATAACTTTTGGGTTGTTTAGTTGGTTTGTATCCGATATAGATAGTTAGACCATGGCATGTTTGAATTCTTTTGATAAAATGTTGTTAAACTTGTAATTTTGGTAAGACTTTGGAAGGTTAGGTTGTAAATGATGTTTAAAGTGGTTGTTTTTGAGTTAGGTCTTTACACCTGGCGGGTCGGGTAACGGGTCAAATGGGTTGTGATTAATTTGCTTTTTTTTTACCATACAGGAAAGTTATGTCAAGTCAGATCCTATTCTACTTCATTGTGGAAGATTTCATATTTTACTAGGGACACATGATTTTACATACAAAATGGCTCTACAAACATGTTCACAGTGTCCATCATGAGTATGTCATGCACTTCTCTATTTTTCTGTGTTATTTTCGGGTCAGATAGTGGGTCCAACGGGTAGTTTTTGGTACGCATCAGAACAGGCTAAACACTTCTTGTCCAAAAATGTTATGATTATCCTGAGATAATTTGTGTGTTAAAATTTTATTATACAATAGTATAACTAATAAGAGCAAACTGCACAAAAATGTAACTGAAATGTTTGCAGATTTTCTCGAGGTACCAATTTTTTTATTTTTGTTTTTCACAATTAAATGTATTTTTGTGAGCAAAATCAGGGCTCCATACCTCTTAAATGTATTGGTAAATGAAAATAGATTGAATTCTTTAAACATTTAACTATGATGGGTCTTTTTATTTCTATTTTCATTTACCAATAGTTATTTACAAATTTGTTGCAGTTAAATGTATTGAATTCTTTATTTTTCATAACCAAAATGTAACTAAAACTTTCAAAAAATGGTAAAAAGGAATCCTCATTATGGTTGCAATATAATTTTAACACCTTTAACTGTAAAAAAAAAAATTAGTATCTCATGGAAAATTTTGAAAAGTTTAGTACTTTTTATGCAGTTTTTATCTACGTTTTCAAATAAACCAATTTAGGAGGCTGTATCTGTTTAATAAGATTTTAGGCAACTTTTAACCCATTACCTTTTCAGCTAAAATTTTACTTTATTTAATTTTACCATCATTTGACAGGTATGCAACACCTTTTGGGTTGACTTCTGTATATGCTCACCCAGCCAAAATTTTATTTCTCGGGTTTGCTACAATATTCGGGCCTGCTATCACGGGCCCGCATCTGATAACCCTTTGGTTATGGATGATGGTCAGAGTTCTTGAGAAAGTTGAAGCACATTCTGGTTACCATTTCCCATGGAGCCCATCAAATTTTCTACCTTTATATGGAGGGTTAGTATATATATATATATATATATATATATATATATATATATATATATATATATATATATATATATATATATATATATATATATATATATATATATATATATATATATATATATATATATATATATATATATATATATATATATATATATATATATATATATATATTATTAATTAATGGTTTTGTTTCATTATTAGGTGATGAATTATAGTAAGTTATTTTCTTAATATTGTTATATTTAGCGTAAAATTGGCTCTAATTAACTTGTATTTGATTTATATTTCTTCATTTTGACTGATATTAACATTTTGATGGCAATCTTCAGATACAACAATTTATTTATATATTTATTGGGCGTTTATGTAAAACCGAAAATCGATGGTGATGTTCCATTTGATGTTTGTTTGAGCACAATGGCTACTCGTGTCGCTACTGTTTTCACTTTAATGATGGTAATAAAAAACACTTTAAATTCTATTAAAACTGGTATTCTCACATGGCCAGCTTTATGTAGCTGTATCACGAGTTAAGAACAAGAACGGATTGAAGGTCATTTGTTGTGACAGAGATGACAATTATACTAATTCAACAACAAATGTCGTTTACAAAGAAGTCTTATTTCGTCTATAGATTTTATGTAACATTTGTTTATGTATCAAATTTTGTACAAACTCATCATTACAGCTATCGATTCTTATGTCATTTTTAAAATTATTAATATTTGTTGGTATTTTTCTATAATATAAATCTTGAAGCATGCCCGCCCAGTCGGGCGGGCTATGAAGCTAGTTAAACTTAATATAATTACTATGTTATATACTTTTGTACTCTTGCGAAATATATTAAGGAATAAACCAAACGGATAAAACCAAACAATCCAAATTGTAATTTGGTTCGGATCGGTTTGTTTCTTAAATTAGTTTGGATTGTTTTGTTTCAACTTTTAAAAACCAGACTTTATTTGGTTTAACCTATTTGATTCGGATAAAACCAAATTATCTAAATGAACACCCCTATTTCTTCGGGCATTTTGTCTTTTGATTGGAAAATTGATAAAGAATGGGTTTCAAATATGTCTGCTTTTGTTTGTTTGAAATTTAGGTAAACAAGTAATACGAAGTATACCATTTTCATGCTTGGTGTCTAACACCTTTGCTTACATTTACAATTTTGAGAAAATAAATATGCTAGTCTTTGCATGTGGCAAAACATGGACTTTTGAGTGTTTTTATGTTCAAAATGCGACTGTTTGTGCAATGTTAATATCAACAAAGATGTAACATTGTAACTGCACCTTACAAACATATAATCAAACCACATGTAAACGATTCACCCAGCTTCAATTCCCGCCCATTTTTGCTGTTTTTCCAAGGTGCGATTTACCGAATTTCGACAACTTTTTACCTTTTAAAGAGAGAAAAAGATGTTCATTTCGCATTCGGTAGTGTTCAAAAACAAGGTGTTAGAAAATTACAAATAAATATCATAAAAAATTGCCCAAACTCTATTTTCAACTAATTTATTATTTTTGAGTTTTAATATATATGTAAAAAATCCATATGTTTATTTTTATTCATCTAATATATTTTTTAGAAAAATTATTTGTTTATGTTCGACTGGCCAGTTCAACCGGGATTTTATATCCAATTGGCTCATTCTAATTGACTACCTTCATGTTTATGGGTTCTACCTACCAATTCAACTAGATTTTAAATACTTTGCTTCAAACATAACTAAAATGAAACACATTTTTAAAGTTCTAGGACCGAGTAATGACATTGACGCAACAGTTAAAAAATAAATCGCTATTTTAGTATATCAATCAACGTTTTTTGGTAATCAAAATCATTTAAAACCATCATATCTCCACGTTATGTTTAAATAAACATAGATACACAAGAAGGTATACATATATAAACGTATACAAAATACTAAATCGAAACAACATTAACAGCAATTGGACTCCTAACCGTATGAACACCATTCATCCATGTCAATGATCCAAACTCGAAGCTACCATTACTAACCTTATAAGGTACAAAATCGATCCTGTAACTCATTTTCTCTCCCGATTTTGAAAACTTCAAAACATTAGGGTAAACCGAAGCTTTTACTCCAGTAATTGCTTCTAGTTTTGAATAATAAACCGTTGGGCCTTCACCCAAATAAGTAACCGTTCAGTAAACCGATAAATTACCGACCAAATTAGCGACGCCAATTGACGGATAGTTGAAATTGTAGGAGGGTGTGGAAGAATTCTTGCAGTAAACTGGAGTTGTGGTCAAGTTTTTGAGCTGTGCGAGGGTTGCACCATAGCTACAAAGGAGGTTGACGATATTATTGGTGTCAAAATCGTAAATTAGTCCTGGGTTTATTGATGCAGTTGGATTTATGTGTCCCGATCCATAATCGAAAGGGGTTGAATATGTAGAATCGTCGTTTTTGATCAAGTTTCTGGTGTTATCGGTTGTTGTAGCTGTAAGAAAATTGATTTAAGTGGTTAGTAAAAGGGTATAAAAAAGACTGTTTTTTGTGACTAACACAAATTTGCTACTTTTTTTTTTTCAAAAAAAAAAAGAAAAGAAAAAAAAAAGAAAAGAAAAGGGACAATCCCCGGACAGAGCTTCGGCATTGCCATCACCCCATCCAAAGAACCCTGAAATATATATATATATATATATATATATATATATATATATATATATATATATATATATATATATATATATATATATATATATATATATATATATATATATATATATATATATATATATATATATATATATATATCAACTGTAACATACATCATTTGCTACTTTTATGCTAGTCGCAAATTGTTAAATTAGCTAGCGACGGAAATAGTATAGTACAGTATTTGCTAGCAACTAAGGCGCGAAAATAAATCATGTGATGCGTTTTACACACATATTTTAAATTTTATAAAAAAGTATGAGAAAACAATTTGTTATTATCTGTGACACTATTTCATAAAAAGTGTCACCAAAACCTAAAATGATAACCTTTTACCAACACATTTTTTAAAAAGTACGACTAAAAAACCCGGAGTTTGCGAGACTTTTTGTTAGACATCGGTCACTAAATGACACTTTGTCTAGTCACAAAAATTGGGCGTAAAGTAAACTAAGGTATCATCAGTTGCACATTTTTTTATTTAGAGATATCAACTAACTATACTAAAAAAAATAAGGTTTTCACAAAAATGATTAACCTGTAGTCATTATTGCAGACTTTATAGCAGCAGGACTCCAATACGGGTGAACCGATTTTAATAGTGCTGCCACTGCGGCTACATGTGGGCACGACATAGAAGTGCCCGAGATTATGTTATAGTCGATACTGATGCCAGCTGTATCTTTCGTCTCGATTGGTGACCATGCTGCCAAAATGTTCACTCCTGGTGCACTTATATCAGGCTGCATTCGAAATTTAATATCATTACATATTAGGATTTTGAGTTTCAGCTTATAAAAAATATATAATTATAAAAACATAAAGATACCAACTTTGATTATATCGGGAGTTATAATGTTCGGTCCCTTAGAGGAGAAGATCGCCATTGCTGGTGCTGGTTTAATCCCGATGTGTGTTACTGTTAGGTAGATTCTAGCTGTTGAATTCCTAGAATCAATGTTTTACATTATGAATAAATAATCTTAATAATAATAATTAGACAATTTTACTATATCAAATGTCTCAATATTGTTAAAAAAAACATTATTAAGTGAAATAATATTGAATTTAAGTTTTTAACGGTAAATTTTTGATATATGGTTGAAATTTAATATAAAATTTAGAGTAAATTACATGGATAGTCCTTGTGGTTTGACCTGAGTTTTGGATTTGGTCCTTAAGTTCCAGAAATTACACCGACGGTCACTAAGTATCAGACTTCGTACCGGTTTTGGTCCCTAACGCTAACTGCCGTTAAAAATGAATGTTAAATCTAGACATGTGCAAAGCACATGGGGGTAATTTAGTGTTTATACTTTACTATTTTCTATAATTTAAAAACATTAAGAAAAAAAAAAAACCCTACACCATCATTCTAACCCCTTCTCTCTCTCCCTCCTCACCTCTTTTCTTTCTCTACTGCTACATTCTCACCTTCCATTAACGAATCAAGATTCTTTAAATTCTTCATTTTTTTCAAGTAAATGTTACAATAAATTCATCATCATCATCTCAATGCTCATATAAAAGCTACAAATCAGAGAATACTGAAACACAAAACCTGCGAATCAGATTCATCCCATCTTCTTCGTCAAAAATAATTGTGTCCGGAAGATGCTGAATCACGATTTGATTTTGCGTTTTTTGTTCTACTGGTTTGATTTTTTCTTCAGAAACAACCAGCAGTTGTAATGACGAAGATGAAGATGGTGACGGGAGATGCTGAGACTGTGAAATATCATCAACATCAATTATGGAATCATGTGATTGAGACTGTGAAACACTTAAATTGCAGTCACTAGATCGAAGACAATATCACCACAGTATGAAATCGAAAACCCAGATCGGAGATTATGTGATGAATCGACCTACCTGTTTAAAATTTTATCACCGTAATTAACGTTTTTAGGGTTTTGCTTTTGAACACAATTTATGTGTAATTTCCAGGCACTTCACATTCGAATTCACAACCTTTTGAATTGAATATAAGAGATCACACAAATGGCTACCGAATCATCTTTTTAAGGAGAAGAAGAAATGAAGCTAATGGGCGGAAATCCACAATTAGTGGTGGATGGGTGACCTCCGTGAGATAGCAAAAATGGCGGCTTGGAATGTAAGCTCTTGTAAACCTGAAATGGTGTTTCTTCTATTCGAGATGACAATTATGAAACCTATTGGCAGTATGTAAATTGCTTCCATTTCAATTTTCAACTTTCTAGGGTTCTGTGTGTCTGTGCGTGAACTAAATTGAGGTTGTTTTTTGGTATGATTCCCCCCTTCAAAAGTAGGGTAAAAGGACTAAATTACCCCATGTGATTTGTACATATCTATATTTAACAGTTATTTTTAACGTCAGTTAGTGTTAGGGACCAAAACCAATACAAAGTCTGATACTTAGTGACCATCAGTGTAATTTCTGAAACTTAAGGACCAAATCCAAAACTCAGGTCAAACCACAGGGACTATCCTTGTAATTTACTCTAAAATTTAATTTAAAAATAAATAAAATAAGAAATTAAATATGTTTCTAACCGGACTTTATGAAAACATGTAGTCGTAATTAATATAAATTTTATAAATATATAAAAGGAATAAAATATTATGACTTAATGGAGAAAACATCATCCAGTTACTTTACTTTTACGGTTAAATCATGTTATATGAATCAGCATGTAAACAAACAAAAATATTATGACTTTCTATGTTTAGTTAATTTCATGTTAAGTAAACTCGATATATCAAACAGAAACTAAGGTGCTGTAAAAAAGTCTTGTATATAAAAGTGACACAAAAAGAGTGCGATAAGAAATTATTTCATTTCTTTGACTCTTTGTGGCACAATATTTCATAAAAGGTAACTAAAACAGATACCGTAAAAAATATTTGTGTCATTTGTGCATGTCACTATGTTACTTTCATTGTACATGATTATGGAACTTACTTATCAGTGTTCATGTACGATTGGAGCTCTTGAGCTTCTGCTAGCCCGATTAAAACGCTTGGAATTACAGATTGAAGTAGAACATATTTTGAAATAGGATCGATGAGAATCATCCCTACACCGCCACCTTCTTTTATCGCAACCGCTTTCTCAAATCGGTCATCGGTCAAGATCTCGAGTGTACACACCACGATTTTCCCCTTGATCAACTTTGAATCCAAGGTATTTCTCTTGCAAAAGCTAGATAACAAGAGTTGTAAAAAACACAAAAATGTTTAAATAAAGTTGTTGTTTAATGACACATACAACAAGTCGATCAAGTATTAAGAAAGTGTCGATAAAAACAAAAATCACAAAAAGTATGCAAGTGTCGGGATAGGCTTTTGACCTTTGTGACACGTTTTTTCATACAAAGTATCAATACAACCCAAAACAATGACCTTTTACCCAGATTTTTTAAACAGTGCCCACTAAAACCTATGAGACTTTTCACTGTGTGATTATTAATGCCCATGTTAAAAGATACTAGCTTTCCTTGTAGTGATTAGAATTATGATTATTCAAAGATATTTGAAAATTAGGTATCCAGAAAAAAAATCACGTATCTGAAATCCATACAAATATCCGATACCGTATCCGGATTGTGTTTTCAAAATTTTCAGATATCCGATATTCGTAAAAATATCTGACATATAAAAAGTATCCGAAATATCTAAAAAATATATGAATAATTTGTTTTTTCGGACTATGGATATCCGGATTTTAATTTCCGGATATATGATTCGGATAGTAAAAATCCGAAATTTGGAAAAGAGGTTTTGAACACCCCTAATTAGAACATATCTCATTCTCGAGGATATTTTTTGGCGTTTTCTGTGACCAGTGGGATGAGAACTTTTGTGTCACTAATGTTGTTTTATACTTGAATTGCTAAAATAATTAATAGGATATTCAGTTATTGACCTTGCATTTCTCGATGGTATCCCTGAAGCTGCAGCGACACCCCCAGATATCAAACCATATTGCTTCCCTTGATCCGGCGTCGTATTCACACCAAAACCCTTCAATTGTTTCATATTTCCAAGACCTACATACGACGGAAACTCACGATCCATGGTGCTAGCACCAACGGTCAAGATCCACGGAGCCACATTACTAGCCGTACGTGGCAAAAAGCTGTTCCCAGCCGATCCACACACAACAACCCCTTTTTGAAAAGCATTCCAATCGAAATCGCATCTTGAAAGTAAACGGGTTGGGGCGGGATCGGGCCCAGAGACATGGAAATAATATCGACACCATCGTGAATGGCGTCATCAATGGCTGCTAGAATGTCGGCATCTTCACAGTCGCTAAACCAACAAGCTTTGTAGATTGACAGTCTGGCACTCGGGACACCTCCCATGGCGGTTCCTTGGGCTAGCCCGAATAGGCTGGTGTTTGAGACATTTGATCCAGCAATTGTGGAGGACGTGTGGGTCCCGTGACCTTCGCTGTCTCGTGCTGACCGGAAGAAAGTGAGGTTCGAGTTCTCGAGAGGCCCGTTTGTTGCTTCGAATCCTTTTGAGTAGTATCTAGCTCCAATTATTTTCCTGCAAAAATATTTTCTTCTTAATATCTTTTCTTTTTACTTCTCTTACCTTCATCTCTTTTCTTTCATTTAAAAAGTCTGATCATAATTTTTGGATTTTGTTTTATTCCTAGTTTTCAACTCCTTTTTCTTTTTGACTAATTCAAAAATATGGGCCTTATTTAGGGTTTGTAAACGTACACTTGAACTTTTAGTTTTTGATTTTATGAACATTGATTTTCTTCCAAAACTTGTGTTGAACAGATTTTGAAGATTAAATACACGGTATTCTTTGAATAAACGTAGTTTTAAATTAAATTTTCATGAATATTCTAAGAATTTAGAGTAAAATATGTATTCTTATGTTTACTCTACATCACACGTATGGTAGATGAAGATATGTTGGTTACCTGTTGCAATTGGATCGTGTGAAATTTTGTCCCAACCCACATTCTCCCTTGAACTTTGTAGGCACGGGCCCTAATCCATAGTCACTAAAGCTTTCTGACTCCGGCCAAACACCTATTTAATTTAAGCACATTTTTTTTGTTAAAAAATTATATATTTGTGATCGTTATACGGGTTTATAAGTGTTTGTAACAAGTCGATAACACCAACGATTACATCCGATTTTATATCTGTAGGAAGCTTGTTATATTGTGGTATAGAATCCACTCCTAAAAATCTCCATGAATGAGTCGTGTGCAATATATTCCTCCTGCTCTCAAACACTGTAACAACACCTTCATTTTCTGTCATACAAACAAATTCATGCAAAATTTAGTATTACGACAGATAATTTGTCGCTAATCCTGGTGTATTCGTAAAATTTTGTTATTCGAAAAATATCGATTATATGATAATAAGAAACCTGAAAGTTCCTTGCTTGATCGGGTGTAAGCATAGCGGAGAAGCCTCTGAAGCTTTTAGTATAATGGTGAATTGTTGCTTCTTTTGCTCCATCATAACTGCAAAAGAAGGATTTGTCACAAAATACAATAATATAAAGGTATAACTGTCTACCTTCGGATAAAGTTATAAGTTATAATTGTCTACATTAATTTCACTGATCTCATATACCTTGACTTTAGCAGGATCGGCTATATTTGTTGTTGCATAAAGGGATAGATAAAACGAAAGTTTTCATGTAGTGACTCAAGGAAAAGTGTCGCTAAACTAAAAGATAGTTCACCTGTCCCTTGGTTTTAGCTACACTTAGAAAAGTGTCGATAAATCTGTTTGTGGTATACCTAAGTGACACAAAAAGAGTGCACGACATGTTTGATCTTTTGTGACATATTTTTTTCTTACAAAGTGAAAACAAAGCCTTTACTTTTTTCTCACACTTCTTTCAAAATGTGGGGTTAACGAGACTTTTTACCATTTTTCTAGATATAGTGACACTTTTATACTACCTCCTATTCGAAATAACTTATTCAATGTTAGTTTTACCGTTTTTGAAACAAAATGTTATAATAAGAATTAAAATAAATTAAATTGGATACTTAGTGAAGGATGAATCCCACACCCTTTTAAGTAAAGTGATATTAATAATTTTTTATTATAAATGTAGGTATAAATTGTCAGAGTGTATTACTTATTTTGAAACTATAAAAAATAGAAAATGTATCACTTATTTTGAAACGAATAAAGGTGTTGTTACATCAAAAATGAAAAATGTATCACTTATCTTGTATACATCACTTGCCTTTCAAGAACCGTTGCGAGCATCTCATGGTTAGCCGAAATGACAGACTCTGAGCTTGGGTGCGAGTGTTCTCCCATGTAGACTATGTAATGCTATATATATATAAAAAAAACACAACAATAACCATAAGTTAATCCAACGTTTTTTGAGAGAATTTATCGTTCACAAAATAGTATGGGGAAAAACGTAATTCCCACATAATTGTAAAACTGTTTTTATCGCTCGTAACATGAACGATTTTAAATCCAAATTGTAAGGGAAAATGTTACCTTTCTGTCAGCAGATACATGGCCAACCGTAAGTGTAACGAGCAAAAGAAAACCAAAAAATCTTAGTAATTTCATATTTAATTAAACAAGTTTAGCAATTTTGCATTTGAAATTTGTACTCTTTTTATAGGCGAGGTCATTGAGAAACTAAAATAAATGTAATTTGTTTGATAATAAAATTTATTTGGTGGAAAAAGCCAACGAGCCGGCTGGCAATGTGATTTGAATAGCCGGCTTTTGTTTTTGTTCTAAGTCGTTGAGAAGTCATTGCCAAAACCACAACGGTGGTGATAATACTCCTTCTCCAAAAATAATAAAAATTTTAAGAACTCTTATGGTTGATCTCTAAAGCTACAAAAAGTACCATTTATGACCACAAAAGTTTACTTGCAACAAAAGTTTACTTGCAACAATTTGGAGCTACCAATAAAACGGATGGTCGCATTAGGACTAACATAAAGACATTCGAACCATATTAAAAAGATGCCATTGCCAATTTCTTTTTAGCAACGGTTAAACAAAACAAAAGGTGGTGACAATTTGAAATATTTTAAAAACATTATTATGTGCTTTTACTAGTTGTCTTATTTTCGTTTGGAATACAAATGATTTTTTTGTTACTTTAAATTCAATACGATAATATAATTATTTTTGAGAGAATAAAATATATGATTATATATTTATATTAGAGGCTATATATATTTCGTTATAATCACTAAATAAGAATAGAAGAGTTATTTTTATTAAATACGATTCTAATAGTTACATGAAATTGATAATACATACACGAATCAAAACTAGTTTAGATTTTCATAAACTGTAAAAATGTAACTATTTAGTTGTGTATGTTTTTATAGGCATGCATATACATCTAGTAGACAATTTTATAATTTCACTCACACTTTTGTCTGAGATCTTCATTGAGAGCAGTCTATCTACCCCGAATAAAGATATGATTGTTTACATCTTATACTCACAGATTCCTTATTTGAAGGGATATGATATCAGGTGTAAAAATGCCATTTAATTATATCATATACTTCCTCCGATTCAAAATAAGTGATACACTTTCCTTTTTGGGGTGATTCAAAATAAGTGATACATTTTGAAAAGTTTCCTTATTTGGCAAATAAAATGGGACCCACACCCACTAACTATCTACTTTAACAAAGTGAAATGACCTCTTTACCCTTACTTTTTACTTTTAAACATCATTAACCTTACTTTATTCAAAAGGTGTGGGACCCATTCCCCACTAACCATCAAATTAATCTAATTTAACCATCATTATATTCTTTTGCCTTAAAAACCGTGAAACCCTAAGTGTATCACTTATTTTGAATCGGAGGAAGTATTAAAAATAAGACTTTAACTTCCTATTTATATTTTTGTAATTGGAAAATCGGCAAATAGAGCTATGCAAATGTAACCATGACAAATCTTAACGTTGCAAAATGTGGGCTGTCAAATTTATTTTTGGATGTAACCCGTTTATTTTTAACGTATTTCTTTTGTTTTACCAAAGTTAAGGAACAACTAAAAAACTAACCCGTTGTTCAATTCACAGCTATAGTTAAAACTAGATATGTGCAGAGTCAACCGAACCAAAGCATTTTAAGTCGAACCGAATCAAGAACCCAAAAAATAATATCGGCCAGACCAAGGACTGAATCAAGGTTTTTTACTAGACTGAGGACCGAATCGATGTCTGACTAGACCGAGGGCCAGGGTTTCCTGATCTTTTTCTACTTTTTTTGGGTTTTTTTTCCGATTTTAAACCGGACCGAGAACCGATTTTACATGAAAATTTAAACCAAGAACTAGACCGATTCAACGGTTCCGGCCACTTCGCACAGTGCTAGTCAAAACAAACAATAGATATAAACATATATTGACAATACACACTAATCAATTCTTATTTCATAATTATTTCAAGTAAAAAGAAAGTGTAAAGAACATTTTCATGCAATATCATAAGCACCTTTTTACATGGTCATAATTAAGCTACTTACAAAGTTAATCACACCTTGATTTCTTATTAGTTCAAAAGAAAGGAAAAAACATGATATTTTAATCAATTTTTCACCTGTAAAAAGCTTGAACAGACTAAAACTTACATAATTAATCCAACAACACAAAAATAGTAATTAAAATTACATTTAACATGAATAATTCTTGCAATTAATTTTTGTCTATCCTTCTTCACCAAATTCTTTTGTGAATAGTTCGTGAACCTCGAGATCACTTTTGCTCACAGTTGGCCTCTGTCTTGCAAGAACTTTATCAAAATCAGCTCGCATTATTGGTGGTGGACTAATCTGCAATTAATTTCAGAAACAAGTGATTAAGATTACTGTAATAATATACTAATAACCCTGAATATATTTTTTTAATTTAATTACCTTTGCAGCAAGCCCTTTTGCTGCAAGTTCCTGCATGGTGATCTGGACAGCCCCACGTTGTTTGGGCCCACATGGGACCCACAAATCATCATGTGTGTTAACGAAAAACATAGCATCTTGAGTTTTACGTACAGGTTCAAATAAAACATCCTTAACCTACAAAACCCACAAACAGCATAATTAGATAAAAATATAAAAATTATTCCAAAATATAATATATAAGATTTAACTTACACAAACAGCAATATCAGAACCAGAAAAACCTTCAGTTTTACGAGCCAATGCTTCAAAATCACTTTCAGTTAAGTTATTAGGAGTGTCTCCTAAATGCACCTGTATATCAAGAAACACGTTAAAAAAAAAAAAAAAAAAAAAAAAAAAAAACAGGTCGAATGAGTATCTCCTAAAAACCTGTATATCAAGACCCGGCCCGTTTTGACCCGTCGATAAATTTGCCCTTTTTGACTTTTTTACCCAACCCGCTAATATTTAACGTTTAGCAAATATTTAAATAGAAAAAGCTGCTGATTACTTTAAACATGTGCTGTCTCGCCTTCACATCTGGAAGTGGAATATATATACGCTTATCGAAACGTCGCCTAATAGCCTGCAACAATTATTTAAATATTAATATATAAACTGGCTGAAATTTTAGTATTTAGTAAGAACTATTTTTTTATTTCTTTTTTTTCTAAATAGAAGACCTGGTCCAAAGAGTATGGTGTATTTGTTGCTGCAAGTACTAGAACTTTATCATCATTGTGCCCAACACCCTGAAAGAATAAAAAATGTTTAAAAGACAGGTTACATGGAAACGGGTCAATTCGGGTAATTAAAAGTCATCTAAAAATGAAACGGTCTAAACGGGTCAAAAGTCTCCTAACGTGTATTCAAATAGTTACAATGCCTAGATTGTTTTATTTCAAAGAAATTATGCCAATTTTTCAAAGATATAGCTTTTGTAATCATATTTAGTACATTAATTATTTAAAAAATCAGTAAAGGGGGCCAACCCGACCATTTTGCCACCTCTAATTCTAAAGAGCTTGAATAACCTAGACAAATTGTCATTTTCTGTTTCCTTGAAAGTAGAACTTTTCTTTTTGGGTTCTAATAAATGAATTATTAATTACCTGCATCTGAACAAGAATTTCAGTTTTAATACGTCTTGAAGCTTCACTCTCATTTCCTTCACCGCGTTGACCACTCAAAGAGTCAATTTCATCAATAAAAATAATAGAAGGTGCACTTTCACGAGCCATTTGAAAAAGATTTGAAACCAGTTTTTCACTTTCTCCCATCCATTTTGAAACCAAATCAGAAGATGAAACACTGCACCAAAACACCAGTTGTTGGCACTTGCCAACTTATTTGCCTAAGTTCATGAATTTAAAAATAAAAATAAAAATAAAAAAGGAAGATTTAATTTATCTAAAATTATCAAGACATGATTTAACACCTGAAAAATGTAGAGTCTGCTTCTGTAGCAACAGCCTTTGCTAAGTAGGATTTTCCAGTCCCAGGTGGACCGTATAAAAGAAAAGCTCTCCAAGGTCGTCTTTTACCTAATCACAAAACAGAATATAAAGTAGTAATTAAGAAAATTAGATATATCAATTAAATTTAATAATCAATTAGCTCTCTGGAATCAAAGGGATATAAACATATGATACAATAGTAATGCCCTAAAGATAACAACTTTGAGCTAGTTCAGGCCATAAATTATAAATATTTAGCTAATAAATGATTGATTAATCAGTAATAATTAAATCCTGTAGACTATAAACCCTAATACAAGACAGTAATCATATCAAGTATACTAACCAGTAAAAAACTGTGGAAACTTAACAGGTAGAATAACAGCTTCCTGTAAAGCTTGTTTAGCACTTTCAAGTCCAGCAACATCATTCCATTTCACATTAGGTTTTTCCCTAACAATCGCAGAATTCAATCCAGCCCTAAGTTTCGAATTCTCAGGATCCTCACCATCTCCACCTCCCCCTTCACCATCCTTAGGTTTCGTCTTCGGCCGTGCCGAAACCGCCGCATCACCACCGTTAGCCGCCGGTCCTGTACCACCTTCATCAAGCACAGCCCTAATTTCCTCCGCACGACGCAAATACTCGGTGAATTTCTGCGTAATCGCTTCACGAATCTTAGGGTTTTTTTCGTACTTCAAATGAGTTTTGAAGTACTCCAAAGCATTCATATACAAAGGGAACGCTTTTGCGTAATTTCCGGCATTATCTTCTTGTACAGCTTGCTTCACGTACTCTATTGCTTGTTCTTTGAAATTGCTATACATGGCATATGCAATTAATTATGGGTTTTGAAGATCGATTGATTGTGAAACGAAACCCTAAGATGAAATCGGTTAATTTGGGGGATTATGATTGGAGGAAAAAGGAGGAAGACGATGGTGATCAGGTGAGGGCAGGAATGGAGTAAAGACTTTCCAAATCATATTGTACACGCGATTTAGAGGATTATTACTCCATGTTTTACGGAACATATAATTTAAGTATTTTGATAACAAAACTGTTAACAATAAAAATAAATATTCTGACTAATATTTTACCTTACAGAATATACAATTTAGATAAGTTAAATATATATTTAAGGAAAATGATAATGACAGCCCTTATGACTGTTATTATGAAAGCAAAATACACAAAAGACAAGCCCCCTGAATTTTAGGAATATTACTTTTTAATCAATGTACAAGCATTTTATGCATGTTAGTGACAGCCCTAAGGGCTGTCATTAACAAAACCCTATATTTAATACTCTCTCCGTCCCTAAATAAAGTTCTCATTTCTCCTTAAATTTTTGTCCCTAAATAAAGTTCCCATTACACAAGTTGACGGGGTCCACTTAATAAAATAATATAATTACAAGTATCCACTACTTACTATCCACTAACTATCTTTCTCTCTCCAAAATAACTTTATATTTTAATCAAATTTATTACCAATAACCCCACCACTAACTTTCTCCTTAATTCTTGTGCCCAAGTAAAATGGAAACTTTATTTAGGGACGGAGGGAGTATAAATTAAGAGTTGCGTTCAAGGAGGTCCATGATTTTTACAAAGTTCCGAGGAACAAATCTCAACCATTGATCAATATGATCTAATGTCAAGATTAATCACATACTTTATACATGGAGGATATTTTGGTAATTTGGCACTAAATTTTTTTTTATTTTATTTTATTTTTTATTTTAAAATTTATATATTTATTTTATTTTTAATTGAGGGGTATTTTGGTCATTTTGAAAAAAATATTTTTTTTATTTTAATTTTTTATTTTTTAATTTTTATTTTTAAAAAAAATTATTTTTTAAAAAAAAATATTTATTTATTATTATTTTTTAAAAATTATTAATTTTTCATTAATAACACATAATGTGATTGCATAGTGAATCACATGTGATTGCATTCTGAATCATATGTGATTTAACTAAAACATCAAATGTGATTAAATATAAAATCACATTTGATTTTACACTAAAATCACATGTGATTAAGTTATACACGTAATTATCAAATAAATGTTATTTTTTAATAAAAAAATAAAAAAAAAAATTTAAAATAAAAAATAAAAAAAATCAAAATTTTTTAGGTGCCAAATGACCAAAATACCCCTTTCATAATAAAAAGTAAAAAAAATAAAAAATAAAAATAAAAAATAAAAAAATACTTTTTTTTAATTTTTTTTAAAAAAGACCAAAATACCCCTCAATATACAAAATATGTGATTAATCTTGACCATTAGATCCTATTGATGAATGGTTGAGATTTATTTCTTGAGACTTCACAAAGATGATGGACCTCCTTGAACGTTTTCTCTATATATTAAATATACAATTTAATCTCAACAATTAATCATCATGATTTATAGTTTCTACGGATTCTGTATATAAAAGTACGTATATGTTCAAGGTAGTCTAAGGATTTTAGCTAGTCCCAAGGGACAATTAATAGTCATTGGATCAAGAAAAAGTCAAATGTCAAGATCAAGATTCAAACCATACAAACACATGTGCTTCAATACATCAATACCATACCCACCTCCGGCGGCCGTGTTAGTGATTTACGGTTTAATCAAGTAAAACGCAGCGGAAAAATATAAATAAATCACTAATAACGGATCTACATATTGACAATATAATTAAGCAATAATATCAATCAAAGAGTTAGGATGATGATCATACCCTTGAAGCCTTTGATTACACCAATGAATAAGGATGAAGAATTCAATGTTGAATTCCTCTAATGATATCCACACTACACCATATCAAGAACACCAAATAGGATGCTAGTCCCTTGCTCAAAGAATCAAAATCAAACTCACGTACAAACATGAATTAACAAAACTCAAATATGAGTTGTGTTTATTTCTTTGTACACGTCCAAACTCAATTGAAAAGGGAGGAAGTATCAAACTCTTGGTTTTGTGCGTATGTTTTCTCAAAAGGAGATAAATCTCAATTTCACACCCACTCTTTCATTTGAGATGTGGCCAAGAGTTTTGACAAGGGATTAGGGTTTTTTTTCTTGCTCCCTAAGCTAAGTATATATTCCCTAATTACAAGTTAGGAGATATGACACTTAGCCCCTTGTACTTTTGATTCTTTAGATTACTCACTAATATGTTTTAACTTAACAATTAATTAAAACATAACTAGCAAAGTAATCATAGTTTATATAAATAATATAATTACCCTAATTATATTATATATATTAAATGGTGTTTGGTGTATAAGTGTGACCCTTTAGGCTCACATACGTCTAGCCATATAACTATATGTTATGAACGTGAAGCATATTCCAACAGGCCGGAGACGGCGGCGATGTGTTTGTAAGCTAGAAGCACATGTGCTTCTAGTAATGAAGCACGTGTGTTTGTAAGCTAGAAGCACATGTGCTTCACTAATAACATGTCTTTTGAAAATAAAGGAGTGTATATGTACAACCAATCACATTTGTTTCATGACTTAAAACACATGTGTTTCGTTACTAGAAGCACATGTGTTTCACTAATAACAATTGTTTTGAAAATAAAGGAGTGTATATGTACAGCCAAGCACATGTGTTTCAAGTAATGAAGCACATGTGTTTGTAAGCTAGAAGCACGTGTGCTTCACTAATAACAGTCTTTTGAAAATAAATGAGTGTATATGTACAGCCAAGCACATGTGTTTCGTGACTTAAAACATGTGTGTTTCGTTACTAGAAACACATGTGTTTCACTAATAACAATTGTTTTGAAAATAAAGGAGTGTATATGTACAGCCAAGCACATGTGTTTCAAGTAATGAAGCACATGTGTTTGTAAGCTAGAAGCACATGTGCTTCACTAATAACAGTCTTTTGAAAATAAAGGAGTGTATATGTACAACCAAGCACATGTGTTTCGTGACTTGAAACACATGTGTTTCGTATGCTCCCCTGTGTTTCCTCTCTTTCCTTGTTGCGGCTGGTCGCCTTAGTTCAGTCGAATGACTTTTTAGAGGCGAAACCAAACCGAACTCATGTTTTTAGCAATGTTTTAAAACCCGGATTTTGAATCGGACCGGCTGACCCTTAAAAAACGGTCGGACCGGTCGGACCGGACGGTTGAACCGGATTTACAAAGAAAAGCCTAAAATACACAAAACAAACATTATAACAATTTCAAAAACAATTTTCCAACAAAGTTAAACATCCATACATATCAAAAATTACACAAAACATTTAAAATTCAACTAAAAGTTTGGTGCTTAAAACTTCAATACAAATTGCATCACTCTTTCGGCATTGGAGTGTTGTATAAATCTAATTCCCGATCGCTTAGTAAGCGGAATTCACTGTCATCTTGATCCTCATTAACAAGAACATCTCCTACAATATCAAATATTATGTTTTAGCCTAACATAATAATCTAATAACATAGTAAAAGTACATGTATTAATGGTACCTTGGGATTGAGAAGCCGCTTCTTGCTCTTGTTCATCAACAATATTTTCTAAATCATCAAAATTGAGTTCCCCTTGTGCTTCTTCTTCAACAACCCAAACGTCCGTATTATCAACACATTCATAATCAATCGGGTCGTACGACCTCTTATCAACTTTGAGCCTAAAAAGATTATCAACAAAATATAGCATGTAAATATAAAATTACGTTGGAATTATATGACAATAACTTTAAAATATCATACCTATTTTTTAAACGCAAGTTGTAATGAACAAATACAAGGTCACTTAGTCTTTGATGTTCCAACCTATTCCGCCTTTTTGTGTGAATCCTTTCAAATACACTCCAATTGCGTTCACAACCCGAAGAAGATGCGGTTTGACTTAATATTCTAACTGCAAACTTTTGCAATTTTGGGCATTCCCCACCAAATAGTTTCCACCACTCATCTAAAAAACAAATTGTTAGAAGTTAGAATAAAAAAAAAACAATACTTAGAAATTAAAATAATAAACAATAAATGGTTTGTTAATCTTACCGGGACGGGTAAGCTTTCGTGCGCAATAGCAGTTCTTCGACCAAAACTACCTTGGCAATCTCGAAACTTGCATAACTCCAATGTAATATTTAAAGACTCTGAACCACTGTAATAATTCTCAACCATATCAATAAGACCTTTATGAACCTCTTTCTCGTTTAAAAAGTTTTCTTTGTCATATTGAAAAGCAGGATTTAACCAATAAGCCGCACAATGAATTGTTTTACGTATAGTCTTATCCCAACGAGTATCAATTATGTCCGTGTATGGTTTGTATAACGCTTCTTTTTCTTTAAATAAATCTATAACCCCTTTCCTTGCCCTAGAAATCCCCTCATATACATACCCCATAGCGGGTTTTTCATCGGAGTCACATAAACGCAAAAGCCTCAATATAGGTGTCATCACTTTCATGGTAATTAAAACATTTTTCCAAAATGTTTCATTCATAACAATTTCTCTACATTCACGTCCATTCCTCACTGTCAACATTTTCTTATAATCATTAGAAATAACCATAGCTTGTAATTCAGCTTTATGGTCATACAAACTCTTTAATGCAATGAATGAGGTACCAAAACGAGTAGCACCCGGACGGATTATTTCGGTCCAACCAGGCCTTTGTCTCAACCAATTCAGTGGCCACTTATGGTTATAAATAAAAACTGTAACCCTCGAAGCAAGAGTAACCAAAGATGACACATTTTCCGATTCAGAAACATCTTTTAATATAAGATTAATACAGTGTGTTGCACATGGAGACCAAACAATAGAGGGATATCTCTCATTCAACAACTTACCAGCAGCTTTGTAATTAGCAGCATTGTCAGTAATTAGTTGAACAACATTCTTTTCACCAACCATTTCAACAATATCAGCAAACAAATTACATAAATTTTGAGCATTGCTTTGAAAATCAGACGCGTCAACAGATTTAAGAAATGATATCCCTTTAGGACAATAAACCAAAAAATTAATCAAATGGCGTTGCCTAATATCCCTCCATCCATCACTCATAATTGTGCAACCACTATCTACCCAATCACTTCTATACTCATCAATTATAAGTGAAACTGACTTTTTTGCATCTTTTAACAAATTTACCCTCATAGCATGATAAGTGGGTGCTTTATAACCATGACCCATACGTGCAATTTGATTTATTTCATGTTGAAAATATGGAGAGTTGCATGCATTCATAGGTATACATGCGTCATAAAACCACATGGCAATAGCTAAATCTGTATCATGTATTTTTTTTCTTTAGTATGCATAGCGGATTTAATACCGGGCTGAGAAGGATCGTTTCTACCTTTGGTAAAGAATAAATTTGGTGTAGATGTAGATTTCCTTTTCCCAATTTTAACAGGATGCAATTGTGTTTCCTCTTCCTCTTCATCAGAATCCAATACGATGCTACATCCGACATTATCCTTTGACTTTTTTTCGGCTTCTTTGCATAAACCGGCCATTTTAAATCTTAATTCCGGAGTTACCTTCTTACATTCCGAAGCATTGCCTTTAACGCCGGCAAGATGCTGTTTAACTTGGTTTATTCCCCCACCACGTTGAATTTTATCACACAACTTACACTTAAGTACCTTTCTCCCATTATCGGTAATTATTTCTGCATATTCCCATGTGGGATCTTTCTTAGCTCTAACATTGGCTTTTGGTTGTTGCTCCGATGATGTATCCATCTTTCTACAAAATTAAACAAACATTAATAAGCATGTATAAATGAAAAACTTATGATGATGATTTGGTTCTATACCAACTGCATACGTAATATATCAAAAAATTGTCAAATTTACTTACTGTAATCAAATACAATATACCATGTTGGATGTTTGGTTCTATAATCAAGTGGCAAAAGGAAATTTAAAAGGAAAATTCATTCCATCCCGTGACTACTGACCTACTGCTTATCAAACTATCAATGAATTTAAAAAGGAAATTTCATAACTTCAATTTCACGTGATGGCAATCGTAAGAAACACTGGTTTAATCAAAGAAACATTAAAATTAAACAGATCGGAAGAAGACAATCGTAATCGAAATCAAACTAACAGATCGAAGAAGACAATCGAAATCAAACTGTACAGATCCAAGAAGACAATCGTAATAAATGTAATATACTAATATTGTAAAAACCTTAAGTTTAATACCTCAATGATCACATGAAATGAAGAAGACGACGGCTATGTGGACTGTGGAGTACGATGAGAAGAAACGAAGAAGACGACTGCTGGGATTTTTGGCATGCAAGAAACGAACCGTCTTCTTTTATTAGGGTTAATTTTCAATTAAAAAATATACAACCAATCCGGCCCAAAGCCCGGTTTAAAAGTACCGGTAAGTACCGGTTCGACCCGGTTCCGTCAAAAACCGCCCGGTTCATTCCGGTTCGTATTCTGCTTATCCGCCCGGCTAGTCCGGCCCGGCCTCGCTCACAAATCCCGGTTCGACCGGTCCGACTTCGTGACTTGAAGCACATGTGTTTCGACTTGAAACACATGTGCTTTGAAGCAATATGTTGTTTGTATTTTGGAACACCTGTGTTTTAGTGAAGCACATGTGCTTCAATACATCAATACCACCACCACCAGCACCTTCACTGTCAGCCACCACCACCGTCGCCGCCGCCGGCCACCGCCGACGGAAGGCGGCAGACGGCGGCGATCGGCGGCGGCGGGGGTGGCCGGAGGCGGCGGCCGGCGGTGGCTGTAGGTGGCTGTAGGTGGGGGATTTGATCTTGACCATTTTGATCCAATGGTTAGAATTTATCCCTTGGGACTATGCAAAACTTTTGGACTTCCTAGAAGAAAACTCTAAAACTATCATGTATAAATCGTTAGCTCACAAAATCAAATTGTATTTATATTGATAGTTTTAACACAAGCAAGTGGCAACGGGTTGATACAAAATTCAAATATAAGGAAGGCAAAGATTGTGGTTTGGAGGAAATGATAGATGGCAACTTGGAATTAGATATTGATTGGGTTTGTTGTCATTTAGATATTAGCTTAACGAGTTTATTATCTTTCTCTGTAAACTATTATATCTTTATACATATTAAAAGAAGGTTTTTTTGAAATCTTTAAAGTCATGTCATAATGGCACATCATACCTTATGCCATGTATGATGCCACTTGGCACTTAAATGCCAAGTCATTATTGCCAACTAAAAGTCCACATATGCACTTTTAAGCCACCTCACTTTTATTGATCTTTATAAGAGCCAATTCCTATATTTTACTAAATGTAAATAAGTTTAGTGATAACCGCCCACCAAATAAAAACCATTCTATATGTAAATCTAAATGCAATGCAATATTAAGGTTGTAACTGTCCACATAAACAATGTTAAATGTAAATACGTGTAGATCTTTTTCTATTTCATGTTATAAGATAGAATACTTGGTTAAATGCAATATTAAGGTTGTAACTGTCCACATGGCATCTTGGCCATGTCACTAAGACACTAATGCCAGGTCAAAAGTCCAGATAGACACTGTCTCTGATAACCCTAAACACAAAACGTATACGCATATTACTCCTTTTGGTTCTCCAAAATTCAATGTAATTTCAGTTTTGACAATGTGATCAATGCTATTCATAGCCATTCAAAGCCCGTGTGACTGTGTGAGTTTAATGCTTGGATTTCGGTTTCATCCGAATGAGGAGATCGCTATGTATTGTTTACATATGATGACTACAACAACATCGTTTGTGATCAACGTCATATATTGTGTAATTTCGAAGATTCCAGTTCTCTTGGTTTTAGTCTTTGAGTATCTTATTCAATTCCTTTAATATGAAGGTTAGTATAGTTCAATTTTGTATGTCTTATAACAGGCTGTTATAAGACATTGGAAATTCTATATGTCTTTTAGTTCAATTCTATAGTTCAATTCCTAAAAAATATTGGAAATTCCTAATTTAATCTCATTATGGTTAAGTTTGTGGTAACTTATCATGCACCTTACCTATTTGATGAAATGCTTGAGCCAAAATTATGTCGTGGTTTACTGGATAATTCAAGTATTCATGAATGGTATTACACGTCAATTTAGTATGTAGGTTTTTTCATGTTCTTTTACAGAAATCAAAACTTTATTGTATAAGCATAATCAGATGAGATTATTTATTATTATTATAATTATTATTATTTTATTCCTTAGGTTGGCAGTGTAATAATTGCAGAATGGAAGGGAAGGCCTTTTACAGATAGCAAAGAATGCAGATTTTTCAGGATTAAAGGTTCTGGACGGATGGCGGAAAATAATTTAAGTGACTGCTTATGTAATCCTCAATTCAGATATAAAAACTTTAGATCACCATTTTTCCTGTAGGTTATTTATTTATATATTTTATGAGTATTTGATGTACTAATCGTTTTTGTCTTTTAAAAATGGTTATTGTAGAGACAAGCTGACGACCCTGCAGTGAAGCCCGTAGACTTTGCTTAGGTTCATCATTTATCAAAATTAAAGACTTTATATCGACAAAATTGTTACATGATAAGGAAAGTTGATAATCGCATTCAAGCATTTATATCGACAAAAACGAAAGCAAGTCAGTCATTAATTTCAAGTCGATGTTATAGTCTCTATTATATGTTTATATATGTTATAATTGTTGTACTTGAAAGGCTAAGAAAGTAATTCTATTAAATCACTTTTGGATGATTCAATTTTTTTCTCTGTTTTCAACTTTACTGTTTCTTTTGCATTTACAGAGGGTTCCTATTTTCAGCACATAGGAATCAAGATTAACAAAATAAGAGATAGTGGCTGTAACAATTTAAGAAAAAATGATGAATGGCTATACAAGCACAAATTTTGCATTTATAAGGGCTTCTATTTAAATAGGTGAAGCACTATACTGTTTTCTATTATTTTCAGCACCACTGCTATTAAATCATATAGTTAAATCATATATTATCAACTAACATATTTTAAATATAGTTTCTTTCACCCAAAAGTTTGTTAAATTAAAGACACATAGTTATACATTTTCTATTATTTTGTCATAATCTTGCAAGTAAAGAACTGATTTTCCACACATCAAAAGGTAATTCAATTCATGCTGATTAAAATATTACTATCGATTTCCTTTTGACTTTTAAAGTCAAATGTAGTGTTTTCCAAATGTGAAATTGGTATTAAGGAAGCTTTTTTTTTTTCAAAATCTATTTTATGTGTTTGAACCATTATATATAAACATCGAATCGTTGATATTAATTAGTAACCACTAACCAGTTATCATTCTTCAAGATTAATTCCATAAACTTTGACTTCTAATCCTTGAATTCAGGTTATATTGAGAGATTTTGTTTGGTTTTTGGCTAATAATCAAAGCAAATATGTGAAGTATGACTAAAAGAATTTGAGTAACATATGCTGGTGGCAATTTTGACCCATTTACTTATAGATTGGTCGATTCAGGTTAAACATAAGAATTAGCCAAAAAAAGAAACCGGTCAAATGGTTCAGGAGGGTATAAAGCTGCCCAGATAGTATTTTTATTAAACCTTTTTTATTATAAAATTAGATTAGATTATTATTTTTTTTAATTAATCTAGCTTTTGTAATCGTATTCGACACAATAATTTTGACTCGTGTAAAAGAAAATTTGGGCAAGAGGATTTTAGTGGCAACCCAGACGTATCCAACCCGTTTTGATCAGTTTCCCAATAAGCATGTTTTAAATAATATATTGCATTCGATCCGTTTCATTATTACCCAAATTTTCTTTTTTCACGGAATAAAATTTATTGTGTCTGATACGATTACAAAATATATAGTAATTCGACCCGTTTGACCACTCATTTATAATATACAAGATACTTAAATAAAAAATTATCACCAACGTTAGTTACAAACAATAAGATATTGAAGCAGGCCCGGGCATAGAACATTTTTCTATTGAGAAATGGTATCATTTAAAGGTATCAAATATTTCATTTCTTTGTTTCTTAATTCAATATTTATGCTTTGTTATATGTTTATTTTTTCTTTTTAGGGGGGAAATGGGAGCCTCTCTTCATTAGCCATATAAAAAGTGATTTTAATAGATCCAGTATGTCTATGGGGTACCAATGACATGATGCTTTCCCGTAGACTTCTTACTTGATAAGTAAAATATTATGAAAATGTTATGAAAAATTCTATAAGCCACCCGTGATTTATCACGGGTTATAGGCTAGTATTACATAAATCTATAAATTCAGACAAACACAATTTAAGCTGGTATTTTTAATAAAACTGCTAAATTTCTATTAATACAATTTAGATAATTTATATAATAAAATAAAATTTAATAAAGTGAATAAGTATCATAGTATGTTAAAAACAGTTTGATCAAACTATGGCTAATTACAACAATACTGTTGTAAGTTTAGAAATAAGTAAGTTTCATATATGTTTTTTTTAAAGGTAGATAACCGTCATAAAAGAGTTTCAGTATTGTCATAACCCTCCGAGGGAACTCAATATATATATATATATATATATATATATATATATATATATATATATATATATATATATATATATATATATATATATATATATATATATATATATATATATATATATATATATATATATATATATATATATATATATATATCAGCCAACATCAAATTATAATACATACAGTGTAACATCCCGAGACCCGGCCTATTATTTTATTACTTTCAGTAAGTAATTTTTATTTGTTTATTATTTTATATAATTTTATTTGATTTAATTGAATGTATTTTAACCATGGGGTTAAAATTAGCGAAAACTGATATTTTTAAGCTATTTAAAGATAATTATATATTTAGGTTCACTTTTGAACCATGGTTACGAATATATCTTCATTACCCAAATCAGAGTTCGTTTAGGTCTTAAAATTAAGAGTAAATTACTGTTTTTTGTCCCTGTGGTTTGCCCGTTTCAGCGTTTTTGTCCCTGTGGTTTTTTTTTTCTGTTTTTTGTCCCTTAGGTATGCAAAATTCCGTTTTTTTATCCTTCCGTCCACCTTCCGTTTGAATTCAGCCGTTAAAGCCCTCACGTGCTGAAAACGTGAGGGCATTTTGGTCATTTTACACATCTTTCTTCATCTTCATCTTCTTTCTTCATCTTCTTCTTCATCCTTAAATAAACCCTAATTTCTTCATCTTCAAAATCAAAGTCAAAATCAAAATCAAAATCACAAACCAATACTCCCAACCGGTCAACCCCAACTTACACACAACTTGAGATCTCTCAAAAAGCATATTCCCCCAAAACAAATGAATCTGAGATCTCATCACAGCCGCTTGTACCGTAGACTCATCACCCGAAACCTCATTCCCAATCTTCGATTTCTTCTTCAACAATTCCTCCTTTTTAACAAAATTCGGATCTTTAGCTTCTTCAACAATTTAATTTACAGCCCATTTATAAGCCCGAACAATAAAATGCTTACTGGTCATTAAAACGTGAGGCTACGAGGCAGTGCGCGTGCTTATTTTTCAGCTGCTCAATATTCCTGCTCCGGCGGATAATTCACCGGCAAACTAAATCCGTCGCGATCTCGCACAAATATTGGAACTAATGTCGTCTACTTTCTCCGGAGATGAAATGACATCGTTCTTCGGCTTTCTCGGAGCCGCAGCAGCTCTAGTTTTTTCCTGTACAAGCTCAAACCCTCTCTGATTCCATTACTGTTTGACGATGCTTTCTGTTTGAATAATTCCTCCTTTTTAACAATTCCCAATCTTGAAAAGGTGTTTATTATGAAGTATTGGTTTGTGATTTTGATTTTGATTTTGATTTTGAAGAAAGAAAATGAAGAAAGAAGATGAAGAAATTAGGGTTTATTTAAGGATGAAGAAGAAGATGAAGATGAAGAAAGATGTGTAAAATGACCAAAATGCCCTCACGTTTTCAGCACGTGAGGGCTTTAACGGTTGAATTCAAACGGAAGGTGGACGGAAGGACAAAAAAACGGAATTTTGCATACCTCAGGGACAAAAAAACAGAAAAAAAAAACCACAGGGACAAAAACGCTGAAACGGGCAAACCACAGGGACAAAAACAGTAATTTACTCTAAAATTAATCATCGTATAATTAGATATTTAGTATGATATTGTGTTTAAATGAAAATATCTTTTTCTCTTGTATGTGCACGTGTTATTTGGGGGGAGTATGTGTCAAAATCTCTCTTTCTTCTTTGTATTATTGAAGATCCAAGTTCAAATATCTTATCTTTCTTCTATGAATCTCGAAATTAAGGATGAATCAAGGTAAGAAAGCTTTCTCTTATACTAGGGTTCTTAGTTCTTGAATGTGGTTAAACTAGGTTTTGAGTTTTTGATGTTTTTCTTGATAAAATGTGAAATTGATAATTTCTAGTTATGTTAGTATGTATAGATGAAGATTTATATGTTTAATTGTTAGTTGAATTTTAGTAGAGTTCTTGATTTGATAAAAATCTCATGAATCTCCATTTATGGAGTTTAGGGAAGAAGATGGGTTATTTTAACTAGTTCTTAAATTTATAAATGTTTTGGTGTTATATGTTCATTTGAGTTAAATATTATATTAGAATTGATATTAGTTGTTTACATCTAATTATGGGTTAAATTGGTGAAATTGAGATGCTGGTCATATAGTATTTTGATGATATTTAGTGAAAAAGTCCGTAAGTAAAATTTTAACAGTTTTTTCTCAGAATTTTGATGATTTTGCAAAAATCATATAAAATCAACCATAACTCCGTTTTGGGCGTGTGACCAGTCGTTTTAAAGGTCTAAGAGTCTACTTTATTTATATCATATTTTCATGAACTGATATGGTCAGAAAAGTATTCAGATTTCTGAGTTATTAAAGGAGGTCGGATGTGTCTTTTTCGGGTCAAACATTTATTGAAAAGTTTGGGTGTTAAACATGAGATTTGTCATAAGATGGAAATTGTATGCTTGATAAAATGATAATTATAAGTTTGTAAATGTAGGAAGTTAATAAAATAGTTTTGGCCCGTTTAATAGAAAAAACTAGTCATATTGAGAATTCTTAACTTTGGTCAAAGTAAAAGGTTAACATTTTCATGGGTTAATTAGCTAATCAAAATGGTTCATATATGTTTATGAAATGATAAAAATTATGTTTTTGAAGTATTAAAACATTGCTCTCGGTTTTGACCCGTTTGGGCCTATATGTTAAATTTGGTCTAAAAATGTATTGTTTGGTTTATATGTGACTTTAGAAGTCTAATTATGATAAGTTAGGGATTGTAGGTTTTACAAGTCATGGATTGTATAGTGTTAAAGTTAGTTTGCTTGGTTTCGACCCGTTTGAGTTATAATTGGGATAAATGCATAAAGGTGATAGGCTTTGACTCGGAAGATGTTGGTATGACCATTTCTTAGTTGGATAAGTTACAAGTGTATTTGTCATGTTAAAATTATGCAATTTAGAGCCTTTTACCATATTTGTCTTGTTATCTTTATTTGGTGGAATTTGGTTCTAATTCGGCATTCATTTTATGTATAGGAATTGGGAATCAAACTCAGTGATATATGACAACTGAGTTTGGAAGGATTGCGGTGCTAAGGTGAGTGTATTTAGCCTTCAATCTATATGTGTTTCAATTTGGTAGAAAATTGGATACTTTGGTAAAAAGTGCAGGAAATTGGTAACTGGGCAAGTTCGCTCCGTGAACTTTGAGAGTTCACGACGCCAACGAGTGGCAGAGATTTGGACAGGAATTCGTGAGGATGTTCGCGGGGCATGAACATAGAATTTGCGACGCGAACTCTGTGTTCACGGCGCGAACATCAGCAGGTGCAAAATTTTGCTGCGAGTTTTTAAATCCATGTTATTCTACGGTATAATTAATGAAGATTATTAATTATTAACTAAGTGCACATCAGGGAGGAGGTCAGTAATTGGAGAATTCTACTAGGCATATGTTTACTAGTGATAGCGGTGTACAGGCCTTGGAAGCACTGGTTGTTCTAAGGAGGTGCACACTGTCACTGAGTAAATGGTCATCAGTTATTATTGTTAGGCCAACAATGATTTAGGGTTCGGTAGGACCGCCGGTCCTCTCAAATTAAATATAACTGGGAAAGTATGAATTTATATCGGTTGTTCTATTATATATTGTTTGTTTAAGTTCATTCACTTAGCTGTTAGCTAATTCCCCACCTCGTTGATTCTTTTGCAGGTTCGGTTCGATGGGCGGGTCAAGGGGTGCTTGTTAGGAATGGTTGACCAATGGTTACTCTGATCGTATTTTGTAACCGAGCCGTTTTATAGTAACACGTTAAACCGTTTTGATGTTTTGAGTAATATTATGTTTAAAGTTGTATTTTGTAAAATGACTTAACTTAATATGGTTTGAATATTACGTACGCTTCCGTTATTTATATATAAAAAAACCGGGTTTAAAATTTACGGTGTTACATACAACCACCAAACAACATACAAACCAAACAATCCATCCTAACAACAGACACAAAAACATCAAAATTATGCACTTCGAATCTGCATCTTGACACCCCATTCATCAGCAACTTCAATTTGCTATTTATAAAATATTAAGATTTAAAAAGCCATATAAACCATGTAATTTAATTTGTTTTACATGTATACTTTTCCTAAAACATTTAGGTACTGGGTTTAAACTTTTAATCTCCTAAAATTTACAAAGAGTTAAAGTTTACTAAATTCCTCTTTCTTTTTTTCCTATGTCATTGTACTACTGTAGTTTATTTGTTTTACAGAAAGACTTTTTTTTCTCTTTTGTTTTGAAGTAATTTATTTCTTGTGAGTTATTCATTTAATGGAGATTACATTTAAATTTTTTTAAATAATGTTAAATTTAAAGCATTTGATTGGAAACTATTTAAAAATTTATTACTATTTCAATAAATTTTTGAATAACTATTTTTCATAGAAACATATAGTTTTTTTTATAAATTTTGTCTAATAACTTAATTTTCTCCAACTATTGTAATAATCTTTCATTGTTTGTCTTTTTTAATTTGTACACTTTATAAATTTTTATTTTAAACCCTAGATATATTTATATATATTTTTTAACTTTTTGACTAGTTTAAACATACATATTAACATACATTCTAGAAATTCATATATTGAATAGTATTTGTTGAAATTAAAAAATAAAAGAAATGTCAATTGATTATAAAAGTTGATGTTGGCATACATTTTTTGTTATTTTTTTATTTTTATAACTATAAAAGAAATGTTATAAGAATATTTTTAAATGAAACAATTTGAAAAATGTTACATTTTATAAGGTGTCATAAATATTATCAAACAATATACATATAAGGAGCATTTATAAAATATTTGAGATAACTGAAGGTGAATTCGTGATATTAGTAAAATAACAAACTTTTGAAAATGTTAATCATTAGAGAGATTTTGTATAAATAGTTTTTTGTTAATTACGGAGTATAAGTTAGTGGGAAGTTAATGTACGAGTGATAATAAGTTATTGTGAGTTTAACGATAAAATACTTTCTTACGTACAATCTAAAAATGCATATTTAATTTACACGTATACTGGATGTAAAATGAATAAGAAAAATTATGTTGGTGTCTATTATTTGTATTTATTCACTTGATCAATATAAGTATCAAAATCAAAGAATGATATGAAGAAAGAGAATTAATAAATTACATATTTTATTTTATGGTGAGTCAATATAAAATAAATACAAATGATATATATCGATCAATACTATTTTTCAGTGGCAAGACATATCTATATCAATACTATTTTTCAATGGCAGAAGACACATCTGGTTCCCTTAACAGGATAACATTGATTATGTCTTAAACAACGAGCTGGTTTCAAAATATCAATACTACTTCAGATTCTCATATCTACGTTAAATATTATAGTACTATTTTTTTAAACAAAATTGATTACAATGACATAATCGCTAAAAATGTGTAACTCAAGCAAGTCATACACAATAATACACAATTCAATTGTTTATAATTAAAAGAAATTATCAAGCTAATAAATTAATAATAAACTATCAATATTTGACTAAAGTACGTATGTGTAATAATAAATTAATAATGATGAAGGATCCCATTTTTTCACCTATATAATATAACTGCTAAGTCATTTCAGGACATTATCAATGGCTTCCCTTCCCATTTTGAGTGTTCTTGAAGAGTCTCAAGTATCACCACCTCCGGCCACCATAGATGACACCTCATTGCCACTAACTTTCATCGACATAAAGTACCTTCTTCGCCCTCCGATCCACCATCTTTTATTCTATGAATTCCCACTTACCAAAACTCAGTTCATTGAAACTAAAACACTCATTATCAATCACACTTCAACATTTTTTCCCATTTGCCGGTAATTTGTTCGTATTTCCGACTTCTAAAATACCCGAAATTTGTTACGTTGGTGGTGATTCTGCTGACGTTACGTTTGCATAATGTAATCTTGATTTCGACGATCTAACCGGATACCATCCTCGAAACTGTGATAAGTTTTACAATCTTATACCTAAACTTGGAAACTTTGTTAAATCACCCGAATATGTAAAGATCCCGGTTTTTTCATCTCAAATCACACTTTTCCCGAACCGTGGTATATCCGTTGGCATGACTAGTCACCATAGCCTCGGTGATGCAAGCACTCAATATTCTTTCTTGAAGGCATGGACATCAATTACTCGATGTGGTACGGATGAGTCGTTTTTAGCTAACGAAACTTTGCCGGTTTATGAAAGAGTGGTCAAATACCCCGAACTAGACGAATTATATCTAAAGCGCACGAATGTTGAAACTTTTTTTAACGAAGAGTATCAACCTCCGATGCTTTCTGGTCCAACTGATAAAGTTCGTGCCAGTTTTATACTGGCACGAACTGTTATTGATCAGTTGACCTGCAATCCAAGGGGATAATAAACACGTGAAGCTCGTCGTTACGTGCTTTTGCGAGACAACTCCATATATAAGCACATGTAACCGTAAAAGATGATACATAAGGTATTGTCGGCAGTTGGGTCATAACTGTTTTTCTTCAACTGATCAATAACAGTTCGTGCCAGTATAAAGATCGGAAAATATTAATGTTGAGAAAGCATGTTTAGTAAAGGTCGATTGATAAATAAATTGGTTAGTGAATTTGTGCATACCGTATGGTATTGTGTGTAAGTGGAAAAGTGAAAATGTGGATAGAAAATGTGGTTGATTATGAAAGAAAATGATAGCATGATGCTAAACGAATGAGGCATACATGAATGGTATGCAAGGTGAAATGGTATTGTATGAGTCACTTTGGATTGGAGGCTTTCCGATCATTGTGACAGTTTGGGATCGTGATGGATTGGAAGCTTTCCGATCATCTCGATAAGATAGTTAAAGTATAATTTGTTATATAAGGGATGATGTTTGTATCTGACGTATGTAGAACCGTATGGTTAGTTGTTATTATGATTCTTATGGCAAGTGAGAACTTGGGTTGAAAACACGAGTAGTGTTTAAGTAGAAGTATGAGTAGGGGATACCTACAAGTTAATGGTTCATGAAAAAGGAATGCTTTAGAAAGCAAAGTGGTTAGTAGCCAATGAGTGGTGGAAGATGTATATCGGGTGGTTAGGCCACAATTGGATGCGATTGAGGCTCTAGAGCCGGCAATCGGGAATTTCAAGTATGGTATAAGGATGTTTGAAGGAAATTATAAAAGGTATAAGTAATTGGATGAAAGTTAAAAAGTAATAGAAAATTGGTATTGATTCAAGTGGAAATGGTTAATCGATTGGGGAAATTGAAATCGAAGAAAAGAGGGACAATCGAGAAAGGAAATTTGGATATTGGAATTCGGGAATGAAAAGCTCGGGAAGCAATGCATTAGTAATAAAGAATATGTGGAATTTAGCAAGGTAAGTTGACTTATTCATAAGTCAAGGTTAGTCAACTAGTAGATTGTTGACTTTGGTCAAAATTGGATTTTTGATTTTCGTTTAAAGGAGGTTAGTCGAGGATAAGGGCATAATGTATCATGTATGTGTGTATAATAGTGGTTGATTGATTAATGGAAATAATTGTAGTCAAAGGGTGCGACTTTGACCTTTGGGCAATTCGAATGGAATTTAGAAATCGAGTATGATTGTTGTTGGACCATGAAGGTAAGGTCCATTGTTAAGGAATTTATGGTTAATGGGATCACTAGTGGGTAAGGAAATTGTCAAGAAATGGTTGACCTTGTACTAAGTCAAAGAGGGAACAATGTTGACAATATGGTCAAAGTGATGGGTTGACTAACATTTTGGTCAAATGGTTATTAGTAATGATTGGGTCATATCATCTCAATGGGGGTGAGGAGTTTGGTTAAATGACGGGAAGTGTTAAGGTTAAATTGTGAAATTTTGAACCGTTCGGATATTGGGAACTCGAGTTTGGATCTTTGGCCGTTTGGGTATAACGGGTCAAGTGGGAAATTAATTGCGTAAGTATTATTGAATCATAAGTTGGAAGTGGAATGAGGATCGGAAATCCTTGAGTTGATTCCGAGGACGGAATCCTTTTAAGGGGTGGATAGTTGTAACGACCCGAAATTTGAATAAAATAAAATTTGGGAAAAATATGATAAATAAGGATAATTCATTTCAGAACCGAAGGAATTGGTTTCGTGTCGTTTGGACACCGTATGAGAAAGTTATGGACGAAACCGGATCGAGACAAAGACCGAAAAGTGCAGCCTAGCTGACTGGTGGAGTTCACGGCGCGAAGTGGAGTTCGCGATCGCGAACTCCGTCCAGAGAATTGGGGTTTTCAGACATTTAGTTCACGACCTGTTACCGATCGCGAAGTGTTCACGACACGCGAACTTCGCGACGCGAAGTCTGTTCACGGCGTGAACTTTGCGAGATCAGCTGTATTAAATCGGGAAAGCTAGGGTTTTCACTCATTTCTACCATTGTTGAAGGGCAGCCGATTTTAGAGAGAGAAGGGGCGATTTTGGTGATTCCTTGCTCAAATCTTCATCAATCTTGAAGGATCTAAGCATCAAAGGTAAGATTTCTTGATTGTTGATGTTATCTAGCTAGTTATGAACTTTGTATGGGTAGAAATGGTGGTTTGGGGAACCATCCATGTTATCTTTGGGGAAGATGACTAATTATGGGTGTAGAACACTCATTGTAAGCTTGTAATCGATGTGTACAAGTTGGATCTGAGTTTATGATGGAAATCTTGAACTAGGGTTTGAGATTCCACCAAGTTGGATGAACTTGGTGGTTAGAGTTATAGATATGGATTGATTAGTGACTAGTTATGGATAATAACTAGTTATTGTGATGATATTGATGGTAGGTCAAGAAGACCTAAGGATTGGTGACATTTCACAAGTTGGAAAGCAAGGATTCGTGTTGTTGGACACGATTTGGAGTTAGCTTGGCTAAGGTGAGTACATGAGACTTTTACTGAGTACATAGCAAATGATTTTGAAAACTATGATGTTTTAAGAGTCTTTATTAATAAACATTTTTAATAAAGATATGATTGATATGATGAGAAAATGCTAGTAATAGACTATTTTAGTATGTCTAAATGATTGATGATTTTGAAAGAGATTATGATTATGAAAAGTAATTAATAAGTTTTTATAAATAAGATGTATGAATAAAGATAATGATTTGAAAGAGCTTGATAATCGATTTATTGATAATATGTATTAATAAAGCTTGAGACAATGATTTTAAAGTAATGAGTATCGATTAGTATATTATACTAATAAATGTAGATATTGAAGTACTAAGAGGATAAGTAATAAGTGACTAGTAATAATCATGTATTCTAGTCAAAGAAGAGTCAAGGTAACATGATTTTGATAAAAGATAAATATGTTTTAAATTAGCAAAGGACTTGGTAAAGTCAAGGTTTAAAATGAAATAATAAAGAGAATAGTATGATAAATTAGAATAAATGTATTCTAATAAGTGACGAAAGGAGCTGATGCTCATATTTGATGAAAGGAGCTGAGGCTCATATGTGAAATGAAAAATCCGGAATAAGACCGCCCAGAAATGGGGGAGCATGAGACGTCTACTTGGGGTGGTACCTCCCTGCGCAAAGAGTAGAATGTCACAGTTTACGACACTCAATGATGAGTGAGCATGACGACCCGGGAACGGGGAGAGCTTATGAATCTCGGTAAGATGGGGGTTCCCAATTACCTTGATAGTTTACCTATGACGTCCCATATCGGGAGAGTTGGCTTCGGAGAGGTCCGTTGCATATGTGATAATGAAAGTGTAAGTTTGGAGATAACTTACAAGTATGTGATTAAATAACGAATAAGCTTATGGTAAGCTTATTAGTTTATACGGTTAAATGAATGGAAAAATGAGTTGTGAATTAATAAGAAATGATAAGGATAAGTATATTTTTTTTATGTTATAAATATTATTTTATAAACCTTTTGAGAATGGGTCGAAAACCCATGTATCTCACGAGACTATTTTGTCTCACGTACTACTTTGTTTTTGGCTATGTACTCAGGTTCAGGATCATTGGAGTAGAGGGTCGCGTTAGAAGTGGCCTAGTGTTGTTTAGCTCGGGAGCTCGTAGGTAGTTCTCGTTTATCCTATGGTTATGATATTATCTTTGTAACACCGGATTTTATAACTCTGATAAATGTTTTAATGGTTTTTGTTAAACCGTATTTTGGGAACATTGGACATTGTATTATTTTTATTTAAAAAAATATGTTTAAAAGGTGTTTTGAAAATTGAGGTGTTACAACTTGGTATCAGAGCTATAGTTTAAGTGAATTAGGTAGGTTTGACCTCCCTAGTCTTAAGCTATGCTAAGTAGGACCATATGTTTTCCATAGGATGTCCTTGATCAGTCCGTTGAGACAGTAAAGTATGGGTATATTAGGGTCGATCCCTAAGTGAAAGGATAATGTTTTGGGCTATATGGGTTATGTTTGACTAATAAGTCAATCTTTGAATTTTGATGGTTTATTATGTTGATATAGAAAATGGTGAACCCAAGAAGTGGAGAGATTCCACGAGATCATGAGACGGATTCAAATCGAATCCCGACTCATCCCGGTAATAATGGAGAAGGTTCCGGTTTGGATGCAAATCAAACCCCGGTAACTATGGAAGCTATCCAGAAATTATTTACCCAAATAAGGGAAGTGGTGAATGAGGATGTGAACCGGATCTTGACTAACCGGTTCAATGAAGAGAAGAATGATAATTCTAAGTCCCGTGGGGGAAGTAAGTCTTCGGGTAGCAAGACCCGTACTGTGGAGCCATCGACCGAGGAAAGCGATGATTCGGGGTCAGAGGAACGGGAAGGATGTACATACAAGACATTCATGACGTGCAACCCCGGAGTGTATTATGGAAGTTCGGAACCAAAGGTCACGATGCGTTGGATTCGGGAAACCGAGCAAGTGCTAGAAAGTAGCAAGTGTTTAAAAGAAGACATGGTCGTTTATGCATCCCGACAGTTGAAGGATGAAGCGTTGACATGGTGGGATACCATGTATGAAACTTTGGGAAAGAAAGTGTACAAGATGTCGTGGGAGGAGTTCACGAGAAGGTTGAAGGAAAAGTTTTGTCCCGAGAGAGATCTAGAAGAGTTACAAGAAGAGTTTATGTTCATCAAGAAGGGAAATATGTCGGTGGAAGAATACACCAAAAAGTTTACGGGATTACTTCCGTTTGTAATCAAGTCCTATCCGACGGAACGTATGAAGGTGGTTCGGTATGCAAATGGACTACCACCGGAGTTTGAATTGGAAGTCAAGCGAGCGACCACGTTGGATGAGGCCATTTGTACCGCTCGAGGTGTTGAAAGGGTGTTTCGCCGGAGGGCTCAAGAGTCGGCATCAGGAAAGGAAAAGAAGAAGCTTGATTTTAGCTTGGGATTGACAAAGAAGGAAGGATTGGGGTCGAGTTCGTCAAAGCATAGCGGTGTTGGAAGTTGCCAAAGTTGTGGAAAGAGTCACCGTGGGGAATGCAAGGCAAATTCAGCTATATGCTTCAAGTGTGGTCGAGTAGGACACCGAGCAAAGGATTGCAAAGTAAGGAACCTCGAGGAAGTGGAATGCTACACTTGTCATGAGGTGGGACACTTTAGTAGTGCGTGCCCAAGGAAGAGAACCGACACGTCAGCATCAACCGCCAACAGGAATCGGGTGAAGGAAACTCGTGGGGCCGCTTCAGGTAATGCATTTATGAAATTTTGATAGATAATTAGAATTCGATTGCTTTTATGTCGCACAAATTGGTGCTTATGTGATATAAGTATGGAAATAATGTTAGATAGAATATGATGTGAAAAATAAGTTTGGGAGATAATCTCCCCGAGTTATTATGCGTATAGTTATGGGTTGGCGACCGGTATGTCGCGGGAAATAAGAATAGAAAGAATTATGTCATTATAAATTATCGGAAGGTGAATCATAAGAATAGTAGCTGTGCTCAAAGAAAGGGTAGTAGTACAGAGAAGTACTAAGTTTCGGTATGACTGGTGAAGTATGAATGGAAAGCTATAGAAATAATGATTTTTAAAATAGAACTTTAGTGTTCGGTGGGAATCCTGATAAGTAGTGCAGATATTCAAGTCAGGGTTGACGTATGCAATGGCAAGGGTGAATAGTTTGTTATTGGTAAAGTTTATAAAAAAAAAAAAAAAAAAAAGAGAAAAATGAGATAGTTCAAGATTGGGTATCGATCGGAGTCAATGGGTTGACTCATAAGGACCGTGTGAATCGGTAAAATATGGATAATTAAAAGGGTGTTAGTGGTTACCTCGGTGGTAAATGAAAGATCGGAAAATATTAATGTTGAGAAAGCATGTTTAGTAAAGGTCGATTGATAAATAAATTGGTTAGTGAATTTGTGCATACCGTATGGTATTGTGTGTAAGTGGAAAAGTGAAAATGTGGATAGAAAATGTGGTTGATTATGAAAGAAAATGATAGCATGATGCTAAACGAATGAGGCATACATGAATGGTATGCAAGGTGAAATGGTATTGTATGAGTCACTTTGGATTGGAGGCTTTCCGATCATTGTGACAGTTTGGGATCGTGATGGATTGGAAGCTTTCCGATCATCTCGATAAGATAGTTAAAGTATAATTTGTTATATAAGGGATGATGTTTGTATCTGACGTATGTAGAACCGTATGGTTAGTTGTTATTATGATTCTTATGGCAAGTGAGAACTTGGGTTGAAAACACGAGTAGTGTTTAAGTAGAAGTATGAGTAGGGGATACCTACAAGTTAATGGTTCATGAAAAAGGAATGCTTTAGAAAGCAAAGTGGTTAGTAGCCAATGAGTGGTGGAAGATGTATATCGGGTGGTTAGGCCACAATTGGATGCGATTGAGGCTCTAGAGCCGGCAATCGGGAATTTCAAGTATGGTATAAGGATGTTTGAAGGAAATTATAAAAGGTATAAGTAATTGGATGAAAGTTAAAAAGTAATAGAAAATTGGTATTGATTCAAGTGGAAATGGTTAATCGATTGGGGAAATTGAAATCGAAGAAAAGAGGGACAATCGAGAAAGGAAATTTGGATATTGGAATTCGGGAATGAAAAGCTCGGGAAGCAATGCATTAGTAATAAAGAATATGTGGAATTTAGCAAGGTAAGTTGACTTATTCATAAGTCAAGGTTAGTCAACTAGTAGATTGTTGACTTTGGTCAAAATTGGATTTTTGATTTTCGTTTAAAGGAGGTTAGTCGAGGATAAGGGCATAATGTATCATGTATGTGTGTATAATAGTGGTTGATTGATTAATGGAAATAATTGTAGTCAAAGGGTGCGACTTTGACCTTTGGGCAATTCGAATGGAATTTAGAAATCGAGTATGATTGTTGTTGGACCATGAAGGTAAGGTCCATTGTTAAGGAATTTATGGTTAATGGGATCACTAGTGGGTAAGGAAATTGTCAAGAAATGGTTGACCTTGTACTAAGTCAAAGAGGGAACAATGTTGACAATATGGTCAAAGTGATGGGTTGACTAACATTTTGGTCAAATGGTTATTAGTAATGATTGGGTCATATCATCTCAATGGGGGTGAGGAGTTTGGTTAAATGACGGGAAGTGTTAAGGTTAAATTGTGAAATTTTGAACCGTTCGGATATTGGGAACTCGAGTTTGGATCTTTGGCCGTTTGGGTATAACGGGTCAAGTGGGAAATTAATTGCGTAAGTATTATTGAATCATAAGTTGGAAGTGGAATGAGGATCGGAAATCCTTGAGTTGATTCCGAGGACGGAATCCTTTTAAGGGGTGGATAGTTGTAACGACCCGAAATTTGAATAAAATAAAATTTGGGAAAAATATGATAAATAAGGATAATTCATTTCAGAACCGAAGGAATTGGTTTCGTGTCGTTTGGACACCGTATGAGAAAGTTATGGACGAAACCGGATCGAGACAAAGACCGAAAAGTGCAGCCTAGCTGACTGGTGGAGTTCACGGCGCGAAGTGGAGTTCGCGATCGCGAACTCCGTCCAGAGAATTGGGGTTTTCAGACATTTAGTTCACGACCTGTTACCGATCGCGAAGTGTTCACGACACGCGAACTTCGCGACACGAAGTCTGTTCACGGCGTGAACTTTGCGAGATCAGCTGTATTAAATCGGGAAAGCTAGGGTTTTCACTCATTTCTACCATTGTTGAAGGGCAGCCGATTTTAGAGAGAGAAGGGGCGATTTTGGTGATTCCTTGCTCAAATCTTCATCAATCTTGAAGGATCTAAGCATCAAAGGTAAGATTTCTTGATTGTTGATGTTATCTAGCTAGTTATGAACTTTGTATGGGTAGAAATGGTGGTTTGGGGAACCATCCATGTTATCTTTGGGGAAGATGACTAATTATGGGTGTAGAACACTCATTGTAAGCTTGTAATCGATGTGTACAAGTTGGATCTGAGTTTATGATGGAAATCTTGAACTAGGGTTTGAGATTCCACCAAGTTGGATGAACTTGGTGGTTAGAGTTATAGATATGGATTGATTAGTGACTAGTTATGGATAATAACTAGTTATTGTGATGATATTGATGGTAGGTCAAGAAGACCTAAGGATTGGTGACATTTCACAAGTTGGAAAGCAAGGATTCGTGTTGTTGGACACGATTTGGAGTTAGCTTGGCTAAGGTGAGTACATGAGACTTTTACTGAGTACATAGCAAATGAATTTGAAAACTATGATGTTTTAAGAGTCTTTATTAATAAACATTTTTAATAAAGATATGATTGATATGATGAGAAAATGCTAGTAATAGACTATTTTAGTATGTCTAAATGATTGATGATTTTGAAAGAGATTATGATTATGAAAAGTAATTAATAAGTTTTTATAAATAAGATGTATGAATAAAGATAATGATTTGAAAGAGCTTGATAATCGATTTATTGATAATATGTATTAATAAAGCTTGAGACAATGATTTTAAAGTAATGAGTATCGATTAGTATATTATACTAATAAATGTAGATATTGAAGTACTAAGAGGATAAGTAATAAGTGACTAGTAATAATCATGTATTCTAGTCAAAGAAGAGTCAAGGTAACATGATTTTGATAAAAGATAAATATGTTTTAAATTAGCAAAGGACTTGGTAAAGTCAAGGTTTAAAATGAAATAATAAAGAGAATAGTATGATAAATTAGAATAAATGTATTCTAATAAGTGACGAAAGGAGCTGATGCTCATATTTGATGAAAGGAGCTGAGGCTCATATGTGAAATGAAAAATCCGGAATAAGACCGCCCAGAAATGGGGGAGCATGAGACGTCTACTTGGGGTGGTACCTCCCTGCGCAAAGAGTAGAATGTCACAGTTTACGACACTCAATGATGAGTGAGCATGACGACCCGGGAACGGGGAGAGCTTATGAATCTCGGTAAGATGGGGGTTCCCAATTACCTTGATAGTTTACCTATGACGTCCCATATCGGGAGAGTTGGCTTCGGAGAGGTCCGTTGCATATGTGATAATGAAAGTGTAAGTTTGGAGATAACTTACAAGTATGTGATTAAATAACGAATAAGCTTATGGTAAGCTTATTAGTTTATACGGTTAAATGAATGGAAAAATGAGTTGTGAATTAATAAGAAATGATAAGGATAAGTATATTTTTTTTATGTTATAAATATTATTTTATAAACCTTTTGAGAATGGGTCGAAAACCCATGTATCTCACGAGACTATTTTGTCTCACGTACTACTTTGTTTTTGGCTATGTACTCAGGTTCAGGATCATTGGAGTAGAGGGTCGCGTTAGAAGTGGCCTAGTGTTGTTTAGCTCGGGAGCTCGTAGGTAGTTCTCGTTTATCCTATGGTTATGATATTATCTTTGTAACACCGGATTTTATAACTCTGATAAATGTTTTAATGGTTTTTGTTAAACCGTATTTTGGGAACATTGGACATTGTATTATTTTTATTTAAAAAAATATGTTTAAAAGGTGTTTTGAAAATTGAGGTGTTACAGGTCATATAGTATTTTGATGATATTTAGTGAAAAAGTCCGTAAGTAAAATTTTAACAGTTTTTTCTCAGAATTTTGATGATTTTGCAAAAATCATATAAAATCAACCATAACTCCGTTTTGGGCGTGTGACCAGTCGTTTTAAAGGTCTAAGAGTCTACTTTATTTATATCATATTTTCATGAACTGATATGGTCAGAAAAGTATTCAGATTTCTGAGTTATTAAAGGAGGTCGGATGTGTCTTTTTCGGGTCAAACATTTATTGAAAAGTTTGGGTGTTAAACATGAGATTTGTCATAAGATGGAAATTGTATGCTTGATAAAATGATAATTATAAGTTTGTAAATGTAGGAAGTTAATAAAATAGTTTTGGCCCGTTTAATAGAAAAAACTAGTCATATTGAGAATTCTTAACTTTGGTCAAAGTAAAAGGTTAACATTTTCATGGGTTAATTAGCTAATCAAAATGGTTCATATATGTTTATGAAATGATAAAAATTATGTTTTTGAAGTATTAAAACATTGCTCTCGGTTTTGACCCGTTTGGGCCTATATGTTAAATTTGGTCTAAAAATGTATTGTTTGGTTTATATGTGACTTTAGAAGTCTAATTATGATAAGTTAGGGATTGTAGGTTTTACAAGTCATGGATTGTATAGTGTTAAAGTTAGTTTGCTTGGTTTCGACCCGTTTGAGTTATAATTGGGATAAATGCATAAAGGTGATAGGCTTTGACTCGGAAGATGTTGGTATGACCATTTCTTAGTTGGATAAGTTACAAGTGTATTTGTCATGTTAAAATTATGCAATTTAGAGCCTTTTACCATATTTGTCTTGTTATCTTTATTTGGTGGAATTTGGTTCTAATTCGGCATTCATTTTATGTATAGGAATTGGGAATCAAACTCAGTGATATATGACAACTGAGTTTGGAAGGATTGCGGTGCTAAGGTGAGTGTATTTAGCCTTCAATCTATATGTGTTTCAATTTGGTAGAAAATTGGATACTTTGGTAAAAAGTGCAGGAAATTGGTAACTGGGCAAGTTCGCTCCGTGAACTTTGAGAGTTCACGACGCCAACGAGTGGCAGAGATTTGGACAGGAATTCGTGAGGATGTTCGCGGGGCATGAACATAGAATTTGCGACGCGAACTCTGTGTTCACGGCGCGAACATCAGCAGGTGCAAAATTTTGCTGCGAGTTTTTAAATCCATGTTATTCTACGGTATAATTAATGAAGATTATTAATTATTAACTAAGTGCACATCAGGGAGGAGGTCAGTAATTGGAGAATTCTACTAGGCATATGTTTACTAGTGATAGCGGTGTACAGGCCTTGGAAGCACTGGTTGTTCTAAGGAGGTGCACACTGTCACTGAGTAAATGGTCATCAGTTATTATTGTTAGGCCAACAATGATTTAGGGTTCGGTAGGACCGCCGGTCCTCTCAAATTAAATATAACTGGGAAAGTATGAATTTATATCGGTTGTTCTATTATATATTGTTTGTTTAAGTTCATTCACTTAGCTGTTAGCTAATTCCCCACCTCGTTGATTCTTTTGCAGGTTCGGTTCGATGGGCGGGTCAAGGGGTGCTTGTTAGGAATGGTTGACCAATGGTTACTCTGATCGTATTTTGTAACCGAGCCGTTTTATAGTAACACGTTAAACCGTTTTGATGTTTTGAGTAATATTATGTTTAAAGTTGTATTTTGTAAAATGACTTAACTTAATATGGTTTGAATATTACGTACGCTTCCGTTATTTATATATAAAAAAACCGGGTTTAAAATTTACGGTGTTACATACAACCACCAAACAACATACAAACCAAACAATCCATCCTAACAACAGACACAAAAACATCAAAATTATGCACTTCGAATCTGCATCTTGACACCCCATTCATCAGCAACTTCAATTTGCTATTTATAAAATATTAAGATTTAAAAAGCCATATAAACCATGTAATTTAATTTGTTTTACATGTATACTTTTCCTAAAACATTTAGGTACTGGGTTTAAACTTTTAATCTCCTAAAATTTACAAAGAGTTAAAGTTTACTAAATTCCTCTTTCTTTTTTTCCTATGTCATTGTACTACTGTAGTTTATTTGTTTTACAGAAAGACTTTTTTTTCTCTTTTGTTTTGAAGTAATTTATTTCTTGTGAGTTATTCATTTAATGGAGATTACATTTAAATTTTTTTAAATAATGTTAAATTTAAAGCATTTGATTGGAAACTATTTAAAAATTTATTACTATTTCAATAAATTTTTGAATAACTATTTTTCATAGAAACATATAGTTTTTTTTATAAATTTTGTCTAATAACTTAATTTTCTCCAACTATTGTAATAATCTTTCATTGTTTGTCTTTTTTAATTTGTACACTTTATAAATTTTTATTTTAAACCCTAGATATATTTATATATATTTTTTAACTTTTTGACTAGTTTAAACATACATATTAACATACATTCTAGAAATTCATATATTGAATAGTATTTGTTGAAATTAAAAAATAAAAGAAATGTCAATTGATTATAAAAGTTGATGTTGGCATACATTTTTTGTTATTTTTTTATTTTTATAACTATAAAAGAAATGTTATAAGAATATTTTTAAATGAAACAATTTGAAAAATGTTACATTTTATAAGGTGTCATAAATATTATCAAACAATATACATATAAGGAGCATTTATAAAATATTTGAGATAACTGAAGGTGAATTCGTGATATTAGTAAAATAACAAACTTTTGAAAATGTTAATCATTAGAGAGATTTTGTATAAATAGTTTTTTGTTAATTACGGAGTATAAGTTAGTGGGAAGTTAATGTACGAGTGATAATAAGTTATTGTGAGTTTAACGATAAAATACTTTCTTACGTACAATCTAAAAATGCATATTTAATTTACACGTATACTGGATGTAAAATGAATAAGAAAAATTATGTTGGTGTCTATTATTTGTATTTATTCACTTGATCAATATAAGTATCAAAATCAAAGAATGATATGAAGAAAGAGAATTAATAAATTACATATTTTATTTTATGGTGAGTCAATATAAAATAAATACAAATGATATATATCGATCAATACTATTTTTCAGTGGCAAGACATATCTATATCAATACTATTTTTCAATGGCAGAAGACACATCTGGTTCCCTTAACAGGATAACATTGATTATGTCTTAAACAACGAGCTGGTTTCAAAATATCAATACTACTTCAGATTCTCATATCTACGTTAAATATTATAGTACTATTTTTTTAAACAAAATTGATTACAATGACATAATCGCTAAAAATGTGTAACTCAAGCAAGTCATACACAATAATACACAATTCAATTGTTTATAATTAAAAGAAATTATCAAGCTAATAAATTAATAATAAACTATCAATATTTGACTAAAGTACGTATGTGTAATAATAAATTAATAATGATGAAGGATCCCATTTTTTCACCTATATAATATAACTGCTAAGTCATTTCAGGACATTATCAATGGCTTCCCTTCCCATTTTGAGTGTTCTTGAAGAGTCTCAAGTATCACCACCTCCGGCCACCATAGATGACACCTCATTGCCACTAACTTTCATCGACATAAAGTACCTTCTTCGCCCTCCGATCCACCATCTTTTATTCTATGAATTCCCACTTACCAAAACTCAGTTCATTGAAACTAAAACACTCATTATCAATCACACTTCAACATTTTTTCCCATTTGCCGGTAATTTGTTCGTATTTCCGACTTCTAAAATACCCGAAATTTGTTACGTTGGTGGTGATTCTGCTGACGTTACGTTTGCATAATGTAATCTTGATTTCGACGATCTAACCGGATACCATCCTCGAAACTGTGATAAGTTTTACAATCTTATACCTAAACTTGGAAACTTTGTTAAATCACCCGAATATGTAAAGATCCCGGTTTTTTCATCTCAAATCACACTTTTCCCGAACCGTGGTATATCCGTTGGCATGACTAGTCACCATAGCCTCGGTGATGCAAGCACTCAATATTCTTTCTTGAAGGCATGGACATCAATTACTCGATGTGGTACGGATGAGTCGTTTTTAGCTAACGAAACTTTGCCGGTTTATGAAAGAGTGGTCAAATACCCCGAACTAGACGAATTATATCTAAAGCGCACGAATGTTGAAACTTTTTTTAACGAAGAGTATCAACCTCCGATGCTTTCTGGTCCAACTGATAAAGTTCGTGCCAGTTTTATACTGGCACGAACTGTTATTGATCAGTTGACCTGCAATCCAAGGGGATAATAAACACGTGAAGCTCGTCGTTACGTGCTTTTGCGAGACAACTCCATATATAAGCACATGTAACCGTAAAAGATGATACATAAGGTATTGTCGGCAGTTGGGTCATAACTGTTTTTCTTCAACTGATCAATAACAGTTCGTGCCAGTATAAAGCACGAACTGGCACGAACTGTTATTGATCAGTTGAAGAAAACAGTTATGACCCAACTGCCGACAATACCTTATGTATCATCTTTTACGGTTACATGTGCTTATATATGGAGTTGTCTCGCAAAAGCACGTAACGACGAGCTTCACGTGTTTATTATCCCCTTGGATTGCAGGTCGCGTTTGGATCCACCCGTTCCAAAGTCCTATTGTAACGTCCTGAAAATTCTGATAATTATATATTACTTTTATTCAAATTAAAATTCAATTTAATGGTTAATGGTTTTAGTGCGGAGTTAATTGAGAGTAATTGTACCTTTTGTAATTAGTCCTTTAATCAATTAGTATAAATATTAAATTATAAGTTAATCCTTCCTCCCTAGTTTACATCATCTGAAAGTCCTTCCTTGTGTATTTCCGGATTATGTGGGCTCGTGTCACATTTTGGAAGATGGCCCAAAGGCGTGGGCATCCGGTCATAAAGGGGCCCATATTGTAATAGGAGAAATCTTAGAAATGTTGCCCTAAATTCTGGCAGCCGACAATTGCATCAAAATCATCATTTTAATTCTCTTTGCTGGTCACCTTATTCCTCAAGAAAGCTTCCTTCGTAAACCGCCACCCTTCCTCCTCCCATGATTCCGTCGAACACCTCTAAGCAACGCCAACACCACCGTAACCTTGTTTTTCCCGCTCAACCACAACCACCGTGGAGTTTTTATTTTTCACGATGAGCTCCACCACCATACATTCAGTTTATGTTCGCCGGCGTCACCATCACCCACCGTTTCCTCTTGTCGGAGACACCACCACCGTATTACGTTTCCGGTTACAGTAACCACCTTGTTTCGATTCCATCGGAAGTTTCCACCATTCGTTTCCGTTTTGTGGGTTAAGCTCCGGTTCCTGAGTTCCACCAATGTTTCCGAGCACCGCCGTACAACTCCATCTAAGCTCCGGTGAACCTTTCATTTTCTGTTTTCCCGGGGAAGTAATTTGGGTTCGGTTTCAATCACTATTTTCCGGCGAGTCCTTGGTCTCGATTCTAAATCTTCCGGTAAGCTCGTGTTTTCACTTTTCTGCTCCTCCGACGATTAAAAATCTTTTAATTCCACCCTAACCATTTTGTTTCCCTGTCTTGCAATGTTCGGGATGGAGTAGCTGAAGGTCTCGAGCATTAGGGTTAATCCAGCGGTTGTTTGGTGCCGGTTCTAGTGCTTCTACGTCGTCGTGTGCTGTTACTTCCGGCGCAGCGGAAGTGTGGCGGTGTTGCATTTGTTATTTCGTAAGAAGAAATAGGTAAAAACCTTTTTCCTGTTATCTTTTTCCGATCGACTGTTTGAGATTTGTGAAGATGCCAAGTGGGTTTTAGTATTTGTTTGTTTTTTTTTTTTTTTTTTCTTTCCGTATGAATTCCGACCAAAATGAAGATGGTGGGGTCTTGGATTTTGGATTTGGTATAATTCATAAATAATCTATTGCATTTTAATATAAGATATGTTTTATTTATTTAATACAAGACATGTTATTAAATAAATAAGAAATTGTATTTATACATATTTTAATAAAAAGGAAATATTTTCTTAATACTGTAATCCAAAGTAATGTGTTTATTTCTTTTATTAAGGGAAATGTTTTACATTGTCGGCGAGTCTTGAGGCGAGCCTAATCTGGTTAATCTTCGTATCATAGGATCGTCTTGACGCTAGCTGTGCGGTAGCGTAGAGTGCTGAGATATCTTCGAAGCTTACATTTTCGAGGTGAGTATTCTCACCGTGTATTCAGTTATAACGATACGTGCATGACTCATATGGTTAACTATTTTGATCTGTTGTACTTTCTGTGTGTTGATCTGTTATCTGAGTGACTGTTTTTGCATACTACTGATCTGAGACGGACGTGCCGAGTATCTGAGCCGGTACCAAGTCATTTTGTGCTACTAAGTGATAGGGCTATCTGTGTGGTTTATGTTAGGAGTTGAAAACATAAAAATAATTAATAAATCTCAGTGGAAATTCTGTGTGGTGGCCTGAGTGCCAAATTCTGTGTGGGTCCTTGTGGCAAATTCTGTGTGGGCCCTTGTGGCAAATTCTGTGTGGGCCCTTGTGGCATTTTAGTGTAAGGAGAGGCGAGGTTGATCTCTCGACTCGAGTTACACAAGCGCGCTATATAAATTTAAAAGATACAAAAACTGAGAAATTAACTTAGTGGTAAATGATTAGGAGTTCACCTGTGTGCCCTCATGTATTGTATGTTGTAGTTGTTTGCATTTTGAGTTTATTCACTCAGCTTCCCCGCTGACCCAAAAACTCCCTCCCATTTTTCAGGTACTAGCAAAGGAAAGGAGAAGGTGGACGGTTGACTGCTGTATTACTTCTTAGTGCTGATGTGAAACGTTTTTATTATTTCAAAACTCTGAATTTTATTTAAGACATTTCCGCATTAAACACATTTTATATTAAATAATTATTTTGGGGGATTATTTATGGGACCTTTTTTATTATAATTTTGAATCTAAAAATTTTAAAAATCTTGTAAATTTTAGGGTGTTACACCTATTTTGGTAACTGTATTTCGGCATGTAACATCCTGAGACCTGGCCTAGAATTTTTAAAGTATTTTCGGTAAGTAATTTATTGTTTATTGTTTTATATAATTTATTTGATTTAATTATATTTAATTGTATTTTAACCATGGGGTTAAAATTAGTAAAATTGAGATATTTAAATATTAAAGTGATCTTTACATATTTGGGTTCACTTCTGAACCGGGGTTTCAAAAATATCTTCGTTGTTAAAATTGGAGTTAGTTAAGTCTAAATTAATTATCTGCAAACCAAATATCCTGTATTTTATACTGCATACTAAATGAAATTGCCAAGTGTGATGTGTGTGTGTGTACGTGTGTATGTTGGTGGCACCAAAAGAAATCTGATTTCTCTTCCTCTCTCACTCTTCTCACGCCAAAACACCCAAACACCCATTTTCACTTTATGTTCTTGTCAATCTTGCATTCAAGCTTAGTAATCCTTCATATTTCAGCTGTGAATCTCGAATTGAAGCAAGTTTTAGGTAAGGAAATCTCCATCTATTCTAGGGTTCTTAGTTCTTGGTGAAAAAGTTGAACTAGGGTTGTGTTGTATGAATTTTTGTTAAGAAATGTGAAATTGATGAATCCTTTTGCTTCTAAATGATTTCTAGTGATTATATCATGCTAATATTTTGTTAGAAACTGAATTGATGATGTTTGTAAGAAATCACCATTGTTGTGTTCTTGAGGAAAAAGATGGGTTTTACCCAAATTCTTGAAAGTGATGTTTTAATGTTAAATTTTGTTAATTTAGGTATAACTAACATGTTAGAAGTGATAATTATTGTATAGGTTTGATTATAACATGAATTGGTTGTTTTTGAAAGATTAAAAGTAGTGTTTGGGTGAAATTTGTAAAAATCCCGTAACTAAAAGAAAATGGCAGATTTTGACCATTTTGCAAAAATCATATAAAATCAACCGTAACTCCGTTTTGGGCGTGCGACCAGTCGTTTCGAAGGCCTATGAGTCTACTTTAATAATATAATATTTTCCTGGACTGATATGGTTATAAAAATGAGCAGATTTCTGGGTTAGTAACAGGTGGTTGTATGCATCTTTTTCGGGTTAAACTTGTATTGATTATTTTGGGTGTTTCAAAGTATAACTAATTAACATGAAGTTGGTTATTATATGGTAATTGTATACTTGATGAAATGTTAATTAGGTGTTTGTAAACATTGGAAGTTAATAAAATGATTTTGACCCGTTTGGGCCTTATATGATGAAACTTGACTAAATACATATTTTTAACATTGGACTTATACTTTAAATGTTTAGTTGGAAGTAAAATGGCATTAGTATGTTTATGAAAGTGTTAAGTGACGAATTGATCTTTACATGGTAGTGTTTGGATGTTTTTAGGTAAAAGACATAAAACTAGTCAAATTGGTAATATATGACTTTAATTTGGAAATTGTTAGCCATTGTTGTAGTTCAATAAATTGATCATATAAGAGTTTTATAAAGTATATTAACATGTCTTAATTGGTAGTTTGTGGTTTTGACCCGTTTTCTAGAATTGCTAGTTAAATTCATGAATTGTTGACTTTGGTCAAACCTGGAAGTTGACTTTAGTCTTGGATGACTTGTAAACTTGGGACTATCAATTTCATGTCATAAATGTGTTACTTGATTAATTGGAAGTATGTTTGAGGTAGTTCCGGGTCTTGACCCGTTTGGTTGTTAAATTGTGCAATTTGACTTAAATAAAGTCAAAGTTAGTTAAGCTTGTATATGGATGCAAGTAGTGTGTCAATAACTTAAATTAGTGATAAATGGATAACTTGACAATGTGCTATTAGTAAATTGTAAGTTTGACTTGATTATGTGTCCCGACCCGTTTGAGCCGATTATGTGCAACTTGGATAAAAATGCATGATGAATTGCTTGGAAGTGACTTAATGGAATTCTAGACATTGTCAATTAATATGTTTTGAAATGCAAGTGTTAAGTAGTCAATTGGTTGTACACATATAATGGTTTGACTTATAATTTGTACTTGTTGCAAAGTTAATGATTTCGGGTAACTAATTCGGTATTCGTTTTGTTACAGGAAAAGGAAAAGAAACTCATTGATATAAGACTACTGAGTTCTTCACAAGGGAAGCTAAGGTGAGTGGATTTAACCTCCTTTCTTGTGTAATGTACAAAAAGTTGAAATGGTGGAGTTCATAAGAGAAATAGCTAAGGGTCCAGAAATAGCTAAGCGATCTCTAGATAGCTTAGCTATCTTGCTGAATTTTTATGAAAACAGAAAACCGAAATAGCTAAGGAGTCAGAAATAGCTTAGCGATCTGATAGCGTAGCGATCTCAGATCGCTTAGCGATCTTGCTGTTTTTGGCAAAAGTGTATTTTTTTATACTTTTCGATTTTCAGTTGTACCATTAATTGTGGGATTGTTAATGGTAGTATGTGCACATGTTTTTTTTAGAGGTTAGCTATGGTGGTTTTCGGCTACGCTTCGTTACTATTGGATGGGGTGCTCGGACTCCTACGAATGTGTTCCGTCAGGGGTGAGTACCGTGCTAATAAGTAAAGGAGCCATCGGTTGACTGTTGTTGGGCCGACAACAGTCGAAGGTCCTCGCCCGACCGCCGATCCTCTCATAACGTCCAATTGCTTGTGGAAGTTTGGACGGATTTTCCCTATTGATTTCTCTTGATTTCTAATTTGTTGTGGTTATGCAGATTGATGTTTATTTCTATTCACTTAGCTTTGTGTTAATCCCTCATTTGTTGACTATTTTCAGGTTGTGGATTTGGCTTGACTAGAGTCGGGTTTTGGAAGTCTGACCGTACTCTGATTTTGTAAACCGGGTCGAGCCTGTTTTTAGTAACACCTTTAAACGTTTTATATATTTTGGTTAATATGTAAATGGCCTTTATAATATGTAATAAATAGGGTTTATAGTTTTTCTAAAATCGCTTCCGTATGCATATTAAAAAAAAAAAAAAAATGGCTCTAAGATTGTGGTGTTACACGGCATGTATAAATATCTCTAAAACCGCAAATTTAACGAATGATGGACTCATAAATGCTGCTAAACTAATCGGAGAGAATCTACATGAAGTGTTGACCAATAAGGATGAGATCGTGAAAGATAAACCCCCACGTGGCGGAGATTTGGCATCGGGCGTGATGCCAAAGATGATTATGATTTCCGGAACACCAAAGCTTAGATTTTACGATATGGATTTCGGGTGGGGGAAACCGAAGAAACTTGAAAAAGTTTCTATAGATTATGGTGAATCTATATCGATCGATGCCTGCAAAGAATCCAACCAAGATATGGAGATCGGTGTTTGTCTAACGGCTACCCAAATGGAAGCTTTTGTTACTATCTTCAACCAAGGATTGGAACCATATATTTAGGTTCATCAAGTTATTACTTTGTTTTGTTTATGTTTTTCTCGAGTACTCTGACTTGCCCAAATCTATGAATTGCGTCATATAAGGATCAAGATAGATTACTTTTACGTTCAATAATGGGTTTAATTTATTCCATGCATTTGAATAATATGATGTATTAATTTAATAAAAATGTTTTAACTGTTATTTATATGTATTAAGTATATGAGGTGTGATTTTTAGGCTAAAAATTATTATACATACCACAATCATTAATTTACTGTCGAATAGTTTGTATGGCATAAAAATCTCCTCTGATTACATAATACATTTAGACTTTGACGTTAATCGTGTAGTCCATACGTAAACCATGGTTGGGTTTTTGTCATAGTTAAAAGCATTTATAATTAAGTAGATCGTGATTGATGATTTTTGACTTATTGATGATTTAATAATAAAAAATGGGGACTAATCTTATTATCAAAATTGAAAAAGAAAACGTGAAAAAGTCTCCAAAACCTAGCTAGCCCCACTGCTTCTGCCGATTGAACTTTCCTCTCTGGTTGTCGCCTTCCGGCAAGCTCTTCTCTGCTGACCGCTGTTGATTCTTCCCCTCCGACGCCAGTGGCTGGTTCACCGGTTGCTGCTTCTGCTCTGGTTCACCGGTTGCTGCTTCTGCTTTGGGAAATGATAACCATGGGAATTAATTTATTATTTATATACTACAAATTTTGATGCCTATATTATACAATACAAATATTTCTGCATACTGTACAACTATATAATGCAATTATTGTGGTAGATTCCTTAAAAGATATGGTGTAAAAATCATCTCCTATTTTGAAAATTCCCCTTCCATTATTGAAAATACAAGTTAATACTACCTCCGTATCAAAATAAGTAATACATTTGAGAAATTGCGGTTTTTGAGGCAAAAGATTGAAAAGTGATTTAAAATATTATAAAGTGGATAGTTAGTGGATAATGGGACCCACTTCTTTTGGATGTAGTGAAATTAATGATGTTCAAAAGTAAAAGTAAGGGTAAAAGAATAATTTTACTTTATTAAAGTAAATAGTTAGTGGAGAAGGGGTCCCACTTTTTTTCCAAATAAGGAAAGATTTTGAAGTGTATCACTTATTTTGTTCCACCCCTTTTAGGAAAGTGTATCACTTATTTTGATACGGAGGTAGTATAAAATTTATACTTCCTCCGATTCAAAATAAGTGATACACTTGGGGTTTCACGGTTTTTGAGGTAAAATATTATAATGATAGTTAAATTAGATTAATTGGATGGTTAGTGGGGAATATGTCCCACACCTCTTGAATAAAGTAAGGTTAATGATGTTTAAAAGTAAAAAAGATGGGTAAATTGGTCATTTCACTTTGTTAAAGTAGATAGTTAGTGGGTGTGAGTCCCATTTTTTTGCCAAATAAGGAAACTTTTCAAATTGTATCACTTATTTTGAATCACCCCCAAAAGGAAAGTGTATCACTTATTTTGAATCGGAGGAAGTATTATATACTCCCTCCGTCCCATAAAAAACTTCTCATTTGGCTTTTGCATAAGTTTTTAGGTGATAGTTGTGGAGTTATTGATAATACTTTTGATTAAAATATAAGGTTGGATTGGAGAGAGAAAGATAGTTAGTGGATATTAGTGGTGGGTCTTTAGTTATAATAGTTTTTTATTGTGTGGAGCCCATCAAATATGGGAAATGAGAAGTTTTTTTTGTGGGACAAAAATTTAGAGTGAAATGAGAAGTTTTTTGTGGGACGGATGGAGTACTATATAATAATTTCTTAAAACATCTCTAATAATTATTATTAACAAAATTATATACTATATAATAATTCCTTAAAACATCTCTAAAATCTGTTCTGAGGCACTGAGTTTATACCCATGTGGGCTGCATGTCGTGAATTCGAATCCCTTTGGGAGCGTTGCATTAGCGTAATTTAACTCATATCTCACACGGGCACATATGGGGAATTTTCCTTGGAAATCCCTTTGGGGGATGGGTTTGCCCGCTTATGCGGAGCTCGAACTCGGGGTGCTCGCTGAAAAATTACGAGTAGGCTTTCGTTATTTCATTTGCCGTTTTCAAAAAAACAAAAAATTTAGATTTTTAACAGGTTTTATTATTTTACTTTTTTCATATATATTAAATCGTATCATATTTACTCCTCATGCACAATTAATTTATCAAATATGATATTTGGAACTCAAACAATTCACATTCAACTTAAAAGATGTTTAAAATTTAGAACGTATAAATAAATAAATAAATAAAGCTCTGTAAAAAAAACTGATACTAAATATTTACTTAATTAAAAAACTGAGATTAAAATAAAAATATTTAAAAGGAAAATGATAATGACAGATTGACAGCCCTAAGGGCTGTCACTAAAACGTAAGGACACGCATCAAAAACTTATACAATAATGAATAACTGCCCCCTGCATTTTAGGAATCAACTCCTGTAACGATCGAAAATTTCGGTTAATGAATTAAATGGGAATATTGAGGAATAAAGGTGGTAAAATATTTAATCGAGTCTCCATTGTGTTTTATCGAGTGTTTGAATGTTTGGGACTTGGTGTAACGAAGTATGGGTCAAGATTTGGATGGAAATGTAACGACCCGAAATTTTTATCGAATAAAATTATGGAAAAATTACTATAAATAAGGATAAATCATTTAAAAGACGCGGGAATTGGTTTCGTGTCATTTGGACATCGTATGAGAAAGTTACGGACGAAATCATGTCAAAACTTGGGAATTGCTGAGAAGATAGCGCCTCTATCTTTAGATAGCGGCGCGATTTTGGCTGAATTGGACAGAAACTCGAAATAGCGGAGCGAAATAGCGGCGCGAATTAGCGCGGGTCAGAGATAGCAGCGCTATCTTCAGATAGCGGCGCGAAATTGGTCAGATCTGCATAAAAACGTGAAAAACTAGGGTTTTCACCCATTCTTCACCCCTCACTCTCTCTAGAAAGTTTATACTCATTTTGAGTGGAAAGGAGTGTTTGGAGCTGATTTTGCACTCAAAAACTAGTGTTTTTGCTTCCATTGTTGAAGATTAAGGTAAATCTCTTCCTTCTCAACTTCTAGATGTAAAATTTGGGGATTTTGGTTGGGTTATTGCTAACCCTAGCTTGAATTGTTACTTCAAATGGTGAAATGAGACTAGATAACTTAGATCTATGGTATTTTATCATGGGAAATGGATTTTTATATGGATCTATGATAGTCTTGGGTTTTATGAAAACCTAGGGTTTTATAAGTTGGCAAATTGGGGAAAATGATACTAGTGGTTAAATAGTGGTTAAGTATGTAGTCAATGATGATGTTTGATGTTAAACCTTGTGTGGTTTCATGATTAGGGCATTTGTTGAAGACTTGGAGTTCACAAGTCTTGGAAAGTGAAGATTTGGTTCAAGAAGCTCAAGAGGATTAAGCTTGGCTAAGGTGAGTACATGAGACTTTTACTGAGTACATAGCAAATGATTTTGAAAACTATGATGTTTTATGAGTCTTTATTAATAAATGTTTTTAATAAGGATATGATTAAAAAGGCAAGAGAATGCAAGTAATAGACTATTTAAGTATGTCTAAATGACTAATGATTTTTGAAAGAGATTATGATAATATAAAGTAATTAATAATTCTTTATTAATATGATGTTTGACTAAGAGTAATGATTGGGATAATATGATATTTGGCTTATTAATAATATGCATTAATTAAGCTAACAACAATGATTTTCAAGTATCAAGTATTGATTAGTATATGATACTAATAAAAGTAGTGATTGAATTGCTAGGAGAATAAATATAAATTGACTAGAATTAGATTGATATTTTAGTCAAAGAGAAGTTAAAGTAATATGATTTTGATAAATTATAAATATGTTTTATTTAATAAAGGACTTGGTGAAGTCAATATTGAAATTGAATAAGAAACAAGAATAATATGATAATTAGAATAGATACATTCTAATTTATGTTTGAGTATGTATTATTGGGGCATAGGCCCTTATTTGATGATTTCAATATGTGCTGAGAAAAGGATCCGGATCATAGATAACCCACACAAGTTGGGGGAGTTAGTGACACCTACTTGGGGCGGTACCACCCTGCGCAAGGGTAGTGTGTCGAGAAATAGATAACCCGGAAAGCGGAGGAGTTTCAGATAACCCGGAAATCGGGGGAGCAATAGATAACCCAGAAACGGGGGAGTTTACCTAGATAACCCACATCGGGGGAGTTTGCTTCGGAGAGGTCCGTAGCGTATGTGATAAAGTATGTGTAAGCTCAGGTTAGCTTACAAGTATGTGATTTTGATGAGAGTAAGCTTATGGTTAGCTTACTAGTATATATATGTATAAAAATGTTAAGATCACGAGTTAATAAGTAATAAATGAATAAAGAAGAGTAATGAATATGACTTTTATTATATTTGAGAATGGGTCGAAAATCCATGTATCTCACGAGACTATTTTGTCTCACGTACTACTTTGTTTTCGGCTATGTACTCAGGTTCGAGATCGATGGATTAGATGGTCGCGATAGAAGTGGCCTAATGTTGATTAGCTCGGGAGCTCGTAGGTAGATCCCGTTTATCCTATGGTTATGATATTATATTGTAACACCAGTTTTAATACTCTGATAAACTTTTAAAAGGTTTTTGTTAAACTGTATTTTGGGATATTAGACTTTGTAATATTTTTATTTAAAAATATGTTTTAAAAGGTGTTTTTAAAAATTAATGTGTTACAACTCCCACTACTAAAAGTACAAACGAGTTATGCACGTAACCACCTAACAAAACCCTATTTAAAAATATGGTTTACAGTCGGTTCAATCATCACGTCCGACACGGTTCATTAGTTGGTGCAATAGGCCCTTAGTCATATTCCAAGTTACATTAACACAAGAAATACCGACACTTGATCTAGATTAAAAAACTCACATGTTGATGCATGTGTTGCTGTCTTGTTCATCTCTTTCTCTATCACAATACTGACAAATGATTGTCAATCTTTACAAAAAATAAAATAGAAAGATAGTGACAATTAGACACTTAAAAATAACATTCGCATCTTATAACCATTAAGTCCCATTTTTAATTTTAAAAATTATTCCTATTAATAATAGACTTATGATATACACAATTTAATTGTTATTAGTCGTTGTTGAATATTTCCCTTACAATCCATTAGTTATTTAATTAGGAAAGATTAAACACAAGAATTTATTTCGAATATCTTTACTCAAATCCAAATATTAAAAAGAAAAGAAGAAAAAGAAATGAAAAGAAAACACACACCTTCCTTTGATGATCTATCTACTTCATATCGCCTGGTTTTTTTGCCCCCTATTTCTACCACTTGCTAGATTCCCCCAAATCTGTAAATTCTCAGATCCAATCACATACATTAACCACACCTTCATGTATGCGCCAGTGAAAGTTCCATAATTTTGTCAAATTTTGAAACAATGAAGAAGAATCGAAGAGGTTTGATTTTAATTTACTTCAAATCGATTACCTACAAGCTATGACCGACGTGAATTAAAGCTTCTTCCGCCGTGGATCTGCGTTGACTCGCCCTTGACTCAATCAAAATTAGGGTTCATAATGAAGAGGTCAGTTCGTCCGATATTCAGCGTTCTGTTTCTTGTGGCAGCTGCCACCACTCTCTGCTTCCGAATTATGGTTTCCGGCACCGGAAGACGGGACTTTTTGTACCGGAGCAACGTTCGGGAGGAAGAGAAGCGTCTGCCAGTGTTTAACGATACGTTATTAAGGTTTGCTGCGGTTGATTTAGCTGAAGATTCATTGAAGCAAGATGTCGAACAGTTGGTGGGCGGTAATATCCGAGGATTAAAAAACGGCCGGCAGCGTTCGTTTTTGTGGTCAGGTAAATACCGGATAGATATTCGAGCTCGTTCCGCTAGGGGAGTACCAGTAAATCTCCGGTCACCGGAATTTTACCGACTCTGGTTAGATTTCCGGCGATATTTGCAAAATTGGTGGCGAAACCACCGGTTTCAACCTGATGTAATGTCAGATATGGTAAATGTTGTAAAGACTTTAAAACCTGGTGTAAACAACAGCGTTTTGAACTCTCAATTGAAGTATAAAACCTGTGCTGTAGTTGGTAACAGTGGGATCTTGTTAAAATCAGATCTCGGTAGTGTTATTGATAACCATGAGTTTGTGATCAGATTGAACAATGCAAGAACAAACGGTTATCAACGCAATGTGGGTTCAAAAACGGATCTTTCATTCGTAAACAGCAACATTTTGCATTTATGTGCAAGAAGAGAAGGTTGTTTTTGTCACCCGTATGGCGGAAAAGTTCCTGTAATCATGTACATGTGTCAAATGATCCATTTTCTTGATTACATTGTGTGTAATTCGTCACACGATGCACCATTAATGATCACCGACCCACAATTCGACATATTATGTGCGCGAATTGTGAAGTATTATTCGGTTTCAAGGTTTGTTAAAGAAACTGGGAAACCGTTACAAGATTGGGCTGGTTCACATGATGGATCTAATTTCCATTATTCTTCAGGTATGCAAGCGGTTATGCTTGCTGTAGGGATTTGTGAAAAAGTTAGTATTTTTGGATTTGGGAAATCAGATTCTGCTAAACATCATTATCATACTAATCAAAAAGCAGAGCTTCATTTACACGATTATCAAGCGGAATATGACTTGTATCAAGATCTTGTGGAGAGACCTGAAGCAATTCCGTTTATCTCAGATAAGTTCAAGTTCCCTCATGTTGTTATACATAGATGACACGTTTTATAATAATAGATTTCGTGTTTGAATTAGTTTAATTGTTTTTTTTTTTTTTTGTGTGTGTGGAATTCGTGATGTAACTATGTACTAGCAGGGTACCCGCGCAATGCGGCGGCGGGTACCCTGTGACTATATTTGTCGGCGACCAAGTGGTGGTGTTGGTGGTAAAAAATAAAAAGATTTGTAGGTCAACCCGAACCATTTCGTCATGCAATAAAAACAACCCGACCCATTTCATCGTGCAATAAGCTAGAACAACTCAATTTGACCCGACCATTATGTTAATAGGGCAGAGGTTTCAAACTCAAGTCCTACGGACCTACATGGTGCATGTTTTTGGTAAACATAAATTTATTTAAAAATAGCAAATGCAAGTTTCAAAAGGCCCTAAATGCATTTTATATAAATATAAGTGAAGGTGTCACATTAATATTGTGTATAAATAAAATAAGATTAATAACTTAGAATGTGAGTAAGTGGCGAGCATGAAAATGCCAATTAGAAGGCCGAGTTAGCAGGGTTTCATGGTGCTTATTCAAAACAACAAAATATGAATGTACCATCTTTTTGTTTGATTGATTCTTATTCTCCCGTGGGCTGCTAGGTTTTTAAGACTCTGATTTTGATTTTTTCTGCATGTACACATTCAACACAATTGATGTACCATCAAAATGTTGTATAGAACAATGGTCCCAAAGCAAAAGAGTAAACCAAGGTACGAGTTCTATTGTTACCCATGTCGATATAAAAATGTGAGGATGATTAATTATCAATAAATGGAAGTAAGATTAGTTGTGTACATGCAGAAAATAATCTAATCCCAAAATATATTATAAGAGTCAGAACATCCCAAAAGCAAAAGAAATAAGAATTCAAATTAGAGATTGCTCAACCAAAACAAATAATTTCAACAGCAGCATAACTACAACATCATCTGTTAAATTGCATTAATGTGCAAACCTAAATCAACGTCCTAATAAAAAATAATGGGATTATATTAGAAGTCGCATCAATTTTTGGGTCAAAATACCCACTTCTAAATAACATCAACAGCTTAAGAGTCTGAAGAGCACACATGCAATATGAGTCCCTTCATGTAACTTGATGAAAATTCAAATAAGCACCATAAAATGCTTCATCACACCAGAAAATGCTCTACAATGGGGACACGTGCCACTTGAATGTTGCATACCAAAAGTATTTTAACAATGACACCGTTTCTAGCTCAATAACAAAATAACCAATAGACATATAAACAATTATAGCAGCAAATCATGTCAATAGAGCATTAAAGAAATGAAATTTCCTTCCTAGCTGTCCCTCGCCATTAATGTAATCTCTTCATAGTCTTTTGCACTACAAATTCATAAATTTAAGCTAAAATTGTTGATTATTTTTTAATAAAGGGTTCTTTACAAGTGCAAACAAAGTGAAAGCGAACTTATATGTCCAATACCAAGATTTAGTGACTTGTGGCGTACAAAAGTAGAAGATCCTTAACCAAAGTATGATTGATAAATGCACAACAATTGACCTACACTTTCAAGTTCTCCATCAACCCTCTTATGCAAATCGTTCTAACTCCTATTTGCTCTCTTTGCATTTTTATACACTTCTTCCTATGTTCCACTTAATTGTTCATTATCAACCTCATTTAAAAAATTGTCAATCTTTAAAGTTGTATTTACATATCTATGGTCTGCAAAAAGATGCCATTGCCACACTGTTTATATAAAATCAGCCACAACTATGTTAATCCATCTGTAAACATTCTTAAAAACGGACGTAGAACCACAAAAAAATATCCCCTAAAAATAAACAAAATATTATAATAACTAAAATTCAACATTCGATTCAATAATAGTTATTCATACTAAAAGAACTGGATCGATTAGATTACATAGTATATTCATTTAAACACTCTTGCCGTTAAATAGTACCAAAATTGAACACGCCAACAACAAAAATTCCGTTGTATAATCTCGAAATGATGTTATACACATCAACATTTAAATCAGTAGCGAATAACAAACCTGTAAGAGATTAACGATTAGACAAGAAACGAAGAAGATGAGACCAAGATGTAGGATAACAGCTGCTGCTAGAATCTCCTTGGATGTGTGTGCAACATAACATAATGGGAGATGTTGCAAGACTGGAACTGATCAAAGAGATGCAGAAGCTAATAGATGCGAAGAACACACAAATGAATACATTATCAAAAAACTGGATTGAAATCATGCGAAAAAATTTGAATGAAATTAACGGCAAGGAAGGAAATTGAGGATAAACCTAGGATTATTGACGGAAGAACGCACAAGTGAATAAATTTCCATCGTTGCCTCAAGTTTGAATTTTAGATCTGTTCGGCCTCGTGTGTGCTGTATTTAGGGTCGCAAGCTTTGAGGAATCGATGAGCCGTTTATAGAATCGAGGAGGCTTGAATCGACAGGTGAGAGGAATGAACGAATCGACGGGATGAACGAACGAATCGAGGAGGTTGGACATTGAACGGGTCTGCTAATCGATGAGGTTGGACATTGAACAACTGTGCTAATCGAGGAGGTTCAGCGAATACAACCCTTAATACGGAGCTTTAATATGATAAAGTTTAGATGCTCTAACAAATAATTCCTTGTAGTTCAGCTGGTTTGGGTTATTGCCTTTAGAAGCCTTAGGTCGCATGTTCGAAACATGACGCCCATTTTTTTTAATAAAAGTTATACTTTCCATAATTAGAAAGTAATTGGCTGAATTTTCAGCCGGCTAATTATGGAAAGATCCTAAATGCATTATAGATAGTAGAGAAGTGTCCCTTTAAGGGAATAAAATGATACTAGTGATAGAATGGGAAAGGAATATAAGATGTAAAATAACATTGAATTTGAAGAAATTCCATGTTTTCTTGTTGTGATTTGAACTTGGTAGAAACATTTTGTTCTTTGTATGATTGTAGTATGTTCATTTGATCTTTTGTTGTTTTAAGAACACAAGCTTTGCACACTATCTACATAATTGTTGTGTATAATAACTGGATCATGCCATATACTGATACATCAACGAAAAGGGTATATACAGACAATCTTTTTCTAACCTGAAAATAAAGAGTTGTGTGAGGAATTTGTATGGTCACGGTCTTGATTGCTTTTATATACCAAAAGTTCTAAGAACACAAGCTTTGTACATTATCTACCAATACTTGTAAATCTTGATTGCCAGTATAACTTTGTTCATTTAATAATATTATTGTGTTTATATCATATACAACACTTTGATTTGATAAATAAGTTGGAGAGAAAAGTTAATGAATGTTAAGTGACTGGACTTTTTAAATACATAACAAAAGATTATCATAAATGTGAATTTTGACGTTCAATGTGTTAAAAGGAATATGGTAGATGGGATATATCTTAAACTTCAAATTATTCTCGAAATCGGCTAGTAATCTTTTAGTGATAAGATTTCTGAATGATTTTTTAGAGGTCATAAGTTTAAATCCTTCATAGGTAAATATTTGTCAAATGACCAATGAAAAGTTCAATACGGCCACTGCAACGATTATATCGTGTAAATCACGAGCAAAATTCGACGATCTTGGGAACCCGTTATATAAAAAATATCCTTCTAAATTATAATTTTAAATCATTCTCGGCATAAAAATGGTAATATTTGAATAAAACACTTATTTAAACATTAAACTCACATACACATATTTTAAGAACCCGCAAGCCCGTTTGTAGTTTGTTTAATATCGATTGGAAGTTAAATAGAATCAAATATGAACGTCATTACAAATAGAAATAGAGATGTATGCTTAGGTGGTGTTAGTTGTCGACTTAATGAATTTAAAAAAGAATTGACTTAATGTGGAAAGTCAAGACTCGTCTGTTTCTTTTAAACCGTAAAGGATGACTTAATTGAAAAAATTATTATTATCAAGGGTAAATTATAGAAATTGTCCTATGGTATACCCGATTCTACATTTATGTCCTTAAACTTTTTTTGTCGGTTTTTTTTGTCCTTAAAAATTTTTGGATTTCACTTTTCTGTCCTTCCGTCCAAAATCCTCCGTTAACTGATGGTATTTTTATCCATTTCCCCAAATTACCCCTATTTTAACTTTTTTTATTTTTATATTTTTCTTTTTCTTTTTACAATTTTCATCTTTCTTTTCCATCGATTGCTTCTTTCTACCATCATCATCAAGAACAAATGAACACCATCGTCATCTACAAATCTACAAATCCACCATCGTCATCTACAAATGAACACCATATGAACACCATCTTCATCATTCATCAACCACCATCATCATCATCAACAAATCTACAAATCCAAACAGAGCTAAACACCCATTTCCGCCGAATCCAACCTCAATTCCGCCGCTTCCCGGCGAAGTTCTCGACCTGAATCCGCCACAAACCCTAGAAATCACCAACTCCGCAGATCTGTTCACGTGTTTTACAAAATCAGTGGAAGAACTGGAAGGATGGAAGAAATGGGTGGTGACAGCCGGAGCTTTACAGACCGGAGAAGACGACCGGAGGATTTATTTTGATTTGTTATTTTGATTTTATGCCCCCACCATCTCCTGCCGCCTTTAATTTCCAGATTTGAAGAACTTTTAAGATCTTGGCCGGAGTCATGAAAAATGGCCGTCAAAACGCCTCCTTGCTAAACAAATTGGTAACAGACATTGCGACAGGCTGCTAGAATTAATTGCGACGAGTACTTCCATTGACTATTTACTTTTTAAATTGCTAAAGAATGGAATGAAACAATCACATATATGGGACAGATTAGAAACAATCACATTGCGACAGGCTACTAGAATTAGGGCTTTTTCATGATTTTGATTCTTGATTTAGGGAAGAAGATGGAAAAAGAAAAAATTAAAAGAGAAAAAGAAAAGGGAAAAAAGAAAAGGACGAATATACTCTTACTAGCTTCAAAGCCCGCTCGACTGGGCGGGCATGCTTCGAGAAATATGTAGAAAAATAACAAAAATATTGATACAGTTTAAATGACATAACAATTCATAATTGTAATGATAAGTTGGTACAAATTTTGATACATGAATAAATATTACAGGAAATTTAGAGGCGAAATAAGAAGTAAACGACATTGTTGTCAATTAGTGTAATTGTCATCTTTGTCGCAATAAATAACCTTCAATTCGTTCTTGTTCTTGACTCTTGATACAACGACATAAAGCTTATATTCCAAATCAATTAAATTTGATTAAATAGTTTGATAAAGTGTTTAATAGGAAACAATATAATCTAATATATTAATAACTCAAGTAATTAAATAAAATACTTACATTTCTTTTAAGGCCTGATATCCTCTAATGGTGTGTTGGGCGAAATGACCATATAATTGAGATTCTACTATGATGCGTTTAATGTTTTATGAGTGATTCTCACTGTTTTAATGTTTTTACTGTGATTTTTTTCCTCCTTTATTGTTAATATTTTCCACCATATTGTCCTTGGTCGTGGAATTAGTTTTTCCCATAGTGGGAGATACGTATAGTAGCTGTAACCACAAAAAGTTAATACCAAAATTAATAAGTATATAAAAATAAATGTAAATCTTGTAGTTACTTGCCTATATAAGTTGTGTTAAAAGTGAGGTGCGATTTTAAACTCAAATCAGAATCGAAATAAGTTCGAAAATTAAATGTGTTAAAATTTGCTTCATTAATACCCTGACAATCATTTAACTGGAATTTTGGTTCGGGTTTTAACAATTTGGCCCATTTACATCTTGCGGATTTATGGGCTTATCATATTGAGGGAATGGGCTTGGATTGTATCTGATTTGTGAAGTGGGCCATTTCATTTTATGAAGACGTTAAAAAAAATACCTCGGGTATTTCATTTCCAGTTACTACCACACATTGAATTTGGCTTATGTTTTTCGTACGTGGAGCGGTGGAGGAACAAATATATGCTACGGATTTACATTTACTGCGTATCAGTTGTTTCGTATTAATGCTAGGAATAACGCGAATCAGAGAAGGTTTCCCATACAAATTTTGTAAATTTCGAATCTGCCTCTATATATCAGATGCAATTGATTCGGAATTGGAATTCTCCTAAAATTTTGAATTACGTAAATTCGTATCACAAATCACGCGAATCAGAGATTTCATCTTTCACAGATCCGTAAATTTCTAATTACGCCTATAAATCAATTGTTGAAATTTCGAATCAGGGACTTGCAATTGAGGGTGATTTGAGTAATTGGGGGTCTATCCAAATAAGGGCACGAAATATTGGGGGTGATTTCAGAAATAACCTCAACATAAAAAGGTAATTATTAAATTACAAATGTATTATTAACGCACTATTACTGCTAGTATAATCATGTTAGTTTAGAGTTTAATTTTAAACTTTTCAAATATTATTAAAATTTTCAAAAATTTTAATGAAACATTTAACATTTCGGGTTAAAAACAAAAATGGTGTGGGATATTGTTTGACAGTGGATGGTGTGGGATACCAATAGTAAATCCAATGTATTTATGATTTAGTTTTGACAGTGAATGGTGTGGGATACGGTTTGTTTGGGAAAATTCCAATGGATTTAGTTGATTCTTCAACATTAAGTTTAGGGAGGGAGAGCTGAGATGATGTCAACTGTTAATATGCAGTCTTGCTATATGAAGTTATATATCTGGTGTATGGTTTGGAGCTGAGATGATGTCAAATGATAATATGCAGTGTTGCAATATGAAGATATCTAGTTTGAGTAAAAAGGTATTGATATTTATACATAAACAACCTTGTTACATCATCTTTTGAATATTTTTATAAAAACCCTTGTTACATCTTTTGAACACTTTTTTGCCATCATAAACCAGATAGATACCTTGTAATTGAGCCCAACAATATTTCTTAACCTCTGATTAAGTATGTAGAAAGTGAACTACATTTCTTAACCATGTATTGAGATTAAGTATATTTATACTGTGGGAATATTTATATATTTTGATTAAACATTCAACAATGTACGATTGCTAACCTTGTATTTGTTGTAGATGGAGTTCTTCGGGTGCTTCTTGTGCAATTTCTTTTGTATTTGTTGCTTATGAATACAAAAGATATGAATATTGAATGGAACTAATGAATAAGAAGGCCGAATGGGGCTAATGAAGAAGAATGTATTGAACGATTACCTTAATTTATTTTGTCAACCAGGATCGTTTCCTAAATTTCGGGATAGTAGTTATGGAAGGTACATATCGTTATGTAAACTTATCTATTATTATGGTAAATAGATAAATTTAAAAAACGGGATTTATTTTGGAATGGAAGGAAGATTCTAGGTGACATTAAGGATTAGATGGTATGATTTAAAAGTATTCCGAAAATTTTGATCCTTTTGAACAGATTTCGTATTTATGTTTATGATAATATATATCAAATCCCGTGTATAGATGTTTGAAATATGGAATCCCATGATTTTAGGTTCGTTTCCTTGTTAAGATTGATTATTTCCGGAATTTAATAATTTCGTAAATTTTGTTGATGCCAAGTGGCATTAAGTGCCAATTACACGTGGCATTGGTAGCCAATGGGAGTGTTGTAAAATGATGAGTTGTCAAATAAAAGTCAAATATAGGCCTCATATATAGAGGAAGATGTTTTCAGCATTTCATGTCAGTTAACGGAGGATTTTGGATGGAATGCCTAAAAAGTGAAATCCAAAAATCTTTAAGGACAAAAAAACCGACAAAAAAAGTTTAGGGACAGGAATACAGAATCGGGTATACCACATGGACAATTTATATAACAATATACTAAGGACCAGTTGTGACATTAACCAAACGTCAGGAGTCTACATGTTAATATAATGATCAACAGATTTGAAGAAGCTGGTTGACCACTTTCGGAGTATGTAGATCAGTAAAATTCTGCTCAAATTTCTTGATAAGCGCAAACATTTCTCAAAATCCTTATCAGTTTTGTCAATTTCCTTCCAATATCCTCATCTTCATCATCTATTATGACTCTAAATTTCACCCTAATTCGTTTTTTCTTGCTGCTATTTGCAACCCTAGACTTCTTTCCCTCACAAATTACAGCTTCATCGTTTGATCATCGATACAATGTAGGGGATAATGTACCTTTATTCGCCAACATAGTTGGTCCCTTGAACAATCCCAGGTTAGTTAATTTGTGTGTTGTTGGGTTTTTTTCCCACCTTAATTAGAAATTGTTGGGTTTTTTTCCCACCTTAATTAGAAAATATATCATGTGAACTGAAGATCATTGTTTCTAGTTAAATTATCAAAAAGTTAAAACAAAGATCCCAAATTTGACAATGTAAGCTCGCTCTGTTCAGTTTTAAAATAATTAAAAATTTAATTTTTACTCCTAATTTTGTCCAAAACTGAAATTAGGGGGTGTTTGGGAAAAGCTTATTTAGAGGGGCTCATATGAGCTTATATAAGCCTATAATCCCTTTAAAAAGGGTTATTAAGGCTTATAAAAAGGGATTATTATTTATTAAGGCTTATATAAGCTCATAAGCTATAAGTCTCTCTAAATAAGCTTTCCCAAACACCCCCTTAGAGAAAATTACTCATAAGTCATACCCACATTATCAAATTAGAGATTTTTTGGTTACTCTTGTTTACAGTTTTCCCACTTTTTTAATGCAATTTGATGAGTTTTGTGGAAAATAGAAATGTTTTTAGATTAAAAAGGCTAGAATTTTGCAATGCACATATAGAAGATTGGGGTACGCCTTGCAAACTTGACCTAGAACCGGTCGAAACCGCCGCCAGACCGAACCAAGCTATATCGGTCCGGTTCTCATTTCTATTTTTCATGCAAAACTGGTTCGGTCCAAAACCGGAAAAAAAAATAAAATCTTTTACGATTGTTTTCTTGATATTTTTTTTCAGTGAAACGTACCAATATTATGACTTACCATTCTGCCAGCCAGGTATGCATTTGGCCTCATAGTATAGCTTATTTTGTGTTATTTTCTAAAAAACCATACATTTAATTTTATGTTTTATTTAAGATTGAAACTATTTTTTAATTAGCCTCGTTGTCAGTTGTCACAATCATGAAATCTCTCTATCTTAATTTAGAGATGGCAAGTTCAAGCCAATTACTTATAAACGGGTCGATTTGGGATTAGCTTGAAAGGAAGCTAGTCAAATGACGGTCTAAGAGTATTTATAATGCATAATAATTCCTACATCAAATATTTTCTTTCTTTCAAAAAATCAGATTTTTATTAATGAAATAATATAACTTTTGTAACCATATTTGACACAACAATTATAATATAACAAAAATATACAAGTTTACAGACAAAACGTGTTACTGGTCAACCCAATTCGATCCGTTTTACTCGCACAAAATTACCCGTTTTGATATGTTGCCTGACCCATTTCCACCTCTACTAGAAAATTAATGAAAAAAAAAAGAAAAAAGAAAGAAGGATTCAGAATTCTAGATAATAAAAGATTATAAATCTTGAATATCAAGTGATTATTCATTATCTCTAATAATCATTCCATAATTTCTATAATTATCTTGCAGATCAAGTGATCCCAAAGAAGGAAACTTTAGGGGAAGTTTTAAATGGAGATAGGTTGACCAACACCTTATACAACTTCAATTTTCGTGAGGATAAAGGTGACCAAATTCTATGCAATAAAAAGCTCAAAAAAGGCGACATAACAAAATTCAAAAACGCGATAAAAAACGACTTTTACTTCCAAATGTATTATGACAATCTTCCATTTTGGGGATTTATTGGAAAAATGGAAGATGAAACTTTTACAGGTGAAATATCGGGGCCCACATATTACGTGTTTAAACACGTACAATTTGATGCTTTTTACAATGATGATCAAGTTATAGAAATACGTGCATTTAGTGACCCGAATCATGCAGTTGATATAACTGAAAAAACTGAAATTGATATTAAGTTTACTTATTCGGTTTCTTGGAATAAAACTTCAAATGAGTACAAAAACCGAATGAACAAGTATTTAAAAGATTCATTGTTACCTACACGGAAACAAATTCATTGGTTTTCTTTCATTAATGGTGTTGTAATTATCGTGCTTTTGTCGGGATTGCTTATGATGTTGTTTATGCGTCATTTGAAGAACGATTTAAAAAGGTAATGTACAAATTCTTTTATTATAATAATAATAATTATTATTATTTATTTATTTTATTTTATTATTATAGGTATTCTAGTGGAGATGAAGAACAAGATAAAGAAGTGGGATGGAAATATGTTCATAGTGATGTATTTAGATGTCCTCCAAAAATGGGATTGTTTTGTGCTATTTTGGGCACTGGGACCCAATTATTGACCGTGTAAGACACTTTAAAACCAACTTTCATGAGTGGGTTGACCCGGGTTATGTTTTTTTATATAATGGGTCAAACGGGTAAAACCAAAAAAGTTAGCTTAAAAGGTTTGAAATGGATCAAACGGGTCGAAAGTCGCCAAATGTGTATCCGTATTGCATAAAGTCTCTCAATTTATTAATTAAAGAAAATGGGTCAAATGGGTTATGTTTTATCTCTAGTGGGTCAAACGGGTAAAATCAATTGAAGACTAGCTTAAAAGGTTTGAAGGGTCAAACTGGTGGAAAGTCACCAAATTTGTATTCTTAATGAATAGATAGTTTTGGACTTCACTTGAGATAATATTTTTCCTTTTCTTTTTACAGCATTTTCTTGTTATTTATATTGGCATTTTTCGGGATTTTATATCCCTATAATCGTGGAATTATATCAACTTCAGTTCTGGTGTTTTTTATTCTTACTGCCCCAGTGGCCGGATATAGTGGTGCTTCGTTTTTTGGCCAATTTTACGAAACTGGATGGGTAAGTTACTTTTTTACACTTAAGGTGCATGTTGACTTTTATGGTCAAAATTGGGCTAATTTGTACCTCTAAAGTGGATTTGAACTTTGAAGTCTTAAAATGTTGGAAAAAAATATGAATTGAAAAATAATTCGACTTTATGATTGATACCAGAAGTAGAAACTTGTATTAATTTTGCAACATGTTAATATCAATTTTGAAAATTTGAATTTAATTGTTACCTAAAAAGTCAAAAGAGTGATGGTTCTGCTTGACCTTAACTCAAAAGTCGAGATGGTAAAATGGTTGGCTGGGTAACTGGTCAAAACGGGCTAATTTTCATTGGGTTGGCCCAAAACATAAATTTATAAAAAATTCAATTTTTCTCTAAAACATTACCCGAATTGACCCATACATAACTAAACGGGTCAAAATACTTTACCTTTTTCATAAACAATGTGTTACTCTATCCGTTACTTTTTGCAGGAAAAATGTGTTACTCTATCCGGAATTCTCTACATCGGACCACTTTTTATAACCGTTATTCTTCTCAACACAATTTCCATATCAATCGGGACTACTACAACACTTCCATTTAGCACAATAATATTGATTTTAACATCATATATTATAATCTCAATCCCGTTACTTGCATTTGGTGGAATTATCGGATACCGTTTTAGGTCAAAATTTCAACCGCCAACAGTTACAAAAATATCCCCGAGAGAAATTCCTATGTTGACTTGGTATAGAAAGACTCATGGTCAAATGTTAATTTCGGGTCTTTTACCATTTAGTGCAATTGTTCTTGAATTGCATAATTTGTATGCAACAATTTGGAGCTATAAAATCTTCACTTTACCGAGTATTTTGTTTATAACGTTTGTTTTGCTTGTTATACTTACGTCGCTTTTGAGCGTTGGGTTGACTTATGTACAGTTGACCGTAGAAGATCATCAATGGTGGTGGAGGTATGTTATTGAGTTGACTTTGACTTTTGAAAAATTATGTAAAACCATTGTAATTTGATTAATTTATATTTTCTTGAAATGATTAAATCTTAATTATTTGAATTTTTAAACAGGTCTATCTGGCGTGGGGGCTCGGTTGCCATCTTTATGTTCGGGTATTGCATCTGGTACTATTCAAAGTCAAACATGAATGGGTTCATGCAGTCAGCGTTCTTTTTCTGCTACAATTTTTTGTTTTGTTATGCGTTTTTTCTGATGCTTGCTACAATTAGTTTTCGTTCATCTTGGATCTTTGTTCAGCATATATACAATGCTGTAAAAACTGAATGAATTTCATATATTCACCACAAGAAAAAACCCAGTGCTTTGTTATGATTGAAGTTTGAAGTTTGAAATTTTATTTTTTGGGTTGTGGATAATTTTGGTAATTATAAGTATTTTTGTACGGTAGTTACAACTTTTTAACAAGTTATTTTCGTAGTTAAAACTTTTTAAGAGGTTATTTTGGTAATTTAGTTAACATGCAATCAATTTTTTTTTTTTGTCTTACACTTCGGAAGACATAGCTTATTACTTGGAAAATTTAATCTTATGTGTCACGTAAATAAATGTTTTTCAATTATATATTTCGTACTAGCTTCATAGCCCGCCCGACTGGGCGGGCATGCTTCAAGATTTATATTATTGAAAAATACCAACAAAGATTAATAATTTTAAAAATGACATAATAATCGATAGCTGTAATGGTGATTTTGTACAAAATTCGATACATGAACAAATGTTACATAAAATTTATAGACGAAATAAGACTTTTTTGTAAACGATATTTGCTGTTGAATTAGTGTAATTGTCATCTCTGTCACAATAAATGACCTTCAATCCGTTCTTGTTCTTAACTCGTGATACAGCTACATAAAGCTGGTCATGTGAGAATACCGGTTTTTGCAGATAAATTGCCATATTATTTATGAATTTAAATGAATGGTCACGATTTATTATTTATAAAAATTTAAATTTTAATAAAAGAATAACATGTTGGACAGTATGACTGTAAAAAGTCAAAGTGTTTTAAAAGTCAAACTGTAAAATAGTGGTAACACATGTTGGACAGTTTATCACTCATAGTCAAACTGTTTTTTTTTTACTAAAACTGTTATTTGAACTATTTGACTTTAGAAGTCAAACTGTCATAATACATGACTATCAATTTTAATTGATAAAAAGATTAAAAAACAATTATGTGGTTATTTAATAAAAGACACACGTGTATTAAAAAAAACAGTAAAAACAGTATTGACATAGTAATAAAAATTATGAAAAATTTTAAAAAAATTAAATTGATATAAATTTAAATGGATGGTCACGTTGTTGGACAGTTTGAGAGCAGTTTAATCGGTTTAAATGTATGACTTTAAAAGTCATACTGTTTGTGCATAGTGTTTAAGTTTAATTGATTTTTTTAAAGAAACAAAGTTGAACTGTTAAAATAATTAAAGATTTTATTTACTTGAACACGCAATTTTAAGAGAATATTATATTAGGTTAATATATTAGGATGAATATAACTAAAGGTAATGCAGGAAATTCAAAATACCTTGAATCTGAAGATGATTTTCTCACGGTCCTGTGAAGAAGTTGCCTGCAAAGTAAGACAGTATATTTAATCTTTTATTATTATCAATTGATACTCATGTGTTAATACAGGATGCGCACAAATAAAAATTAAACCGTGAGATTGGATTTACTATATAGTCAAAAAGATTATTTGGAGCATAAATCAATGACCATGGAATCGAGTTTTTTTTATAAATAAAATCAGTAAACAAAACGGATATCAACATGTTTAAAAACTGTATGTTTCGAAATAGAATTGAAACTGATTAGTCGATGTTGAATGCAGATCAAAAACTGGAGTAAAATTGATATTAATCGACCTAAAAATCAAGGAGTATCAAGCAGACTCGTTACCTGCTGTTGTTCGTTCTGCTCGGGAAAATTTTGGCTTTTGTTTAAAGTAAGTATGCAATTGATTTGTAGAATACATCTATAAATAGGGTCAATTGTTATTGATTATTCAAATATGGTAAAGATCATGATAATGTCATAATTTATGGAATACATTCAAATGGGAACCGAATTTTCGGAATTTTGGTTAACTTTTAAAGTTTTCAATCGGTGATATATTTTTGGGGTATTAAACCTATTTTATTCCGGTATTTAAGAGTTTTAAATTGATAGAATTTCAAAATATTGCCCCATAAATGTCGGCCTAAGCATAAATGATGAATCAAAGTGAGATTTGAAAGGAATTTTAGAGGCATTATCGGTGGGCAATGATAGAATTACATGTGGTATTCTCCACCTATGAGGAAGCTCCATCATGCCAAGTAGTCAAAACTCAATCAAATTAGGTGTCATATATAGGAGAAGATAACACATTTTTAGAAACCTTAAAATTTGTCCCAAGTTTCTAAACATGTATCTAGAAACATTATAGTAGTATGTAATTAGATTAAATTATTTACAAGATGTAATATATAATTAAGCTGTCTATGTATTAAGTCATGTCATTATAAATGCTCCTTAAACTGATTAAATGTCAACAAAATTACCAAAATAGTTTATTAAAAAGTTGTAATTACAAAATGAGTTAAATAAAACTTATAATTACTAAAATAGACCACAAACCCAAAGAATTAAAATGTCATTTTATGACATCTATATTTCTTGTTCATCAATTCGGTGATTAGTTTAGTAGGCTTTTATAATTGCTAAATTGGGTTTGTAATAAAATGAATTGAAAATGTTATAATTACAAAAATAGATTTGATTACATACTTCTAAATTGTTTGTATTAATAACAAATCAAATCGATATTTCAATAAATTGGATTCTAATAATTAAATATGTTAATTTTATGAAATGAGAACCCAATATGTTTTAACCCATTTTCAAAAACATTCACAAGACAAATAAGACACACGTGCAAAATAATCATCCAAACCATTCGTTGATTGCATATTCGTAAGGGCGTTCAAAATATCCAAACCATTCGTTAATTGCACATTCGTAAGGGCGTTCAAAATGATCTCCTAAAATCATGAGTTCTATCCATTCCCTAGGTAAACATTTACCAGATAATCTATAGAAGGTATGAAAATGGCCAATAAAACGAAAATATCATTTTTTTAAAAGACCAATAATCAACTGAGTAAATGCAACAAAATATCACAAAATCAACCAAACAAGCTTCAAAAAGCAAGGTTGATAAATCTTGAGTAATACTTATTAATAACATTCATATGGTTCTCATCTAAAACCTTAATAAAAGGTGATCAAGACATGACAATTGACATATCCGTGTTTCATTCATCCGTTGGTCTCTGTCCCAGAACTGAAATGTCCTCATATCGCTTCTGCATAACAATGGAAACACGTTAAAAAACAATATAACACACAAAATACAAACATCTATGTGTGCACATATTCTACATGTGTGCATTTGTATGTATATATAGATGTCAATGTGTGTGTTGTGTAAGTTCCTCTAAGAACTTGAGTCTACTTCTATAGTTTTAAACCACCCTGAAAATAATATCTTAAATTGTTAATTATTGTTGAATTGACTATAATATTAACAAGGGTAATTACAAAAATTGCCCATGCGGTCTTTAGTTTTTTCAAGTTTTGTCCCTAAACTTTTTTCTTTGGATTGTTTTGTCTACGTGGTCCTCATTTTTCCTTAAATATGTCCAATCCAGTCTAATTTTGCCTGTTAAACCTCATCACGTGCCAAATGCGTGAGGGTATTTCAGTCTTTTAACATGTTAAAGTGATGCACAAAAACATTGCTATCTACAAAATTATAATTTGATACGAGCGGTAAACATTACCCCAATATTGTTGTTCTCCCAGAGTTTATGAACTCCATAATCCACTGCCTGAAAAATGTAAATTCATAAGTAATTAGTTGATTACATCATATAAGAAATTAGCTTAATACAAATAATCCTTATTAAAACCAGCTAAGGGTTAAACTCAACCCTATATATCAATAAAAATGACAGAAATACCCCTTAATCCGTCCGTCTCAAATTACATTAGCTTCTAAAATTTTGAATTTTCCCCAAATATATAAATAAACTGCATAGTTTTCTGCTATAGAACTGGAAAAATTCAAGATCTTATATCTGTAGCTTCTCATTTCTCAATCACCTGATGAAAACCTAAATATAACTTAACACTTTCTCTACTAAAGCAACATTTTTTCCAATTAACGGAATGTCATCCAATAATTTTTCTATATGTTCACAAACTGATAGCTGATAAGATTCCTTAAAGAGAAAAAAACAGTAATTTATGACTACTAACAAAATCGAAACAATAAACTATCCGCTTAATCTAATATAATCTCTACAGAGAAATTACGATTCTGAAGATCTCGAAGGGAACGACGTAGCAGCTAGAAAATCAGATCTAGAATTCAGTTGCTAGCAATAGTCAGCGGTATGAATATTTGAATAATCAAACCTAATTGAAATTGAAGAATAATAAAGCAAACAAAATTAGGGCATGTATGTAATGAAGGAGATATCGGAACCCTAACCCGTTCACCGATGAAAGCTCCGGCGATGACGAAAGTGACGTAGACGGAGTTCCGTCGCATAAGGACTTTGTAAAGTCCTTCGAAAAGTCCTCCGCTTCTGCGAGCTGCCGTATTCATGGGGGTTCGGTACTTCGGTTATGGCGTTCTCCTTCTCTCACGCTTGTTGACGAGATGAGGGAAGAAATACTGCTTTGTTTCTTAATCACAGTTGACGATATTTTTCGTTCAATTTAGGGCATATTTGGATAAGTTTTTTGATGTTAAAAAGTGCTTTTAGCTAAAAGTGCTTATTAACTTTTTAGTTTTGAAAAGTAATTTTAAAGATAGTGTTTATTTTAGCTTATTGACTCTTTATAGTGAAAAGTTGATAAGTCATTTGAAAAGTTAGGGATTCCTTACTTTTCAAAAATAACTTTATGAAAAGTCATTTGAAAAGGACTTATTATCTTATCAAAACAACTTATTGACTTTTTAAAAAAGCTAATAAGTCAATAAGCACTTTTCAAAAGCTTATCCAAACACCCTCTTAAGGGGTGTTTGGGTAATAAACCCGTGTTTATGTTCGGATAAAATAAAAACCTTACTTGACTTTGATTTTGAGTTTGACTTGGGCAGAAATAGTGGGTTGGGTATAATCACGTAGTATCAAAACATATTAATGGTAAAAGGACCGATAGTCGTTTGGGGTGGTTTGGTTTGGTTAAATGACGGCACGGATGATGTTTTTGCACGCATTGAAAAGGAGATTACATTATTATCTGATGTAACTTCATCAGTTTTGGAAACTTTCTCCATGAATCTCCCCATGGTTGGTAAGTTCACATGCCGATAATGGCATGATGCCATCTTTTTGACAAGAGACTAGTTGATTAGAGAGTTGAGTTTAACAGATCGTTTAGCCATTCACTTACTAATCACTTGTATCAGATCATGTAGAAAGAGAGGATGATAGAAGACAACAACCACGAGTAGATAGAGAGATTGTGAAGTGTTAAAAGACCAAATTAACCAAATTCAAATTTACTAAAAGAAAACTTTTATTTCTTCCTACTAAATTTTTCTACATTGTCCTATACATAAAACTATTGACATGCATTAATTCTCCTTTTTAACCTTCTCATTTAATTTTGATTCTTATATTGATCAAATAAATAAGAAAACATGTAGAAAGTTTAATAGGAAATATTTAGACAGATATATTGGCCCGACCCATATGACTCTGAGTCCAGATTTGCAGGTCCAGCCCAATTAGGGCTTTCGCCCAATAGTAAAATCACTAGATAACTCACTCAGTCGCGGTTTGTTCGACTTCATCCTTGCTTTGTTAGGGTTTCCTCCGAAGGTAATTATCCCCGCCGTTTCCTCTAATTGTTGTGAATTGTTCATCCAGTTATCGTAGTAATCGTTTATTCGGATCTACATCCTCATTTTTTCGTTTGTATAACTAGATTTCATTTTCTTAAAAAAAATGTTTGCGAATGCTTTATCTGTAATCATCTAGCTTGTTTTTGTTACTTACATCAGATTGAATCTGTATATAGTTATGTTTATCTATTGTTAATATGAAAGTAATAATTTGTACTCGATTTGTGTAGTGAAGTTGAAGGAAGAAAAGCTCAACAACCATGAGGTATATTCCGTCATTGGATTTTTGCTACATTTCAATATTTTTCTTATAGTTTTATCCAATTGAAGTGTTTTCGACATGAGATTGGTGTTATCTTATCATTTTTGGACAATTTGTATGATTTCTTATTCGGTATTTGAATATTTAATTTGGCAGTAAGCTTTCAAGTGATGCCCTAAGGGAGGCAATTACTCAGATTACTGGTGATGCTAAGGAGAAAAAACGTAATTTCACTGAGACAATTGAGCTGCAAATTGGTCTCAAGAATTACGACCCTCAAAAGGACAAACGTTTCAGCGGTACTGTCAAATTGCCTCACATTCCTCGTCCTAAATTGAAAGTTTGCATGCTTGGAGATGCTCAGCATGTTGAAGAGGTAATTAATTTCACTATGTTTTTAAATGTTACTAGTTAACATGATGTAATTTTAATGCTAATTCATGGTAATTGGACATTGATGTTTATGTTGAATCACTCAAAAAATTAACAGGCTCAAAAAATTGGTCTTGAATACATGGATGTTGAATCACTAAAAAAGCTGAACAAGAACAAAAAGCTAGTGAAAAAACTTGCTAAAAAACACCAAGCTTTTTTGGCTTCTGAATCTGTTATTAAGCAGATTCCTCGTTTGTTGGGTCCCGGTCTAAACAAAGCAGGTATCCAAATCCATCTAATTTGAATAATTTTTTGTATCAATTTTATATGATATTGTTTTGATTATTAATTTATAATTGTAGGAAAATTCCCTACACTTGTTAGTCATCAGGAATCCCTTGAGGCTAAAGTCAATGAGACCAAAGCAACCGTTAAGTTTCAACTGAAAAAGGTGTTGTGTATGGGAGTTGCTGTTGGAAACTGCAGCATGGAAGAAAAACAAATTTTCCAAAACGTGCAAATGAGTGTTAATTTCCTTGTTTCTTTGTTGAAGAAGAATTGGCAAAATGTGAGTTTTTTTCTCCTTTTGAAAAATAGAAAACATTTTTATGGTTTTTTAAATTTAAGTTCAAATTTTAAAATCTGACTTTTATGGTTTTAAACTTTTTTTTTTTTTTTAATTCAGTAGTTTTCTAGAGATAAAAAAGCGTCTCATTTTCTAGAAAAATCGAGATGGAAAACTAGAAAATTTTCTAATTAATGGTAATAATTGATCGAAAACTTTGGCGTATCTGTAAAAATTTTAATTTATTTTTATTATTTATGGATGATAGGTGAGGTGTTTGTATTTGAAGACAACAATGGGAAAGCCAGTTCGCATCTTTTAAGTGTTTTCTTTGTTTTTTTATAAAATTTGTTCTGTTTGAGACCGAGATTAGTTCTTGGAAGCATTTCCTGTTAATGGGTGCTGTCTTTTTTGGCTTATTGGATGTTGATTTTATTATTGTATAAGATGTTATTATGAATTTGATGTCTAATGGTTATCGAAGTTTTAATTGTTCCTTTCTTTTGCTGTCTTCTTTATATCTGGTTTTTTTTTCTTCTTGAATCTATTTATTTGCACTAAAATGCACGGGTTGTAAAAACAATTCTTGGTCACATATGTTTTGCTTAGCTGTATGGGGTAGGCTTGTGAGCGGTCTAGATAACTGAATCAAACCGAGAAAATGGTTTTGTCAGGGATAAATTGATGGTGTCTTGGATTGAAACGGACCATCTGATATTGCATGAAAATTCAAATTGGCAAATTTGTGTGGTGTTAATAAGTTTTGCGGTCTCTTTTGGATTTTTACTCTGAACATTGTATGTCACTTATTGACTTTTGTGCCATAAAAACGTTTTGAAAATTGGGTTTAAAATTTGATTTTCTAGAGAAATAGGTTGTGAAACAATGATTAACATTTTGTACTAGTAATAACATTTTTTTTCCTATTTCCGGTACAGTACGTTTTTCTTTCTAAACCTTGTTAAACATCGTTGTTTTGGTGAAAGTAATTAAATAAACAAAACAAGTGCAACGATTGCAAATAAGTTATCATCTGCATAAAAAAAACTAAATAAACAAAACAAATGCAACGATCTCGAAGAAGGTAACTGTATTGTTTAGAGAAATAGCTATTAGTTATGGGCAAGAGCCATTCAATTAGTAGACCCTTTTATGCTCTTAAGCTCTCTTATTTTGACTTTTGGGTCTAGTCAAAAGTCCAAATAACATGGTATTAGCCACTAGCTCACTAACTCAAATGGCTTTTTCTTATAATAAACAACTATTATTATTATGAAATTTGTTAATGACAGCCCTTAGGGCTGTCTCTAACGTGTATAAAATGTTTGTATATTCATTGATGGAGTAGTGTTCTAAAATTCAGGGGACGGTTTTTACATTATTTTTACCTTCTTATTAACAGCCCTTAGAGCTGTCATTATCATTATCCTATTATTAATTATATTTTCAAACACATTTTGTAAGAGAAACAATGGTTAAAGAAAACAGTTATAAGTTGAGATCAAAACTATATATATAAAAGGATGATACTAAGAAACCTAAAATTATAATAAGTACAAGGATATTGAAAAAGTTTATAGTACTGCAATTTTTTCTGGAAGTAAATTCTCTACTTTCAAATAGATTTATAATTGTCTACATCGTATCTTACTATACTCTCATTTAAA